>OY720361.1:2451955-4851955 GCA_963082945.1 Cerastis leucographa
GCTGCAACTAACTTTCGACTTCAGAGTAGAAAAAAATCCAGGGTTGTCCGTAACCACTCTACAATAGATATGAAAAAAATAATTAATTGAATTATGTGTCGATAGTACGCCACAGTATTTTACTTACTTTTGTAAATATATTTGTTTTCCTTTGTAAACCCAAGGATTTTTCAAATAAACTTTTTTAATAATGTTTCTGAATATATTTTTTCAATAACCTCAATTCTTTTGCTATAGGTATATTAAAATAAATCGGTTTCAAAAGTATACAACCGTGTATGCCATATGTTTACAATAAATTGGCATATCTTGCTATCGTTATAATAGCAGATTTTATCATGGGTGAGTTTATAATCGAAAGTTTAGTTGGTCTTGGTAAATAAAAAAATGAAAAAACAAACTATTTATGCATTTATTAAATAATTACATTAGAATAACGCTCAATCTTTTCGAGATAACATTAAATTGATTTTTATCTGATTAATTTATAAAATCTATAAGTAAAAGTTTCTCTAATGATTTTGTTTAATAATAACAACGACATAGGTAAACGTTTTCTGAAGTTCACTACAAAGTCCTCTCTTTATTAAACCGTTTTTTATAAAATATTTTTTGTTATTAAGCTCCGGACTTGTCTTACTGTAGGGCAAAGGCAATAAATATTTTATAAAAAAAAAAAAAAAATTGGAAGCGGACTTAATGCCATGGGCAGTATAAAAATATACTATAGGTACTGGAGATAATAATTTTATTATTATTTATTTATTTATAACACCTTTAACTATCCTTACAGGGTTTACCCTAATGCGACAGTTCAGAACTTAAACTAATTAAACTATAGGTATACTTAGAATTACAAAAATTAGAACCACACGAACAGTATTATTCAATTATTACATCATAAAAACAAAAACCTTATTATCACAAAAACGTACCATATTGGTTTAGTGTCTGCCGAAATACGGTTTAAAAAAAGGAACCTGTAAAAATCTTTTCCATTTTTGTCCAGTAACGATATTTTATTCCCACTAGGCCAATTAAACAAAACCCCTCACCCAGAACTGCCACACCAAAAATAATGATGTACAAATAACAATCAGAATTTCACTCAACCAAAAATTTATGACTTTAACATAAAACGATACACTGAAGCACTGTTACAACAAATCCACTTTTAACGGTGTGATAATGAAAAACCACAACAATAATAAAGTACACACGTGGCAACCCTAGGGTAGAAGCCATTACATAAATAATGACGCCATGTTTATTGCCGCCATTTTGAAGACAAATGGTTAGTTATTACGGGCGCACTCGGTTTTACATTCGCTAGTCGGGTTGGCAAAATTAAAATATTGTGTATTACTTATTTTTATACCGAGTTTAACTGCGCTGGAGTCGATTTACTGGCAGTTTCGGATGTTGCTCCTTGTTTATGCCCTACTGAGTGCAGTACGTTGTTTTCCGAAAATAAATAGATATTTTTTTCATTCCTCGTTAGGCTGTCTTTGTAACGTGTTTTATATGGTGTTGTAAATTTTCACATATCACTTAACGCTTACAAATGCGTTTGTTTTTATGGCCTTTTGTTTATTTGTTTATAACTAACCTGAGTAATAGTGGAGGTTGTATCGTTAAAATATGGTGTTTGTTATCCGGTTGAGAATATGGGCGTCTGGTTGCTTTAATTTATGGAGATGCATTTGATAAGCTTTAGCTGGCACCGAATAAGCACAACTGAAGACGACTTTTATTTTACGCGCATTATAATGCGCATAAACATAAAGTAAAGCTGTTCCATTCATCCTGATACAATACAGAAGACAACCGTTGACCGCAAACGGACCGACAAGATGTATTTGTTTTTGCCACTTATTAAAAGTGACTATCGCAAAGCTGATGAAGATAAATGCTGAAAGGAACGTCGCGTTCGGAATAGGTGATGCATAACCGGTTCCGGTTCTGTATTAAATACCGGTTTTTACAACTGAACCTTTACCGGTCCTGAAGTCCTAGTTCGATCAAAATATGGCAAATGATACCTTACTAGCCTGAAAATATAGTGTGCGAGTGTTAAAAGACAAAAGACAATACTAAATTAAACGAAATAGTTGTTTTTTTTTTAAGTGAAAACTTTTTTACCGGCGTTGTGCACTTTTAATGGGTAAAAAACAAAACTCGCGTCAGGACACGTGACGGTCAGGTCACGTAGGCTGCGAAGGAATTTTAACTTTATGACATCTGTGATTGAGTTTGGGTTTCCATAACTGGAAAATTCGTAAGACGGATTGACATTAGGTTACGAAGGAATTTGATTTTTATGACATCTGTCATTGAATTTGGGTTTCCAAAACTGGATAATTATCTTATGCACAAACAAAACCTCCGTTTTCTCCAAAGAGGTAAAATTCGTAAGACGGATTATAATAGTTCTGAAGTGTTAAAATTTTAATGTAATATAAATACTTAGTCATGTTTGTGACAGCGCATTAGATGAATATTGTATTTTACCACATAAATGATAGTACTTTTATACTGATAATAAACGCAATTCGTGCAAAATTATTCGCTAACCATTCCAAAATATCAAAAAAAGCACAACGTTAATTCAAGTTTTCACTTCTGCCGGCACTCTCAGAGTGCAACGCGTTTTGTTTTATCCTCTAAAAATATTATAGCAGCGGTAAATGGATCGAGAGTTCAACAATAAAATAATACAATACATTTCAAATGGTTATAATTACTGCAGTTAGTGAAGCGTTTTATATTAAATACTAAATACGATAATTATGCACGTAGATAACATTTAGGTTCAAATGCTATATTATTCTCTATTTGCAATATTTTGCCTTTTGCTGAATATAATAAAATTTAACCCGTTCCATTCATGGAAGTTTTGGTTCAAAAATTAATGTCGTTATGAAATATTAAATGATGTTGAACATTTTCTGGTTATTATAACGTGAATTTGAGAGTAGTTATGAAGTTCAATTCGGACAATGATGGGTTAAGATAACGTAGTTTAAATTAAACCAAAATACATGTTATCATCAGTTTGTGGGTTCACATTTTATAAAACCTGAGTGCGTGGATAAATTAACATTCTATCGGCAATAACAATTACACAAATATAAAAAAAAAAAAACCGCATCAATCGTACAGACTAGCACATCAAGCTATAACAATCTGCCAAATTTATTTAATCGATTTTCAACTTTATCGTGAGAGAATTAGGTTCAAGGTTGATTGGACAATTTTGACAGTTTCATGTAGCTTGATGTGCTGGCGTCTGTATAAAAACAAAACTATGATATAATTCCCACTTGTTTGCCAAAAACGTTTATAAAATTATCAAACTACAATTTAAAATCGTCTTTGTTCTAATCTTCAAGTAACCTCGATTTGTTATACTATAAGTCAAATATCACTAGAAGATACTGTCGTATTTATTTGTCTTTCATGAAATTCCAGAACCCGGATATAGTGCTGGTTCATTACCTGAACGTACCATACCCTGATGATAACAAACTGGCGACTGTGGCGCCGAGCCTGGCGCTGTGGGCTGATAAGAAAGAATGGACGAAGGATGAGCTGGTGTGCCAGCTGAAGCCAATGTGTGAGTATGCGATGAGCTTCTCATTATTGAGAGAAGTTAGTGAGGATAAATATTAACGAGAACAGAAATGGGCCGAGTATTGTGCCTTGGGATACTCCCCTTGCATGTTTTAATTTCGAGAACAAATAATAGAATATGTGAATAGAATAAGAATGCCTGTTGTTCTTCATATTTTTTTAATTCTTCTTTAAACAAATTACTATTATTCTGCTAGTATATTTTCACTTCTCAAGCAAAAAATAAAGTGTTTATGAAAATAAAAGCTTGCCTTCGTAAATAAACATAATATTCCAAGAAAATTAATTTACCAACTATAATTCCATCGATGTAAAACATAGCTCATTTAGCGCGATCCAAATGGACACCTTATGAATAAAATTATAAGATTCGTAAATGAGAAAAATGCCAGTACCTTCATCTTGTCTGTGGATCAACATAAATTTGAATAACTCCGAAGATAAGAATGTAATCAAAGGTTTTTTGCTACGAAAATTTCTCAAAAGTATGAAATATGAAGCCAGCCGTGTTCTTTGTGAAATGGAAAGGAATGATAGGGATTTTTGAGGAAATAGGCCAATTTTATGGATCAGCCTTGATTTGGTTTAATCTTGATATGTTTTTAAAAACAACAAATTCATCATGAAACATGGTCTCCCGCTGAATCATCTTTTCGAAAAGATTAAACAAGCTTTTGGAAAAAACTTCTTGCAATCATTTTCAAATTCCGTCTTCCTCGCCAGCTGCCAATCAAAGCAGAATTACTATGTAACACTCCAGGCCGTCAATTAATAACTTTTCAGAGCAAAAAATCATACAAATTGTCATTCTAACAGAATTCGAGAATTTAAAACACTGGAACCAAATTGAAACGATGAAAGTTTCTGTTCCGTTGTTGAATATTAATGAAAACGGTGGCAAATATCAATTATGCAACGCGGTTATTAATCCTATCTGATCGGAATAACGATGCTGTTGTTAATTTAGGGACACCCTGTTATTGATTTCGTATTGAAAATTAATATCACTACAAGTGTTATAACGGAATTATTTTCGTTATCATTTGGTATGAAATTACGTTAATGGGTTATTTTTTAATGGTATTTTGTAAATTAGGCTCGATTATAAAAAATCTATTAGCATTTTATAATAACGATTCGTCAATGTGACACGCATTGAGTAACGAGTCGTCTAAATTGTATTTTAAATAAAATTTGTAAACTCTGTTCATAGGGAAGTGGTTTACAAATCTTGAGGGAGAACTAATAGTAGGATATAATATAGTATTATTAGTAATTATAACTCAAGTTAACGCACTAAATGACCATTAACGGTATTGTGAGACAAGGTTATAAGTTCAAGAATTTTATAGTTAATTTTAATAGATTAATCGATAATGAAACACCATTTTTATCAATTACAAGATTATAATGTTTGTAGTGTTTCCTGTTTCAGTCTACAGCGACGACGATCCGGACCACAACAATGACTTGGAAATATCGGTGAGTACGATACCATAGAAGCTAAAATCAGTAACATAAATGACTATAATTAAAAATCAGGGCAAAATGTTTCAGACATCGGAGACTGTGGAAGTTATCGTCACGCAACTCATGGAGAAGCAAAGGTCAGCGAGGGCTGCAGCGCTGGCGAGGCAGCTGGAGTGCGGCTGTCCTGATTCCACCTGCAACGACTCAAGAAACTGTGCGCACCCCATGCGCAGGGTACAAGCTGCAAAACCACCTCCTTCCGATCACCAAGTTTCTTCAACCACTGGGCCATTAACCACATCGAGACCATTGTCAGCTCACCCACCACGGCAGTACACCAGAGAGCACAGATCTTCTCAACAATCAGCATCACCATTACTTCTATCTTTAGGCCAAATCCAAGGCGGTGGTGGTCTTCTAATACTGAATGGAACAAGCAACGGTACCCAGCAGAATTCTTCATTAGTATCTCCTCTATCAGTGACGTCATTCGTCTGTGAAGAACCCCGTGATAGGTATAGGCAGCAGTATAAACCCACTTTTGTTTTAAAAAGGGAAATTCCAGACAGTCAGCCTACCCAACCTTCTATCCAAAATACAGAAATGAAATTAGAAATTGAGCCTAAAGAGGAGAAAATGGATGACGTTTTTGAAAGGAAGATCAAAGTGGAGCCAAGAAGTAGAAACCAGGTAATCGCAAGTGCACCGGCGACTCCATCGAGATATCCAGATTTAGTAGAAAGATTAGAAAGTAAAGTTTTGACAGATAACTGTGATGATACATTAGTGCTGCTCGGTACTGACAGCAATTTAGGTTCTAGTGGATTCTTTGACGAGACTCTTGAGTTATCGCACGAAGATATTCAGAAGACATTGTCGGCTAACATGCCGCCAACTTGTGAGCTAGACAGGAATGGTGTGAGGCATACTGACACGGCTAATGTGATGGTGTCCGGGATAGATACGATGGACTTCATAGACAGTTGTGAAGTGGTAGCGTCTCCTGTCACGGGCGTGGACGATAATGTGTTTGTGAATCTGGACGCTTTTGATATGCTAGGAGATTTTCCTGAATTAGAAGTACTGGATCCCAGTTCGATTTCTACAAATCCAGTGGTGAGTCGAAAAAATTTTGGTAAGATACCATTACACACTTAGAATCTATTCTTTACTTTGTATTATATTCTTTTTTGCCCTCACAATAATAAAATAGCCGTAACAAAGATATTGACGGCATATTTTGTTTTTCAATATGCAGTTTTAAATTTTATTTTTCTGTTGTTGTTGCACTACCAAAGTTTTTGTTTTTTACGCTTATTATTTTAACAAAAACTGAGGTAATTGACAGATTTAATCAACATAAAAGCAGTCCTTTTTTCTCAATTTCCAGACGTTATGCGACAAGTCTTCTTCAGTGGTGGTTACAGAAGATACCAGTGAAAAGATGCAGACTGAGAGTAGTAGCGAAGGAACCCTGAACATCACAGACTATTCTCCTGAATGGGCCTATCCTGAAGGTGGAGCCAAGGTTCTGGTGGCGGGACCTTGGACTGACACGTCTGAGCAGTACACAGTGCTGTTTGATAACTTCCCTGTGCCGTCTATATTGGTGCAGAATGGGCTTTTGAGGTGTTACTGCCCAGGTTAGTAAAGAATTATTTATACAGGGTTAATAAATAAAATAAATAATAATAATCACAAATGTTTATTTATCTCGACATCAAGAATTAAAGGCGCTGGTTCACAAATATACAATCTTATTTAGAGAAAGGTGTCTGAAATAGGAAGATCCTGAAGTACAGATCACCTCTCGGGCTTAGAAATAAATATTTTATTTTTCCAAAAATATAAGTCAAGATAAAATATAGAATTGAAAGTAGTAAGTATTAAAATGAACAAGTTGTTTGAAATTTAAACAAAAGTAACATAAAAAAACACAAAATTACTGATATGATATGGGTTGAAGGCGTGTGCCTTGCGATGTGAATACTTGGTATGTCATTCCGAACGGCCCGCACATCGAAATTTTACGTCGCCGTCGGTAATTTAAACAAATCTTCTGTTTCCTACTAAAAAGCAATACCTATACGGTCAAAATGTATGGAACAGCTGTTTTTTTTTTTCACATCAGAATGAAGTACTGAGTTATGGCGTCGTATGTGGTAACCGTTTTCGCGTCGGTTTCTCTTTCACTCTCTATGTTAAGTTAAAGACTTTTTTGAATTGTGTAATTAGAAAGAAAGAAAAATAATTATTTGGCTCACGGAACAAGTACACATAATACAATGTAAAAAAACTTAAAAGTATATCGAAATTGAAAAATAAAAAAATATTATTGTGTGTCTCACGGCTGCGCGAAATAGGCCCAGTTCAGCAAATATCCGAGCAGCTAGTGCCCGACGCTGATTTTCAGCTGGACCTGAGAGAATTAATGAGTCTCTTGAATGCAAAGGTATTAAATAATCAATTTAAGCATTGAGAATACATGGATGATATTGTTAACTAGGACACTTGTAACCTCCAATGTTTGAACTTTGAACTTGAATATTTTCTAATTAAAAGTTACCATCTATTTCAGCTCACGAGGCCGGTCTAGCGGCTCTACAGGTGGCCCGAGGCGGTCGTGTGGTATCAGACACAGTAGTATTCGAGTACAAACCGGGTCCTGCGCCGGCGCCCTCCTCACCCGCGTCAGCACCGCTGCCATCGCTGGATTTAAGGAGGTTTTCGCTACTACAGCGCTTCCAGCGGTTACAAGGTCGCTTGCAGATGAAGATTGAACCTGCTGATGAGAATAGCCAGGTGAGATTTTTTTTCATAAAATATACTTTAGTGCATGGAAAAATGGAAGGAGTAAAGGGGAGGTCTTTGCCCAGGTGTGCGCCAGAGTAGGCTAGAAAAACAAAAAAAGCTTTAGTAGGTAGTTATGGCGCCAAGGTTTATAAGTTTTCAAGCTGGTTCAGTCTCACGAGGATACTTTATCAACTGAACTTTTCGAAAATTTACCTCTGAATTAATATTGTTAATAAGTCAGTATAATTGATACAAAAATCCTAGTTGTTAAAATATTCTTTTTTTTTTTTGAGTTTTACAAACCCACATTTTTTCAAAAATTTCCTGATTTTGCTTTAAAATTTTCGGTTTTTGAAGCAAATATCTCATCAAACCACTAAAGGCACAAACACACAAAAACTGCTTTAGAAACCTCGATATATTTTTTATGAACCACGCAGTTATATTCGTTGAAATATATTTCAATATATTATTTGAAGTCTCAGTTACGATGTTTGGATTTTTTTTTCGTATTTTTTTTTACATAATTTTTGTGTAGCGATTCATAGAAGACACCTACTCACCAAAACTGTGTGGAGTCAACAGTCTCGGAGTAAAATGGCTGTGACATTCGGACGGGCAGGCAGACTTATGGAGAGAACGAAACTATATTGATTCCGTTTTAGTCATTTGACTACGGAACCCTAGAAATGGAATTGACTGAAACACGTTACTTTAATTCTTTAAAATTTAATTTTGTCGTTCTCAATTTCAGGTCGAAGATGTGCAACTCTACTCCAACCCAAAATTTGAAGAGCGTCTGGTTGCCTTTTGCCGGACCCTCAGCAAACGGCCTAATGACAACGCTGAAGGCTTCACCACTGAGCCCAATGAAGATGGCTCGACTATCTTACACTTGGCTGCTGCTCTAGGGTACACCAAGTTGACCACCGTGCTGCTGAGGTGGAGGCAAGATGACACCAGTTTGGCGTTGGAGAAAGAAGTCAATTTGGGTGCGAGGGATAGCGATAATTGTACGCCTTTGGTAAGTTTTAAGCAATATTTCATGTTTTTTAGTGTGAATCAAATAGTATGCATTAGATTTTTCAAAATATTTCAATTCAGTATAATATAATATTATACTTTCCGCACAAAATTGTTAATTATTTAGAACGTTCATTAGATACAAAAACTAACACCCACCTCTGTTTAATAGTGCTTTGCTACGCAAATGTAAACATGTGACCAGGTGGCCTACATGACGTCTTAAAGCAATATTGTTTTAATTTTATTCCAGAGTCGGAAATAGATGGCGCTTGACGTCGATTTCGGGGATGGCCCCGTAGTAAAAGTTGTTTATAATGATGATTACATTGACCTCTTAAAGGACATTGCTCATCATCATATGAGAATTGGTCCAAACGCTGCCCAGGAATGGGAGTACCCGCGCTGGGTACCTGGCACTAATATATGTCTTTATACAAAATATTTTTAAAAGCTATCCTGGGGTTCATTTTGATGAAATTATTTTGTAAACATTCTATTAGTTTTTATTACTCCTTTTATGACCACAACTAAAGACATTTTGTATAAATGGACAGTTTTAGTATTTATTCCGTCCGTATTGGAAGTGGTACAAAGGATAACAAAAAAAAAAAACTGTCAAGGCATGTATTAATTATTTTAAAAAAGGAATTTTGAAAATCAGTCCATAATTGGCAGAGAAATCGGTGAATATACATAAAAAATACATACAATCGAACATAGAACCTCCTTCTTTTTGAAGTCGGTTAAAATTATTTTTAATCGTCATCGTTATCATCGATGTCTCTTATTGTACTGTCTAAAAAGAGGGCAGGAAGTCTTATAGCATCTTGGTGCCTGGCCCAACCTAAGAACCACACTAGACATATAACATGTGCGCAACAACCAATCGTTCTTCGGCCAGTAAAGCAAGAACAGCAGGGCCGTCTTTACCCAGGCGCATAGTCCTAGGGGGTGCAAGCTGACCGCCATCAATTTCGATAGGTACCTACTAAACCGAAACCACGCGAGCAGAACCGCGGGCACAGCTACTTCATTATTATTAGTAACTGGGCAATACGATTGTACCCCTTGGTAACAGACTTTTGGGCTTCTGACTAACAGTAACGACTGCCAAAGATCTACAAATGACAGCCGGGACCAACAGCTCAACTCGCTAAGATAGATCCCACCCATCCACAGACCAATCTCGGCAAGCGTGGCTTATCATTGAAGATCGACCTGTGCGGCTGTTATTATTTAGCCACGAGCTCGAGGAACAAATAAATTACACATAAAAATTATATAGAGCTAGAGTGGGGGGGGGCAAGCTGACTTTCGCACCCCGGCGCCAAATATGCTTAAGACGGCCCTGAAGAACAGCAATATTTTTTTATTGCGTTTCGAAATAATATCATCAAAATAAATAGTTAAATAAAATAGGAACCCCAGGATAGATTTTAAAAATATTTTGTATAAAGACATAGATTAGTGACAGGCACCCAGCGCGGGTACTCCCATTCCTGGGCAGCGTTTGGACTAAAGTTGGGCAATCTCAAAGAAAAACATTTTTACAAAATAATATCATCAACATAAATATTTAAATAAAATAGGAACCCCAGGATAGATTTTAAAAATATTTTGTATAAAGACATAGATTAGTGTCAGGCACCCAGCGCGGGTACTCCCATTCCTGGGCAGCGTTTGGACTAAAGTTGGGCAATCTCAAAGAAAAACATTTTTACAAAATAATATCATCAACATAAATATTTAAATAAAATAGGAACCCCAGGATAGATTTTAAAAATATTATGTATAAAGACATATAGTAGTGCCAGGTACCCAGCGCGGGTACTCCCATTCCTGGGCAGCGTTTGGACCAAAGTTGGGCAATCTCCTTTCTTGCAGTAAATTTTTTAACACCTTATATTATAGCGCCGTCTCTTTCTCTCACTGGATTGACAACTGCTCTAAGACGTCATAGTAACCCCTGTTCTTCCTTACAGATGGTAGCGAGTGCGGCGGGTCACGTGGAGACGGCGGTGGTGCTGGCGCGCTGGAGCGCGGGCACGCGGCGCGAGGCGGGCGCGCGCGGGGCCGCCGCCGCCGCGCGACGTGCGGGCCACGTGCAGCTTGCAGCGCTGCTTGACCGGATACACCCGCCCGCTAAGGATGGAGTGTTCTTGAGGCCGCATAGGTGACGAGATTTTGTTTTTTTTTTGAAATGATGAAAATAAAAAAAAATGTCCTTTATTTAAATAAGGCTGATAATCAGCACTTTTTAAAGTCAAAATTACAAGAGACAGTCCCCCAAAACGGCCGCCCTTCGCCACTTCCTAGTGTTTTAGCTGGGAAGAAGAAGTGGCGGAACAAACTCCCCAGCAACACGCCTGTCTGTTAGGTTAGAAGAACCAGATTCTATGCAATAGTGTTCAAGTTTATACAAACAAAGAATCCATTACAGCAAATTAATGTCACATGTCAGCTGGCACACACCAATAATAATAAAAAATAAAAAAATATATAGGTACTCAAGAATAAACAAAACCGCCAGACATACCTTACCATACATCATATTAATGTCACATGGCACACACCAATAATAAAATAAAATATTAAAAAAATACATATTAAAAATAAAAAATAAAATGCGCTGAGGCAGTGGAGCACAGTACTGAGGAGGTTCCATATGTCACCATGGAAAATTTTCAATTAGAGTGTATTAGTGATACGAGTTTGTTGTCTGGTGATGGCACAGGAGGAGGGGCTCACTCCGGATGTTTATTTAAACTAGCTAGCAAGACAACAGAAGATACCAGTAAAATTATACCTTCTTGTAAAAATTTGGCTTAGCAATTATTCCATCAAAACATTCAAGGTTTCTCTTCAAAGTAACTAAAGATCGAATTATTTTTAGAAAAAAAAAGTTTGTAATTGTTTGTTTCACTGAACGTTGGTTAAAAGACTATGAAATTCTAATTAATTACACAAATTAGGGTGCGCAGTGTGGGCAGTTGCTTTAACTGAAAATTTAAGATCAACAAACAAGTCACGAGTATTCCTTGTGACTGGGAATGTAGCTTCGTGTTTTTTTTTGTGCCTATCATAAGTTCCTGTAATTGTCTTATTGAAATAAATGCTTTTAATTCGAGTTTGAGCTCGACGAAATCCCATAGAAACAATTTGACTGTCTTGGATCCCCTTATCGAAATTTTGATTTTGCTTGTTGAATAATAAAGGATGGCACTTTAGTCACCTGCTATGACCAGCATTCGTCGAGGAAGAGAGCCTACATGTCATTACATCTTTCCTTGGAAAACTCATCCAATTTTTGGTAAAAAAAAAACAGTCAGGATTCTGACAATTTCGAAAGTTGATTTTGCAGTTGCAACCTGCTTTCTGTCATTCTCTTTAAATATTGGAGTAATGTGCCAGCAACTTGGCTAGCATTGAAGCTTTATGAAACACACCTGTTGCCATGACGTATTGGACTTTAGTTTGTTACCTACTTGCTTTGACCAAAACTTTTACTAATAGGACGCTTCTGATTTTTTAGCTTATCCCAAAAGAGTCGCGCCGGCAGTTTAGAGAGCAACCTAGTGAAGAGACCATCGATAGACTCTGGAATCAACATGGCCGATGCTTTTAGATCCAGTTCAGCTATTGACAAGTCCGAGAGCGGTTCCTCTGCTAGGTATTACTTCACTCCCATTATTTTTGAATGCAGTTTCATTATTTTTGCATGACTGTGACTTTAGTTCATGATATTCTTCAAACATTGTCCAAAAGCGCGAAGATACAGTTTCCTCCCATACAAACAATATAATGATAAATTGAAATTTTACTAAGATCATTCTTCTAAAGGATCAAAAGAGAATATTGTCAATTTTAATTCGCCAAAATCCTGACATTTTCAGATGGGAACGAAGCATGTCGCTACCTTTAGATTCTGATAACTCTGAAGACAGTCTTGGCGATTCGAAGATCGGCAGACGTATGGACCTGGCCCTCTGTAAGTCTTTGAACCACTTCGCCTCATTCATAGTCGATTCGTTTTTCATTTGCTGGTTATTTTATATCGGCACGGCTGCTGATGACATTTGAATGTCCTAACCTTGGTTTTGGGTTTCGTTCTATGTTTCCTTTAAATGGCGACGGTTTGTTCGGCAATATAACTGGTCAAACGTGTGAGTTCTACATTGTGACAGTTATCTACCTTTTGACGCATTTTTAGCCGTCGAGTTGAACAAGAAAACGCATTATGAACTTTCTTGTTTATTAATTCTGTGCAACGACAAGTTTCCTAGCAATAAATACTGAACTAGACGATTCCATCAATTTTATGATATCGAAACTGTCGATCGCAGCATCCGGTTCACTGAAATCAAGAACCCAACAAAAAGTAGATTCAGACATTTAGTTCGTAGCTTCCCTTCCTTCTTTTCAGATAACGACAAAACATAACTTTAGAGAGCACGTCCATTTTCAAAACATTCGATTTGGTTCATAAAAGTGATTTGAACGTGAAGACGTCAGTAGGCTCACGTCGTTTGACCGGTAAGGCTCCGTAGCGGCATAGCGGATTGTTGAGCGCGGTGGTTCCGCAGGCGAGACGGCGCCGCGCCGCGCCGGCAGCCCGCTCGTCGACGTCGAGGCGCTGAGTCCGAGTGCCACGCCCGCGCCGCCTGCCCAAGGTCAGTGTACAGAAACGGTATAGACTGCGAGCTGCGGTACCTCACGAGCAGAGCCAAATGAAGATTCGCTCAAGCAGAATCTCATTTTCTAATTTTGGTCTTAAATTTCAAAATTCAATGTTTAATCAACAACTAAAATCATTTAAAAAGGAAGAGTATTACGTTCGGTTACAATTTTCTGTTTTCATATTCCAAATTAATCAAAATCACGATTATGATTTACCGAATTGGCTTCAAATTACATTTCTTCTTAAATATTTATTTAAAATATTTTTCTCTAAACAATCTTCCTATTGGCAATTTTTTACTATCCGTAAACTTTCTATACCATTTCGAGTCGCAGCATCGATAACTCCGCTCGTCCTATC
Organism: Cerastis leucographa; assembly: GCA_963082945.1. Taxonomy (NCBI): domain Eukaryota; kingdom Metazoa; phylum Arthropoda; class Insecta; order Lepidoptera; family Noctuidae; genus Cerastis; species Cerastis leucographa. The sequence continues at coordinate 2,465,916 of OY720361.1, forward strand.
TGTCGATGTTGTGTATGTAGTAGTTGCATTGCCTCCCTCTTCTTCTAACAAAAGTTGTCTATATATCTTTGTCTCCCTCTTTGTCGCCAGTCTGTAGCCCTTGTTCACTGTATGTCGGTAGACCACTTGTAGTTTCTTCTGTACTTTGTGTTCCAATATGAGCGGAGTTACCCCTTGAGTGTTTGTTGTCTGTAGTATCCTTTAACTAAACCGAGTTTTATAGCAATTGACAAATTATTGCACGCTTCATGGGAAGAATCTTCATGAATGAGCTCTTATTGCTTCCGAAATAAAGTTCGGTTTAGTTAACTCGATGTTGTCCCTCGATGTCGCTTGCAGTGGTTTGTATTGGTTTATCCACTATCACTGTCTCACAACCAAATCGATTGGCTTCTACTTCCAATTTCAGTACACAAGCCTACGTTGTTCAGTCAGTACACTTGTTTTCAAAAAACCGTGACAATTTTAACACTGCATGAACGCTAAACGCTTGCATGAGTATTTAGAAGCTTTTTATGTGTAGAGTATTTACTGTTTGCCATCGTTTAAGGTAAGTACTTTGGCAACAGTTATATCGGGCACTGATTTCTCATTACACTTTTTATTATTTATTCCTTGTATATTTCTTCATTTTCGTAAACCCAAAACCTCATTTAGATTATAAGTTCTTAATGTTTAACTTTTTTGTAGGTACACGTCATATCGTTTAAAAATTAGACTTACATTCAGATTTTATCAAATGTTTGTTTACTCATGTTTCTTAAAGTATGTAACAATGATTTTTGGTTGTGTTATTTTATTTTTATTTCTAAATGGATAATTATAGCAAGAGTGAGAGTTAAAGTTACCTTGTTTTATTCATTCAAGAGTTTGTTTATGTAGATGACTTTGTTTTACTCACTTATGAGAACGTCATTGAATCTTTCAATAAATATAAAAAGAAAAAGTTTATATGCGAACACTGTTTTAGTTTGATCAGTTATTTTCACATTTTATTTCCATTAGAACCTACTTGTGTGATTAAGTTTTTACTTATAATCATGTCATCAAAAAGTTGCTTGATGTTATTTTCCAAACGCATAATGAATATAATTTCTACGCAAGAACTAGGCTTAGTTGGACGTGTTAAGAAAAAAGCGTTTCGAAACTAATATCACATTTAACCATTATTCTATTTGATGTGAGCTAAATATATGTGTGTGTAGATTAACGAAAAACTTCAACCAGCTGTTTAGTAAAACTACAACAAATTGTAATTTTTAAACCGACAGTAATATTTTCAAGAAATACAAATCATGACAACAAAATAAAATTCCAAGTAAATGCTATTAAAAATAAGGTAGATGACATTCATGAAGCGGTCAAGTTTCCACATTAAGATATTTAATTTGTCATGATTTGTTTCTTAAATTGTCTTCAGACGATCTTTCTAATAATACAAGGTGTTGTTTTGCTTTCTCGTCAAAATTCAGGAGGTTGTCAGAAAAGACATAAATAATCAATATAAATTACGGTTCCTAGTTAATTGATAAATGATAAATGATAAATGATGTTTATTTTGCAAGTAGGTTTTTACAAACACTTTTACACGTCATTTTTTTTTTAAGCTAGATGGGGCCGGTGTTTCGTACCTGACTACTCTGAGAAGAAACAGCCGAAACAAACTCAGAGGTTCCCTGTTAACTTGTTACTCTTTTAAAGTCCAGACATTGCTCAATTTACATGAGGACTATGCAGATTAGTATCTGAAATGGTCTTTTGAAGAAAGAACCACACAGATTTGAGTGGACCTGTCCAGTCAGTGCAAGCATTTGTCAGTTATCGTGTAGCTCGACTTATAACTCAAGGAGCTCAACGAAACGACGAACAATACCAAAGAAAGGACATTTGGGTAGGTCGCTTAAAGTTCTCAAACTGCCAGATAGTGGTGGGAGAAAAATAATGTGACCTGCATGGTCCTCACATTCACAATAATTAAATGTAATTAATAATAATTTACGAAATTTTATTTTACAAATCACGAATATCAATAAATGTCACAATAATAATAAAAAAGTAAATATGCATGTCAAATCAGTAAATGTCACATAAAAATAATAAAATATAAACTAAAAAAAAAATTATAATAATAAAATACTGAAATAAGTATTCATGTCACATCGATAAATGTCACTTAAAATAATAAAATAAAAATAAAAACTGTAAAAAAATAAGGTAAAAAAAAAAAAAAAAAAAAAAAATGTCACAGTATATAAAATAAGGAATTAACAATGAACAAGCAAAGTCCGAAATTTCGACATTCACAGAGCAAATTTCATTGGAGCAGTTTAATCCCAAGCCTTTTTATCTTCGAGATAGTGATTAACATGATAGTAGGCTTTCAGGCATAGCTTCCGTTTTATAAACGATTTGAATTTATTTAGGCTTAGTGCTTGAATATGGCTCGGAAGCTTATTATAAAAACGTATACATTGGCATCTGAACGTTCCCCCTACTTTTTTGAGCCTCGTTGCAGGAACAACAAATTTGTGTTTGTTCCTCGTATTTACGTTGTGGATATCACTGTATTTTTTAAACAAATTAATATTTTTATGTGCGTACAAGAGGTTTTCATAGATAAACTGAGAAGGCACAGTAAGAATATCAATCTCTTTAAATTTTTCTCTGAGGGAGTATCTGGGACTTAATTTATAAATTGAACGAATTGCCCTTTTTTGCAAAACAAATATTGTCTGGATATCGGCGGCATTGCCCCACAAGAGAATACCGTACGACATCACGCTATGGAAATAACTAAAGTAAACTAAACGGGCTGTCTCTAAATCAGTCAAACCACGAATTTTCCTAACGGCGTATGCTGCAGAGCTAAGTTTTTTTGACAATTTATCTATATGCGGGCCCCACTGAAGCTTGGCATCCAGAGTTATGCCCAAGAACACTGTGCTATCTTCCGGTTTCAACTCTTCATCCTTGATTAGTACCCTAGTTTCTACTTGTCTTACATGGGGTATCGTAAACTTAATACATTTGGTTTTTTTCTCATTTAGGAGTAGATTATTAACATTAAACCAATTAACGACTTTTGCCAGGGCGATATTAACCTCGTCTGTAACTATCTGCTGACGTTTGAGTTTAAATAAAAGAGAAGTGTCATCTGCAAACAAAACTATGTCATGATTATCCTTTATGAGGTAAGGCAAGTCATTTATATAAATAAGAAACAAAAATGGGCCAAGAATTGAGCCCTGGGGTACCCCCATTCTTACAACGGATCCGGGAGATCTTTTTCCATTAACATCAACTCTCTGAATCCTATCACTCAAATACGAAGTAAGAAGATCCAGTGAGGCGTTACGGATTCCGTAGTGGTGTAGTTTTCTGATTAATGTTTCATGAAGAACGCAATCGAAAGCCTTAGACAAATCGCAAAAGATGCCCAAAGCATCGCATTTGTCCTCCCATGCATTATAAATGTGGCCTAAAAGTTCAACACCTGCATCAGTAGTTGAACGACCCCAATTAAAAATACACGCTGATTTTTTTGTTGTTTAAGTTTGTCAGTATTTCAGAATAACCCCCTTAATATGGTTCAGGGAATAGGAAATTATAGAAAAAAACGTTTGATATTGTTTGTATTTGTGGAAGCGCGGTTATAGGGCGAGAATCAGACAAGCCGCGTTTAAAACACGGGTGGTTCACACTTACCGATTTCCGTAAATGAGAAAAAATATAAAAATTACCTACCCATTTTATTATTGATTCGGGACGAGAATCATTAGCATAGTTACCTCCTTGAATTTGATGACGATGCAAAACAACACCTTGTATAACCCAGCTGAAGGTTATTGATTATGTTCTTCTGAAGACACTAAAACTCTGTAACAATTAATTCAAGGTAATATTATAAGTTTCCACTTCATAAAATCTTTTCAGGGGAGCAGGATGACCGGGTGTTTACTTTGGCAGAGCAAATAATAGCCGCCATGCCCGAGAGGATAAAGGTATGCAAACATTTATGTAAAATAAATAATAAATATTATGAAATTAGGGAAACCGAAGATTAAAGAATTCAAAAAAAAAGTTTAAAGTGGATTTTGGAAACAATCTTTTGTTGAAAAAACGAGGACATAAATAGACATAAATAGATGGCTTTGATATCGCATATGCAGAAAAAATATCTTAGTTAAATTAATATTAATGTTCTCCAATCGAATATGCAGAAGAATCGAATTGGCAGAAGAATTATCCTCTGCATATTCGATTGGAGAACATGTCCAAAATAATATTAATTTAACTATTTTCAATTAATTAACTAACCATTTATGACATTTATTTAGAGATCAATTAATTATTTAGTTAGAACATTATAATTATTTTGTTAGACTAAATATTATGAAAAAATTATAAAAATAATAGTGTTTTTATTTATGATTGCGATTGAAATAAATGATTCTATTCTATTCTATTACATTTGCCAACGATGTAGTGGTCACAATATTATTAGCTGTAGGCATTTTCCCCCAATTTATTAAAGTCTCATATAAAAAGGACTAGTAATAGAGAAGTATGGAAGAAGAAAACATACTTCGCCGACACCAAATAAACTGGGATAAAGCCAGGCCCAGAGCGGAAGGTGTCATTTGATGACAAACCAACGAACGTGGCACTCGAACGCATGCGTGTAGTATTACGAAGTTTCACTTCTTCCGCGCGGAGGGACTCCACGCACTATTTTTTCATCGGTAATTGAAAAAAAAAAACAACCAACCACCCTGTATATTTTATCTTACACCAAAATTAAAACACAACTGTTTTAAACACATCATGGTGACACGTTCAAATAATTGTTTCTTTGTCTGTAGAACGAAAGCTCGTCTCTGCTATCAGGAATAGACAGCGGCAGTGGAGGTGGCGAGGACACACTGATGGCCCCTCTAATGGAAGACACCACCACCTTTAACAGTGACTTTACTTATGAGTTCAGCGATAATACTTACAGGTAAGCGTCCACTCAATTTTCGGGCCGTATTATGACGTTTCGAAGCTATTGTTTGGATCTTTAAGGGTGTAAATCAACCCTTTACGAAGCCGAAAGCTCACCCCGTCATAGCAATTTTTATTTTGTTTTGAACCGTATCTCTAAAACTTCTAGTTACGGAGATATTGGGGGTCAAAGTTCCAATTTATTCACAAACAATTTTATTTTCCGTACCCAACGGGTCAAAAGGGACCCTATTACTGAGACTTCGCTGTCCGTCCGTCCGTCTGTCACAAGGCTGTATCTCATAAACCGTGATAGTTGGCCAGTTGAAATTTCTACAAATTATGTATTTCTGTTGATGCTATAGCAACAAATACTAAAAACAGAATAAAATAAATATTTCAGGGGGCTCCCATACAAAAAAGTGTGAGTCGTTTTTATAAATAATGGTACGGAACCCATCGTGCGCGAGTCCGACTCGCACTTGATCGGTTTTTTTTTAATACTGTTTTTAGGTTGCAACTTTACTTTCAATACCACCAAGACCCGTTTAATATTCAATGCATCTATGGGCACAATGATTTGAGTGAATGACATTGAGTTTTACAGTAAAACATGATGTTGCAACCCAAAAAAAACAGTCCTTTCTTAGTTTTTTGTACGGTTTCGTGAAGCGTCGGTTTACACCTTGTTAAGTATTATTTTTGTGCTTTATCTTTCTCTATACAACATAATACGGTCCCTTGGTGTTGTGTGTATCTTGATGTTGTGACCTTACCTTGTATCTATCCTACAATCCTTCTATCTCTTTCGGTCTTTTCTTCTTTCTCTCTCTGGATGACGTCTGCAGCAACATTAGCTTCGAGTTCGGCTACAACTACTATAGGTTTGGGTTTATTGTATTTTATTGTAGCACTAAGTTCCTTTTTTTAGTTTGCATTAATGTCAATTTTAAAACATCCACTTGGCTTTATACATGGTAGATGGAACGGACATCGACGCTAAAATGGTTAGCACGTATTCAAAACTGCATTTTGAAGCCCCCACATATATCGGTAATTTAAAAAAAAATCTGCTGTTCCATACATTTTGACTGTATAGGTATTAGTTGCGTAATCAAATCTGAAATGAGGACATTCGCAAGAGAACCATGGTTACTGAAATAGCCCGAAGAATTGCCAAACTTAAGTGGCAGTGGGCAGGGCACATTGCTCACAGAATAGATGCCCGCACATTCAGGCTGAAAAGTTCTGGAATAGTGACCGCGAACCGGAACACGATGCGTTGGAAGGCCTCCCACTAGGTGGACCGATGACCTGGTGAAGGTTGCGGAGATCCGCTGGATGCGAGTAGCACAACACCGGTCAATGTGGCGACACTTGGGGGAGGCCCATGTCGAGCAGTGGACGTCTTTCGGCTGAAATGATGATGATGTGTAGTTATTGCAGTTTTGTAGGAAACAGTTGTTTTGTTTTTATTTTAATAACCGATAAAAATGTTATATTTCAGATTATTATCCATAACTGTTTAGGCGTCGGTGTCCTTTCCACCTTGCATACATTTTAAACTCAAACGTTTACAGTTTTACTCACGTATTTATTTCGGGTTATCGAGTTTGATTAGCGACTTGAGGGACAGTGTGATGAGTTCATGACAAACAAATTCCCGATTTTTATAACCAAAAGCTGCGCAACCCGATCTAAATGCTCGAGTTAAAACTATTAACGTTACACAAATTATTTATTTATATAAAAATCGTAAAAATTTTAGCTTTCTTTAATTATTACAAAGTTTCTTCATCATCAGCCCATAAAATTCTACGAGGCATAAGCGTCTCCGATCGCACGCCATTAAAGTAAATCATCGGCTTACAAGACTAAACATACTTATTCAGCTCTGTTCAGCTTTTGTCCATAGAAAACAACGATTTTGTATGAAGGTGTGTATACAACCGTTCAGCTTTCCGCGTCTATTCAGTTTTCGCGGCAAAGAGGTATACAATGAAGACAAACGTGTTTTTATCATGCAAATGCTATAGATAGAGTTCATCAGAACCATCCATGAACAGCGCTGTTTCACCGCGTTCAGCGCTGTACGCGGCTGCAATTTGTCGACAAAGAGTTGTGAACAGTCAACGTTCAGCGACGAACGTGATAGAACAGCACAGTACACGGGTTCTGTACACAGCTGATAAAAGCAGAACAGCTGTATAAGTGTGAATAAACGTAGTTAGTCCCTTAGTCATCCTGCTGCTGACAAAAAGTTCATTGACACATTGAATGAGTGTATGATGGGAGCTGTTGGTTCCGTAGATACTGCGGCGGGTCTACACCGTGCTCGTCGGGCTCCCTGTCGCCCGGCTCCGCCGCGCTGTCGCCCCCGCCGCCCTCCCCGCGCGCCGCTCCCCCGCTGTGCACGACCCCCTCGGCCACGCTGCAAGAGTTCCTGAACGCTACCACGCACTTCTCTAATCTTACGTTGAATGGTAAGTTGGTTTAGTCTGAAAGAGCAACAACAAAGTGTAAACGAAAGAGCAAGAATAGGGGTGAAGACTGGGTAAAGAAAACGACATTCTATTTTGTCCGTCAGACAGGTAATACAAAAATATTAGACACGTATTTTTTGTTTTATCAAAATATCAAAAAATTACTTAGTTATAACTCATTAAAGTTGGAGAGTGGGGGCTCACTACGTCACAGGGAGGTATAAAAATTACCTACATGTGACGTCATGCGCCATTTCAACTCAATATATCTCCGTAGCTTTATGAACATGTGAAAAAAGAAAAAATACGTGTCCAATACTTTTCAATAATCTACCGGACGGACAAAGAAAAAAAATGTGATCATCCCCTATTCCTCAGTTGTTCGAATAACTTTTTAGGATAGCTTTGAAATTGGAGTCCTAACTTAACATAATTTGGGACTGATTGCAGGTAAGCACAAAAAAACATGTCCTAACCTAAAACATTTTCAAAAATCAAAAATAAAGGTTTAACTTTAGATAGGATTAGTTTTATAGAAGACTGATCAATGACTATTGTCTAATCCAAGTTTAAAAAAGCAATTTTCTATCAATGCTGTCATGTTTATTAATCAACAGCTTCTTCTATTCGTGTGGTTAGTGCTTTACCTGGCGTCAAAGCTTTCATGCCGCCAATGAGCCTCAGATTTGGCTTAACATCGCATCGAGAAATATTTATCAGGCATGCTGGTTTCCTCATGATGTTTTCCCTCACCAAAACTAGTGATAATTTTAGAATACGCACATGAAACCGAAAAGTCTCAGGTGCTTGCCTTGGGTTCAAACTCCTGACCTATGACTTGGCAGGGCAACGGTCATACCTTTACGCTATGACTCTTTATCAGCAGCTGACAATGACGAAGAATCCTGACTTCAGAAAGAGTTTTTAATCCAAATATATTCCCCAGACCGCGAGCAACGGGAGCTGTACTCCGCAGCGATCACGATCCAGAAGGCTTACCGTCAGTACCGCGGCAGACAGCTGCAGCGGAGAGCTGCGGCTGCTGCCATCACTATACAGAACTGCTATAGGAGATACAAACAGGTGCGTGAGGCTGAACCAAATCGTTTACACTGTCGCATTAAAAAGAGCCAGTCCCTATAGAACGCGAAATTCAAATTTTAATTTTAATGAAATAGTCATTAAATGGTATTACACGGGTTATATTGATGAAGATTTAAAAATTTGAATCGACAAGACCTGTGGAAGTTGTTTATATCCCTTCATCAACTAGACAAGAGGTGATGATCTTCAAACGGTTGAGCAGATTTTCTCGAAACATAGTTAAGAACACTCTCGATTAAAACACCTTTCAAATGAAACAAATTTTATCAAAATCGGTTCATCCGTTTATGAGCTATGACGCCACTGACAAACACACAGATACCAGATACACACGTTAAACTTATAACACCCCTCTTTTTTGGTCGGGTGTTACAAATACAACCTGACGCTGACCTGCTAATTGCAAAACACGTAAGAAAGTTTAAATCTCGCGGGCAAACCTGGCACTTCACCCGTAAGTAAACTCGGTAATAACAGTCGTAAAATAGAGAACAGAAAATGTGTGTATGTGATAGAAACAGTGCACTAATAATATTTTGTAATTCAAAAATTAAGCCTGGATGAGTCAGTGCCCAGACAGCAGAAACAGTTTACCTACTCGACCGATTTCATTTCCCAAGCACGAAGCTGAGTTTTCTAGCTTGGCACTAACGCGCCACTGTACTCGGCACATTTCATCCAGGCAAATCCATGTAATTTAATTTAATTGATCTAATTTATTTAAAATTAAATTGATTCAATTTAATTTCATTTTGATTGATTTAATTTAATAATTTTTGTCCGAATTAAATAAATAAATAATTTAGTACCTGACCATTATTGTCAATTTGATTTTGAGAACTGTGTTGTACAGACACCAGCACATCAAGCTACCCAAAACTGTCAAATTTTCCCAATCAACATAGTCCTAATTCTTTAACAATAAAGTTGAAAATCTAACAACATTGCCTTTATTAGTTTCTAAGAGGGATTTCTCTTACTTTTTGGAGATACTCGTAGTACTCATAATCACGCTACTGAACAATCTTATCTTCTTCTTCTGAAAAACGATTAATTCCGAAAATAAATAAGGATAAAGTGTAATCTTATGAAGATGTTCACAATACAATGACATCTGCAGCTTATAATAATGTTTTTCTTACCTGAAATGTTGTGTGCACAGTTTGCGTACTTGAAACAAATGCATGCGGCTGCGACGGTGATCCAACGCGGCTACCGTGCCCTGCGTGCGCGCAGGATGGCTACCACACCTATCAAGTAAGTGTTAGTAGCAAATACACTGCCGAGCAATGAAAAATTTCCACCAACAAAATGCCGACAAACACCTTAATATCTCCTAAGACATAGAACCCATAAGAGCTATTAAGGTGTTTGTCGGCATTTTGTGGGTGTAACTTTTTGATTTCTCGGCAGTGTATTAATGAAAGCTTGGAATTATAGATAGTTTAAAGAACATAATTAGTAAAGATTAAATAAATATATGCCTCGTTGGTCTAGTGGTTGCAATCGCAGTTGCTGAGCATGAGGACCTGGATTCGACTTCCGAGTCGGGCAAAATGGCAATTGAGTTTTTCCGTCAGGTATTGGTCAGTATCAGCCACGGAGTCTGGAATTTGGCCCGGCTGATGGCAATAGGCTCGCTCGCCTATTATGTGGGACTTCAACATAACTGGTGGAATGTAGATGTACGATTAGGTACACCTCTGCCTAGCCCTTCGAGGATTACAGTCGTGACGTTGTGTTATGTTATTAAATAAAGACGTGGGAGCAGTCAAAAACATCCTTTAAATGATTGAATTAATTGTTGAATTAATGATTGAATTAATGGTTGAATTTATGGTTGAATTTATGGTTGAATTTATGGTTGAATTTATGGTTGAATTAATGGTTGAATTAATGGTTGATTTTATGGTTGAACTAATGGTTGAAGTAATGGTTGTATTAATACAACTTTATAATTATCTTTCATTAAATTTGAAATTTGCTGAAAATCAAAGCATTAATTGCAATTAAACCATTTACGACTTTTTAACTGTTAAGGATAATGTGGATAAGCAAGCGTCACGGTTGTTGGGAGCTACCCAAAAACCATAACCAAAATCCAAAGAATACGATCTCTGTAGCTGAAATCCGTGGTCTTATTGAGTTGACAATGCCATTGTCGTTAGTAAAGATAAACATGATCTAACACACTGTCGAAATGTGGGACTACTAATAGGTACTTACACCTCTGCCTAATCCTTCGGGGTTTATGGCGTGATGTTATGATCTAACACAGTATTTGTTTGATTAGGAGGTCATACTCCCAGAGGCGTCAAAATCAAGCGGCGAGGAAGATCCAACAGTTCATGAGGCAGTCCAAAATCAAGTAAGTGGTAGATTTTATAGCAAAGGCAGCAACATTGTGAAACTGAAAGGTCGCACTGTAAGTTATTATTGTGTCATTATTTTTATCAATCTCCAAGTTAAGTCGCTTTTGCATAGGTTGGTCTGTGGATGGGTGGCCACCCATTACTTACTAGGTGTCTAGTTTCCTCTGGGTCTCGGAAAGCACCTTAAGCTGTTGGTACCGGCTGTCATTTGTAGATCTATGATAGTCATTTGTAGATCTTTGTCATTCATCGTTACAGCAAGTCAGTGGCCCAAAAAGTCTGACAGCCAGTCTTACCAAGGGGTATCGTATTACCCAGTACCTACTAATTGGGTTGTGCAGGGCAGATAGGTTCCATGTAAAACTCTCGTATTCAGCTGTATTCGGTATGTCTGGAATCTGCCCCAACAACGTTGAGAAAAGGCTAGACAAATGATTATGTTGTTGTTGGTGCCAACCAAATAACTTACGGAACCCTAAAAAGCGACAATATTTCGTTTTCTTTAATTCCTTTTCCTTTTACCATATTCCTTATAAGTCGATTCCTTGATTGCCAAATCTCACAAAAAAAATCAGTGAGAACTTGTTATGATGTCCTTTCACAAATAAGCTGACTTTGATTTAGTTATCACTAGATTCATGTCGCACCACCGTGATGTCGATCTTCAGTTTGTCGCACTAGGATGATGTCGAGCTACAGTTTGTCGCACAAGCGTGCATTCGACCAATAGTGAGTCGCAGTACAGTTTTGTCGCACAAGCGTTAATCGCGCTTCCGTGTGTCGACCCCACGTTATACACTCAGAGAGTGTGATTGGTTGCGTCGCGCTTCCTGTACGGGACGCCATTGCAATGCAAGTTACACAATACAAGTGCTAAGACATTCTTGTCTTGTTCATTCATTAATTATTAACTGATTCAAAATCAAAATCATTTATTTCAAGTAGGCCAGTTACAGGCACTTTTGAATAGTCGAAAAACAATAAAAATGAAGCTACAGTCCCAGTCACAAGACATAATAACTGTGAAAGTACTGTAGTTGCCCATTCCAAAGCGTAGATCTCTATGGAGAAGAATGGGCAAGACACTCCATGGACACTCTTTTAAATCAGAATCTTGTTACAAAACCTTGGTTACATCATTCATTTAGAGATGGTACATTATGTGAGAACGATGTAGCAAGATTACAGTTTGTAATTGGTTGTGATCACTATTGAGTACCTAGTGTATTTATTTTTCAGTCTTCTTTGTTTTGTTTTGTCAGTACCTTACCTGCTGGCCTACCATGCCTTCTTAAAGCACTATTATTTTACTCTAATTCCAGTGTGGGAAAGAGACGAAGCTATATAGGATGTCTAGCGCCATCTCTTTCCCACACTGGAAAAGGAGTAAAACAATAATGTTTTAAGACGTCACGGTAGGCCACCTGATGTCAGGGTTTTATGCCGCCCATGGCTCCTAACTTAGCATTCCTTCTAGAAATATCTCTCAAGCATGCTGATTTGGTTTCCTTACAATGTTTTTTTTTTTTTTTTTGTGAATGGCGTCTCGCAGTTCAACCTATGAGGTTGTCGTCTGCTTAACCGGACTATCCTAAGGATGCCTTGAGAGGAAGGCCTCCAGCCAGGGCATAAAAACTTACAAACTAAGTGACTACTCGCTAAGGGCACCCCCTGTGGGGTACGAGCCTTGGCTTAGGGCGTCGCTGGGGGAGGACTGCATGGGCCGAAAAAAGTGAAAATTATACAATACGCATATGAATCCGAAAATAAGAGGTGCGTGTCTTGGGTTCGAACTTCAGACCTATAACTTTGTCTTATGACTGTTATGATTTATGAGTTTTTTCAATGTTATTTGGGTATCATCAATTTTACTGTGGTTTGGTAGTTTTTTCTATTGTCTTCTACGTTTTGCCTATTCTGTGTCTTGTTTGTCGGCCTTAGAATGTTTTTCCTCCATAGTCTTTATTTCTATTTGACAACGATACCTCCGTCATCATCATCATCAGCCTATAATGTTCCCACTGCTGGGACACAGGCTTCCTCTCAATGAGAGGGTGTGAGCTTTAATCCACCACGCGGGCCCAGTGCGGGTTGGTAGATGTCACATGTCTTCGATTTTTTAGTTCTAGCACATGTCGGCTCCCTCACGATGTTTTCCTTCACCGTTTTGAGAGCAGTGGTGATGAAATAAATTGCACAAAGTAATGCGCTTGCCTGGGTTCAACCCCACGGCTTACTGCTTGTATGTAGGGGCTGCCACCACTGGGCCAGCGCTGCTCCCATACCTCCATGTTGTGTCCTTAATCATTTCCTGTTGTAACCGACAAATAAGAATAATGCAACTGGACGTATGAGAACCTCAGTATGTAGTTTATAAATTATTATTTTTAGGTAGAAAATATTCTCAGAGAAATAGATGATCCTTTCGGCCGCCATGGCAATTTTATTGACATTCAAATTATTTTTTAAAATCTGTCAATGAAATCCATACTAATATTATAAATGCGAAAGTCACTCTGTTTGTTTGTTTGTTACCTTTTTCACGACTAAACGGCTGATCGGATCATAATGATATTTGGCAAGAAGATAGATTTCAACCTGGGGAAGGACATAGGCTATATATCATCACGCTACGACCAATAGGAGCGGAGCAGCAATGACAAATGTTGCGAAAACGGGGAAAATGTGTTGCAGACGAAGTTGCGCGTAATTTATTTCATCATAGCTGCTCTCAAAAACGGTGAAAGAAAACATCGACAGGCGTGATATTATGTATGTCTTTTAACCAATGAATAATAACATAACCAAAAGAAAATAACAAAACGCAAATAAAATAAATCCAACTCCAGGCTTCAATGTTGAGAGACGTTTTCATAACTCAATAAAAAAGCGTGTCAAGCCACTTCACATTGTGTACCGTATAACAGATATTATTTACAAAAATAAACTTCCATATCCAGTGGAATTCCTGAATTGTTAACCCGGAACTAATATACCGCCTCTATAATGCCGTAGAGGAAGGGCTAAAGCCCTTTTGAATGGGAGGGAATATAAAAATATTATGATATACTAGCTGTGCCCGCGACTATGTCCGCGTGGAATAAGAATTTTTAGTAGTAGCTTAAGGTAATCCTTATTACATCAGCTATCTACCGTCAAAATCGGTCCAGCTGTTCCAGAGATTAGCTGGAACAAACAGACAGAACAACAGACAGATAGACAGAAAAAAAATGTACTTCCCAATATCCCTGCATAATTAGAAAGACCAAAATCAATATTTAAAAAGAATATAAGATCAATTTATAATACGAAATTGAATACTTTCTAATTCTACTTTCAATATCCAAATATATATGTTTTAACGAACGGCAGGGATCGTTTCCAAAGAACAACTTTGAAGCTTCAAACTTCCTCAAGGTTTTAATAAGAAAGTTAAAGATTACATTGAGTTGGGTGCGGTTGAATGATATTTATGTACATAGATGAAATTATTATTCATTGGAAATGAAAAAGATAAAAATAAGAATGCAATGGAGAAGCTAACATAAAAACTTAATAGTCATCCTGACCGTTTTCGATCAAAGCGGCTAAACACAGAGAAACGCAGTAACGCAACGAACATTATAATAGTGCACAAATTTTACTCAGAAGTCAAGATCATCATTTCATTATCACCCTTATCTTAATTAATTATCCCAATTTATTTTGGGTCGACACAGCATGTCTTCTTCTTGTATACTTCTCTATTATTCGTCATGTCCTGATGAGGTACTACCTTCTTGCCATATCATCCTTCATTCAGGCCACCCATCGTTTCTTTGGTCTTCCTCTACTCCTATACCCATCCACATGAATTCTAAAAAAATTCATTACGATATTTTCTTCAGTTCTGCGCATTATCCTACTAATATTATAAACGCGAAAGTTTGTTAGTATGGATGGATGTTTGTTACTCTTTCACGCAAAAACTACTGAATGGATTTGGATGAAATTTGGCATGGGTAGTTTATAACCTGGATCATCATGAAAGTATCTTATGTGTTAAGATACTTTTTATCCCGGTAGTACAATCCCGTGGGACAGTTACCGAACTCCACGCGTGCGTAGCCGCGGGCATAGGCTAGTAATTTCATAATACAGGTCAGAAAGAGTGGCATCAAAAGCTCAAATTTGAGGGGACGTAGAATTTGTAGGTAACAAAAAAAACGAACCATTCGTCTTGATGAAAAACATTTAATTCTCTTTGCTTTCTACAAAGCGAAAATTCATCAAATATTTCCTTCAATTAGGACCTTTATTCGTTGCTTCCATGGCAGTCAAAGCTAATTTAATTTCGCCTCCTGGCTCGTTCCCGATCCAAGCCGAGTAATCTAAGCCCGAATCAGTTCGTACTTTATGAATGAAACATTTTAGCTTTTCTCGAAACTTCTGTATCTGTGGCGGATAGATAAATCAACTCTGCCCAAGTTTGTTCCTTCCCTTCGATAAGAGAATCTTTAGAGCATGATTTTGTTAAACTTTCAGACTTGTTGTTTTATTAAATTAAAGGAGGGTTTTTGTTCAAGCTTGTTTATTCGAGCTTCGTGAATATTTAAAGCTTAGCCTGTGTAGGTGGAAACGTATTCTTCAAATCTGTTAGACTATTTAATGTTATTATGTTTTTGTCTGGTATCTTCAGATAATACTTGGTTATCTTGTTATTTTTGTTCGTTCTGATTGACTGGGTGAAAACTTCAAGTGGTTTTTCAACATGGTGACTAATTTTGTCTTCAATACAATAATTTTATATATTTTCTTGTCTGCAATCGAAGGTTTTTTTTTAATATTCCGAAAACTATTTTCACGCTGCACAGCACATGGGAGGAATTTACTACCAACGTAAGTTTTCGTAGTGAAAAATAACATTTATTTGGTCTTGTGTAGACCTATGTATGATCTTGAGTGTAATATCTGTGAATGAAATGAAATATTTCTAAAATAATTTCTTTTTGTGTTGTATGATTTACAATGTTTTGTTTAGATTTACAATTTTTTTAATGTTATGTGCCCTCATTTGTGGCAGGTTGCAGAACGCACGAGCCGAAAGCGTGAGGGGGGCCCGGCGGTCGCCCGATGCCCGCCAAAACTCGTGGCCGCGCATCACCAGTACTCCACCCACGCCCAATAGGTGAGCATCATCATCACTATCACTTCTTCAAAATAGGAACATAGAACTTTTGTTTTTATTGCTATTTTAGTTCTGTAACGTTATTAAATAATGAATGTGTGATTACAGAATAATTTCAATAGTTAAAATATGTTATTCATTATTGTTCAAAATTGTTGTATTGTAATGATTGTAACTGTTAATTTGAAAATATCTTTTTAGATAGCTTCTTAACAATTGTCATATATTTTACGTGCCTATTTCCAGGCAAAATGTACATGGCACACTTTTCTACTCCACCTATCATATTCATTCTGAAGTACAGACTAATAGATTCTAATGTCCCTTTAATTTTTTTAGGATCGTTGATTACCTTGCTCCTGAATCGCCAATGAACGTGGACGAAGATCTCCTACTAGAGCTTCTGTTTAAAATCTGACAACGGCAGTTATTTAACGGACACTATCCATTTCCTAAACTATGTTCATTTGCATTCTACCTTCAATCAGAAGTTTTTCGTTATTATTAATTTACGTGTCATAATCTTTAGTTGGATTACGATGTTCTGATGTTTTAAGTATTTCAAATTTCGCGTTAACATTAACTGCCTTTCACATTATCTAAATACTGTGTGACATAACTTTAGCTACTTTCACAAAAACAGGTTTCTTATCGGAGTTGTGAACTGACTCAGGCCTTGTCTATTTGAAATGTTTTAACAATTCTTTTGTACATCGTATTTTATTGTAGACGATACAAAAAGTTTTGACTACCACGTTTAGTTTTTTTTTTCTGAAATAAAACACCACGTTACGATTCGACCGATCCAATTGATTGAACGGTCATATGAAACGAAATCGTTGTTTTCGTTTTTTTAATGTAAATGTCCGCAGTTCCATCTGCGCGTAATGTAAACGGATTATTGCAACACGTGTGACTCTAGGATGTAATTATGTTCTCCTTAGAAATGACTTGTTCAGAGTTTAGATTTCGATTTATTCTTTTTTTTTTTAAACTCTTCAGGTCATAGACAGGGTTATATTTAGTATAAATTTTATCGTATTTGTATTATATTTTCATAATGTATTTTTGAGATATTTGTTTAGAACGTTTATTGGAATCATATTTTTGAAAACTAAATTGGATGTAAAGTAATTAAACCTAGATCATCAAACGTATTGGCTGAAAAAATTCGTAAGACTTGACGCAAAATTTTCAGAAAATTCATAAAATATCTACTAAAACGATTGCGGAACGTTTGGCTTTTGCGATTCACGTCAATTGCAAACGATTTGATAATGAATTTCAATGTGGAAAATTGAGTTGGTTTATTTGCTTCGAACTTTAGATCGAGTCAAAACTTGAATTCTATTCTATGAATGATTTCAGCAATGGAGTTTAAAATATGTAGGTTAAGTACAAATTCAAATTATTAAAAAGCCACTGTTCTTATAAAGTAGATGCACTTAGCGTATAATACAATAAACCCGACGAGCTGTGAGTATTTTGAGATTTTATCGTATTTAAGAGAAATAAAAGTAATTATGCGGTTAGTTTCGGTCGAAAGTTTACAATAGGTTTCATTCCAGCCTAAATAGTTTTAATTCTTTTAGTCTATGCAGTGAAGATAAAGCCTTAGATATCATCGAACATGATCTACAATCTTTGAGACTCCCTTTAGATTAGATCTAATCTTATGGAAGACCTTCGACCGTCTTACCAATAGTTTCTTTTCTATTCGTTCTTCGACTTCTTCTTTTGCCACTATGTCGTTAAGTTCATATTCCTCCTCCCCTAGTTCCTATTCCAATAAGTGCAGATCCATGTTATGAATTTTCATCGACTACCTACATCTACTATTAGTTCTTTAGATAGTGACTTTTGTTTTAGATCCTCGTTATGCTAACGCCATATTTACCTAGCGTTCATGAAGAAATAAGGTTGTGCACCACTTAAATATAGAAAATAAAAACCTAAATATTCCCTTTTTCTGAATTCTCTGATATTTTAAAGTAGTAAACATAGTCAAGTTTTATAGTATAAGAAATAATAGGATAATCATAGCTTAACCATAAGAAGACGTGCTACAGTCGAGATATTTTCGATTCGTATTTTTATAAAGCAAAAGTTTCGAACGAATAAGGACGCTTTGCTTGAGCAGGGCCCTGGTACTTTGAGTTATCAAACTTAATTCTATTAACTCGTTTTACTTTCTTTATTACATTCAGTTTTATCATATTTTAATTAGATTTCGAACTTAGTTTTTCTTGAAAATTCTCATTTTTCTTCAATTATTTATTCAACTGTTCGTATATTCCGATATATTCCTGTTTATTTAGATTTTGAGAGGCCCAGAGTTGAGAAAAGTAGGTAAAAGACATTGGTTGATTTCCAGCGGAAGTTTCAATTTTTCGCCGTTTGATGTCGAACGGTGTTTTGTTGGGAATGAACCAGTGTTTTTTCGATTAGAGGAAAAATAAACACGCGACGAGGATTGAGAAAACCGTCCAGTTGTGGCGGCTTTTGCACCCTCCGGCAGCGGACGGCACAAGTCGCAGATATCGCGAGTCGGTAAGCACTAGGTGGCAGAGGCACCGCGCACGGGCGCGGGACTCGCGTGCGCGCAGCGGCCGGGGGCGCACTAATACAACACGTATATTTCATATTTTTGGATCGCTAATTTTAAGAAGTTATATTTATATATGTATATGTAGTAATGGCGGGTACGATACCAGTATTTCGAGATGTATTGCGCCAAAAGTTTTGATGTATTAATTTTCCATAAAAGTTATTCTATCATTTCTGTCTTAATTTTCGAACAAATAGTTCGTTTAGCTAGTGGTCATGCGTAAACCTATATTTTTAGATAGCGTGCACGATTGCTTCTGGAGCGCTGATAATTAAAATGCGAAACGGGTGGAAATATGAACAAAATAAATTTAAAAAAATATTTTTCTCAGTAACGCAGAAACTCTGAAAGCAATAATATTTTTGTGGTGGAATAAACTCCGATTTGTAAAGAAAGAGTATTTTAATATCCATGCGATCGTCACATTACAGTTGAAATGTAGACGCTTCTTAGTGCCACCGCTACTGTGTCTTTTTTAATATCCTATCTTTTTTTTAAAGATTGAATTATTTTTAAAAATGCCAAAAATTTACCAAAAAAAGTATTAACTTATGTTGTTGTGTTTTTATAAAAGGAATGTCAATTACATATAATAGTAAGAAAAGAATTGATTTACATTAAAAAAAAGATTTCAAAACAAGCTTGTTAACATACTTTACAATATTTTTCTTTTGTTTACAAAATAACGAAAGCAATAAACTTTTTGAGGATAATAAAAGCGACATACTTACGGCGAGGCTTAGTAATTGACCACAGCTAAAAGATAGTGCACTAGAAGTAGATATAGTTAGATGAAATACTATTATATGAAATAATAAAAAAAAACTTGAAATCTATACATAGAATTTAAAACTAAAAGTTTAACTACTTAATACTTTTTATTATTATATTATAAGAAGCTTGTTCACACATTTTAACTTCATATTTAGTAAGTATTCCTAAGACTAAAAGATAGAAATTGTTACTAACTGGTACTGGAATGAGATATTAGTGAGACTATGATTGGATTTCTTTTTATCTTTTAGGGTGGGCCGTAACTAGTTGAGCTTTATGAATCTATTATGCCGTAGGCACGTTTCTTTTTGACGAAAATGTGATAAAAAGATTGAAAAAGGTATTGTTTGTTAGCGAATATGAGTTTAATGTAGTTTTAAGTTACGCACGTCTGTTGTTTATGCGGTTTCTGCTAGAGAATTGATTTGCAGTAGCTTGCATATACTTTACAGAGGCGCATTATTTTAGTTTTAGTCATTTTAATCTTTTTTTAACAAAAAAAATATATTTTATGTTGTTAAGATTCGCAAATTATTCAAAATGAATGGCTAAAACTAATGTTGATCACCTCTGTGTAAAAATAATGTTTGTTTTATCAAAATGAGCCTGCCTAAAGTATATTGCATATCACTTAGATACTTACTTAATTATAACTTTGACGTTTTCGACACTCGCGTATGATATTAGTTGTATTTTTTTTATGAAATGCTAGATCACTAGAAATTCATTTAATAATAATATTTTTAGCTGCTAAATCCTTTTAGTAGGATTGTAATAATATTTTGAAGTACATTTTAGTAAAATTTTAGTATTTTTAAATATTTTAGCCAAACATTAAAACAAGTTTAGGCTCTTTTTATTCAAAAATAACTTTAATTACTTATACATAAATACAATAGTGCCTGATTTAGTCATAAAATAGTCAAAAAGTAATGCCATAAATGTTTAGTTACCTGATTTCTAGTCATTTTTATTGTAGAAAGCAAAATAGTTTTATTTTTCAAAAATCATTACAATCCTATATTTTTATAGCTAGCTACTAGTATAATTGCTTTTTAAACAAACTTTAAATATAGAAAACGAGCGTTTGATAGGGAATTTTATGATGTTATTTAATTTTTTAATTATTTATATGCAATCTTAAGCGTTGTATATAATATTTTCTTTAATTTTAATATTTAGCGAATGTAAGAAATTGTTACGTACTGCCAGTTTCAAGGTTTCTAAGACACCAAAATATGGAAGAACGTGTGAATGAGGACTGTCCAGCCGAACAGCTTCGAATCTCTTTTAATACTTCATCTTTCGTAAATTAAATATATGAATTATAATTTATAGTTCATCTTTCAAAAAAAAAAAATATTGTATGGATTATAATTGGATTAAATAATTATGTAAACACTACCTACTTTTGACATCTATTATTAAATAAAATGAAAATGAGTTGTAAATAATTTCAGAAAAAGAAAATATCGCATATGTTATTTTTAGCCACCAGTGATTTTTTGTTAATTTTTTAGGTATTTTGAGTGAACTGTAAATAAACAACATTGTTCCTAAGTATTTATAATCGTAATTAATCATGTACTTATTTCTTATGAATGTATTCAACACACAATGATTTTGTGAGTGGTAATGATTTCAAAGTTTTTTTTTCCATTCGTATTTTTAAGAAATTCATGTGTATTTTTAGTCTAAGTTAACATTTTCAAAATATGATTTTGGAAAAAAAGGGTTATCATTTTAAAATGAATTCAAAATGTTAGCAGAATAAGGTTACCTATTTTGATTTGTTAAAAAAAAGTTTTGTTAAATATTTTTATCTTTTTGTAAAATATTCTGAGATGATGGACACGAGTGCATGTCGACGATCTGTTGGATAAGTGTACTTTGAACAAAAAATAATCTTCCTTTGTAATTATTATAATCTATAAACACTACAAAATTGTGATTCAAAGCAATTTAAAATATTACTGCTGATTATATTTGGTGTTTTATTTCAACAAACCCTACAGACCCGTAGTCAGAATCCTATTTTAGCAGTTGATTATAGAAGTCCTACTCCATGTTGTGAAAATGATAATGAGAGGTTTCTGGGATTATCAAAATAATACTAAAACACACATGGAAGGATGCAACAAAATTTAATCAGGCTTATGAAAAAGTAAACAAAGAAATAAAAAAAATAAAAGCTATTTCTTGATTGGTGACAAAACATCGGAATAGGTAGAGTATATTTGCCTAAACATCGAGCAGATATGTAACATATGTGGATTATTAACTCTAAGTTTAGGCAAATATACTCTCTCTTCCTATTCCGATTCGTGGTGATGACACAACACTACCTTAATTTCGACAGCCAGAAGAGAGTACCTACTTATTGACCAAATAAAGGCATCAGCTTTTCTCTTATAGCTAAAACTTAACTTGTGTGTAAACTACCTCACAGAGGGAATAAGGCGGTTTTATTTCTAAGTGGACTAAATATACCCATGGCGTCACCATTCGTATCTAAGTAGAGTTGACTGTGTAAATGCTTTACCAACCTAAGGATGAATGAGGCTTGCACGTGAGACAACCACGTCTGTGTCAGTCAGAACCCAAGTTACATGAGACCCTAGTAGTCAAACGTGTTGTGCCGACCCCAAGAAACAGGAGACGCCCTCGGACAAGGGCAGAAACTTGATGAGTCACATAGTGTAAGACTTTGTGAACATTCAATTTACTGAGAGTTGTTGTTAAAAGTGGTAGACAATTTCGAGATCGCCTAAGTCTCCTTTTACATAAAGTAATATCATAGTCAATGTAATGTACCATGTAAGAGAGCAGCGGTGGCTCAGTGGTGGCAGCCCCGACTTACAAGCAGTTAGCCGTGGGTTCGAACCCAGGCAGGCGCATTACTTTGTGTAATTTATTTTATCGCCGCTGCCCTCAAAAACGGCGAAGGAAAACATCGTGAGGAACCCGGCATGTACTAGAACAAAAAAAAAATCGAAGACATGAGACATCTACCAACCCGCACTGGGCCCGCGTAGTTGATTACAGCCCACTCCCTCTCATAGAGAGGAGGCCTGTGTCCCTACAGTGGGAACATTATAGGCTGATTATTATGATGAATGTACCACGAGGGCTGGTTCGAGGAGTCACGAGAAAAGAGATCATGGAAGGAATTGGGGGAGGCTTTTGCCCAGCAGTGAGACAGTACAGGCATTAAGAAAAAAGGCTTCAGTAGACCTATATATTGATATGTTAATAACATCATCATTCCTGTGATCGCCGAACAATTAGGCAGAGGTGTAGGTACCTAATAGTACAGCCACATTTCGCCAGTTATATTTGAAGTAACATGTAAAAGGGGGCAAGACTGTTGCCATTAACCAGACACGATTCCATACTCCGTGGCTGTTTCTGAGAAATTGCTGATGGAAAACCCAATTACACTGAGAACGACACGAGAATCGAAACCAGGACGCCTTGTCCGACAGTCGCCCTTGAGAATAATAGACCAACGAGGCAGAGACAATATTTATATGTTAGAGCTCGTGGCTAACTAAAGACAACCGCACGGGTCCATCTTTAAGGCCAAGCCGTGCTTGCCGAGGTTGGTCCGTGGATGGGTGACCATAACTACATACCGAGTTTCCCCCATGCCTCGGAAAGCAAGTTAAGCCGTTGGTCTCGGCTGTCAGTTGTACATCTTTGACAGTCGTTACGAGTAGTCAGAAGCCAAAAAGTCTGACATCCAGTCTTACCAAGGGGTATCGTATTACCCAGGTACTGGGTGGTGGAGGTCAGATAGGCAGACGCGTCATGTAAAATACTGGTACTCAGCTGCATCCGGCTAGACTGGAAGCCGACCCCAAGATAGTTTGGGAAAAGGCTAGGCTGATGACGATGATTATACAGTTAAAAAGTTAGTTCTTATCTCGCTACAGTAACTTAAGCGAGAAAAGTCCTTACTTAAAATCCTTGTATTTATTGCAGGACTAAGCCGAGATAAGAAGTCAGACTAAGTTTTCTAACAAGAAATTTAAATGTTCTGTCTTAAGAACTTTAAGTAAAATATCATGAATTTTAGGCCTGAAGCTGTTGATAAGAATTTTAGTGATTAGGCTGCTTCACTGTTCCATCTTTTAAAGTAAAGGCCTGTGGTGTGGGATGCAATTTGCATCCCATCAACGTCCCATCTTCCTAGCATGGCGAGCTAAGCTGGGGCGGCTGCAGCAGGTGCTGAAAATCTCAAAGACAAATACAATAACTTAATGGGTAGTCACGTATTTGAGCCGCGAGCAAACGGCTCAAACATACGGCCATGGGCTCAAACAACAACAGCTATGGTGTTCGGGGTGCCCACTTAGTCTTTCCCAGCCAGGTGGGTGGTCGTAACGTGACCAGTGGCCTTTTTTGGCCAAAGAATAATTACCATAATTTGGTAAAACCATGAACTTGTGTAATAGAGCTCTTTTGAAAATTATTTCCTAAATCGATTAAACCTGAGGTAATGTTTGACCTTAGCAGGAGAAAGCCTTGTATCAAAATAAATTAAAACTTATTGTTACTAAGTACAGTACAGAATATAAACCAGCATTGATCAACGCACTTTAAGACTGCGTGTTTGAAGTTTCAAACAGAATTCAAACAAAGTAAATTTATCTTATGGTTTTCTTCAAGATAGCTCCAAAATAAAGAACACATTAATTCAACACACATATACGTGCATAGCATATACCAGCGATTGACAGTTAAAGGATACCCTTTAAAATACACAAAAAGAACCTTTATGCAAAATCGTCAAGAAAGCGGTATTTGGAACTTTGAAAACATCAAAATCAAGAGGTACACTGCTTAATTGAAAACCACTTAAAAGTAAGAACTTTTTAACTTTGTACAAACAATCAAAAATACCTTTAACTATATGTTAATCCTCAATTCTAAAATCCCGCCGTTTTACTAACAGATTGGTCGTATAATTCCCTTTATAGGGCACGTAAAATTTAAATGGCCTCATATTTTATTGGCAGGGCGCTCAGAGCTTTGATTAAAAACCTTTTGGGAATACCCAATCGTTAGTACGTGGTTATCCTTATCATTAAACTATAGTTAGAGGGTACTATAATATACATTATTACGTGAGGGAAATTGAAAATTTTCGGTACATTTGATATTCAATTCTCGGTTGGGTTGTGGCAAGCTTAAATAGCTGTAGACAAGTTGCAAAAATCAGAAGTAAAAGAAGCCTTTCTCTAGAAGTAGGATAGATTTTTTCTTAACATGAAAGGCTACGCTTAGATAGATATCATACATACAGTCAAAGTCTCAACGTGAAAAGTGAATTTTGTGCTTTACTAAAAGCGTCATTGAATGCAAAGCTCGTTTTTTTTTTATTTTTAAGTCCGTATCAATAAAGAGAAAACCCCAAATCGCTCGTTTGCGACCAGGATGATAAATTCAATAAGGATAGTGGGCAAAAATGTATGGGCGGCACACCCTCGTCCACCACATCTTGGACTACTTTTGTTCGGAAGGTATAACAGCCTTGTTTCTGTCTGCCAAAGCATATCAAATTCTGACCCGGGTTTTTCTTTTTTTTTTCAAGAAGAATAGGTTTAACTTACTTAAGCATTTTACGGGCGGCACATCCACGTCCGCCACAACTCACAACCCGATTCTTACTGGGTCATACGATACCACTTGGCAAGACTGGTTTTTAGACTTTCGGGACATTGACTACCTATAACAACTGTCTTAAAATAGCTCTGTTTCTAAGAATTTCCGAATTGCTGAGTCTCAAAGGTCAAAATAAAATGTCTTCTAATTGTAATTCTATTCCATCATCATCTGCCTAGCCTTTTCCCAAACTATCTTGGGGTTGGCTTCCAGTCTAGCCGGATGCAGCTGAGTACCAGTATTTTACATGACGCGTCTGCCTATCTGACCTCAAACACCCAGTACCTGGGTAATACGATATCACTTGGTAAGACTGGATGTCAGACTTTTTAACTTCTGACTACTCGTAACGACTGTCAAAGATGTACAAATGACAGCCGGGACCAACGGCTTAACGTGCTTTCCGAGGCACGGGGGAAACTCGGTATGTAATTGTGGTCAACCTTCCACGGACCAACCTCGGCAAGCACGGCTTAACTTAAAGATCGACCCGTGCGGCTGTTATTATTTAGCCACGAGCTCCACGAGCATCAATAGTTTTATTTATCTCCTCTGAATCTGTAAACTGGAAATTTGAATGCTATAAATAACGGGTAGCTAGATCATTGAACTGTATTAACAAAAGACATTCAAATATTTACGAGCGACTAAAGATTCAAATGAATTTATTTTGGTGTTTTGTTTGATATTTCTAGAGCTGAAAATAGAAGGAATATTTTGTAATGAAATAAACAAAGTGGAAATAATGATCTCTAGTACGTAAGTAAGCATAGTGTAAAGTCATGATGTCTCATGACAAACTTCCACCACATGTGCATACATCTCTATGTTCGTACCTAAAGTATGCCCGCTTAAAGGAGAATAACAAAAAAATTATAGAGCTTGGTCCAAATGTAGACCACTGACGAGACCTATGTAATAAAATAGTCTACTAAATACTGAGTCATTATAACCAGACCGTAACCAAAAATATGCAGTCTGTAAAAAGTTATGACTGAGTGAAAAGTCATTTTTTTTACTTTTTTTATGCGAAAAATATCGTAAATAACATTTTGTCCATTGGACATTTTGAACTAATCTACGTATGTCGTGTCATGCCAACTGGTTGCTATAAAGAAATAGGAAAACCCAATAACATTTTGCCCGACCTGGAAATCAAACTCAGGACTTCATACTCAAAAGTAGTGCTTGCAACCACTTGACCAACAAGACAGTTCGTTTAGAATATCAATGCTCTATACAAGGTGTTGTTTTGCATCCTTGTCAAAATTCAGGAGGTTGTCACACAAGACATAAATATTCAATTAAAATTACGGTAGGTACCTAGTTAATTATTAATATACCTTGATTGTTTTGGTTGTTTATGTTTGTCAGTATTTCAGAATAACCCCCTTAACATGGTATAGGAAATAAGAAAATTTCAAATAAACGTTTGATATTGTTTGTATTTGTAGAAGCGCGGTTATAGGGTAAGGATCAGACAGCCCGCGTTTAAAACACGGGTGGTTCACACTTAACGATTTCCGTAAATAAAATTACATACCCATTTTATAATTGATTCGGAACGAGAATCATTAGCATAGTTACCTCCTTGAATTTGACGAGGATGCAAAACAACACTTTGAATAACTTTTTCCGATTGTAGCAAAGAAAAGCTACCTCGTTTTCCTTTCAAAGCTAGTAAAATCACACCTTCCTTTGTTAAAAAAAGAAACACAAAATATAAAGGAAACACGAAGAAAAAGAAACCGTATAAGTCCACAACCAAACATTGAAAATAATCCTGGTTGAGACCATGTACAAAACAACCGGGTTTCATGTGATCTTACCCGGTCACCGCAATTTATACCCGCCCTTACTCGGCCCGGATTAATACCGGAGCTTTTTAGATCCTCATTCAAAGAAAGTGCGATTTTTGGCTGGATTTTTAGACTTTCACAGAAAATGTTACTGGGTGTTTCTTACAAATAAAAACCGGACAAGTGCAAGTTTGACTCGCCCACCGAGGGCTCCGTACAAATTAACTTTTGTTATGCGCGTTAATTAAATCATTAAAAATAAAGACCAAATTTTTTATGATTTAATTACAAATGTTTTCAAATTTTTCCCTGTGGTTCTTGTAGTATAATACGATATTAATTGCCAAATTTCATAGTTCTAGGTCAACGAGAAGTATACATTTTGATTTCCTTGAGAGTGTCGAAATATGGCATACATTGCATTTTTTACGTTAATTTAGAAGTAAAACTTAGTTTTTCACAGCTTGAAGGGACTGTAGACCTAAATATTATATGGTTTAAATTTCAACTTGATACCTCCTCCTCCACGCGTACACGAGATAAAAGTCTTGACAGATAGAAAGACAGACGGACAACAAAGACGTGATCCTATATAATGTTTCCGTTTTTTTTCCTTTTGAGGTACGGAACCCAAAAAACTATAACAAAGAACAGTTTTTGATGATCATGAACAGCTTACAATTATACACAGAACAGCAAGCGAATCACAAGCATGAACAGTTTGGGCGGGTAAGATTAGGTTAGAACAGCGACCAAACTTGCGGGAGGCCAGTGAGCGTGGTCGCAGTAGGTATAGTTGTTTTATTTAATAGTAGTGGGTAAGTAAATCCTTTTTTTTTTTGCGTAGGGGTATCATCAAATGACTTCTCCCGCTCTGGGAGGAGCGGGAGGGAGTGTCAGACTTGACTGACTAAAACCCACCCATGTTCCTTCTTAGCCCTTTGTGTTCCAGGGCCGCGGTATCTCTTTCGAACAACCCGCAGCCCTGGCAGGCATTGGCCCTTTCGGACCCCTTCCGGTTTGCTGACATCTCCTTGAGGCGCGCGTGGAACACGTACGCGCCGTCGACACGGCCTGTCGTCATGAGACGGACGGACGGTGAGCTAGCTCATTACTCACCGTAAGTAAGGTAAGTAAATCCTGACACGATAAACAGGTATACCGGTTTAGCATAGGACAAATTAATTTGGCTTAAAATCAAGTCCGTTCAAACGCACGAACCTGGATTCGAAGTCGCGTCCGTTATCACCACCGCCGCTCACAGCACACGTTGGCCTATACCAGGATCCAAGTAAGTAATAATGAAAAAACCTTTCTCCCTATTGTTATCCTAAGAGCGCGCGGGTAATCATTGATCAAGAATGCATCTCAATCCGTCCCTAATACGATTACTGTCCCTCGAGAGTTTGGCCTCTTGTTTCAAGATTAAGTGTGGCGGTAGAGGTGCTCTAATTAGCTGATTGACGGTGAGACCATTTTAATGAATGACGGTATGAACTAACCAACTCTATGAAAGTTTGAAAGACATACAACATACCTTAATGTTTTTAGGGTTTCGTAGCCGAATGTCAAAAAACGGAACCCTTATAGATTCGTCATGTCAGTCTGTCTGTCTGTCTGTCCGTCCGTATGTCACAGCCACTTTATTCCGAAACTATTAGGGCTACACTGAAATATGGTAGGTAGATGTATTCTGTGAACCGCTTTATGATTTTTGTACAAAAAAAAAAAAATAAGACAAGGATTTCCACCCTCACATGGAAATGCAACTAAAAAAAAAAAACTTCAAACCTATACGTGTGGAGTGTCTATAGATAGGTCTTTAAAAAAGACATAGAGGTTCCTAAAACCATTTTGTTCTAAGTCAATCTTTTGAAAGAACCCCTCTAATTTCTAAAGTAAGAGGAGAAAAATTCTGAAAAAAATATGGGGATGTAGAACGTAAAAAAAACTATTAACGAAAATTAGTTTTAATAAGATCTGATATTTAGTTTTTGAGATATGGGACTTTTGGACACCAAACTGCAGCAATAACTTTGTTTTTCATTAACTTACTATGAAAAACAAATTTAGTTTTGCGGTTGAGTGGAAGTTTACTAATGAACGACCGTTCAAAATATTGTTATTATATTGTTTGGGGCTATGGAACCCTGTGTGCGAGTAAGACTCGCACTTGGCCCGTTTTTTTTCTCTTATGGTAGATAGACAGAAAATGTCAAAAACATTTCTGTCTGTAGGCAGTGGTGGCCCTGTATTTATCGTCCTGACTTATTCCACCTATTCTAAATATGTATGTATAGCTAAGGTTTTGCTTATTCATTGGTATAGTAGTCGTAAACGCTGGTGACTTTTGAACATGATGTCCTAGCTTCGATTCCCAACTCAGGCCGTGTTTTTTAGTTCTTTCATCAGGAATTTCTCCGTAGAAGCTA
The DNA here is from genome assembly GCA_963082945.1 of Cerastis leucographa. Classification (NCBI taxonomy): domain Eukaryota; kingdom Metazoa; phylum Arthropoda; class Insecta; order Lepidoptera; family Noctuidae; genus Cerastis; species Cerastis leucographa. Next base: position 2,495,305 of record OY720361.1, read on the forward strand.
GGAGTCAGAATTTATACGTGTTTGATGGCTCACCCCCTTTTACATGGGGCTTAAACATAATGGACGAAATGTGAATATAATATAGTTATACCTAATAAGAAAATTTTAAAGAACTTTGTCAGTTTTTTTTTTTTTATATTACATAAATTATACTTATACATTATTTACAAACTATTATATAGAATTCGTCCACATCGCTGTCAACAGGAAATGTTCCCAGAACACTGACCGCATTGCCACGTTGGATGGCAATGCTGATTCTTTGGGCAAAAAAAAGGCCAGCCCTATGGTCACGTTACACCTTTGCTATCCTATGTATATTCCCTTCGCGAAAACCAGGTGTAATGTTACGTTGCGTTAATATTCATCACTCTTTTTTTATGACACCCACAGTAGAAGACTGACTTTCAAAGAACCTATCCTAAGCCTATAATACTTCACGTACCTGTTTCTTTATCCAATACCTCGTCTGCTACTTGGGCGCGTCTTTCGAATTAACATCGAATCTCATTACGCTCCCAAACACCACTGGCTCGGAAAATCACTTCTATATTTAGTACAATCTTATCAAAGAATCAAGCATAGACGTTTTGAAGAGAACTTACCTACGGCCAAGTCTGCCAATTAGAGAAATACAGGGTTGCAGGCACTCCGACGCACAAACCATTACCATGTGTACAGTGGATCAATCTGAACCTACCCACATATACATTTTTCATCGACAATTAAAATAAAAACAGTTATTCTACATATACATTTTGATCGTGTAGGTGTAGCACTTTACGTTTGGATGAATGAAATACAGTAAAAATTACATTTCTGAACCTGACGTAGCCTGCTAAAAATTTCCAAATCTTTTCGCACATATTTATTATTTATTTATTTAACACTTCAAGTACAATGTACAGAGGCGGACTTAATGCCATAGGCATTTTCTACCAGTCAACCTTTGGGTGATGCAGAGACAAACAGTGGTAGGTGTCTAACTGCAAAAAAAAATAATTTAATAAGAAATACTAAAAAGATATATATTCATATAGACATATTCTTCTACAGAATCCACTCACCCTTACTGACTGCATTTCAATTGAGTGACATAAGCACTTTCTAAGATGCACATTTGGTTCATGCGAGTTAGTCGTATTTACTCCAGCACCACTTGTGGGAATATGCTCTCCGGCGGATAGGAGGGTGCTTGGCTGCTATTTGGCTGAATGTGCAAACTCTAGAGGTGAACTTATATTCCGATAGAAAATGTAAAGTTCTGAAATCCCTTCAGTGATGAATTGTTATTAGAATTTAAATCCATTATCTCTCCATACGGGGCTCGATTATATTATTTTATAATTAACGAGACCGTACGGTCTATGCAAAATTAAAAAGGAAAACCAAAGTAAAGAAACACATATGTTTCTTAAAGTAAAGAAACACCTATGTTTCTTTATTTAATTCGTTACCATCCATAAATGGATGGTCATTAACACTAGCCTAAGAAAAGCAATGGTGAACAGTGGACCAAAGGACCAGCACCATAACGGTAGGTTAAATTTCAAACGATAAAATATGATGTTATTTTGTCATTTACTTATTAGGAAAACACATTAACAAAATCAACAAGTTACACAATTAACATATTAAAATAAATAATTTACTACTTTACTGTAATTCCTGCTGTAAACACGAACAAAATAATGTCATTGCAATGGCACATTCGGATTCAACTTCAAAAACCTTTATTAATTTCTATTGTTAAAAAAATACAAATTAATGATAAATCGGCCTTAATGATGACACATGATGAGATGCAGACATGCCAGGAGCGGTCTTCGTATAATACAAATGATGATGTTCATGATGGTACTGGTAAGGACCTGTCCCATACACGTATTGGGAGAAACTGGTCGGCTTTGGTATGTATGAAGGTCGCAAGAAATATTTCTCATGTTTGTCTAGCCAGCGGTTTACCTGAAATGAGGAGACATATGATTATAGATCGAAACAATAACTATCGAATCAACTGCGAATAAAATTGTCAACAATCGAAACGAATAAAAATAAATAACGAAATTAATCTTCTGTACATATACATACATACACATACAAATAAATAAAATTTAGGTGTCTGTTTGTAATATTAAAAGATACCAAAATAACATTTTTTTAAACTTTTGTCGGTCTGTCTGTCTTTCTGTTTGTTCCTTAGTAGCCTTTTCTCAACTATGTATGCTGGAGTCGGCTTCCAGTCTAACAGGATGCAGATGAATACCATTATTTTACATGGAACGACTGTAGTGACAGACTGCAGTGGCTGCTGAAGTAGTACTTAAATATCATCCTCAGCGGCTTAGCCTTTTCCCAAATATGTTGGCATCGGCTTCCAGTCTAATTGGATGCAGCTGAATAGATAAATAATCAAGAGATAAATCGAAATAACTTACGAAATTACAACGGCAAGCTGCTACATCGGAATGAGAATTCATGGTGGTTCGAATACCTAACCTTGAAAACGCGGTCAGAAAGCACACAATCAAATAAAGAAGCACACTCAAATTGGCGTTAACCAAAACCGTATCATGAATGATCAAATATTTGACGGAAACCAAGTATTTATAAAAAGTCATTAACAGAAATCGGTCTTAATGATAATTTCTACTACGATACTACGCAATAATTAACGACTCAAAAAAAATATAGGATAGGTACTTAAAGTTAAGACCGCCATTACCTAATTGCTGTCCCTAGAAACGAATTTAGAAGGATTACAGTACCTAAGTGGATTATAAAAGAGTAATTACTAAATCTTCGTTTAGTAATTACTCTTTTCCTTGACGTTTAAATGTTTCTTTTCTCTGTCTGGTTGCCTACTTCTAAATCATGATTTATTGCCTTCAGCACCAAGTTGGTTTTGTATTTTAATTCAATGTCATTAAAGATCTTTATAGGCTGACGACATTGTTGCTACTGGAGGAGCTCGTGGCTAATAATAACAGCCGCTAAGGACGATCTTTAAGTAAAGTTAAGTTATTAGATAAAGGTGAAGGAAAACATCGTGAGGAAACCGGCATGTCCTAGAACTAAAAATTTGAAGACATGTGACATCTACCAACCCGCACTGGGCCCGTGTGGTGGATTACAGCCCACTCTCTCTCATTGAGAGGAGGCCTGTGTCCAGTGGGAACATTTGATGATGATGAAGTCAAAGTCAAAGTCAAAGCATTTATTTCAATTAGACCTTTACAGGCACTTTAGAAAGTCAAAAAAACAAAATAAAACGCGAAGCTACAGTCCCAGTCACAAGGCATAATAACTTATGAAAGTACTGTAGTTGCCCATTCCGTAGCGTAGATCTCTATTGAGAAGAACGGGCAAGAAACTCCATGGACACTCTTTTAAATCAAAATATGTTACAAAATATTGGTTACATCATTCATGTTAAAAGTTACAAATATGTGAGAACAATGTAGAAATACGGGCAAGTTAAGAGCGTCCAGAGTAAAAGATCAAATCAGTAATTAAAAATAAAGTAATTAAAATAAACCGTGGCAGCTAAGAGATCACCAGTCACAACTGACAGCGCCCGTTCACGAACATGACGCATGCATCAGCCATCATTCAACCATTTTGAAGGGAACTAAACGACCCGACACACTGTAGTTATTAGATACCGAGTTGCCATCGTGAAAGCACGTCATTTGAAGATCATTGACAGTCGTTAAAGGTATTGAGTGGCTCGAAAGTCTGACAACCAGTCTTAGAAAGTGGAATCATAGTACCCAATACTTAGTGGTTTGTGTAGGTCAGATAGACTGACCTTCAGAACACAATATGTCAGTCAGTCGCTCCATGTAAAATAATGCATCCGGTAAGACTGAAGCCAACCCCAAACATAGTTGGTAAAAGGCCAGGCAGATGATGATGACGTTCTTGCAAGTGGGGGTAGAACTTGGCTGATAATTGAATACTTTTTGTGTATTTGTTAAGGGAACTCCATTCTCAGAAATGACATTAAAAGAAGATGTTTTTTTAAATTTGTTCCTACTTGGCTTGTTTTAACAATCTACTCTTTGTATATAACATGTGTCACACTAAAGTAGTGTGTGTAGATTCACGAGATACACACACACACATTCAAATTATTGTTAATCTTTAAAAAAAAAAGCAAAATAATTTTTTCGCTTTAATCTTTTATTTTATAAAATTTTAAGTTTTTTAAACTCATTATTTTGATTTTTGGTGCACAATAAAGTATTATTCTATATTAATCTATTATATTCGCTAATATGGGTAATTACATAAAGTTGTTAAAATAGAACATAGTTCAGCCATATTACACCTTGAGGCATGCAAGTCTCAAGTTTTGTCTGTATGACAACATTATTATACAATTCATTGCAAAAATAATTTATAATTAATAATATAATTTTGGTTAGTTCACCGTGGGAAATAATAATGAAACATTAGCAAATAATAATGTCACTAGAATAATCAAAATTTAAATTGTCATGTATTAAGTAAATGACAAAATATGTCAAGATAAATTTACAAATAATATAATACTAATCGGTAAAATTAATTATTGTATTAATCACATGTCACATCAACAACAATATTTCTGAGAGTATTTATCAACGATAATATTCTTGTTTCCTTAACAGAAAATCCGCTCTATGTCTTTTGTGAATTCTAAAATAAGTTATACAAAGTGTTGTTTTGCAACCTCGTCAAATTTCAGGAGGTGGTCACGAAAGTCATAAATAATCAATTAAAATTACGGTACCTGGTTAATTATTAATTAACGCTGATTTTTTTGTTTATTTAAGTTTGTCAGTATTTCAGAATAACCCCCTTGACGTGGTTTAGGGACTATGAAATTATAATAAACGTTTTAGATTGTTTTTATGTATGTAAGCGAGGTTATAAGGCAAGAACCAGACGGGCCGCGTTTAAAACAAGGGTGGTTCACACTTACCGATTTCCGTAAAAAAAAAAAAAAAAAATTACCTACCCATTTTATTATTGATTTGGGACGAGAATCATTAGCATAGTTACCCCCTTGAATTTAACGAGGATGCAAAACAACACCTTGTATAATAAAAAGATCTTTGGCATATAGAGACGCCTGGGATGGTCAACTGTACGTGAAAATCTAAAACCATGTCAGAAGGTCATGAAGACGAGTTACCCTCGCGAACCCATATGTTGACTTGGTGGATGGCTCAAGGGGTGGGCAGAAGCGTTTATAACTAACTTACTATGTGACTCTTCAGACAATATCTAAATATGCTATGCTAACTGCGTGGGCCTTTTGATATATTGTCACCACCATTTAGAAAATGTCTACTGGAAGGTTTTGGTGTTTAACACACCCCAATAATAGTAGCTATTCCCCGCGGTTTCGGGCGAAGCGTGATGTTATGCCTATTAATAACCTTTTTCAAAACTTTGCCATCAAATGTTAAAATATAGTGGGCTCTAACAAACAAAACTCGAAAAGTTGTAAAACCCTACCAAGCAAGGGTGGTCTAAAGAAATTAGTTATGTAAAAAAAAAACAATTAATATTATTTATTAACTATAGCTGTACCCGTACATTTTTTCTAAAATAGAAGTAGCCTAAGTTACTCCTTAGTACATCAGCTGTCTGCCAGTGAAAGTCCCGTCATCATCATCAATCGTTCCAGCCGTTCCAGAGATGGAACAAACAGACAGACAGACAAACATTGTAAAAAATTATGAATGTAAAAAGCGGTTATTTTAATATTACAAACAGACACTTCAATTTTATTTATTTGTATAGATATAAGCGAAAATCTGCAAGACGTAACCAGCTCAACATATATTATGATTGGTGATCAATGTATGATGGTAAGTTTTTGCTTTGTTAATGCAGATGTTTTTATCGGTCATTGAGACAATTTTCCAGCCTAATATTTTAATAGGATTGTTCTATTAAAATAGTTGTTGGCCATAAATGTTACAACTTACGCCAAATTCCAAAAGCTATCAAGCGAAAAATTTCCTCGAACCCTTTTCAACAGAATCGGCTATTAAAACGCAAACTTTATGCATATGGGACCCTGATCTTTTGGACATAGACACGATATATGGGTCCAGGAATATAAGGGTTTAGATTGGCACTCGACAAATGGAGCGTTTCGTTTTGGAATCAATTTATATAGGACTATTTAGCTATTTTATAAAGGCATTTAAAGGCATCTTGAAACAAAATACTGTATTTAATCACATTAACTAGGTATTTTAAAACTAGATAACTAAAAAACAACAAATTATAAAAGGGCGTCAAAAAACTCCTCCTCAACGCTGTCAACTGGTAACGTGCCCAAGAAACTGGCGGCGTTGCCACGTTGTATGGCAATACTTAGCCTCTGGTCTTGAAACTCTACATTATTATACCGAGATATCAAAATAGTAGCTAGCCTAAAAAAATCATACTTAGGGTTGGTGTCTGATTATTTTTTAACATAGACAAGTTATCTATTTATTTTACCGCCGACATCAGAATCGGCTGGATAGATTTCGACGTGAGTAATACGCAGTTATTTGTTTTTCAACCGGTCAGAAACTCAGAATGTTTTCATTAGAGTAACATTTATTTTGAGCCCTTTTAAGATTAATTTATTTTTCTTCTTGATACTGACAAGACTTTGTACATAATTCGGACCACAAGAAAAGTATCCTATTGAGGATGAAGCGCCAGGGTGGCCTGCGAAAGTCAAATTTTATGTCTGGTTGTATGTTAAAAAACCCGCCAAGTGCGAGTCGGACTCGCGCACGAAGGGTTCCGTACCATTATTTTTAAAAATGGGCAATCTTTTTTTACTTATTTTTGTGAGAGCCCCCTTAAATATTTATTTTGTTCTGTTTTTAGTATTTATTGTTATAGCGGCAACAGAATCCGTGATAGTTAGCCAGTTGAAATTTCTACTGATTATGTAAATCGAAAAAATAAAAAATATATTATGGTACTCAAGAATAAACAAAACCGCCAGACATACCTTGCCTTCCTCCTTACTTCTACCTTCTTATTTATCTAACTACGGTACAGCAGGAGCTCTTTAACCACATACCTAACTCGTCCGGACTTTTAATGCATCCAAAACGAAATCTGTTCATCCAGCAATTCTCCAAATTTCAGTTGAATCACCCTACTTCTAACATTCATGGATACATCGGAATCAATATCATTAAAGAGGTTTTTGTTCGCGAAGGCGTCAGATGCGATAAATTTGTGGCGTGTCTCCTCCGTTAGAGTAAACGCCTTAGCAGCTGGTGGGTATTCGTGTCATTGTTGGTGGAGTTGATTCTGGGTGGAATATAATTTTTGTCACGTGTCAGCGATTTTGGAGGATGAAATGGAGGAAGTTAGGAACTACCCATTTCAAAGAAACTATAACCTACTAAAGAATAATAGAATTTACTGCAGGGTAATCTTTTGCAATAAATACAACTCTTACCAATAGAATGACTAGCTAGCGGACAAAACTTTTTATCAGTTAATGAAAATTAACTAGAAAAAGTTTTAATGTATAAAAAGTTTTGTTAAAGCAAAATGAACACGAAGGATCGAAACCTTATACAATAAAGGGAATACCGCCACGTTCTCACAGTCACGATTGGAAGCTTTAAGAAAAAAAATATTGCCAAACGTTTGGACCACAAATTGATAAAAGAAGAGGCCAATAAATAAAGTTTATTGCGTATTTAAAGCTGTTTTTTTAATATTTGTGATCGAGATAGACTGCGGAATTGTTAATACCTTATTATAAATAACTGGCTTTTGCCCGCGGTTTCGCCCGTGTGGGGGTCGTTAATTATCTATACGTATAACTGGGATACAAAGTGTCCTATGTTGTTTCCTCTGATTTGAACGTTACATCATAGGATACGTTTTATCTCAGTGAGCCGACTATACCAGAGGACTTAAACGACTGGGTTTCTTATTCTTCTTCGTATCGATGAATCCCATAGTTATTTAATCAGATTTGTTTCGACCAGAACTCAGCCACATCGACGGCGTTTGTAGCGGTTTTGAACCGGACCTGGACGAAGCTGAGCCGACATCCCAGCATAGTATAGCTTGATTGGTCATACTAGAGTGGGAATGTTTTAGGGTGATCATGTATTGGTAAACCAATTTCTCGGCCTTTTCGTTTTCAACTGACCGGCGTATTATTGCGAGCTTTGTCCAGTTAACTCTTTCGTATCCTTTCGGAGCCATTTCTGAATAAACTTTAAAAATAGCTTTAACTCCAAATTAGGGTTAGGGCAACCCCTTTGGCAAAAAGTCTTAGTCCATTTAACTTCATTTTCGTTAGTGATGCGTTATAATACGATTATGCGACCGATTGGTCTAATAAGTCGATATACCTAAATATGTATGCTATATAATGGTGGTTTCTACTGGAATAATCCTCATTAAAATGGCTACATCCCGTATGGTAAATTTCCCATTTGGACAACTAAACAAAAGACGTCCAAAACTAGTGACAAAACAGTGCCATTTCGTAACTATTTTTATCAAATTAAAATTATAGTTGGCGAGATGGGACTCAATGTATGAAACATTGAGTGTTATTTCGCCAACTATAATTTTCAACTGTTTTTTGTACGGTACAGTCAGTTCTCAAAGTTACAACAAAACTCGTTATTGATGTTTTTATTTTTTGTCTCTCTCTGGCACACTAAGGTTTGTTACGAGAGAATTCAATTTAGAATTTGAACAGAATGTAACAGCAGAATCATGAAGAAGATGTTGGTGCCGCTAAAATCGCCTTTTTAGTGAATACCCTTCAAAAAATACTAGGCCTGCATGAATTCAAAAAGGTATTTATGGTAACAGTTCCGTCTGCACACTTATACTTTTGATTAAAGTAAAAGGCTTGCACACATTTAAGGTAGCTGTTAAAAAATGAGCCCTCAGTAAACATGTATAAACATGCTACTTATATTCCTTTCCGTATGAAAATGTCAAAATTGGGGTTAAGCAGAGTTTGAGCTTGCATCGCTCCCTCTTGCATCCTGTAGGATGCCCCCTTGTAAGGGCTCCAATATTGTTTAGTGCCCAGAGTCTTGAATTGGTTAGAAAGAGGACTGCATATTACGTCTGGTATTTTTTAGTAATTTTCCTGAGTCCTAAATGTACTTGCCAAACAAAAAGGTTACCAAACGGGAATTAATACTTAATACACGCATATTCAAAAAGACTTTATTTAGTTAAAATTTTGTTTAGTTGACGAAATGGGAAAGTTACCAAATGGAATGGACTCAATAAAATGGTGGTTGCTTGGAAAGCGTTCTATTAGGTTAGTAGGTTTTTCAGTTTTAAAGGTATTCAATTAATTGAAATCCTTGAATAGTCCTAAGAAAAAGTGGATTTGAAAAAAATAATGGCTAAAAGCTTATTTTTCATTTCATACACCTATGTATACTTTCTAAGTTTATCTTGGACATCACAAACATCGGTGAAGTGAAACATCGTGAGGAAGCCTGGACTTTTCATTTATATAAGTCTGAAACCGGCAACCAGTCTTGAGCAAGCGTAGTGATCAATGCTCGTGCGAAATCAAAATCATTTATTTCAAGTAGGCCAGTTACAGGCCTTTTTGAATAGTCGAGCAAAGACAACAATAATAAAACTGAAGCTACAGTCCCAGTAACAAGACATAATAACTGTGAAAAAACTCTAGTTGCCCATTGAAAGGCGTGTTTTCCTCTATGGAGAAGAATGAGCAAGAAACTCCTTGGACACTCTTTTCGTGTCTCCACTTAAAAAAAAACGTACTAATCATAACAACTTGAGATTTATAGTTATCCTTAAAAACTGTAAATTTTAAATCGAATCAAATAACAATTCTTTAAAGGCTTTTCTGACCCTTCAATCTAAAATAAAATAAATATTATCCAATAAATTCAACGCTATCTTGGGAACCAGCTCTTAAAAGTTAATCCTCGAATTAACTACGGAGTTTGTACTGAAAATGAAAAATTATTTCATGTATTTCAGATGTCAGCTTAGCTCTATAGCGTACTACAATGCATTCACTATTATTTTACCTCCAATTATGCATCACTGTCAATAAGGGTTGGATTAAAAATATAATGGTCACATTCTTTATACAATAAGGTGCGAGTTGGACGGCTCTCAAAGGTAAAATAAACGTGAAACGACCATAGCGATACTTCGATTCGTATTTCACCATCGAAGTTGAATGCCGAACAACTTTTAGCTCGCTCTGTGTGAAAAAAAAAAACGCGCAAGCGTTCTATCTAGCGTGTTGGGATCTGCAGGTTTTGTTTTGTTAAGCTGAAAGAGGATTTTTCCGGAATGCTTTCTACGTACGGAATGTTTTTATTGTTTGGGCTCGATGCAGTATGCCGTGGTTTCAATATTTTTAATGTCTTCTCAATTTTTTGATCCGCTATAATTTTAGTCGCACAGTGCAATTCTAACCAATTTCAACAAACAATGCCAATACCAGTACCACAAACCAGTCAGTAGGTATTCACCAAAAATAGGTTTTTTATTTAGTTGTATAAAATACACAAAATATCAGCATAATTATTGGCTTGAACTTGACCCCAGGGGAGAAAGGGAACTATACGATCTGTATAGCTCCGTCTCTTTCCCACTCTGGAATTCATAAGAATGAAACAATAATGTTTTAAGACGTCGTGGTAGGCCATCTGATCCCTGTAACTGCTGACCGAAATAGTGAAAAAAGTAGTGAGTGCTATTTAAGACGCTTTCCTATACCAAAAGCCTATCCCATCTACGGAACCCTATAACCAAAATCCACTGCCATTCCGCCAAAACCATTTCAAAATTGGAATTGGCGCACCTCCTAAGCGGATTTTTATGCTACCAAACTTACTTCTGCACTCCAATACAACCTACGTCCTGGTCACAAGGCTCACATTGACTTGTTTTATCAGAAAAAGCAACGATATTCTTTTCGAGGCCCGTGCATAGAGAACACAGATTTGAAATAAGGAACTCATGGCTTATCCTATTGGGTGGTAGAAATAGTAGTCTGACCTCCATGGCACCTGTGCTTAATACTCCAAAGCGTGTATTGAAGTTGCCAGTATTATTTTTCTTTCTGTCAAACGGAAATTCGTTTTTACTTCGAGTTTTGACGCTGCAGGCATAGCGCTAACTTTTGCGCGGGGATTTCATTAATCGGATTTGAAAATGGAAAGTCTTTTTTCGAATGTTTTTTTATTCAAACCTTATACAGGATATTTAGAGGGATTTCTAGTGAGCTTTTCTCCATACAAACGTATTCCGCTGTTTTCTTCGTGGATAATGCGTCTAGAGCCATGATTAAAAAAAAAAAACAAGGTCTTATTAATTCATGCCCCTATAATTTCCTTTTTTTCAAAACATAATCACTAAAAGAATTATGACAATCCAAAAACTCGATAAAAAGCCCGTTTTTACCGCCATGACGACTATCAGACAAATTAGATAAGTTTTTAAAAAAAAGAAAATAATAGAAGCATAGATATACTTTTCTTCTAAATTCTGAATTATTTTGATCAGTTTAGTTTTGAAGAAGAAAACAGCGGAATACAAAACGTCTTTTGATCAAGATTTTTGTAGGTAAAATTAGCCTAAGCTGCAGTCGTCCCTTTCGCACTTTACACTATAAAGTCGGCCGCAGCACGACGGCAATAGTTTCTTCAAATACCCATTCTTCAAATACCTCGAGACTAGAGTCTTCTCTTAATATGTACTTCTTCTGGAATGAAACCTGTGGAATCTGGTTCTAAGGTAATGAGCATGAGAATGTATCTGAAAGAAAAATAAAGCATTCGTTACTTCAAAGCATTTATGAGTTCAAAGGTTCAATATCCGTGGGATTACCCAAATTATATACACCGTGTAAATCACCTCATCACAAAGCCGTCAACCAAGCATTCTGTACATGAAACTAAATAACTTTACGCAAAAATTATTGCTGGGAAACGACTTTTTTTTGGGGGGTGTAAAATCATGTTTTGTGGTAGAACTCAATGTAATGCACTCAAAACATTGTGCTGATGGACGGATTGAATAGTACGGGGGTTGTGGAGGTGTTTAAAAATCCTATATTAAAAACTTGTATTTAAAAAAATACTTGTCAAAAAGTGGGAACTTTGACCCCTAATATCTCCGTAACTAGAAGGTTCCCAGGTATGGTGTAGAACAAAAAAATTATCGCAATGACAGGGAGAACCAGTGCCTTTCGGCTTCGTTAAGAGGTGTTTTACACCCTTTATAGTAACTACCTGTCCCGCACAACTTTGTCTGCGTCACATTTTCCCCGTTTTCGCAACATTTTTTATATAGACTATAGCCTTCCTCGATAAATGGACTATCTAACACTAACACAACACTTTATGTACAAAATGTGTGTGTTGCCAGTTATGTTAAAATTTTCTCAGAGAAGATTAAACTGAATATTAAATGCCTCGTTGCTCTAGTGGTCGTAAACGCGACTACTGAGCATGAGGTACTGGGTTCGATTCCCAGGTATAGCAAAGTGTTGTTGGGTTTTTTCATCAGGAATTTCTCAGTAGCAGCCACGGAGTCTGGATTTGTGCCTAGTTGATGGCAATAGACTCGACCCCTATTCCATAGGATTTAAACATAACGACGAAATGTGGGTGCCTAGGTGGGTAGGTGCACCTCTGCCTAACTCTTTGGAGATTATGTATTAAAGGCGTGATGCTATTTTTTACTAAAAACCTTCCCTTGACAATGTATTTCAAACGCCAAAATATCCTTGTAGCAATGTACTGCTAATGTACCAACAAGTAATTACAATTGACATTTAAACCTTAATGCGCCCAAAAGTAATTAATGCCCGCGATGCGCACTTTGTCACAGATAGGTGAGCGTCAGCAAAAAAGGTTATCGTCATTAATCCCTTTATTAATGGTCCGTGGGCTGCCCTTGTTTTTCAAACCCTACATCGTTATGTCGTGTTTTGTACGTTAGCCATTTTATTCTGCGTATGTTGGTACCAGGAGTTTAAAATTTCAAAGGAGACTTATTCTAGAATATTTGTATATTCTTAGAGAGTCATCACCATCTGTCTAGCCTTTTCTTAAATATATTGGGTTCGGCTTCCCGTCTAACCGGATTTTATAATAGTATTCTACATGGATCAATTGCCAATCTTACTTCTACAACCCAGTTTTTGAGTACGATATCCTGTGGTTACAATGATCGTCAGAGTTGCGGGCTTTAAGAGCTGCAGCTTCGGCAAACCATTCCGAAAACCGATCTATAAAGTTCCCAATGCTGGGACACAGGCCTCTTCTCTATTGCCCAGTGTGGGTTGGTAAAACAGAATAGAATTAAAATATTTGTCTTCAAGAAGTTATTTCTTTAGAAAATTGAGTAGGTAACTGATGAAGTTTTAAATAGCCAGTTTTGTATATTGTGCCTATGTGCCCACGAACATAAAATAAGAAAAACACAGAAATGAATACTAGAAAAGGTGATATTTTAACAGACAGATGTATTGCCAGGGAGTTTGTTCCTCTAGTTCATCTTCCCAGCTATAACACTATGAAGTGGCGAAGAGCGGGCGTTTTGGGGGGTTTGACGCATTTGGTGCACATCTCAACTTGTACACCATGCTCAAATGGTGAACTTAGCAGCTGGTGCACTTCTCATATGGTACACTTCGCAACTGGTGCACTTCTCAATTGGTGCACTTCGCAAAAGGAGCACTCTTTAAGATGAGTGGAGATTTGGAAAAATTGTCAAAAAATGAAAGAATCTTTGGTTTTGCGTAGGTAATTTTCTTAAAAATACAATCAACAAATACCTTTCAAGTAGGTAAACACTTACTTAAACTTAAACAATTTTCAATAATAATACAAAAAGACACGAATATAATTAAAAAAAAAAGTAAGAAAGATCGGTCTCGGTCAAACATCACATCACGCTGTTTACGGTTTTTACTTGTCCAAAAAATACAAACTTGTACAAAAAATGTAATTTAATTTAAAACTTTTATTTAATTAATAATAATAACTAGAGGGTGTAAAACACCTCTAAACAAAGCCGAAAGGCACTGGTTCTCCCTGTCATTGCGATCATTTTTTTGTTCTACACCATACCTAGGAACCTTCTAGTTACGGAGATATTAGGGGTCAAAGTTCCAACTTTTTGACAAGTATTTTTTTTAATACAAGTTTTTAATGTAAGATTTTAACTTTAAACACCTCCACGACCCCCGTACTATTCAATCCGTCCATCAGCAAAATGTTTTGAGTGCGTTACATTGAGTTCTACCACAAAACATGATTTTACACTCCCCAAAAAAAGTCGTTTCCCAGCAATAATTTTTGCGTAAAGTTACTTAGTTTCATGTACAGAATGGTTGACGGCTTCGTGATGAGGTGATTTACACCTTGCATAACTAAAAGAAGTATAGTTTAAATTATAATATTAATTTATTATTTCCGAGTGACTTTTTTTGCTATAGTGATTATGTAGAGTTAAGTTAAAATTATTTTGCTCATTGTATTTTTAAGAAATTACCTACGCAAAACTAAAAATTCTTTCATTTTTAGACAATTTTTCCAAATCTCCACTCATCTTAAAAAGTGCTCCTTTTGCGAAGTGCACCAATTGAGTAGAGCACCAGTTGCGAAGTGTACCATATGAGAAGTGCACCAGTTGCTATGTTCACCATTTGAGCATGGTGTACAAGTTGAGATGTGCACCAAATGCGTCAAACCCGTTTTGGGGGACTGTCTCTTGTAAACATTGACATTCAAAAAGCGCTGATTAATTATCAGCCTAATTTGAATAAATGGCTTTTGATTGATTAGTGCGTAGGGACTGGAACTGGAAACCCGCTCATATTTCTACTAATATTTTCACTGGTTAATCGTTTCACTGTAATTATGCAAAATTGAATTATAATTTATGTTAACTTCAATGACCCCATATTTTGGTAGAATAATTTTAAACAGATTTTAGAGGCTATTTTAGAAAAGTAGCTCAGTTTACTCGTAGTGGTTATTCAATACCAAATTCTGCGAAAATTCATAGGAAATGTGGTTGAACTTAATACACTCCGCTTTGACTGGCTTTTTTTCCAAAAAGTCTTTTGACATTAATCATACTTTTATTAGTCCAAAAAAGCATTAATTTCCCGCAGTAGTATTAAAATGAACGCGACTAAACTTTGCCAGTAATTAAAAATAATAAATAAATAGTCCGAGTTGGTAATATGAACTTCTTAAATGAAGTATGGCGCGAACGCATTTAAACTTTCAATTTCGAACATTATTTGAATTAACAAGTTAAGCTTTAAATGTACTTGTGGTAACGTTGCATTTGAGAAGGTTTCGTGAAAGCATAATTTGGTTAGTAGAGTTTATTTGTTTGTCCCGAGGGAAAGTTTATTATTTTAGAACTGTGAAAGAGCATACACTTGTAACTGTTCTTAAAAAACCCCAGGATGATAAAATTTTAGTTTTTCCTAAATCTTAGTACTAAGGTGCTACCCTGGACACTAAAATCACGCATTCGTAACAGAATTGATGCGTTCGAAATGTGGTGCTGGCGCAAAATGTTAGGCATTCCCTGGGACGGCGCGCCGCACAAACGTCTCGATTCTGAACGAGCTCAAAGTTAAATCTCGCCTCTGCATGAAACGACTCCTACAGTACTTCGGACACGTGGCAAGGCCTTCCTTGCCACGTGTCCGAAGTACTGTAGGAGTCGTTTCTGTAGGCTCCTTAGCCTGATAGCTTGGAGAAGCTTATTGTCGTGGAAGGAAAAAGGGGCCGTGGAAGATCACCAACCCGATGGCAGATGCGGTGAAGGAAGTCTGCAAAGGGAATTTCCAGGCATCTGTCCGCATGGCCGAAAATCGTCCAGCATGGAGAGCTTTGGTGGAAAAGGCGACGACCTCATGTGGTCACGACCCTCAGTCATGAGGAAACGAGGAAGAAGAGAAGAGAGTACTAAGGTCGGTTTCTCCCGCCAACAGAGCAGTGGATTCCCAATGTAGGGCAGCCCTGCTCCGATTTTGAAAGCTAGGGGACAGAGAGGGGATACAAAGTGAATTTAATATTGGGAATTCACAATTAATACATACATGCAAAATAAAAATTCATATAAGACCAAACAATAATAAAGTATGAGGCTAATAATATGAGCAAAGTTATGATAATGTAGTACAAAGGTAATAGGAACGCTGTGCTTGTGCTTAAGAAATTATTTATTTTGCTCGTTAATTTATTTGATTCCAAAATACTAGCTACTGCTGATTCGCAGACGCAAATGGCAGCTGGCCTCACAACCCACTCGCCTTAGGATTGAGAATTAAACAAAAAAGTGTGTATATTTTGTGTACTATTAGACCAAATTGCATACTCCTACTAAGGACACTGCTAAACTGCGAACTCTAACAGACCACGTTCCCTAAGCACTATTTCCGTGTCGCAAGTTTGCGCCAGTTCTCTTCAGCATTGGACAGCGGGGTGAGTCCTTTGTCCACTGCAACCACGTCTCAGTGCATACCCATCTCGGCTTATAAAAAAATATTCTCCGACTGCACACCTCGTGGTTCTTATCTTCGCGTAGCAAAACCTTACCCCCGCACTTCCACGGGATGTACAGGCTCATCACCGATGACCGTGGTGAACGGACTCTTCTACCCAAGGTATCGAGTTCAGTCTGAGTCAATTTGAGTATGCCGAAAGAGTACATTAAAACCGGCATGATCCGGAATCCGCCTGAAAAAGGGCTAATAAAACCTTCTTCAGGTGACCGAAGCAGCGCTCCCTCAACGATTGTTTCATGTCAGTTACGTTAATGCCTAACGCGTCTGACATACCCAAAGACTTATAGCTTTCGGATGAGTAGAGAGATTAAGGTGTGTGGAATCCGAGACTTGAATTCCCTCTGATTCCATAATCTCTCCTCGCTTTAAATACATAACAGCAAATTTGTCCACACCAAATTCCATCCTAATGGGACTACTAAATTCCTTTTCTATCACTATTATCGCTGATAAAATTACAAATGAATTATGAAAGCTCAGCAAACATAACATTTTTCTCCAATGAATACTGTTTTCCTGTCTGCCTGTCATCATTGAGAATGCATCAGCATATTAGCTTTATTTAGTGGCATGAGTTCCATATCGTTAATGTATTTATTCGCTACAGTAGAGCCTTCTCGATCGAACATAATATAATACCGAAGTTTTCCTTGTACTACTTTATCGTTGGCGACGAAGATTGTAGAATACAGAAAGGCACACCAAGGGGATGAATTATGCTATTATATTAATTATGAATGATACCGTCAAAGACATTCAGTGAGTTGAGTTTTTGGTTGAGTTAATTATTTTTTATTACCTAATAGTTTATGTCCATAAATCAAATCAAAAGTCATTTATTCAAATTAGGCTGATAATCAGCACTTGTTGAACGTCAAAATTACAAGAGACAGTCCCCCAAAATGCCCGCCCTTCGCCACTTCCTAATGTTTTAGCTGGGAAGAAGAAGTGGCGGAACAAACTCCCCAGCAACACATCTGTCTGTTAGGTTAGAAGAACCAAATTCTATACAATAGTTTTCAAGTATAAAATTATAAACAAAGAATCCATCACATCAAATGTCACATGTCAGCTAGCACACACCAAAAATAAAATAAAATATTAAAATATCTACTCAAGAATAAACAAAGCCTCCAGACATAAAAGAAAGATTACGTAAGACCTAGTTTAAAAGCCTATTGCTCGTAATATCACCGAAGGATAGGTCCTCAGGACTTAGACTGGCTAGGGCCAGTCTAAGTGTTTTTTTTTTTTTTTTTAAAAAACGTTGCTCCACTTTAGGAATTTCTCCTGTATCGTGGGTGCGTTTCAAACATTTAAACTCACATACACAAACAGCCAGACCCGGAACAACTATCTGTAGGCCACACAAATATTTGTTCCGTGCGGGGATCGAACCCGTGACACGCAGCGCAGCAGTCGATCGCTCAACCACTGCGCCAACCGTGCCGATTACAATGAAGGAAACTAAATTATGTATTTCATTTGGTTTGACATTATGCTATCAAAAATATGAATCGTTTTGCCTTATGAATCTATTACCCTGGCACCCACGGTAGGCATATTCTGGTTAAGCAGACGACAACCTCCTAGGTTGACCTGCTAGTTGGCATTCAAAAAAACCTTCCTATCCCTTTTAATTTTTAAACCTTACCGCTTGGTTTCAAATAAAAGACTATTACCCGACAAAATTACTAAAGAATCTCCCTTATTACCTATGTGTTACTTTTGAGCATATCAAAGCGACATCTCCATATCTTCACATCCCATTTATCTTTCCACAATCTGCGACGGTCATGAAAGACGTGACATTCAGTTCCAGATATAATTTTGTTTGTTTTCTTCTTGTGACTGGTGATATATTGATTTGAAAGTATTTGTGGGTCAAGACTCATGTCGCATGTTTATTATAGAAGCTTACATATAGGTCAGCTTTTGTTAGTAAGTTATTGAGCGTCTTACTTTTTTTGATGAGTCGGTGAAAAGTTATTTGTTTTGCCGTCTGTAATTCATTTTGTTAGAGGTGGTCTTTGAATGATTTTAGTTCAATTAGGTTGATAGAAAGTAAAACTATATGTATAGTTTCTCGAAAATAGTGAACTGCTTGAATACACATCAGGAGATTTTGTTAATTTAAAGTGCCACATCACAATTTAAAGTAAAGTGTCACATCATCGTCATCTGCCTAGGCTTTTCTCAACTATTTTGAGGTCAGTTTTCAGTATAACTTTATGCAGCTGAGTATAAGTATTTTACATGGAGCGACTGCCTATCTAACCTCCACAACCCAGCTATCACTGGGTAAAACGATAACCCTCCACTTACCAAGGGGTATCGTTTGTAGGGGTAGGGGATTTTTTAAATAATTGTTAAAATAGCAACTCAAACGCTAGGCCTTGAAAATCGCCTGAACGATTTTAATCTTAAGATGACGCGGCTTTTGATCTGCTTTTTAATTAGCTACCAATGCTCCAGGGGCATATTGGAAATATTAATAGGTACAGAACTGTTTAAATACCGAGATTACCTTGACATTAATGGTGGTAAAGGTCAAAGGAAGTTGGAAATAAAGTATGGATAAGCCGTCGATCTTTAAAAGTCGTGTTGTGGAACTCACTTATGCAGTCATTTCCAATTGTATCAAGTAAAGTTCTGGTATTCAGTTGTAAAGGGCTAGACTTGTAGAGTTTGTGCCTTTCCCAAATTTTGGGGTTGGCATCAAAACTTGGGATACATAGATAACGATTTTGGACATGGATACCAATTCATCATGATCATCATCATCACCTTCACCGTTTTTGAGTGCAGCGGTGATTAAATAAATTCCACTAAAGTAATGCGCCTTCCTGGGCTCGAACCCACGGCTTACTGCTCGTAAGTCGGGGCTGCCACCACTGGGCCACCGCTGCTCTCACTTTCCCTCACTTTTAGGATACCAATTATGTAATTGTTATAGTTAATTTACTAAAAATAACTCATTAGGTAAATTTGTAACAAAACTTAATAATATTTATAACTGAACTGACTGCAGTTATCCAATTATGGGGAAAGTATTCTGCAACTTTGTCATAGGACTTTTTCAATGCACAAGTTTACATTTTTTTCTGAAAAGCAAAAAAGAAGTAATTTATGTTAGGTTATTTATTTTGTTGTTAATCTTCACATCAAAATTCTTTTCCTTTGGTACCAAACATAAGACTTATTTAGTCCAAACATTTGAAAATAAAACCGACTTCAAAACAGAAAAGAGAAGAAAATTACTTTAGCTTTAGAAGTCAGTGGGAAAAAAACTGAATAGATGAAACAAAAGTCAGAAGACTTCTGAAGCTAAAGTAATTTTTACAATACGTCTGAATGTTTTGTGAGTATTTTTTTTCACAACTTAAAGTTTTATTTTTCTCTTTAGAAATCGGTTAAAAACTCCGCAAGTAATTGAGGGACCATATTGAGGGTTGCTCTTGATTTTACTGAGATCTTATCATCAGATCCCGATGTATGTCTTTTATCATCAGCCCAGAAACATTGGATGATAATTACCAGGAATGATGATTATCATCCAATTGAGTGAGTTACATGAGTTATTCGATTTTTCTAGGATCCCATTATCAGATCCTGGCCTGATGACCATATGATCACATGGGAAGTATACTGTTTCAAACAATACCCAGAAATTTTACTGTAGCCTTTAATTTTTCTGGGATCCAATCATCAGATATTAACTTATACCAGCTCAGCAACACAAAGTGATGATTACCAGCCACAAATATCTAAATTGCATAAGAAATAATATGAAAAATATTGTTTGTGCCAATAAAATTTTAGTATTGCCCTCGATTTCCCTGGGATCCCATGATCAGATGGTGACTTAGTGACAATGGGACCACCTCAGGAGTACAGGCTTTAGAATAAAAAAAAAAAATTGAAAATCGGTCCATATTTGTCGGAGAAATCGGTGAATATACATAAAAAAAATACAAACAGTCGACTCATAACCTCCTATTGAAACTCTGTTAAAAAAACAGTGTACGAGAATGTCAAGAATAGTAAACAAGAAAATCTGATTTCGGAGAGTGCATTTGTCTAAACTATCGACGCGAGCAACTGAAGCCAAAATCTTGGCACACTATGTCTGCATCTAAAATAGGTAAGACATTAATATTTTATAACACATTTATCATATCTTGTCACATTTCCTTCAAGAAGCTGGCGTACTGTTTGGAAATATTTCACTGTAATATAATAATGCTCTTTAGGATTATGTGAATTGTGTTTAAATCTATTGCCAAGTTTCTGCTCTCAAAATATCGTGAGAAAATTTTCATGTCCTAAAATAAAAATCTCGAAAACATGAATTCTACCTACATGCATTGGTGATGGCTGACTATGAAAAAGGTAGTAGCATATGTTTTTAATAATAAAGTTTCAAGAAATCCAATAAAAATGCGTTTACCGTCCTGTACATTTCTCTGACTCAGTGTCTTATTCAATTCTTGTTTACTCTCTGAGGGCCCACTTCGGAAGGTCTGGCAGGTAAATATTGGCTGTATGAAATTAATTTTTCGTTTACATACTTTTTTAAGCATAAAGAAGAACATGATAAAATAACGCTATGTTAAATAGCAGAGAAAATCACTGTTATGCTTAGTTGTTAAAGTTTAGTTTAGTTTTGTTGATCTTATTGCAGTTATTCATTTGTGAAGCAGTAAAAATACTATTACTGTTTCCATCATATAAGTAATCATCATCATTTAAAAAAACCATCCGCAGGTTTATGCCATTCTTCTTTGTCTTGTGCCAATCTGTTCTTCCTAAACTTATATGCGTCGCTAAAACATCTTACCATCGATTTTCTTCATCTCTTGATGTTTATTTGATCGTAATTCATAAATGAGTACTCTAGTGCATACTCAATATTTCACCAAAAACTGTGTCGTTTGTCCTACGGCATTTGCCCTAAATGTCATTCAAAAAGCGAACCTATTCCATATGTAACCCCTATAAATACTTTGGTTTAAACTCCAACGAAGCATACCTTAGCGAATCATGCGCGAAATTGAGCGTAAATTGAGCATCTGTAGTGCTGAGCTCATGCATTTTAAACGCTCAAGAGTGGTTTGCTTTTAGTTTTAAAAGGGAATTTATAAATCAATAGGACAAGAGGTTGTTCAGATGGATGAACGTGGCTGGGAATTGCTTAGTGGTGTGCAATTGAGGAGAACTTTGTCTACCAGTGGCTTGCTATAGATATTCATGATAACGAATGCTTTTTCAAAATGCAGAAGTAAATGGAATCAAAGTTTAATCTTTTCTTATAAGAATGTTTTTAAATTACACATTGATTTAATTTAATTAAAAGGCATGATGAATGAAGATTAAGGCTTTTGGGTAAATTAATGAATAACGAACTGAGGACGTTTTGCAGTAACATACATCATCATCATCATCAGCCCACTGCTGGGACACAGGCCTCATCTCTATGAGGGGGAGTGAGCTGTAATCCACCACGCGGGCCCAGTGCGGGTTGGTAGATGTCACATGTCTCCAATTTTTTTGTTCTAGGACATGCCCGTTTCCTCACGATGTTTTCCTTCACTGTTTTTGAGAGCAGCGGTGATGAAATAAATTACACAAAGTAAAGCGCCTGCCTGGGTTCGAACCCACGGCTTACTGCTCGTAAGTCGGGGTTGCTACCACTGGGCCACCGCTGCTCTCACATACAAAAGGCCGTAACATACAAAAGGCACTAATATAACATGCTAGTTTTGTCTCAAAGCAAGAAACAAGTTCAGAGATGTTACTTCCAATGAATAAATTTAAAAGTAGGCACTAATAAAGCGAACCGCCTGTAACTTGGCCCTCAATTTAATTAACTCCAAGATTTTTTACTGTAAATTGAAAAAATGTAACAACATTCATGTAGTTAAAGTCGTCATTCTGTCATTCGAATGACTGGGGCTCGTTTCGTGGAGGAAATTATATTTTAATACAAAGATTTGTTGTATTTACGCCGAGAGAATGATTTTTTTCTTTAGTCATTTCAGGATCTTTTGTTTTTGAAATAAAAGAAGCGTTATAATTAGATTCTGAAAACTTTTTATGTCGTTTTTATGTCTGTGTCACCATGTCTTGATTATATCTGCCAATAAGTCAAACAAATGCCATTTCTGGATTTCACAATAGATTTGTGTCGGATTTCTATTTTCTCTTCTTCTTATTAGAAGAATATAGCTATCAACGTCATAGAGATGTGTATGTGAGTTTAAGTGTTTGTAAACCCGCCCACGATACAGGAGAAATTCCTTGGGTGGGAAAACGTTTAAAAAAAAAAAGTTCGAGTTTCTTCAAGTAGGTACCTATGTATGTGTATACGTAATTACTTAAATGAAATATTATCACAAAATGGCTTTCTTCATCTAGCTTGTAACATTAATCTAGGGTTTATCATTTCGTACGTTACGCTTTACAAATAATATTGTGTTGAGGTTGATATGGCAAGAAAGGAGGTCTGTCATGGGATGCCAAGTAATAGGGACTAGTATGAAAGAAGAAGACATGCTGCGCCGACCCCAAATAAATTGGGATAAAGGCATCAGGATAATATTGATGATGATTGTGTTTCAAGACCTAAAAAAATAAATAAAGCTGAAGAGTTTGTTTGTTTGTTTGCTTGAACGCGCTAATCTCAGGAACTACTGGTCCGATTTGAAAAAATATTTCAGTGTTAGATAGTCCATTTATCGGAAGGCTATAGTCTATATGAAAAATGTTGCGAAAACGGGGAAAATGTGACGCAGACAAAGTTTTGCGGGACAGGTAGTTACTATAAAGGGTGTAAAACACCACTTAACGAAGCCGAAAGGCACTGGTTCTCCCTGTCACTGCGATCATTTTTTTGTTCTACACCATACCTTCTAGTTACGGAGATATTAGGGGTCAAAGTTCCAACTTTTTGACAAGTATTTTTTTAAATACAATTTTTTAATGTAAGATTTTTACTTTAAACACCTCCACGACCCCCGTACTATTCAATCCGTCCATCAGCACAATGTTTTGAGTGCGTTACATTGAGTTCTACCACAAAACATGATTTTACACCCCCCAAAAAAAAGTCGTTTCCCAGCAATAATTTTTGCGTAAAGTTAGAGAGTTAGTTACTTAGTTTCATGTACAGAATGCTTGGTTGACGGCTTCGTGATGAGGTGATTTACACCGTGTATATTTGGACTGACATAAGCCCTTACTTGTAGGTGTTGATTAAACCTAATAGCATTGCTTCACATTCCTATAAAAAAACTTTAAATTCTCTCCAAGAGTTCTTAAATAAATGACATGCTCATTATTTATTAAATTCCACGCGGAGCTCTGTGAGGCTGAACGTATGCATTAAAATAATCTTTTATTAAAATCTTCTAGAGTCACTTGCAGTCGGGCCGCTTTGCCGGTGAGTTGAATAAGGCGTGCTGTTCAATGTGCAGGTGAATTTTTAACAAGATATTTTGATGGGTTAAGTTTTGGCGACATTTTGTGTGATGCTCTGTAGCAAAAGGATTTGGAGTTTGTGACATACATACGTGCACTAGTAATCCGTTCTAAAACTTTAAATATCAGGTTAAAATAAAATATTTATCTGTTTTGAATTAATCTGGAATACCAGATTTCAATTAAAGACAAATCAAAATTTTATGGTAACGTAATTGTCTTTGAATACTACCCCCAGAGACGGAGGTAGCTTCGTCACTGGGGGTTCACTCTTTAAGCACGAAATTCGTAGTTTCGGCCGAAGTTACGGTCGTTTCCTACTCCGAATCACTTACGGACATAAGATTCGTTTGACGCCCGAACTAAAAATGAATGACAACACGATGGGACAGTTGTCCTTACTCTCGAGGTGTTTTCAAAACTCATGAATCCGAAAATAATAAGGATTAGGGTTAATTCCGAAGTATAAACGAAGTATAACTAGTTACGGACGGACCCGTATTTACTTTGACCGTATAGAGAGTAGACCCCCTGAATACAGAGACGTGGATACCCGTATTCGGAGACCGTAAAAGATCATATTCTGTCAAAGTAGTCGACGCGCATAGTTACATGCTTCATTGTTTGTACGCCATTTTATAGCAATTGTGTGGCACATGTTGTTTTAAGGAAAGCTAACACTAGCCAATAGCCAGAACCAGTGAAAAATCTGTTGATATTTATTTATATAGGTGGCCAGTACCGAGACAAAAACTAAGGAATTCTTACAGGGCTGCGTTATTTAGAAACAAGACAATATGTTTGCAACGCATTTAAGAGTCTTAAAATTATAGCGAGTTGAAAATCTTGTCGTATGTTGGTGGTACGAGTGCCGAGCTCATTAGGTGAACATAAACACATAATTAAATTATTTCCAGAACAGAGCATTATAAATTACCCAAAAACGTATAAACTTCTCATAAAATAAAGACATGAAATACGACAAATTACTACAGTTTCCAGCGACGCGATTGGCCAAAGTATTTATTTGTAAGTGCCTCGTTACCTCCAAATGTCTGGCAGTGAGTGGGCAACCTTGGGTGCAGTATGCACTTGACAATGCTGATAATTTTAGATCCGTTGAAGATAATATTTTGGAATGAATCCAGAAGTTTGTAGATTTTTATTTATTTTCTTTTTGGTAAGCTGGTCGAATTTTTATGCCTTTTATTGAAAGAAGTTTGATAGTTGGTTTTAGGTGGTGTTGGTATACAGTGCTGCTGGATTCAGTTGGTTTCAGCTGGTTTTCTTTGTTTTGAATACGGAAATACGTAGGTTGATATATAAATGCAGACTTTTTATCAATGCATATAAGTCATCTTCTCGGGGATCACCGTGCTGTTTTTTTTTTTCAAATTGTCTTATTTGCTGCTTTATTAAATAAAAAATTTGGGTACTTATAGACATCTGAGAAATAAACACATGTTTTCAGCCTAGTACTTTGACAATAAGTAATTCTCACACAGATTGTTTGTGCAGACGGAACTGTTAGAACATTTAATTCATGCAAGCCTAGTACTTTTTGAAGTGTATTCACCAAACAGACGACTTTAGCGGCCAACTCTGCTTTCTGATTCTGCTCTCCTAGTACTTTCTGTTCAAATTCTTAATTGAGTTCTCTCGTAACAAACTTTAGTGTGTGTGCCAGAGAGAGACAAAAAATAGCAACGTCAATAAAAAGTTACCATTTGGGACGTATCCGTATGTTTTTCACCCGTTGATTTTTGTTTTGGAGCTTAATTTTGGAGCGCCTGGGAATAAGCCCTTTTTCCTCGGGTGTCCTTTCCCGGCGGTGCCACTCACATTTTTCTTGTTGTTGCACCTTTTTAAAATCGCCTTTCACTCATCTACTTAATATGACAGCCATCTCAGCACACTCATTTCAATTTTTGTCACTATACGAAGATATATATTCCATATATTCCAAGTAGGATTTATGACATTAACAAGGTAGGTAGATATCTAACATTATCAATAGTAATTGTAGTTCTTGAAATAAAATGGCTATAAATAACCTCAAAAATATGATAACTGGCCAAAATAGACACAAAATTAATGACCCGTCAGATCTGAACGGTCTTACTTCTCCGTTACGCCTCGTTAGTGTTAATTTATGATAATGTTGTTGTAAAGATTTGTGGGAAGACTCTGCATACAGCAAATTGGCCAATGTAAACATAACAGAGGTCGATGTTTATATTGGCTAGTTGTATGATGGGAGACGTATGGGTGAAGGAAGTTGGAATGAGATAATTTTATGTTCTTGTATGAGGTTATAATTAGTGAACTATTTTAATTTTTACTTCCAGACTTCCAGTTATTTTGATCGAGGGCCAAGGTGGACCAGTGGTTGGCGAAGGAGGCCCGGGGCGTCTCCCGCTCTCCCGGGAGACGCCCCGGGCGTCGGGGTCCACCCAGTGGCCCGCGGCCGCCGTGGGCGCGGGCCTGAGTACGGTGAGTAATAGGCTAGCTCACCGTCCGTCCGTCTTATGACGACAGGCCGTGTCGACGGCGCGTTCGTGTTCCACGCGCGCCTCAAGGAGATGTCAGCAAATCGGAAGGGGTCTGAGAGGACCGATGCCTGCCAGGGTTGCGGGACTGTTCGAAAGAGATACCGTGGCCCTGGAACACAAAGGGGAGCCAGTACAAGTCTGACACTCCCTTCCGCTCCGCCCAGAGCGGGAGGGGTCATTTGATGACTTCCCATCCGAAAAAATAGAAGCTGGACCACAGGTCGCACTGTTTTGGTCCAGCTCGTTCTGCCATCGTTTACGTGAATAATTGAAATACAATATTATTTGATTGTTATAGCATACCACTAAAATCCTACGCCTTATGTTTGTTTTTTGAAGACTGTGAAGACTTGAATACCAAGTTATAGCCACAAAATTGCAACGTGGTATTTTCATTCAACCATAAAAAAAGAAAATTCCGCACGACACAGCTTTGACACAGCGTCCACTTTTTATCACACGCTTGCCAAGCCAACGGATTTATGTCTCAATTTCCTAAAGCTTATAAATCGTCCCCATTTCAAAGATACTTCTTTCGTTTTCAAAGTTGTGTTGTGAAAAATGTTCAATGTACTTAAATTATGGTACAATTTTTGTTTTTTTTTTACCGATACTTGGGAAGTTATATTTTATGAAGATCATTTAGCACGATAAAAATAATGAAATTTATGGGACAAAGATTTAGAACTTTGTCATCTTGGTCCAAATAAATTAGATAAGCCTTGTTTTAAGTTGAACCAGAGGCCCTAGCACGAACGAAAGTTTACATCAAACATATCGTAAATACGTCGATTGCTAGGGCCTTGAAAAAAAAACGTCGTTGATCATCTATCCTGCAGATGAATTATCACAAAGTTCTTCAATTAAAACAACGTCTGGGGCCCAAAGAAATATATCCTAGGATATGTGAGTAAGTTTAATATACAGTATGTTAGGTTAAACGAGGGACATATTGAGGGAGGGTATTCATTATTCGATTCTCGTCCTAAATATGTAAAAAACCTATAACGTATATAGAAGAATTTTTAATGTTTTGTTTAGTGCTTAGATATTTTGAACTGTCCTAAGCCAGGTATGTTAAAAGTATGAAGGGAAAATGGATTATACCTAAGAGTCATTGACCCGCTCACATGTTCTGCGATAGTATTAAGTCGCTAGCGCAAGGGTGTATATACGTTGCGTGACATTTGCGAAAATTTTGGTATGGTTCTGTCTGTTATTTATCAGTGTTTTTTTTTTGTTTATATTTTTATTAGTATCATGTTAGCATGTATTATTATGGGTTTGAATATGTCCCTCGTTTAAACTAACATACTGTAAATGTATATATAATCAATACACAGAATGGCTTTTTCCTACAACAAAAGAAAAAACAATCTTAGTACTAAAAGTCACACTTACGCATTGTAAATTTGTTTCAATTGCGGTACATAGTATATAAATATGCCTCAAACAGCCTTGTGGGGGTCATATGACCCTCTTGTGATAGATTTATGTTTACCCTGTCGCCGATAGGGTGTGCCTTCCACACGTTCCAACATGACCGTGTTCAGACTTATGCAGCAAAATGTATAACAGTAGAAGTTAAAAAGTGATTATCTCCTACTTTATTAATTGCAATTTCACGTTGTCACGAACCTATATTATTGAGGAGCTCGTGGCTAAATAATAACAGCCATCTGATCTAGGTGGCTCCGAGGATGGGTTTCACCCATTACATAACGATTTTTCTCCGTGCCTCGGAAGCTAAGCGGTTTTTCCAGGCTGTCAAAGATCTGTGCCCCGAAAGTGCCTGCCAGTCTTACCAAGAGGGCAGATAAGCAGTCGCTCCATGTAAAATACTGGTATTCAGCTGCATCTGGTTTAATTGCAACACAATTAAGAAAAGCTAAGTGGTTGATGATGAAAGATTTTTTTTTATATATTATAATTATGTCAAGTACGTACGGAGGCTAAATAAAAATTAAAAAAATTGGAAAAGTGATGCTATACAAACCTAAACATCATCTCAAACATGTGCCATATTTCCGATGTCTGAAACTAGATCTATGAACTGACCATTCCAAACAGTCATACTTTCAAGACGAATCAAAGATGTCATACATTTGACAAATTGCATCTCACACAGTGATGGATGATACATGCTTGAATAATTAATTTTCTGCAACCATTTTGACATCCTCTTACTAACTCTATTGCGATCTTGGCAAATAAACTTGACCTTAGACTGTTTTCATTGGCAGACAGGAGGAAGCTGCTGTTGACACTCTTAGTAGATTCCCTAATCTCACTATACTGTAAGCAATTAAGATTATAAAAGTGAATAAAAGTAATGAAAATGTTATAAGTACGCAATTTGACTGATAACAAATTAATTAATTGGTAAGTAATCGAGTTCAATTAAACAATTAAACAAATTACGATAAAATACTTACAAAATTAAGTAAAGTTCAATGTACAACCATAAAAGTATGATTTGCAAGTATTTTCGAGTAACCATTTAACGTCCACCCATTGGCTAAAAATGGCGCGTTTTTCCCCCTCTTTATACAGAGCTGTCGAGTAAATCGAGAGGGATGGCTGAGACAGTCTTCTTGTAACCGTCGAGCCGTACAGTACCTAAATTGTTATTCTGTGTAGTTATATTCTATTTGTACAAAGTAAACTGTGTACCCAAAGTCTGTGTGTGTTTCTTTCAATACCTACAAGCAAATGCCATGGAAGAGCATTGACTGCAATGATAAAAATCTTAACACAAATGTCCTTCAGATTCTTTAAGGTGGAAGTTTAATCGCACTTTTCCATACATTTTTGTTTCTTGAAAATCTCGATACTTATATGCTTTTTGTAGAAGTAATGAAACAATATGATGTTATTACGAATTAGTGTTGTCGCAAAACCCTTCAAACATAAAGAAATAACAAGGTTTATAGGATTTCCAGGGCCGAAAAAAAAACGAAAAATCTTTGCTAGTGTGCGTGCTTGGAGTCACACCATCTACCGGATATCTAAAGAACTTCTAAAGAACAATCGAGCCCCTTGCATAACAAAACTCGAAATAATTATCTGTTGATACTAGATGGCGTGGCGTTGTCATTGTAAGTTGGTGCCAGTAATAAGTGCGTGGACTCGCGAATATTTCACATTTCATTCGTCAAACAAGTAGGTAGGTAGGTACTGGCTGCGACGTTTTTGTTTGGGTGAATTAGATTTATCATTTTTTAAGAATGAAGTTAAACATTCTTAAATTATGTCATGATGTTCAAACCTAAGTTTGAAAGTACCTATTAGGGATGAAATGTGTAATTCGGAGTTGGTTCTAATTTTACTGTGTGATAGGTAAAACTTATTAGTTATTAACAAGTAGGTATTCAGACATAATTCGTTATGAAGCCACAGCCTGCACCACAAAGCTTATCTTACTAAACTTTAATTTTGTACGTGCACTTTTCGTGGTATATGTAATAAACTAATAATGTACTTACATTTTATAACACTAGCTTATGCCCGCGGCGTCGCCCGCGTGGATTTCGATAATTGTCCCACGGGAACATATTATCGGGATAAATAGTATCCTATGTGTTAATCCAGGTTACAAACTACCCGTGTGCCAAATTTCATCCAAATACATTCAGTAGTTTTTGCGTGAAAGAGTAACAGACATCCATCCATCCATCCATCCTCACAAACTTTCGCATTTATAATACCTATTAGTAGGATTACATTCATTCATCACACTATTTACATTCATGAATGTAGGTACTACCTAATAAAACATACACGACGCGGTCAAGGTCACGTTGAAACGCCGTAGTTCTATTTTTATCTATATAAATAAAAATCAATTGCTGTTCGTTAGTCTCGCTAAAACTCGAGAACGGCTGGGCCGATTTAGCTGAATTTGGTTTTAAAATGTTTGTCGTAGTCCAGGGAAGGTTTAAAAGGAAAGATAGGGTAGGTAGGTAGGTAGGTAGCGTAGGGTAGGTAGGGTAGATAGGTAGGTAGGTAGGGTAGTAGGGTATGGTAGGTAGGGTAGGGTAGGGTATGGTGGGTAGGTAGATAGGGTAGGTAAAAAGTGCATTGCAACGCATGCCGGGGACAGCTAGTCGATCTATATATCCATACTAATATTATAAATGCGAAAGTCACTCTGTTTGTTTGTATTTCTGTTTGTTACTTTTTCACGATTAAACGGCGAATCTGATCCTAATGAAATTTGGCAAGAAGATAGATTTCAACCTGGGGAAGGACGTATGCTATATATCATCACGCTACGATCAATCGGAGCGGAGCAGTAATGAAAAATGTTGCGAAAACGGGGAACATGTGACGCAGATGAAGTTACGCGGGACAGCTAGTCTATATATATATATATATATATATATATCTAAAAATGAATCCCTATTTCCCTTGGTCACGGCATCACGCGTGAACGGCTGGATAGATTTCGATAATTGTTTTTTTGTTTTGTATGTTACTGACAGGAGAAGGTTCTCTTAGGTAGGTAGGTAGTAGGTAGGTAGTAGGTAGGTAGTAGGTAGGTAGTAGGTAGGTAGTAGGTAGGTAGTAGGTAGGTAGTAGGTAGGTAGTAGGTAGGTAGTAGGTAGGTAGTAGGTAGGTAGTAGGTAGGTAGTAGGTAGGTAGTAGGTAGGTAGTAGGTAGGTAGTAGGTAGGTAGTAGGTAGGTAGTAGGTAGGTAGTAGGTAGGTAGTAGGTAGGTAGTAGGTAGGTAGTAGGTAGGTAGTAGGTAGGTAGTAGGTAGGTAGTAGGTAGGTAGTAGGTAGGTAGTAGGTAGGTAGTAGGTAGGTAGTAGGTAGGTAGTAGGTAGGTAGTAGGTAGGTAGTAGGTAGGTAGTAGGTAGGTAGTAAATTTAGGGATTTCTGAAAGAATTGTAGATTTTGGCACAATCTCTTAAAACCTATGTCAGTAGTACTGACCCTAACAGGTAGGTGTAGGTGTTCTGACTCAGTACACACCGAGACGCGACGCTGCGCGCACACTTATAGAGAGAAGATACACATTTCGTTGTGAGAAAACGTTGCGCCACGCAGCGCTGCGCCACGTGACGCCTGTAAAGAAATGTGTATCCTTTCGTGTAGAAAATAAAGTTAAATTTTGAATCGCTTTTTAAAATGTGCGCGCAGTGTCGCGTCTCGGTGTGAGCTGACCCTTAGTGTTCCAAGGCTTTGTATATAAAGTGAAGATTAGAACTAAAAAGCTTTCAAGCTAGTGGAAGTTTATCTTTGAAATCTTGGTGATTTGTTGGTCAGTGGGTCGTCTAAGGGGCAGATTTTTAGGAGTTGAAGTATACGCTTAGGGGCACTATGCGCAGCAAAGAAAACAAAAAAATAAAATTTTCGGCAAAAAAATTTTTTGGGACTTAGTGGATTTTCCAAAAAAAAAAAATAGGAAATTTGAAAAAAAAATGGCAGTTTCGGGTTAACCTTGGCCATAAAAACCATTTAGGTTCTGCGAAGTATGGACCCAAGAGGCACCGTTTCCGAATTATGGGCCTCCGAATTTTATTTAATTTTTATAAAACTATCTACATTTCCAAAATGGTAGCTCAAAAGAAAATATTTTCTGGAAAGAAACTGTTGCTCTAGTAGAAAACTATGAGATGGTGTAAAAAAATCCGAGAAATATTGAGAAAAAAGAAAAAATTGAAAAAAATATTCTGTGTCGGTCGATCTTTCAGCTTGAGTATCGTTAGGGGCAAAGACACAAATTTTCGGAAAAAAAAAAACTAACAGATTTCGTCCGTTTTTCTTGCAGAAGCCTATTACCCTTGTCCATAGAAACTATTTAGGTTCAGAGAGGCATGGCCCTCCGACGCACCGTTTCCGAGTTAGGAGTTTTTTAATTTTTTTCTTGTTTTTACAAAACGCTCTATATTTCCAAAATGGTAGCTCAGATGAAAATCTTTTCTGGCAAGAAACTGTTGCTGTAGTAGAAAACTATGAGATGGTGTACGAAAAACCAAAAAAAAATGCATTTTTTTATAAGTCCTCGCGCCATAGCGCCCATACTCCAAACGATTTTGTTCTTTGATCTTGAATCAGTTTGTAAATATCTATCACATAATTTATTTATTTATTTATTATTTATTAAAACTTTATGCACAAGTATAAAAACACTGTACAAAGGCGGACTTAATGCCTTAGGCATTTTTTACCAGTCTACCTTAGGGTGATGCAGAGAGAAAACATAGTAGGTGCAGCATAACAAATGGTAAGAGAACATTTACAAATAAAATATAACGATACATACATAAATACATACATATATATGTACAATAAGTAAAGAGAGAGACAAACTAACAACAATTTAATTAAGAGATGAATCTGCCAGCTTCTTAAGTAAGTCTTGGCGAGCTTTAACTTTAAATGTGAACCGCCTGTTGGCCAACCTGATGTTCAGAGGGAGCGCATTCCAAAGGAAGACAGCCTGGACAAAGAAAGACGACTTGAGAAAAGAGAGCGGTGAGAAGGACAACGTAGAAGACGATTATTGGAGGAACGAAGATTCTTACTGTGCGCAGAGCATAAATATTGAAAATAAGTAGTCACATAAGAAGGAGAAGTAGGCTTATTAACACGTTCTCTGCCGCGTAGGTCATCGGTGACCTCACCTGAACTAGATCGAGACGCCGCGTAGGGCATCAGTGACCTCAAGGTAGACCTAAGTTTGAAACTGATTTGTGAGCCGTAGGCCATTATTACCGAATATTTCTCTATAGCAGGTGACCGGAATGGCGCTGTAGACCAATCCTTCAGTATGGTTTCTGAGTAATCGTAAATTTGTTGAAAATGTGGGTGAAACTGCAAAGCAAATAAGAAAAAACAAAGGCATCCATTATGAATCGTGTTTATTTGTAATACTTATTGAACAGTTAGCTACTACTTTATTAAAAAAACCTTTACAAATAACGGTGAGATTTATTGAAGCATTGTAGGCAATAATATATTGTACCAGGACAGTTCTTGCAATATGTAACTACTTTTTTAGTTTTATTCCGAGCGACTTTTGACCCATGTGTTTTAACATTTTCTTTGTAGCAACCGACGCAGAAACGTCTCAATTTAGCAACAGGTCCCTCTCTTTTCAGCAATTCGTGTTTCATTCTTTTAGGTCTCTCCTGCTGCTGTTCACAATTTTCTTTATCGACTCCTGAATCCACAAGATACTCGACTAACTGACGCCTGAATTGCACTATACCCTGATTAGTGTTTTTGTTCTCTTTATACATAATCCAAGCATTCACCAGCGCTGTGTTTAAAATAAGCTCAATGGCCAGCTTTTTGTACCACTTCACAGTTTTTCTGAGTGGTGATGAATATGAAGTCATTTGATCACTCATATCGACTGAACTTTTTGCTTCATTGTAGGCAAGTATAATTTTAGGTTTTTTAATAGCTCTACCTTTCTTTAGAACCGTTCGTTTGCCATTTGAGTGTTTCGTCGAAAGCACTAAGACGTCGCGCTTATCCTTCCATTTGAGAACAGTTATACCCCGTTGATTCTCCATAGCTATGGATTCGCCTTTTTCCAGTTTGGCGTCGACTACTGCCATTGGCAAACCCCTTCTATTCTTTCTAATTGTTCCAATTAGGTGGGTGTCGTGGTTCAGCAGTTGATTTGCCAAGTCCAAATTGGTATACCAATTGTCGGTGGCAATTGTATGACCCAAATTTAATATGTCATCACAGAGAGACATTACAACATTTGTAGGTGTTGTGTTAACCATTTCATCATTTTTACCAGCATATAGTTGTAACTTACAGGTGTATCCCGGGAGGGTACAAAGCTTAAACATTTTCATGCCATATTTATGTCGTTTACTTTTATTATACTGGCGGAAAATTATGCGCCCTCTAAATGCTACTTGGCTTTCATCGACACATACGGTTTCATTTGGGGCGTACAATTTTTTAAAATTTTCGTTCAAAGCATTGATGAGGGGTCGAATTTTAAAAATTCTGTCGGATTTGTCCGCTGTCTCATTATCAGTGAAGTGAATCATTCTCAAAAGCAATTCACATCGGTTCCTGCTCATAACAGTGGCTGGAAAATGTTGCCCGAACACCCTGTCTTTACTCCAGTATAAATTTATTTGAGGAAGTTTCACCAGTCCCATGTAGAGGATTAACCCAAATAATTGTTTAATCTCATCTTTTGATGTCGGTTTCCACTCATTTGCACGAGACTTAGGTTTTAAGGGTTTTGATAGTGATTGCTGTGCAAACAAATTTGTTTCGTTTGCAATCGTCTCAAAAAGACTGTCTGGGACCAAAACACTGAAATATTCTCCCGCTGCACTATTTTTCAATTCTCTCGCATATGGTTGCTTCATACCTGTAAGCAAGAAATAAATATTATGATGGACAATTTCACGCAAGCCAACTGGCCCCAAAATAAAATTATCGCGAGATAATCACAGACAAACATACATACATAAATACACACAGGTCAATCTGAGAACCTTTTTTGAAGTCGGTTAAAAAAGTACTTAGCACTTACCAGTTGGTTCCGTGAATGCTATGACGGATGGTTGATGTCCTCTTGGTCGTGTCCATTTTTGTACTGAATTAGATGTTTCTTCTATACGAGCAATTTGATTAGAGACATAATTTTCAACCGACTCCGTTTCACTTTCGGAGCTACTTGCAATCACACGACGGTAACGTTTTTTTGTTGGTAGGATAGCATCGTTACTAATTTCTTCCTCGGCCAAATTGCGTATCTCACTAAAAATACTAGATTCTAGTGCTTCAATATGTTGTAAGTCTTCTTGAGAAATATCTAAGTCAAAGTCTAGATCGGATATATCCATTTCAGTAAATAAAAACGTTCACAGACACAAACTCAACCGTTCGGCGCAAGCGCTTACGGACGACTGAGGTGTGGGGGTGACCGGAGGCGTGCCCTACCCGGCGCCTCCATAACGAATATTCACTTTTAAGTATTACAGCGCCGCGTAGGTCAATTATGACCTCACGAAGTTTTTTTGAAATATCTACGGAATCCAGTTGCAGATCAAAACACTTCATATATAAAAATGTATATTTTGACCTAACGCTTATATTTCCACCAAAAAGTTTTTTTGTGTTTTTTATATTTTATACTACCGGCAGAGAACGTGTTAAGAAGAGAAAATAGGGTAGTCAAAGCTCTCAACGCTCTGCGTTGTCGGATGGGCAACCATTTTAAAAGTGACCGATGTGCGGAGACGTGATCATACTTACGAAGATTAAATACGAATCGAATGCAGTTACTAAGAAGTCGGTAGCATACATAGTCAATTATGGGGAAGATTAGGGACTGTACAAGCATTACCTATAGGTGTGATGGGAGAATATTTTTTAGCCGATAGAGCGACCGCAATGTTCCGGTGACTTTCTTGCTCACAATCGCGACCTGCTTACGCCAGTCAAGGCAAGTGTCAACATGCAAACCCAGATCTTTGACGTCAGAGCTAAACGGAATAACCGTGCCGTCAAAGGTAACCGGTGGCACCGTTAAGCCATTCAGCCTTCTCAGGCTATGGGGGACTCCCTATAATAATAGCCTGGCACTTGGTTGGGTTAACCGCCACCCCGAAACGATCAGACCAGTTTTTGACAAAACGTAAATCCCGGTTTAGCTCCTCGATCGCACTGGACAAGCTGTCAACACTAGCCTGACAGTAAAGCTGTAAGTCGAAAGCGTAAAGATGATACACACACTGAAGCTCGGTAGTTATGAGATCTATAAAAATAGAGAATAAAATACCGCCTTGAGGGACGCCAGCATCAAGATCACACCAGCTGGAGCTAGAGTCACCAGCAAGAACTGATTGCTGGCGCCCCCGAAGATAGGAAGAAAACCATTCCAATACCTCCGGAGAGACCATCAGATAGGAGAGGATGGATAAAAGGACTTCGTGACTGACGGTATTGAAAGCATTGGAAAAATCAATTAAGACCAAAACCGAAACTTTAGTGTCTTGCATTCCCCGCCTTATATCGTCAGTCACTTTAAGGAGGGCTGATACGGTACTATGGCCGGGCCTGAACCCGGATTGCATTGGACTGATAAGGGAGTTGTGGTAGATGAAGTGGGAAAATTGCTTGTGAACACAGGCCTCGAGTACTTTAGATAAAAAGGGAAGGATGGAAATTGGTCGAAAATGGCTGAGAAGAGTAGGGTTAGGAATTTTAGGGAGTGGCCGAACATGGGCTTTCCGCCATAGAGAAGGGAAAACACCGGAGTAAAGGGAGAAGTTAACGATATGGGAGATTGCAGGAAGGAGCTGATCAAGAGCTTTCACAATCATGTGACGACTGATGTTATCATAGCATCTGATTACAACGATTGCGAGCAGTTTTGAAAAGGGGCGTGAACGCGCGATCCCTTCGTCGCATTGCCATTAGAACTCCATTGTTCATCCATGGGGCCGGTGAGCGCTTCAACTTGACTTTCCTGACAGGAGCGTGGGTGTCATACAACTTGACTACAACCGCATTAAAAGTATTCACTTTATCATCGACTGATGTGGCTTCCTCCAGGGGCGTCCAGTCAATATTGGAAGCATGCTCGATGAGTTTTTCTGCATTCATCCGCGCAAAGGCACGCCTGTACTGGAAGGTAGGTTTGGGTTTAGGAGGTTTAAGGACATAAGACAGGAAAATAAGGTTGTTATGGGAAAAGCCAGGAGCGTCCTGTTGACCATGTGAGGCGACTAGGGAAGGATTAGATGCGAGAATCAAGTCGAGCCAAGTATCATCCCCGACAGTGTTATGATGCGTTGGTTGGAGAGGCAAGACATGCAGACTAACTGACTCGACCAGATGTAGGAGTTAACAGGATCGAGGGGAGTTGTGGGCAAGGAGATTGGTGTTGAAATCCCCCATGACGCTGTGATGTGCATACTCCGAACCTAATGATTCTAGGACCAATTCTAATTCGATGAAGTAATCAAGGGACGGGGGACAATACACAACTCCAAGAACAGTTTTAGCTCATAAAACACAAACTTCTAAAAAAAGAAATTCAGCCAAATTAGTAGTAGAGGAAGAAGTAGCAATAATTTTAAAAGAAAAATCGGCATGAAGGTAAATTGCAACACCACCCCCTCTCTTACCGATTCGATCATTCCGTAGGAGAACGAATCCTGGTAGAAAGTAAGTGGTAGACGCAAGCTCAGGTTATAGCCAGGTCTCTGAAATGTGGACGGTATGGACGTTATTGTTCGTAAAAGTATCGTAAAGCTCATTGTAGTGGCTGGGAATGCTCTGGGCATTGATGTGACAAACATTAAACAGTCGGTCAAGACTATGGTTAAAGTTTTGACGTAAAGTATCACCAAGGGTGTCTGTAATGGAACAAAAACTATCTTCAAGAGTGGCAGTAGATTTGTTAGCTGAGAAAAACGATTCATTATCGAAAATAGTGGTCATAAATACGAATAAAATATTTTTTAAAAAATATACTTGTAAAATTAAAATAACTATAAAAAAATAAAAAATAAACTACATGCTAAACAAGTAGGTACGACGGTTGCATCTCTGCACCACCCGCCAGCTAACATCATCATTTTAAAACACAGTGAACAACCAAGGAATGAAAATAAGTTACAATGAAATAGAAAAAAAAAACAAACCCAAAATAAATACAAAAGTACAGAAAAATAAAATTGTGGCATTCGGAACGCACCTTACGCCCTCAACAAACATAAAATTATCGTGAGCCGTAGACAGAGAAAACTATCTGTTTACGTCGTGAGCGTATCCGATCCTTGAAAACCCGATGTCAATGTCAAAGACAGTCATGTCATAATGGCATTAGCAATATGTTTTCAAAAAAGAAAAATAATGACAAAAACATCCTTGTTGAGGGTAAACTATTGTACGAATGTACGCAAGACATGTAACAATCCATCTCATGGTCGTGTGAGGAAGAAAGATAAAAAAAAAAACAAAGTCAAGCAAAACAATGATTACGAGCCAAAACTAATCAAAGGTTATCATTACCAAACAGCAAAAGATAGCATATTGAAAGGTAAGTAAATCCTACGCAACGTAGGTATCTAATGCGTGAATTTATATATAGATAATATTTAAGAGTTTTGTTACCAAAAATTAACGATTATTTTTACTTGTTTTTCAGGCTATCTCCAGAAGTTTGCACTTTGGGATAGGTACTTCAGCAGCAACGGACTCAATTCTTCAAACGATGAGATTTTATGTTTACTTCCATCGGGGACTTTTAATTACGATGACACCGTCCTGAGTCCAGCATGACCGCATAGAAAAGTGAAGCCTCGCCTTCCCAAAGATGGATTGTCGGGTCTTGGTCAAGAATTCCTTGACGGACACAGACCTGTCTTCGCTCTCCATACCGCAGACCTGTCGTCATAGTTGAAGAATCTTACTAAAATCGCTGCGTGAGCGAGCGTGATCCACCATATGCTGGAGCTGCCCGCTGCCGGCCCGCGGCCTTTCGAATGATGATGGAAGATCAACAGCTATAATATGTTTAGTTATTATTGTGCTTCATTGGTGTAATTGCTAAGTGTGGCGTTCCAGTGTAACATATTTTAAATAAATAACTAAATAGGACTGTGGTGATGCTTGTTGGCGGCACCTAGTCTGTGGCAGACCTTTATGGAGGATGTGGTTACTGATTAAAGGCCCAGCTTCTTGTTAATTAGATCCAGGATCACTGTGCTACTGACCTCTCCTTCAACCTTTGCTATGCCCTGAAAGATCAGTGCCTTCCGACGATGCCAGGTCTCCAATTGGTCAACCTGTCTGGCACACTCGCTGATCTGTCTCCTAAGCAGACTTAGCATGCTAAAGTGCTAAAGATTAGCTCCCTGAAGGTCCGAAACTCCTCAGCTACCCTCGCCACATTATCTTTGGCTGGTCCTGCGCACTGAATTTGTGCCTCCAGTTCGCTCATCTTCCAGACAAAGCTATCCTCAAGGCTTTTCTGTACCAATGCAATCTCATCAAGCTGTGACATGGTGTCCTTGTGACCGGTCACAGTGAAAAAAACAGTGAAAGTGAAGTGATGTGCTGGCAGGTGGTGGAAAGTTATAGCTTTAGTCACATGTGTGAGCTGCAAACGTGAGTACTCACTATGCAGAAGTTATACACTGATATTTTATAAAGAATAAGTAAATAAACTGAGTATTTCTAATTAAAATAGGTATCAAATCAATATTGGAGATACATTCTTTTTTTTACACCTACCCGCGCTATTATCTATTTATAGATATTTATATATCTATACCTATTTATCTGTCAATGCTTCATTTTTTATTCCTTTTACCTATTTTTAACCAACTTCTAAAAGAAAGAGGTTATCAATTGGAAAGTTTTTTTTTGTATACTAATTTCATTCAGTAATTAATTTCATTGTAAATAAGCACCATGTGGCTATTTAGTATATTTTTAACCGACTTCCTAAAGAAGGAGGTTATCCATTCGACTGTGTTTTTTCAATAATAGACAGCAAATCTGTTGTGACAACATCATAACGTTACATCCCGCTGTAATGTTATGATGTTGTCACAACAGATTTATTTGGATATCTCCAAAGATAAAAAAAAACACAGTCGAATGGATAACCTCCTTCTTTAGGAAGTCGTGTATTGTATGCTCTTGGGGCCAAAATGTAATATTCTATAAATTGATTTTCATCATATTACATTTTGATTTTTCATTTTGGTATGCAGATGTGTACAGTAAAACCAGATTTCGACAGTTAGTTATACATAGTATGTTAGTTTCCATTTGATTGGTGATAAGCATATTACCATGATAATGTAACAATACATGTATTGTATTTACATTCATAGCAAAAATTTTAATAGGATAATACAACTAAATGGATAAATAAAAAACTTTTTTCAAAGAACAAAACAACTTCAAAAAAGTGTAATATAACTTTAGCTTCAGAAGTTGGTGGCAAAAAAACTGAATCAAACAAACAAGTAACCAACTTCTGAAGCTAAAGTTATTTTTCACTTTTTTGTTTTTTGAAGTCAGTTTTAATTTTTTTGCAAAAAGAGTATCCATGGAGTTTCTTGCACGTTCTTGTCCATAGAGATCTACCTCCCTTTTGGAACGTGCAACTAGAGACCTGAGTCCTTGACACTTTGAAACACCTTGAAATGTGTGGACATTGATATTGTGGGCTTTATAGATTCCTAGATCCTTGGTAACTTTTTATCTTGGTCTATGTTTTGTAGTAAGCAAGAACTTATTGTCGGGCCTATGATATCCTCCCATACTTACGTATTAACGCTGTAACAAAAAAATATTGTAAAACCAAATGATTTTAAAAGAGTAACCATGGAGTTTCTTGCCGGTTCTTTTCCATAGGAAACGACCAACACGAACCGTGCACCTTTCTTGTTGACGTTTTACAAGTGCCCTTGTAGGCCTATGTGAAATAAAAATATTTTGATTTTGATTCAAAACTGCCTGGTATTTAAATAAATGCGTTGAGTTTGTATCAATTGTATTTTTTTGCCTTATTATAAGTGCCTATATGACTTGACTTAGATTGTTTTTTTATAAACAATTTATTGTATTATGTAGTTGAAAGGTGGGCAGTGATATCCTCTTTGTGGAAATGGCCTTGACTTATGAATTGTAGGTTGTATGTTCGAACCCTGACAGGCTCTTTACTTTGGGTAAATGAATACTAATACTACTTGAATAAAAAGCATGACTTACAATAGTTAATTATATAATTAGAGTAAAACACAAAATAACCAAACAAATTGTGTAAAACACAACATAAGGAGTCTCTTTGAAGGATCGCATCCGGAACGAGGTGATCTGAAGTGGCAATGGACCGGCCATATTAGCCGTAGAACCGATGACCGTTGGGGTAGACGTGTTGTTGAGTGGAGACCGCGAATCGACAAGCGTAAGATGGGACGCCCTCAGGCTCGGTGGAGCGACGATCTTTGCAGGGTAGCTGGTAGCAACTGCATGAGAGTTGCCGAGAATCGGGTTAAGTGGCGAGCGATTGAAGTGGCCTATGTCCAGCAGTGGACTGCGGTAGGCTGCTGATGATGACGATGATGACACTTACACAACACATTTATCACAACTACTTTAAGATTCCAGAACCAGAACATAAGATTCCCTTGTAGAAAGAACTGTTCAGAACAGAATAGATTTTCGCACTTGAATGTTTATGTCACTGACATTTAAATATGTAAATCGCGACAAGCGACGTTCCGTTTCATGTTAGGTACTATTGATGGGTAGTTATTGTAAAAAAAAAATAACTAAAATATAACGTTGCAGTGGCCCATCTCGTATTTTTTTTTTTTAAACATTTTAGTCATAAAATAATGATAATCTAAGCTATCTGCATCTTTCCTAATTAAACGTTTTTGATGAGAACGCCATCTAGCGGTTCAGAAAGTAACCGTTTACGTGTGCATGTGTGTGTGTGCATGGTGTGTACATATATGAAGTGGAGACGACTTGGGGGAATCTTGAAAATCTCCGTTTGAGAAGAGTTAACAAGTAAACTGTATATGTGGAAAAATCAAGACAAAAGGCTAGTTTACGCAAATAGAATATTGTCCATCAAAGATATTTGCGAGACCAAATATCTTTGATATTTCCCAAATGCGACTACAACGCCATCTATTGAAAAAACGGCGGCGGGATCGTCAGCGGAACCACCTTAACCCAATAATTTATTTGGGTCACTCTCTTTCTACACAAAATAATTTTAGAAACACACTTTCACTTACCTTTTATATGTCAACATCTTAAACTAATGGTTTTGCACATCAACATCTGCCTAGCCTTTTCCTAACTATGTTTGGGTCAGCTTCCAGTCTAACCGTATGCAGCTGAATACCAGTATTTTACATTTAGCGACTACCCATCAGACGTCCACAACCCAGTTAGTACTGGGTTTAACCTTTGCAAGACTGGTTGTCAGACTTTCAGGCACTGCCTACTGTGTGTGTTACGACTTTTAGAGATCTACAAATGACAGCCCGGACACGAAATATACTGGGTATGTAATGGGTGGTCACCCATTTACGGACCCACCTTGGCAAGCACTGCTTACCCTGAAGACCTGAAGATGAAGTATTCAAGTGTTTATTAATCCTGTGGTCAAATGGGTGGTCACCCATTTACGGACCCACCTTGGCAAGCACTGCTTACCCTGAAGACCTGAAGATGAAGTATTCAAATGTTTATTAATCCTGTGGTCAAATGGGTGGTCACCCATTTACGGACCCACCTTGGCAAGCACTGCTTACCCTGAAGACCTGAAGATGAAGTATTCAAGTGTTTATTAATCCTGTAGTCAAATGGGTGGTCACCCATTTACGGACCCACCTTGGCAAACACTGCTTACCCTGAAGACCTGAAGATGAAGTATTCAAGTATTTATTAGTCCTGTGGTCAAACCACGTTCAATTGTAATTTGTAAATAAAAATCATCACCAGTGATCGGAAAAAGGTGAGCTAAAAGTTCGAAAAACAACAGAGACAAAGTGGAGACTCGTTATGACAAAATATTACCTAATACTATGGAAATAAGCGATATACATAATACTATGGAAATAAGCGTAGTATACTAACCTAGCTGTGGCTACATCAAACTGTCTTATTTTCCTAACTGTATAGGCAGCTGATCTTAACCTTCCCGAAAGAGTTCTAATGTGCGCGCCCCTCTGCAGTTTTGAATCGAAAATAATCCCCAAGACTACAGTTTCCGCTATAACATCAAGTTTTTTGCCGATAAGATTTAAATTTAGGTCACGTTGTGGTACATTTGGTAAAGTAAACTTAAGAGATTGAGATTGTTAGTTATATAATTATTAAAGCTGGTATGTAAATTACATTAGTCCCCGCGCTTACTTTGTACATCGTTCAAGCGAAGATAAGAAACAAATTCTTATATTTTCTCATTTTATTCTTTACTTCGTCTGCGTCACATTTTCCCCGTTTTCGCAACATTTTTCATTGCTGCTCCGCTCCTATTGCTCGTAGCGTGATGATATATAGCCTATGTCCTTCCTCAGGTTGAAATCTATCTGGGTCCATATTGGCTCACCTAAAGTTCTTTACCCGAAATTGTTCGCCCTAATAATTTGTAATCCGAATGATCACTCTTCCTAAAATTTTTCATCCTAAAGTTTTCATTCATACTATTTGTAGTGCTACCGGCGATGTTCATAACACTCATGTTTCCGAAAATTGTAATTAATAATATCATTATTGTAAATATATTTCAACTCCTACTGTTTTTTATCATAACGCTCTTATCCCTAAACATAATTACCATAATATTTTCACTTATACTCAGAAAGAAACATTTACCAAGTGTAATAAATAATATATGTGAGTAGAAGATGATATTTATAGTGCCCCCACAATGAAAA
Organism: Cerastis leucographa; assembly: GCA_963082945.1. Lineage (NCBI taxonomy): Eukaryota > Metazoa > Arthropoda > Insecta > Lepidoptera > Noctuidae > Cerastis > Cerastis leucographa. The sequence goes on from OY720361.1 coordinate 2,539,348, forward strand.
AAATACTTAGAAAAATTTCGCGACCAATTTCGAGGTAGCGCTCGCCGGCCGCTGCCGCGGCACCGCTCGCTTCGCTCGCTCGGCTCGCGCGTAGTTGGTCACAGTTCTAACCTAACCTAACCTATGGATATCTTAGCGGGTAAACACCGCTATAAATGAAATTAAAGAAGACGCTTTAATTATTTAAAAATAAATCTAAACAAAAAAGATATGACTTTGAATAATAGTGTAAAAGATGGTTATCTTGAGAAAATATAGGAAAACAAATAAACGTATAATAGATGTTTATTGCTACTGACATTATGAAGTTGAATGCTTCGGAATTAGAACATTAGAGACAGAGTAGTTAGGAATTGCGATTGTTAGGATGAAAAATGTTAGGAAGAACATTTTCGGATTTCCAATTATCGGAGTTGAAAATTTAGGTGAACTTTGGCGCACCCAATCTATCTTCTTGCCAAATTTAATTAAGATCGGATCAGCCGTTAAGTCGTGAAAGGGTAACAAACAAACTTACTTTCGCATTTATAATATTAGTTAGGATTTTTGTTAAACAATAAAAAATCGTGCGAACTCGTTTTTTTAAACAGAAACAGTAAATAAATTCAATAGTTGTTTTAATTCATTAGTTTTAGTTGGACTCAAGTAATGTCCCGAAACCCGGGAAAAATCCCGAAAAAATATTTTAGTCGTAAGCAAGTCTCCACCTTTTTTGTCTCTGTTCTTTGAACTCTGGGTTCATTAGCTCGCCTTTTTCCAATCACTGCTCATCACTGACATTAATTTAGTTGGAATTGAAACTGATTGCAATCGCAATTATAATGTATTTAGCGAGGAAATTAGAATTAAGTTGATACTGTTGTCAATCGTAATTAATTTTAAATAATTTGTTTATTAATTGCATAGGCATCACAGGCAGTGGAATTGGCATGTTTTGTTTGATTATTATATTAAAGATAAAAAATTATAGTATAGAATATTAATATTAATTTATTGTTATTGCTGGTTGACAAATGTGAAAGGTGAAAATAATATAAAGAAATAAAATAAGCAAAAGAGTAATAGGTTCAGGACTCATTTTCAATTTACTGCTATATTAGATTCTTATTTGCTTTGCAATCAACAAATAGTTGAGTCATTAAGCTGGTAAATTGATGTCGATGGTTTCTATGACCATATAAAATAGATGGGTTTTGACAGTTCAAAAAAAAACCGGCCAAGTGCGAGTCGGACTCGCACACGAAGGGTTCCGTACCATTATTTATAAAAACGAGCAAAAAACATCACTTGTTTGTATGGGAGCCCTCCTTAATCATGCATAAACAGAAATACATAATCTGTAGAAATTACAACTGGCTACCTATCACGGTTTATGAGATACAGCCTGGTGACAGACGGATGGACGGACGGACAGCGAAGTCTCAGTAATAGGGTCCCGTTTGACCCTTTGGGTACGGAACCATAAAAAGACAATTGGTTAGTAGTGCAACTACCGTATTAAACGCCACTCAGATCGATTCTATCCAACTCTCATCCATCTGCTTCCATTCACCCTTAGGAGATCATGGCGCCACCTAGCCTGAGGACGTTCCACCTTAATCGTCAACATTCCCTTGGCCTTACCACCAATTCATTTGGGGTTACACGTTAATGACGCCGGAAAAGTGGTAAAATAAAATTAAAAAAAAAACAATTATTTAGGATCTCCTAAGGGTGAATGGAAGCAGATGGATGAGAGTTGGATAGAATCGATCTGAGTGGCGTTTAATACGGTAGTTGCACTACTAACCAATTGTCTTTTTTAGGGTTCCGTACCCAAAGGGTCAAACGGGACCCTATTACTGAGACTTCGCTGTCCGTCCGTCCGTCCGTCTGTCACCTGGCTGTATCTCATAAACCGTGATAGGTAGCCAGTTGTAATTTCTACAGATTATGTATTTCTGTTGATGCTATATACTAAAAACAGAATAAAATAAATATTTAAGGATATACAAAAAAGTGATGTTTTTTGTTCGTTTTTATAAAAAAATGGTACGGAACCCTTCGTGCGCGAGTCCGACTCGCACTTGGCCGGTTTTTTTTTATAAAACGTTGGTCACTAGTGGGTGCGTTTCCAGACAAATATTTGTTACATGCGGGGATCAAACCCGCGACACACAGTGCGGCAGTCAATCGCTCAGCCACTGCGCCAACCGTGTCGTCAAATAATCATTGAAATGTAAAACCTTTAAAGTATCTTTATCAGACAAGTTCTTTTATACAAGGTGTTGTTTTACAACCCCGCCAAATTCAAGGAGGTAACTAAGCTAATGTTTCTCAACCCGAATCAATAATAAAATGGGTAGGTATTTTTTTGTTCTTATTTACAGAAATCGGTTAGTATGAACCACCCGTTTATTAAACGCGTCCCGCCTGATCCTTGCTTTATTACGTCGCTTTGACACATACAAAGAATCACAAACGTTTATTCGATAATTTCTTATACCCTGAACTACGTTAAGGACGTTATTCTGAAATACCTACTGACAAACGTAAACAACCAAAAAAATCAGCGTTGATTAACAATTAACTAGGTACCGTAATGTTAATTGATTATTTATGTCTTTTGTGACAACCTCCTGAATTTTGACGAGGTTGCGAAACAACACCTTGTATACCAAATCCGAACATAATCCCAATAAAAAAGGTATTACAATAAGTAGGGCAGCCGGCATCCAGCATCAAGCGTCCGCTCTCAACAACCCAGCATCCGTTGTACTCCAGACACCAGGAAATGGATTCCTCTGAAACCCTCACTGAATAATACGCTGCCTTATACACATCACGTTACATCAAGAAATACTCTTTTTATCAATGAAAAACGATCGAAATAGCACCCTATCCTGAAAAGATAGAGTTAGTTTTCGAGTGTGGGGAAAACGTCTTGAGATGAACCCAAATTTTAAGCTAAAGTAGACTCAAAGATTGTCGGAGGAGGGTTTTATTTCGGTTGGGAGATGAAAAGGGTGTCAGTATCTCAGAAATGCAAAAGGAATGGAAATATCTACTTGTCGCAAATAGATACAATCTGTAAAACTGTATAATGCTAAAGAAAAGAGCGCGGTAAAGTTGTAAGGAGTAACCTTGTGAGTTCTCGTCACAACGGTGTCCTTATTTTTAATTTGATGCAAAGTGAAAATTGTGTCGTTTCTCTGCTATCGTACAGTTACAAGGACGCTAGAAATATGATTAAAAGTGCTTACAGAGTTGTTTTAAAGTAAGTGTACAAAGTGGAAGGGAAATCGATGCTTTGGTCCTTCGAGTCTTCTTCCAAGACAATGTACTAACATACAAAGTGCTACCAAATGCAATACGCGCGACATCTAATTTACTGTCTTTTCTAACACAAAGGAACTGAACGCGTTTCCAATTTAGTCGGTTTATACCGTTCGTATCAAGGCTCGTATATCCAGAGGAATTACATATGGATTACACACGAACGTGTGGATTACATTACGTATTTGTGGTTCAGATAAACTATATTGCGCTTCGAGTAACCGTATTTTGTATACATGGTATAACGCAAAGGGTATATACATACTTAAGGGTGTGCTACAGACCATCAAACTGAACATGTTTGGCCCATACATTTGGGTCGAATAGGTATTGAAATTTTGTATGGGGGAACAGATACTTTGTTCGCTATTACGATGTTTGTCCGATGGAGAAACATGTTCAGTTTGATGGTCTGTAGCACACTCTTAAGTATGTATATGTTACGGGCAATTTGATAAGTCCGGGCATTAATAATAATGGCCGGTCTGTATTCGTAATGCCCGACTCAATTGGGCGATGTGATTAAAACAGCATGAATAATGCCCAACCTATCTTGGGCAAAGTAATAAAATAGTTGAACTGTAGTGTTTTTGTTTATTAAATGAAATTAAACTTACAAAATTTTCATGAAAATTTAACAAAAAATAACCTAACTTAACCTAACCTAACCCAATTGCCCGGCTAAAATTAGGGAATTATTCATACTGCCCGGTCCAAGTGATAAATTCAAGCTATCTCAAACACTGACTTATTACATGGACCACGGGCCGTTGGGCATTATTAATAATGGACGGTCAAAGTGATAAATTAATCACTTCGCCCATCGCTCTTGGGAATTATTAATAATGACCGGTCCTTATTAATAATGTCCAGTTATTATATAGTATAGTATTAATCACATTGCCCGTAACATACAAGGTGTAAATCACCTCATCACGAAGCCGTCAACCTAGCATTCTGTATATGAAACTAAGTAACTTTACGCAAAAATAATTGCTGGGAAACGACTTTTTTTTGGGGGGTGTGAAATCATGTTTTGTGGTAGAACTCAATTTTGTGGTAGAACTCAATGTAACGCACTCAAAACATTGTGCTGATGGACGGATTGAATAGTACGGGGGTCTTGGAGGTGTTTAAAGTAAAAATCTTACATTAAAAACTTGTATTTAAAAAAATACTTGTCAAAAAGTTGGAACTTTGACCCCTAATATCTCCGTAACGTGAAGGTTCCCAGGTATGGTGTAGAACAAAAAAATGATCGCAATGACAGGGAGAACCAGTGCCTTTCGGCTTCGTTAAGAGGTGTTTTACACCCTTTATATACCCTTTTCGTTACACCATGTGTATGTGAAAAAGTGGCTTGGATAAGGTAGAAATGGTTGAGTAAAGTTTTGAGTATGTGGATGTCTATACGATTAGAGTTAGACCAATGAAACAATGGATAGACTGTGTGATGTATGATATGGCTGGGATTGAGGGCTGATATGATGACTGTTTAGTAGAGAAAAAAAGAGGAGCTCGTGGCTAAATAATAACAGCCGCCCGGGTCGATCTTTAAGGTTAAGCCGTGCTTGCCGAGGTTGGTCCGTGGACGGGTGACCATAATTACATACCGAGTTTCCTCCGTGCCTCGGAAAGCACGTTAAGCCGTTGGTCCCGGCTGTCATTTATAGATCTTTGACAGTCGTTACGAGTAGTCAGAAGCCAAAATGTCTGACATCCAGTCTTACCAAGGGGTATCGTATTACCCAGTTACTGGGTTGTGGAGGTCAGATAGGCAGTCGCTTCATGTAAAATACTGGTACTCAGCTGCATCCGGTTAGACTGGAAGCTGACCCCAAGGTAGTTTGGGAAAAGGCTAGGCAGATGATGATTAGTAGAGAAGTATGGAAGAAAAAGATATACTACGCCGACCAAAAAAAATTGGATTATGGCAGGCAGGGTAATGAAACGAATGGGATAACCATACTTTTTATTGATTGTTAGCTTCAAGTAATATTAGTTATTGTTCATTAAACATATTGTTCCGTTCCCATACAAACCGTGAAAACGGTTTTGTGGGGCATAGTTCTTAAATAAGATTTGTATTAACCTTGCTTTTAACCGACTTCAAAAAAGGAGGAGGTTCTCAATTCGACGGTATGTTTTTTTTATTTTTATTAAATAAATAAATAATATTAACCATCCAATTCATATGAAAATTCTAGCTTAAAAAAGTTTGTAACTGATGACATATTTATAGGTAACTGAAAACACTACGAATTGGTATCCGGTCGACAAGAGTATTGCATTAGCTTCTGTAATTTGCAGTGGATACTATTATAATGCAAAAAAAAAAATTGGCGCCAACAATAACATATTTAATGGTCTTCCTTTCGTTGCAAAATACCTTATACTTTAATTTTGACTCTATACTATACAGAAGGCGTCGCAGCAAACCTCTTTGAAGAAGGCGGCACGACCTGGTGGCCTATCATGACGTCTTATAGCAGGACAAGAGCGCAATCTCTTTCCCACACTGGAATAAGATTAAAAACTTATTCCAGTGTGGGAAAGAGATGGCGCTAGACGTCCTCTATAGCTCCGTCTCTTTCCCAGTCATGGTAGGCCACCTGGACAAGATCATTGGTCCACATTGACCCTGTTTCTAAACAACTGGAAGGCGTGGGGAGAGGCCTTTGTCCAACAGTGGGATGACGCTGGCTTACAAAATCAGTATTAGTATATTAAAAAAAACCGGCCAAGTGCGAGTCGGACTAGTGCACGAAGGGTTCCGTACCATTATTTATAAAAACGAGCAAAAATATCAGTTTTTTGCCTGGGAGCTCCCTTAAATATTTATTCTATTCTGATTTTAGTTCTTGTTATAGCAGCTACAGAAATACATAATCTGTAGAAATTTTAACTGGCTAACTATCAAGGTTCATGAGATACAGCCTGGTGACAGACGGACGGACAGACACCGAAGTCTAAGTAATAGGGTCCCGTTTGGCCCTTTAGGTACGGAACCCTAAAAACAACTGAACATATTTCTGAACATTCTTTTAAACAGACAAGTATTAAAACGCTAAAGCCTTAATGCAAGTAAAAACTAAAGACCAATAAATAAAAGTAAACACTGTGTTGTTTTTAACTTGAAAATTAATACAAAATAAAATTCCAAGGGAAACTGATTGTAAGTTTATGAAAAAAAGTAAAAATAAACAACGTTCTTTTGGTGGTTTTTTGAATTAGAAGACTGTTGTGGTCAAGTGGTGAGGTAGCGGATACATTAGAAGAAGAAGAGCGATTTTTAATCATAGTATTTATAGTAGTACATTATGATATAAGTGCGGTAAAGTTGAAAATTACAGCCGAGGCGATATTGCTAACCGTAGGCGAGGGCTACAAGAAAGCAGAGGCTGTAATTATCAAAGCGCACGTTTGGCATACGACGTTTTATAACATATTTGCGAGGAAATAAATAAAACTCGGACGACATTTTCAAATAAAAACAATACAGAATTTTTACTTGTTAATATATTATGAAATTAGCGATGCGCGCGCATCAGCGCTTTTTTTTAAGGCAAAGGCACAAAAACAGCCAGTATTAGTAATAAAGTAAATTAATATTTTTGTGTTTTGTTACAGATAAATGGTTGTAATCTATGGTCAAAATTGATTAAATTAAAGAATTAAATGTTTATTTACTATATTTTATCTCCCAATTTAATTTTATTCATAAAATATTGACCACTTTTCTGACATAAAAACTCTTTGCTAAGATTTAAAAAAGTACCGTTCGTTTTAGACGGAGCATTTTGACAAACCGTGCATTTTACATTACATTACCGCACTAGTACGTAATGAGATACATTACGATACTGAAATTGGTGAAATAAGAGTCCTTTACGAGCAAAATAAATGTGTTATAAAAATATGTATTTTCAATTTTATTACCACTTTATCTTATTAAAGCTAATATTTTTTTTTTTAATCCATTGGCCCACAGTATGAATTTCTCCTGTATCGTGGGTTTACAAACATTTAAACTCACATTAACATATAGCCAGACCCGGAACAACTTTCTGTAGGCCTTACAAATATTTGTTCCGTGAGGGGATTGAATCAACGACACGCAGTACAGCAGACAATCACTTAGCCACTGCGCCAACCACGCCGTTAAAATCAAATTGATTCAGCTGAAAACGTGGCGACGAGTTTGGCACTTGCAGTCAATAAGCTCCACATTGGAAGGAAGTTCATTAAATATGTTTGGATCTGATGGCATTCCGGTTTTATGTTCTCACACACGCATACACAGTGCATCTAGGGGTACGGCTGTGCCCCCGCCAAGTTCAACAAAATCAAACAAACATAGGCTCAGCCGTAACATTCGTTTTGGAAGCAATTTTCGACCCCTATAACTTCTTTGTGGGTAAATTTAGAAGCCTGAATTTTAGATACCAAGAAAGCATAATAAAACTAGGTATATTTCCAAATTCAATTTAATTTGAACTTGTCGTTTAAAAGTTTGAAAGCCAAAGTTTCTTAATTTTGTCACTCACTCACCGATCAGCGTAATTCTTAGGTACATACTTTTAGCAGACACACAAGTTTCAAATTTGAACGCAATTAATGTTTAGCATATAAAGCAAGGAAAAACTAAAACACCACAATTTTAGTCCCGTACGAACTGCATAAGTAAATTTGTAATCCTATACAAACAATATCCGATTACAAGGTTAGTTTTACAGTTCATACAATTAACCGTCACTACCCAAATATAATGATAGGTAGGTAAATAGTGGATATAATAGATGTTAGGCTCAAAGATCAAAAACGGCCATCGAGTGAAAAATCAGATCACAACGCGTAAAGGGCAATAAGGAAATGCTACTACGCGTTCTGAGCATATTTCAAACAGCCACGACATGATGGAAAGGGTTCCCTATCCATTTGCATAAAATTTTAAGACCTAATATAACTTAGCATAATTTTGTTTGGCATAATATATTTTCGCATAATATAATTACGCATAACAGCTTACGCATAATTTTTTAAGCATAATTTCTCTAACCATAATAATGATTAAGCATAACATTCTAAAGCATAAATTTATTAAGCATAAAGTTCTAAAGCATAACTTTTTTAAGCATAATATCCTAAAGCATAACTTTTTTAAGCACAATATCCTAAAGCATATATTTATATTTATTTACGCATAATGATATTAAAACATATTTTTATAGGTATTTGGGTTTTTTTTTCGCTGTAGGAAGCATGAAGCAAGCAAGCATACAGCATGCAAGCAAGCATGCAGCATGCAGCATTCAAGCGAGCATGCAACATGCAGCAGGCAGGGTTTCTGTCACGGCTCCGGCGCTACGGGCCTCTGGCGGCCCCACGCGTGCTAATCGTCGCAGACGGCTTTCGCTCACCACCATAGCTTCGGCTTGTTAGCCGGCTTCGCCGGCCAGCCTCAGCCGCCTGCTCCTCAGCCCGCGGACCGCCTCGCCCCTACGCGCCTACGCAATTTTAAATTACACTCTAGGGGTAGGACAAACAAGACTACGTGGAGTCGGTTTTGCAGCAATTCGGTTCTGTCACTAACCTTTGGTGCACAGCATATATAAATTATACATAATTAAGGACCACTGTTTCAATCAATTAAGTTCTATCTGAGGAATAACCGCCATATTTATTTCTCATAATAGAAGTTAACTAGTCCGTTCCAACCGTTCTAGAGATTAGCCCGAATAAACAGACAGACAGAAACACAGACAAAATTTAAAAAAAATATATATTTTGTATTTTATTTTTTTGTACCGTATATACATTCATATGCATGTAGTAAAAAGCGGTTATTTTATTATTACAACAAACACTTACATTGTATTTATTTGGGTATATACTAAAAACTTTTTGCGGAAGAAGAACTGCGTTGCCTAACTTGCATTTTTGTTTATGATATATTTTTGGGATAATCACTAACTCCAAACTCTACCTCTTACCCCTTGCAAATTTTATTTTGAAAAGAATATGAACAAATTATATGCATGTCCCAGCACTGCCTTAAAAGCGAAAAACGGTCGTTACTCCCAGATGAACTTGAATCCGTATTAATTTCTATGTAATATGAAAATCATCGCAAAATCTCTCATAATCACACTTAAGCATACATTTTAATCAAATGCTTACACACTGAATTATAACGCCCTTAGCATACAGGATGGGATATTATTTCTTTCGCTCTTCAGAGGCGACGATAACTCAGTTACAGAGGAATAATATAATCCGCGGAATCTCATAGGATTAATAATTTTATCAAAACTTGAACAAAGACGCGTGAAGCACGACGCTTTTGGAATATATTTTAATGTTGTATGTAAATGATAAGTTTTACAATTGTGCGTTGAAATACTTTGAATAAGGTAACTAACTGAATTAAGTTTTGTACGCTGTGTGAAAATTGTAATGAAAATACTCGTGTGTTAAGAGAAATTTTGTAAAAGTACTCGCATCCATGTTCCTTCTTTGCCCTTTGTGTTCCAAGGCCGCGGTATCTCTTTCTAACAACCCACAGCCCTGGCAGGCATCGGCCCTTTTGGAACCCTTCCGATTTGCTGACATCTCCTTGAGGCGCGCGTGGAACACAAACGCGGCGTCGGCACGGCCTATCGTCATAAGACGGACGGACGGTGAGCTGGCCAATTACCCACCGTCCACAGGCCCGCGCCTACGGTGGCCGGGGGCCACTGGTTGCCCCCCGACGCCCGGGGCGTCTCCCGCGGCAGCTGGAACGTAAGGTTCTCTCCCTCTCACGTTCCGCCACCTCCTTCGCTAGCATGACTGCTTCGCAGTAGGAGGCGACGGCATCCCATTCCCTCTCGCTCCGGACCATGGATTGAACCAGGGCCGGACCCGAGAGGTCGCCGCCGCCTATCGCCGCTACGAGGACACGGCGGTGCTCTGCCCAAGCGAGGCAGAGCTCCGCGGTGTGCTCCACCGTGTCCTCCGGCCGATCCTCGCAGTGGTAACACCCGGGCGATTCCTCCCGCCCGATTCAGTGCAGGAACCTCCCGAAACAACCGTGTCCTGTGAGGACCTGCGTCAGGCGGAAGGTGAGGGTGCCGTGGCGCCGCTCAAGCCACTCCTCAAAGAGGGGACTTATCGCCACTATTGTGGCGTGCCCTGCACGTGGTTGCGACAGTCGCCGTCTCCATGTCGCCATGAGATCGCGCCGGAGGTCTGTACGCTGAGCGACAATTTGCCACGGCAGCGGAGTTTCCCCCCGGCGTAGTGCCTCCGCGCGCCATTCTTTTAATTAAACCATTAGGTAAAGTTTAAACTTACACTCTCACTGACGGGGTATTATCCGTGATTTTTAGTTATTGTGAGCTCCCGACAATAAGAACGCACGCATCGGGAACGCACCAGTATTGTAACCTGATAATAAATGGATTATTATTATTCTTATTATTATTGAAAGTCACGGAAGATACGAGATATCTTCCGTAATGTTCATTATTGGAGAGCTCTCTAAGTGACAACGTAAAATTAAAAAAAAAAATAGTGCGTGGAGTCCCTCCGCGCGGAAGAAGTGAAACTTCGTAATACTACACGCATGCGTTCGAGTGCCACGCATTCACTCTCGCTCTGTCTCTTTCTATACCCCCTTCCATGGTAGCGTTAAACGTTTAACGCAAACTTGTTGGAAGTCGCATAAGAAGTTTCACTTCAATAAATTGTAAACGCTTAAAACAGCATCACAGTTTAGTAGAAGATGACCCACGAGATGGATTTATTAATTACAAAATAAGAAAGTTAAAAAATCCCTTCAGAAATTCTAAACGTAAACGTCAACCCGGTGTCAAACATCAACTGTCAAAGATTTACAAATGAAAGATGAGACCAACTTAGATGTACCCGTGGTGTGGTTTTGATTACAAGTTCATTACTTTTAATCTTCATTTGATCTTGTTTGCGGGGCAAACACGGCCAGAGATCGCACAAGAAGGACAAATTGTGACGGAAAAGGGAGAGTCTTTTGCCCTGCAGAGGGGCACCAAAAAAGGCAAACATAAAAAAAAAAACTTCAGCCCCTCTGTATTTCATCACTGTTTATTCAATAATTTAAAAATTTAAAAAACCCCCGACACAAAAAGCCTCTAAAATACAAAAATTAAAATAATCCAAGCGTCTTAGCGTCGGGGGTCCGCTTTGTTATGTGCTTGTACTAAGCGGTCTACTTAGCTTATTTTTGGTATTTTAGAGGCTTTTTGTGTGGGGGTTTTTTTAATTTTTAAATTAATTTTTATTTTATGCTTTTTATACTTATATTGTTTTATCTTAGCCTTGAATGTCCCAATACTGGGCATAGGCCTCCCCCATTGCTTCCACTTTTCTCGGTGTTGCGTGTCATCTCACCAATTAAAGAAAACAGCATAAATTAAAAAGAAAACTTTCTGGGGGAAGAGAGGGGGGGGGGGTTTGCACCCACCCCTCCTGGCAATGCCCATGGTGACAAGTGACAATATTTCACCAGACCTGTGGAAATTGCTAATTTCCCTTCAACTAGAAAAGAGGTGATGGCCCTCAAACGGCTGATCAGATTTTATCGAAACATAAGCTAAGAACACTCTCGATTAAAACACCTTTCAAACGAAACCAATTTTATCAAAATCGGTTCATCCGTTTAGGAGCTACGATACCACAGACAGACACACAGATACACAGATACACACGTCAAACTCATAACACCCCTCTTTTTTGGTCGGGGGTTAAAAACGGCATAAAACAAGCTACTTACAAAAAGCAACCAACAAAACTAGTACCAACTGAACAATTCTCAAAGTATTATCAATACCACTTTTAGCCAGTGGCCGGCTATTTATACAGGCTGTGAGGAGTGATACATTATGTATGAGGAGAAGCTTTTTCCTAACAGGATGAGCAGGGACTTAAGCGCCGGCACCACTAATTAAGCGACGGTTCGCCACTCCAACTCCTAAGTGTTGAATTATTTATAAGGCTATAGTTTTTTCAGCAAGTTCCGAGAGGTCTAGGATTGAAATAATAGAGTTGAGGCTTTTTGGCTGAAGATTCGGATGATGTGGTGGTGTTATGACGTTGATAGATTGCCGTTGGTTTTTGAATCAGGGTGATTATTTTTAGGGTTCCGTACCCAAAGGGTCAACCGGCATGTCCTAGAACTAAAAAAATCGAAGACATGTGACATCTACCAACCCGCACTGGGCCCGCGTGGTGGGTTACAGCCCACTCCTTCTCATAGAGAGAAGGCCTGTGTCCCAGCAGTGGGAACATTAGGCTGATGATAATGATGGTGGTGAATCGGCAGATCTTTGAATAAGGTACCTCCTCTACACTAGCTATCTTTGTCAAACCCATAGTTGCATTCTGCTTCAATCAATGCTAAAGATGTCATACGTCACTATAATTAATGTAATTGTATTTAATGTAATTTATTAAAGGTGTTTAATGTGTCAGATGTATTTAATTAATAGTTTACCGGTACTTTAAATTTGTCACATGAAAAATAGGCGTTTATTAGTCAATTTATATAGTATAAACTGGGCGGAACGTAGGCGTGGTTAAGTGCGACTTAGTTCAGTTCATGACTAAGAATACCAGTGTTATTGGAGGGACTTGCCAATCGAGATTAGGAGCTATTGTCCTCATTCAGGTACATCCAGACTCCATTGATGCTATTGACAAACTCCTGTTGAAATAACTCAGTTACACTTTGCCCTACCTGGGAATCCAACCCAGGATTCCATGTTCAACATGCGCAATCAATATGTATATTATACTAGCTGTACCCGGCATGCATTGCAATGTACTTTTTCATTACTCATACTCTGAAAGTAGATCTGAAGTTGCCTGAAGAGCGGGTTGAAAGTAATACTTTTCAGCCCTAGGGAGAATCGCTTTCAACTGACAGATGTCAAATTATAAAAAACAACTAGTTGTATTTTCACATTTTTATTGAACCATGTTCCAACTTTCTATGAAGCCACGATGTAAAATTGAAATAACTTATGTTAAGTATTCATTAAAGGATATCTATTTTTAAAACACTTTATTATAATTTAGTTTCAACAGCTTTTTTTAAACAACATTGATTTGGGCAAAATATTTACCATTTTTTCAATGATGAAAATGAAAAATAAAGGCTGAATAGCTGGCAGGCCACAGAAAAAAAAACAAAACAGGCGGGAAGGCGGCAAACGGTTTTACTCGTTTTTTCTTTAGCTAATTCATGTTTTTAGTTTTACTTTCCTTGTACTATTCGTAATGAAAAGCACAGTGTTTACCTCGGGTTAAAGACTTATTTAGTCCCTCGAACTATTGGCGCCCTCACTTCGTTCGGGCGCCAAACCCCGTCTCGAGACTAAATAAGTTACTTTCACCCCTAGGGTAGTAATGTACTATTTCCTACCTACCTACCCTATCCTACCTACCTGCCTACCTACCATACCCTACTCTACCTACCTACCCTACTCTACCCTACCCTACTTACCTACCTACATACCTACCTACATACCTACCTACATACCTACTCTACCCTACCTACCCTACCTACCCTACCTACCCTACCTACCCTACCTACCCTACCTACCCTACCTACCCTACCTACCCTACCTACCCTACCTACCCTACCTACCCTACCTACCCTACCTACCCTACCTACCCTACCTACCCTACCTACCCTACCTACCCTACCTACCCTACCTACCCTACCTACCCTACCTACCCTACCTACCCTACCTACCCTACCTACCCTACCTACCCTACCTACCCTACCTACCCTACCTACCCTACCTACCCTACCTACCCTACCTACCCTACCTACCCTACCTACCCTACCTACCCTACCTACCCTACCTACCCTACCTACCCTACCTACCCTACCTACCCTACCTACCCTACCTACCCTACCTACCCTACCTACCCTACCTACCCTACCTACCCTACCTACCCTACCTACCCTACCTACCCTACCTACCCTACCTACCCTACCTACCCTACCTACCCTACCTACCCTACCTACCCTACCTACCCTACCTACCCTACCTACCCTACCTACCCTACCTACCCTACCTACCCTACCTACCCTACCTACCCTACCTACCCTACCTACCCTACCTACCCTACCTACCCTACCTACCCTACCTACCCTACCTACCCTACCTACCCTACCTACCCTACCTACCCTACCTACCCTACCTACCCTACCTACCCTACCTACCCTACCTACCCTACCTACCCTACCTACCCTACCTACCCTACCTACCCTACCTACCCTACCTACCCTACCTACCCTACCTACCCTACCTACCCTACCTACCCTACCTACCCTACCTACCCTACCTACCCTACCTACCCTACCTACCCTACCTACCCTACCTACCCTACCTACCCTACCTACCCTACCTACCCTACCTACCCTACCTACCCTACCTACCCTACCTACCCTACCTACCCTACCTACCCTACCTACCCTACCTACCCTACCTACCCTACCTACCCTACCTACCCTACCTACCCTACCTACCCTACCTACCCTACCTACCCTACCTACCCTACCTACCCTACCTACCCTACCTACCCTACCTACCCTACCTACCCTACCTACCCTACCTACCCTACCTACCCTACCTACCCTACCTACCCTACCTACCCTACCTACCCTACCTACCCTACCTACCCTACCTACCCTACCTACCCTACCTACCCTACCTACCCTACCTACCCTACCTACCCTACCTACCCTACCTACCCTACCTACCCTACCTACCCTACCTACCCTACCTACCCTACCTACCCTACCTACCCTACCTACCCTACCTACCCTACCTACCCTACCTACCCTACCTACCCTACCTACCCTACCTACCCTACCTACCCTACCTACCCTACCTACCCTACCTACCCTACCTACCCTACCTACCCTACCTACCCTACCTACCCTACCTACCCTACCTACCCTACCTACCCTACCTACCCTACCTACCCTACCTACCCTACCTACCCTACCTACCCTACCTACCCTACCTACCCTACCTACCCTACCTACCCTACCTACCCTACCTACCCTACCTACCCTACCTACCCTACCTACCCTACCTACCCTACCTACCCTACCTACCCTACCTACCCTACCTACCCTACCTACCCTACCTACCCTACCTACCCTACCTACCCTACCTACCCTACCTACCCTACCTACCCTACCTACCCTACCTACCCTACCTACCCTACCTACCCTACCTACCCTACCTACCCTACCTACCCTACCTACCCTACCTACCCTACCTACCCTACCTACCCTACCTACCCTACCTACCCTACCTACCCTACCTACCCTACCTACCCTACCTACCCTACCTACCCTACCTACCCTACCTACCCTACCTACCCTACCTACCCTACCTACCCTACCTACCCTACCTACCCTACCTACCCTACCTACCCTACCTACCCTACCTACCCTACCTACCCTACCTACCCTACCTACCCTACCTACCCTACCTACCCTACCTACCCTACCTACCCTACCTACCCTACCTACCCTACCTACCCTACCTACCCTACCTACCCTACCTACCCTACCTACCCTACCTACCCTACCTACCCTACCTACCCTACCTACCCTACCTACCCTACCTACCCTACCTACCCTACCTACCCTACCTACCCTACCTACCCTACCTACCCTACCTACCCTACCTACCCTACCTACCTACCTTACCCAACTCTACCCACCTATCTACCCTACCCTACCTACCTACCTTACCCAACTCTACCCACCTATCTACCCTACCCACCCTACCCTACCTACGTACCTACCCTATTTGCCCTACCTTTCTCAACTTTTAAACCTTCCCTGGTCTACGACAAATATTTCAAAACGAAAATTAGCTAAATCGGTCCAGCCGTTCTTGAGTTTTAGCGAGACAAACGAACCACCATTGATTTTTATATATATAAATTACATCAAAATACGAAAATCGCTCCCCTTAAAAGCACCATCTTGTAACCTTTAAAAACATCTGTCGTACCTACGAGTACAAACAAAGCAATTATAAACACGAAAAAGGTTATATTTTTCATCTAAAAGTGCTTTGCAGTAACACCCTAGTACTAACCATTGTAAAATAAATTAGATTTTTAATTGAGTTCAGATAAATGTTAGGACCGTGACTGTTAAGTTTTGAAGTGCAATCTAAGTTGGGTTCCAGGACTTTTGTTGTGTTAAGAACTATAAATTGTTGGTACTACCTGATTTGGGAATGTAAAACAAATGAAAGTAGAAGATGGCTTACATAAAATTGTTTTAGGTGTTCCTTCGGTGGAGTTTTGATAAAAGCGAGAAAAGTCGACACCAAGACAATCGTTTTCAAAGCGTTTCGAGTTTCTACAATGACTTACGACGGGGTTGGCATAAATCAGTTTTCAGCAGCTCGTTTCGGTTAAGTTAAGACTAGATTCATAAAGAGGAGACTTTTCCTTCTAAATTGTAATCTCGTCATAAATCGTTTCATAAAAAAAAAACAAGGAATTATTGTAAAAAAAACTGGAACCGATATATACCTAAATTATTATACCTTTTCCTAATGCCAACATAATAAAAATGGCGGTTGTACGCGTCGACTCCAAATTCAAAAACTTCTGTCTACAGTTTTTAAAAAAAGAAAAGAAACTAACTGGCAACGGAAAATTCTAAAACGGAACCGAGATAAATGGAAGGGGTTCCGTTTCACTGATAGACTTTGATAAAAGTTTGTCAGAGTTATCAGCGGGTGGAACATCACGTGCCGACGACCAGTCACTTCCTTGCTACTTCGCTAACAATATTTATTTTTAAATTACCTTCCTTTGGTTTTATATTTTATAGCTCGTGGTTATTTGATAACAGTCACACGATCTTCAAGGTTAAGCCGTGCTTGCCGAGGTTGGTCCTTGGATGGGTGACCATAACTATATACCGAGTTTTCTCCGTGCCTCGGAGAGCACGTTAAGCTGTTCGTCCCGGCTGTAATTTGTAAATCTTTGACAGTTACGAGGAGTCGGAAGCCAAAAGTCTAACATTCAGTCTTACCAAAGGGTACCGTATTACCCAGTTACTAGGTTGTGGAATTCAGATAGGCAGCCGCTTCATGTAAAATACTGGTACTCAGTTGCATCCGGTTAGACTGGAAGCCGACCCCACAATAGTTTGGGAAAAGGCTAGGCAGATGATGACACGATCTTTAAGGTTAAACAGTGCGTGCCGTGGTCGGTCCGTCGATGGGTGAACACACATTAAATACCAAGTTTCCTCATCATCATTAGCCTATTATGTTCCCACTGCTGGGACACAGGCCTCCTCTGTATGAGAGGGAGTGGGCTGTAATCCACCACGCGGGCCCAGTGCGGATTGGTAGATGTCACATGTCTTCGAATTTTTAGTTCTAGGACATGCCGGTTTCCTCACGATGTTTTCCTTCACCGTTTTTGAGGGCAGCGGTGATGAAATAAATTACACAAAGTAATGCGCCTGCTATGGTTCGAACCCACGGCTTACTGCTCTTAAGTCGGGGCTGCCACCACTGGGCCACCGCTGCTCTCAGTTTCCTCTATGACTCGGAAAACACTATGAGCCGTTGGTCCCGGCTGTCATTTGTAGACCCCGAAAAGTCTGCCAAACAGTCTTTCCAAGGGCTATTGTATTACCCAGTTAAGTAGGATAGGGTCGTGAATGTGGAAAACCGCTGGGCAGATGTTGATGAAATAGATACTGGCTTGTTGGCCAGTCATTGGTATTTGGCTGGATGGAATTGCTTGAAAAGAGGTTGTAATAAAAGTAGAACCTCTTTTCAAGCCAATTCGCCTAAACCACAGTAAAAAAAAAAAGTAAATGAACTGAAAAAATACGCCTTTAAGAGTTTTAAACTTCGAACTATTCGAGTCACGTCCACCACAATATGATGGTATGATAACTTTCTTACCACAAACCCTTTTACGTGGCCGCGGGGATATGGAACTGTTTATAGGGTTTCTTTGCATGAAAATAAAAAGGGTAAATGAGTTTTCATAGTGGTTTTGAGAGTAAAAAATGTACCTAGTGTCGTATTAAGTTGTTGACTGTCGCGTTGGTGATGTGATCGCAAGCGCTACTGCTGAGCAGTGGCTTCGATTCCCGTATCGAGCAGAGTGCTACTAGGATTTACCATTAGGAATTTGTCAGTAACAGCCAAAGAGTCTGGATTTACGATTTGGCTCGCCTCATATAGCATGTTATTATGTTTAAGTACCATTGGACATAAACATAACTGTAAAACTACTATAAAACTCAGGAACGCGCTACCCATTAGCATTAAAAAATCCGAAAGTAAATTCACTTTTAAAAAGAAAGTTCGCAACCACTATTTAAGTCAGACTAAATAGCTCTTCATTTTAAGTCTCGTCATAGTAATTATTATTAGGTTTCTCGTTTTTATTTTGGTATTTGTTATAATTATATAAGTATATTTTTTTGTGTAATGTGTATTAGTGTCTATGTATGTGTATGTATTTTCGAAATTAGTAGTTATTTGTAAATATTTATTTTTGTACCCTATCATAATGTTTTCGTTTTTTACTCAAAGGTTGACTGGTAGAAAATGCCTCGTGGCATTAAGTCCGCCTATGTACCACTATTGTACATGAAGTTTAATTATATAAATAAATAACTGACAAAATGTGGGTGCACTGGTAGGTACGCCTCTGCCTAACCCTTCGGGGATTATAGGCGTTTTACTATGTTGTAGCTCTCAAGTTACACATTCACGTTTATTTGTTTAGCTGGCCCATGCGCCCCAAAACCAATAAATTAATAATGTACACTTGAAAAGAAAACTTAAGTCATATTTAGCAAATAAAGCATACTATGACATTAACGAGTTCCTAGATGAAAGATTTGTATTGACATAGTAGCTAATTTAATTGGATTATTATTATTATTTTTGTTGTGTTTGTTAATTTTTTATTTTTTATTATTATTGTACAGGAATAGCTTAATTATTTTGGATCTGTTTTTATGCTTTATTGTTGACATGGTTATTGTATAACAGTCTTAATAACTTATCTTTGATTTTAATGTTTCGTTTATTTCGATTATTTTTAATTTATAACAATATTATTACTAAACTTCAATTACTTGTATTATTGTTAATTTTTAAGAGAATGTTTTAATTAATCAAATTTCTTTATATTTAAGGCAAACATGGCTGTACCTAATAATGTTTTCACCATCTTGCATGCATGTATTTTCTTGTATGTATGACGCATGTTTATGCAAATAAATAATATTTTATCTTATCTTATCTTAACCTTTGTTTTCAAGACATTTTTTTCCATTTTTTTTAAACTGGGCTTACAATAGCAATTTCACCTGTATCGTGGGTGCGTTTACAAACATTTCAACTCACATACACAAACAGCCAGACCCGAAACAAACATCTGTAGGCCATACAAATATTTGATCCGTGCGGGGATTGAACCCGCGACATGCAGCGCAGCAGTTGATCGTTCAACCAATGCGCCAACCGTGTCGACACACATTGATATCCAAGAGCTCAACAAAACACATATTGTCAACATTAATCTTATAATCATATGGTAAATAGTTTCAGTACATTTGGGCCTGGTTAGCACAAAGCCTACAACTAGACATGAGTTTGCTTATCGTTTTTTATGTTTTTAGGACTCAAGCAATGGTAAAACTTTGGCGTCACGTAAAAACACGGTTTTGCTGAAGACCAATTAAAAGCCAGTACAAATTTTGGCCATTGTTATTTATGTTTTAGGTAAATAATGAATTACGTTTGTAACTCCAACATTTTATTTCTACAAATATTCGGACAATAAAAGGTTAGTAAAACATCTTGTTACGTATACCTATCAAGTTCCATTTTTAAAACAAAAATCTATTCTTACCTGCCAGTTTAATAATAAATGCCTGCCACACGAAGTGACACGATACAAATGACGTTTTAAGATAAAAGGTAGCAGACTTAAAAGCCTGCCCGTCTGTATTACCCTTGATAGTGTGGACGCTACTCTGACTTGACCGTTTCTAACGATCAAATGCGAAGCTGCTCTATACGTGCAATATCTTGAAGCGAGAAAAATTAAATTCTAAGTTGTAATTTTAAAACTGGTTTAGATATGAAAGTCTGTAATCTTATTTTTCTGAATTATCTAAAAATTTTCATCATCATCTGCTTAGCCTTTTCCCAACTACGTTTAAGTGGGGTTGGCTTCCAGTCTTACTCTTATTCAGATGGATCCGTCCATCTGATTAACAGTATTTTACATGGAACGACTACCTGTATAACTTCCAAAACCCACTTAGTACTATTAGTCAAAAATTTTCAATTATTATTTATGTAAAACGAATACATTGAAAACCCATTCTCTCAATTCTTATTAATTGATTAATAGTGGACTTATTGGTAACAATGTAAAATAATGTTAACCAAATATCTGCGTATTTTGTTCAACGGAACAGCAGCAGTCTAACTTTCGTATACAATTTTATCCCAAAACTTGCTGAACTGAAATTATTTTTGGAGCTCGTGGCTAAATAATAAGGATATTTAGGTAAAACCGCGTTTGCCTAGGTTGGTTCATGATGTTTGACCCTTTATATACCGAGTTTCCTCCGTGCCTCGGATAGCACGTTAAGGCCTAAAACTGCGTTAACCGGGCGCCCGCGCGGTTCCATACAAAAACGCTCCGACGCGGGGACATGCGCGGGCGGGCGTCCGTCGCGAGGAGGCGGGCCCCGCATCCAAGTTAAGTTTAAGTTCTCCATCAATGTAGCTACAGGCTCACCGTTAAAATTAAGTTAGCGACACTGCCTAAATAAAATAATCCAGCCTCCGAGACAGGTACCCGCGACGTTCCCACGGAGCCCACTCGGCCTGTCCACGCGCGTGGACACCCGTCGGTTCCCCGTCGCGGGGGCCCGCTTCACGTAGTTTCAGGCCTTAGACGTTGGTCCCGGCAGACATTTGTAGATTTTGACAGTCATTACACAGACAGTCAGTGACCCGAAAGTCAGACAACCAGACTTACCAAGAGGTGTCGTATTACCTAGTACTAATTTGGCTGTGGAGGTCATAAAGTTAGGCTTTCCATGTAAAATACTGGTATTCAGCTGCGTCCG
This sequence comes from Cerastis leucographa, assembly GCA_963082945.1. NCBI lineage: Eukaryota > Metazoa > Arthropoda > Insecta > Lepidoptera > Noctuidae > Cerastis > Cerastis leucographa. Next base: position 2,560,859 of record OY720361.1, read on the forward strand.
GTAAGACTCAAAGCCGACCAACATAGTTGAGAAAAGGCAAGGCAGATGATGATTCATTAATACGTTTTTAGGAACTTTTAAACAAAACACCCATTGATCTAAGACAACACTGGCAAATGGCTCCCCAATAAATTAACCCTAACGTGCTCAAACAAAACATCCGAACATGAAATCATTGGGGGGATAAGTATGAACAAATAAAACAGCTGCCGTAGTAACACGTACAACGAAATTGACTCAACCCCCGGGGATACGACTCGCTACCGAATTGTACACTAACTTTACTTATGTGCCAACACGCTAGGATATTGTGTTGTTCTCGATGTTGATTTATGGCAATTTCGGTCATTTTAATCGTATTTTTTTTTATTTACTCTTTGTTTGTTTTATTGTTTTCAGAAAAATAGGGTAGCTTTTTCTTTCTTGGTTAAAATTAATAAGATTGACAGTAGCGTATTCCTTAGGTTTAAAACATAAATGGAATGTATTTAGGAACAGCAAATTACCATCATTTGGGATCCTTTTCCCGAACTATGTTGGGTTGGCTCTCAATCTAATCATATGCAGCTTACCCGTATTTTGCATGGACCAACTGTAGTAATGGGTAATACGATGCCATTTGGTGAGACTTTTTGTCGTCTTTCGGGCTTCTGACTTCTCGTAACGACTTTCAAAGATCAAGATACAGCAAATTATACAGGGTGTAACAGAATATGCGCAATCCCGCTTAAGTGGTGATCGAAACCATCAAACCGAACCACCTTCTTAATTAACCTGGAGAAAAAAATAATAAGAATCGAGTTTATCATTAATTTCAGGACATTATCCATTCACACACATAAATTATCACAGCAACGACAAGATAATTATGGTATTATTGTATATCATAATATACGGCTTGATTGCCGAATAAATAGTTTATCTCGTATATGGCCCTCAATATTAAACAGCATAACAAAATTAAAAATTCTACTCAACACCAACTTATAAACAACATTTTCAAGCATTTTTATTTGCGGTGATATCGGGTGTAATGCCTCGGTACATCGAACACGCAGCTGCGGTCACAGGGTTAAGCGATAAACATAAAATTAATTACAACCATAGACCGCATCGAATGGTTTTGCCAAAAGCCAAACTGACAAGTAATTTTTAAAATAAATTTTGTAAAAACATTTTTTTAAAATTACTTGTCACTTTGGCGGTATTACATGGGACTTGGTGGCGATAAATTCAATCATAAAACAAATGCACAGTTCCTTGTTTGAAAGTGTTTTCGATAAACCAAACTAAAAAATAACAAGTTCCAATTGACTAAACACAAATTCAATCTTACACCGATCACATAAAGTTTAACTTCAATCCTTTTTCCAATTTACTTAGGATCAGGGCATCATATCTTCTTCTATCATACTTCTCTATTACTGGTCATGTCATCAGTCACCTCCTTTGTAGTCACATCATTCTTCATACAGTCCATCCATCGTTTCTTTGGTCTTCACATAACAAAACATCACGCCCGTAATCGCCGAAGGGTTGAGCAGAGGTGTCCCTAAATAGTGCAACCTGCATTTCGCCAGTTATGTTTAAGTTCCATGTACTCGGTAACGAGCCTATTGCCACCAACCGGGCACAATTCCGGACTCCGGGATAGATACTAAGAAATTCCTGAAAGAAAATCCCAATAACACTTCGCCCTGACCTGGGAATCGGACCCAGGAACTCATGTTCAGGATTCGCTCTCTTCATGTTCAGGATTCCACTCGACCAACGAGGTTTCTTTGGGTTCTTTGGACTACTCTTATAGCCAAATGCTAACCTAACCATCACATCATCATCCGCCTAGCCTTTTCCCAAGCTTTGTTTTGGTCAGCTTCCAGTCTTACCGGATACAGCTGAGTATCAGTATTTTTATGAAGCGACTGCCTATCTGACCTCTACAGCCCAGTAACTGGGTAATACGAAACCCATTGGTAAGACTGGATGTCAGACTTTCGGCTTTTTACTACTTTTTAGCGACTGTCAAAAATCTACAAATGACAGCAGAGACTAACGGCTTAACGTGATTTCCGAGGCACGGAGGAAACTCGATATGTAATTATGGTCACCCATCCACAGACCAACCTCGGCAAGCACGGCTTAACCTTGAAGATCGACCCATGCGGCTGTTATTATTTAGCCACGAGCTCCTCAACCTTACCAATTTATATGATGCTAAATATTTTACTAATCCCGTCACCACTTAATCATCCGTGCAGGTATACCGTAATCTCAAACTACCGTCACACTCTACGTTTAAGGTCGACCCACAGTTATAAGTACGGCACGGGGTTAACACCACCATACCCCCCCCCCGACCCTTGCTTCCCCCCCGACCCTTGCTCGAGCCAGCCCGCGGTGCTGAGCCTTTAGTTTTAAATCAGCCCCTAAATAATGAAATCACTCAGATCCAGCCTGTCCCTTTGCTGCCCTCCCCAAGCGACACCCTAAGCCGAGGCCCGAACCCCGCAGGGGGTGCCCTTAGCGATTAGACCGGTTAAGCAGTAGCCAGCCTCAGAGGCTGAATTGCGAGATGCCATACAAAAAAAAAAAAAAAACACCGCCATAACACGAGGCGTTCGCGATTCTTTCATAGAAAAGCCAAACTGCAATGGACATTACTGCACCGTAACTTCATCGTCTAGGAGTGAGAGCAGTGATGGTCCAGTAGTTACAAGGGGGGGGGGTTCGTGGATTCGAACCCAGGAAGGTGCATTACCTTGTGTAATTTCATCACCATCATTATATGGCTAGTCTTTTACCAACTGGGTTGAGGTCGGCTTCCAGTCTAACCGGACGCAGCTGTTTTACATGAAGCGACTGCCTATCGGACCTCCACAACCCAGTTGGTATTTATACCCCTAAATAAGACTGTTGTCAGAGTTTCGGGCTACTGACTAGCTGTAACGACTGTCAAAAATCTACAAATGACAGCTGCTAACATGCTTTCCGTCTCATTCCCTCCCATAGAGAGTAGGCTTTTGTCGCAGCGCAGCAGTGTGTACATTTAAAGACTGATTACAAAAATGAGGATATCATGTGTTGCCGATCCAGCGCGGTGCATATAAGTGTGCGATGAGCTTCAGACTGCACCTAGGTTCAGTAAGTACTTCTTCAAAGTTGAACTTTAGTTAAGCTGGCAGTTGACCGGGATATGCTGGGTTTTGTAGTCTAACAAGAGTTTGATCAAAGCTTTTGTGAGTTTCACTGTGAAGGGTTTTAGTTTGTTTAGGTATGAGGAGTGTAGCCCTATTGATGAGAGTTAAGCTGCTATTTATTACATTAACGTTAAGAGTCATAATAAAATTGATAGGTTTTTTATATTATATTGTCATCTTAGACACTTCATATCTGCGCTATGTATCAGAAAGTTTTTAATTTAAAGGCCGTTAATCAAGACCACTAAATTGTATAATTTTCTGTATGGGACTAACGACCAAGACTTGCTTTTGCCCGCGGCTTTGCGTTGCGGTTGGTAATTATCCTACAAGAACGGTTTGAATATATTTGCCACTCGGGTGTAGTGTAATGTAATCCCTAAAGTACAAATAATGGAATCAAATCAGTAGTTCCAAACTTACAAAGGAGATGTTTGATTTTGGGCTACCACTATGTACACTAGGTAGATAAATAGAAAAATACTAACAAATTAATTTGAAGAAGGGTGCAGTCGTTTAATAATTATCATTTAAAAAGTTTTTTTACTACGATAACCCCTTTTTAGGGCAGCCATGACAGTTGTTTGACGTTTGACGACTTTGACAGTTTCAAGAAGAGCCGTCTTTGAGTCTTTCTTTGCATTGAGTTTGGACATGTCAATCAAATGTCATTGTCAAAATGACATTTTTCGCCTGCTGATCACGTGCTGATCAGCAGATATCTGATCCACCATGTTTAATTTTTATGTTGTGTTGCTCTCTAAAGAAATTAAAGAAAATCGACGATAAAAAACGGTTACTGTTTTATCTAGCAATATTTACATATAGTGTACATTGTGCTGGCCCAGGCTCCATACATTTCTGGAACATCTCCTTTACCTTTTTTATAATTTATTATAATATATTAGACCGCGTAGAACTAGATATCATTAAAAAATATGCAAAAGCCGATGTAGCACAACCTCATTTCTGAGTCGACGCAATACTAATGATCCTCATTAATGAAAAAAATCCAGTCTAAACCCCTTCGAAAAAAAAAAAACTGACCCTTTTTTTTTCAATCACAGTAGGTATGCAAAGCCTTTGGATCCGATCCGCTGTGAATTTAATTATTAGTTACGCCGCAAATTTAAATTGGATTGATCTCGTATAATCTGGTCCATCCCCCGGTTTATCCCCCCTGATAAGGTATAGGAGGGGGGCTTTAAGCCTTCACTATTGACTTGTCGGTGTAGCGTTTTAGGGTTCGTTATAAACTTATGAATAAGCAAAATGTTGCATGCTTGTGGAGTTACTGTATGAATGGGATATTGACTCTTCGTGAGTTCCAGTTTCGTCGATCCAAGAGTAAAGTTATCACTGGTCCTTTGGCCTGTCCAGCTCGACCCGCATTCTTATGTAAGGTCGACGACGATGACTTCTGGCTGAGTCGCAGGGCTCTACATAGTGGTTATTTTGGCCCACAACTCATTGGACATCAACGGCTCATACTGTATAGTTAAACGGCTTTTTGCTTGTGGATAGGGTAGGGTTAGGTATAAACAGGCCTGGGTAATAATAGTTTTTGTCTCGATGTGAAGAGTGAACAGTCTTTCATAGAATGCAAAATGAAGGGGTTTTCTTTTAAGTGATTAATACGGGGAAATTCGAATCCATAAGACTCGACCTGAGATGCATAAGGTCGAATGTCAACATCAGAGTAAAACAACTTTAATAGTCAGCTGAAACCAGTATCTCGCGCTCTTTCTATGCATATAACAATCATAATTCTATCTCTTTTTGTTCTGATATTAATACAAATGCATAAGGTCGAATCTGTCGAATTTCCAAATTTATATTGTGGAATAAGGCTGAAAAGCAACTACAGTATTTATGCTTAAAAATTTGGTTTAATTAGAATGTCGAACATTGACTTCAGCTTTTATGCTTTTAAATAATTTTATGCGTAACGAAGGGACTATTTTGTCATTCGACTTTATCCTACAAGGATTGTTGGTAAAAATAATACGTATTGTCAGATAGAACTTTATGCCTCTTGAAATTATATAATCAGATGGCGTACCTTGAGATATAGTGTTATGCCCCGAAAATTTTATTTGTTTGGTTAAGGTCTACAAACGTAATTAGTCCTTATGCCTTTAAAAAGTGCTACTTTATCGTTGTACAGAAATGCCTATGTGAAGAAGAAACACTATTCCATTGACTTCGTGACCGCACACCGACGCGATAGAATGACATCGGACATTATCGCTGGTCACTCGGCCGTTTTCGGCGCCACAGTGGCTTGACCTATCAGCGCATAGCACCGATCGCGTGGCTCGTGCGCTTTTTTTTTTGTGTATGGTATCTCGCAGTTCAACCTATGAGGTTGTCGTCTGCTTAACCGGACTATCCTGTGGATACCTTAAGAGTAGGGCCTCCAGCCAGGGCATAATAACTTACAAACTAAGCGACTATAAGCTAAGGGCAACACCTGTGGGGTACGAGCCTCGGCTTAGGGCGTCGCTGGGGGAGGACTGCATGGGGACAGGGTGGATCTGAATGATATCATTATTTAGGGACTGATTTAAAACTACTGGCACAGCATCGCGGGCTGGCTCGAGCGAGGGTCGGGGAGGGCATGGACTGGGACGTCGCGACGGACCTCGACGGCGAGTTCGGGAAGACGGCGGTTTGCGTCTGAACTTTTTAAGTGTACAGTCTCTTTGCTACTTTCCTGGAGGAGACTGATAGCATCATCGGGGGTGACAAGAGTATGCGTCGGACGGCGTACTGAACTAATGCGCGAGGGTTCGTTACGGGCGGCCGCTGCGATCAGGCTGGTGCTTAATGGCGTTATCTAAGAAACGCTTCGAAAGCCGTTTCATAAACTGAAGGGCAGTGGGCATTCTAAAGTCTACGTGTAGATGGTCATTACGGACATAACCGGTTCTTACGTAGAGTCAAGGGGCTCCCGTGACTACGTAAGAACCGGTTCTGCAAGGTTTGCATCCTATGGATGTACTTAGAGTTGGTGTGAGCGTACATGAGGCAAGCGTACGTCATAATGGGGCGGATCACCGCGGTGTAGAGGCGCAACTTGCACTTGAGTGACAACTTCCTTTTTGTCAAAGTCATGAGATGAAGCAGCTACCCATAGCAAAGGCAGCTCGGTCGCGAGCAGCTTTGATGTGCGCCGCGAAGTGTGGTTGTCGAGTAGGACTCCTAAGTACTTGGCTTGCTTCTCCCAAGGGGATAGGCTTACCCTACATAGTGATCGGGCTAGGCGCAATAAGAAAATAACTGCCTGGCTCTTGTCGGTGTTCACCTCGCTTCTCCATTTCCGGAACCAAGCGCCTAAGACGTTGGCTGAGGTTTGGAAGGTGCGGTAGATAGCGTCGTGACTGAGGCCAGTGTAATAAATGGCCGTGTCGTCCGCGAACAGGGCTAACGGAGCCTTGTTGTTCTTGGGGATGTCACTGGTGAACAGAGTAAATATAAGGGGAGAGACGACGGAGCCCTGAGGGACTCCGGCTCTAAAAGGATGGGGTGAAGACAGTGCATTCCCGATGCGATAGCGGAAGGTGCGATCCGACAAAAAGTCTCGTAGAATGAGCACGAGACGGTCTGGCACTCCCAGTTTGTACAGCTTATATAATAAGCCGTTGTGCTAGGCTTTGAAGAGAGCCTTTGCTATGTCGAAGAATAACACACCCGTCATTGCTCCACGCTGGAATCCAGGGCTCAAGTGCTCTACGATGCGGTGGGCCTGTTGTATGCAAGAGTCTCTGGTCATGAAGCAGAACTGGTCGTTGGGCATAAGACTCTTAGCCTCAGCGAAGCACTTAGCCTCTTTGAGTCGCTTATAAATAAGTCTCTCGTAGATTTTGCTGAATGCGTTCAGGAGACTGATAGGTCTGTAGCTCGAGGGCTCAGACTTGGGTTTGCCTTTTTTTTATACGGATGGGAAATCATCAAATAACCCACTCCCCGCTCTGGGCGGAGCGGGAGGGAGTGCCAGACTTGTACTGACTAAAACCCATCTATGTTCTTCTTAGCCCTTTGTGTTCCAGGGCCACGGTATCTCTTTCGAACAGTCCCGCAGCCCTGGCAGGCATTGGCCCTCTAGGACCCCTTCCGGTTTGCTGACATCTCCTTGAGGCGTGTGTGGGACACGAACGCGCCGTTCGGCACGGCCTGTCGTCATAAGACGGACGGACGGTGAGCTAGCCCATTACTCACCGTCCACAGGCCCGCGCCTTCGGTGGCCGGGGGCCACTGGTTGCTCCCGGACGCTGACTCGACGCTGATGACTGCTTCGCAAAAGGAGGCGACGGCTTCCCATTCCCTCTAAGTTTTTTTGAGTTTAAAAAACAAGTTATAATGTTTAAGTTTTAATTATTTTTTTTATTTTTTTTTATTCACCTCGACCTTATGTAATTAATAATAATTCATTTAAATGCCTCATAAATAGAAACATGATAAGATCGGACGTAACCAAATTTTTATTTTTGGCAAAATATAAATGTTACATGTTTTAAAATAGCTTAAAATACGCATTGAATTTACTAAAAAATTGCAGGCATACAGTTGGATCAGTAAATATAATTAAAAGCACTCGTCGTTTTATAACTCTGTACAAGCATAAGGTTGGATGTCACCAAAAAATTGTTTTTGACTAATAAAATATTTTTATTTTATTGTGACTGGTTTTATTACTATACTGATACAAAGGTAGATGACTTATCTAAAATATTATACTATTTTTGTTAGCCTATTCGATAATAAACAAAAGTTTTGACACGATTTTGTCAATATTTTTCTTTTGGCTCTCCTCTAAACTTGTAAAATTCCACATCAGACCTAATGCGTCTCAGTTCGAGAGAGATGACGGTAAACTGTCTTAGGACTGCTTTAGCCGTTTTTTTAATTGAAAACAAATTTGACCACCTTTCGGTGACCAGATTTTCTTCTTCCCATGCAATGAAATGATGCTTAAAGAAAACAGAAGAAAGGAATATAAAAAAAAAAAACTCACTAAATATGGACAACTCACACTGATTTTTAATGAAAACAATTGGGCATTAAGAATGCCAAAATAGTTTTTCATTACAGAAGTAGCAAAAGTTTACTAAGACAGCTTCCCAATATCTCTTAATTCTGATTTCCCCAAATTGTCCCACTATGTGTATTCTTTATGTCGTCGTATGTACTAAGTCCTTTTGTGTAATCTGTCTAAGCATTGAGCTAGACTCAATCCCTGCTTATACCCGTCTAGGGACTTTATAGACTATAAATAGAAATAAATAGGCATTATTTTGAACGGGAGCACGTTAGGTCTGGTTTAGAGATTTGTCTGTGCTTGATGTTTGTTTATTATAATAGTTTTTGGTTAATGTTTCTGGAGCTGCCGACTGATTTGTAGGTCTAGTGCTAGCAAATACGCCGTCAGAGTGTGGTGGTTCGAAACCTGGGTCGGTTTATATGGTCTTGAGTTTATCTACTAGAATCTCTTAGTCATCATCAGTCTTAGTCAACGGCAATAAGCTGCAGACTCATGCCTAGAAAAATATATATAGGTACTACATACCTCGATGTATTTACAGTCAGGAAATTGTTTATCAATTTTAATGACAACCATTTTATACAACTATTAATTAACAATTATTAGTGATTAAAATCAATTAATCTTGAAGTAAATTTCACTAAATCAGCTATAATTGAACATTTTTTTTGAAGAAATAAGACGTTCTGTATGTATATCCAAGCGTAAAAGCCTTTACAGTCATAAACCCAGCGCAGTAAAAAGACTTGGCGTGATTTACTTTTGGTCTAGAATATTTTTTTAGAACTTCAGTACATTAAGTATTTATTTTGTTTATTAAAAAAAAAATGTTATAATATAATTAAATGTTTTGTGTTATTGTTCATCATTGCAAGCTATAACTAAAAAAAATATCCGCCATCTTCAACGAGGTCTGCCGCGTCCCATTCTGGCGAAAGACGTGATGATAGTATGATATTAGTTACAGAATATTCAAAACAGACAGACAGATTTGTTATAAAAACCTTTTATATAAATGGAATTATTCAGCCGTCAAAACTTCTTATTCCGACACTTAAGATATCACTTAAGATATCTATTCTTATTGGGCGTTAAACCGCCCAGGCTTGCCTAGCCTTTATCGCGGAAACTTGGATAGTAATCTTCTTAGATTGGCCGGTTTAGTCGAGGTTCCGAAAGTGGTTCAATGTAGATTCTATCCTTTCAAAATATTTAAGTAAAGATACAAAACCATGAGAGTAAGTAGCAACAGTAGTGAAATCAAAATAAAGTAACATGAAAGAAAAGAAGTGTACGCTGGGAAGCCTGGCGTCGAAGGTAAGATGGCGTATGAATGCCATAGACTCGTAAAGCTTCTCCGAATTCCTTCAAGATTGGTTAAAATCCCCAACTTTAAAGTCCATTTTTGCATGATATTAGTTTGCATACAGATCGTAAGGAGGCGGGGGTGGTCAGCGACGGATATCAAACGACACGACTCGATGGTTTGCATTCTGAGGTAGTACTCTTGAATAGAGATATGAGCACTGACCAGCTACTCCTATTGTTTGGATACGGTATTATCTACGCTTATCTGATGTGGATGTATGTTACTTATATAAATAGGGACACTTTGGCCGAGATTAATAGCGCTAAAGTGAACTAAACTAGCTTGTAACGTTCCCACTGCTGGGACATAGACATTCTCTCTGTGGCTAATAGTGGCAATAACGATGGCCTAGTGCGAATTGGCGGATGTCGCATGTCGATTTTGTTGCACATTTGCCACATCCTCAAGTACGTTGACACAAATAATCTACCGTCATGGTGTGTTGAACTGGCCAGCGGCCGGTGGATATTGGGGTTTGGCTGAATGCATAACCGGTGTGGGTTACTGAGATAATTGTATATTTAAGTAAAACTAAATTGGAGTGTGTGTAGAAATATTAAAATTGAAAAATTTTGTTTTGAAAAAAAAAAATCGTTTAATTAAAGTATTACTGACTCATCACTACATAGTATAAAACAAAGTCGCTTTCTCTGTCCCTATATCCCTATGTATTCTTAAATCTTTAAAACTACGCAACGGATTTTGATGCGGTTTTTTAATAGATAGAGTGATTGAAGAGGAATGTTTATATGTATAATAACTTATAATATTTATACCCGTGCGAAGCCAGAGCGGGCCGCTATGTTTTTATATACAACGTTCACAGTTTTTCTGTAGTGTATTTAGTATCAGCATTGCTCCCGTGCGAAGCCGGGGCGGGTCGCTAGTAATGGAAATAATACATTTACACAGTCACATACACAATATTTAAAAAAACAATTTCATTTACTTAATTCGTAACAAAAAAAGGAAAAGCAAATTATTAAATTTCACATAGGTCTACATGGGTACTTATAAAACGTCGAGAGAAGTTGCACTATTCGGGTTGGTTGTTTTCGATTGCAACAACGAACCAGCAAGAAAAAATATCTGTAACTGTTACTATTTTTGGCGCTGACGCGTTATTTGGCAGAACTGGTATCGTTTTTGGTAGAACTTACATGACGATCCACTTGACGTTTGTAATGATTTGATTAGCGTATGATAATGACTTAATTAGCTACTTACACTTTCAATATTTCCTAAAAACAATTCTACAATTTAGCTAACTTAGCATGTTACTTAATTGATAGCATATAGTCGAAGCAATATAAAACAGAAAGTGCCATAACATTGTAATTCAACAAAACAGTTATTTCACAAACATCACAAAAACATTCAAAACTGGAGACAAACAAGACATCAAACAAAATGGCTGCCCCGATAAAAACTTACTTTTTAAGGTCAACACACACTTATACACCCATATTCTTAAAGCCTTCCCAAATCCATTTTTGAACTAAGGGTCGACCCTTCTTGCCATGACAACAGTTGAAAACATCCACCAAAGTTACACCTTTTATACAAGGTATAACATAATAATGACTCTGACCATGAAACGGAACAAACAACTTTCGTTCTAAGTGTTTTTAAAATTCAAAAAAAAAAGTCTGTGGAGGAAATGCCGGGATCAGCTGTTGAACATGTATGTACAGTGAAGCTAAAAAAAGTTATGAATTACCTAAAGTCATAGAACAGAAAGTGTTCATTTTCATGGTTTGAGACATACGAAAGGACTTGCGTTTAATATGATAGACAGACCCTATTTAGAGTTTCAAAGAAACAATATCGAATGACATGGGGTAAGGCGATGCTGCTCCCGTGCAGTGCTCCTAAGTGTGCATCGACCTTTAACGGGGAGTACCGAAAACTAAAACAATATAAAGCGCGTAATCCCAAGCGATTTAACTTAAGGCCAAGCTATTCCGGCGCGATTTATTACGATGAATTACCCGACTGCGTATGTTTATTAAGTGTAGTAAGTAAATGTTTAGTTGTTTGATGTTTTTGTTGGGCGTTTGGTCCCGGAACTTGTTGAATATTTTGTTTTATGCTGTGTTTTGGGGCAATGGTTAGAAGAACTGGGTATCTGTTGTTTAACAGGGTTATTATTGATTATACTAATTTATGTGTATTTTTTGTGAATGCGGATGTTTTTATGAGTGGGAAAATAATAAAAATAAGCTTGCAAAATATTATACTTAACACATTAACTATACAAGTCAAGTGCTGCTTCTTCTCGTGTCGTTTTTACTCCCATATTATACAGTTTGGGCCCGGTAAGTGGCCACTTTTATTATAGCATCAGAGGCGCTGTTCAGGTCGACGAGAGTGCGGGTAAAAAGACACCTGGGACACTCCAGCAGGTGGGGCATGGTTTGATCAAGGAGCCTCCCCGAGTGACGTTAATGTAAAACTATTTGCAATTCCAAACGTCCGGCGCACCCTGGCACTTTGGCAGAGCACTCGGTAACGCAGTCTAGCTGACCAATCCTTTTACTATGCTGACCCATTCACGTACTTCATCATCTGCCTAGCTTTTCCCATCTATGTGAAGGTCGGCTTCCAATCTAACCAAATGCAGTTGAATAGTGACTGGACCGACTGCCTATCGACCTCCACCATTAGTACCTACTGGGTAATCTGATACTCCTTGGTAAGACTGGTTGTCAGACTTTCAGGCAACTGACTACCTGTAACGACTGTCAAAGATCTACAAATGACAGTGGGGACCAACAGTTTAATATGCATTCCGAGGCACGCGGGAAGTCGGTATGCAACGGGTGGTCACGCATCCACCATCCAACCTGCATCTATTCATCATCACTTGATGATACTGACAGATCCCAAAAAAATTACAATGTTATGGTGAATTTTTTCACAGTGTGTTTAATGTTTATAATCTCGCTTAAGACATAGGAAACATTACTAATGAGGAGGGTTCTCTGAAGCGTGAAAACAGACAAACAATTGCTTTACCACACACGATTAATAAACACCCAAAACACTTAACTAAACATGCCAGTTGTCCTAAGCTAATCGGCACATCTAAGTAAATTAACTATCCCAATTACATTCACTAACTGCTCTGAACTACAGTTAAACTTCTAAACTCCCGACAAGTATAGTTAAGTTTTCACCTACTGATCTCGAACGATTAATAAGATTTAACTTAGTAAGACGAACAGTAGTACCGAATTGATGGGTAAATAATGTAGAAGGAAGTTTTGTAATTATCTAGTTTCCGGTTTTAGAGAGATAATGGGTTTGTGATCTGTGACTGACATGAGGTCTAACTTTAGATTTCGGTCTGAGTTATAATTCTGAAGGCCACATGACAGTTAAGCGGAAAGTTCATAATCGTATGGAAATACAATTATGGACTTTCCGCTTATTTATCATTTTAATTATAAAACTCCCTTGCTCCTAAAACTGTGAAGAAAAACATCATCATCATCTGCCTAGCCTTTTCCCAAACTATATTGGGGTCGGCTTCTAGTCTAACCGGATGCAGCTGAGTACCAGTATTTTACGTGAAGCGACTGCCTATCTGACCTCCACAACTGGGAAATACGATACCCCTTGGTAAGACTGGATGGCAGACTTTTTGAACTCTGACTACTCGTAACGACTGTCAAAGATCTACCTACTAGTTAATGACAGCTGGGACCAACGGCTTAACGTGTTTTCCGAGGTACGGAGGAAACTCTTTATTTAATTATGGTAACCCATCCACGGACTAACCTCGGCAAGCACGGCTTAATCTTAAAGATAGACCCGTACGGCTTATATTATTTAGCCATGAGCTCCTCCACAGTCGCACAGAGAGATTTTCTTCTAATATGAACTGGTTACTCATCCGCAACAGACTTCCTCCATGGGATATATGTATTATAACTATATTATAAGACTTCCTCAAACCTTTTTACCGTACTATAACATCATCAACTTCATGCGTCATAAGGCTCAAATTCCCTTATCAGCCTTCTACGTCTTCCTTTAGTATTCCTTCGGTCTTTCTCCATAATATTGGTGACATGAGAATTTATGGTTATTACGGTATCGGGACAAAGATGGGTGGTCATTATTTTGAATCGGGGTGCATCTCAATGGGGTACTAGAAACACATGAGGCTCTGGGACCCTGGTGTGTGAAGATAGCGTAACGTTAGATTTTATTTGACCTTCCTAACCTTTGGTTCGGTGAGATCCAGTTTGATTGTTTGGAGACGAGTTTATTCATCTGTAAGGTTTATTGATTAAAAAATAAGAAAAAAACTTTAAATGGGCATCAATAAAACTCCTCCAACTCCTCAACGCTGTCAGCTAGTTATGTGCCCAAGAGACTGGCGGCGTTGCGCGTTGCCACGTTGTATGGCAACACTTAGCCTCTGGCCAAGGTAAAAGCCAGCCCTTGAAGCGTCAACAAAGCGTTTAAAATTTTCCAAGAGATGCGTGTGAGTAATTAGTATCGATAAGGGAGCATTAAAAATGAGCTTCTAGACATAGACTAGACCAGCCCCCCTAGCATGACCGTTCTATCTCTATTCTACCAAGAAACGACAAGAAATCTTTTCTATACAACTTGACATTTCTTCCGAGCATGGTGCGCCCCGTCGACTCGCGTTTCTACGAAGACATAGACAGAAATTCTTTCCATAGCAACGGGGACGTATCACGTGATGTTTATATTCCCTGAATATTATTACGTTTAGTTAACAAAAAAAAGTTGCCAATTGCACGAGTTTTTCATTTTTCGTGAGCGGGATGGTGTTGCTGCATCCTGAATCTAGGCCATGATCTTTTTCGCGAAATTAAACCTAAATATTTTACATAACATTTCAACCTTCTGAACGTAACTCAACGCAACCACGAAACGTATTTCTCGTATTTAGTTTTTAATAAGACTAGTTTGACATTTGTCAGAAGTAATGTTTCTACCCCCAAATGTCAAAAGAAGAGAAAATATGGTCGTCATGCTCGACGTTGTAGACTTGTGTCGACTGAAGAAAAGAAACGTTTCTTTTCTACATTCTTAATATCGCCATGCTTGGGACGATAGAAATATCTGTCAATTTGTCGATTCTTCCGTAGACATAGCCCGTTTCTACGGCGGTCATGCTAGGCCTGCTGAGATTAAAATTTACTTTTCTAATATAGGTTCGTTTTTTTTTGTGTCACACATTCATAGCTTCAATGGTTTCGATGTTAGTTATAAAACCCACCTTCTGATGATCGTAAATAAGCTTCCTTTGAGCTCTGATTCAGTCCCAAAGGAAATTCCGAAACGATAAAACTGAAAACAATGATATAATAATCTTCTGTTTTGACTTAAATAAATGTAGAAGTTTCGCCCACACTACAAAGCGTTAAACTTTCTGATAAATAACCCAAACGCTAAATGCATTTAATGATTTGTCATGCAATCGGGCCTTAGCATGCTTACTGCCATTCTCTTCTACCATATACCCAACACTTTCCGTCTCACACAAACACAACAAAGTAGGAACACAGAATCTGAACTAGGAGCATTTAGTGAGACCGCGTAAATGGAACTGCGTGCTTACGAGTGAAAATTATGGCTTACTTTACTACTGTTTCAAATGTAAGCTGCTGAATACAAGCGAATGTGTTGGAGCAAGCTATAAAGTATTCTTAGAGCTTGTAGCATACGTATATAAGCTTGTGTGCTATGTTTGTGTGGGAAGAAAGAGGTTTATTCTTTTCTTTGAGATCGTTGAAAATGGAAGTATTGTGATGTCTTGCATGACGAAAGCATAGTGTAAGGGTTCATATTCAGTTTTTAGCTAACATATCGCTTGTTTAAAGTACTGACAGTAACTTTTTTTTTATATTAGACTAATTTTTTTTACATTATATTGCCAATCTTTTTTTACATAGAAACTTTTTGTCAAATAAAATAAATAAATTCTTCATGAAAAAAAAAAGTACAACATACCACATAATGCCCCACGGATAGGTCTCCTAGCACCCAAAACTAGGTTTTCATCTGCCACTTGGGAGACAGAAGTGAAAAGTGTATTTTACGTATTTCGTTATATAATTTAGTTATTTTTACATGTACTACATCATTTTCAAACTACAAATAGATAAAAAATAAAATATATACAAGTATCACAATTACAGGACGTAAAAAAATTCGTCCACATTGCTGTCAACAGGAAAAGTGCTTCTTTGGCCAGAAAAGTGATGATAATGACAGCTATTTATTATCATTATCATCTGCCTAGCCTGTTCCTAAACTATCTTGGGTCGGTTGGTCGGTTTTTAATCTAACCTAAACAACAACCCAGTAACTGGGTAATACAATACCCCTGGGTAAGACTGGATGTTAGACTTTTTGGCTTCTGACTACTCGTAACGACTGTCAAAGATCTAAAAATGACAGCCGGGACCAACGGCTTAATGTGCTTTCCGAGGCACGGAGGAAACTCGGTATGTAATTATGGTCACCCATCCACGGAACAACCTCGGCAAGCGCGGCTTAACCTTAAAGATCGACCCGGGCGGCTGTTATTATTTAACCACGAGCTCCCCCTAGAATAGTGATGACAATGACAGCTATTTATTGTATTTAATTAAATTTTCGTGAAGTTTTAACTTCACGAAATCGCGATAAAATTTAAGTAGATCTCTATTATACAAGGTGTACACAGACCCGTCACGATGCCGTCAACCAAACATTCTGTGCACCAAACTAAGTAACCCTACGCAAAAATTATTGCTGGGAAACGACTTTTTTTGGGAGAAAAGCTCTTGTTTTAAGGTAAAACTCAATGTAACGCACTCAAAATATTGTGCTGATGGATGTATTGAATAGTAAACGGGTCATGGAGGTATTTCAAGTCAATTTGTAACCTTCAAAACTAGTTTCTTTTTTGTTAAAGTTGTGAAAATGTAGGTACTTTTATCTCCAATATCTCCGTAACTAGACGGTTCCCAGGTATGGTCCAGAACAAAAAAGTGATCGCAGTGAAGGGGAGAATAAGTGCCTTTCGGCTTTGTTATGAGTCTATTTACACCCTTTACGTATACATAAAGGGTGTAAAACACCTCTTAACGAAGCCGAAAGGCACTGGTTCTCCCTGTCATTGCGATAATTTTTTTGTTCTGCACCATACCTGGGAACCTTCTAGTTACGGATATATTAGGGGTCAAAGTTCCAACTTTTTGACAAGTATTTTTTTAAATACAAGTTTTTAATGTAAGATTTTTACTTTAAACACGTCCACGACCCCCGTACTATTCAACCCGTCCATCAGCACAATGTTTTGAGTGCGTTACATTGAGTTCTACCACAAAACATGATTTTACACCCCCAAAAAAAATGTCGTTTCCCAGCAATAATTTTTGCGTAAAGTTATTTAGTTTCATGTACAGAATGCTTGGTTGACGGCTTCGTGATGAGGTGATTTACACCGTGTATAGCTGATATAATTTAATTTCACCAAATCGCGATGATGCGGGTTGTAATTTTGAAGAGAATTAATGGATAGTGGGTAAACACCCACTATAATAGGGGATACTCACAATTTTTTTTTCTTTGTCTGTCGGGTAGATTATTGAAAAGTATTGGACACGTATTTTTTCTTTTTTCACGTGGTCATAAAATTACGGAAATATATTGAGTTGAAATGGCGCATGACGTCACATGTAGGTAAGTTTTATACCTACTTGTGATTTAGTGAGCCCCCACTCTCCAACTTTAATGAGGTTTAACTAAGTAATTTTTTGATATTTTGATAAAACAAAAAATACGTGTCTAATATTTTTGTATTACCTGTCTGACGGAAAAAATAGAATATCGTTTTCTTTACCCAGTCTTCATCCCTATTATCTTATAAAACCTTTTAAATCCCGAGATTTACGACATAAACTATAAACGCCTAACGACACCATTCATATCAAAAGCACTTAAAAATCTACCATTCCACAAAAGCCGTCTCAAGACCTAGTTTCATTAAAAATTCTGGATTCCTATCTCATCAAGATAAAAGCGTTACGCATACAATAAAGTATCCCTAACAAAAGAGTGCCCCAAGAAACGGCACATGCCCAAAATGACCAGCTATTACGAACACCCCCGGGGGTCTAGCAGATTGGGGTCTATCTCCGGCGTCGTGTGTAAGGGCCTTTATTACCCTTACGAGCTAGGGTTCAAGAATATGAAATCCTGGCAAATGAGCCAATATTTAAAATGGTGTTTTTGAAATAGATATCTAGAATATAAATGTAGATTAGGAGGGAAGATCTAGTTGAAATTCTATTTACAGTATTACGTAGTAGTAGTCAACTATTACGTAGCTTCTAAGTTATCAAGATATACTAGTAGCTAAGCGGTTGACTGCTATGCCGCGTGTCGCGGGTTCGATCCCCGCGGGGATCGAACCCAACCCACGAAATTAAATAGTTGTATGACCTACAGTTCTTGGTCTAGCTTTTTGTGTATACGAGTCTATATGTTTGTAAACGCACCCACAATACAAGATAAATAGCTGGTGTGTCTCCCCCCCCCCAGTAAGCGCAGCCCCCGCTTAAAAAAAAATGATCTGTTTAAACCGGGAGTCGATTGCTGACAATATAATGCGCTGGACCTCTGAGTATACTTACATTCCTTGTCATACCGTAAATCGTGAAGGCTTTTTTAATGTACGAAATTCCTGGAAAGGTGACGACGTGATTTTAATTAATATAATAAAGTGGTAAAGTTTTGAAAGTTTGGAGGAAAGTGGTAATCTTCTAAACTACTGATACAATTAAATACAACAATTTTTTTTTTCATTAATGGGAAGGTACAATATTCCCGTGCGCTTTAATTTATACTAACTAAATTCTGACCATAGCAGCACGCGTAGCATGACCTCCAAAGAAACGGGCTATGTCGACGGAAGAATTGACAAACTGACACATTGTCATTATCTGTCATTATGTCGATCGTCGATTCTTCCGTAGAAAAATCTCGTTTCTACAGTGGTCATGCTACGCGTGCAGGAGTGAAGCTGCGGGGAGACGTTAGTCAAATGTAAGTATGTTGGTTACAAATATGTCAGAATTAAAGTTTTATTGTACCAACTACCTAAATTAACTATCACGTGGAGTGTTAGTTAAAACAAAACACTTAGTAAACTTCCTCCCCCTCCTCGTTTACCGACTAATTTTACATAATTACCTAAGTAAAGGTGTCCTAAGGGTTCCGCATAATCAGCCCTTAATTACAAAGACTGACGGGACCCTATTCTTGAAGCCATTAAATCAGCGCCAGGATTAAAATATAGCCGAAAGGCCGAAAGTTAAGGCTATTTTGCTGATGACTTCCCATCTTGGAGCTACTGGGCTGATGAAAAAAGGGCGTTTTGTTTGCGACGCGCAAGGATGGTTTTCCATAGAGAAACAAAAGGCGATAGATATGCCGTGTTATTCCGGGTCATCGCGACATTTACAGAGGAATAAAAAAAATCTTCACTTTTTGTCCGTTTGGTAAAGCACTTTTGTGTGTAACAGTTGATTAAAAAAAAAGATGCAAGGTTTCGTTGCTTATGGGTCTAAAGTAAAGTCGTCTTAAAACATATAATGACAGGCAAAAGTATGTGACCTTTTCTTGCATGTCTTGTTTGAAGCGAAAATTTTTACGAAAGCAATGAATGGTTCCTTGTAAAAATCACAATATTCGGTATCTTACTGTATTTCCTCTGAGAGGCAATTTCACTTTTTTTATTACAACATAATCATAATATTTCGATGGTACACATCTCTCTACTACTTTGAAAAACAGAGACATAATGTTTGTTTGTTTTTCCTTTTTTATGATAAAGTACCAGCTATGAATTTTTGATGTTGTGTGTAGAGGCGTCAATCTGCTTCAATACAAAAATATTTAGACACGGACATGTCTATCTTTTAAAAGCTCTGTGGCTGCCCCAAATGAGATCCTTTTGCTCGATATTCTTTTGGATTTTTCGAGGCAATCGAGGTGAGATTCCTATTATGTCAGTTTTAAATCGTGAAGTAAAAAGAGGAATAAATTTGGTATATTTCAACAGGAAGAATGATAAATCTGGTGTCTTTTTCTTTTGAAAAAAAACCTTGCCCTACACTAGGATTGTTTTCCGTATTGTACGTGCATTTACAAACATTTAAATTCACATACACAAACAGCCAGTCCCGGAACAACTATATATAGGCCAGAGAAATATTTGTTTCGTGTGGGAATCGAACCCAAGACACGCAGCGCATTATCAATCAATCGCTCAGTCACTGCGTCAACCGTGCCGTCATATACATACAATAATTAAAGGTAAATGTGGAAGTCTGCTCTTTCAGTACTTAATACAATAAGATTTTCAGTCTATAATGTTTCGGTAAGAGGAGTGGGTCATACTTATAATCCTCACCGCAGACACTATGTAGTTTCGTGTATTTTAAATATCTATTAATTTTAAGATACGCCGGCTGATGTTGACGGGTGTGTCGGGTCGTTTAGTTCCCTTCAAAATGGTTGAGTTGAATGATGGCTGATATGAACATGCGCCATGTTCGTGAACGGGCGCTGTCAGTTGTGACTGGTCATCTCTTAGCTGCCAAGGTTTATTTTAATTACTTTATTTTTTAATAACTGATTTAATCTTTTACTCTGGACGGTCTTATCTTGCCCGTATTTCTACATCGTTCTCACATATTTGTAATTCTTAACATGAATGATGTAACCATGATTTTGTAACATATTTTGATTTAAAAGAGTGTCCATGGAGTTTCTTGCCCATTCTTCTCTATAGAGATCTACGCTACGGAATGCCTGTAATGGTCAATTTGAACTAAATGCTTTGAGTTTGAGTTTTTTCGTCACAGTGTTTTCACATATTTCGCCAGTTATATTTAAGTCCCATATAATAGCCTATTGTCATCAATCGGGCATAAATCCAGACTCCGTGACTGTTACTGATAAAGATGGAAAAACCCGAAAAATCTTTGCCGGATCTGTGAATTGAACCCAGGACCTCATACTATACAGTGGTGCTTGCGGCCACTAGACCAATGTGCAGTACAATGTCACAATGTCCTTCCTTCACATAAAATGACGTTTGCAAATAGTAGTCTGCTAACATGGCATATAATCGTTAATTCATTAGAATCCAATAGGAGAAACACATGGCTATATAATAACAGCCAAACGGGTCGATCTTTAAAGTAAAGCCGTGCTTGCCGAGGTTGTTCCGTGGATGGGTGACCATAATTACATAACGAGTTTCGTCCGTGCCTCGGAAAGCACGTAAAGCCGTTGGTCCCGGCTGTCATTTGTAGATCTTTGACAGTTGTTACTAGTATTCTGAAACCAAAAGTCTGACATTCAGCCTTACCAAGAGGCATCGTATTACTCAGTTACTGGGTTGTGGAGGTCAGATAGGCTGTCGCTTCATGTAAATCACTGGTACTCAGCTGCATCCGATTAGACTGGAAGCCGACCTTAAGATAGTTTGGGAAGAGGCTGGGCAGATGATGTTATGGATATTTTAATAGAGTAATATACTATTTTAATTGTATACCACCTTTATCTGTGACTCACCCACAATAACAATAAATTGATATTAAATGCTATTCTATTGTTACTACAAGGTGTTGTTTTGCAATTTCGTCAAATTCAAGGAGGTAACTATGCTCATGATTCTCGTCCCGTATCAATAATAAAATGGGTAATATTATTTTTTTCTTATTTACGGAAATTGGTAAGTGTGAACCACCCGTGTTTTTAACACGACCTGTCTGATCCTCGCCTTATAACCTCGCTTACACAAAAAAAAAAAAACTCAAACGTTTATTCAATGATTTCTTATTTACTAAACCACGTTATGGGGTTTATTCTGAAATACTGACAAATTTAAACAATAAAAAAAGCAGTGTTTTTTTAATAATTAACTAGGTATCGTAATTTATATTGAAAAGGCTGGGCAGATGATGAGAATCTAATAACTAGATTGGAGTGACATATATGATGTTTGTAATCTTCTAACTATTATAGTTAGATTTACCGACTTACACGGGTAGTTACTAATTATAATTAAGCTAGATTATTCCTGTCACAACATATTAGTACACTTGTCATACTAACGCGTAATATAGGTATTCAGTGGCACCTGGTTAGACTAGGGGGTGATTAATTAGCTTTGTTGTCAATTACAAGGTGTTGTTTTGCATCCTCGTCAAAATAGGGATGATGACTGGGTAAAGAAAACGAAATTCTATTTTGTCCGTCAATCAGGTAATACAAAAATGTTAGACACGTATTTTTTGTTTTATCAAGTTAACAAAAAAATACTTAGTTAAAACGCATTAAAGTTGGAGAGTGGGGGCTCACTACGTCACAACTAGGTATAAAATGTACTGAGCCGTGACGTCATGCGCCGTTTCAACTCAAAATATCTCCGTAATTTTACGATTACGTGAAAAAAGAAAAAATACGTGTCAAATACTTTTTAATAATCTAGCCGATAGACAAATAATAAAAAATGAGTCACCATCCCTATTCAGGATTTTGACACAAAAGACATAAATAATCAATATAAATTACGATACCTAGTTAATTAATTAAAAAAAAAAACTGCTTTTTTTATTGTTTAAATTTGTCAGTATTTCAGAATAAAACTGTTAACGTGGTTTAGGAAATAAGAAATTATCGAATTAACGTTTGAATTTTTTTTTTTTTTTGTGTAAGCGAGGTTATAAGGCGAGGATCAGACAGGTCGTGTTAAAAACACGGGTGGTTCACACCTACCGATTTCCGTAAATAAGAAAAAAAAATATTACCCATTTTATTATTGATTTGGGACGAGAATCATGAGCATAGTTACCTCCTTGAATTTGACGAAATTGCAAAACAACACCTTGTAGTAATAATAGAATAGCATTTAATATCAATTTATTGTTATTGTGGGTGAGTCACAGATAAAGGTGGTATACAATTAAAATAGTATATTACTCTATTAAAATATCCATAACATCATCTGCCCAGCCTCTTCCCAAACTATCTTAAGGTCGGCTTTCAGTCTAACCGGATGCACCTGAGTACCAGTATTTTACATGAAGCGACTGCCTATCTGAACTCCACAACCCAGTAACTGGGTAATACAATACCCCTTGGTGAGAATGGATGTCAGACTTTTGGCTTCTGACTACTCGTAACGACTGTCAAAGATCTACAAATGACAGCCGGGACTAACGGCTTAACGTGCTTTCCGAGGCACGGAGGAAACTCGGTATGTAATTATGGTCACCTATCCACGGACCAACCTCGGCAAGCACAGCTTAACCTTAAAAATCGACCCGTGTGGCTGTAATTATTTAGCCACGAGCTCCTCCTAGCTATTATAATATCCATAAAGAAAGAAAATAAAACAAAATAAAAATACTAACAGTGATTGTAAGAGAATGTCTTGTGGCATTACGATCGCCTATGTACACTCTTGTACATGAAGTTTTAATTAATGAACCATAAACTAACATTGAGAAACTAAAATCTAACTAAACAAACTAATTAACGAAACGACGAGCATCGAGAAAACGTGGAGT
Organism: Cerastis leucographa; assembly: GCA_963082945.1. Taxonomy (NCBI): domain Eukaryota; kingdom Metazoa; phylum Arthropoda; class Insecta; order Lepidoptera; family Noctuidae; genus Cerastis; species Cerastis leucographa. The sequence goes on from OY720361.1 coordinate 2,584,088, forward strand.
CAGGGATAAACCTCAAGACCGTTTGCGATGGAGGGCCAATGTGTACACCTTCTGCCCAAGCTAGAGAGATCCACATTCCATAGCTATGGAAAAACCCAATAACACTTTGCCCCGACCCAGGAATTAAACCCAGAACCTCTTCTTGCTAAGCATTCACACTTGCAACCACTAGACCAGCGAGTCAAAAAACAAAATACTAATGCAACATTCAAACATTTTCTCATCACGAGACCTGAAATTATAAAAATATCTACAGGTCGTTGCAACCTCTAAAACCAACCATAAAGTCTAGCAAATTAGCATGTAGCATCTGTGTGTACAAAAAAAAAGACACAAATCTTTCAAAACAAAATTACGTTCCTTTCCCACAAAAAACACTAATGCAACATTGAAAACATTTCTACATCTCGAAATGTTATTATAACAAACCGTGATACAAGTACAGACGTCACAACGGAGTTTTTGACACTAATTCATATTCACCTGTTGCTCTATATGAGGGTGTCAGCAGGGATATTTATGTTACTGTTTAATGTTAACGCGTGCGAAATTACGAAATGTTAGCGAATAATAAATTAGGCTTTTTATGTAGGTTTTTTGACGATGTGTGAATGGGTGGCTGAGACTTTCGTGTGGAAAATTTCGTGAAATTCATGCTTGGAACAATCGAATTTTCTTTTGAATGGTTACAAACTAGTTTCCATTTCAGTTTGGTAAGAAGTAGCTTGAAGTAAAGCAGTAAATACCCCTTTTTTTTTTCTGGATGGGAAATCATCAAATGACTTCTCCCGCTCTGGGCGAAGCGGGAGGGGGAGTGTCAGACTTGACTGACTAAAACCCACCCATATTCCTTCTAAGCCCTTTGTAATCCAGGGCCGCGGTATCTCTTTCGAACAACCCGCAGCCCTGGCAGGCATCGGCCCTCTCGGGCCCCTTCCTGTTTGCTGACATCTCCTTGAGGCGCGCGTGGAACACGTACGCGCCGTCGACACGGCCTGTCGTCATGAGACGGACGGACGGTGAGCTAGCCCATTACACACCGTCCACAGGCTCGCGCCTACGGTGGCCGGGGGCCACTGGTTGCCCCCCGACGCCCGGGGCGTCTCCCGCGGCGGCTGGAACGTGAGGTTCTCTCCCTCTCACGTTCCGCCACCTTCTTCGCTAGCATGACTGCTTCGCAGAAGGAGGCGACGGCTTCCCATTCCCTCTCGCTCCGGACCATGGATTGAACCAGGGCCGGACGCGAGAGGTCACCGCCGCCAATCGCCGCTACGAGGACACGGCGGTGCTCAGCCCAAGCGGGGCAGAGCTCCACGGTGTGCTCCACCGTGTCCTCCGGCCGATCTCCACAATGGTAACACCCGGGCGTTTCCTCCCGCCCGATTCGGGGCAGGAACCTCCCGAAACAACCGTGTCCGGTGAAGACCTGCGTCAGGCGGAAGGTGAGGGCGCCGTGCCGCCTCTCTAGCCACTCCTCAAAGAGGGGACTTATCGCCACTATTGTGGCGTGCCCTGCACGTGGTTGCGACAGTCGCTGTCTCCATGTCGCCATGAGCAGTAAATACCCCTTTTTTTTTTTTTTTTTTTTTTACGGATGGGAAATCATCAAATGACTTCTCCCGCTCTGGGCGGAGCGGGAGGGAGTGTCAGACTTGTACTGACTAAAACCCACCCATGTTCCTTCTTCGCCCTTTTTGTTCCAGGGCCGCGGTATCTCTTTCGAACAACCCGCAGCCCTGGCAGGCATCGGCCCTCTCGGGCCCCATCCGGTTTGCTGACATCTCCTTGAGGCGCGCGTGGAACACGTACGCGCCGTCGACACGGCCTGTCGTCATAAGACGGACGGACGGTGAGCTAGCCCATTACTCACCGTCCACAGGCTCGCGCCTATGGTGGCCGGGGGCCACTGGTTGCCCCCCGACGCCCGGGGCGTCTCCCGCGGCGGCTGGGACGTGAGGTTCTCTCCCTCTCACGTTCCGCCACCTCCTTCGCTAGCATGACTGCTTCGCAGAAGGAGGCGACGGCTTCCCATTCCCTCTCGCTCCGGACCATGGATTGAACCAGGGCCGGTCGCGAGAGGTCACCGCCGCCAATCGCCGCTACGAGGACACGGCGGTGCTCAGCCCAAGCAGGGCAGAGCTCCACGGTGTGCTCCACCGTGTCCTCCAGCCGATTCTCACAATGGTAACAGCCGGGCGTTTCCTCCCGCCCAATTCGGTGCAGGAACCTCCCGAAACAACCGTGTCCGGTGAGGACCTGCGTCAGGCGGAAGGTGAGGGCGCCGTGCCGCCTCTCTAGCCACTCCTCAAAGAGGGGACTTATCGCCACTATTGTGGCGTGCCCTGCACGTGGTTGCGATAGTCGCTGTCTCCATGCCACCATGAGATCGCGCCGGAGGTCTGTCCGCTGAGCGACAATTTGCCGCGGCAGCGGAGTTTCCCCCCGGCGTAGTGCCTCCGCGCGCCATTCATGCAGGCGCGCGAGGACCATCGCCTCCAGATCCCATGGTGGCAATCCGGCCAAGAGGCTCGCCGCCTCGCCGGAGATCGTGCGGTACCCCCGGATCAGCCTTACGGCTACCACCCTCTGGGGCGCGTTCAGGTAATGGGCGGCTCGCCGCCTCAAAGAACGCGCCCACACCGGGGCCCCATAAAGGGCCATGGACCGCACGACCCCCGCGTAGAGCCTCCGGCAGGAGGCGTTTGGACCCCCCAGGTTGGGCAAGAGCCGCTTGAATGCGGCCCCTGCCCGTTCCAGTTTTGGGGCCAAACGTCGGAAGTGCTCAACGAAGTTCCACCGGCTGTCGAGGACAAGTCCTAGGTACTTTAGCGTCGACTCGACGCCGATGGAAACCCCTCTTACCGTCAGTGTGGATCCCGACGGTGGCGCATTCCGAGGCCCATGAAAGCACATGGCCTCGGACTTGTGCAATGCCACCTCGAGACCCAGCTGCCGGATTCTCTCCACGACTATCGCAACCCCGCGTGTCATAAGTTCGGCCGCCGCCTCGTGCGACCTCCCCTGTGCCAGTACCAGCGTGTCGTCAGCGTAGCAAACTACGCTGACACCGCTAGGGAGGTCGGCGCGCAGCACCCAGTTGTAGCCGATGTTCCACAAGGGCGGCCCCAGAACCGATCCCTGTGGAACACCGCATGACATCTCTCGCCGGTTCCACTCTCCGTTGCGACCAGGGTAGATGACGGCCCTGTCCGTCAGGTAGTCCCCGACCACACGACGAAGGTAGGTCGGCACCCGGTGATACCGGAGTGCCTCCCTAATGCAGGTCCAGGGCATGGTGTTGAAGGCGTTGGCGATGTCAAGAGACACCGCCACGACGACCCCACCCCGGGACACCGCATCCCCCGTCGTGAGAGCCCTCACGCGCATGATGGCGTCCACCGTCGAGCGCCCCCTGCGGAAACCAAACTGGTGATCCGCAAGATCCGGCCCCATCCCCACAAGGTGCCCGGCGAGGCGGTTCGCAATGACTCTTTCAAAGAGCTTGCCCACCTCGTCGAGCAACACAATGGGCCGGTATGCGGACGGAGAGTCCGCAGGGCGCCCCGGCTTCCGGATGAGGACCAGCTTCCCCGTCTTCCAACGAAGCGGGAACTGGCCTCTCTCCAAGCATGCGCTTAAGAGCCCTTCCAGTCGGGGCCCGAGAGCCTCCGAGGCCAGGACCCAGGCTTTGCCAGGCAAGCCATCGGGTCCCGGGGCGGTATTTTTGGCTTTAAGCCTGCCTACCGCCACTCTCAGGTCTACCCCGGTCACTTCCGGAATGTCGTCATCGTCCTCGATGTGGTCCACATCTGGCACCGCAAGCGGCGGAGCCATAGGTGGGGGAGGATGTTCCCCTCGCAGAGGGAACAGAGCGCTCACCACGTCCTCCACGAGCTGAGGGCGGAGACTCTGCGTCAGCGGGGGGGCCCAGGTGCGGAGTTTGTCCCGCACCATCTTGTAAGGGCGCCCCCACGGATCTCTGTCGAGAGTCCCCAGCATCTCCTCGCGGCCCAGGTCCCTGGCCCGCTGGACAGCCTCTTGGAGGGCGGTCTTCGCTGCTCTGTATCCCTCGTACAGCTCCGCCTCAATGGCTGCCGCATCCGTAGGGCGGATGCGGAGCCTGCGATGCCTGGCATACAGGTGCCGCGCGGCGACGCACGCCTCGCGCAGAGACTTCAGCTCTCGCGACCACCAGTACACCTGACGCCGGGCGCGTCCTGGCCGAACTCGGGGCATTGCCACGTCGCATATGTCGGACATGGCCTCCTGGAACCACCCTACCTCGTTGTTGATGTCGGCAGGCCTGTTCGGTGATGTCACCCAGGCCTGCACTATCGAGGCTTCCAGGAGGAGCTCCCGGTCCAGCTGCTTCAGCGCCCAACGCGGACCACTCGGGGCCTGTGAGACCGGCGCGCTTGAGTCCTGGGCGGAGACATCGAACCGGATGTACCGGTGGTCGGAATAGGTCTCCACCCCCTCCATAACGCGCCAGTCAACGACACGCGGTGACAGAGCGGGGCTAGCGAACGAGATGTCCACCAACGACTCGCCCCGCATCCGCACACACGTGGGGACAGAACCCCGATTTAGGACGACCAGGCCCACCTCCAGAGCCCAGTCCTCCACCATCCTACCCCGCACATCTGTGCAACGAGAACCCCAAGCCAAGTTTTTGGCATTGAAGTCCCCGAGCACAAGCACGGGGAGGGAATAGCTTCGGATGACGACACTCAACTCCATGAGGGAGTTGTGGAACTCGGCGAGAGTTCGGCTCGGGGAGAAGTAGACTCCCGCTACGACGATCTCCCCGAACCGTGCTGCTACGCAACCCTGAACCTTCCTGACACTCTCAAGGGTCGGGGTACCGGTGGCGGCCGACGAAATTATGGCCACTGAGCCGCTCAGGTCCTCCACCCAGTCTTCCCTGGGCGGGACAAAGTACGGCTCAGCGACCACGGCGACGTTAATCAACCACTCCGCCATGCTCTGGAGCAACAGATCCTGAGCACAGCGGCAGTGGTTGATGTTCGCCTGGAGGAGGCGTCATGAGGCCATTATTGGCACTCCATTTCAGCCCCCTCCCGGGCCCCCTGTGAGGGCCCCGCGACAGATGTTGCGGCGGCAGTACTGGCGGCAGTGGCGGGAGCGACAGTGGCGGCAGCTGCTGCGGCGATGGCGACGGTGGTGGCTGTGGCTGAGGGCCTTCCCTTGCCCCTGGTCCTGGTGGGTGGTACGCAGGCCCTGCCCCCAGCCCGGTGATCGGCCGGTTTGCCCGCTGCCGCACATGCAGTGCAGTGCGGTGGGGCAGAGCAGGCCGCGGCCATATGACCGGGCTGACCGCAACGGAAGCAGACGTCGCTGCGGTCCACCTCCGAGGTGCACTGACAACTCACGTGGTGTCCCACGAGGCACCGGTAACACCTCAGAGGTCGGGGTTCCAGCAGCTTAACCTGCGCTGACACCCAGCCTACCAGGAGCCTTCCAGCCTCCACGATCGTTCTTGCCGCCGTCACAGGGCAGCTTACCATTACGGTTCGCATGCCCGAGTTGTCCGGACGTAGGGTGCCTGCCTTGACCTGCTCGGCAGGGCACCCACCGGTCCTGGTGACGGCGGCGACCACCTCCTCTTGGGTCACTGAGTCGTCCAGACCCAGGATGCGCATGTCTGCGCATCTGACGGGCCTGGACACTCGGACCTCATCCGCATCTAGGGACGCTCTGAGCTTTTCAGCCAGAGCGTCAGCGGACAGGCCGCTATTTTCTCCGGGAGTCGGAGTCCCCCGGTGATCCCAAGCTCCCCGAGATTCACCGTCGCCTTCGCCTTTGTCAGCACGTCGCGGTATGACACGCCCCTCTTTTCCGCTTCCGGCTGTAGTGTGATCACTACAGCTGCGGTCTTCGGGGCGCGGAGTCGAGCCGCGACGCTTCGCGCCTTGTGCTGACGCCTTCTCTCCTCATTGCGGGCCTTTTTGGCCGCCTTTCGTCCCTTCCTCCTTTTTTCCCCGACCACCTGCCACTCGGTTTCGGCCGTGGCAGGCATGGTGGGTGGCGGCGGCGGCTGCGGCCGGCTTGCTGCTGGCACTGCCTCCACCTGAGGAGCCACCTTGCCCTTTTTCTGGGCCACTGACGTTTTCGGCGGGGCCGACTTTCCAGGGCCCGCCCTAGTCCTGCCTGAGGGCTGGCCAGACTGCCCTGGCCCAGAATTGGCAGCCGCAGCAGCCGCGTATGAAACTGCCTTCGGGCCCGGGACCACCCTCGGGCCCGGGACCTCCCTCAGGCCCGGGTTCGCATTCGGGCCCGAGCCCGCCCCTTGTTCGCCGCCAGGGGGGGGCGCAGTACAATGCCCTCCAGGACAGAGAACCGCGCCCGGACGGCAGCCAGCTCCTGCCGAACCAGGTGCAGGACCTGGTTCTCCTCCGGCACAGGCTGGCTCTGCTGTTGCAGAGGCACCTCGCGGGAGCCAGGCTCTCGCAGACCGGTCAGGTCTGCCCGAAGCTTCATGTTCTCCTCGCGGAGAAGCTCCGTGGCGGCCGTCAGACGGGCGACCTCCGCCCGCAGTTTGGCCACTTCGCCAGGTGGAGGGAAGCTAGCCTCCACTGCCGCCATGATGGAGGCGGAAGCTGCAGGTATGGCCCCGAGTTTTGTCGATGTTTTGACTTTCAAGGCCACAACCCTTATTGCAGCTTCCACCTCCTTCACAAACCTGGCCTTACGCTCCGCATCGGAGCCGCCAGCTTCACCTGCCGCGTCCTCACAGGTGCCCGAGTGGGCCTGCCCGCGACCGGCCACCCCCGATCTCTCGGAGGCTGAGAGCTGAGAGAGCCCCCTCCCCATGCCCCTTATTCCACCACGCCTGCTGGTGGAAATTTTTGGAGCCGAGGCAAGCTCCCCTTCAGAAGACGACTCGCGATCGCCTTCCGGTCTGGACCGCTTGCGTTCCTCCGCAGCAGTCCTGGCCCTCTCGAAGCGGGAGCTCTCTGAGCTTCCCGCGCTCACTTCACTGGACGCGGCGTCGGACTCCGACCCCGCATCCCTCCTCTCCCTCACTTTGCCTTTACCGGCTGGGTTTTTTATTTTTTCAAATTGATCCATTTTGATCCCACGAGTATGGGGGAAATACGAGGTCCATCCGGGCAGTGCCCCCTGTACCCGGATAAGCCTTTGACATTTATAACCCGCCAGGGGGTCGGCTGGTACCCTGGCGGGGGTCGCACTAGAGACTGATTGTTCCATGGGAACACCCGTCAGCCATACATCCCCTCACGGTGCGCCGCCGCTTGAGATTCGGGGTAACTTTTTATAGAGGTTTTCTACCTCGCGGTCCGGGTGATTAAGCCAAGACCCTCGGTCCCGATCGAAGCCGCGAGACGTGATCCACGACACTCCGATGATGGGATTACGAGAACGACGGGGACAGCGAAGGACTACGTCCCTCACTGTCTGCTCGGAGGCAGGGTGAGTGCACACCGAGCCCGCCCTTGCTCCTCCGCTGTGCCCTCTGCTTTTCAGAGGGTCACGCGGAGAAACGCCGCGTTGGTCCGGGTTGGACCCCTCCACGTCAGAATATTTGCCACCGGCAGTGACATTTCCCGGAGGATGGGAATCTCTTTCCACTCCTCGGGGAAGGACACTGCCGGCGCCCGGGGTGCACCGTCCTAGCAGCTGCTGTTCCCTCCAGACGTATCGAGAGGGACTAGCAGCCACTAGGCGCACGGGGAGGTTTTCTGACTCAGCACCCCAGCAGTAAATACCCCTTGATTTAGGTTTGTGAGTGACTAAAATTAACCTCATGATTAGCCACATATAAAAGTGTATGTAACCTATCAATGTATTTACATATAGCAGTTGGCAGACAAGCAATTTAGCAAGTTCGCCATTTTTTTTTTTTTTTTTGATGTAATGGCCGCTATCGCTCTATCAGAAAATATGAGCCCGGTGCCTACAATCCTTAGTATGGAGCAATAAAATTACTAATATTTTTTATGTAAAACAACAAACTAACTAACAAGTCCTAAAATAATTCTATTTATATTCTTAAAAGAAAACAGCCTCTTTCATAAACACAAAAACTAACGACTTCAGCCAACAAAAAATTTACTTGAAAAAAAATCTCTTTATCTACACGCTTTTCTCTCAATTTTCACCAAACTTTTCACAAAAATGTGCGATATTTTTTTTTCAGCACGAAAAAGAATGCCTTTAAGTTACATAAGATGTGAAAGGGACCCTGAAACTTTTTTCACTTCACGACACATTTAGCAAAGAAAAATGCCTAATTTCAGAGACGGCCGTAATTGAACTCTGTAGACATGGGTACCGTAATGCACGTTCAGGCACGTTTCGCCTAGTCGGGGAGACAGGGAGAATTTTCTGGAATGATTTTAGTCAGTTTGAGTACCGAAGGTATGTTATACACGTGTCTTGACACGGGTTTTTTTTTTAATTGTTCTAATATTCATCTTCTATACGATGAGAAGGATGGTGGTGGAAAAAATAAAGTGCTATGTACGGCTCATGCGCTTGAGAGACGAAGAGCCGCAACAGTATAGATACGTAATTATTTTAGTAATAATACTATTTCACTATTCCCACTTTTATTTTTCAGTTTTACAGGGCAATGACAATTCATAATAGGCCGAGATAGGCTGCATGAATGGAGAATCACGTGTTGTTGCGTAATTTGGCAGATTATTATGTCCGGACAGCGAGCGCTCAACCGAGCCATTACACGCCATTATATGTATGTGGCCACTTCTTGGGCCCAAACATTGAAGGTTTGTAACGCAACGGATATGCCGTCGAAACGAAAAAAAGAAGATCTATTGATTTAATACTTCATGTATGTAACTGTGTATTGTAGTTGTTTTCTGTTTTTTTTTTTTTATGCTCTAAATAAGTTGAGAGCAAAAATAAAACCTACTTTTAAGACTCTTTAAACACTGAATTGAAATTCGTGAATAGTTTATGATTGTGTCTTTTGTTCCAAATTCCTTTCAGACCCTTTTACGATATTCAAACAAAAGCATATCATGGATAAAGTTTAAGGCTTAAGTCTATCGGCTTATTAGAAACCAACAAGAGAAAATATTTTATTTAGGCATTTAAAAAATCCCTTTTAACGATTTACAAGTCTGGCTGTTCTCGTAAATCACTCAACGTGTAGTAACAAATATTTATTACTACGAAATTTACACGGACAAAACTTCAAGGGTGACTATTTTGTAAATGTATTTAAAATTAAACTTTTAAAGGATGCTAGCAGATAAATCAATCTTAGTACTGTGTGTGTGTGTGGTTTTAGGCGGTTTTTATTACAAGAAAATGTATTTTAAATCAAAATAAAGGTGAGGTTATTGTGTTAACTATAAACAACATATTGTGGTGTCTTTTAAAAAAAAAATACTACATACTGACTATTTTATTGGCCAGTACTATCATTTTACAATAATTTAATATAGGCATAATGAAGAGCGCTACTTGAAAGAAGTGTAAAAATAGATGACATAATATTTGATGACCCAGACTCCTCGACTAACATGACCTTTGTTTTCCCAGTTTTACGAAAGCAGGTAAATTGAAGTACGTACCTACGCAGTGGCAGACTGCTAAAGCTCTGCCACACTCAAGCAGCCATTTTTTTTTTTCAGATTAAAAGGAACTAGGGCGATAACCTCTAGAGACTTTTATGTTAAAATGTTTGGCACACATTTTGAGTCAGAATTTTTCTGTTGACTTTTGTTGTTGTGATGCTTGAGGAAAATTCCTGTACTATTAGTTAAGGGTCGTTCACGATTTAAAAAAAAAATAAGCTAGCCCAGTTGTGGTTTTAGCTGAAACTTGGTTTTAGCTGCACCTTCTTCAGTTGCAGTTGTTATTCTTCTTCTTGGATCTTCTGGAGTTTTACTGACATGATTTCACGGATTCTTCGCATCGCTTTAGATTGGGTTTCAGGGTGAGTATAAAAAACACCTTTTTATCGTACATGTATCTTCTTGTGCTTGGATGAAAGGTTTTGACCCTAAAAGTAAAACTGTACATCTCATCGTGATCATCATTTCAATCGAAATATATATCCAAAGTTTATTATTAATAGGGGACTCTAGTGGGCCTTTCTCCGTACAAACGTATTCCGCTGCTTTCTTCGTGGATAATGCGTCTAGAGCAATGTTTTTTTTCCAAAAAATCTAGATCTTATTAATACATGCCCTTATCATATCCTTTTTTTCAAAACATAATCACTAGAACAATTATGACAATCCAAAAACCCGAAAAAAAGCCCGCTTTTACCGCCACGTTCAGACGACTATCAGACAAATTAGATAAGTTTTTAACAAAAAAAAAATATATAATAGAAGCATAGATATACTTTTTCTCTAAATTTTCAGTTTATTTTTGAAGAAGAAAACAGCGGAATACAAAACGTCTTTTGGTCAAGATTTTTGTAGCTAAAATCAGCTTGAGCTGCAGTTGTCCCTTTCGCTCTTTACGAGGGCTTGGTCGGGCGCAGCGCGACGGCAATAGTTTCTTCAAAAACCTATTCTTCAAATTCCTCGGGCCTAGAGTCCCCTCTTAAAAGTTCAACTCCACCTTATTGATGCTAGAACTCAGCGTTTGAGAAGATTAAATAGACCAACAAACAAACAAACGAACGAACAAACTCTCAAGAAACTGTAAGCACCATCACAACTCCAAACTTTAAACTATTATTATCCTAACATGTATTTAAATATCGACCCAAAATCTATTCTCAATTCAAACCAACATGACATACATAATACCAAGTGCCATTTACATATAAAATAAATGATTAAACAAACAGTAATTAGGACAAAGTGCTACACTAGTTTCGAACTCACCGACCTGCCTTAATTCTCAAAGGAGTTTGTAATATTGAATTTCGGAGTCGATGTATAAACAGTGCGAGTCTACATGTTTAGTGAGGCAGGTACTCGTCTATATTGCTAAGGATCGGACGATATAAGCTATTTGAGATAAGTGAATATTGAGAGGCTATGTCCAAGTGGGCTGTCGCGAGTGCAAAAATAATTAAATAACTTAAATATAGTTGGGTTAAAAGCCCTATTTAGACTAATCTAGTATGTGTGTGTGTTTGTTGGTGAGCGACTGGGGGAGTCCTTTATTATAACAACTAGCTTATGCCCGTGGCGCCGCCCGCGTGGAGTTCGATAATTGTACTACGGGAACATACTATCGGGATAAAAAGTATGTGTTAATCCAGGTTATAATCTACCCGTGTGCCAAATATCATCCGTGAAAGAGTAACAAACATCCATCCATCCATCCATCCATCCTCACAAACTTTCGCATTTATAATATTAGTAGGATTATCCAATGCTGATGGTGTAACTAAAGTTCTTAAAACTTAACAGACAGAAACGTATTGCTGGGTAGTTTGTTGCGCCATTTCATCTCCCCAGCTCCAACACTAGGAAGTGGTGAAAGGAAGGCGTTTGTAGAGCTGTCTTTAGGGCTCAAGAGTTTTGATTATCAGCTCTATTTTCTGCTAATTCTTGAATTATGAATTCGTTAGCTCCAACAAACTATACAGGCACTGCTTTTTGAGTTTTGATTCTCAACCCTATTATGACCAACGATATAGTGATTCTAGAATAATAATATACTCGTTATACTTGACAAATGATTCAGCCAGGCTGACACGAACACGTGTCTCGCAGATGCGCTAATTGTACGAAACTACACTTTCCATGGGGAGAAACGTCCGTCCATATTGTTATTCAACCGCATCATGAGCCTGAGTTTGAACAGTCTATCCCATTTTTTTAGATCAGAAATAGCTAAGCTTAAAACCTCTCATTTGCTTTTTACTATAGCAGTCCAGCTTAAGATGTACAGCAGTAGACATTTTAATTCATGAGAAGACTGATAATGATAAGCCTAATATCAACGCTTCCTTTTCCTATTATTTTTGCTGTGCCGGACAGGATCCATAATGATCTCATTATCTAAGTTACCACCTAAATCCACAACGTAGAATGCAATACATGATAGATTATCAAATAACTATAAACAGAAAACTTGCCTTCCTCGCCAAGAGCCATTGTCTCGCTCCCTGTTCATTTACTACAAACTAAATCACAAACGGATTGAAACTCCCAGTTTGATATCGACCTACATTTCAATCCGAGCGCACCACAGATCTACCTCCATTGAACTAATAATATAAATGAGCCGTCTGTTTGTTACTTAATCACGTCTTGGAGGAGTAAAGCTCGATCCATCCTCAGTAGAAACTAATTGCGTCTATATGCATCTGTGTCGTTGTGTAGGTATTGTGACGGTGGCTTTAATCATAGTAAGATGTTCTGCTTTGTGTCAAGAAGGGAACGTGATACTTAATTAGCTACAGCCTTTACAACAAAGTAAGTAAAGATCAAGAATTAAAGAATCTCGGTAAACAAACATGCAAAAAAAAACTATGTATAAATACTTAAAAACACTAGACTATAACAGCACTGAAAATCTACTAAAAAAAATGGTAAAGCACAGGCACATAAATGATAAAGCACACATAACTGTGGACTTACATAAACATACACATATTACGTGTATGTTTATATATTATTGTATGGGTATAATATATATAATATTAATATTGTTTGGTATTATGGTATGGGTATATATTATATACCCATACCCAAACACAAAACCACACAGACAATTCCAGCCATATACCTAGGTAAGAAATACTGGTATTCAGCAGCATCCGGTTAGACTGGGAGCCATATACATAGTTTGGGAGAAGGCTAGGCAGATGATGATGAAGAAGTGAGCATTAAAATAAATGCTGTGGAATGATACATTGAGCATCTGCTATGTATCTCTTTGATACCATCTGCCTAGCCTTTTCTCAAACTGTCTTGGGGTCGGCTTTCAGTCTAACCGGATGCAGCTGAGTAAGCGACTGCCTATCTGACCTCCTCAACCCAGTAACTGGGTAATACGATACCGAGACTGGATGCCAGACTTTCGGCTTCTGACTACTCGTAACGACTGTCAAAGATTTACAAATGACAGCCGGGACCAAAGGCTTAACGTGCTTTCCAAGGCACGGAGGAAACTTGGTATCTATTAATTATGGTCACCCTTCCTTGGACCAACCTCGGCAAGCTCGGCTTAACCTTAAAGATGACCCGCGAGGCTGTGATTATTTAGCCACGAGCTCCTACAAGTCAAGTCTTGTTTCCAATTGTTTAAAAAAAATGGTCAGTTAATAAATTCTTCACGCTTTTCCATTTTTCCTGACATTACAACATGAACAACAGTCTTTTAATGAAAGGCAATTTGCCACTTATCCGAATACCGTTTTAAAAATTTCAAGTTTGTAAAACGTTGTTTATAACTTAGTTCGTCCACTTCATTAGCGTTTCTTTAAAGTGGTGCCAACCTCATTCAGAATTACTCTCAAATTAACAGTAGCCAAATCGTTACTCTATCTTATGTGGTTTGAGAATAAAGTTATTTTTCATTGGTTGGTTAAGCTACATGAGTTGTGTTGTGTGTGAAACATTTTCAAGGAAACTGAATTAGGTTGAATGCGGTTTATTCTCTAGTGTTACTTTTTGAGACTGGAATTTTGTATTTTATTTAAGTTTCAAGTAGGCTACACTTTCTCTTTAAGCACCTTGAAAAAATATACGCAAAAAGTAGACGTTAGAAAATTATTTGAAGTGAAAACGGGTTTGACTCCATTTTTTAGGGTTCCGTACCCAACGGGTCAAATGGGACAAGGGCTTGTTAACGTTACCAACTAACAGAATAATAACCGTTACTTAACGTTAATTCCAATGTGATACCTAATAAACGTTACAAGAATATAACGTTAATTGATAACATTACCTGTAATTTAACGTTAAATACAATTGACCTAAAATACGATAATAATGTTACTTTACCGTTAATCTAACTAAAACCCGGTCACATTCAAGGTTGTGTGTGGTGTGTGAGATGCTAAGTTGCTAACCATATACTGACTCTCTCAACCACCACCTAGCGACCCACGAAATGCGGCGTTCGCAAGGTTGGTTGCAATTAACGGTTATAAATATTAACGATAAAAAGTTGTAAAAATAACGTTAAATCTATTAACGTTATTTTAATATTAACGGTACCACTGACAAATAAAGGTAACGTTACGAAAATTTTACCGTTATTTAAAGCCCTGAATGGGACCCTATTACTGAGACTTCGCTGTCCGTCCGTCCGTCTGTCACCAGGCTGTATCTCATGAACCGTGATAGTTAGCCAGTTGAAATTTCTACATATTATGTACCTATTTCTGCTGATGCTATAAAAACAAATACTAAAAACTGGGCCGGTTTTTTTCAATAATTGAAGGTATGTAATAATTAAAAATATAGAAAGATTTAAAATTTGTACGACAAAGAAAACTTTCAGATTGAATTTGGAATCGGATCCCACTGATACTAATCAAAATTCTGTCATTAATGGGAAGCTACATTACTGCCCAGTGTCATAGGCTTTATTTAAAACATTCCCGTGGCATAATTTTCGACCATAATGAGAGTGCAGCCACGTTGTCAGTAGCTGAAAGTCTGCCAACCAGTCTTACCTACCAAGGGGTATCGTATTACCCAGTACTAACTGAGTTCTGTAGGTCAGATAGGCGGTTGCTCCATATAAAATACTGGTATTCAGCTGCATCCGGTTAGACTGGACGCTGACCCCAAAATAACAACTCACAAATGTTACATTAGAATAAAGACGTTTTTGGGAGTACTTATCAACTGTCACCATACAAATGCTAGCAGAATTCCTTATCAAGTTTTGACACTAATTTATCAAGATGAAACTTTCATAGAATACCATCTTTCTTAGTTAAGATTTTTATATTTGCTTAACTGCATTCAGCCATCAAAATACTCCAAAAAGCCATGCCGACCCGAATCCACCATGAAATCCCAGTCTGAATCTAAATACAGAAGATTGGCAAAGCGTAAACCACTGTTCACCGTCGGACTCATTATCGGCCCCTGTATAACAGTTCGGGAGACTCTAATCAACTGTCTCGGGCTAGCCTCTGCGACTGATTAAATGGTGTTTTAGATACTGCGACACGGATGTGAATTGTAGTGAAGCGAAAAACATAAAGACGGATTCGTGCCCAGGTGAGAAAAAACACTTTTCTCTGTGACTGTACTAAGTGAAAAAGCACAAAAAAAAAAATGTTAAATGATTTGAATCGGGGGCATCGGCCACAGGTACTACCTCGACCACTGGTGGCCAAAGCCACGGACCCGAAACTGGAGAAATCAAATGCTTCGTCTTGTATTCGCAACAAATTGCGAAGACATAAACGCAACGAATAAACGCAACAAATAAAAATATTTTGATTTTGATTTTGATTTTGAAGACTGGTTTTGAGGGCCAAGTACTCGATCAGTTTGCATAGCAGATTCCGTATTATTAAGAACATTCAAATTCAAATTCATTTATTGCAAATATGGGTAGTTAGTTATACAGGTGGGTTTTTGAAGAACAGAAAGTTGTTAGTCTCACCATATTCTGCACTAGGCATGCAACATTTAGTTTGGAACGTTAATAGTCCCTAAATTAAAAAATTAAATACATTATACATAATTCAAAATTACATGTCGTTTAACTTGTCAATTAAAGTCAAAGTAAATAATGTCAAAGTGAGTTATTATTGTTATTAGGCTAAAATGTCCAGAACTAATAATTGTGAAATTCGTAATTTATGTCAAACTTAAGTAATAAACATTATTTAGAGTTTGTCACACAAATATTCATTAACACTATAATAAGATTTTTCCAATAACATTTTTTTAACATTACATTTAAATATGTCCATACTTTTTAAGTCTAAAATACATTTTGGTAAATGGTTATAAAGTCGAGGTGCCATCCAAAAAATACTATTGCTAAACAAAGTAGTTCTACTGCTGTCAGGGAAATATATTTTTCTATTGTTGCGTTGACTTCTATAATTTTTGAAATAATGCAAGTTGCGTTTTACAAAGACTACGACTTCCAATATATATAAACATGGTAGTGTTAATATTTTTAAGCGTTGAAAAAAGGGCTTACAACTATCTGTCGGTTTTAAACTACAGATTGCGCGGATACATTTCTTTTGCATTTTAAATACAGCTTCCTTTTCTGTAGAATAGCCCCAAAACATAACGCCATATCTCAGCAAGGACCCTACGTAACCATGGTAGGATGCTAACACCGCACTGGTACTGACCGTTTTTGCAAGCATATATAACGCATAGGACTGCTGACTTAATTTGAGACACAAGCTTTCCAAATGTGATTTCCAGTTTAGGTTATAGTCTATATGTAAGCCTAAGAATTTTGTTGTATTGACGTCCACCACACTACAACACCACAACATCCACCTTCCATTGCCATTTCATTTCAATCTGTCAAAAAACCTCTAATGTATTTACATTTTCGACAAGATTTGACATTGACCAGTCGCTAAGATGAGATTGAAACTAGATTTTGTTTTATTTTTTTGTTTTTGTGGCAAACTGAACTGACTCTAGTAGGTTTGTAAACTTACCCTTTGTCACTTGCCTAGCATCAGAATCTTTCTTCAGGTCCCAAAATCAACAGTTTATAACGAATCGAATTAGATATGGTACAAACTTAGACATCATGTGCCCTCTTTTCAAAAAGTTAGATACAAAAGTATCTATTGTACTACCGCGCTCACTGACGGTCGACTCCTTTTCAACCTTATTAATCAAGGCATAAAGTGAAAAGTGGTCGATCGTCTTCGGTTGTACACATAATATTATTATTTGTTAGATTTACTATAGATCCAATCGACTGAGGTTCTCTTATCTATGTTCTGCTTCATGGAACATTAAAATAAGGTTTTACAATACACGACTAGATCCTGTATCTTTAGAAATTCCTACTTATATTATGGTAAAATTGTAGTCGGGGACTGTTTGAGATTTCTTACAAACTTCTTACTAGATTTTAATCATAACCAGTCTTCTGGCATTCCACCAAATAATATTTTTCCATATGTTTAGAAAAAAAATATTACCTTCTAAATTCTTTATAAATGTAGAAGAAAAAAATAAAGTTTTTGAATAAAGGTAGAAGTAACGTTATTAGTAACGATAATGCCTTTAACAGTACCATTACAATATTTTTTGGAAACCCTTTTAAGATTTATTCCATGCCCATGTGTAACGAATAAAAATAACATCGCAGAAAATACAAGGTGTTGTTTCCTCATCAAAATTTAGGATGATGAAAAGACATAAATAATCAATTAAAATTGCGATACCTAGTTAATTATTAATAAACGCTGATTTTATTGGTTGTTTAAGTTTGTCAGTATTTCAGAATAACCCCCTTAACGTGTTTTAGGGAATAAGAAATTATCGAATTAACGTTTGAAATTGTTTGTATGTGTGGAAGGACGGTTACAGGGCGAGGATGAGACGGGCCGCCTTTAAAACACGGGTGGTGCACAATTACCGATTTCCGTAAATAAGAAAAAAAAATACAATTTTATTATTGATTCGGGACGAGAATCATTAGCACAGTTACCTCCTTGAATTTGACGAGAATGCAAAACAAAACCTTGTAGACACAAACACCAATTATACTCATCCCGACAATCGTATCGTCAACCCTAAAAGTCCTCAAACCGAACGGCCCAGGTTTAATCGAAGTTTATCTAGGAGTTTGAAATACGGCAACCAGAAGGTGTTGGCAGATATATACCTATGTGGTCACTCTGAGTTATTGCCAACAGATAGTCCACCTAACCAAGTTTTCGAAACGATAAAATCTAGAATGCAAATCGGTGGAAGTTGCTGGAGAGATTGGAAGCTGGAGTGGAAATGGTCTAACCGCTTTTGAGGAACTGATGACCAAGGTACTTTAAGTTCTTGAAGTGGTGTGCCTTTATGGCTTAACTTCAACAAGAAGAGATGCTATTCATTTTGTATGCTTAGATGGTTTGGTCATGTGTAGAGGACCAGTGAAGGTCATATCTGCCTTGAGATAAGGCCATAACTTTCCTGTTTGTGTTCTTTAGAAACGTCAGGTGCGTAGTAGGTACTTGCCTTCGGCGTGCGCGTATTATCAGGTTAATGATCGTGGATGAAGCAAGAACCCTCTTCTCAAGAACCTCAAAAGCAAGGTCAGTGTATGTCCTTCTAGGGCATCCCCTTACGGTGTTGCTACTCCCATCCGCCTTGTACAGTGCCCCGCACCATTACCTGACCCATCTCACAAAGCAAAAAAGAGGCAAATGGGTCAGGTAATGCTGCTCACTGACTGTACATAAATAGTCAGTAGTTGGTTGCTTTCACAATTTTTCAAAATATTATGTATGACATTATGTAGTTCTTGCCTACCATAGCAAAAAAGGTGTTGGTTTAAGTACGTGTGTAGACTGTTAATAATCAAGAATCTTTACGCAGGCATTATTTTAAGAAATAAAGAAAACATGTTTTTTGATAAAAATAAAAAAAGCCCCTTAAAATTAAGAAAACAATGCTTGTTCATGCCAAAAAAGCCTCGGCTTGGCGTAATGGCTACTAGCAATAAATTTGTGTTGCCAGTCACTTGTCGATAATTTTCAACTGCAGCCTACCGTTTTAAAATATTTGTTTTGGCGTATTTAATAGATCTCATAACACACTTTCACAACGCAACCAGTGTTAAAAAATAGCCAATTACAGACTCACAAAAAGACAAATAAACAGTTACCTAGACCAACAAATGATCTGAACCCGCAATCCAATATTCATACATTACCAATGAAATCCAAAGCCGGATGCCCGGTAAAGATAATCGGGTCGCGCAAGCCTTGAGTTATGGGCAAAAGGGTTGGGAATTACTTGCCAATCCTGAATATATCAATTGTTTAGTGGTTTACCTTTTTGGCCGTATTTACGAAACGTGTCCTTTCAAGGTCAAATATTCAGGATATTGGTCTTTTATTGAATCGTATGTTTTTGGTTTATTTGATTTGAGTGTTTCCTTTTAGTTTTTCGTATTTGTTTTTGTTTACATTTTTTCTTTACACTGCTTTCCTAATGCGCTATCGGAGTGGCTTCACGTCAGTTGTTCAATTGATGGGGTATCAGAGATGGTTACATGACATATCACTACGCTTGTAATTCTACGAAAGTTAAGGCAGAGATGTATTAATTAGTAAATCCGCAGTAAATTCGCCAATTTTATTTTTTTATTTCCATGTCAAGGCGGCGAGCCAATAACCATAAAAACGGCCAAAAATTTAAACTCGGGTCTGTAGCTGGTGAAAAAAATCAACCACCTTAAAAAAGAAATAAAACATTGAGGAAAAGTTGGTAAATGTCAAAAAAGTCATTAATCCAAAGACGAACAATAAGTTGGTCGTTTGTTTTTTTCTAACGTCATCAATTTATATATTTGGCATCCAAAACCTTTTGACTTAGCAAAAAAAAAAGGATTTTGGACTTAGCAAAATCCTTTGTCATCATCATTTCAGCCGAAAGACGTCAACCGCTGGGCATACCCAAATGTCGCCACTTTGACCGGTCCCTTGCGCCTCGCATCCAGCGGATACCCGCAACCTTCACCAGGTCATCGGTCCACCTAGTGGGAGGCCTTCCAACTCTTCGTCTTCCGGTTGGCGGTCGCCGTTCCAGAACTTTTCAGCCCCATCGCCCATCCATTCTGCGAGCAATGTGCCCTGCCCACTGCCACTTAAGTTTGGCAATTCTTCGGGCTACGTCAGTAACCTTGGTACTTATCTAAATAAATCCTTTGTACTTATCTATTTTATTGCCACCTTCTTACACTTCTTCTTACTTCCTCCTTCTTCTTCTTCCTTTACCTTCTTAGTACCTGCAGTAGTAAGTTTTTTGAGTATGAATGTAGATGGTTATAAGAGTAGAGGAAGACCAAAGAAACGATGGATGGACTGTGTGAAGGATGATATGGCAAGAAAGGAGGTGTCTCATGAGATGTCGAGTTATAGAGAAGTATTGAAAAGAATACCATATCGACTAACCCGTAAAGACTAAAATAATTATAAGAGCAAAAACGCGTTAACAGTACGCCTTTTAATACCAAAAGCCTATAAACATAAATGCACAGCGAGTATGTAATTTGTATTTAATATTCTAAAATTTTGCTTCGCCAGCATTATTTCAGAAGCGGGATTTTGCAAGCAATTAAACCGGAGTAAACGCTCACTCGACGCGACGGTTGAGGGTTAAAAACGAGTATAAAACGCGTATTTTCGCTGCCTTACACCTTAATGGAGCATGGGCTTGTGTTGGGCAATTGAGAGTCGGTATGTTTTTGTCGGTATCGTGGTGTTCCGATTGATCAATGTTAATTGGTTGACTTTGTTAAGGTAAGAGAATCTTTAAATCTAGGGGGAGTAAGTTTATTCTTTGTAAGCTGTTCCTTTGCCTCCTGTATCATCGCTTACAATGATGTGAGGTTAACATCATCATCTGCTTAGCCTTTTCCTATTAACTTATCTTTCTTGGGGTCGGCTTCTAGTCTAACTGAATGCAGCTGAGTACTAGTATTGTACATGAAGTGACTGCCTATCTGACCTCCACAACCCAGTAGCTGGGTAATACGATACCCCTTGGTAAGACTGGATGTCAGACTTTTGGCTTCTGACAACTCGTAACGACTGACAATGATCTAAAAATGACAGCCGGGACCAACGGCTTAACGTGCTTTCCGAGGCACGGAGGAAACTCGGTATGTAATTATGGTCACCCATCCACGGACCAACCTCGGCAAGCACGGCTTAACCTTAAAGATCGACCCGTGAGGCTATTATTATTTAGCCACAAGCTCCTAAATGATGTGAGTTTAACATTTTAAAAATAAAGATAATAAGCATCCGACCAGTCAAAGCTAATAGGTAACACAATGATAAGAAATTTACATTTACACATTATTAGTCTACCGTTTCATGTCAAGAGACTGAACATAACTAGCAAAATGTGGGTTTACTCGTACTATAAGTTATATCTCTACCCAACCCTATGGGGGTTACAGGCGTGTGGTTCATCATCATCATCTGCCTATATTGTTCCCACAGCTGGGACACAGGCCTCCTCTCAATGACAGGGAGTGGGCTGTAAACCACCACGCGGGCCCAGAGCGGGTTGGTAGATGTCACATGTCTTCGAACTTTTTGTTCTAGAACATGCCGGTTTCCTCACGATGTTGTCCTTTACCGACGACATCACAATAATCATGATTGGTTATTATAACATCATCTTACATTCAAATAAAAAGATATCTCAGCCTCTATGTTAATTGGAAGAACTTCTGTCTGCCGAAAATGTCCTTGAACACAACACAACAAAAAAGAAAAAAAACAGACTCTCTCCCCCAAAACAAAACACTATCAAAATCTCGAGAAAAATCTACATACAAAATTGACATCGCAAACTGTTGTGCCGTATTCGTGTGAAATACGTATCAATGGTAATTTATTTCATTTGGCAAAGTGAAGAACAGAACATTGCTGAATAATGCAACGAATTCTTTACGGGAACCTTCGCTCGGTCACTTGTTTTATCGACTGTACTGTATGTGAGGTTACCATGTAAAAAATGTGGGTAGTTCTGTGCGGAGTTTGACATTTTGTTGAAGCTGTTGGGACATATTGATTGCATTAAGGAATATAATGATAACTAGCTCTGCCTCGCGGCTGCACCCGCCCTCAGGCCCCGACCCATGCTTTTCCTTCGTTTTCGCCTTGTGTTATTTCTGGTTTTTTAGTTTTGCTCAGCTAGTAAGGGTATTAGCGTGATGATAAATTACTTTTCTCAAGAATAGGGCTATCAAATGCAAAACAAATTCTATCCTATTAAATCTACCTAGTTGTATCATAAATTAGCACATTCAAACAAAAACTAACTCTTTAGTTTGATTGCAACGAATCGTTAACGGGAACCTTCGCTCGGTCACTTGTTTTATCAACTGTACAGACGTGAGGTGCCATTTTATAAATGTGGGTAGTGCTGTGCGGAGTTTAACATTTCAGAAGGTATTGGGACAAATAGATAGCATTGAAGAATAGACTAGAAAATGATCTTCTTATCGAATCGATCGTAAAAATATTAATATAACAATATTTATTTTATTTTTATCATTATGAGTCGGGCGCAGTGTAGGTGGCCAGGCTAATCGCAACTTCATTGGCTGTCCTCAGAATATATAAAAATTCCTTTAGAAAAAATTAAACCGACTTCAATAAACTAAAAAAAAAATATAGTCTTCAAAAAATCTAACATACCAAAAGGTGCCATTTTTTTTAGGTCTGTGCCATTTTAGTGTTTAAGACCAACTGCGCCCTGCGTAACTAATAGCTGTCGTTGACGAATATGGCTACCACCGACTTAAAAAAAATGGCATATTTAGATATTTTAGATTATATTAAAGACTAAACTTTTATTTCACCTTTTTGTTAGTTTTTTGAAGTCGGTTAAATTTTTTTCTCTTAAGGTACAAGACGAAAAAAATCGTAATCCAATGTTGTGTCAAAGTGTTTACTACTTAGTAAAAAATCGGTCTGTCAAGCGGGCGCTTGTCAGCCGGCCTAGCATGACCGCCGTAGAAACGGGCTATGTCTACGGAAGAAACGACAATTTGACAGATATTTCTATCGTCCCAAGCATGGCGATATTAAGAATGTAGAAAAGAAATGTTTCTTTTCTTCAGTCGACACAAGTCTACAACGTCGAGCATGACGACCATATTTTCTCTTCTTTTGACATATTTGAAATACGTTTCGTGTTTGCGTTGAGTTACGTGCAAAAGGTTGAAATGTTATGTAAAATATTTAGGTTTCATTTCGCGAAAAAGATCCAGGCCTGGATACAGGATGCAGCAACACCATCCCGCCCACGAAAAATGAAAAACTCGTCCAATTGGCAACTTTTTTTTGTTAACTAAACGTAACAATATTCAGGGAATATAAACATCACGTGATACGTCCCCGTTGCTATGGAAAGAATTTCTGTCTTTGTCTTCGTAGAAACGCGAGTCGACGGGGCGCGCCATGCTCGGCCAGAAGAAATGTCAAGTTGTATAGAAAAGATTTCTTGTCGTTTCTTGGTAGAATAGAGATAGAACGGTCATGCTAGGGGGGCTGGTAGCATTCGTTTGTCAAAATCGAAAACATTCGGGATCAAAATTGTTCAAAGAAAATTTCCTAATTTCCGCTCTGTAAGTCTTTTAAATATCTTTGTGAGTAGGTGAATACCAAAGAAACTATGAAAAAACTGTGTGTAAGATGGTATTATGGTGCTAGAATTGGGGTGACTCATGATATTTAATATAGAGAAGTATGGAATAAGAAAATAGGTATGCTGCGTCGACTAAGTGACTTGGGATATGGACAGCAGGCTTATGGTGACCATTTAGTAAAACATGTATCGCATTTTTTTAATCATGTTCAATGTGAGCATAAACACCTGAAAAAAAAAAGCTCGACTTAAAAAAAACCAAGCGAACTCACGGGAAAATCTCATATTAAGTTCAAGAAATCATTACCCAATTTAGACTCACCTACGATGACCGAACGTATAAATCGTTCTTTATATAACTCGCAAAATGATCTAGAAAGCGTAAACAAAAAACAAAAAATAGTTCAATAAAAGCAGACAAGTTTATTTTCATGTTTTCCAATTTTACGAGCAAAGTGTTGATGTGTGAAGTGTTTATCATAAAAATCTTTTATCAAGGCAATTTTGGTCTTTTCAAACGACCAATATTATTAGTAGTCTTTTAATAATATATCGTCATACATGTATCGTGGTATAGACATGTAATGCGGAGAAATGAGGAGAGTTTTGAGTATGTATGTAGATGGCTAAAGAGTAGAGGAAGACCAAAGAAAGGAAGGATGTATTGTTTGAAGATGAAATGTTTAGAGAGGAGACGTTTTTTTATTGTGATGTTTATTCTAGGGAGAAGTAATTGGATCCGATTGTAAAGACAAAATAACACAACAGAAATGTATCATATGATATAAATCTACGTAAGTATATTCCATATACTTACGTAGATTTTATTGCACCTGGCAAACCCGGTTGTTTGGATGACGTTGTACCCACTCATGGCCTGAGCAACGCTTCCGGATACCGGTAACCTGCTATCCAGCCACTGATTTTGACACTCAAACAGCTAACGGGAAATATATTTTGATAGACGTTCGGAAAATTGTGGGTACACCTTTGCGATCTTTTTAAACTTTTGAAAATTTACAATGAATATTATTTTAGTTTTTTAATATTCTGGTTGAAACGTGAACTACATAGCTTCATATTATAGGGTAATAATATGATAATCTAAGAGCTGATGGATAATCCTGGCTATAAGGTTGTTTCTACATATAATTGTAGGTACACTCCGTTTGACTGTTAATATCTTAATAAAAGATTTATTTGTTTATTTTTTGACCCCGACGAAAAAATAAAGAGGCTTTTCTATTTTTTAAACCACTCAGGTAAAAAGATGCAGTGGAACCATTGCTATTTGAAATAGGAAAATACAAGATCGCCGAATTATTCACATATCAATTCTTGACATACAATTTTTGACATACAGTAATAGGTCCATAACATTATTTTATTTACCAAATCTGGCCAAAATCAATGTTAAAGGTATTTTTTTTGTTTCGTTTTATTGCAGTTGTTAGTTGGAGCGTTTTCACTCAAACTAATGAAGGTATTAAATAAACACAGCTTCAACCAAACGCTTTAGTTTTCCTCATCGCAATCTTAATCTTTTTC
This sequence comes from Cerastis leucographa, assembly GCA_963082945.1. Lineage (NCBI taxonomy): Eukaryota > Metazoa > Arthropoda > Insecta > Lepidoptera > Noctuidae > Cerastis > Cerastis leucographa. The sequence continues at coordinate 2,608,906 of OY720361.1, forward strand.
CGGGTTCCTAACCAGCTAATGGATGGGAACTGTGATTGATATGCACTAATGGAGATAGCTTTTTTTTTCACACATAATAAAATCGTCTCTCGGTCTATTCGTTAGTGTTCGGAGTGCATATCAAGAGCTACTTATCAGGTTAACGTAGTTTTTTTTCCATCAGAACAATGTTCTTTGGTTCCATTTGTATGCTTTGATGGTGTAGTGACAAGCGGTTAATGTGGGCCAAATGGTAGTGCCTTGAGGAACTCCATATTTTTTCTAATACTAATTATGAACTAACTGTTGTCCGCAATTTCACGTCCATTCTGGACAAATTACCAGTTGTGCTTTGTTTTTTTTTTAAGTTATTATGTGCTATAATATAAAAGAAGGGCGGGCGTTTTGGGGGACTGTCTCATGTAATTTTGACGTTCATAAAGTGATCAGCCTAGTTTCAATAAATGTGTTTGATTTTGATTTTTTGAAAGATACAATACATGATAGGATCTATCTGCATGCCAAAATATCACCCCAATCCATTCACCCGTTTATAAGCGATTGAGTTACAAATATCTTCAAAATCATTTCAAATTTCAGCAAGGATGTCTAAAGAAACTGTTGTTTGACACTATCTATTTTATTCACCGAAGTGTGTATGATTAATGAGTTCAGCTTTAGTGTTGGACGACTTCATTATATTCCTTTCCTAGCTAGGCTGGAGTGTCAAGATAAATCGATTTATCAACTCGACATTTTGAAGTAACCGAACTGAAGACTAAAAATTGGAATTAAAAATTCCTTGTAAAATTATTACTGGTAAAATTGTAAGCTAGGTCCGTTTGGCTGGTTAGTTTTTTTTTTTAAAGTTGCCCCAAACTAGGAATTTCTCCTGAATCGTGGGTGCGTTTACAAACATTTATACTCACATACAAAAACAGCCAGACCCGGAACAATTATCTGTAGACCATACAAATATTTGTTCCGTGCGGGGATCGGACCCGCAGCAGTCGATCGCTCAACCACTGCACCAACCGTGCCGTCAAAGTGAATTTGTAATAATAATATTGACAGCCTCAACGAACATCTTTCGAGGCTCCTCTTGGGTGATTGGAACAAGGGCCTAAGAAGAGCAGTAAAAACTAAAAACAATTACATCTTAAATTATATAAAAGTTGGAAGCAGGTGGAGGCAGTTGGAGGCATAACAGCTTGAAAATATTTAAATGGAATGGGACCCGCCTGCTTCCAACTTTTATTTAATTTAAGATGTGCTTGTTTTTAGCTTTTCAGTGGATAATTTTGAACTTAAGTTTTTTTTTACCGCAATCGGGTTTTTTACTTACTTTTTTTTAGTTTTTGATTATACCAAACATCACTAGTACTATTTATGAAATCTTATTTATTTATTTTCGTAATAATAACTTGTTCACTCATTTCAAAGTATTCCCGCGTCATAATTTTAAGTACATCATCGCTAAAATCAATCCTAAATTCACCTCTAAACGTTTCTTACATAAAAAAACCATTTCCATTGTTCGTTCCATCGGTTTTTCGATGGCGAAAATCTGAAAATCCGTACAAAAGCCGGAATCAATCTGACTGTAAATGGTTAAGAATTCAATTCACGTTTCCCATACACATTGTGGCCGAGTTTGTTTTTTTGATTTGCTTTTTTTCTACCACGAATTGGATCCAACCAATGCTTTATTGAGTGCAAATTTTCACTTTGATTTAGAGATAGAAATAACTGGTGATTTTCACTTTTTTATTTCAGTTCAAGAAACCAGTAAAATTGGCTCGTGGTTAAATAAAAAAGACATTCGAGTTTTTCTGTAAACTTCTTTTTCATTGCTTTTGCGTCACCATACAATATTCACGTATATTGTTATTATTATATTATGAGGAGCTCGTGGCTAAATAATAACCATGACCAGGACCAGGACCATACCTGGGAACCATGTCGACTGGTCCTGTAGTCCTTGCATCCAGCGGATTCCTACCATCACCAGACCTTCCTGATGGGAGAACTTCAACCCACTAACTTTCTTAGAAATAACCCATCAGTCATCATTTATTTATTATTTATTTAAACCAATAGTGGTACATACACACCGTGAGCAGCGGTGGCCCAGTGGTAGCAGCCCCGACTTACGAGCAGTAGGTCGTAGGTTCGAACCCAGGCAGGCGTATTACTTTGTGTAATTTATTTCATCACCGCTGCTCTCAAAACGGTGAAGGAAAACATCGTGAGGAAACCGGCATGTCCTAGAACTAAAAATTCGAAGACATGTGACATCTACCAACCCGCACTGGGCCCGCGTGGTGGATTACAGCCCATTCCCTCTCATAGAGAGAAGGCCTGCATCCCAGCAGTGGAAACAATATGATGAACTGATGATGATGATGATGATGATGATGGTACATAGGCGGACTTAATGCCACAAGGCATTCTCTACCAGTCAACCATAGGGTAAAATACGACAACTTTGTGCTAGGGTACAAAAAAAATACAAATAACTACTAGTTTTCGAAAATTCATACACTTACATAGATACTAATATACATTATTATACAAATAAAATATCATGCAAAATAATCATTTCAGCCCGGAATCACCTACTTCTAGTTATAGGAAAGAATACACTTTGTATAAAAAAATAACATCCAAACTTTCGAAAAGACAAAATGAACTGAAAAACAAACATAACCCTTCGGTAGTCTCCTGGTTACGGAAGTATATATTTTTTATAGCCAGTGAGTACTGCCCCTTATCTCAAAGTAATTCCCGACTGAAGAGCAAGTTGTTCTTGGACAAACAATAGTCTTGCATGGACACGACTACTCTTAAGCAGTCAGCTTCCGTTTGGAATTCCACTGCACTCTTTATATAGAGTCTTTGAGATCAAAGTTATACTGGGCAAGCAATGGACATTCAAGTAATACAATTTTATCTTTGATTTGCTTTAATTTTGTAATGGCCCAGTTGGGGCCTTGCAACTCATTTACAAGGCTGTTGGCTCGGACCAGGGCTAGTACCAATGTGATTTTAGGGTGCAGAAGTCAACGAAGAACCCAGTATAGTTTTGCCATGTCCGTTGTCTGTCTGGATGTCTGTAGCTGAGAAACTCTTGGTACAAGAAAGTTGTATTACGGCATCTCAATTACGCCGACCCGATAAGACAAGACTAAAATTAGGCAAACGTGGTGATCTTAATACCTTTTCTGTTTGAGAAAAATACATATAAGTGTAGCTAGGCACTTTCAGTAAAACGTAACGCATAAATAACTTAATATTTAACTGTAATAAAGCTAGGATACTTTTAGTTTATAGCTATACCCTACTCATTTATTTACTGATTTAAGCCGTTTTCTAGTTCTGTGCTCAATTTAGAGATGTTAATAAATTGTTTCTCGCTTTCATTGATTTCGTTGTAAATATTCAAGCATATATCGATTTATTTCTTTCTGAAAACACGTAGGTAATGGGTGTTTTATTTAAAGAATCAAATCAAATAATCTTTATTTGTGAACACAGGTATTAAAATAAAGGTCTTATTCATGCATTTTAGTTGAACTCCATGTCCTACCAATGAAATTCGTGTACTTATATATATTTTTTTTTCTTTGAAATAAAAAATAATAGAATCAAACATGTACCTAAATCCAAATTTTCTGCAGTCAGCCTTGCTAGCTCGCAGCTCCTTTCCTTTTACCTCTCAAGTTAGATTTTATTGAACTTTCCATGGGTAGGTATAAAAAGTAGGAAGCAATGCATGCAGTCTTTTATAAGAATTATATTATATTATAAGAATTATTAGTACAATATTCACGTATATTGTTATTATTATATTATGAGGAGCTCGTGGCTAAATAATAACAGCCGCACAGGTCGATATTTAAGGTTAAGCTGTGCTTGCCGAGGTTGGTCCGCGGATGGGTGACCATAATTACATACCAAATTTCCTCCGTGCCTCGGAAAGCACGTTAAGCCGTTGGTCCCGGCTGTCATTTGTAAATCTTTGGTAGTCAGAAGCCAAAAGTCTGACATTCAGTCTTACCAAGGGGTATCGCATTACTCAGTTACTGGGTTGTGGAGGTCAGATAGACAGTCGCTTCATGTAAAATACTGGTACTCAGCTGCATCCGGTTAGACTGGAAGCCGACCCCAAGATAGTTTGGGAAAAGGCTAAGCAGACCGACCCCAAGATAGTTTGATGATTGTTATTATTATAAGGATGTTAAAAGACCCTTAACGACACCGAAAGACACTTGCCTCCCCGCCACTGCGATATTCTTTTTGTTCTAGATCATACATGGGAACCATGTCAACTGGTCCTGTTGTCCTTTCATCCAGCGGATTCCTACCATCACCAGACCTTCCTGATGGGAGACCTTCAACTCACTAACTTTCTTAGAAATAACCCATCAGTCATCATTTATTTATTATTTATTTAAATAAATAGTGGTACATAGGCGGACTTAATGCCACAAGGCATTCTCTACCAGTCAACCATAGGGTAAAATACGACAACTTTGTGGTAGGGTACAAAAAAAAAAATACAAATAACTACTAGTTTTCGAAAATTCATACACTTACATAAATACTAATATACATTATTATACAAATAAAATATCATGCAAAATAATCATTTCAGCCCGGAATCACCTACTTCTAGTTATAGGAAAGAATACACTTTGTATAAAAAAATAACATCCAAACTTTTGAAAAGACAAAATGAACTGAAAAACAAACATAACCCTTCGGTAGTCTCCTGGTTACGGAAGTATATATATTTCCATAGCCAGTGAGTACTGCCCCTTATCTCAAAGTAATTCCCGACTGAAGAGCAAGTTGTTCTTGGACAAACAATAGTCTTGCATGGACACGACTACTCTTAAGCAGTCAGCTTCCGTTTGGAATTCCACTGCGCTCTTTATATAGAGTCTTTGAGATCAAAGTTATACTGGGCAAGCAATGGACAATGAACTAATACAATTTTATCTTTGATTTGCTTTAATTTTGTAATGGCCCAGTTGGGGCCTTGCAACTCATTTACAAGGCTGTTGGCTCGGACCAGGGCTAGTACCAATGTGATTTTAGGGTGCAGAAGTCAACGAAGAACCCAGTATAGTTTTGCCATGTCCGTTGTCTGTCTGGATGTCTGTAGCTGAGAAACTCTTGGTACAAGAAAGTTGTATTACGGCATCTCAATTACGCCGACCCGATAAGACAAGTCTTAAAGGGCAAACGTGGTGATCTTAATGCCTTTTCTGTTAGAGAAAAATACATATAAGTGTAGCTAGGTACTTTCAGTAAAACGTAACTCATAAATAACTTAATATTTAACTGTAATAAAGCTAGGATACTTTTAGTTTATAGCTATACCCTACTCATTTATTTACTGATTTAAGCCGTTTTCTAGTTCTGTGCTCAATTTAGAGATGTTAAATTGTTTCTCGCTTTCATTGATTTCGTTGTAAATATTCAAGCATGTATTGATTTATATCTTTCTGAACACACGTAATGGGTGTTTTATTTAAAGAATCAAATCAAATAATCTTTATTTGTGAACACAGGTATGAAAATAAAGGTCTTATTCATACATTTAAGTTGAACTCCCTGTCCTACCAATGAAATTGGTGTACAAATATATATTTTTTTCTTTGAAATAAAAAATAATAGAATCAAACATGTACTTAAATCCAAATTTTCTGCAGTCAGCCTTGCTAGCTCGCAGCTCCTTTCCTTTTACCTCTCAAGTTAGATTTTATTGAACTTTCCATGGGTAGGTATAAAAAGTAGGAAGCAATGCATGCAGTCTTTTATAAGAATTATATTATATTATAAGAATTATTATTATATATTCCTTACAGACAGATAGAAACATACTATTTAGTGCCCATGAAAGTTCCCTAGTTCTAAATGAAGCGAATGCTGGGTAGATCTTTTTCATTCCTAACTAACTTTGAAACTCAGAACTTCAAAAGTCTTTTCAGTTTAGTGAAATGTTCACAGCATAGAGATAAGGTTTTAGTATTGTTTAAGTTTTAAGCTACGAGTTAAGAGGTTTCTAGCGCTATTTTGTTTTGATAAGGCGCATGAATAGTACAGCAATGTTTGAGAGTTTTGTTTTAAAGAAGATTGTAATAGTACTTTCGTACTATTTTACTTAAAGTTGCTCTTTATTTGATTTTTCAGGTACATTCCGAATGCTAGACTACAGCGACGCGACTGGACACTCCTTGAAAACTGCAACAGCTGCGGCAAAATATCTGCGGAAATGTTTTGCCGCAACTGTTTGCGTTTGCGGTGCTTTCGGATGTGCGGCGAATTGCGTTAAATACCTAAAATATTTGTAATAACATGGACTATCACATAGTGAATCAGAAAGTGCCTATATCGTGCTTGAAAAGGACAAGTAAAAACGTTTCATCACATATTTTATTGAAAAAACACAAAAAACAAACGCAAAAGTTAGGTTGATTTTGTTCTCAGGGTCAAAATGTTATTTACATACAAAATATGACCTATGCAAGACGATATTCATAATTTTCAGCCCCAAAGCAATACTGTTCTTATCTTCACATAACGTTTGAAATACACAACGGTCGTGTAAAGCAAAACTAGTGCAACAGATAGGGGAGACTCACAAACTATTCCCATGCTAACTGAACTTAACCCTGAACGTCCAAAGCTTCAACATATTAGAGATAAGTATCCCTGAACTAAAAGCAGATCAGTCTTCGAACAAAATAAAACAGAAATAAAAATTTTGGACTGCATTTCTCAACGGATGAAACGGCGCAAATGCAAAATCCGCGTAGCCCTAGCCATTCCAGCTAGAACCGGATTCATGCGATTTAAAACAGATTCTATCCGGTAAATACTGGACCGTGCCGGCTGGCGGATACAATTTCGCCATTTTGTTCCGGATTAGGCAACGCGGCCCGTTGAAATGGCCTTGTTAACTTTCAGTAAAGTTTTGATTACAATTTTCATGCTCAATTTTGTTCTAACATTGTATGTGGAAGTAGATAAATAGGATCATGTTTTGAATTTTGTTTTGAACACTTCAAAATAAATTCTGTCCATGACTGAACTACACTCCCCCATAACTACTGGTTTTTTAAAAATTCTGGCTCTCAAATCTTTTCCCTTAAAATCGCTCCTCGACCCTTAAACCCCTTGTCACTGTAAAAGCGGTGCGGAAGCGAACAAAGCCTCTATCTCCATTGTGCTTAAGTTTCCATGCCACGTTTTCTAGAGGACTACTACGTTGAACGTCGTGGGGCTTGAGCTGTCCTATAGATAATCCCAGCCGTTCCGGCTAGCCAGTGCCTTTTGTGTGGGAGGCACTTTATAGGTTACACTTTTCAGATATTGCCTGAAGCCTTACTTTGCTGTTGCATATAAAGATAACAGATACGGTGCTTCAAGGAGATTTGCGTGAGAGGTCAAGTGATGTTTGCTATAGTAGAGATTGGTAAGCCTTTTCAAGGTAGAATAAGGAGTAGCTCAGAGGGATTATTTTGTTGCCTTCTATGGTTTGCATTGCCATTCGTCTCGATAGCTGAGCATCGGCCGGCGGCCGCATATCACTGAATGGGATATCGTAGGTAGGGTAAAATGGAGACTGCATTGATATGCAGTCAGAACAAAAAAGAGATAGAGTGATCTCTATCTCTTTTTTGTTCTACCTTAGCACTCATCATCATCTCACTGTCCTTGTTTTTTTTTGTGTATGGCATTTTGCAATTCAACCTAGGAGGTTGCCGTCTGCTTAGGGACTACTCACACTTATTCCGCTCCATTCGCTTTTTGCTGAACGATTTCGATTGGTTTGCGTCTGAACTTTTTAAGAGTGCTAGTCTCTTATTTTTCTTATTTCTTATCAAAATTTCATTATTTTCGGTACCCTTTCCTTTGAAAACTGAGACTCATTATAATCATTGTCGTCAAGTTCTCAAGCGTCTAACAACTGAACATCCCAACCAGACTGATGGCAAATATAATAAAATTGAGGAAACAAAACTTAAAAACATTATTTACCAAAGACAAACAAACCAAACTAGACAAATAACTCAAGAAGCAACATTGAAAGAAACAAAACTTTCAAAAAGGGTTGTCGTTTAACAAAACCGGCGTCGAATCGTCAGCTAATTACCCATTGTCTTCGAAATAATTGACAAAGCTCCTGCTAATTACGGTCTGTCACTAAAGAAACAATTGGGGCTGTTTTTGTTGGTTATTTTGAATGATATTCTTTGAAAGTTTCAAGCTACAATGGCGCGTCGTTTTAGAAGTCAGAATAGGCTCACACAGTTTTATCACACGGCACTTAATAAAACGTGGAGCAAGCTTCCCAGAGAAAAAATCATTTCCAGAAGACTTGGAAAAGTCATTTCTAGGACCACCTATTTGCTACAGGATTGTGATTCAGTCCACTCCGGACAATTTTTTTTTTTTACGCTACAAATCAATATGTATGCAATTTGTCGATATATTCTCATTCTTATCTCAAGAATCCGCGAGCGAGACTTTCGCAAGCACGTATGGTTTTTCAGAACGAATGATACATAACTACCTAAGATATTAAAGCTTAGATTCGCCCAAACTGTGCCGTTTGATCACATTTCAATTTTTTTCTTGTTAATGACATTAAAAAAATCATTTACATTGTTGTGACGATGGATGATCGAACGAAAAAGAGGGAACTCACATCATAACTTGCGTCACGATGTGAGCTCCTCTTTTTTAATATAGGGTCTCCCCTATATACAAAAAACGTACAAAAGTAACGGCGGGTCGAAAGTAACAAACGTTCTGTAGGTTTATCAAATGGTCGCAACGCCGCCCCGCTACCGTCAGGAGATAGCCGTTGACGCTCCCCCCGCTTGCATTTAGTCGCCGCTTCCGCTTCGTGCCGTAAATTTGTGCTAGAAGACGCTACGTGATTTTACGAACCAAAAGTAAGTTTTTTGACATTTATTCATTTAGTGGTTACGTAGTATTAAAATAATGTTAACAATGTGACTATTTGCAGTGTAATTCTTGATTAGATTGTTTACACAGTGTTGTTATTGATTTTAGAATAGCAGGTTCCACTTTCAGGTAGGCATTTATGAATTAACAAAAACGGGGTTGGGTACAAAAGTAACATAGCACTACCGAGTACAAAAGTAACATGTTAGTTTTGTCCCCATAATGTAATGAGTATGATTTACTTATTGTTTTATATTAATTATTAGTTTTTTTTACCAACAGAATGCCGCAACAGCGAGTGAGAAAGACAGCAAAAATTCATCTGACAAAGAAAATTGCTTTTGTCTTTGAGCAATAGCCTTTTAGCAATAGTCGACGAAACGAGTAGTGGATAGAATGTATTGACTGCAAAAAATGGTAACATGTTGCATGCATCAATGATAATGCGCCCTATGTGTGCCATAATTGCGTCTGATCAGACTAGGGAACTGAATCTCATAAAAGTTGATATTTTTATGAGTAGAGTTTAGAAGTCAATAACTGTTTTGTTTACATTGTTTACGCATTAAAGAAGTACTATTAATATGTTAAAAGTACAAATAAACATTGATGTAAATAAAACACGTTTTTCTAATAAATAAGTTGATTTAATATGACATTTAATATTATTTACATACACCTTAATCGTGTTACTTCAGACCCACACTGTGTTACTTTCGCCCTGACCTCGGGGTCGAAAGTAACAATCGTCACCTTTTTTTTTAAAACTGTGTAATTCACAGTAAACAATAATTAATGAGGTAAATTTAGATGCAAATTTGTAGAGCACATATTACCCACACACATATTCATTTCATCAAAAATATGAAAAGTAGCTAGAAACCAGTGTCAAAGTACAAAGTGTCACGTTTGTACCCGGTCTCCCCTAATAAGGAAAGGAGTGGAGGGTGGTCTTTGCCCAGTAGTGGGACATAGCAGGCTAGCCAAAAAAACCCCCTTGTCTGCAAAAGAGACTTATGCATTGAAAGAGTGACTATAGAAGTTAACTTAGTACATAGAATAGACAAAGCCCATGTTTCAAGTAGCACAGCAACTTGTTCAAAATGAGGAAATTTTCCAGCAAGTACTTTAATGAAAAGTCTACATCACAATAGGCCTGTATAAAGTTACCTGTTTCAAAAAAACACAAGACATAAAAAAGCTCTGGCTTCCTCGATTCTTCAGGGATCGTTCTTAACAAAACTTATAACTGTTTCAAGAAGTTTGCATACCTGATTTCCCTTGGCTTTCAAGTTACTTTAATTTAATGACGTCAAAAACCTTTGTTTATAATACTAAGGAACTGTTTCATAATTTAGAGTACACGTGTAACTTAGCCCTCATTGGTTTACAGGTGTGTCTCAGGTTATGTCTCATTATTCGTTTTGGCATGACTACCAATAATAAGATGTTGATAAATAATATAGATTGAAAAGTGTAAAAAACTTTTTAAATTGGAAATGAGAATTTTTTAAATTGGAGTAGTAATAATTTTCATTTTACGTATGTTAGTCTAATTAAAAATTAAAGTACAATTATTATGAGGGATAAAATAATATTGTAGGAGTACTTTTAAAATAAATGTTTAATCGTTCATGATAATTCTATACGTAAATAATGTATTTCTTAGACTTGTAATCAAGTATCATAAGTTTTTAAGCTGACATGGTTACTAACACTATCAATAACACTTGTAACAGGATAATTATTTACCAAGTTTTTAAGAGAAACTTCTTATGCGACTTCCAACAAGTTTAACGCTACCTTGTAGGGGGGAATGTTTTATAAAACTCACTAAGAGATGGCAGTATTACAAGATTTGTGACTACGTAGTTCTACTAGGTTTGAGAGAAATAGAAAGAAAAAGAATTGAGAGAAATAGAAAGAAACATTATACAAAACAAAGCAAGGAAAGATAAGTTAGGACCGAACGCCAGAAACTTAATAGAACAAAGAAAGATCTTGTTTAAAGACAGGAAGACCAACAGACAAGAAATAGTAAAGCTAAGTAAAGATATAAACTTGCAAATACGTAAATATAGACAGTTTACAAGAACAGAAACAATCAACTATTATACAGGGTTATTCGTAAAACACCGGCAACCTCTTAAGAGGTCATTCTACTCATCATTATGAACAACTTTTACTATGAGACCAAACCTGAAATCGCGAAAAAAAAATCAGCTGTTCCGTACTTTATGTTCACATAACTCGTAAAAATGTAGGGAACAGCAGATTATTTTTTTCACGATATCGGATTTGGTCTCATAGTAAAAGTTGTTCATAATGATGAGTAGAATGACCTCTTAAGAGGTTGTCGGTGTTTTTCAAATAACCCTGTATAGAAAAATCAGGTGGTATTAAAAAAGCATGGCAGCAAATGAGAGAAACCTTAGATTGGATCGGAAACATGACACACAGAGAATCTAAAAGGAAAAAGACTAACAGAATCGATATACTGAAAATCGCAACCGACTACTACCGCGAGCTATATAGTGATGAGGGATTACTGACTGAACCAAGCCAACAACCTGTCAATGAGTGCAAAGAGGTGGAAGAAATCCCAAATATAATGCGAGATGAAGTTATCAAAGCAATCAACTCACAGAAAAGAGGTAAAGCACCAGGTGAGGACTGCATATCTAATGAACTCCTAATAGGGACATCTGTCAAAACACTAAACTTTATCACACGGTTATTCAATGAAATCTTATATACAGAATACATACCTCATCAATGGACATCGTCAACCATAATACGTCTACATAAAAAAGGAAAGACAAATGATATCGCTAACTATAGACCCATCAGCCTGATATCTAATATTTACAAAATATTTTCTAAGGTATTACTAGATCGCTTAACAAAGATTTTGGACGAAAACCAACCGAAGGAACAAGCAGGGTTTCGATGTGATTTTTCAACGCTCGATCACATTCACACCATAAAACACGTTATCCAGAAAAGTAATGAATATGGAATTACTTACTATCTGGCATTCGTAGACTACAACAAAGCGTTCGACTCACTAAAACACGCAAAGATATGGGAAGCATTAGGAACACAAGGAGTGCACTCAAAATATATACGTCTCATTAACAACATATACACGAGCATGAAAGCTAGAATACGTACAGAAAGAGTGGGTGAAGTTTTTCCTATAAAAAGAGGAGTTAGACAAGGGGACCCGTTGTCACCCAAACTTTTCGCGGCAGTTCTTGAATATGTATTTAGACGTCTCGAATGGGGCAAATATGGACTAAATGTCAACGGAGCTCAACTAAACCACCTGAGATTCGCAGATGATCTAATACTTATTTCAAACAACGCGATAAGCCTACAAGAAATGCTCGAACAACTAGTACATGAAAGCGGTAATGTTGGACTGTCAATGAACACCTCAAAAACGAAATTAATGACAAACGCTGATAAAATCCCTATCATAGTCAATGGTACAATGATAGAATATGTGGAAGAATACACGTATCTTGGTCAAATAATATCTCCAAGAGACCTCACAACGAAAGAAATTAACAACAGAATTAATTTGGCTTGGAAACGATACTGGTCCCTCAAGGAAATTGTGAAAAATCCCCATGTACCACTTAAACATAAAAAGAAAATTTTTGATTCATGTATCCTGCCCATTATGACATACGGATGCCAGACTTGGAGTTTAACGGAACACAACGTACACAAACTAGAGACCTGCCAGCATAGCATGGAAAGAAGCATGCTCAATATCAAACTACAAAATAAAATAAGACTAGAAACAATTCGTAAACAAACCGGGGTTACAGATGTGACGTATTCTATTAAAAAACTAAAGTGGAGATGGACAGGCCACATGATGAGAACCAGAAAAGATAAATGGGCTAAGGACGTAACTGAGTGGTACCCAAGACAGTACAAAAGGAAGAAAGGGAGACAACGTCGTAGGTGGGAGGACGACATCAAAAAAACAGCAGGAAGTATGTGGAGAAGGAAAACACATAATCGCACTCTGTGGCAAGCTTTAGGGGAGGCCTATGCTGGAAAGCAAGACAATCTTCGCGAAACTGGTGTCAATAAGTAAAGTTTAAAATTCATAAAATATGTATTGTAAGATTGTTGAATAAAGGCTATTGTATTGTATTGTATAGTTCTACTAGGTACGCAAGATGGCGTGCAAACAGTCATGCATTCGACTCTTCGGTGTGACTAGCCTTCGCTCAATTTCCACGAGTAGAATAACCTTGATAAACTTATGTAATAATTATGTCATAAAAATTATACAACAAGAATAAACAAAATATTATTAAGAAGCTCAATAAAATAAAGAGAGTGAAAGCGTGGCAATCGAACGCATGCGTGTAGTGTTACGAAGTTTCACTTCTTCCGCGCGGAGGGACTCTACGCACAATTTTTTATTTGTTTTGAATTCCCGATATTTCGGCGCTGTTGCAAACGCCATGATCACGGATAAACTGAAGTTATTGCGGGTGGGTGTTTATGAGCAGAGAGTGGGTGTTTATCAATAGTTGTAATGTAATCAGTAGTGTTGTGTTGTAGTTTGTTGTCACTAGTTGTAGATAGATATTTTATGGAATGACTCAGTGGTCTTGTGCTCTCAAGCGCGACTGATAGGAGATCAAGAGATACTGACTTCGATTCCCGGTTGAACAAAGTGTTATTGGGTTTTTCTATCAGGAATTTCTCAGGCGCAGTCACGGGGTGTGTATTTGTTGTCCGGTTGCTGGCAATGTAAATGTAGGTGAGTTGTTATGCACACCTCTGCCTAACCCTTCGAGAATTACAGGCATATTACGGTGTTATTTGATCGTACGAATTTTTCGATCCCATTAAGCAATGAATCTGAAAGGGGTTCGAACATTTTTGTATGGAGCCTGGCATATCTAGCCGCCGCCATCTTGATTTTTTTTTCAAAATTTCCGAGCACGATAAAAGTGGTATATTTGGATAGAGGACACTTATACAAACAAAAAATGTTAAGTAACATGGTATCCTAAAGTGTCACGTTTCCGAGATTTTTCGCCATATGAGTCCATAATGACACAAATGGCGATCTTTACTTCCAAATATATCACTTTAATCGTGCTCGGAAATTTTGAAAAAAAAATCAAGATGGCGGCGGCTAGATATGCCACAAAGGTTCGTACCCCTTTCTCAACCATGTCTGCTATACTTACAACATGACAAACCAACCTTCCTCTAGCAGTACCCCAATTTAGCATTCACAAAGTGAACCATTTACCATGATTGGCGAAACGTGGGTGTACGTCTCTGCCTAACCCCTTGGTGATTACAGGCGTGACGTTTATATGTAGACTAGCTTTCCCCGTTTTCGCAACATTTTTCATTGCTGGTCCGCTCCTATTGGTCGTAGCGTGATGATAATAGCCTATAGCCTTCCTCGATAAAAGGGCTATCTAACACTGAAAGAATTCCTAATCGGACCAGTAGTTCCTGAGATTAGCGCGTTCAAGCAAACAAACAAACTCTTCAGCTTTATAATATTAGTATAGATTTAATTAATTTAATTAACAATGCCTAAAAATTCCGACGAAATGTGAGTATCGAACTACAATATAACCTTTGAAATTCCAATAATATGCCTGCATTCACAATAGGGTTCAAAGTCCTTAAACTTATAATTGATGTACCTAGCATATAAATTAATTATAATAACTAAAATTTATAGCTAACGAACCATAAATATCAGTTACCCTTAAATACACATGGCTTTAATATACATACGTCTTAGTTAGTAAATATTTTAGATTCATTGTTATGATGATTTTGAAGTAAATGTTAATACTGGCTTCTCTTTGTGTTTTATGATTAAATATAATGTATTTGAATTTGTATTTTGATTTTGTGTGTAGTAGATAATATTACACAATAGATAAAATAAAAGAGGTCTTACTCATCATCTGCCTAGCCTTTTCCCAAACTTTTTTGGGGTCGGTGTCCAGTCCAATCGGATGCAGTTGAGTATCAGTTTGTTTGTTTGTGTTTTTACATTAAGCAACGGCCTGACCTCCACAATCTAGTAACTGGGTGATACGAAACCCTTTGGTAAGACTGGATGTTGTCAAAGATCTACAAATGACAGCCGGGACCAACGGCTTAACGTGCTTTCCGAGGCACGGAGGAAATTTGGTACGTAATTATGGTCACCCATTCGCGGACCAACCTCGGTAAGCACGTCTTAACCTTAAAGATCGACCCATGCGACTGTTAGTATTTATCCACGAGCTCCTCATATAATAATAACAATATGGTGACGCAAAAACATGCTTTTAGAGGCACGGAGGAAACTCGGTACGTAATTATGGTCACCCCTCCAAGGACTGACCTCGGCAAACACGTCTTAATCTTGAAGATTGACCCGTCCGGCATTTTATATTCATAGTAAGAGGCCTTACTATGAACATAAAAAACAAATAACAAACACACCAATCAGTGGATGTGAAACTGCTGATAAGGGGAACCATAGAAAACTATACACTGACCTTATTGGTCCTTATCTTCAGAAAAGGCTTACAGCAGGACTTGCAATCGCCAGGCGTGTATGAATTAAAACAACATGGACAAGAAGTAAGAGTTGCAGCAGGATGTTTCTGCCTACCCCCGTGCGAGAGATATGGAGGAAAGACATTAGTTTATGCAAGTATGTTTTCTTTTCAGGTGGCCTACCATGACGTCTTAAAAACATTATTGTTTCAATCTTTTTCCAGTGAGGGAAAGATTTTTTTAATTTTTGTGTTACTTTTATTGTAAAAACCAATTCGTGTATGTTCAACACAAATGTGTTGAAGAAATAAATAAATAAAGAGATGGAGCTATACTGATTGTCTAGCTCCGTATCTTTCCCTCTCTGGAAAAAGAATGAAACAGAAAATTATCTCGTTAAGTTACAGTAACAGTAACAAATCTAATATTACCATACACGATTTCAAACAACACAAACACACACTCTCTCTCTCACTCCATCACACACACTCGTACACTCACACATACCACTTACACAAATACAAACAATCACACACACACGCACACTCGCACGTATTCAATTATAAACATTATTGTAGTAAATTACCTTTGTACTAGTTTATTGTAACTTTTTGTAAGGGACAGGGACTGTTTTCCCTTAATACAGGATATTCTATAACCTAGCTAGGAAAACAGAACTACACCCACCAGATTGTGATTAACATGGTATAAACTTATACGTATAACTTTGTGTATGCCTCATGTACTACAATCTCCTTTTTTATGAAATAAATTTACTACTGTTACTATAATGTTTTAAGACGTCATAGTAACCCCCCTATTTGTACGACATTATTTGGTGAGTCATCCACATCATTCTGCCCTTATCCTAATTTATTTGGGGTCGGTGCAGCATGTCTTCTTCTTCCATACTTCTTTATTAGGTACTCATCGTCTCTGCAATCACCGCCTTTCCAGCCATATTATGTAGTGAGTCCAACAGTAAAATAAATTCCTTGCCGACTCGTAGTCACACCAGTGACTATCACTTCAGAGGGGACTCTAGTGGGCCTTTCTCCATACAATCGTATTCCGTTGTTTTCTTCGTGGATAACGCGTCTAGAGTAATGATTTTTTTCCAAAAAATCTAAGTCTTATTAATACATGCCCCTATCATTTCCTTTTTTTCAAAACATAATCACTGAAAGAATTATGACAATCCAAAAACCCCAATAAAGCCCGCTTTTACCGCCATGTTCAGTCGACTATCAGATAAATTAGATACGTTTTTATTAAAAAATAAAAAAAAATAGAAGCATAGATATACTTTTCCTCTAAATTTTGATATAAGAAAATTTTTAGATCAGTTTAGTTTTGAAGAAGAAAACAGCGGATTACAAAACGTCTTTTGGTCAAGATTTTTGTGGGTAAAATCAGCCTGAGGTGCAGTTGTCTCCTTTGCACTTTACGGGGGCTTGGTCGGGCGCAGCGCGACGGCAATAGTTACTTCAAATACCTATTCTTCAAACTTGGGGCTAGAGTCCCCTCTTAACGGCGTAAATAACATGCAAACAGAAATTTATTACGTTTTACAAAATGATATTTGGATGGATAAAATCATACGCCATACAGAAACGAAACAAGCCACCCGCTTAAATAAATGTATAAACTTTAATAGGCTGTTAAAGCAATGGAAGCTCCTATCTACACAGTGGGCCACTGTGTAAAAAGGAAGCACGACTGTCTATTTGAACAGTCAAAACATCATTTTGCCTACATTTCGCGAACATCGCAGTAGTACAAGAATTTGCGCAAATACATAACTTTACGTGCGAATAGAAAATATTTTTTCGTCCACCTCTATTTTCTATTATGTCGCCAATTTTTCTGCCAAAAGACAAATAGTGGAAAGTTTGTAGGAAATAAATTTACGTTTGCACATTCTATAGAATACGCAAGCGGGTCTGTGGCCCGAATTTAGAATTCTATTTGCACTGTCTTACTGTGCTGTGAGAGCGTATTTTAAGAAAATTTGTATCACTTTTGGAGATATTCCCGTTGCAAATTTGCTATATTTTCTATTACGGTTCTTTCTGCACCTTATATACAAGACTAGATGTGCCTTGTGGTTTTAGCCGCCGTTTGTGACTTTTTTACTTTTTGCTCGGCTCCTAAGGGTTGTAGCGTTATGATGAAATAGCTCATGACCTTCCTCAAAAACTGGCTTTGAACTGCAAAAAGATTTTTCCATTGAAAAAAAACTTTTTCTAGACAGTAAACGAATGAAATCAACAAATACTTCGTGTCTTCTTCATGTATGTGTACATACTCGTATCTGAAGTAGATAACTTTACTTTTATTATTTAAAATTTTGATGTCCCACCACTGACTTATCCCCTTTTTTATTTTAATTCCATAACGTCCACCCAAAGGTGTTATCTGGAAGATATCGCTATCAGCGGTAAGACCGCTGTTGTTACCATAAAATTAGCAGTTTTGTAAACCCGTTATGTTTTATTTTTGGTGTACAATGAAGTTTTATTCTATTCTATTCTTCAGCTGCTGCAAAAAAACCTTGCCCTACACTAGGAAATTATCTTGTATTGTGGGTGCGTTTACAAGCATTTAAACTCACACACACAAACAGCCAGACCTAGAACAACTATTTGTAGGCCATACAAATATTTGTTCCGTGCGGGGATCGAACCCGCGACACGCAGCGCAGCAGTCGATCGCTCAACCACTGCGCCAAACGTACTTCATTATATTAGTGTGGATGTTTTCATGGCTAAATGTTATATTACATCATCATCTGCCTAGTTTTTGCCACAACTATGTTGGGGTCGGCTTCCAGTCTAACCTAACGCAGCTGAATACGAGTATTTTAAATGGAACGACTTTCTATCTGACCTCCACAACCCAGTTAGTACTGGGTAATACAATACCACTTTTTAAGACTGGTGTCAGACTTTCGGGCCACTGACTGCCTGTAACAACTCTCAAAGATGTCATGACAGCCGGAATCCCTTGACATGCTTTTCCAAGGCATATAGGAAACTTGGTATATAATGAGTGGTCATCCATCCACGGAGCGACCCAGGCGGGCTCGGCTTAACCTGCACGGACGAGTACATTACTATATAGGTACTCCACTCCGCGTTTGAGATGTGGTACTGGAGAAAGATGCTGCGTATCCCCTGGACAGCATATTGGACAAACGTCTCCATACCGTGAGAGCTCAAAATCTCCTCACGGCTGTCATCCGAGTGCCTGCACAGAGTCCTGGAATACTTCGGTCACATTGCGAGGAAGGACGACGGTAACCTGGAAAAACTAATGGTGACCGGCAAGGTGGATGGGAAAAGACCTCGTGGACGCAGCCCAATTCGATGGTCTGACCAGATCCGTACCGCCCTTGACTCCACAGTCCACAGCGCCCTTCACACAACCAGAGACAGAAAAAGCTGGAAAAAGATCACCCAAGAATTGAGGAATACGACGCAACGAGGAGGAGGTACTCCACACATATTTATTCCAAAACCCCTTACTGAAAAGAAAGTGGACACTAGACGACATTCACGAACACCGATAATAAACTCATTAATCAAAACAATCCGTACGAAACATTTTAATTCATTCCTTCTCAGAACACTATAAGCCTTTGTCACATAAAAATAAACATCAAAAAACATTGAAAGCCGTGAACAAATAGCTTTATTCCCGACCGGGTTTTAATCAGATTTTTTTTACTTCCAATGAAGGGGCCACGGTTTTCTCTGTCCTTTCGTTTAAATGGATTGAATTGTACTAAGGTAACATCTTATTCTACGTTTGAATTCAATATGAAATTTTTAATGAACGGATAGTGGTCTTTTGTCATATTGTTTCGTTCTAAATTTAAATTGAAACTATTTCTATGAATGGTGGTTATGTATAAAGTGAGAATTTGAATTTTGTTTTGTGTTATATATTTTTAATTAAACATTTGATTTAATATTTTAACTGAGTTTCAAAATTATCATTAATGCTCTTTGTGTTTAATTATATCTTTATATCAGATGAAATGAAATTAATGAAATATGTGAATTATTTCTTAACTTCCGAAAAATCAACATGAAAATTGAATAATGGAACAATAAATACAACAAATCAAAAACATAAACAAAGTTGTGTGTTGTGACAGTTAGACAGGTATGTTTTAACACTTATCAGTTTCAGTTTTCAGTTTAATTTATCTGCATTTTCAAATAACACAATATAAATCGTTGCATACAGAAAAACAACAGATTTAACAGTCGAACAAAATGTTAAAACTAAATCAAAAACGGGAAACTGAAAATAAATTTTGCACCAACGCCGATTTTGTGTCTGTGCAACTTTTAATACCTATTATAGTACCACAACTCGAATACGAACGCTTCGCTGGTTGAATGTGGTTTCAAACTGGGTTGCAACGATTGTGGCTATCGTTGAGAATTTTGCTCACGCGGCAACACTGGAAAGGAAACAAAGGATGTTTTTGTTATGATAGGTGAGCACAAAAGTGTTTATAAAATCCGGAGAAACTGAAGACTATTGACATGCTTACATGTAAAGGCAAGAGGAGCTCGTGGATAAATAATAACCAGGATCGATCTATAAGGTTAAGCCGTGCTTGCCGAGGTTGGTCCGTGGATGGGTGACCATAATTACATACCTACCGAGTTTCCTCCGTGCCTCGGAAAGCACGTTAAGCCGTTAGTCTCAGTTGTCATTTGTAGATCTTTGAGTCGTTGCGAGTAGTCGGAAGCCAAAAAGTCTGACATCCAGTCTTACCAAGGGGTATCGTATTACTCAGTTACTGGGTTGTGGAGGTCAGATAGGCAGTCTCTTCATGTAAAATACTGATGCTGCATTCGGTAAGACTGCATGGAAGCCGACCCCAAGATAGTTTGGGAAAAGGCTAGGCAGATGATGATGACATGCAAAGCCAACATAATAATATATTGATTGCGATTAAAGATTCAATAATGTTCATTTAAGTGCAAAGTACATAAGCAAGAGAAAAAAGAATATAGGGTCTAGCAGTCTTACATACTTGATTGGCTAATATTTTTAACACGACACAAGCTATTTCAAATTCTTTAATACCAATAAGAGGGAATAAGAAGTGTCACAAACAAAGTTGTTCACCAATACAATACTTAACATTATAATGCAACTGCAGACTTCACTCAGCTTTTCTCGCGTCGTTGGTTCCACATTTTACATTTTTCGCCTGCAAGGGAACCTGTGAAAAATACATGAAACGTCCCACTTTCATGAAAAGCGAAATTTTGGAACGAATGTGTTTTAATTTTTAAAATTGTCGAGTCTTTTTATTCTTGAGTAATCTTACTCAAAAATAAAAAGACTCGACTGAGTGGTTTGAGTTGGTCTGCTTTACATTTTAATATTAAAAATATACATTTTAATATTAAACACAAGCGTGGCGCTGTAATACATAATTATAAATGTGAACTCTATTGAGTAATAGAATTAAGTGCTGAACCGTCTTCTGACTCAAGTGGGAAGATGTAACTCCTATTTCCTAAAGGGAATTCAATGAAACCGCAGCAAGCTGTGGTTATAGAGCTGTGTCGCAAACTATGCTCCACCTCCTATCCTGCCCTCTTAGCCCAAAACCATGCAGCTCAAGTGAACTCTGCGCTGCCACCAACGACGCGGTGGAAGTGGCGAAGATCTGGTCTAGCAAGATATAAAGATTGTCATGCCAGCGACACGAAGAAGAAATAATTTTAAAAAATTAAAAAACCTCCGACTGAAAAAACCTCTAAAAAACCTAAAATAAAATTAATTCAAGCGGCGTAGCGTCGGGGGGGGCGCTTTGTTTAGTGTTTGTGCTGAGCGGTCTACTTAGCGGTCCCCCGACGCTACGACGCTTGGATTAATTTTATTTTTGGTTTTTTTAGTCGGGGGTTTTTAAATTTTTAATTTAATTTTTATTTCATGCTTTTTAAACTTAAACTATTTTTTTCTTAGCCTTGACTGTCCCAATCCTGGGCATAGGTCTCCTCCCTTTCCTTCCACTTTTCTCGGTGTTGCGTCTCTAAGAACGATATAAATTTAAAAAATCTCTAGCTCTTATGGGGGAGGGGGGGTGTGCTCTCAGCCTCCCCCCCTCCTGGCGATGCCCATGGTTACAAGTGACAAGAATTCAAATTTCGAATCGATCAGACCCGTAGAAGTTGTTTATATCCCTTCATCAACTAGAAAAGAGGTGATGAGCTTTAAACGGCTGAGCAGATTTTCTCGAAATAAAGCTCGAAATCGAGAGTGTTTTTCACTTTCGATTAAAATACATTTCAAACGACACCAATTTTATCAAAATCGGTTCATCCGTTTAGGAGCTACGCTGCCACAGACAGACACACAGATACACACGTCAAACTAATAACACCCCTCTTTTTTGGTCGGGGGTTAAAAAGAAAACTGATGACTCAACATGTCTTTTAAACCGCGATATTGTCGCAAAATCTAGACAAATTCCCACCATCACCAGTTTAAACCGATGACGTAAAACACGAAAGTCTCGCAACATTACAAATCCGCCATTTTATTTCAATTTTAGCGTGCAGTGGCGTCGTCACATAGATTATTCATGCTCACGGGCCTTGCCGCAATAAAAATCCTTTAATTGATCACTACGGACAACGTTGTGTTACTTTTTACTGACGGTTGATGTTTTAGCTTTTTTTACTGGATGGTTTTACATTTTCATGGTTACCTGTTTTAATTTTAGGATCTAGATGTATTTTATTTTACAAAAAAAACTTGTGGAAATAATTTAAACTTTGACGTCCAATATCTCAGTAACTAGAAGGTTCCCAGGTATGGTCCAGAACAAAAAAAAAACCGGCCAAGTGCGAGTTAGACTCGCGCACAAAGGGTTCCGTACCATTATTTATAAAAACGAGCAAAAAAAATCACTTGTTTGTATGGGAAAATGCCCCCCTTAAATATTTACTTTTTTCTGTTTTTAGTATTTGTTGTTATACCATCAACAGAAGTACATAATCTGTAGAAATTTCAACTGGCTACCTATCACGGTTCATGAGATGAAGCTTGGTGACAGACGGACGGACGGACGGCAAAGTCTCAGTAATAGGGTCCCGTTTGACCCTTTGGGTACGGAACCCTTAAAAATGATTGCAATGACGGGGAGAACAATTGCCTTTCGGCTTCGGTAAAGGTCTGCTTACACCTTTTATGTAAAAGAAAAGTTAACAACAACATTCTTCCCTCCTAATGTACAACCCATCTAAGCGATGTCCCAGGACACCGCAGACGGTATTCAAGTAATTGAATGAACAAGACGCATGGCAATTTTCCACCCACACGACTTCAATCCTCCCTAGCTTATTAGTTCGTATAAACGGTAATTTGTGAACTGCTTTCTGATTCTAAGACGACATGAAGTTAATTCTGAAGGTCTTTGGCCTCACAAAAACGAGCTGAAAAATGTTGAGTCTTATTGAAAAGCTAATCTAAAGAACCTGGAATTTGGTGAATTAGTTGATGGATGGACGAAAATCGTAGCCTCAGAAGAAACCACTGAGTTAATGTGAACAAAAAAAAAACAAAAGTCATTTATTCAAATTAGGCTGATAATCAGCACTTTTTAAACGTCTAAATTACAAGAGAGAGTCCCCCAAAACGCACGCCCTTCGCCACTTCCTAGTGTTTTAGCTGGAAAGAAGAAGTGGAAAGAAACCTGATACGTAAGTGGAAAACACATGATAGTCTGATTTTTTTCTAACGCGGTGTCCTGCGTGAGCGACGAATACGACGCGACGCGACGCAACACGACGCGACGTAATGCGACGCGATACTACACGCGACAAATGTCCTACGTGATTTCGGTCATTAATTAATTCTCGAGACATGGGAAAGTACAGTACAATTTTGCTCGAAAGTTTATATTTAAAGTAGTAGTTCGTGGTGACGCGTCTGGACGCCCTCAAAACAAGTACGCGTTACTTCGCGTCTCGCCGCAGACTGTCATATAGGCCGCAAGCAGGATATGCCGTTGAGTTGATCGCGTTCGTCGCGTTCGCAGCGACGCGTCGCGTCGTATTCGTCGCTCACGCAGGACATCACGTAAGCATTCATCTTCGCTTCGCCTCCGCTACGATCTTCGGACTGCCGCATTGGCTTAGTGGTAGCAAGCGCGACTGCTGAGCAAGACGTATTGAGTTCGCTCCCTGGGTCGAGCAAAATGTTATAGGTTTTTTTTGTAGCAGCCACGTAGTTTGGATCTGTGCCCGGTGTATCAAAAAATCCAAATATTTTATTTTACATAGGCCTACATGGGCACTTATAAAACGTCGACAAAAGGTGCATGGTTCGGGTTGGTCGTTTCCTATGGAGAAGAACTGGCAAGAAACTCCATGGTTACTCTTTTAAAATCATTTGGGTTTACAATATTTGAAGTTACAGCGTTAGTACTTAAGTATGGGAGGACATCGTAGGCCCGACAATAAGTCATTGCTTACTACGAAACTTAAAACAAGATAAAAAGTTACCAAGGATCTAGGAATCTATAAGGCCTACAATGTCCACACATTCACAAACACGAAAAAAGAGTCTATACAACAACAACAAAAAATGGTTGATGGCAATTGCATAGGACTTTAACATAACTGGCGAAATGTGGGCGCACTATTGGATACGTTTTAGTCTAACTCTTCGGGGTTAATTTTAATTATAGGCGTGATTTTATGTCATCTTCGCTTGCGAATACTACCTATTCACATTCCTTATTAAAATGCAGTGTGGCTTTTACTGTTCGACGTTTGCAGGCAAGTGTAAAGGTATAAAAGGCTCTTGATATTTCTTGGAAACTAACGAATAGTTAATAAAAACATTCTGATAAGACCCCACAGTCTAAAAGGGTGTGAACACACACATTGCAATCACAAGCTTTTGTATACAGGGTGTAACGGAAAGGGTATAAAGGGTGTAAAACACCTCTTAACGAAGCCGAAAAGCACTGGTTCTCCCTGTCATTGCGATCATTTTTTTGTTCTACACCATACCTGGAAAAGTTACTTGTCAAAAAAAAATACTTGTCAAAAAGTTGGAACTTTGACCCCTAATATCTCCGTAACTAGATACGGAGACATTAGGGGTCAAAGTTCCAACTTTTTGACAAGTGTTTTTTTTTATACAAGTTTTTACTTCAAACACCTCCACGACTCCTCTACTATTCAATCCGTCCATCAGCACAATGTTTTGAGTGCGTTACATTGAGTTCTACCACAAAACATGATTTTTCATTACTCATACTCTGAAAATAGGTCTGAAGTTGCCTGAGGAGCGGGTTGAAAGTAATTCTTTTCCTCCCTAGGGAGAATCGCTTTCAACTGACAGATGCCAAATTATAAAAAAAAAAACTAGTTCAATTTTCACATTTTTATTGAAACATGTTCCAACTTTCTATGCAGCCACGATGTAAAATTGAAATAACTTAAAGTTAAGTATTGATTAAAGAATCTATATTTTTTTAATAACTTTATTATAATTTAGTTTAAACAATTTCTTTAAAATAACATAGATTTGGGCAAAATATTTACCATTTTTTCAATGATGAAAATGAAAAATAATGGCAGAATAGCTGGCTGGCCACAGAAACAAAAACAAAGTAGACGGGAAAAGTTGTTGATTTATGTAAAATAAAATTTACTAAATTTTCCTTTTGCTAATTCATGTTTTTATTTTTACTTTCCTTGTATTCGTAATGAAAAGCACAGTGTTTACCTCGGGTTAAAGACTTATTTAGTCCCTCGAACTATTGGCGCCCTCACTTCGTTCGGGCGCCAAACCCCGTCTCGGGACTAGGTAAGTTGCTTTCACCCCTAGGGTAACAATGTACTATTACACCCCCAAAAAAAGGCAATAATTTTTGCGTAAAGTTACTTAGTTTCATGTACAGAATGCTTGGTTGACGGCTTCGTGATGAGGTGATTTATACGGTGTATACATACTTAAAGGTGTGCTACAGACGATCTTACTGAACATGTTTCTCTATCGGACAAACATCGTTACATTTGGGTCTAATAGATATTGCAATTTTCTATGGGGCAGCAGATAATTTTTTCACTGAAAAACATGTTTTATTATGAGAAACATGTTCAGTTTGATTGTCTGTTTGATTGTCCCTTAAGTATAAATATACCCTTTCCGTTACACCCTGTATACAAAGAGGCTTTTCATTAACATGTATTGTACAGGTCACTATTAGGGTATTAGGTACGTGGTGAACTAAATAACACAACACAGTTTGGTTTCAACGCGCACGTCTTACTCGCACGGCGGACTAGCAGAGAGTGAGCGACTGTGCGGTCAGTGAAGCGACTACCTGACCGCACCCCCACTACCGCTCGCCCCACCAGTAAGGTATGTCGGTATTTATTTAAACACTACATCTACCTTTTACAAAATTAGAAAAATAGCATTATTTCGTATAATTATAAACAAATACAAATCAGTGTATTTCAAAAACAATCATCAATATTTTAAATAATGGTCTGCAAAACAATCAACATATTAATTATCGTCACACACATTTCTATCGACGGTGTCGTTATTTCCTGACGAAATATCATCCTGCTCATTTGTGCAAACTTTCCACTTTCCTTCAACCCTCTTCAAATGTACCATATTTCTCCGTAACCCTTGTCCACTATCATCATTTACCAATTCGACATCGTTCCCTTCTTTGTTTACCACATGGGTAACGGTTCTATGTGTTGTATCTTTGAATGTACTGGATAACTTGTTTTCCTTTATTGTATTTTTTATATATACTTTTTCTCCAATATCTATACTAGATTCTGTCGCTTGCCTCTTCCTATCTGCATATTCTTTTCCTTTGTTTTTCATTTCACTGTCCCTGTCTCTAGCTTCTAGATCCGTAAACTCTTTATCTATAACGGAAGGCAGCTTATCTCTAAACTGTCGTCTGAAAAAGAGTTCTGCAGGAGTTTTACCTGTGACGGAATGGGGGGTGCTATTGTACATAGTGAGATATTTGAGCAAATCTTCTTGCCAATTAGATTTTTGGCTTTGGCTAATCCGTAAACGTTTCAATATGCTGCGGTTCTGCCTCTCAACTTCGCCATTTTGCTGAGGCCAATAGGGAATGCTATGAAACAATTGAATACCAAATTCCTTGCAAAAACTTTGAAATTCTGTACTAACAAACTGCCGACCACTATCAGCGGTAACACTTACGGGTGTGCCTAACCGAGAAAATACCTCTTTAAGCATGCTAATGGTGTGTGCAGAATCTATGTTTTTAGTGATTTTGATTTCTTTGCTATAATAATCTATAATTACTAAAAGATAATGCCCGGTAGGTGAGGGTCCAAGATAATCTATTGCTATGTCAACCCAGGCCTGCATTGGCAGTTCTCTTCTGCGCATGGGGTTAGGAGGATTTGGAGCAGAAACCAGAGTGCAACCCTTACAAGCTCTAACACAATGTTCAGCATCTCTATCTATTTTGGGCCACCACACTTTGGAACGTAGTCTCATTTTCATGGCTACAATACCCGGGTGGCCTTCATGAGCAGCTGCTAAAACTTTTGACCTCAAACATGACGGGATCACTATTTTATTCCCACGCAACAGTAAGTTGTCTTGAAAACAAAGTTCTTGTTCAAAGACCTTATAAACGTTGACACTCTGGTCCCAGGTATTGTTGTATATTCCATTCCTGACTAACTTCAGCTCTGAATCATCTTCGCAAGCTTGCCTTAATTCACGCAAAGTAATTGCTACTGGACGATATTGATCAACAACTAGGTTCAAATAATTATCATCATCAAAAGGCTGTGGAGACTTATTATCCGAACAAAGTCTTGACAGTGAGTCTGCAATATTTTTCTTGCCCGGGCTATAGACTATTTTAAAATTATATGACTGAAGGCGCAGAACCCACCGCTGGATTCTCGCACACGGTTTGGAATCGGTTCCAAATATCACCTCTAACGGCTTGTGGTCACTAACAAGTTCAAAACTATCCTTTCCAAACAGGTACATATTGAAATGTTCCACTGCCCAAACCAACGCAAGAGCCTCTTTTTCGGTCTGACAGTACCGTTTCTCACGCTCTGTAAGACTTTTGTTGCCATATGCAATTATCCGGGGACCGTTAGTGCCATGTTGGACGAGCACAGCTCCCAAACCAACTCTGGACTAGCGTCGGCATAGACTTGGGTACGGTCAAGCGGATCATAGTAGCCTAAAGTTTTAATCTGAGTCATGGCACGTTTCAACCCATCAAAAGCTTGTGTTTGTTTATCGCGCCAATAAGAGGTGATATCCACACCTTTGCCTAGCTTTAGTCTTAAAATTTCGCGCAAAGGTTCGGTCCATGTAGCTAAATTAGGGATCCATTTTCCTACATAATTAATTAGCCCTAAGAAGCTTTGTACTTCCTCAATGACTGTTGGTTCTCGAAACGACTCTATTGCCT
Organism: Cerastis leucographa; assembly: GCA_963082945.1. Taxonomy (NCBI): domain Eukaryota; kingdom Metazoa; phylum Arthropoda; class Insecta; order Lepidoptera; family Noctuidae; genus Cerastis; species Cerastis leucographa. The sequence goes on from OY720361.1 coordinate 2,636,924, forward strand.
TTACATATTTATTGAGAGGCTTAACTCCCTTACAGGATAACTGATGACCGAGAAAATCAATTTGATTTACTCCATATGCACATTTTGTATCATTTAGCAGAACATTGTTTTCTTTTAAAACCTGTAAGACTTTTTTGAGCCTTGCGCTATGTTCGGCCTCGTCGCTACCGTAAGCGACTATGTCGTCAATGAAATTAACGACTCCTGTACAAGGCAAGAGAACCCTTTCTAAATTTTTTTGAAAATATTCGGGTGCGCACGAGATTCCAAACATGAGACGCTTGTATCTAAATAATCCTTGGCTACAAATAAATGTCGTGATCTGTCTACTGTCTTCACTTAACTCTAGTTGGTGAAATGAATTTTTTAAGTCTAGTTTGGAGAATACTTTGGCATTTCTAAACTTTGGAATTAATTGTTCCATAGTGGGCAAAGGATGCTTTTCCCTAATGATAGCTCGGTTGGCTCTCCTCATATCTACACAGAGGCGAACATCGCCATCCGCTTTTAAAACAGGTACCAATGGAGAAATCCAGTCAGATGGGCTATTAACCGGCTCTATAATGTCTAACTCAACAAGCTCTTGTATTTTTTTATTAATTTTAGACTCTAGTGGGACAGGGACTCTTCGACAAGGCTGAGCAACTGGTTTAATTGATCTATCTATAGGGATATGAATTTGAACATCTTTAAATTTAGGGAACATACCAACGACAGCATTTACTCCCAATCCAATTTTTAGAACTCCAAGGCACGTGGCGGTGTCTTTTCCTAGCAAATTTCTAGTGCCATCTTTTACAACATAAAATGTGGCTTTTGTTCTAGAAAAATTGTTACCAATTATTATGGTAGAGTCAAAAGACCCAAGTACGGTTAAAGCACTACGACTTCCGTAGGCCACAAATGTCTTGTTTGGAGATTTTACTTGATTTTCAACAAGTACTCCATTGTTCTTGAGAATTTGCCACGTTACGTCGTTAATTATATTACATTTACTGCCAGAGTCTATTATCATCTCAATTTCAACGCCCCCTAGCGTACATCTAATTGTGTCGTCATTATCAATATGAAAAATATAATCTACCTCTTCAGATTTGGTTTTGGATTTCTTACTAAGACTAAAAGGTTTAGAAGAGGTATCACTACTTTTACGTTTTCCCGCCCTAGTCCTACATTGTTTGCGAAAATGTCCAACAAACCCACACTTGAGACACTTCTTATCTCGGGCTGGACAAAATTTAATATCATTTGAATGACTGCCACCACAACGCACACATGAATTTACTTTTAAGGACTTTTTAGAAGCTTCCACTCTATTAACCGACAGATCTTTACTTGAACTTGGCAACTCAAAGTTATTAAGTTGTCGATTTACAGTCTCTAAAGCGTTGGCTTCAAAAATAATCTTGTCAAGGGTAACATCATCCCCAAGGGTCAGAATTGTTTTTCTTAATTTGGCTGACTCACACTTCTCGGTGATTTGATCGATCATGTGTTCATCAGGGGCAGTGAATTTACATTTGGAGCTCTGGTGCCTGAGTCTGACGAGAAACTTATCAAATTTTTCTCCATTTTCTTGTTTAATGAGCCTGAACAAGTGACGCTCATAAACACGGCTTTGCTTGGGGGCAAAATATTCCTCAAGCTTGTTGATAGCAATAGTAAATACATCATTGTTATCACAAGTAGTTTCTACATGTGCACCAGGAATATTATAATATATTTCTTGGAGGGGTAACCCACCCATGTGTAAGAGCAAAGCCCTTTTTGCCTCAGGTGTGGTAACGTTGGTGGCAGTCAGATACAGCCCTAGTGCACGTTTCCATTTTTCCCAGCGTAAACCAACTGAAGCTGGGTCACCGTCACAGTCCAAAGACTCTACAGGTGGTATGTGCGACATACTTGCGGTCTACCTGGAAGGGAAGGAGTAATTTCCTTTTTTTAGGTACCGTTCCGAATTAATCGAACTACCTCTTGATCTTATCGTATTTTACCCTAGTCTATTTAGACTGTTATCCATACAAGATCATTTAGGTACCGTTTGCTTAAGCAAACTACCTCTGACAACAATGTTAGCTTCGATTATTGACAGAAGAAAAAGTGTTAATTTGAACAGGGCATGTCTATCACTGGTATCAAGATTACTCGAGAACGCAAATAATAATTAATAATTGGTTAAAAATAAGGAGCCACACAGTTTAACATGCATAATAATATCTTGATCTAAACTTCCTTATAATCATAATTATAAAAACCGTCTTTAATTTAGATATCTACAATATCGCTATAATAATCAATATTTATATTTATGTGCTTAGTATTCTTAACAACACTCCCATTCGTATCTGTCAATAATCAAAACGTCCATCATTGCTGTACTAGTTTCGTTATTACACGAATATTTAGGTACCAATCAAAGCTAAATCAGTTTCGTTTTGAAATATTGACTGCCATTAACATTGTATTATAACAATTTAATAATATTGCAATAATGGTATTTCAAGAATTTCATAAATACAATTAAAAGATACTAACAAATTAGAAAACTATTATGTAAGGCATCAATATACAACTAACTGATCTGCTACCGATTTACCTCTTGGTTACTTTGTTCACAACACTCGGTTTTATTTTTAATTCGGCACGTACCTTATATTTTGTATCCTGGCAGGGTCGCCACTTGTACAGGTCACTATTAGGGTATTAGGTACGTGGTGAACTAAATAACACAACACAGTTTGGTTTCAACGCGCACGTCTTACTCGCACGGCGGACTAGCAGAGAGTGAGCGACTGTGCGGTCAGTGAAGCGACTACCTGACCGCACCCCCACTACCGCTCGCCCCACCAGTAAGGTATGTCGGTATTTATTTAAACACTACATGTATAATGCTCATATTCATGTATTAATAACCTTCACAAATAATGAACAAGAACAATACTCTCACCACCCAAAACAAACTAACTACATACATATTGTTAAGTCTTTCTTTCCCTTGGTTTAAATAACGTCTATTTCAGACGCAACCGTTATTGAAATTTTGGCCCCAAAACTGTTATTATATTCACGAAACGGACCCCAAAGATTACCGATAGGCCGTTAACTAAACAGTTTGCATAATATCTTGATATGGGAACAATACCAGTTTAGTATATTAACTGGGACAATAGTATTGGTATAGGATTTAGATTCAAAATATCTATTGTTTGTATTACTGTAGGTTTTGGGAAAAGACCATTGAAAAAATGATTGACCTATAATGAAATTAAAAGCGTACTTAATGGCACGCGCTAGACTAATAGGCTAGCTCACCGTCCGTCCGTCTTATGACGACAGGCCGTGGTGACGGCGCGTTCGTGTTCCACGCGCACCTCAAGGAGATGTCAGCAAATTGGAAGCGGTCCGAGAGGGCCGATGCCTGCCAGGGCTGCGGGACTGTTCGAAAGAGATACCGTGGCCCTGGAACACAAAAGGCTAAGAAGGAACATGGAAGGGTTTAGCTAGTCTGACACTCCCTTCCGCTCCGCCCAGAGCGAGATGGGTCATTTGATGATTACCCGAACGAAAAAAAAAAGGTTGAAGCGCAGGGTCGCCGTGAAATTCATATTTTATTACGTTTTTTGCAATTCGTTGGTCAGTTTCAGGTTGTATGTTGATTAAAATTTGATGAATTCAACGTTTAAGTAGTCACTGTAATACCTACCTTAGCTGCTGTAGACACTGATCAATAATTAGATTCATGCGTGTTCCGCCTTAGCGTATTGTTATGCATATCAGTGTGTATTTACGTGCGGCGTCCGGTTGAAAATAGATCATAGACTAAGAGCTTTAGTTATTGGAACGAAGTTCCTTATCGCGCGTTGTGAAAGGGGGCTAGACGGAAAAAATTCTTACGAAAAGTTGTCAAGACACTTTTTGCTATAGTAAGCTATTAATTGTAAGCTTTATTTCTTTAAAATAAAGTTGAAATTTCCTTAAATTACGTACAATTGGGGTGTGTATGTGAGTAAGGATAGATATGATTATTATTTTGAGTGACCGAACTACAAAGTACAAATTCGGTTGTGCAGTTAAGTAAGACGTATTGCTTCGAATTAAGGATTAATCTTCCTTAAATTAAATATTTTATTTTTCGCACACTAACTTAAATCTAAAATGTATTGATATTATGTACGTGAAAGGAACTTCGTTCCATCCGGGTGTCCCTTGACACCTCTCAAGTTTTTTGTTATAATAGAACGGTCGGCTAATAATTACAGAAAATTGTTCGTTATTGCATCGACGATAAGATTAGTTTCACTTTCCAATTTATGCCTAAGTATTTATTACAATAAAACAGTGGAACGTGTGTTTGTATACAGCACGATATCAGCAAAAACGATGAAGTGAAAAATATATGGATCTGAAATAAGTTACCAAAAACTTTAACGAGGATAGGTCCTCGTTAAAGTTTTGTACGTCATGTTAGTAAATTTTTGGCGGTTTCGACATTTCGAAGCCGTTTGCGTTTTAGAGAATCAGAAGAGGCGTTGTTTCAGCCAATGAACTTTCAGCCAAGAAACAAGCAACGTCTCTATCTAATTTGAAGTGAACACAAATTATAAAATGGCATTTTACCAAAAGCTTGGTATAATTATGCAGTGTTTTCACTCTCCTGTAAAGTTGCTGTTTTTGACTTACGTGGTGTTAGAACTTAAGCGGTGTTATGTTATTAATGTTGAAATTCTATGCAGAAATTCTCAGTGTATTAAATGTAATTGCCAATTTTTGAAAGGTGAAGGTAATAAATTAATTTGGGTACATGGATGTATTTGCTCGCGTACTGGGAACTAACTTCTTGTTTTTCTCTAGCCTAGAAGGACGACTTCTAATGCGAATTCCAACAAGGTTGCGTCAAACGTTTAACGCTACCATGGAGGTATCATGGAGGTGTCATGGAGGGGGTATGAAAGCACTGTTGCTTTAAACGTTCAACGCTCCTGGGTAGGGATTATAAAGAAAGAGACAGAGCGAGAGTGAATTCGTGGCACTCGAAGTTTCACTTCTTCCGCTCGAAGGGACTCCACGCATTATTTTTTTTTCATCATTTGCCTAGCTTTTTCCCAACTATGTTGGGGTCGGCGGCTAGTCTTACCGGACGCAGTAGAAATACTAATATTTTACATGGAGTAAAACCGCCTATCTGACCTCCACAGTCCAGGTAGTACTTGGTCAACCTGCAACAACTGTCAAAGATCTATAAATGAGAGTCGGGACTCGGGACCAACGGCTTAACCTAAATTAAAATTCTTAATTCTTGCGGCTAATCTTGTTTCTTTTTATACAAGGAATAATAGTCAGGTCTGTAAAAACTATCCTTTAAAATACACATTTTTTTTTTTGTAAAAGTTCCTAAATTAAGTGATAAAAGGCTCGCTGCAATATTATTAAGTTAGTTTTAAGTTATTTTGCTGCGCCCCAACAGGGTCATGTACTGTCTAGTTTTAAGCCCATAGCTTGTAACTGTGATTGTGTACGTTTTGCATTAAATAAAATAAATAAACAAATATTTAATTTGACCAAACCAATAATAACAGTGCAATAATTTCTACTGGCATTAATAGGTCATCTGCGTTTTGGCAGCAAAGATAAAAGATAGCTGCGGCTGCCAATGTTTAGAGTATTATAATATTCGTAAATTTATGTTTTGTGTAGCTAACACAAGTGTTGTGTAATACTAGTAGTTTTTTTCTAAACATTTACTTTGCTGGTGGGCGAATTTCAAGCAATCCAGTCTCTGATCTCACATACAAATCGCTTTTAATATTATACTGACTGAACTTGTTCTATTTCTTTGCCTCCATTCTATTCTCCAAGTGACTTCATCTGATTCTTTTTCACATAACGTAGTTCACCTTATCACTTATCAATGCTCAGTACAAGCTTATCCTCTTAAGAAATCACAAAGAGGCGGAACAAACCACGTACATTTGCCTTATCTTGCATTACTCGCAAGATCTCTTCTGTAAACGGAAGATCCAAATGGAATACAGAGTACGTGTGTCAACGTCGTCGCTTAGAAGCGCATACAGACCTAATGTTGGTAAAATCTAGGTTTGTGAAGTCAGTACGTAATGGGGAATAAAAGCTAGATATAGGTACGGATATCATGCCCGATATAATAACTACGCAATAAGTAAACTCTTTTGCAAAAAAAAAACGGCCACTTTAGATCTTTTCTTTACTTCAATGAAGAAGAACAAGAAAGAGGTTTTATTAATTTGACAATGTATTGGCATGTCATTTGAAGTATCCTGGCCTGATTCTTTAAGTTCCAAATTAAAATTTTGAAATTAACAAAAGAAAAATATTGATTATTTAGATTATTGTAAAATTGCTTTATATTACTAATGGCGCGAATTGCTGAAAAGATATTTAATTTTACTGATTACTAAAATTTTAAAACTCTTTGAAAATTTTCTGCAAACCAAACAATTTAATCTTTCTTTTTACATTAAATACCACTTTTTGATATGAGTTATAAAGCGATAAGGGCCGGTAAATTTATAGCCCTACTTGAAGAAGGTTAGCAGCTGGCAGTTAAAGGCTAAATGTGAGTCGTTCAACAGTCCAGAGGACTTGGCAACGGTATCAAGAGACCGCTTCGGTCAAAAGAAGACCCGATTCGGGAAGAAAATGATGCACAGAACCAAGAGATGACCGCTTATTGGTGAGTCAGGCGTTGCGGAATCGTAAAGCGTCAAGTGTGGACCTCAAGAAGAGCCTTGAACAAGTAAGAGGAGTAGAAGTTAGCTTGTGGACGGTGGCTTTTGGCTGCGAATAGCAAGAGTTACCGCCTGGCTCGGGGCCCTATATTACTCCGTGAGCACCGTGTTGCTCGACTTCAGTTTGCTCGGAACTGCTTCATGGACTCTGGAGGACTGGAATAAAGTATTGTTTTTCTGCCTAAATATTAGCACATTGGTGGTTTTTTGGTCAATGCTCATCGCCTATGCTAGGTAGTAAGCCTTAATTAGTTGAAATTCAAATTTGAAGAAACTTTAGATAAATCAATATAAATAATAGACAATTTTCGATTTCACCGCGATGCTTTTTTTTATTTACGTTTTTTTACACATGTCAACCATCAATATTATATCCTGTAGTTATATTTTCATACGAGTTTAACGCTCGAACTAAACACCCACGTTACGTTAGATTGTCACAGATCTGCATATGAATAGTAAGCCGCATCAGCTATTCCACAATGGACGCACTGTATATACAAACGTTTATATAAAATATTTACATAACTGGATGCTCCAACGCTTCTCTATGCTAAAAAGTACGCTTGAAACTTTAGTGACAGCACTGTGCTACGAAGAGGAGTCTGTTAAATTAAGTTTGTTTTTTTCTCAAAATATGTTCTAAGCTATTAATGAGTCTACACTACGCCACGTAGATCTTCCTACGAAATTTAAATTAAAAATTAACCTTTCCGCTACATGCACTACAAAAAAACTCTAAGCAAATGATAGCTCATGAACTGCTAATGGTGCGTGCTACGACGGTGATACTCAGCTTAGTAAATATGAGCTATGCTACGGAGTTAGCACAGCACTATGGAAACTACCCTAGAAGTTTAGTCGAAGTTTACACTACACTATTTAGCTCGAAACAAAGTGTGACTACAAACTCAACCTGTACAATGGGAGACGCTACTATCAAAACCTATTTTTTTTTTAAGTTAAACTTCTTATGCGACTTCCAACAAGTTTAACGCTACCATGGAGGGGGAATATTTTCTAAAACGCTATATTTGTGTTAACAAGATTTGTGACTACGTAGTTCTACTAGGTACGCAAGATGGCATGCAAACAGTCATGCATTCGACTCTTCGGTGTGACCAGCCTTCGCTCAGTTTCCATGAGTAGAATATCCTCGATAAACTTATGTAATAAAAATAATACATCAAGAAAACAACAAAATATTATTTAGAAGCTCAATAAAATAACCAGAGTGAATGCGTGGCACTCGAACGCATGCGTGTAGTATTACGAAGTTTCACTTTTTCCGCACTTTTTTTTAAAGGCCATGTCCATTAGTTCATACAGTCAAGTTGGTAAAATCGGAAAGACAAGATCACTAGGCTACGAAGTCTACACTACGCTACGCAGTTAGCTACAAATTCCTTTCATCAAATCGCACTTACAATCTACAATGAAAACACCTCTATTTTCCTTCCATCCAAGATTACCACACAAACTAAACAGTACGCTAGTCTCCCAGATCTGCATAATATAAATAGTACGAGACTACGCGGACTGGCATACTACGCGAACTGGTATCTACTACGCACTGAATACACAAACGCTTACATACATATTTACATTTGACATTGTGTATAAGTTTGTTCCCTCTGTTGTTACTACTTTATAATTAAGGTTTATAGTTTGTTTAATGTGAGGTTTACAGAGTTTGGGTACGCGGATGTAACATTAATTTGGTAATTAAATTATTTTTGGTTAATATTGTGGGGAATATTGTGTGCTTTAAGGGGATTACATTGCTCAAATCCCAAAAACACCGTATGTTAAAAGAAGTTTGTAGATGAATCCTTGTTTAATGTGGTTTTGCTTTAGATGGAGCGCTGTTTTTGAAAAGATTTAAGACGAAAATTGTTATTGGTGACCTATTTAAATAAATAAGTACCCTAAATAGGGTTAAATTAAAATAGCCAGCAAAACTGATGTGGTGGCGTATTTGAGAGTGAAGACCGACTATACTCTGAGGGTTGAAACGTTGGAGTCGCGCCACAACATAAACTTTAAGTCGTTTGTGGTACGAGTTCCAACCCAAAATCTGCAGACCTTTTTAAAAGAGGACTTTTGGCCGAAAGGTGTCGTTTATCGACGGTTCCGAGGACGGTTACTCGACACCACGCAGCGAAACACGACGCCGACAACGTTACGTGTATAGGTAGTTATAGTTTATAAGGTTTTTAATATGTAAGTATTAGTTTATTTTTGTGTAACATTATTTTGTGTATTTTATCAATGGGCCTTGGGTGCCCGATAATAAAATGTTAATTATTTATAAAACTCCATGTGATGGGTATGGTCCCAACTTTGTTAGGGTCGGCTTCCAGTTTAACTGGATGCAGCTGAATACAAGTGTTTTAAATAGAACGACTCCTTACTGACTTCCACAACCCAGTTAGTACATGGTTTTACGATACCCCTTGGTAAGACTGGTTGTCAGACTTTCTAGTTACTGCGTGCTATCAAGGGGAAATACTTACCTAGGTATACAGCCATGACGGAGTGTAAAAAAAAAAACGACGTTTTGATACAAAAAACTATCGATTATTTAGATTTTAGAACATTAGTTGAGAATTTAAGTAACATGTAGCGAGATTGAATGAAATTCTTGTTTAGACAACATTTTAATTTTTTTTTTCAATTGCGTGTAATCTCCTTGCTTGAATTTGACATGTGTGCTGTGCTTTAAATAAAATAAAAAATACTTACCGCCCTAGGGTTTTATATGGGGCATTACAGCCAAGTTAACCTGTATGTTATGACACTGTTTACGTGCAAGTGTGATGAAAAAAAATTAAAGTTTTTATAAATAATGGTAGGTACGGAACGTCACCTGGCTGTATCTCATGAAACGTGATAGTTAGCCAGTTGAAATTTCTACAGATTATGTATTTCTGTTGATTCACGCAAATACTAAAAACAGAATAAAATAAATATTTAAGGAGGCTCCCATACAAAAAGTTAAAAGTTGTTGCTCGTTTTTTATAAATAATGGTACGGAACCCTTCGTGCGCGAGTTTGACTCGCACTTGGGCGGTTTTTTTTTTAATTGTGTTTCGATACATCCGTATTCGTATACCAAGACTCGCTGGGCAACTACAGTACTTTCATAAGTTATTATGCCTTGTGACGCTGGGACTGTAGCTTCGCGTTTTATTTTGTTTTTTTTTTTTTACTTTCAAAAGTGCCTGTAATGGTCTAATTGAAATAAATGCTTTGACTTTGACTTTGAGTTATAAAATTTATTTTGTAGTTTTCAGAAACTACAGATCTAAAACCAACTTCAGGCATTGGTAAAGTAATGGGCTAGCTCACCGTCCGTCCGTCTTATGACGACAGGCCGTGTCGACGGCGCGTACGTGTTCCACGCCCGCCTCAAGAAGATGTCAGTAAACCGGAAGAGGTCCGAGAGGGCCGATGCCTGCCAGGGCTGCGGGTTGTTCGAAAGAGATACCGCGGCCCTGGAACACAAAGGGCGAAGAAGGAACATGGGTGGGTTTTAGTCAGTACAAGTCTGACACTCCCTCCCGCTCCGCCCAGAGCGGGAGAAGTCATTTGATGATTTCCCATCCGAAAAAAAAAAGGCATTGGAAAAGTATCATAAAAATCAAGCGTAGGATCTACATTGAACTAAGTTCATGCAACATCAAAGAGTTTTTTTTTTTTCGGAACTTGGACTAAAATTTACAACATTGATGGCAGCTCTTGTATAGTAAATATAGTAACAGATAGTTAAAAGTTGAACATATCCGTTATTATAATGTGGGTTTTATGCTTCCAATAGGTGCACATGCAAAACTACATGAGTTTCATTAAAGTTTTCTATTCAAAACATTTTCCTATAGCTAAGATGTAAAAGTTTGTAGGATAACAAGCAACAAATAAGCAAATAGGAACTTTATAGTTCTTTGTTGGAGGCGTAACAAGTAGTGTTATTTTTAGTAACATAAAGTATATAATACTAGTATTGTAAGACTACCTTGTTGGTCTGAAAGTCGCAAGCGCCACTTATGCATGAGGTCCTAGGTTCGATAAGTTCGATGCCAAAGTGGCTCTTTGACAATTCTACAGTTCGACAGGTCGACAGACTTGACAGTTCGACAGGTCGACAGAAACCTCAGAAGAAGTCTGAAAAATCAGAATACCTAGTTTTGGCGAAGGGTGGTGGTGATTGGACTGGTCAGATTTATCATCGGTCGGGTTCAGGCTTTGATTGCCATTACAGTCCATTTACACAAACCCAACTTTTATCTCAAACTAGGCGTGCCTGCGACTTCGTCCGCGTGGAGTTTAAGCCTAAGTTACTTCTTATTACATCAGCTATCTGCCAGTGAAAGTCCCGTCAAAATCGGTCCAGCCGTTCTAGAGATTAGCCGGAACAAACAGATAGACAGACAGACAAAAATTGTAAACAAAATATTTTGGTATATGTACCGGATATACATTCAAATGCATGTAGTAAAAAGCAGTTTATTATTATTACAAACAGACACTTCAATTTTATTTATTTGTATAGATGTATAGATAAATATTCTTCAGACTAAAGAAAACATTGCATACACACATGCGATTTAATTCCTTAACTACATTGAAATACGTTTGTAATTCAGTGTTAATTCCCCTTTGAACTAACATAAAAGTGTTGATCTTGTTTGTAGCGAAAATATTAATTCTGTGGGGAACCGTGTGAGTACTAAACATGTAGAAGTAAGCTCCCTGCGCTCTGCAACCGGAATTTCCTTTGTAAATTCGCTGACTTAGTCTAATGGGGTGCTTACACTTGCTTGTGTATTTGTTTAAGGAAAAGGTGGTTTTATTTGGAGAAAATAGTGAAAATAATGTTGGTCAGTACATTTTGCGAACACACGAGTTAATGGGAGCAGAAGATTTCTTTTTCGTGATGAATTTTAATCAGTTCATGACGTGAGGATTTTTTTATATGAATGTGGATGGACATAAGAGTAGGTAGAGGAAAACAAAAAAAAACAATGGATGGACTGTGTGAAGGATAATATTTTTTTATTTTTTATTTTATTTATTGGGGAATACAAACAATTACACATTAAGAATTACAAAAAGATAGGATACAGAAATAATACAAATGTGAAATCAACCACGTTTTCCACAGATACAGAATGAGACAACTTGGTTAATTTTAAGTAAAGTTTATATTTTTAATTTTGGTATGATAAACGAGCGCTTCTCGCCATCAAACTGTAAAGTTTGGCGAGTAAAAACTGTAAAAAAAAAACTTGTATTTTAAACATTAAGATTAATAAAGAAAAAAAAAAAGGTAAATTTTTGACTAATGTACAACGCTGTAAACAATAAAATATGGCTAGAAAGGACATGTCTTACGAGATGACGACGAAGATAATGCTGCGCCGACCCCAAATGAATTGGGTAAGAGAATGATGATGATCATCACTACAAAAAATTGTTTATAATGATCCTTTAAGAGGTTGGTGGAGAGGTTGACATTAAATCTTTTTGGCAGGGAAGCTTTCTAGACGTGTGAGGAAATCTTGTTTGATTTTCTCCCTAACTGGACGGCATTTTATAAGACTGAATATTGTAATCTTCTTATAACTTAACAAACAGATGTGCTGCTGGGGTGTTTGTTCCGCCAGATTTTCTCCTCAGCTAAAACAAAAGTGGCAAAGGGCGTTTTGGGTATAATGGTTCTTTTTTTTTTCTTAAAACGTACTGCATACAAATCTCAGCCTTATCATTCAAATAAATGAATTTAAATTTTGATTTAACTAAAAAGTAATTTTGAGTTTCAAACTTTTCCTTTACGCGTATTCCAGAAGGTTATCCTCTAATTTAAACTTCTAAATGGGTCTTCATTTAAATCAAAACTGATCGCTGATCGGATTAATCAATTTTCAGACAAAGGATTGATTCGAGCAAATGTTAATTAAAGTTACCCAAATAAATTTAGCCTACAAATAAATATTTTATAAATGGTGTTTTCTGTGAAAAACTTCTTGCTGCACGAAAATAGCAAAATCCTTTCGTCGTATTTAATTTTTTTACGGCACTCCCGGGTATAATTTTGTATTTTTTATGGCAGCTGCTAAAAATAAGCATTTTATTAGCTCATAGCTCCCCACTGGGATTATAAACAAGTGTGCAAGCATCTTAACAGTTCTATTTTCCGTAAGCACGTTGAAAATTCGTTTGATTCCACCGTAGCTCGTCGAATATCTATGTGAGGCAATACTTTGTGATTTTTACGTAAAATGCAATTTTTAATACTTTTATGTCCTTGATTTTATGAAGGAGCTTCTATATGATATTATTTCTTGAGACATTCTTGACTGTTTAATGCGGAATTTTCATAACGTTGAGGAATTCAGCATGTCAAAGATTTCCGCGTAAAATTCACTTGCGGCGGTTAATTTATGGAGACTACAATAGTCTTCTACAATTCATGCACGATTTGTTCTTTAAAATCTATTTTGAACTTTATTTTTTAATTCTTTACATAGTTGTAAGCAATTGTTTATACTTACACTATATAGGCCATGTTGTCTGTTTTTTTTTAGTATTTTAGCTGCTCTGAACAGACTTCAAAATCTTTTTTTATGCCAATGCATACAAAACACGAGCTCTATTTCAGACCAGCCACAATACCTGTGATCTGTGGCTAGTATTAAATAGAACTCGTGTAGGTACTATTAAAAATGTACTGCTCCATTTTCAAAAACACACCTCCAAATACATCCTCCTTACACATAAAAAATACAAGTCACCAATGCACTTCCTTATTTCCCAAAGTGCCTTTGGGACGATCACTCTAAACTTTCAAGTATTAAAAACCATTACCAGCACAAACATCAAACGGTGCTAGCAAAAGGCTCTATCGACATTTCGATAGCCAATTCGAAGGTGGAGTGGCATGTACACACATTACCTGTGCCGGCAAAGCCACAAATATTGGTTTTCGAACATGGAAATTGGTCCTTTTCTCCAAGGATTCCACGTTCAAAGTTTTTGTTTTCGAAACTTTTTTTTTAAGAAAACCTTTTTGTGTTGGTTTTTCGTTTTCTTTTGTTTTGACTTCCTTATTTGAAAACTCGTAAGAGGTTAAGTAACGTTGCAAGATATAAAACCCCCGAAAATAATACTTGAATGAAAATATGAATACTTTTTAGTAACTAATTTGCGTTTTCTTGACGCGATTAAATTAAGATATATCCAAAATACCAGAATCGTCAAGTAGCAGTCAGCTACAATTTATACATAAAACGGACCTTATCTGGAGATCCAACCTTTTTTAAATAACGTCAAATTTCTCGATAGGTCCTTAAGTGCTAAGGCCGCCAGAAGGCATAATAAATCCTCCTCGCTCAGAGGATTTTAAAGGAAACGTAAAAAAAAAAACTGTGGCAATGGTTAAAAATTATTCGTCCAGACCTTCAACCCTTGAAATTTAATCCGAAGGGTGACCTTGCCCCTTTTTAATTCGACAGTTTCACAAAAAAGCTATTTTTGGTGGCAAATACGGTCTTTTATAACCTTCCGTAAAAAGGAATCGGATCTTTTTGATCGCAAACACTGTTGCTACAGAAAAAATTCCCCGTTTAGAAAAATTACATGATAATAATAGATAGGGATGTTCTATTAAATTCTGTTGATTGTAGTTCGGACCGGAAGTACTACATGTGTGTAATGTTGGATAAGTTAATTACTTTACCCCAGCTAATAATAATAACCAGTATTTATTATTTTTAAATTAATTTAATCTTAATAAATGACAAATTCATGAAAAAGTCATTCAATAGGATTAAATGAATTTAAGAGGGTTGTATTAATGATCTTAATCATTCAAATTCTGTAAAAACAAACTGGTTACGGCCGCAAATCATATTTTAATCAACATACAACCTGACACTGCCGTGCAAATTGCAAAAACAAGATCGAAAGAATTATTTGAATTTCGGGGGCCAACTTTGAGCTTCCATCTTAAGCAGATGCCAGCCTCATAGGCGACTGTTGATAGGCAAATTAAAGGTAAAAGGTTTTTTTGGAGTTGGGTAAAGATGGCAACCAGAGGGACTGCAAGTATTATTATTTTTTTGTGTGGTAACTACAAGGTGTTGTTTTTCATCCTCGTCAAATTCAAGAAGTTAACTATGCTACTGATTCTCGTCCCGAATCAATAATAAAATGGGTAGGTAATTTTTATTATTTTTCTTATTAACGAAAATCGATAAGTGTGAACCACCCGTGTTTTAAACGCGGCCCATCTGATGCTTACCCTATAACAGCGCTTTCTCACATGCAAACAATCTCAAACGTTTATTCGATAATTTCTTATTCCCTGAATCACGATAAGGGGGTTATTCTGATATACTGACAAACTTAAACAACCAAAAACATCTACGTTTTTTAATGATTAACTAGGTACCGTAATTTTAATTGATTATTTATGTCTTTTGAGACAACCTCCTGAATTTTGACGAGGATGCAAAACAAAACCTTGTATTTATATCCAAGTTAAATATCTATTCTAAAATAACAATATTTTTTTAAATATTCGTATTAAACAAAAACGATAGTGTTTTCAGTCTCCCGACATCGCATCATCGAACATAAAATAAATTATTGTTGCCAACAACTAAAAACTATTGATCAACCGAATTTAATATTACTTTGCAAGGTTGATCAATGTCATAACGATAACACTTCTACTCGCATTAATCTTCGAATTACTCACACTCAAATCAACCTTTTAATTTCAAACTAAAACCTCAACGAGACGTTTCTATCAAGAACTTGTAATAAAGCTCTCCATACAGCGAGAAACTTGCACTCGCATTAGCAATGCTACATTTAACCTAGATCAACTTTTTGACGAAAACAACTTCGCTTCGCGATGATGGATGATCCTTAAAAGATCAAATGCGATAACCATAATGTGAATATAGAAATTCGTTCTAACATAAGTCAAACTTGTACGCGATAATTTTGACATTGTAATTTGAGTTTGGAACGGGTTTCGGGTAAAAAATTATGTCGTTTATCATGTTTGTTCATTGTGTGGTTGATCCCTGATCATTCATAGATTACATTCTGTTCTTTTTGCCATTGTAATAAATAAAGAAAATCCTGTAATTTCATTGTTGATGATACTTTATTGTCAATTCCGATAAAATCTTGAATTATGGATATTTCTATTTCGAAAGTAAAAAATAGATGGGTTGTAAGCAAATATTTATGTAACATTCTAAAAAACTCACGAATGACAATCATGACTGCACACAAAAAATCGTATGCAAATATCTGATGCTGAAATCCTTCAACTCACGTTCTACTTATGAATAAATACAACTGCATTGCTAGCCAAATAAATTTATTTAAAAAAAGTTTTCCTAGGACTTTTTTTATCATAAAACGCACTATTCATTTAAAATCATCTCATCCTCCATACAGTTCACTCGTAAATGTTGCAAGATATAAAAATAAAACAGCAGTGACATTGCAGCGCACGTGTTTGTACTGGCAACCCACGCTGGAGCTCACCCACAACGTAATTCCATTCCGATTATGATTTCAAGTGTTTATAGTTTTCTAAAAATAACGTGTTAAATCGCCCGCAGATTTATTTCTGTAAATAATTTTGTTAGCATAGGTGTTACAATGCAATTTGGCGGTTATTTAAGTGAACTATTTTTGGAGTTCTAAAATAAATGGTTGCACACTATTTTTAATTTTAATAACGTTCGTTTTCACTCTGTAGAAATCTTTTTAATCTACATTTATAATTATATTAAAATGAAATGATTTTTGTTAGTCTCAATAAATCTCGATAACAGATGGACCGATTTGGCCAATTATGGTTTTGAAATATTTGTACAAGCCTAAGGAAGGTTTAAAAGGTTGGTAAGGTGGGGTAGGGTAGGGTAGGTAGGTAGGTAGGTTGGGTAGGGTAGGTAGGTAGGTTGGGTAGGGTAGGTAGGTAGGTTGCTTCTTTATGTAGGCACCCTAAGTCACTATGAGCATTAGGTTGTCGTCCGCTTCGACACGTAAGCTTTTAACAATACTAACGACCCGAAGCAGGGTTATTGCTCTTTTAAAAAAAAATGCCGTTATGCCTGCCGCTTTAAGTTTCGGGTTGAGCTCTAAATTCTCATCTTATAATTAATTCCTGTCATAAATTATTAATTTGATCTCAGACTGATGTCTGCACATTGTGTAAATCCTTCGAAAAAAAGCATAAATTTTGGTCTTGGGCTTTTAACTAATGGCAGAAAACCTATCATCAACTCAACCAAGCAAGCAAGCCAGAAAATCACACGAAAAATGAATCAAAACCAGATTGCAGCGACACTCTTCGCTATAAAGACGACGCTCGCCCTTAACCCGATCGCTGCTCCCATAAATAGCCACTGGAAGCGATGGCGTGCCGGCTGCCAACACACCGCTTTCACGTCAGCCAGGATGTTTGGCATTTTTGCCAGTTAAACTTTATCCAATGGGCAATATTGTGACGGGAGAGATGAATGTGGTGGTTACGTGCTTGTGGGGACACGTGTTGCGTCTTTTAAGATGGTTTTGCGTGTTTTGCTGTAGTAAATGGTTTTGGAAATATTGACAGAAGTTCTAACGATTGATGGACTTTTATTAGCCCCTGATTTTTGTTTCTGTATGACACATTGATGACGTATCGCTACGCGCGGACGTGATAATCACCCCCGTTGAAATAGTTCATCGATCGTTCCAAATAAACACATTTTTGTGCGGAAAACATTTACCGCATTTGGCAAAAATGCACGAAAACTGAAAGGGGATTATTACTATGATATTATATGTTAGCCTTTTAAAAAGGACAAAGACCATAAACATTATGAAACATGAAATGAAAGAAAAAAGTGCATCTATTTTAACATAACCAATCGAAATGGGAAATGGACTTAAACAATAAATATTTCGTTAAGTTCCCAACATTCGTTTATAAATGGATTTTTACTTGTTTTTTTTTATTTAAAGTACATAATTACATTAAAGAGGTGTTACTTAAGACTAAACTCGCCAAACTTTTACGTTTGATGGCGAGAGGCGCTCTTTTGTATAACAATGAACCACCTTAACTATGTACCACTAACTAATTATATATTAAACTTACTATATTCTGTTATGGCTAAATCTTAGAATTATAATGTATCTATTTCTGGCTGCAATCCTGTATAATGTTTTTTAATTTTGTCTTGAGTGATCCTTTACTAATTTTTACTTTTTCTCTTAATAAATCTATTTTGTTAAACACTTTAGGTACCAAATACTTAGATGTTCTCTTACCATAATAATTTGTTACTTGTGGTTGAATCAGTTGGTTCTCTCTAACCCGACGTGTGTTGTACTTGTTTTTAACATTAACTTTGTATTCATCACTATAATAATATTCGAAACCTAACAAATAATCTACTTTTTTGAATGAATAAACCATTCATAAACTTCAGCAGAAATTATCTTAAAATCCTCATAATAAAGTTTATAATAGAAATGATTTAGTGACACTAAGAATAAGAAGTAGGTAAATTGAGTGGGATCAAATATAAATGTCAGCAGATTTGGAGGAATTCCAAATTATCCATATTCGTGTCGTTACACGGTGTGAGCACGTGAAACACCATTATCACACGTTCTAGTAATATCTTGAAGCTATCATCATCTGCCTAGCCTTTTCCCAAACTATCTTGGGATCGGCTTCCAGTCTAACCGGATGCAGCTGAGTATCAGTATTTTACTTGAAGCGACTGCCTATCTGACCTCCACAACCCAGTAACTGGGTAATCCGATACCCCTTGGTAAGACTGAATGTCAGACTTTTGGCTTCTGACTACTAGTAACGACTGTCAAAGATCTTCAAATGACAGCCGGGACCAACGGCTTAGCGTGCTTTCCGAGGCACGGAGGAAACTTGGTATGTAATTATGGTCACCCATCCAAGGAACAACCTCGGCAAGCTCGGCTTAACCTTGAAAATCCAGCGATGCGGCTGGTATCATTTAGGAGGTCAGATAGGCAGTCGCTTCATGTAAAATAGTGGTACTCAGCTGCATCCGGTTGGACTGGAAGCCGACCCCAAAATAGTTTGGGAAAAGGCTAGGCAGATGATGATTATAATAAGATTTCTGTTACATGTAAGTTTTTTGTTTTCTAAAATTTTGAAGAAATAATGGCAATAGAAACAAGAAAGTGATGTTGCTTATTTTTTGTAACGAACAAATTGTTTTGTCAATTTTTGTTATCTTTATAAACTAGTAGATATCAATTAAATTAATAGCAAAACATTCGCTAGACATTTATCTCCACACATAAATCTTTTAACTTATTAATTTCTGTTTCATTTCAAACGGCTTAACCTAATCAATTAGAGCAAGTTTGTTTTGGTATACTATAAAAAATAATTGAGATCGGTTCGCGTTATAAAAAAATATTGTGAGCGAAAATCTCTGTAGAATAGCATCGCATTTGAATCATTTTGTAACACGAGCAATTCATAGATGATGATTTTTCTTAAAAAAAAACATATTTCATTAAAATGTCGACATGTTTACAAAAGCCCAGTTGCACCAATAACCTAATTACAATGACATAGGAGTCAACATTCTAAAATCAAACTAGACGTACTGACACCAAACGTAAAAAAAAACTACAATGTCGTCCCGATATGTACTCCGCACTCAACGCGAATGAGTGTCCCATCTTTTTTTAGAATTTAGCGAACGAAACGCGATGGGCTGAATAGAAGCAGTATCTTTGCGTTAGGCGCGCGCACTAGAGTAAGTTTCCAATAAAGAGATTGCATTATTAAAAAAAATGCAATGATGACAGATCAACAAAAATATTTCCCGCCGAAATTGTTCATCTGTCAAAAAGTTTTATTTTTAATTATTTATTTTTGAATTAAAAATTGGTTCCGCGTTTTCAATTTTGTGTTGATTTTTTAGTAAATTAGTGTTAATATTAAGTGCTAGTGACAGAGTGGCGATTAGTGGCGATTATTTCGTGTGACAAGTTTTTTTTTTTGTTGCTGTGTGTGAAATTGGAGAGTGCCCAGGGGCGACATTCTATTTTAAGATGGTTCTTTCTAACACTTTATTTCGATATATTTAACTATCACGTCTATTCTAACTGTTGTCGCTTCGATGTAAAACTTAAACCTACTAGCTCATTCTAGAGGATAATCAGAGTATTAAGCCCCTAAATCGCACCTTTTCTAAAAGGGTAATAGGAACTAGTGCCTATTGAAAAAATCTATGTAATATTAATAGTAAGGTTATTCATGCTAACATGAGCTGCTCGTATATCTCTTCCGTGTTTAATGCTGAAATTAAATTAATGCTTATATCGTAGATAAAGATTAATCAGAGTTAATTTTAGAAAAAGTGTTGAAAATGTTCAGTCTGAATCTGGAGATCAAAATAAAGGGTGTCAAACACCTCTTAACGAAGCCGAAAGGCACTGGTTCTCCCTGTCATTGTGATCATTTTTTTGTTCTACACCATACCTGGGAACTTTCTAGTTACGGAGATATTGGGTGTCAAAGTTCCAACTTTTTGACAAGTATTTTTTTAAATACAAGTTTTTAATGTAAGCTTTTTACTTTAAACACCTCCACGACCCCCGTACTATTCAATCCGTCCATCAGCACAATGTTTTGAGTGCATTACAGTGAGTTCTACCACAAAACATGATTTTACACTCCCCAAAAAAAAGTCGTTTCCCAGCAATATTTTTTGCGTAAAGTAACTTAGTTTCATGTACAGAATGCTTGGTTGACGGCTTCGTAATGAGGTGTTTTACACGTTGTATGTACCAAATTCACCTGAAAAAAAGGCTGAAAAAATTGAGATGCTATCAGCAAAAACGATGATAGAAAAGTCAAAAAAATATTAGATTGGCAGAAACCACCAAAAAGCTGCTTCAATCCTGCAGAACTTCTCTTGAAAAAAATCGAATCTATGTATAATATGAAATTTATTGTCGCTTATTAAAGACCTCTGGTCAGCTGATAGCAGTTCCTAGCTGTAATATATTAACCTTTTTCGCTGTTAGGTTTTAAAAGTAAAAAATAGGTCTATCTATCAACGTTTAAGAGCGTTTATGCATTACGGTATTTCATACAAACTTTCAAGGCCATATTTTCCGAAATGACGGAATCGATTTTAATGAAACTTCATACGCATAAGCAGGATACATAGATCTAAAAAGTTGCTACGTATTTATTATCCTGCTTATGCGTATTAAGTTTAATTAAAATCGGTTCTGTCTTTTTGGAAAATAAGGACTTTAAAGTTTGTATGAAATACCGTAATGCATAAACGCTCTTAGCGTATACAAACTTTCATGTCCGTGCTATTAACCATTGACAAGTTCTCTCGTGACAAGACAATCCTGGCTGCAGAATAACATGTCGGTCATAAAATGTATTGTCACCAGAACTATAGGTGTGAGCAAAAATTCAGCTCAATTGGTTGAAAAACTGGTTTGAAATTCAGTTGCAGGATTTGACCAATACATTCTAACTAACAAGGAAAGTTAAATAAAAGCTTAAAACTTACAGATATTAAGACTTACTAAAAAAACTTGATAAAAACAGTTCAAAATTGAGAGCGAGTGACCAAAACGAATAAATAATACGACAGTGACTATCTGTCTGATTACCAACTTTCCTGCTTTAACGTTTGAACGGATTACGATGATTTTAAACTTTTGAACAGTTGATATTATTATACAAGGTGTTGTTTTGCATCTTCGTCAAATTCAAGGAGGTAACCATGTTAATGATTCTCGTCACGAATCAATAATAAAATGTGTAGGTAATTTTTATTTTTTTTCTTATTTACGGAAATCGGTAAGTGTGAACCACCCAAGTTTTAAACGCGGCCCGTCTGGTTCTTGCCCTATAACCTCGCTTACGAACATACAAACAGTCTCAAACGTTTATTAGATAATTTCTTATTCCCTAAACCACGTTAAGGGGGTTATTTTGAAATATTGTCAAACTTAAAAAACCAAAAAACAGCGTTTATAATAATTAACTTGGTACCGTAATTTTAATTGATTATTTATGTCTTTTGTGACCAACTCCTGAAATTTGACGAGGTTGCAAAACAACACCTTGTATAAGCGAAGGTAGACCATAAGTTTATGACCTGGATTATAACCTAGGATACTTTACCCCAGTAGAAAGTTCGTTCGCCATTGCATAATTTACGACTAAGTTGTGGAGGTCAGATCGACCGTCTCTCTATGAGATAGAGAGACTGTATTTTTCATAGACTTTATGTAAAATACATTCAGATGCAGTGTATTTTACATAAAGTCTATGTAAAATACTGTTATTTGGCTGCATCAAGTTACATTAGGAGCCCACCCAACGTAGATTGGAAAAGGCTAGGCTGATGATGACACGGGCGCTGATACAGACAAAAACTAGTTTTAAATAAAGCTCTAATTAACGAACACTAATCTTTTCTCATCACCTCTTAAAATCTACTCAAAACACGTGACGTCATGGAAATAATGTAATATTAGTGGGTCAAGGTAATTGGACAACGAGCAGATGATTCAACGCAACTGCTCTTGATATTCTTGTTTAAAATACTTGAAATATTTTGTATTGTAGTGTAGACGAAAGGAACCAAAGAGCTTGCAAACTGTTTCGATTTCAACACTTTATTTCAACAGGGTTGGTACAAGGTTTTCGGGAACGAATGCGAATACATTTTTTTTTTTGTTTTTTCCATCATTGTTATCGCTGATAGTAACCGCTGAGAGAGGAGCTCGTGGCTAAATAATAAAAGTCTTTATGGTCCGTGGATGGGTGACCACCCATTCCATGCCAAATTTCCTCCGTGCCCCTGACAGCACGTTGAGCCATTGGCTGCTGTCCCGGCTGTCGTCTTGTAGATATTTGACAGGTAGTTAGTGGCCCGTAAGTCTAAAGACCAGTCCTTCTTAAGGGGTATCGTATTATCCAGTATTTTATTTTATTTATTAGGGACAAATAAACAGTTACATGTTCAAGTTTTAAAATTATGTGTTGTTATAAAAATAGGTAAACATATAACCCACACCATGATTGTCCACGAGTTAATAAATGAACAAACATGAAACAGAAACGTATTAAAAAAAAAAATTATGAATTAATTAATTCATTTAGTGTATTAACTGGGTTGTCTCGATCCGCCATTTTTCACCCAAAGTCAGTGATCTGTTATTACTTTGCATTGAAATTTTGAAGTAGGTATCAATGTATTCTTAAAAAATTTTGTTGTATGTAGCTCAGCATCTTGAATGTGATTTATGAAACCAATGTAAAGGCAAACCTACTTCATAATTATATTACCATCAAAATTCGTACGTAATTAGGAAACACGGAAATCCGGCTATCAATCTAACAACAATTTCTGTTCACACCATACAATACGCTAACCAAAACAACATCGCACTTATAGAATTCAAACATAGTAAGTACCAAAATACCAACTTATATAACTAATACAATAACTTTTAATTAATAACAGTAATTACTGAACACTTAATCGCGAAATAGCTTTAAGTGTGCCACAGTAAATTGTAATGTTTTTACGTATATAAACTTTGGACTTGGCGAACATTTATAGCGTCGCTTGTAGTATGGGAAATGCTATAAAATGTGCGGTTCGAATGTCCGTATTTTTCGCGGTTATGTGGCCATATTTTATGGCTACATAGCTTAGAATATGCAACTGGCACTGGTTTGTAAACGAACATAGAAAAGTTTTGGATGAAATGGATTGAAATGTCTATTGCAAGGCTTTGCTTATCAATCTGGATGTATGTTTTTTTCAAAAATCCAACTGTGTAGAATGATTCATAAAATAAAATTCATACGGTCTTAAAATTAAATTGTAAAGAAAATAACTATGTCAGCTATTTATTATTTAACAACAAAGCTAACAGATAGCCGAAGAGGTGCAACAATAGGCTTAAGTTTAATCTTCAACCACTAAATGCATGTTTTTTCAAGAAGGCTTATTTAATATGTACAAAAATCGAAAACTGGGAAAACCCCTATTTTTTAAATAAACACTGACACCTCAATGACTCCATTCAAATGTGACAAATAATTCGTTTTTTCGTAACAAAAGGTGCCATAACTAAGTAAAATTAAAAGAAAATTTGTGCTCGTAATTGTCTCTTTTCAAAATTTAATCTTTATCGCCAAATTATCGCTCGTATCGTTAACCTTCAAAGGAAAGGTTTCTAACCTTTTCTACAAGAACTGACTTAAACTTAAGTAGCATAAGATATTGTTTTGATTAACTCGTTTAGTAAAATCAGATTAAATCAACCTCACTGACACTATTTACACCTTTTTGACATCTCAAACACCTGACTGACAGGTTACTGACAACTTTCCCTCTAAACACTGTTTATTTCATTCACTGGATCTGCTTGAGTTTAGATAATAGGTAGTAACATTAATAAACGCCCTAAATATGGAAATATTCGTTTACCTTTTGGTATTTGAAAGTAAGGCTATTCGATCCAAGACCCTGTAACAGTTTTGCATGGCGACTGCGGAAAAGTGTCGTTAAAAATGTGAATATTACATTATATTATAATTATAAAACTTTATTTATTATATTTGACAAATTAATATTATTTTTAAAACTAGATAACTAAAATAACAACAAATTATAAAAGGGCGTCAAAAAACTCCTCCTCGACGCTGTCAACTGGTAACGTGCCCAAGAGACTGGCGGCGTTGCCACGTTGTATGACAATACTTAGCCTCTGGCCAAAGTAAAACCCAGCCCTTGGGTCACGGGAAGTGTCAACTAGGCGTTTAGATATTTCCTTGAAAAGGCTGTGAGCACTCGGACCCCACGGCCCCAGAGTTTCAACCCCAAACGGCTCAAAAATATAGTTACCACAAAGGTTACTATATTTACGCCGCTTGAGGTCCTCCGCAGCCGCAGCGGCAGCGCCTGTACAGCACGATGAGCTTGGAAGATGTGATGGCGCAAGAGTATCGACGCAAGTTGCGTCCCACACTAAAGGCCTACCCATCTTCCAAGGAAACAAAGACATGCCCTCCGGTCTTTTGCCATCGTCGCGTGCCAAACCATTGGGTTCTAATTATTGTATTGTAGCCTAAAAGCTACTGATTTCTGTTCTGACTCTTTTTCTGCAAATACTAACAGAAATAGTTTTCGCACATGGTTCAAAACCGCTTGTCACTTCACATGACACCTGACTTATAAACACTTTTAGTTAAATATTTACCTAACAGTTCAAGATTAGTTTTGAAGACTACAACTGTAGCGACCTACAAAAAGTAACTTACTACAAAAAGTACTACAGCGCCATCTATGACACGACGGAAGAACTAACATCAATTTCCTACATCTCGCAAGCAAAGTTTATATCGACATAAGAGTATATAGAGGAACCCGACAAAAACTGTCGGGCAGTTGCCCACCAGACATAACACCTGTCTGGTTTTCTTCAAAGATCTTTTTGTTTTTATTTCATACTTAACTAGCTGACCAGCGCAACTTCCTCTGCGTCACATTTCCCTCGTTTTTGCAAAATATTTTATTGATGCTCCGCTTCTATTTGTTGTAGCGAGATGTTATATAGCCTATAGCCCTCCTCAATAAATGGGCTATCCAAGAGTTTTTTTTTTTGCACGTTCAACTTAACAAACAAACTCTTACGCTTTATTATATTAGTATAGATTCGATCATCTCCCGCATTAAGTAATTCTCGTTAATCTATCTTAACCGACGTCGTTTACCTATTTGTTGATATACATTAATTAATTTACGAAACTTTGACTCAACAAAAGGGAAGATTAATTGTGTTATTTACATAAAGGGAAACGTTTGAACACTAAGTGTATGGGAACAGAAGCTTCAAGGGTTTATATGAAGAAATAAGTATATATAGCGAAAATAAAAACAAGGATGAGGCAAGGCAAGTATTGAGGATGGGTAACAAATTCGTCTATTACATTAAATTGAATTTCTCTTACAATTAATAATATTATAATAATATATTTGTTATTATTTTATTTCATTCCTGATGCTGACGGGATACTATTTTTTTTTTAATTTAAGTGATTTTGTAAAAATATTTAAAAATGTAAACGATATGTGAAAAAATGAATAAAGGGAATAAGTATATATTATATATATATTCAACATTAATATGGGCACAATAAATACAGTTATATCTATCAACTATGAAACTAGGGTTATTTTGGAATGAAGCTGCTCAGCCTATTACATCGCGGTAAGCGTGTTAGCTTCAATTAGTACTGAAAGTAAACTGGTGACAATAATGGGAGACACACTTATTCGAAATAGGTAAATTGAATTTGACTTTATCGCAATCCAGTATGGTTTTGTCTTCAATATACATTACACACACATTTTTATTTTTCAATAGAATAGGGAAGAGATTAATTAATAGCATTATTAATATATGAATATAATACACGGTGTAAATCATCTCATCACGAAACCGTCAACCAAGCATTCTGCACATGAAACTAAGTAACTTTACGCAAAAAATATTGCTGGGAAACGATGTTTTTTTTGGGGGTCATCATGTTTTGTGGTAGAACTCAATGTAACGCACTCAAAACATTGTGCTGATGGACGGGTTGAATAGTACGGGGGTCGTGGAGGTGTTTAAAGTAAAAATCTTACATTAAAAACTTGTATTTAAAAAAAAAACTTGTCAAAAAGTTGGAACTTTGACCCCTAATATCTCCGTAACTAGAAGGTTCCCAGGTATGGTGTAGAACAAAAAAATGATCGCAATGACAGGGAGAACCAGTGCCTTTCAACTTCGTTAAGAGGTGTTTTACACCCTTTATATAAAACATGAATAAAATCACACACAAAACACTATGCACACAGAAGAAAATTTAACAAAAAAAAAACACAGTCTCTATGCATTCTTCTCAAGTATTGTTGCAACTGTTCTTTCTAATCTGCCCTACTCACAAACATGTTGGGTTAATATTTAAAGCATTTTCCTTATTGGAGATTAATATTCAGGTAATTTGTGAAGAAACGGTAGCTGAAGTTTGTAATTAAAGTTGATTGTGTTTTCATTGACGACTTTCGTTTGATATTGTTCTGTGCGCTTGGCAGGTTTCTTTACAGATTTTTAGATTCATTGTATCATAAGATAAATTAAAATCATTTTTTAAAGCAAACTTTCAGCTGTAATAACAGACGGTGTCTGCATTGTAGAGTTGACCTTGTAATTATTTTAAGGATCTAAAATCAAATTTTAAAAACAAAGATCTTGGTTTTATTAGACGTTTTAGACTCGCCATCGTTCTCCTGGTTAGACTCGAAACCGACTCCACTTATTTTGGAAAAGGCTAGGTAGATAATGATTTAATACGTAAATCATTAAAGTGATTTTCAACGAGATTGTTGGCAAAAGCTTTTCGGTAATAGGGATGGTGACTCATTTTTTTTAATTTGTCTATCGGGTAGATTATTAAAAAGTATTTGACACGTATTTTTTCTTTTTTCACGTAATCGTAAAATTACGGAGTTATTTTGAGTTGAAATGGCGCATGACGTCACGGCTCAGTACATTTTATACCCAGTTGTGACGTAGGGAGCCCCCACTCTCCAACATTAATGCGTTATAACTAAGTATTTTTTTGTTAACTTGATAAAACAAAAAATACGTATCTAATATTTTTGTATAACCTGATTGACGGACAAAATAGAATTTTGTTTTCTTTACCCAGTCATCATCCCTATTTTCAGATCCCAGTCTTCCAAGTTTTTGACTTTTCTTGTATAATTTGCCTTGTATTTTAGTAGAGCAAACTGTTGTTCTTGTTACTAAGAGTGACGTCGTTTCGTTATTAATATTCAAAACATACATAAGTGTTCTTATATCGTAATCACCTCTATATTCAAGTAAAGCTTTAATTTATGTTGAGCACTAAGTACCTAGTCCTCGGAGAATTACGCTCGTTTACAAAAGGATATTAGGTACTTTATACGTCTATGCTGAAAGGTAATGTTTAATTTAAATAATAAAATTATGTTGAATAGGTAATCACTGAGCGTTTACGCCTTACGACATTTCATACAAACTTTCAAGTCGTTATTTTCCGAAATGACTGAACTGATTTTGATGAAACTTCGTACACATAAGCAGGATACACAGATCTAAAAAGTTACTAAAAACATTTTCGTAAAATAGTGTTACAGCTAAATTAGACCAAATTTAAATTTTCTATAGAAACAGAAAATTCCAATTATCTCTTGTTTTAAAACACATTTTGAAAATATTTTTTAGTAACTTTTTAGACCTATGTATCCTGCTTATGCGTATAAAGTTTCATTTAAATCGGTTCAGTCATTTCGGAAAAAAACTACTTGAAAGTTTGTATGAAAAGCGGTAAGGAATAAACGCTCTTAAGCGATGATATAGAACTAGACTTACCTATTACATAATTTTAAGACCTTAATCATTATGAAAACATACTAAAAATTCGCAAGACCTAATCTTTGGTTAATGAATTTTTAAATTCATTAACTTAGATCAGATTTCACTATGCCTTGTAATTTATTTTTAAGAGACTCTTTATTATAACTTATACTTTATTTTTGTCATTTTCGTCGTACAGTCAGCAGCAAAAGTCGCTTTACATAACCAAAATTATAAGACGTCTTAGTTTTATAACGATCCATATTAACAGACTGGAGTATAAGACATAACAATATTTTCATCAATGGTTACACAAATTCGCAAAACAATATTGCATCAGATCACATTGACCAGCACAAAACTTGGAGTAATATTTATAAGTGTTAACCGACTTTTGATGCTGACTGTACCATCACTATTATTAATTCACCAAAATAATATACCTACGTAGGTAGCAACTAAAGATAATTTAGACAAAGTTGCAGTAAAATACATAGATTCTACCAAGTACCTATAAGGAAAGATTTTTTTCTGCTTACCTGGGCACTCTCCATATCTATCTTTTTTTACTATTACTTAACCTGCGAGTACAATCACGAGTACCAATATGTATATAGAGTGACTGGTAATGAGTGACTGATACTTAAACACTTGATTATACTCATTATAACAAACAGCTTTTCAAAAAAGAGTATAATTAGAAATTTCTTTGGGAAAGTTGTTTGTTATCACGTGTTTAAGTATCAGTCACTAATTACCATTCACCCTACATACACATTCTTAAATTTAATAGCGATGTAACTTTGAGATAGGATCTATTTCATAATAGGTTAAGTTCCAAAATACAATGTTCGCAACGACATGAAATTTTGATCAGATCAGTAGGAGATGATAATTTTTTTTAAATTGCTAAGTGTTTACATATTTGTGCTCGTGACGTTTATACAAACCTATCTGTGCCTACTCCTGCGGGGATTAGTACCGTGATGTCAAATTATGTTTAGTTAAGTAATTCATTTTTTTTTTTTTAGGTGCGCGGCCATAGTGAAGTAAAAATAGCTGTGGACGTGAGAATAGACCACATGTTGCAAGTTTTTCAGTCGAGAGGTAAGATTTTTTTTCTGCCCATCCTTTTTCTACGAGTGTTTCTTTCGATTATATGTGTAGATTCTATGAAGATTCAAAAGCCCATCTCAGACACTAATCTGTATAGTCCGTATGTGAGTTGACCAAGATTATGACTGACTTTGTAAAAGACTATGCCTCTGAGATTATTTAGGCTATTTCTCTTCAGAGTGGTCAGGTATGAAACACCGGCCCCAACTAGTTTTAAAAAATTACGTGCAAAAGTGTTTGTAAAACATATTTGCCAAATGAACATAATTTATCAAGCCAAATTATTACTTGATCTGCTTTCGTGGACGGCTTTCGTTTTATTGGCACTTTTTATGTGAAAACGATCTTTCTTTGAACATGCTCTTATACTACGTCGTATCATAGATTCCATCCTTATTATCTTTTTAAAGATAATAAGATGTTTACCCTTAATCGCATGTACGCAGCTACCTTTACACACATATAGCTAATTGTATCATACTCGGTATGTCCTACATGGTTGGTTTGCATCCTCGTCAAAATCCAAGATGATGTCACGTGACATAAATAATCAATTAAAATTACTGTACCTAGTTAAATATTAATAAACGATGATGTTTTTGGTTGTTTAAGTTTGTCAGTATTTCAGAATAACCCCCTTAACGTGGTTTAGGAAATAATAAATTATCGAATAAACGTTTGAGATTGTTTGTATGTGTGAAAGGCCAGTTATGGGGCGAGGTTCAGGGTCGCGTTTAAAACACGGATAGCACACACTTACCGATATCCGTAAATAAGAAAAAAAATACCTAACCATTTTATTATTGATTCAGGACCAGAATTATTAGCATAGTTACCTCCTTGAATTTGACGAGGATGTAAAACAACACTTTGGTACCACCTATAGGTGGTAACTTTATATATATACCAACATTTTATATTATGTCTCATAGTTAACGGCGCAAAGTGAGGTAAGGACCTTAAGCTTTAGCTATCTTCAGCTAATGGGAAGTACTTAGCGCTTATCACATCTCGTTCGCTCATTCGGTGATTTTAGCGAACGGTTTCTTGCGGTTTAGGTAGTAGGTAGGTAGTTGTCACCCTCTTAAAGATATTTTAAAGTTTGAAAATGTTCTTCCAAACGTCTATAAGACACATTATTTTTGAATTATTGATTTAATGTTTTACTCTGGATCCTCTTAACTAACACGTATTTCTACATCGTTCTCACATATTTGCAATTCTCAACATGAATGATGTAACCAAGATTTTGTAACAATATTTTGATTTAAAAGAGTGTCCATGGAGTTTCTTGCCCATTCTTCTCCATACAGATCTACGGTTTGGAATGGGTAGCTACAGTACTTTCACAACTTATTATGCCTTGTGTCTGGGACTGTATCTTTGCGTTTTGTTCTGTCTTTTGACTTTAGAAAGTGCCTGTAATGGTCTAATTGAAATAAATTCTTTGAGTTTGAGAGTAAGATCATTGCATCACGCATGTAATCCCAGAATGGTTGGACAGAGATGCACACACACACAACACAAATAATAAGAGTAAGAAATGATACTAAGTTGGAACAAACTTATATGTCAGATGCTAGAACGATACTGTATGGAGTGCCCCAAGGAAGTATTCTTGGTCCTCTTTTGTTTATCATCTACATAAACGATCTACCGAAAATTATAAAACAGGAAATGGTACTATTTGCAGATGATATTACAGCTATTTTTACGAACCAAGATAAAGAAAATTATGAAACCAACATAAACAAATCACTCGAAGATATTATAAAATGGTTAAATGTAAACAATCTAAAAATTAACATTGAAAAAACAAATTACATGACTTTCGCAAATAAAAATACTAATTAAAAAAAAAAACTACATATACACTATAAAGGCGAACAGTTAAAAGAGGTAAACAGCACTAAGTTTCTCGGCATTCATATAGACTCAGGACTAAATTGGAAAATACAGGTAGATCATGTTTGCAAAAAATTAAATCAGTTTTCATATGCCCTTTACATGCTAAGAAAAGTTGTCAACGAAAGAGCATTATTAAGTGCTTACCATGCATACGTAGGTTCTAAACTAAAATATGGTATTCTTTTCTGGGGCAACTCAACAAACAGGGAAATTGCGTTTAAGGCCCAAAAAAAATGTGTTAGAAGTATAAGTGGGCTTAAACAGACGGATTCATGTAGACCAGAGTTTACAAGATTACACATTTTGACCCTACCCTCACTCTACATTTATGAAGCCGCAGTAATGATAAAAAGAGATCTGAAAAATTATGACACACTGAGAAGTGCTCGGTATAAAAATGAATTAAGCGGAATTAAGTGTAGGACAGTTAAGTTTAAAACGAGTATATTTGGGATAGGAGTAAAAATTTATAACAAACTTCCAAATGATGTAAAAAATAGTGTAACATTAGATAGTTTTAAAAAACACTGAAGGGATTCTTGATAAGTAAAGCCTACTATTCAATCAATGATTTTTTTAATGACAAAAATACTGGTGACCACACAATTAGATAAGTTATCATATGCCACTGACTCAATGAATAATTTAATTTATGTGACATCAATGAATAATTTAACTATGACTTCAATCAATAATTTAATTTATAGGACATCAGTGAATAACTTAACTATGACATCAATCGATAATTTAATTTGTAGGACATGAGTGAATAAATTAACTTGTATGACATCAATGAATAATTTAATTTGTATGACACCAATGAATAATTTAATCTGAATGAAATCAATTAACAATTTAAGTTGTATGAAATCAGTGTATTATTTAATTTGTTTAAAGCTGACTATTTGAATGAAACTTATATTAATGCATGATAATGGTGGTCGTTGACTTAAGATGAATACTGAATAATGTTAAATAGATAAAAACCAACAATAAATATTGTACACCTCATGGGTATGTTACAGCGAGCTTTATGTAATAACTATAAGAACCTATATAACACCTGTGACAAACAATAAATGAATTTGAATTTGTACCTACAGTACAAACACATATCACCAGTTTTATAAAATTTGAGTCATACTTTGTCTATTCATAATCCTGTCCGCTAACCACTATTTGATAAAGCCAGCCCTATCTATCATTACGACCTTTGCACGTATCAGGTGTGCCAGTGACTCAGCCAGAATTCAGAGCTGGCACGTCGCTCTTCCTACTCACACCTGTATATAATTCATCCGTGTCGTCATCTCGATATAAATGGGAGGTCGATTTTGAGTATATTTTATTTATAGCCTTTGATACGTATCGTGTATTGCGTATTTTTGGCATATCGGGTGATTTGCATATCTTCTCCTTAGCATATGGCGATGGCAATCTAACTTGAGTCAGCCCAAAATTTGACTACGAGTGTGGTATTATCAGTAACGTCCTGTGATGTGCAAACTACAGGACAGGCAGGACACGATATCGAGTGTCGTATGTAGAACAACACCACATTTTCACTCCATTTCAAAACCGATAGCGCACATAATCTTACCTCAAAAAGATTGAGCGTTATTGTAATATAATTAACTAATGAATGCATGCTGAAATAAATAGATTGAAATGTGTTTTTTTTCATGGCAGAGTCGTCTATTAATTTCCACCTTATCAGGTTTTCTTCCTTCAGCCAACCTGGGGCCAGAGACTAAAAAAGCCACGACAGCTCATGTCCCAGTCGAAGATTCTCAGCTCGGCACAGCTTGAATCTTTGCTTTCAGCGTTCGCCGGTGAGCTGGGGGACACAAAGACATAAAACATAAGAATTGATCAAAAACTATAAATAATTTTCGTAAGGGAACGTACAAAAAAAAAATGCAAGAAACTTGCAAATACCGGTCACAAATCGACAAAATGAATTTGAGACTTATTTTCGTACATTACCTTCGATTGTACCACGCAATTCTGCCCAAACTTCTTTCAATAAAACAAGAACTATATCCCTAATAGCAGCGATGAGAGATTTAGCGCCACTCGTGAATTTGGCAGTCACACCCAATACCACTGAAAACCATCTAGTGCCAAACAATCATCTCTATTGTCGACTGTCATTTGTTTTGTCTTCCTATATACAGGGTGTAAATCACCTCATCACGAAGCCGTCAACCAAGCATTCTGTACATGAAACTAAGTAACTTTACGCAAAAATTAATCATGTTTTGTGGTAGAACTCAATGTTACGCACTCAAAACATTGTGCTGATGGACGGATTGAATAGTAAGGGGGTCTTGGAGGTGTTTAAAGTAAAAATCTTACATTAAAAACTTGTATTAAAAAAATACTAATCAAAAAGTTGGAACTTTGACCCCTAATATCTCCGTAACTAGAAGGTTCCCAGGTATGGTGTAGAACAAAAAAATGATTGCAATGACAAGGAGAACCAGTGCCTTTCGGCTTCGTTAAGAGGTGTTTTACACCCTTTATCTGTAACGAGTTTTAAATGTGATGAGAGCATTGACTTATACCGTAGGGTGTAATCAATACTTGAATATTATGAAGCTGAATAGTTTGTTTGTTTGGTCGAACGCGCTAATTTCGGGAACTACGGGTTCAAAATTAAAAATCTTGTAGTGTTGAATAGCTCATTTATCCAGGACGAACGACGATGAAGTTTCACTAAAATCGGTTCAGTAATTTCGGAAAATAAGGACTTTAAAGAAAGTTTGTATGAAATTCCGTGAGGTGTAAGCGCGCTTAAACAACTGATAAACAACAACACAACAACTGACAAACAAATCTAATACTCACATCGAACAACATCTATATCATGTATATTCAAATGTATTATAAACTTCTAAGTAGGTACCTACCATAAGACACTCCCATTTTTTAAGCGTTCATATTTTTATTTTCAACAAAAATATTAATTGGAACTTGAGTTCATAGATTATAAGTTGTAGTGGCAATGATTGTCATATTATGATTTATTAAAAAAAAAAAAAAAATATTGAATTTGATTATAATAATAATTTACTAAATGCATGCATAATTCAAATTAATTTACTTGTCATTCCTATTATAAATAATTATGTCAAATTTGCACAGCGAAATTAATGACAGAATAAGAGATCTATATACTTATCTTTAAAAACCTTCTGTACTTTGGTTTTGATAAATAATCGTAACAAAATTATTCTATACCAGACATTAATTTCTGGTAGTTTGCCAACAGCGATTTACAATTGACATAGAACCAACCTTAAGTCTGCAGACAGTTCGTAAAAACGATCATTTAGAATATATTCCGGAAGAATGTTGGTAATAAAACAGATTAGAAATAAGTAAATATTGAGAGTAATTTGTTTTTGTTTTTTTAAGTATTTTGCGCGGGTTTGCCCTCGAATTTTGTGAGGAAATAGCAATTATTGACTTTTGAAAACGCTTTTGTTAATGGATTTTAGAATTTTCCTGGTAGGTTCTTTACACAATTTGTATCTAGTAGTTAAGACTAGTTAGTTAGTTACTAACTTTATAAAAGTTACGACGATAAAACGTTTTCTGTACAAGTACCTTAGAATAAGTATGAACAACAGGATATTATGAAAAGTTGCTGGTTCTGGCAGATATCAAAGGTGTGCTAAATAGCTGCTACGTCGTTCTATGACAATTAGTTATACCACTGCCAGACACTTTGTGTCGACAACCCCTGCCTTTAAAGTATGTTAAATTAAGAGTGATTTATAGTACCATGTGGACTATCCTGCCTATACTATTGTTCAAAGTGAAGCAAAGTACACGTGCATAGCTTAATTGCTGACTACTTGACGTGGCATCAATTTGCGTCACCGTGACGTTTCTACTTTACGTTACGATGAAGCTAAAATTATCCATTTTATTTTTACAAAATGTGTTAGCCGAACATGCCAATTTCGAGAACATCTAGATATTTAGCTCTTAGCTAATACACGTGGGAGGTGGAAAAATGTTAATACCTTGCTGAATGAAATAAACTAGACTTAATGGTGTGTTGGATTAATATCTTGGATAGTACGTGCTACGAAAGAAAAATACTTACTAGTAGAAAAAAACTTGTCTCTATTTCAGAAGAAATAGTCGTGGCTTTTTTTTAGGATCGTGCCTAAACATGGTGTGTAAACGCTTTCAAAACGTTTCATATTTCTTACACCTTGTGTTTCGGGATATCGCAAAGCGGTTGGTCGACTCTTCATGTGACCAGAAGGCTGGCCTTTTTTTTGGCCAAAGAATCAGCATTGCCATCCAACGCGGCAATGCGACCAGCCTTCTGGGCACTTTTCCTGTTGACAGCGATGTGGATGAATTTTTTAATGCCCTGTAATTTTGATACTTGTACATTTTATTATTATTTAGGTCTATTTGTAGATTGTAAATAATGCACATAGTTACATAATATTGCTCACAACGATTTACCGCGTGGACCAGCGTTGTCGTGTGTGAATCGCCTTAAGCTTTTTTTGTGGTTGTGTGTGGAATTTAATTGTTATAGGCTATTTTTACATCGTTACCGAGGACAGAATGTCATTTTGTTCAGCTGTAAGATCACTTTAGTAGCTAAAAATAACCATAAGTGGTATTTTTGATATTTTATTATTATTATAAGGCATGAATTGGATCAATGTTCTATGATTTAATTTATCCACAGATTCGTTGTCAATGGAATAGAATATTCATTTATTTGCTCAGAATGTAGATATTTACAATAATATTAAAGAATCCTTGTACATTCTACCATTATGGCATGCAAAATTGATGCAGTTCATCATCAAGTTCTTTCAACTAGTACTCAATGCCAAATTTTTGTCCAGTAAAGACTGTACATTCTAAGTACGTCTGAAATTACAGACCCAAAAACCTAACACCAACCAAATGAAACTGACGCCGTCAGGAAAAACGCAATATCCAGCTACACCCCGAACTTGGCGAATTAAGTGAAACGTATCGCGCATCAAGTTACCATCTGCCGCCTTTGAGCATTTAACTTGCAACTTAGTTTGCGAGAGGTAATTGTATTATTGTCTGTATGTAGGACGACCAAGTTGGAGTTAGGAAAGGGAATAAAAAAAAGGATTGTGTGGTTTTATGAAACCACTGTAAAAGTGAAACTTTTTTTCACACTATAGACATTTAACTAAAAAAATTTGGAATAATATTCCATTAAGGTTATAAAAAGGGGAGTAGGGATAAAGTGAAAGGCGCTCTGACGAGCGCCTAGAGCGCCTTTCGAGACACTTTATCCCTACACCGCGGCCGAGCGTCACGCGACATGCAACACACAGACGAAAAAGTTTGAGACCATGTAATAAAAGTTTCACTTTAATAAGTTGTTGTAACACGAACGTATTTATGTAGAACATTTCGTAGATAGATAGCGGTGGCCCAGTGGTGGCAGCCCCGACTTACGACCAGTAAGCCGTGGGTTCGAACCCAGGCAGGCGCATTACTGTGTTTTATGTATTTCCTCACCGCTGCCCTCACAAACGGTGAAGAAAAACATCGTGAGGAAACCGGCATGTTCTTAGAACTAAAAATTCGAAGAAATGTAACATCTACCAACCCGCACTGGGCCCGCTAGTGGATTACAGCCCACTCCCTCTGATACAGATGAGGCCTGTATCCCAGCAGTGGGAACGTTATAGGCTGATGATGATGTCATAGATGGTCTACGCTACATCTAGATAAAAAAGCTCGAAGAACATGACAATTGATCATTTTGCTGAGAAAGTATCCTACTGATGACAGAACCTAGGTTCTGCCATGAGATTTTGTTATAAAGTCTTTTTATGCAGGTTTAAGCAATTACGACATTTATGGGTAATATCAAAAATAATTGTACATTCCGACATGCTGAAATGTCCATGGTAGGTCCTATCGAAATAATGCGTATATTTTATAAAACCAGTTATGATACGTAGACATTCAGAATTAGAGATGAATAATATGAATTTCAGAGCATAATAAAGCATATAGTTTTTGAAATACACATTATTGTTTGGGGGTATATCACATTTCTCCCATGTAAATAATGATGTCCTCGTAGACTTGTGCGTTACAAAAATGCCTCTAGTTTTTTTGCGTGCTACAATCTCATTAAATCAAGCTAAAAATGAACTTCAGTATTATAAAGCCTATCTAGATCCTGCTTTATTTTTTTTTAAATATAAAGAAATAGATAATTACCTTAAATCAAATCCGCGTCCACAATTTTTGTCATTTTTGTTATTCTATTTTGTAACACCAATATTTGGTAGTTTTTAAAAAGTGGAATCGGAAACACGATGTTCTTTGTTAGCAGTCAATCACGTAGAACTAACTAGTGACAGTCGCCCATTTTGCAACGTGCGTTTTTCTGAGTGCAGTGTGCCTAAGTCAGTGGTGAATTTTTTCAACAATAATACTTTCCTTTTGTGTGCTGGTCTGTTCAGCACCTGGTAAGTTATTTATTTACTTTTAGACCATTTAAATATTGTATTACTCTCGTCTAAATAAAAAATAAACAACAATTTTATCTCAGCAGCTTTATTGATTTTTAATTCGTTCGAGGTTATAATTATTCAACACGTGTTTTATATTCCTTTTTGTTACAATTTGTTACAAAGTTTTGTTACGTAACAAAAATGAGTTAACAAAAAGGAAGTAAGGATGATTTTATACTGCGTCACACGTGTAGTTTATTACCAAAAAAAAAATCTAGCAATGCTTACACCTTACCTACTAGGAATAGTAGGAATAGTAAATGAAAGGAAAGTATCAATTTACTAATGTTATTTTATAGTTTTACTCGTGTTTACCCAACTTGTTTCAACCGGCCGTGCCATCACCGCTGTGTTTTGAGTTCATGACTAAGATCTGTTCGAGATTGAAACTAATACTTATGGCAAATAATTAATGAATACGTTAGTAACATGTCTAATCCTACCTGACATCAAATTAATCATGTCTCACGAAATGTTCTTAATACGAAAATATGAGAAAATATTGCTATGTTTTTTCTAAAGTTCGCTTTTAATCCCAGATAGTAATCTAAGATTTGTTCTAGAAAAAATGCCCATGACACCTGCAGAACGACAACGCAATTACTGAGAACGACTGAAACAAAATTATCCCGAAAAATATAAAGAAATTCGTAAAAGAAACTTTGAAAGAATGTGTGTTTGTGATTTAAAAGTTTTTATCAAAAGCTGTTTTTTTATTATTATTATTATGTTCAGATGAACCTATCCAAGTTGTTTCTAACTAGTTGAGTTATTATGTGATTGATCATAAAAAATAAAAAAAACGGAAACCTATTTTGTTTTGATCATAGTGTGAAATTGCCCGATTAGTTCCTTTTTGTTTCCTTTTTGTAACACTTTTCATTTTTGTAACGAAATTCATTTTTGTTTCTTTTTGGTGACTGTACAATTTATTTTGATATTACCCTTATACAAGTGATTATACAGATCATTATGCCATGTACTGTTTAATAAACTACCCAAAAACAAAGACAAGCTGTCCCGTGCATCTTCGCCTGTGTCAGATTTTCCCCGTATTCGCAACATTTTTCATTGATGCTCCGCTCCTGTTTGTTAGTCGTAGCGTGATGATAAAAATATATAGTCTATAGCCTTCCTCGATAAATGGACTAACTAACACTGATATAATTGTTCAAATCGGACTTGTAGTTCTTGAGATTAGCGCGTTCAAGCAAACAAACAACCAAACTCTTCAGCTTTATTATTAGAATTAGATAACATCGTCATCATCAGCCTGTATTCGTCCACTGCTGTACATAGGCCTCTCCCATGACACGCCACTGAGCACGATCCTCGGCCACTCTCATCCAGCTCTTGCCAGCCGCCTTGCGAAGATCATCGCTCCACCGAGTCTGAGGACGTCCTACGCTACGTTTACCGATCCGTGGTCTCCACTCAAGAACTCGTCTACCCCAACGGTTATCGGTTCTTCGGGTTATATGGCCGGCCCATTGCCACTTCAGCGTGCTTATGCGGTGGGCTATGTCGATAACCTTAGTTCTCTGTCGGATCACCTCGTTACGAACTCGATCTTTCAGAGAAACCCCGAGCATAGCCCTTTCCATAGCACGTTGAGCGACTTTAAATTTGTGGACCAACCCTACCGTGAGTGTCCACGTTTCGGCACCGTACGATATGACGGGTAGGACGCACTGATTATAGACTCTCGTCTTTAGACTCTGTGGAATTGGCGATGTAAAGACTCGACGCAGTTTCCCATACGCTGCCCAGCCCAGCTGTATTCTTCTGTTAGCCTCTTTCTCGAAGTTGTTTTTACCCAACTGCATAGTTTGCCCGAGGTAAACATACTCAGTCACTCTTAACAACCTCGAGAATACTGCCTTGAACTGCAATTGGTTCAGGACTGACATGTTCATTGAACATAACCTTGGTTTTATCTAGGTTCATCCGGAAACCAATGCGTTGAGAAGAATCAACTAGGCCATTCAGCATATGTTGCAAAACTTGCAGCGTTTCCGCCATGATGACGATATCATCTGCAAATCGCAAATGTGATAGGTACCCGCTGTTTATATTAATGCCGCTCCCCTTCCAGTCCAGAGTCTTGAATATATCCTACAATGCATTTGTGAACAATTTGGGGGATATAACGTCCCCTTGTCTCACACCACGATGCAAGGGAATAGGCTTAGACTGCCGGTTCTGGACTTGGACGGCCATAGTAGCGGCGTTGTAAAGATCTCTCAGCACTTGGATGTATCGCCAATCGACTTGGCATCGCTGCAGAGATTCCAGAACCGACCAGATTTCGATCGAGTCAAAGGCCTTTTCATAGTCCACAAACGCTAAGCACAGGGGCCGATAATACTTGAGCACTTCCGACGTTTGGCCCCAAAACTGGAACGGGCAGGGGCTGCATTCAAGCGGCTCTTGCCCAACCTGGGGGGTCCAAACGCCTCCTGCCGGAGGCTCTACGCGGGAGTCGTGCGGTCCATGGCCCTTTATGGGGCCCCGGTGTGGGCGCGTTCTTTGAGGCGGCGAGCCGCCCATTACTTAAACGCGCCCCAGAAGGTTGTAGCCGTAAGGCTGATCCGGGGGTACCGCACGATCTCCGGCGAGGCGGCGAGCCTCTTGGCCGGATTGCCGCCATGGGATCTGGAGGCGATGGTCCTCGCGCGCCTGCATGAATGGCGCGCGGAGGCACTACGCCGGGGGGAAACTCCGCTGCCGCGGCAAATTGTCGCTCAGCGGACAGACCTCCGGCACGATCTCATGGCGACATGGAGACAGCGACTGTCGCAACCAAGTGCACGCCATAATAGTGACGATAAGTCCCCTCTTTGAGGAGTGGCTAGAGAGGCGGCACGGCGCCCTCACCTTCCGCCTGACGCAGGTCCTCACCGGATTTGGTTGTTTCGGGAGGTTCCTGCACCGAATCGGGCGGGAGGAAACGCCCGGGTGTTACCATTGCGAGGATCGGCCGGAGGACATGGTGGAGCACACCGTGGAGCTCTGCCCCGCTTGGGCTGAGCACCACCGTGTCCTCGTAGCGGCGATTGGCAGCGGCGACCTCTCGCGTCCGGCCCTGGTTCAATCCATGGTCCGGAGCGAGAGGGAATGGGATGCCGTCGCCTCCTTCTGCGAAGCAGTCATGCTAGCGAAGGAGGTGGCGGAACGTGAGAGGGAGAGAACCTCACGTCCCAGCCGCCGCGGGAGACGCCCCGGGCGTCGGGGGGCAACCAGTGGCCCCCGGCCACCGTAGGCGCGAGCCTGTGGACGGAGGGTAATGGGCTAGCTCACCGTCCGTCCGTCTCATGACGACAGGCCGTGTCGACGGCGCGTACGTGTTCCACGCGCGCCTCAAGGAGATCTCAGCAAACCAGAAGGGGTCCGAAAGGGCCGATGCCTGCCAGGGCTGCGGGTTGTTCGAAAGAGATACCGCGGCCCTGGAACACAAAGGGCGAAGAAGGAACATGGGTGGGTTTTAGTCAGTACAAGTCTGACACTCCCTCCCACTCCGCCCAGAGCGGGAGAAGTCATTTGACGATTTCCCATCCGCAAAAAAAAAAAAAAAAGGGGCCGATAATACTCTTCTGATTTCTGTATAATCTGCCGCACTGTATGGATGTGGTCTATGGTGCCGTACCCCGATCGAAACCCGGCCTGTTCGGGAGGCTGAAACTCGTCGAGTCTTCGCGCAAGACGGTTTGTGATGACTCTCGAAAACAGTTTATAGACGTGGCTCAAGAGCGAAATGGGTCGGTAGTTCTTCAAAAGAGTTATATCACCCTTTTTGAAAAACAACATGACAACACTCTTACTCCACGCCTCTGGAGTTCTCCCATCAAAAAGAACAGTATTGAAAATGCTCTGGAGCTCCTTCATTACAGGTTTACCACCAGATTTCAGGAGCTCAGTCGTAATACCGTCTTCTCCAGGGGCTTTTCCGTTTTTAAGCTGTTTGAGAGCCATCGCAATTTCGTCTAGGTTGACTTCTGGCAAGTCTTCCGTAAAATGGCGTGTTAATGTAGCTCGGAACTTTTCATTTTCGGGATTAGGTTGAGATGCACGCGTAGCATATAGCTAACTATAGAAGCTTTCAATTTCCGAAATAACTTCCGGCCCGGAAGAAACGACTACTCCACTTGTAGTGGTCAGCTTCGTCAGATGACTTCTCCCAAGAGATTATACAAACACTTTCGATCCCCGATTTTGTTCAATCGCTCGTTCTATTGAGCGAGTGTTGGAGCATCGGAGATAGCGTCGTACAAGTTTGCCAATTCTCTTGTTTAGAGCATGCCACTCTGACGTAGTGACTGTTGGGTGTTCACGTCGTTTCTCCATGAGTTTGAGCGTTTCTTCCGATAACTTCGATTTCCTGTCTCTACGCCGCAATTCGCAAAATCTCACACCTTCCTCCCTGAGGATTCCGACCACATTCTCGAGGGCCCGGTCAATGTCAACGCTATTTGTGGTTTCCACAGCAGCGAATCGGTTCTCCAAGTTAGATTGGAACTTTTCAGATCCCACTATAGATTGGAGCAGGGTTGGTCGGAGCCTGGATTTCATCAAACGGACACGTTCAAGCTTGAAATCGATATTCAGAGACCCTCGCACGAGTCTATGATCACTTCCAGTATTAAACCTATTGATCACTGAGA
Organism: Cerastis leucographa; assembly: GCA_963082945.1. Taxonomy (NCBI): domain Eukaryota; kingdom Metazoa; phylum Arthropoda; class Insecta; order Lepidoptera; family Noctuidae; genus Cerastis; species Cerastis leucographa. The sequence goes on from OY720361.1 coordinate 2,679,443, forward strand.
CGTCTCTGAATATACGCTTCTTGTCCGTTATGATGAAATCGATCTCGTTTTTAGTCATAGTGTCGGGGCTCCGCCATGTCCACTTCCTTTGAGGCTGTATCTTGAAAAATGAATTCATCAAGAATAGCCCCTCCCTTTCGAGGAAGTTGACAAGCATTTGCCCCCTATGATTCCTGCTACCATAACCATGGGTTCCTACTACCGATTTGTTGTAATTCTGTACTCCCACTTTGGCGTTGAAGTCTCCCATGACAACGTTGTAGTGAGCCCTGGTGGTGAAGTGTAAGGCCTTCGATATATCTCCAAACACATCTTCCATCTCATCGTCCGAGTGCGTCGAGGTCGGTGCGTAAACCTGCACAACCTTGAGGCTATACCTCTCGGTTAGTTTAATTACGAGGTACGGGACCCTGTTCGACACACTCGACACTTCTACAACGTTGTCACGGAGAGCTTTATTCACCAGGAATCCTACGCCACCCTGGGCCAGCTGGTCTCCCTCTCGAAAGTATAGAAGGTGGCCTTATTCAAGAGTTACCGTGTCCTCCCCCTCTCTTCGGACTTCGCTTAACCCAAGAACGTGCCACCTTATTTTCTCGAGTTCGACTTCGAGGTGTGCCAGGTGCTCGTCGAGCCGTAACGTGCGTCCGTTATACGTCGCCAAGGACAGTTGTTTTTGACGGCCTTCCGTAACCCGGGGATTCTTCGCACCCCCTGCCCTGCTGTGACCGTGACCGCCGCCTTGATCAGGAATAGCAGGGCGGCCGGGAACTGGGGGCCGTGGTCCATGTTGACTTGCCATTGGTAAGGGTTCGCTCTAATTGCCACGCTGAGCAGGCGGGTTGGCAATCGCAGTAGATTCACACCGGTATCACTGCTGCCCGACACCGGTGGGACCGATATGTGATAGGTCCCAAAAGTCTCTTAGTCGCCTTTTACGACACCCGCGAGAAAAATTGGGGGAGTGCTATTCTTAAGCCGGCACTCCACCACACCATAACATCATATCGTCTGTAAATGTATAAATATATAGGCACTCTTTGAACAATCCATACTAATATTATAAATGCGAAAGTCACTCTGTTTGTTTGTATGTTTGTATGTTTGTTACCTTTTCACGACTAAACGGCTGATCGGATCTTAATGAAATTTGGCAAGAAGATAGATTTCAACCTGGGGAAGGACATAGGCTATATACCATCATGCTACGACCAATAAGAGCGGAGCAGCAATGAAAAATGTTGCGAAAACGGGGAAAATATGACGCAGACAAAGTTGCGCGGGACAGCTAGACTAACGTTATAATTTTAATATAACAGTTATTGCATGTCAGAATTATCTTTAAATTATAATATTACATTCACAAAAGACAAAATTGCTTTAAAACGTGACCTAATCTAGTGTTGTTTACCTCTCGACCTGTTCAGGATTTTATCAATACACAAATGAAATTTTTGCACCTAAAAATATAATCTCGTAATCCAAACATCCAAGGTCACCCTACTCACAAGTGTGTGAAAGCAATAGTTCCCTTGTTGTGTCCTATTTCACATTAAATAGGGTTCACTTCGCTTTAACAAGTTTCTTCTTGGATAACGTAACAAGCAGTTAACATACAAATTGTATTGTTACCTAAGAACAACTTCAGTTAATATTATTTTACTCTGTTAAAACGGTAGGTTTGGGTACGTTCACAGTTTTTTTTGTTTTTGATCTTCTTTATTATTACGTCTCAAGGTTTGTTTGGCAATTGTAGTATCGTTGTGTTCTTAAGAAAATACTTACAATTGTTTTCTTGGTGTACCTATTATTTTTATTATAATTGAGAAATGGTAGCTGCCTTGGATGATATCTAAACGTTCTGTTTGTACGCAACTAAAATAAAGCGAAGTAAACTGCGGTGAAGGTGTTGTGACGATCTGTTCTTGTTTGCGGGGCGAACATGCCCAGATATTGCACGAGACGAGACGAGACGAGACGCTTGAAAAGCAAAAAGGGAGACCTTTGCCCCAGCAGCAGTGGGATACTCAATAAACTAAAAAAAAAACGGGATGCACTCCGGGAGTGCCGGCAGAAGTGAAAACTTGATATTATTAACGTTGTGTATTTTTGATATTTTGGAATGGTTATGAGAATAATTTTGCATGAATTGCTGGTAATAATACTAGTAATAATTATCAGTATAAAAGTACTATCATTTATGTGGTAAAATATAACATTTATTTATTGCGCTATCGTACACAAACATGACAATTTATATTAAATAAAAAATTTAACACTTCAGATCTATTACAATCCGTCTTACAAATTTTACCTCTTTGGAGAAACCGAAGGTTTTGTTTGTGCCTAATGTCAATCCGTCTCAATGACAGATGTCATAAAGTTCAAATTCTTTCGCAACCTACATGACCTGACGGTCACGTGTCCTGACGCGAGACCTGACGCGAGTTTAACTTTTTTTTACCCATCACAAAAGTGCACAAGGCCGCTAAAGAAGTTTTCACTTAAAAAATTTGGAACTACAAGCTACAGAGTGCAAGCCTACTAAATTTCGTTTTCACTACTAAACACTTAAATATGTTTTTACGACCAAACAGATTTAAACCATCGTTATATTTCTTTCAATCGTTTATATGTATATGATACAGACAGAATGAATTTTAAAAACGCTAAGCGCTCATTAAAAAATCAAAAAGCTAGGCATCCTAAATAAAGTGAAGCGATGCTTTAGGCCTGGACATCTTTTAACACTATATAAAGCACAAGTTTGATCCTGCAGCCACCTTTGGGGTGGCTCAGCTAAATACCAGCTTGCCGAGCTTGATTCGGTGGAACGCAGAGCAAAGAGGCTGATTGACGACGTAAAATTGGTGGATGCCAAGCTTCACAGATTGGCTTATCGCCGCAAGGTTGCCTGCTTGTCGATCTTCTACAAGCTGTACTTTCGGTGACTGTGCCCAAGAACTCCACGTCCTCATCCCACCGGCCTCCTTCTACCATCGAAAATCTAAACGCACTGCAAGTTACCATCCCTACCTTTTTGCTATTCCACCAATTCGCACTAAGCGTTTTCAGTCGTCTTTCATAATGCGCAAAGCAAAGGAGTGGAACTTTCTGCCTACGTCTGTGTTTCCGAACGCTTACAACCCGAATCTCTTCAAAGTTAGAGTGAACAGGCTTCTTCTAGGAAGCTCGTACCATCGTCGACTTTGCCTCTGTCATCTCTGACCTAGACTAGAGTCAAGAGCAAACCCAAAGCAAATAAAAAAAGGGTACGCAAACAACTTATAGGTATGATGTAGGTATGTATGTGTTAAAGACATGAGGTCCTAGGCGAACTCAGTACCTCTTGCTCAGCACTCGCACAATTCTAGGATGGCCAAAGTATAATTGAGTTTTTCCATAAGGATTTTTTTGGATTACAGGCCTGATATTATGTTACAAAAATCAAAATACTCGTTCTCGGTAACTGTTAAAAGAACGAGATAACTCCTTAACTGAGTCAAACAAAATACTTTATTTCCCTGCGGCATGTGCATATTAGAAGCATCAGGGATGCATCGCGTGTTACCTGCAAAGGAATGTTTTCTAGAATTTCTTATTTGTATTGCAACTCTAGAGAGTAATTCGTTTAGATTCAACCTTTCTAGAATTTTGAGATTTGAGTCTCGAGGGGATGATAGCGCGGCTGATTCGGATTCAGTTATTTATTTTGTAGAAGCTATATCCTTTATTTTATGTGTTAAAATACTAAGGTTCTCTCTCTGACTCTTAGGCGGTTATCTTATCACACGACTCCGCTTGTCCGCGCGGTCGAACGGCGGCGTTCAAAAATCACGGTTTGCGGTAGGACTCAATCTAACGCACTCAAAGCACTTTGCTGATGAATGCATTAAATAGTACACGGGTGGTGAAGGAATTAAAGTAAAGTTAAAAAAAAAATGTATTTTAAAGTTTTGAAAAAATATAAACGTTGACTTCCAATATCTCCGTAACTAGAAGGTTCCCAGGTAAGGTCTAGTACAAAAACTGATTACAATAAAGAGGAGAACAAGTACTTTTCGGCTTCTTTATGAGTTTTTTTTAACCGATTATAAGAAGCTGAATATGACATTTTGTTCTAAAACGCCGCTTTAACTATGCCAATTAAACAAATTAATTAAATCGGACTTAGGTGTTGGGAATTTGTTTAAGCTTAAGCTTAGAGTCTGAATAACTTGAGATAGACCCATGTCCTGAACTACTTAAGAAATTACTTGACCCGCTTAAATTATTCTAAGAGCTTCTAAACAACGAAATTACTTCGTGCGTTCGTTTCTAAAACAGTTTTGGTGAAAATGGATACAAAAATAGTACACATTTTTGTCATCACCCCAGCTGCCTATTGAGATGTTTGTATCCACAAACAATCACGCCTACAACCCTCGAAGGATAAGGCAAATGGTACTTATAGAACACTCATATTCTGCAAGTTTTGCTTAAGTTATAGAACCTAAACATATCTGGAGAAATGTAATAGAAGCCTATTGCCATCAGGACACAAATTAAAACTTTGGACTGCTACTGGAAACAAAATATTTTTTTATAACTTATTAATTTTGTCCCAAACACAGCCTAGATTCGCACTTAAGCAGTCAAACCAATCACCACTTAACGGATAGACTCAAGGTACCCGTAAAATAAAATAACAATTCCCGACAATAACACTTTCAACGTTCCCCCTTAAAACTGCAGTTACCTTTCAAACAAAATTCTTCTCAATACAATTTCCTCACGTTTTTCATTGCGCAATTTTCTTTAACGTCTCCCAGCGTCATTGCTCAGAGCAAAGTAGTAGGCGCCAACAATTGAGTCCAACCTCGTCCAAGTTCCAACTACTGTTTAAAGTAAGCTGTGCGGTGTTTCATGCCAGTTTTCAATGGGAATAATGAACTTCGCGATTCTCGGCACGGTCGACTGCAATTGACTTGGCATGGGAGTCCGCTAGTAGTTCATGTGGTGTACCTAGGTCTGTGGGTATGTGTGTTTGTGTGTGTAAGCTCAGTTGGGGTATTGTTCGGGGACACGTATATCGTTTGGTGGGTGGTTTGTTTTACAATTTTGTCAAAGGTCAAACAATTCCTTTATGTTAAGAAATGTCTAGTGATGTAAGGTTATAGTTCGTGGCTAGGTACTTAAGAGGGGACTCTAGCCCCGAGGAATTTGATGAATAGGTATTTAAAAAAACTATTGCCGTCGCGCTGCGCCCGACCAAGGCCCCGTAAAGTGCAAAAGGGACAACTGCAGTTCAGGCTGATTTTACCTAAAAAAAAATCACGAAGAAAACAGCGGAATACGTTTGTATGGAGTAAAGCCCACTAGAGTCCCCTCTTAAGTTAAACTTGTTTTGAATATTACTTTGGTGTTCTTGTCTTAGAGATAAGATTAAGTTTTTATCATTAATTCCGTAAGATGGCATCGAATCCCATCACAATCCTGCTTCACATATAATTAATTTACCTCAAAATCATGCAGATTTTACCTACTTTTGCGCCATCAATGATTTTTTCACAAAACCTTAATACTCGCTGCCATATTATTTTCATCCAGCCCCTATTGATACTACATAAAAGAAGAAAGAACTACATAAAACATTCATAAAACACAAACCACATCCGTTCTTCTGAAGTTGCCTTAACAAGTTCCAGGTTTCGTCTTCCTTTCCAAATCGCATTATGTGATCTAGTTAAAGATGAACGTTGTTATATTTGGAACAAAACTCAGCCGAGCTTCGAACAAACTCTGTTAGTCGCGATGATTCTATTTCTATGCAATTAACGAAACTCGCGTTTCGAAAGTGACAGCTAATATGAAAACAATATGGCGGATGGGTTGTTGAAATTGTGAATAGAATATTGAAATGGAGAGGATATTAAAGTGACTTGTATGTTTGATTTACACATATTATTCTATTTTTTTTACTCAAATTAAACTTAGCCAAAAGGCGGGAAAAAAATGTTTTGTTCGTGTTCGGGTGCAAAATACTACAAAAACTCGAAGCACGTAAACGAACTTATTTTTATAAGCTCTTATCTTTAACTTGCCTGGTTTTATGTTCAAGTTTATTGCAACCTACGGGAATATTACTTCCAGGGGGGGGTCCAGTTGGGCTGCGGGTTGTTCGAAAGAGATACCGCGGCCCTGGAACACAAAGGGCTAAGAAGGAACATGGGTGGGTTTTAGTCAGTCAAGTCTGACACTCCCTCCCGCTCCGCCCAGAGCGGGAGAAGTCATTTGATGATTTCCCATCCGTAAAAACAAAAAAACAAAAAAAAAAAAAAACAATGGGGGGGGGTTTAGTCAAATGGGTTATAACCGTGTATAATTAACGTTCTAAACCCGTTATAAACGGATGATTAACGTGATATCACTCGCGTGGTATCGAATTTTGTCGGATTTCTGTAATTTCCAGACAGCTTTATGAAAAGATGTATTTCCTTGAAAATTTTGGCCTACCTAACTAGAAGTAATGGTAAATGATTTAATTGGCATTATTATTTTAAATAAAGTCAAAGTTAAAGCATTTATTTCAATTAGACCATTACAGGCACTTTTGAAAGTCAAAAAAAAAACAAAATAAAACGCGAAGCTACAGTCCCAGTCACAAGGCATAATAACTTATGAAAGTACTGTAGTTGCCCATTCCGTAGCATAGATCTCTATGGAGAAGAACGGGCAAGAAACTCCATGGACACTCTTTTAAATCAACATCAGTAGACGTAATAATTGAAAGTACGTTAGTTATTTTTAGCACTTATTATTATTTTTTGATAATTATTATTTCAAGGAGCCAAAGCACCAATTTCGATAACATATTTCCTTCGTATTATTAATATAACCGCTGATCATGTCCGCAATAACACATGTATCAAGTTAACTTGGTTAACGCAAATAAGAAACTTCTACTTACTTATTTACAACTCTGTGGACGATACGAAAGGAATATAAATGAGGAAGTTATTTTTCTGATAAAATTATGAAGCCCAAAGATATCATAAAAGTAATCGAAAGTGAGGTCCAAGTTACAGATCAATATTTTTTTGCATAAATATAAAGTGAAGGAACCTTATTTTATTTTCGTACTTCCGTATTGGTTTGGGAGAAGCTCGTCAACCGCTCGAGTCAATTTTAATTAAGACTAGCTGTCCCCGGCATGCGTTGCAATGCACTTTTTACCTACCCTATCTACCTACCTACCATACCCTACCCTACCCTACCAACCTACCCTACCCTACCTAACTACCCTACCCTACCTAACTACCCTACCCTACCCTACCTACCTACCCTACCCTACCTACCTACCTCCCTACCCTACCCTACCTACTTACCTACCCTACCTACTTACCTACCCTACCCTACCTACCTACCTCTACCTACCTACATACTCTACCTACCTACCATACCCTACCTACCTACCTACCCTACACTACCCTACCTACCCTACCCTACCTATCTACCTACCTACCCTATCCTACCTTACTCACCTTTTAAACCTTCCCTGGACTACGACAAACATTTTAAAACCAAAATCAGCAAAATCGGTTCAGCCGTTCTCGAGTTTTAGCGAGACTAACGAACAGCGATTGATTTTTATTTATATAGATTAGGCCGCGCCTGTCTCGGTTGGTCCGTGGATGGGTGAACACTCAATACATACCGAGTTTCCTCCATGTCTCGTAAAGCACGTTTAGCCGTTAGTCTCGGCTGTCATTTATAGATCTTTGACAATCGTTACAGGTACCTAGTCAGTGGCCCAAAAGTCTGACAACCAGTCTTACCAAGGGGTATCGTATTACCCAGTACTAAGTGGTATTCTGCTGATCTGTTGAGACTGGAAGCCGCTCCAACATAGTTGGGAAAAGGCTAGGCAGATGATGACTTCCGTATTGGTTTTGTCAGCGGCCGTTTTAAATGAACATTGAAAAATAATCGTTTTATAATAAACTAGCTGTACCGCGCAACTTCGTCTGCGTCAAATTTTCCCCGTTTTCGCAACATTTTACATTGCTGCTCCACTCCTATTGGTCGTAGCGTGATGATATATAGCCTATGTCCATCCTCAGGTTGAAATCTATCTTCTTGCCAAATTTCATTATGATCCGATAAGCCATTTAGTCGTGAAAAGGTAACAAACAAACTTACTTTCACATTTATAATATTAGTTAGGATGTCAGAGTGAAATTTTCATCTATTTAAATAAGTTTTTTCTACATAACAATATAAAACAGTCCTTTATCGAATTTTGTTTGTTAACTTTAAATGACTTTATTTTGTTTTCAATAATGCTCAAGAAATATTCTATTGTCTTTCTCAAAAACCCTCACGTTTCAGCAAAAAATGTATTCTAGAAATCAAATAGCTTTTAAATATTGACTAGGCACTTTCTTATTTTGGCAACGTAGATACTTAAAATACCTAAATATAATCTAATACCCTCTTACTTATAAACCGATTTAAATTTCAGCATAATTTCAAAAAGGTTCGTTCAAAATTCACGCACACGTAAAATATCGATAAATCAGAACAATAGCGTTGATCTAACTACGGCCAAGTTCATTCTTTGTTTTAAATATTAATAATCTGTTGTACTAACACAGTCTCTTGTATCACAAAATATTTAACGCTAACATTGTGTTATTAAAAAACCGGCCAAGTACGAGTCGACGCCCATGAAGGTTTCCGTACCATTATCAACAATCACTTTTTTTTTTGTATGAAAACCCCTTAAATATTTATTTAATTCTGTTTTTAGTATTTTTTGATATGGCGGCAACAGAAATACATAATCTGTAGACATTTTAACTGGCTATATAACTATCACGGTTCATGAGATACAGCCTGGTGACAGTCGGTCAGTCCCGTTTGACCCTTTGGGTGCAGAACCCTAAAAATATCACAAACAAAATTAAAATCAATTTTCAAATAAGTTATCATACCACACACGACGTGTAATCGCTAAAAGCTTAAACAGAAATATACCTATAGCACATCCACCAACCTTCTATTAATAAACGTGTTTGAATTAAATAACCTGCCTAATATCCGCCATTTTTTAAAGTGAAACTTTTATTACAAATCGTCTCAAACTTTTTCGTCTGTGTGTTGCATGTCGCGTGACGCTCGGCCGCGGAGTAGGGATAAAGTGAAAGGCGCTCGTCAGAGCCCCTTTCACTTTATCCCTACTCCGCGTTTTATACGTTTTATACCCTTAATGGAATATTATTCCAAAAATTTTTAGTTAAATGTCTATAGTGTGAAAAATAGTTTCATTTTTACCGTGGTTTCATAAAACCAAACAATCCTTTTTTTTTTCAAAGATTTTGCCAGGCATTTGACCTATATTAACAGATAGCTCTAGTATCAATACAAACTAGTTTTATTTGATACACAATTGTCTAAAGCGTCACATTTCCGAGATATGAGCTATCAACGTTAAAATCCATTCACCGATGGCATCTTCAGTATAACTTTTACTTTATTGGCCACGCATGAAACCGGTATTAATCGATAGCTCGTATCAATATTAACAAGTTTTGGATGAGATACAATCCTCTAAAGAGTCACGTTTTCGAGATATGATCTAGAATAGATTCTAACTTTGACAGCTTATATCTCAGAAACGTGACGCTTCGGATGATTTTGTCTCATAAAAAACTAATTTGTATCGATGCCACCTATTGAATAATATAGGTTTTATGCGTGGCTAATAAAATTAAAGTTGCATGGAAAATTCCTACTTTGATAGCTTATTTCTCAGAAACGTGACGCTTTAGAAGATATTGTCTCATATAAAGATAGTTTGTAATGATACCAGCTATTGATTAATGATAGAGGTTATGTGCGTGGCCGCAGCTTTGAGAAAATATTAAAATGGCGGACACATGCCACGCTTCTTACAAAAATCTTCCAAACCCTTTCTAATGGAAATAGCCCAACATTTTTGTCCAACCTGAGAATAAAACCCTGGAATTCGTGCTGGCGACCGAGGATCATCGACGCAGTTAACAAAAATATAATAAGACGCAACTTTTTCATATTTTTATGTTTTTTTTTAAATTTAATATTTAAGGAATATTTAAAATTGTAATTATCTTTTTGAAAAATAAATAAAGGGAAAATACATACATGAAAACCTTTTCCTTGTAATAGTCCTCAAAAACGGACTCTGACATTATCAACAGCCCTTCACAACAATAAGGAAAAACATCACAAAACAGAAATAAACAGGAAAATCGTCTAATCACATTAAAAACGATACCGTTTTCATCTCGATTCGATCTAAGAACGATAAAGTGAAAGCACAATACTTCTCCAAAGTTTTACGATTCTTTTTATAGGGGATACACTTAAAACTTGTATACCGATAAGGTGTTATGTTTGTCCATTATTTTATTTTTCTTTTTGTACAGAAAGAATCCTTCTTTCACTTGGTTCGTTTAAGTTTGTAGTACATTTAAACTACATGTAACATGTACTGACAACGGGAAATTTACCAGTTTTAAGTATTGTTTTAGTTTTCGATATTTTGGCGGTGTTGCATGTACCATTATCACGGAGAAACTGCTGAATATGTGTGGGAAAACAAATACTAATATGGTAAATATCCCGTAATTAGTGTTTATGAAAGTGTTAGTGCACATTTACGCAGACGCGGCGCGTTGCGCGGGGCGGTGCGCGGCGCGGCCCGCTTTAAATTCAAACATATGGCGATGTATGAGAGCGTTTACGGAGAAGCGGTCTGACGCCCGTTTGTTTGAGATATAGGCGGCCGACGCGGCGTTATGTCAAACGGACAATATACAAGCAAACGGCAGTGCCCGGGTTCGATTCCCATACGGAACGAATTTACAATGTCGTAGTTTTATCCTAAAATAATAATTTTGTTTTTATTTAAAATTTTGTAGTGTTTTTTTTTTCGTAAATTGTTCCGTTTTTACTAGCTTTTATTTAACTTGCAATGATTTGTATGTTTGTTCGGGTAGAATCTTGGAAGCTAAATTAGAACCACTTCCCGATGTCCGATTGAGCTGAAATTTTGCACACACCTTTGGTTGTAAGAACAGAATATTAATTTAACAGACATAACTTAATCCTGCAACCTGGATCGTCTCCTCACGAGAGAACTCCTCAACGGTTAATAGCACAGACACGAAACTTTGCATACGATTTCATATTTGATGGATAGTTACGATTTGTATCATGAACTTATCCTGCAGCCAGGATCGTCTTCTCACTTGGGAATTCCTCAACGGTTAATAGCACAGACATGAAACTTTGGATAATTATATACGCGTTCACTTAAAAACTAAATGCGACAAGTTTTTGTGAAAATTATCCTTTATCGCTTTCATTTACTCAAAGATTTATTTTCTTCTTTTCAGTGCATCTTTATAAAAGCTTGTTTTAAAAAGCTTTTTTAGTATTTTTTTTTTTGTTTATATTTCTTGTGCATTTAATCGTTACAATAGTTATATTTTATCGTTATAATGTATAAATAAGTTACGAAAAAAGATCAAGTTGGGTCCTTCAAAAATTGTTGGTATTTTTAAGATAAGTGCCATTTTGGGGTTTTCGAGTTCGCTGATAATCAAAATTAAAATTAAAAAATGCGATGAGGAAAAACAGCTTCCCCTTACAAAATTTTGACCCTTCGCCACTCGCAGTATGATGATGTTCAGCGGATAGCCTTGGTTGTATGCACCTGTCCTAAAAAATAATACATTCTAACAGGAGTAAGATCTTTAGATCTTTAGGGCAAAGTGGCTTACGACCACAGCTATCCTTTGATATCACTTCGAATATTTACTAGATACATTAGAATATATAACGTATAAGTTGTTTATTTAATAGACGATAATTAATAATGAATGGTTTGTTGGTACATAGCAATTTCAGTCGATGATTAAATTTCAGTTGATTTTTCGGTATTTGGGATTTTGTCGCATCAAATCATATTGAGTATAAGACTTACCCAACCCCAACCCTTTGGAAAAACCAGAGTTCTTTGCTTGTAAACCAGCTCATATTCGATTCGTAAAATGATTTTTGTTAGTAAATAATCATGTTGTTAAATAAATGATTAATTAGTGACTCATCATCATCAGCCTAACCTTTTCACAACTATGTTGGGGTCGGCTTCCAGATGCAGCTGAATACCAGTATTTTACATGGAGCGACTGCCTATCTGATCATTAAAGAGTAAGCGACCCAAAATCATTAAATATCGTGATGAGTTGTGCAAGTGCTCCGCAGCCTGAATAACAAGACAGGCCTGAAATTCTACGTAATTTAGTTATATTGGATTGTAAATTAAGATGAAATAATCATTCATCTTATAATAACAATTATAAATTGTCCAATTTAGGAAAAAAAATAAACACCATTTTTTTTTTTAAAATAAAAATACAATGATTATTTTTGGATAAAACTACGATATTGTTAATTTGTTCAGTATTGGAATCGAACCCGGGCACTGCCGTATGCTGGAAACTGGTCCGTGTGACATAACGCCGCGTCGACCGCTTGCAGCCCAACGTGGAACCATTCCCTTGTATTTGAGCGTTTGACATAACGCCGCGGCGGACGCCGCGTGGAACGCTTGTAGCCCAACGTGGGACCATATTCTTCAACTGTTTGAAAACTGACAATTTTCATATCATGCATTAGAATAGAACGTCTATTTCGAATCAGGTGTCAATGAAGTACATAGTCTAGTGGTACTGTGATCGGACTGTGAATCAGTAGTTGCAGGATGAAATCCTAACAAGCAAGGCTTTTCTTTTTGTGTTTTTTTTTGTTAATGATGTTTAAATATTACTTTTTAAAACTAGGACACTGTTTTATTTTAATGCATTATGTAGGATTTTCAAATCATTATAAAATATCTATTTTAAAAATATATACTTACTTTTAGTTTTTGAACCATTCAAAAAACAGATAATCGTAAATAACAAATAAAATTCGAACAAAATTTACGAAAAAAAAAAAACACAAATAAAAATAAGATAAAAACAAAATGATTATTTTTGGAAAAAACTACGACATTGTAAATTTGTTTCATATGGGAATCGAACCCAGGCACTGCCGTATGCTTGTATTGTCCGAGTGACATAACGCCGCGTCAACCGCTTGCAGCCCAACGTGGGACCACTTCTTTCAAGTATTTGAGCGTTTGACATAACGCCGCGGTGGACGCGGCGTCGCACGCTTGTAGCCCAACGTGGGACCATTTTCTTCAATTGTTTGAAAACTGTATTAGAATAGAACGTCTATTTTACACAAGTATAAGTGAAGTAATTGGCCTTGTGGTATTGCGGCCGGACTGTGAATAAGATGATGCAGGATCAAATCACAGATGTTTAAAAAATTGTTTTGGTGTTTTTTCTTTTTGTTTTTTTTTTATGCTGTAAAATATTACTTTTTGTAACTAGGTGTACTGTTTTATTTATATGCATCTGTATGATTTTTAAATCATTATAAAATATGTAGTTTAATAATATATACTTTTAGTTTGTGAACCATTCAAAGAACAGTTAGGTAATCGTGAATAACAAATAAAAAAAGAACCAAATTTACGAAAAAAAAAACACTAAGAAAATTAAAATAAATACAAAATGAGTATTTTTGGATAAAAGTACGACATTGTCAATTTGTTTCGTATGGGAATCGAACCTGGGCACTGCTTTAGGCTTGTATTGTCAGTGTGACATAACAAATCAAATGGTCCCACGTTGGGCTTCAAGCGTTCGACGCGTCTCCGTAAACGGCAAAAACGCCAGACGCGCCGCGCGACGCCTATTGCACCGCCCCGCGCCACGCGCCGCGCCTGCGTAAATGAGCCCTTAGTGACCTTGTCAGTTTAAAAACTTATAAAATAGTAATAAGTATTTAGGTACAATAAAACAGTGAAAAGGAAGTCCAATATGTGAACTCACTACTGCATGCTGCATTCGATAACGCAAAATGGAAAGTCAGTTATTCAAATTAAGGTTATAATCTGCACTCTTGAATGGTAAAGTTTACAACAGATAGTCTTCCAAAATACCCGCCGTTAGCAAGCAAATTTCAATTTTTGGTATGACGAAACGCAGATTCGCGAACACAACAAAAGTTATCTTAAAAAAAACCGGGTTGTACTCCGGGAGTTCCAGCAGAAGTGAAAACTTGAATATTAACGTTGTGCATTTTTGATATTTTGGAATGGTTAGGGAATAATTTTGCACTACTATACTAATAATTGAAACAATTCGCTTTAATTATTAGTATAAATATACTATCATTTATGTGGTAAAATACAATAGTCATTTATTGCGCTATCGTACACGTATGACAATTTATATTACATTTAAAATTTAACACTTCAGAACTATTGCAATCTGTCTTACGAATTTTAACTCTTTGGAAAAACTGAAGGTTTTGTTCGTGCATAAGATAATTATCCAGTTTTGGAAACCCAAACTCAATGACAGATGTCATATAGTTCAAATTCCTTCGTAACCTAATCTCAATCCGTCTTATGAATTTTCGATCAGGACACGTGACCTGACGCGAGTTTAACATTTTTACCCATCACAAAAGTGCACAACGCCGTAAAGAAGTTTTCACTTAAATTAATTCGTGTTGTTGTTTTGGCATGGATCCGCGTTCAGGCAGCATAACGGGATTGCGCGATTTGGTATTGCGAAATCCCGTCCCGAGCTTAATGAACAACAAGGACTACCTTCAGTTTGCGTCGATTGGCAAGCTCCGTTTTATATGTACAATCACTGAGTCATGTTTGGCTTTGCCGAGTAGCTGTTTCCCGTACCTATGCATATCTACGCAGATTCTGTTGAACCGAATCGAGACAAACCGAACTGGTGCGCCCTTACTATATTCCTTTTAAAGTTTTTAGTACCTTTAGTTCTGGAATGGAAGAAGTAATAGTACTTACAATAACAATTGAAAGGGTTGAAGATACTCAATGAAATCTTATTGGTTTATTTTTTTAGCAGGCACGTAATTCACTTAAGAGTAAAGTTAAGAAAATAAACGTTATTTTAACTTTCAATTATAAAATAAATTCAGTCAATAGAGCTAATTACTAAAGACTTACAACAACGTAAAATGCTTCTACTTTTGTTTTTTTTTTGTGATTACGTTTTGATGGGAGAGCTGTGTATCTCTGATAGATTCCTACTCGCATCGATAGTCCTCAGCTTCTAGAATATCTAAAGCACTAAACCTTTTATCCAAGTTTAAACGTTGCAAATAAATAGCTATTAATACAACTTAGAGCGATTTTCCATACTTGAAGTTGGTCTTTTTTTATTTAACTCTCTCGGTATTTTGCCTTCTCTGGCCAATCAGTCAGTAACGAACTTACAAATCGTAACGCCAGCGTTTCTTGGGCCTGGTCAAATCATATTAATTAATCCATACGAATAGCTGTCTATACGTGACGTTGCCAACTTGCAGTATGCACAGCCTTTAAGTTTATGCTACGCAGCAAAACGCAATCACTGCTTTAACCAATGTAAATACCCAAAATTTAACACTCCCTACCTTAATCAAAAGCTAGTTGGTTCCTTGAAACTTAGAGCATATTTAAACAACATTAGTAGGTTAAATGCAAACGGTTATCCACTAACCAAACATTTGTGAAAGCAAAACTAAGCGAGTCAGAGGCAGCAGGTTTGCTCAACGATGCTGTGTGCTTAAAAACGGGGTTTGTCACCAAGATTCTGCTCTTTTGTGAGGAACAGGCACGCTCAGATATGTTATAAACTGTTCGTTTAAAAAAAAAAATTAGATGTAAATGAAAGCAACAAACGGTTTTCGATATTATTCAGTATTATAATGTTATTATATAAAACTAGCTGTCCCGCGCAACTTCGCCTGCGTCACATTTTCCCCGTTTTCGCAACATTTTTTATTGCTGCTCCGCTCCTATTGGTCTTAGCGTGATGATATATAGCCTATGTCCTTCCCCAGGTTAAAATCTATCTTCTTGCTAAATTTCATTAAGATCCGATCAGCCGTTTAGTCGTGAAAAGGTAACAAACAAACAGAGTGACTTTCTCATTTATAATATTAGTATGGATAAAAATATAAGTTAAAAAAAAAACTATTGCCTCGTTTGTCCAGTGGTCGCAAGCGCGACTGTGAGCACGACCTGGGTTCGATTCCTAGGTCAGGGCAATGTGTTATTGGGTTGGTTGGTTGGCGCCCTATTACATGGGATAGCGAAATGTGGGTGTAGGTACTTCGGTGTAATTAGGTACATCTCTGCCTAACCTTTTGAGGATTACAGGCGTCATGTTATATTTTTAAAAGTTCATATTGTGACGCGTAATGCTTGGAATATAACAATAAAACTGTACAAAAGGAAACGTATTTTGTAGCACATCGTAAAGTTCAAAGCCATAAGCTTTCAGTTGAGCGGAAGTGACGAGCACCTTGCTTGTTAGAGGCTTCTATTTCCAGTGGAGTGCGTTAATGTATCGGGGACACTCTCGATTATCTCGTTTCGTGGACCGAATTTCAAACGATGTAAAATATCGTCGAAATGCGCAAGAATCTCGACTGTTTTCAATATGCTGTTTACATCAATGTCCTTTTAGAAGTGCGACCCGCAACTCATCAAATCTCTATCTTGACACAATCTTTCAAGAAATAATGTATCTACGTCACAAAGACCAACTACCCACACGATACAAATACATAGCAACTAGCAACACTGACATAAAAATTGCCAACCTACAAAAAAAAAATGAAACACACGCGGAGGTGTTGCCAGCACAATGCACATGGCGTCACAAAGTAGCGCAATTAGCGCAGTCATGCGTTGACCGCCGACGACAGCGGACGTCCGTGTCCGCGCCTCTCAAGTGTTCACACACTTTGTACGTAGTTGTTTATTGTACTTATGTTTTATGTCGCTGTTAGTATTTTAAAATTATTTATTGTAGCGCTGAATATCATATTATTTTGCTAGTTGATATTAGTGGGGTTAACAGAAATCAATGTAGAAAAGATGGTAAGCAAAATACAAATTATTTATAATTGCTAGATAACGGTATAGTTATTTAGTCTAGTGGGTAGTTAGCATATCGTTTCGATGATAAAACTAAGACAGCCGACAACAATTTTAGCAAAATCAAAACAATCTCATGCTCAAACCCACTTTTGAACATTAGCAAACCTGAAATTCTGGCCCATATCTGCTAATTCTACGCCATCTCATTGCCACAAAGACACGATAATATTAATGAAATACTACTATTATTGATAGCAGCAGAATATAAACTTCTTATCTCCAATATAGAATAGAATAACATAAACTTGAACACATAATGTTGTCTATTGTCAATCAAGACGATAGTGGATCGCGATTGGTTTCGACTTCTCCCGATATTTGGTTGAATTTTGTGTACTGGTGGTGACAATAGTGTTACACAATGATATATTTAAGTATATGGGGATCGATTTTCAGATCATGCTGCGCTTGCCAACGTCAGCCTAATACTATGGCTAGATGACCATTCATTACCTTGGAAAGCACATTAGGCGGTAGGTCCCAGCTGGAATTTGTAGATCTTTGACTGACGTTACTGGTAGTCAGCGGCCAGAAAGTACAAGGTGTTGTGTTGCATCCTCGTCAAATTCAAGGAGATAACTATGCTAATGATTCTCGACCCAAAACAATAATAAAACGGGTAACAATTTTTTTTTCTTTCTTATTTACGAAAATCGGTAAGTGTGAAACACACATGTTTTAAATGTGGTGCGTCTGATCCTCACCCTATTACCGCGCTTTCACACATACAAACAATCTCAAACGTTGATTCGCACATAACTTATTCCCTAAACCACGTTAAAGTGGCTATTCTGAAATACTGATAAACTTAAACAACTAAAAAAAACAGCGATAGATAGGCAGACGCTCCATGTAAAATACTGGAATTTAGCTGCATCCGGTTAGTATCACAGAAACGTTTAAGAGTATACGTCTTAACCTACTTATACATGTTGTGTATACATTCTGTTTTGTGTTGTAGAAGTGTCGTATTATGAAATCAAACACCTTAGGTATTCAAAAGTCATATTTAATCAACTAGTACATCTTTAAATCAATCAACAACATCTAAGTACAAAAAGCACAACAGTATCACGCACAAGATATGTTTCCCAATCAACACTTCAAGATAGACTGCCGTTTTCGAAAACGTCAGTCACAAGCTGATTGTTCCCCACTCTAACAGTGAGTTGACACTCAGCAGGCTATTCGACCAATCAGAGCAAAGTACATAGTACGAATGCTCAATCGATTGATTCAAATACATCAAGGTTTATTATTAACAGTAAATACCTGTTTTAAATTCAAATAATAATGATTTAGTGATTATAAATATAAACAAACTTAAATACCTATATTTATCTAGTTAACAATGAAATGGATGTAATATATTCGTGTACTCACTAGCGCCATCTGTCGCTCTTGGGAAGAAGTATAATTATTTCGATTAATTTACAAAATCATTACAGTCGTCAATTCAGTGCGTTTGTTTTAGAACGTGACAATCAATCACTGTATTTTTTTATGTTAAATCGGCCCTTACCGCCGCGCTGGATATAGTAAAATCAAAATTCGCAGCACATTTCAAGGAACTCACATGTATGTTTTTTGTATTTTTTTTACAAAAAACCATCCTAAACTCAAACAATAAATCCATATGACATAAGTGCTTTTTTTTTTCAGCCACTCTTTTATTGTCCAACAAACCATTATCTATCCAAAAGACGAAACCACATTCGCCACAACAGTACCTACACAACCCGTTCGAAACGAATCAATATTCAATGACTGTCATACCCCTTTCATAATCAAAAGCAATTCTGTCCAACCATTGTCACTGTGCTGTTTACACACGAACAACGGTTTACTTGTATAGACGTCGGGCGATGGCGTGGCGTATGCTAGTTTTTGTAGGTTATGAATGGGACTATAGGTTGTTCAATACATGAATAGGATGTTTATTTAGTTGTTTCATTGAGAAATATAGACTACTTTTTAAGTTAAAGATCTATTGTGACGTTTGTTACAAATTATATACTACTTTTAGGGTTCCGTACCCAAAAGGTCAAACGGGGGTCCCGTTTGACCTTTTGGGTACGGAACCCTATATTACTGAGACTTCGCTGTCCATACGTCCGTGTCCGTCCGTCCGTCTGTCACCAGGCTGTATCTCATGAACCGTGATAGTTAGCCAGTTGAAATTTCTACAGATAATGTATTTCTGTTGCAGCTATAACTAAAAACAGAATAATTCAAAATCAAAATATTTTATTTTACATAGGCCTACATGGGCACTTATAAAACGTCAACAAAAGGTGCAAAGCTGCAAAATATGTAATGTGATCACAAAAAATTGCTCGTTTTTGTAAATAATGGTACGGTACCCTACATGCGCGAGTCCAACTCGCACTTGGCCGGTTTTTTATCCTTAAAGTACTAAAAACAGCGAATACAGGTGTTTTTCGTCACCATTATTTTATCAGCATTCCCAACTAGCAAATAAGTCCTATAATAAAAATTATAGGACTGCCAAGACTAATAAAACTCTTATACTAGCACCCGTAAAGACTTCCATTCTTATAATAGCTTTCCACAAGCTGTGATTTACTCAAGATCAATTGTTCTTAAAACATATGATTATAGTATACTACTGGATTAAGTTATAAGCCTTGTCATACTCAAGATATCTTGATCTTATAACTAAGGTTTATAGTCCACTACAAGATTAAGTTATTAGACAGTTGTAGGACAAAAGTGCATGTAGCAAGACTAATAGTCTTTGTAAAATTTCTGCTCCTGTAGTAGCATTGAGCAGGAGTATTAGATTTAATAACATACTTAGGGGAGTCCTTAATAAGATTGTAATAATATAGTCTTGATCAGAATTATTATAAAAGTAAAAGCACTAAATTAGAGCACTATAAGAGCAATAAGCTTAAAAACTATTTAACCAAGCATATTATTATTTATAAAAAACAGTCGACATTAAGAAATACAACCATCTTAAAAATATAACACCTAAAAAAAATTCAATGTTTTAAACAATGATTCAATGAGAAACCCTATTTTATATCAACATGGAGGAGTTCTTATTAATATTGAAACAAGCGCTATTATGCTTATAATAGTCTTAAAACGCTCTCAGCCAATATCATTTTTAAATATGGCGAATATTAGATAAATTAGCTTGTTATAAATTTATTAAAACAATTGTGTAACGTTCAATATTTGGAGGCGCTTAAAAAAAATGATAAAAACATAGTATATTTTAACATTGAATATTACTTCCCAATGGTTTCGCACCCTATATTAACATACTATGCTACCATACCAAATAGTAATACTTAACACTTATATAATAAATTAATCCTGTATTTAAGTTTTTAATTTCAATGATTACTCAGGGAGCAAACACTAAACAAAATACATAAAACAAGTATTGGAAAATACACTTATAATCAACAACGAAGTACTTTACTAGCACATTATAAACAAGATTTGTTTGGTAAGGATCTTGTATCAGACGCTTATAAAAGTTATCATACTTATAAAGGTTGTGCGTCTATCATTGTAAAACTCATTATACTTCTCAAATGCTATTACAAGTACATCATAGGAGTTAATTACATTGTGTAAGTTGATTATACGATTGTTATAAAAATAAAATGCTCCTATAAGTGTGCCCAAATCCAGGGTTGTAGCAAGCTATAAGTATTTTATAAGCGTTAAAAAAATAGTCTTGTAGATAGTTATAAGCACATATTTTGCTAGTTGGGTTATATTCTGGTCTGTGACAGAAGTTTCACCAAGTTACTGTAAGACAATACCCCTTACCAAGGCAAGGCTTCTGACTACCTGTGACTGTTTAACATGTTTCCAAATTGATAATTTAGCAATTTATTCTGTCTAACCATTGTCATTATGCTGTTTACACACGAAAACCGGTTTACTTGTATAGACGTCAGGCGATTGCGTCGCGTATGCGTATCGTCTTCCTGCCCTTGTCCCTTGGGGTCAGCGCTACACTTTTTCGTCTTCCGTTCTCCCCTATCAACTGTCAACCGTCAAGCATCAATTTGATTAACCCATGAAAAATTAATCTACCGATTATTATCACATAAAATTCAACAATCACAGGCAAAAGAGTTGATTATTCGCAAAATGAATAGCCACTTTACACTGGTAAGCCCTCATCAAATATTTTAATAACCCAATTCAAACACCTTTTCATAAAATACCTGACAAAGCCCCATATAGTACAACGATTATTGTTTAATTTTTTCAACATTCAACCTACATAAAGAATCTCATAGCTATCGCGGTGCTGTAAAATTCTTGCACAGGAAAAATGAAAAATCAAAATGGCCGCTTTGCTTACTCTGTATACCTATGTTATCGCATATTACGTACATTCCTCCCACATTTTGTATTACAAAGGTGCTAAATTGCTACAATACGCTGGTGATGTTTCAAAATGGTTAATTTTCTAACGAAATTGGTTTTCGTTACTGTAGACGTTTACTGGAATGTATGGCTATGTTTACCATCACATCAATTCGAGCTGTTGGACGGGATGGGTGGGTAGAAGTACCAACAGAATTGCTTGGTCGATTGGCATAAGCTAGCGATAATTTTGCACTACAGCGGGCGTATTGTTGTTGGTTTCTCATGATTTCATTATTCTCAAGATTTCTAATACTTTAACCATAACATCACTTCTTCAATCCTCAAAAATTGGTATCCCTATCTTATTGTTTTACTTAGGGAACATTCTACGTGTTTTTGCCTTGTTATTATTCTATTATTTGCCTTGAAGCCTGATGCCAGAAGTTTTAGAGTGGTTGCAAACTAGCGTTTTATTTTGCGCTTACGTGCTTACACGCGCGTCATATTTTGCCCTTCAAAATAACGAACGCACGTATACGCGCTCATTCCGACATGGTCGTGCGAGGTAAGAAGGCGCGCAGGGAGGCGACCCACGTTGTTCGCGCTTATAAACACGTCAACGCTCGTACCTACGAGTTATGCGTGTGGCAAAAACAACATAATACGCCAAAAATAGGTATGCTATCTGAAACCCCTGATGCAAAACCTTCACTAAGTAAATACAAACAATTTACTCAGTTACTCCACAGACTAAGCTGATAGAACAATATATTTACACAAAAAAATACTTTCATGAACTTCTAAAAAAATCTCTATTACGTAAGAAAAAAGAACTTAACCCTAGAATACTCCTTTATATTTCGTACTATATTCCCATCGGTATGTTTACCACTAGTGTTAAATTGTGTGAAAACAATAAAGTGCGTCGTAGATACACGTTTTTTCCACTCATTGTGACACTTATTTTTTCTTTCCAGCTTAAGCCCAACGGCCTATGACACTTTCTGTTCCAAACCGTTCATGGAAAATTTCGTATCTCAGGATAATATTATAATCTCTTTCATGGGTCCGTCCGAGGGTTTTATCTCGTTTATAAAACGGTATAAACCCGAAATAATGCCGAGACCTCTCCTGCGATAGAAATATATGGTGGTCGGGTTTGGCCGAATAATAGTCACAAATATACTAACTGCATACTTGCTGGGTCATAATAATTTTACGTTTTTAGTTTATTATCCGAGATTTTCTACTGTCTGGGACTCAAACCCAGGACCTCATGCTTGGCAGTCGCGCTAGCGACTAGCGGACTAACGAGGTAGTTGACAACAATATCTTTCATTTTATTGGCAAGTAGCAAAGATTGAGCCCATGTGGTGTCCTTCTTAAGGTGGATACAGACTTTGCGAGACATGCGCCACGAACGGCGCACAACGAATGCCCCGGCCATACGTTGGCTCGCCCTCGCACGTGCGTAGCACATGCCTCGCCACGAATACAAAGGTACACACCTTGCGAGGCATTCGCTGTGCGTTGTTCGCGGCGCATGCCTCGCAATGTCTGTATACGGCTTTAAAAACCAGTCTTTCAAATCAGGCTCAGAGTTTTTTACGTCAAAATTACATGAAGCGCCCAGCCATCATTTTCTAGCGATTTTACTCTCATAGTAAATCTACAACACACTAAATATAGTACTTTAAGGTTTCTTAGCAGCCTTTTTAAGAAGCCGTACCTTTCATAAGCACTTACCCACTACGTGCCCACCCCAACTATATTCCCGTATCCCCTTACTTATTTTCAAGGGGTAACGCCACCACCAACTCAGCGCATTGGGGAGATTTGCGTACGTGGCCTCCGGGACTTTTTGTTATATAAGTATGCTTATGGGATATTGTTGATACCTTTTAGAGCAAGCTGTGACTCTTGTCACGGCTTGTCTTGTTACTTGTGGCTTGTTATTGCGGAGACTTTTATGATATCGCATTTTAGATTTGACTCGAAGACTGACATGGAGATAGTTAGGGTAATCTTTTGGCAACAGGGTCGCCCCCTATTACATGGAAAATTTAACTAGCGAAATGTGTGTGGTATACCTTTGCCTAACCCTCCCGGGATTTTGCGTGATGTTATATTTATGATTTCTGTGGATTTCAAATAATGAATACCTAAACATTTCCGTAATCACTTTTAGAAGGAACACAAGTTGCAAAATCGTCAGAATTTAGGCCTTAGTTTGCCTAACTTTCACGTGTTTTGCTGCGAAGGGTCGTAAAATCAATTTTCATCCTCAAATAGGCTTATTTGTAAAAATTTATTTTATTTTTATTTCTCCTAATAATATGTGGCTTAGCAGAATACGGCGAGGAAACTCCGCGATGTCCTGGAACAAAAAATTACAAAGAAATGGTGAGTCGGCCACCCGTATTGTGGTCGCGTGGAGGAGGATGTGTGCTGGCTCCCACCCACAACGTCGAAGCCTTAGTCCTAGCAGAGGAAATTTTTATAGGCCATTATGCTTATGTTTTATTAAAGTTTTCCAGTACTTACACTAACGAACTGGACTTTTTCGTCGGTCTTATATCTTTAGCATTGATTTAAGCAAAGTGCAACTATGGGTTTGACTAGGATTGCTGGTGTAGGCGGCAACGGACATATTCCGAGGACCTTTTTCGAAGACCTGAAAATTGCGGCCAAGAAATTCTAGGAAAACGATTTGTGGGCTTTTTCAAATGTTGTCATGACAACAAACGTAGACTTAAGTCCGTTCCGTAAGTGTTAGTTATGAAAGTAAACAGCCCACTTTTTCATTGATCACTTCTGAAAAGTCAACAAAACTCTTCTATATTGACTCTGTTCCTTTACAAAATAAGTAGGTAATCTTCTCAGCGTCAACTTAAGTTAATCTACATCAAACAGCCCTCCAGAGTTTATCTTAATTGATTCATAACGTTAGCGACATTATAAATATCAGGCGGAGGGAAAGTAAATAGTACGATATCGCTCCCTCCAGTCTTGGAGATTACTGACGGAGTTTCATGAATTCTTTTATAGGGTTGGTTGTGTGACGAAAAATTTTTTTTTTCGTCTTTTGTATATTTGTAATGGTATTTTGTAGTTAGTTTTTTTTCTTTTTTTCGTCAATAATACACAACTGAGTTCCCCTTTTCATAAAAGAAACGAAATTTAATGTTATTATTTACAGTTTACAATTTCTAACAAATATAATAATTTTTCTGATGAATCTGACTCGACCATGACGTATGACATTGCGACCTGCCAGCAATATCAACTTTATTAAAACTAAAGAGAATACATTCTCTTTAAATATTTTTCGTAGACCTTTTATTAAATTGTTGGTTTTTTTTTGTGGATTGAGTTTAAAAAAGAATAAAGCAAGTCGTTTGTCTTTGTATGGACATGTGATGAGAAGGGATGAAACGCATTTGACTTAAAGAGTGATTGATATGAATGTTGATGGATGAACAGGGCGAAGAAGGCCAATGAAAAGTTAGGTAGTTTGTGTGAGAAATGATATAAGAGAGAAAGGAGTAAATTATGCCGTGACGTGAGACAGGGGAGAATCGAAGAAGGAAACTTGTTTCTTCGACCTCAAGTAGAATGGGGCAAAGGCAGCAAGATTATGATGAGTGTTTGGATTCAGTTATATCGTAGAAATGAGAAATAAGTCTCTCATTATTTATTTATGCACAAGTGTAAAAACACTGTACAAAGGCGGACTTAATGCCTTAGGCATTTTCTACCAGTCTACCTTAGGGTGATGCAGAGAGAAAACATAGTAGGTGCAGCGTAACAAATGGTAAGAAAACATTTACAAAAAAAATATATAGATACATACATATAAACAAAAAAAAAGTGAAGAGAGAGACAAACTAACAACAATTTAATTATGGAATGAATCTGCCAGCTTCTTAAGTAAGTGATCGCGAGCATTAACTTTAAATGTGAACCGACTGTTGGCCAACCTGATGTTCAGAGCGAGCGCATTCCAAAGGAAGACAGCCTGGACAAAAAAAGGCGACTTGAGAAAACCATTAACATTATTGTAGATATGAATGTTGATCGTGTCTATTCTTGCTTATAGTTGCTCAGATTTAAGATAATGCCAATGGTATCTGGGTGTCTGGGTCAGATGTTGTAAAGTTTTTGGGAGAAGCCTTCCTCCAACGGACTGTGATATACTAAATTGATTAATTTATAGTAATTATTATATTAAAGTCTTGAGAGGGTAGAAAGAAACATTGCCGCGTCTCTTCAGCATAGAATGAAATTGCAATTTTCTAGGTGATTTTTATGAAATTTTGTTGGGTAATTTGCTTTGTGCAGTAAATGCCTTCTTTGCTTCTTTTAATATTCATTTAAAAAACTTCGTCAACCCTATACCCATCCGAACTTATTTACAATTTTCCTTATGAAATACTTTGAAGTGTTTCAACAAAATTTATAGCAGGACTTTCTCAAGTAATTCAGAGTTTCGTCGACTTTCTGAAGTTTGATCCTCGCTGCGTTTGCTACCAAACGGGGTTTGATACGTTTCGATGCGATGTTTAAACTCTTTAAGTGGCTATTCGGTCGAATCGTCGGATCGGAGAACAAATGTTTCGGATACAAGTTTACGAACTTAAAATGTTTTGGAAGTACACTTCTATGTAAATATTGTGCGTAATTTTAAAAGGGCAAAGTTTTATTTTCGGTTTTTGTTCTACGGTTGAATCTGGAGATATGTGGAGGAAATGATGTGGTCTTTACCTTTTAAGTGCCTTTGCAGATATTTTTATTAAGCATAAACCAGCTTCGGGCACTCACATGCACAAAAAGCCAGACCCGGAACAACTACTTGTAGGCCTTACAAAAATATGTTCCGTGCGGGAATCAAACCCGGGACACGGAGCGCCGCAGCAGCTAATAGCTCAGCCACTGCACCAACTGATTATTACACAACTTAGATACATGCCTACTGCATTGAACAAAAAAAAACTAGCCATATATTTTTAAAACTCATTTATAACAACGACCATTTGAAGAACATTAACATAACATTACGCCTGTAATGCCGGAATGGTTAAACAGAGTTATTCATAATAGTATGCCCACATTTAGCCATGTTTGTTTAAGTCCCATGTAAAAGGGGGCGCGAGCCTATTGCCGTCAATTAGGCACAAATCCAGAATTGCAGGACATTAAGTTACATACTATCCCTTCTCACTCAAATTTTCTGTGTATTGATATACACAGAAAATTTTCCCCAAGTGATACTTGACAACAACGAGCTTTCAAAGGAAAATCGGTATTATTATACCGATTTTCCTTTATTACTCCTTGAATACTCGTAATAAAATAACGTAGTGTAAGGAACAAGACAAAAGCATTTTATTTTAGCGTAAGCAGACTACAGAGGTAAAACTACAGTGAATGGACTGTAACATACAACTTCATGCCTGTTATTCCCGGAGGGTAAGGCGATCTGTACTTAATAGTACACCGATATCGTACAAGTTAAGTTTCATGTAATAGGGGCCGAGCATATAGACGTAGACTGGGGTCAAATTCACATTAACTATATACTGTGAATTTCTTGATTGAATAACCCAATAACACTTTGCCCAAACTGGGAATCGAACCCATGACCTCGTCTTCAGCGGAAATGCTTGCGACAACTAGACCACCGAAGAAAAAATAAAAAGATTTTGGAAGAAAAATAAGAAGAATTGAAAAATATATTGGCATTATAAAAACACAGAAACAAAATAAATAATCAAAACTATTAATGCCAAAAGGGTCTCAGCTCAGCATATTCCCAGATGGCAACACAAGGTATTATACTACCTACGTGTACGTATACTACCAAAGCAACTGCAAAACCCTGTAGTTCTTAAAATATTTCAAGGCACCTCAGCACAGTCGAAAATTCGGTACTAATAATAAAATTTGCAAATGGCCGCGGTACCGTCTCGATAAAAAGAGGCTTCTTGGAAGGAAGTTATACCAATAATCTGGGTATAAATCCACACATTCATTTTATTGAGCCGAAAGGCGGTATCTCGTATTACACCCTGGTACCGATATAAAAATACCACTATCCCACTTTTGTTATCAAAATACTGCGCACAGGATATATTTGAAGTAAATTTTTATGCCGCTATTTTATTTTGTTACTCAGTAAAAATTATTTAGAATATAGGTTGGAGATAGTTTTTGCAGTTCGCGAGTTTATTCTGAGATTCTTTTTAGACATGTTAATTATAGATGGTGTACAATATAACAATTCAGAGTTGTAAGTCGCTGGTTGACACTAAGCACAACCTTAATTTGTTCGTAATTTCATCACCACTGCTCTCCAAATGGTCAAGGAAAACATCGTGAGGAAATCGGTTTGTCAAAGATCTATAAATTCGAAGACATGACTTTGGCAACCACATACACGTACACGGCTCGTTGATTCCAAGCCTTCCTATTGACCAGCCGTCTGTGTATCATGTACGAGATATTGATGGACTATATCTTATCATATCTGCATAATCATGCAGATAACTTAAGACATTGCCTATCATAACATTCTTTTCTTAAGAGTGACTTCTAAGACATAGTGACATGACTAAGTCGTTATGCCATTTCAAAGTCACTTTTTTATTTTGAGAAGGAAAAGAAACCATCCTATAAAAAAACCTTGCGTGTTTTTGGAGTATTCCCGTTTGTGCACCTATTTTTAGACCACCTATTATTGACTGCTACATATACGGTGCACAATGCATTGGTGCCCCCAAAAAATAGGTGCTCTAGGTGCTCAAACGGCTTTCGGAATATTACCGTTTGAGCACCTATTATTGAGTGCTACATTTACATTTTAGTTGTTTTTTACTGTACTTTTAGTTAGTAGTTTTTAAGTTTCGTAACTTTTGTTTAGAGGTATTTTGTACCTACCTTTTTCGTTTGTTGTTTTTTTTGTAAGTGAGTTTATCTGCGGAAACTTGTGAATGGCCTTCAAATCCGTATCGTTTAGGAATGTTGTTTTTACTAGCTGTAAGTTTCCCAAATAGCATAAAATAAAATAAAATAAATACATATACGGTGCACAATGCATTGGTGCCCCCAAAAAATAGGTGCTCTAGGTGCTCAAACGGGAATACACCGTTTTTTTCCTCAATATTTGTATCGTGAAGTATCACTATAATTAAAACTTACTTTTTGTCAGAACCGTAAGAACCAATTTGCAATATTCCAATAAAAAACTAAAATAACTTAATGTCGTGAAGTCGTTAGTTCTTATTGTCATTTCATTTCTCGGTATTTAAATACTTTATGTTATAGTTAAGTTAATAAGTGGCCAATGTTATCTTCTTTGATGTTGATTAGGATGACAGTGGGGTTTGCTTTGATAGGTGGATTTATCGGCTGTAACTTAGTATTTGATTGATAAAATGTTAATTGATGAGGTATATGGTAGACCTGGCTCCAAAGTTTTTTTTGCAATAAAATTACTGTCAGGAGTCAGTGGTAAAAAAGTGAATAAACAAAATTAACGCGCAGGATTATTCAACCAAATTGAAAAAAGAATCCCGGTGAACATACATAATAAGAAAACTGCTTAAATACTCCTCCTGATTGAAATCGGTTTAGATTTTTGGCGTCCACAAACTTTACTGTCCTTACCACTTTGTCCCAACCTTTTCTGAAGTGCTTAGTGCAATAATAACATCACGCCTGTAATCCTCGAAGGGTTACGCAGAGGTGTACCTAAGAGTACACACACATTTAGCCAGCTATGTTTAAGTCCCATGTTATAATTAGAAGCTCTTGGCTTGCCTGTATTTCTAAATCATTCTCACATTTTTGTAATTCTTAACACGAATGATTTAACCAAGATTTTATAACATACTATACCTGTCCCGCGCAACTTCGACTGCGTCATTCATTCACATTTTTCATTGCTGCTCCGCTCCTATTGGTCGTAGCGTGATGATATATTGCCTATGTCCTTCTCCAGGTTGAAATCTATCTTCTTGCCAAATTTCATTAAGATCCGATGAGCCGTTTAGTCGTGAAAAGGTAACAAACATACAAACAAACAGAGTGACTTTCGCATTTATAATATTAGTATGGATTTTGATTTAAAAGAGTGTCCATGGAGTTTCGTGCCCATTCTTCTCCATAGAGATCTACGCTTTGGAATGGGCAACTACAGCACTTGCACAAGTTATTATGCCTTGTGACTGGGACTGTAGCTTCGCGTTTTATTTTGTGTTTTTGACTTTCAGAAGTGCCTGTAATTGTCTAATTGAAGTAAATGCTTTGAGTTTGAAGGCGAGCTTATTGTCATCAGTTGGGCACAAATCCAGACCCCGTGGCTGCTACTGATAAATGAGTGATGGAAAACCCAATAACGCTTTTTCCGAACCAGGAATCGAAGCCACCTCATGCTCAGTAGTCGGGCTTGTGACCACCAGACCAACGAGGCAGTCAAGTTCTTATTTCTATCTTCTCTCAAATTACTTCAAAAATAAAACGTGTGAAAGTAGCGCCTTTTCACAAAAATAAATAAAGGCTTCTTTTGTCCTTTTTGAGAGTATACTATCATCTGTGTAGACGATCATTAGAAGGGACGTTTACAACAAAAAGTAAAAGTGTAGCAAAAACTACGTAAGTGTGAGCTTCAGAACTAACGATCTATTGGACTTCAAACATTTCGTGTGAAGTTTTAATAATATGTAGTGGCGAGCAAAAAATATGACATCGCATCTTATTGTTTGTAGAAAAATACTCTGTATTCTCGGTCTTAATATTTTTAAAAGAAGAAAATATCAGATGATAGGATATAGGTTAAAATACACGAGATAGAGAGAACGTACCTACACGATCAGAACCACGTAGCTGGGGGTCAACGAAAGTACGGGTCCGTCCGTAAATAGCTTAATAAGTAAAATATTTTCAAATAACAGCCAGGACCAACGGCTTAACGTGCTGAAGCACGGAGGAAACTCGGTATGTAATGTTTGGTCACCCATCCGCGGACCAACCTAAGCAAGCTGGGCTTAACCTGAAAATCGATCTGAGCAGCTAGTATTACTTAACCAGGAGCTCCTCTAGATAGTGTATTTTAATAAAAAAAAAATGTTTATTTCAATTACATGATTCTTAAACATACATGATTTGGAGATCACATTTTAAGCAAGGAGATGCTTGTGTTAGGTGACTCCGCTCTTCCACTTAACATTAAACAGGGTATGCAATTGAAAAATATAAAAAGAAAATAAAATATTACAAAACGAAACATTAAGGCGTAAAGGAGCGCGCATGTCTGGTGTATGGGAGTGGGTTTTTGAGTTTGTGTGCGTTAGTGTGTGTGGGGGTGGGTTTAGGTTAGCCCTTCGACAATGTCTTGGGATCGGAAGAAGCTAGGCGTAGCTTCCTCCACTAACGATATCATTACCGCAGCTCTATTAATTGCTAGTCTATGTAAGCGATGATACCAACGACTCAATGTTATCGTAGGTTTTATTCTAATGAAGCAAAGATTAATTTAAATATACCATTGACCCTAGAAAACTATAACCACAACATTACAAGTAAGCACACAAACTCCATGTAACATACTCACACAAATTACCAACACAATTATTTATTTATTTAACAATTTATGTACACACTAAATACAGAAAAGAAGTAAGATACAGAAAATAGGTACAAAGGTGATGCTTATTTCTAAAGAAATCTCTTCCAGCATACCTGCGAATCCTTTCGCAGATAATAAAAAAAGAGACGTAGACAAAGTGTGTAAAAGAAGCAGAGAAAATGGAATACATAAAACATAAAGCAAATAACTATTTCAAATACAAGAACATACTAACTGACGTTTACATAAAAAGACAAAATATATTACAATAATATAAATACAATAAAATAAATACCAAGACTACAGAACTGTGTAACTGAAAAGCAGTTACGTTTTACTGTACCAGCCGCCCCACAATTGATCGCAACGTTACAGAGAATCGTCGAGTTGGTTCACGGACCATTTGCATTACATTCTGACAGAAAAAGCCGGACGAAGTTATTGTTAGTCGTTTTGTTAGTAGTTTATGATAAAAACAGGTGAAGGAATAAAAGAGAAAGGTTTTTTGAGAGTAAAAGTGTTTCCGATGAAAAATATTTACTACTAGCTGTGCCCGCAACTTCGGCCGCGTGGAATTAGATTTTTTCTAAAATAGAAGTAGCCTTAGTAACTTTTTATTACATCAGCTATCTGCCAGTGAAAGTCAAAATCGGTCCAGCCGTTCCAGAGATTTTCCGGAGCAAACAGACTAACAGAGAGACAAAAGTTGTAAAAAATGTTATTTTGGTAGATGTACTGTATATAAATTCATATGCATGTAGTAAAAAGCGGTTATTTTAAGATTACAAACAGACACTTCAATTTTATTTATGTGTGTATAGATGTACAGACAACACAAAATTATATCACCTCTGTAAGCCCCAAAGGGTAAAATACCCCACTCAGTACGCCAACATTTCACAATTTATATTTAAGTCCCATATACAGGGTGTTACGGAAAGGGTATTTTACATACTTAAGGCTGTGCTGCAGACCATCCAAACATCCTAATAGCGAAAAAAATCAGCTGAATAGGTATTGAAATTTTGTATGGGGCAGCAGATAACTTTTTCGCTATTACGATGTTTGTCCGATGCAGAAACATGTTCAGTTTGATGGTCTGTAGCACACCCTTAAGTATGTATGTACCCTTTCCGTAACACCCTGTAGGGCCAGCCTCTAGCCTTTAAAAAACTCAAATTCAAATATTTTGTTGTAAATAAACTGTCCATATTAATATTGCACTAAAGTGCTTTTTAAAATCGTCCGCATCGAAGAATAAATAACGTTTCAATATTCTTCGGAAAATTTTAGGTCCCTCACAATATTGAGAAAACTGGGACATACTTGCTCTTAAAAAGCGATATTAAATGGTATAATTCTTCTTAGGAATGCACCCACAATATAAAAATCTGATGTTTTAGTTTGTACTAAATTGCATTTCAGTGATGGTTGGGTAAAAATATTACCAACAACTGTAAATAATATTGAGGTGCCGTTATATGAATGTTATTTTGGTTTTTATTTTATTTATTTATTTGAGAAATTGGAGGAGCTCGTGACTAAATAAAAACAGCCACACGGGTCGATCTTCAAAGGTTAAGCCGTGCTTGCCAAGGTCGGTCTGTGGATGGGTGTCCATCATTACATACACAGTTTCCTCCGTGCTTAGGTAATACAATAATACCGTAATACCTAGTTACTGGATTGTGGGGGTCAGATAGGCAGTCGCTTCATGTAAAATACTGTTGCTCAGCTGCATCTGGTTAGATTGGAAGCCGACCGATCAAGATTGTTTGGGAAAAGGCTAGGCAGATGATGAGGTAGATAAGCTTCCAAAAAAATAGCAGTAACCCTTTCAAGACATCAAAACACAGCCACACACTTGTCTGTTCATCTTACAAATCCGTAACAAAAGAAAAAGTGGATTTGTTATCTCGCAGTCTGAAGGCCAAATACCATTTTCCGAGCCGATAAACATCTACAAGGGTGAGGAACTGTTCCTTTTCATATCCGTCAGTTGCTAAGCTTGTAGTCAAATAATTGAAAAGGATTTTTTTTTGGAACACTTTTGCACGCCTGTAATCACCGAATTGGTAGGCAGAGGTGCTTACCCAAAGTTTTATAGCTCTCACACATTTTGCCAGTTATGTTTTAGTCTCACGTAATAGAGGGCGAGGCTATTGCCATCAACTGGGCACAAATCCAGCCTCTGTCAACAAGACATTTCTAAAAAGAGAATCCAATAACACTTTGCACGTCCTGGGAATCGAACGCAGGACGTCGTAATCAGCAATCATGGTTGCGACCACTTGACCATCAATACAGTACTTTTTAATTAACATAATTTGGGCACAAATTCATACCCCAGACTGCTATAAAAAAAAATTTGATTGAAAAGCCCATAATATTATCAACTTGCTTTACATGAAAATAAATTACAAACGACATTTTCAGACGTACATATTAACAGGTCGTATTTTAATTTTATTTTAAATAACTACTATATCATACTAAATAAAAAAAAATCGAAACGCCTAGTTGACGCTTCCCGTGATCCAAGGGCTGGCTTTTACTTTGGCCAGAGGCTAAGTGTTGCCATACAACGTGGCAATGCTGCCAGTCTCATGGGCACATTCCAGCTGACAGCGTTGAGGATGAGTTTTTTGACACCTTTTTATAGTTTTTTGTTATTTTATTTATTAGTTTGATGTAGATATGACTTTTAAATAATTCTCTGCTGCACTTCTGATCAATATTTGTAACATAGATCTGTCTAGAGAAGCTAATTATGATTCATTAAGAGACTGACGAAATTAACTTCGCTTTTTGTATTTAAATACATGTTTGGTCTAGACTAACGTTATCTATTAATAAATGAAATCATAAACAAACGAAAAAAAAATATTTAAAAAAAATTACATTCATAACTTTCCCTAAAGGAAACCCGTCCTTGAAATGTTAAGAGCAAACAAAACGAAGAACGAGTTACCCATTTATTCATCAAACAATACTGTATTTACCCAAAACTCACGAAGGCCAAAGTACATACTTTTGTTCTAGGAAAACAACAACTAACTTTTGATACGGAACCTTTAGTTAGACTAATAAAATTTTAATCTGTTCACTAAACGAAACGAAGCGTGGCGGTTTTTACTCCGAATAACAAACTTTGGAACGTAAAATTTCATAAACTTTCTCATCTATATCATAGTTTTTAAACTACTGAGCGTTTTGGGGTGATTCAGATTATTTTTGTTGGTTTATATTTGTTTTATGTTTCGATGATTTATTTTAAATAACTACTATATACATTACAACGATTAATAAACTAATAAATTAAATAACTAAAATAACAATAAACTATAAAAGGGCGTCAAAAAACTCATCCTCAACGCTGTCAGCTGGTAATGTGCCCAAGAGATTGGCAACACGTTTGTATGGCAATACTTAAATATTGTAATTAAACTCTAAGTATCCCTAATTTTGTGATGGAAAATTTTGTTTAAATAATTGAAAGAAAAAGTTTTTTTTTACGACCCACATTTTTTTTTTATCTTTGCCAAAAGAATTATATCGTAGTTTTGATCCGATTCCTATAAAAATATATTTTACAGTGACCACAATTTACGTACTTAATTCCTGAACCATTCGCCTTCTCTCCCTTTAATATCACACGATTTTTCCATAAATAACATGATAAAAAACCTACCCATTTTGAGGGAAGCACCCCTCAACGCCTCATTCGTTCTCTCATACGATTTTATTTTTTCCCACGACCATTGCTCGGTAGATTGGTCGCAAAATGAGCAACATTGTAATTTCAACATTATCCATTTACACGCTTCTCCTGAGATTTATTTGAGAGATCTTTTTGTGCTGACGTAACCTAATCTGTACTTTATTGCCTTGTATTTTGAATATGTTATGAGGTAAGTGGAGATGGAGAATTAAGTTTTTTTTTTAGCATTTAAGGAAGTTACAGGAATACCGATTTTTACAGGCTTGTCATCTATTTTTGAATAATAAATTCTTTTGAAAACTGGGTGTTTATAAAACCTACTGTACACTAACGGAACCATTTTCGAAGAATCCAGTTTAGTCGACACTTTTACAGGAATTTTGTCGCCACCTATGGAGGTGCAGTGATAGTACCGTTTTTATCGAGGGTCATAGAAACCAGTCGTGTCGCTCGCTAGTCTGTCATTGAGCTGTTTTTTCTTGCATCGGCCAAATTGAATGAAAATTAATGTAAGAAAAAAACACCAACCTGGGTCCGTAGTATGTTGCAAGATTGCCAGGTTAGCCAAGGCAGCTTATTCTATGCTTGAACCCTAAAGAACCAGGTGTGCCGATACTATAAATAATTATCATAAAACAAGCATTTCACGTAGCGAAAAAATAATAATCATACATTTTCATAGCATTATATCTTGCAACAGTCGCGCAGGGCGGTCTCTAAATTTATCTTCGTGCTAAAAAAAAATCGCATAAAGGCCTTCTCGAGGGAAATATGAGAATAAGACAAATGGTTGCACCCCTGACGGTCAGGTTTCAAAGACTTTGAAAAATGGCGTCTAAGACTTTGAGAAGCGGTTTTTTTTCCGACGTTTACGTGTAAACGGGCCGCGGATTGAATTGAAAGCTAAATAAGTTTGTATTATGGAACGTGTTTGTGGAGAAAAGGGTATAATCGAGTTAGATATTCGGCCTGTTTTTCTAGGAAAATATACCTTAGAGTCAACATCTCTAAGTAGATGATGAGATGACTACTTTTAGAAGGTATACTTTAGTACATTTCTTGAATTTTAAGCAAACTGTATACATAGAAATCATCTAAAAAACCATAAATAAAATAATCCAAGCGTCGTTGCGTCGGGGGTCCGCTTTGTTTTGTTCTTGTACTGAGCAATCTACTTAGCGGTCCCCCGACGCTACGACGCTTGGATTATTTTATTTATGGTTTTTTAGAGGTTTGTTGTGTCGGGGGTTTTTTATTTTTTTTATTTAATTTTTATTTCATGTTTTTTAAACTTATATTATTTTATCTTAGCCTTGACTGTCTTGTTCTCGGTGTTGCGCCTCTTCTAGCTAATTAAAGAAAACAAGGAAAGTTATAAGTTAAAAAAAAGACTTTGAAAAATGGCGTCTAAGACTTTGTGAAGCGGTTTTTAGGGAGCGGGGGTGCAGCCCCCCCCGGCGATGTCCATGGTGACAAGTAACAAGATTTCAAATTTCGAATCGACTAGACCTGTGGAAGTTGTTTATTTCCCTTCAACTATGAAAGAGGTTATAACCTTCAAACGGTCTCTTCAAACACTCTCGATTAAAACACCTTTCAAACGAAACAAATTTTATCAAAATCGGTTCATCCGTTTTGGAGCTACGATGCCACAGTCAGACACACAAATACACACGTCAAACTTATAACACCCCTCTTTTTTCGGGGGTTAAAAATAGCAGGTCATGTGTGTGGAATCCAAGCAGGAACATTACTTTGTGTTATTTATTTCTTAAGAGCGTTTCCCTTACCGCTTTTCATACAAACTTTCAAGTAGTTTTTTTCCGAAATGACTGAACCGATTTAAATGAAACTTTATACGCATAAGCAGGATACATAGGTCTAAAAAGTTCCTAAAAAATATTTTCAAAATGTGTTTTAAAACAAGAGATAATTGGA
This sequence comes from Cerastis leucographa, assembly GCA_963082945.1. NCBI lineage: Eukaryota > Metazoa > Arthropoda > Insecta > Lepidoptera > Noctuidae > Cerastis > Cerastis leucographa. Next base: position 2,716,208 of record OY720361.1, read on the forward strand.
ATTTTCTGTTTCTATAGAAAATTTAAATTCGGTCTAATTTAACTGTAACACTATTTTTCGAAAATGTTTTTTAGTAACTTGTAGATCTTTGTATCTTGCTTATGTGTACGAAGTTTCATCAAAATCAGTTCAGTCATTTCGGAAAATAACGACTTGAAAGTTTGTATGAAATGTCGTAAGGCGTAAACGCTCTTAACCAATGCTATCGAAATACAAGTGGCAAATTTTTTAACTCATATAATACGAGTTACAGCTTTGTGTGTAAGACCATAATATAGCATTTTCTTTGCTGATTCCGAATATGTTAATAACTCATTTTCGACAAAATAGTCAGTTACGGCCTTCTTTCTTATGACGGCAGTATACCTACAAGGTCAAACTGAATGGAACAACAGTTTTTTTTTTTTTTTAATTTTCAATGAAACTTTTCTATGATATGGGTGCGTTCAGAATGATGTGATCAGAATAGCGTCCCTTCCCCTCCGTATAAGCTGCCATGGCCTTTAAGATCTTTTTTCCTATAGTGATTCTGTGTAGGCACCATTCACGCTATCATCATCAAATTATTCTGTTTAAATTTGAGCCGAAGTCTTAACACTACTTAGCTACCCACACACAAGAAGGTACATAATATATCATCCTACTAATATTATACATGCAAAGTTTGTGAGTATGTATGTTTGTTACTCTTTGACGTGAAAACTATTGAACAGATTTGGATGAATCTTGGCACACAGGTAGTTTATAGCCTGGATTAACACAAAGGATATTTTTATCCGGGTAGTACTATCCAGTGGGACAATTACCGAACTCCGCGCGTACGAAGCCGCGGACATAAGCTAGTTACCTATAAACTTGCTTAACCCAAAAAAAGATAAGCTTAAATAAGTTGGGTTGGCCTTAAATCAAATACCAGTGCCCCTCCAAAGTGGCGTAAAGGCATTAACGAGTAAAGCCGGGCATAAAACTTAGTTATCCGACGTTGGTGAGTGCCAAGCCGATTTTACGTGACCAGAATCGAACGTAGTCCTTCCTCGGTAGTCCTTCGATGGGCTACGACATTTTCGATACATCAATTAATAAGATTTCGGCTGATATTCAAAGTTTCTTGGTTACCTGACTGGCGTTTTAATTTCGCTACTGCAGTAAGAATTGGTAAAACAGTTTGTTAAGATTTAGTCTTCCATCCCAAGGTTGTATGAAATGAATCCATGAATAAGTTCTGTTTAGCACAGTTAATTACCGTCTCTAATAAAAAGTAAAGTTAATTAATGGTCTAAGGATTGAAAGTACTCAGTATTGAGTCTTTTGCATATATTTGGTACTAGCAGGCTGTCACGCGCAACTTCGTCTTCGTGACAATTTCACCGTTTTCGCAACATTTTTCATTGCTCCCCCACTCCTAATGATCGTAGCGTGATGATATATAGCCTATAGTCTCCATTTTTCAAATCAGATCAGGGGCCCTACTATGACCTCTTAAAGCAGTCTTATTTCAACCTTACTTTGCGTTTTCGTACCATGACGTCCTTAAAACAAGCTTGTTTTATTCCCGCTAGAATTAGCGGTTTTGATGACGTCACCTCAAATAGTTCATTCAATTAGTAGGTACCACGACGTGCCTTTTGACAACCAGCAAGAATATATATTTACGTCAAAATACGAGAACGTTTGACAGTTTAAAAACAGGCCAAGTGCGAGTCTCACTCGCACACAGGGTTCCATAGCCCCAAATAATATAATAATAATAGTAAGTTAATGAAAAACAAAGTTACTGCTGCAGTTTGGTGAAAAAGTCTCATATCTCAAAAACTAAATATCAAATCTTATTCAAACCAATTTTCGTTGAAAGTTATTTTTTATGTTCTACATTCCAATATTTTTAAAGAGTTTTACTCCTCTTACTTTAGAAATTAGAGGGGGGGGGGGCGTGTGTCCCCCCCCACACACGTTTTACCACTTTGAAGTGTCTATCTTTCAAACGATTGACTTTGAAAAAAAGTGGTTTTAGAAACCTTAATGTCATTTTTAAAGACCTATCCATAGATACCCCGCACGTATAGGTTTGATGGTTTTTTTTAGCTGCAGTTCCGTGTGGGGATCCCGAGGGTATCCTTAATCTATATATTTTTTTAAATTTTTGTACAAAAAATCGTAAACCGCTTCCCAGAATACATCTACCTACCAAGTTTCAGGTGTGTAGTCCTAATAATTTTGGAATAAAGTGGCTGTGACATACGGACGGACAGACAGACAGACATGATGAATCTATAAGGGTTCCGTTTTTTGCAATTCGGCTACGGAACCCTAAAAAAGTGGCTCCGGCACTACTTACAATTTATTGTTATGCAAATTATAATTAAAAACTGTATTGCCGTGTCAAAAAAGGTCAGGAAAACGGATTAATTATCGTGTGAGGGGTGTAATAAACATCTCTGCACAGTCTTTCGAGGGATACAGGCGTCATGTTATGTTCTCGTAAACTAGTCGACTGAATTTGTAATCCGATTTCAGTGTATTATCATCAACATAATATCAGCAGAAGACGACTACTACTGGACGGAGGCCTCCCCCTAAGTATCACCACATCGAACGGTCTAGTGTTTCTCGCGTCCAGCAGATACTCGCAAAGTTCCCAAAGTCATCGATTTTGTTAATAATATCTTGTATTATAGATGGCGAACACAGCAAACATGTTTATGCCTCATCTAGTTTTATATGGAAAAGTACGGAATAAAAAACGCAATTGTAGGTGTAACTTTTATTAAATAAAATCTGTAAATAGGCTACTCTCGTTTAGCTTGTGCAGGAAAGGCTGCATTTAAAATCCTGGAGCAGAAAAGAAAATTAAGATTGATTATGCTATTTATACCTCACATATTTTTAAGTAATGATATATAGTAGTAATTTAACTTTCAGTTTATTGGGAATTACATCGAAGTAAAGATTTAAATTAATTAAAACGTTGTCTTTTCGTAGATGTTTATGAATGTAATACATATTTAATAGTTAGATTATTTTTTACGGATTGTTTGTGAATGTGTGAACATTGTAGGCCATGTAGATACCTATATACTCGTTAACTATTTATCTTGTTTTATGTTTTTTTGTGTAGGTACCTACTAAGCAACAAGGCTTATTGTCGGACCCACGCCGCCAGCCGCCACCCATGTTTAAGTACTAAAACTGTAACATGAAAATATTGTGTGTTGTGTATTGTATGTAAAACCAAATAATTTTAAAAGAATGGTGTTTCTTGCCGGTTATTCTCCATAGGAAACGACCAATCCTTGCACCTTTTCCCAACGTTTTATAAGTGGCCATGTAGGCATAAGTGAAATGTGAGCCCCATAAAAGATTGTCGTGTCACGATGATTTTCATTTTAATTTGTAGATAAATTAATATCTTTTCATATCATGCAAACGATTTTTATTCTTTTACCCTGGTTGAAGATTCGAGAACTGATTTCTTTTAAGTTTTTTTTTTGTATAGTATAACGTTAAGACATGGCACCCCAATGTAAAATATTTTTTTAAGCCTTGTATTTAATAAAAGAAAAAAGTTCTGGTTGAGGGTGTTAAACCTTAGGTAGATAACAATTTTGTACTTTTCGATGCGCATGAAGATGGCAACCGCTCGCTGATTCCATAGCCGCACTGGTCCTTACTGCAGCATCTGCTTGCATTTGCGCCGCATGGACGAGGGCACGTCTTGCGGCTTCCTGCGATATGTGTGGCTCACGCCCTCGACGCCTATATGAGCACATTTGTATATATTTTGTGAAAATTACTCATATTATTAGCCTTATGATAGGAATTAGTATTTTTAATGTTATTTAAAATTATATTCTGCTTCGAAACAATGACTCCACTCCTAAGGTTCGGACCGCTTTTTTGTGAAAGAGACGGCGCTATGCAGTTTATATTGCTAGTTGTGTCTTCCATGGGCCAAACAATCTTATTGCAGGAACGTTTTGTTTCAAGCTTATAATAATATTACTTTGTTTCATACCATGACCTCAACAAAACAATATTGTTTTACTCCCGCTAAAGAATGAACGATTTATAAGATTTGTCTATTCCCTGCTTATAACATGGAAGACACAACTAGCAATATAAACTGCATAGCGCTGTCTCTTTCACAAATAAGCGGTCCGAATCGTACGTCGAAGTCATGGTTCTGAAGCCAAAAATAACTATAATTAATATTAAAAAAAAAAAAAATTGCATCAAAATTTCATTTTTATGATAAACATTGAATAAAAATCATAAAACCTATAAAAATCTTTGAAGATTTTTATTTAGAAAGTACTAAAATGTTTCAAATTAAGTGGTGGCCTTAATTATAAAATGACCGGAATCGGACCAGAGATTTTAAAACTGGCTGGTATTATTATTTTTTTCTTTATAAAGTGACATCCATGTCAGTTCATTATGTCATTTATACTGCAGTGGGTATCAACAAATATCTGCATATTTTTGAATCCTAAATTAAATAAAGTGTTTACTTTACTTGTGTGCTGTGATTGTAAAATTATGAACACTTTTTCGAAAATTTGATTCTGTTCTGTTATAATGTTGGACTTCAATATGCTACTACCTACTGCGCCATAAGAAGATGCGGTCTTATCCAAAATTTGTATTGGTATTAGCCTTACTTGCTTGCGAAGTTGGCTTGGAATAAAAACCTTAACGTGAACGTGGACTACTACGAACGTTTATGTTCCTTTTAGAGGGAAAGAACAACCAATGTGGAACCATTAAAGCTGTATCGATGAGTCTTAGAAACCACACCATGGAGGAAGCATGAGCTCGTTGAAATAATTCCAGGAAAATTGATTATGGACTGGTCTTCGAGCCATTAATCTGTTTTAAATTGTATAATAAAGAAATCTAATTATAAACTCATTGTAGCTTTATTAGTTTTATTTAATGTTAGGATCTAGGCATTTGTTGGTCTAGTAGAATGGATGACTGTGTGTAAGAGTTTGTAGATGACTTGAGAATGTTCAAACGAGTTTGTGCGAGTTTTAGTGGAGTGGACGCCCTAAATGGTAAAACTATATTGATTCTCAGTAACACTGGTTATAATCTATAGCAACAATACATGACTTCTTTATGTTGTTATACAGACACACATTATTCTTATGGATGCTAATGGTTTAATTAGTTATCATTATATCATAGTATTCAGCACCGTTATGTACAAGCATGCAAACAAACAGGTATAATGGTAAAGGTTTATTGATTCTCCAGCAATACAAGTTATAGGTAATCTATAGCAACAGTACAATTTACACAACATTGTTTAGGACTTAGATACAAACTGTTAGTAGGCATCAGTTTATCACACACTGTGACTGGAGGCAGAGAATCATCAGGGTCACCTCATCGAGATGTCGCTATGAGCTCCTTTGTGCTCTTACTTTGAATATCTCTCCGTTGCGTACATTTCATCTTATTTGAAGTGGCTACATTCATTTTATAAGCCTCAAGTGACGCCACTTTCGCGTACCATTGCCATCTGCGTTGTTACCATTGCCGTCTGCATCACTTCGAAAAACCGCGACCTGGTAAACTTGGCGGGAATTCACTGAATGCGAGATTCACAAAATCAGTCGATGTAGCGATGCTTGGGAGATGTCTACGTCCAGCAGCAGAAGTTTTTTGGCTGATATTATAATGATAATGATGCACTGATATTGCTAGAAATACTATCCGATCGACTAGTTTACGACACCATAACATCACGCCTGTACCTCTCGAATGATTGTGCAAAGGTGTTTAGTACACCCCTCACACGTAAATAAATACGGTTTTAATGCAATATATATCACGATATTTTATTTTTTAAGTATAATTTGTACAACGATAATATATAAGTCGTCTCGGATCAACTTTTTTTAACTGTCAAACATTCCCGCAATTTGACGTAAAAACATTATTGCTGGTTGTCAAAAGGCACGTAGTGGTACCAATTGAATGAACTATTTGATCAAAACCGCTAGCAGGAATATAACAAGCTTGTTTTAAGGACGTGATGGTGCGAAAACGCAAAGTAAGGTTAAAATAAGACTGCTTTATGTGGTCTAGTAGGGCCCAGCAGGAAAATTTTCTATATGGGGGGATTCTAAATGATGTAGGTACCTACTGAGTATTTCGTAAGCGTTTTCGCGTCGGTGTCCCATACACCCCGTATAGCATACCGAAACGTGGCTTAGCGGTTGAGTGATCGCATTTTCAGTCATTGAAACTGAATTATTCTAAACCAGTATAAAATATTTCGTCTCTAAAAGGGGTATCAAAACTACCAGTTTTAGTGGAAAATCCACTAGGTTGGCAGCACTGCTTCAACATTTAGCGTTTTATGAAAGAGACAGCGCTATACAGTTTATATTGCTAGTTGTGTCTTCCATGTTATAGCAGGGAATAGACTCGTTCATTCTTTTAGCAGGAGTAAAACAAGATTGTTTTGTTGAGGTCATGGTACGAAACAAAGTAATATTATTATAAGCTTGAAACAAAACGTTCCTGCAACAAGATTGTTTTGTTAACGGTCATGGTACGGGCCCAGGTCATCAAACAAACTCTTCAGCTTTATAATATTAGAATAGATTGGCAAACAAAAGTTATAAACTTGTTTGTCAATACCACTTCACAATCAATAATTACAAACTCTAATACCTGCTAAAAATCAAACACACAGTTAAATTATAAGACTAACTTCTTAAAAACATCAGAGATCGGCAACATTTTCTCATTTCACTCGCTAGGCGACGTTTCACGACCCCTGGACTCACGGAGACCTATTAAACGTCAATTCTTGTGAATACACTTAACGTCAGGAGCTACGTAATTGGAAATTCCTTAAGATTTTTTTTGGTTCTGCAAATAATTATGTACCTACATTATGTTAAGTTGCCCAGAATTAATTCAGTTAAAGTTAAGAAGATTAACTTGTTTTTTTTTTAAAGTTTATCTTTGTGAAGAGATTGTTTGATGATACTAGGGTATCCAGCATGTTTCTTATGGTAAAGCATATCCCTTAAAATGTAATTTCAATTGGCTGATTCAGCCGAAAATTTTAATAATCGCATTTGGTTGTACTATAAAAGTTCTGCATGCCAATCACTATTCTATTAATAAGTCGATTGTATTCTATGTTTAAACGTCAGTTAAGTAACATTGGACTTGGGGTTCTGTTAAGCGGTCTTTACCTAGTCTTTAACACCATTCTACAGAAACTTAAGATGACAATGAAAATAAGCTTTTTGTAAAAGTCTAAGAATTTTATACTGCCAATACCGTCTTCACCATAAGGGCACACGGGGCCCGTGCCCAGGGCCCCCATTCTCAGGGGGCCCCGAAGGGCCGACAATTTCTCTCACACATTTATTCTCAAAACATTTTTGTCGGGCACATTACACTTTTTTCACAGATCAGTAATCTTATCAGAAGGTATTTACAAGGCATAGGTATACTACGCCAATACATCGATGATTGTGGCTATTCCTACTGTGCTAATTAATAATATTTCCGAACGCATCCTACTTAATATACTAAGTGCACCATCCAGCGATCACTCACGCAATCCCTCCGATTCCAAACTGCACCGTCTAAACAAGGCCTAACATAAATGTCGACATTGTCTATGGTTGGGGGAATCCCCGAGTGATGTATTAATCTTTCAGTCTGAAAGGAGTGAGTCTGTGAGTGGCGTTATTTTGTTTCGTGTGATATTTAAAATTGAGTAAGATAATAAACAAAAATTTTGATTTTTTCGTTTTAACATTATTTCATTATGTCGAAAAGAACATAAATTTAAGTGGTTCACAAAAAAAGAAAAAAGTTATAAAGAAAACTCAAAAAGAAACAACAAAAATACTTCCAAAGCTCACTTCGTTTTTTACGGTTGAAGAAACAAATAAGCCGAGGGATTATTCATTCTCATCACCGCAAGACAAAAGTACCTCTGAATGTCACCAGGAAAAAGAGGTTACGTGTGACGAAAATGACAAACACACATTAGATGCTGAACCATCGACTTCAAGCTACTGTGAATTAATAACTGCAAGTTTAGAGACTGTATCTGTGTTTCCTGACCTGTATTTGATTACCTATAATAAATGGTCATACTTACTTAGTAAAAAAATATTATAATTCGCTTTTTTTACTTTCCAAAAGGGCCCCAAATTCTTGTGTGCCCAAGGGCCCCAGCCTAGTTTAAGACGGCCTTGTATACTGCTACATATTCATTCGCAATGAACCACGACCTGGTATTTCAATCTGGATGATCTTAGATCATGACAAACGCCTGTGATTTTTCAGTTTTCTGTGATTTATTAATTTATTGGTTCACCAACAATTGTTTACACTGGTATCATGCTAAAAGTAACATACCTACAATAAAATAGAGTACAATAGTGTAACAATCACTTATAGGTAAACTCCGCATGCTTTAAGTATAAGTTGCATATTAGAGAGAAAAAAGCAAACTTAAGTAAACTAATCTAAAATTATTATTGAAAACACGTGACTTCATAAATGTCTAATCCAAATCGAGATGATATTTACAAATATTGGTTTTTAATTGGCTTAAAGAGTTAAAGTGCAGATCGATTATGTCGCTACAACCATTAACCACCTTGCAAAATCTCGCGAAAGGAGAATTGGAGCCTAAAACCGTTTTTCTTTGCGGTGGGCGCAGAGGTGTTATCTGGCTGCGAGGAATTCTTGAAGGTGCACGGAAATTTAAAGTGCTCAGTATTTGTGAACAGTCAATCTTGTGAGCCATAACTTTACACACAAACGTCGCGTCATGTAGACGTCGGCGCTTGTCTAGGGAAATAATTTTGAAATGTCTCAATCTATTGTTATAAGAACGTCTTAGCTATACCTCTAAAAAACGCCATATATGTATAATATTATCACTTGTTTCGGTGAAGCAAAACATTGTAAGCAAACCTAACCAGAATGCCTGCCAGAATGTCTAAAAGATATGTCCATGGCATGTAAAGCCAAGACAGAGGCCCGTGGGCAGCCTAAAAACTCTGACAACAAGTTGCGCTCACGAAAAAGAAAGGATGACACAAATAACTTACAGCCTTCCATATCATGTTTTCTAACACCAAAAAATAAACAGCACAATCGCTAGGAGAAAGCAGCATAACAGCAACACAATTCCGCACTGTCTGCTAGCTTCTTCATTAATGAGGCAATATTAATGCCCGGGACAGACCGCAACATGGGACACCGTGTCCGATCTCACACGCCCATTATTGCTCACATATGTACCAGCCCTAATAGTTGGGACTTAAGGCTCATTTAGACGAGGAGAGTTTTTAGCTCGGTAAGGGGCGAGCATGTCCATCGAGAATGTCTTGCAAGGCAAGTCGCCAGGTTTGCTCTAATTCAAACAAGAACTCGTATACCATGCCTCAAACTACATGGTGGCCTAGAGAAAGTGATGTTCTATTAGTAAAAACGAAAAAAATAATGGAAAGTGTTTTGAAAACGAAGTCAAGACGGTTCTCGCTTTTTGTCTCGTACAACTACTATTTACAACAAGTTAACATCTATTTTCCAAGTCTTAATATATTGATTGCCAAATCAGAGGCCCATGGAAAAAAAAAAGAACATTATACAGGGTTATTTGTAAAACACCGACAACCTCTCAGGACAGTTACTAACATCATAATCAACGACTTTTGTTCGCGCTCTAAATGTTGCGAAGTCTATACGAAGCAAAAGATAACGATAGTACAATAGAGAGGGGAGCATAGTCGTAACATCTAGAGCGTTCAATTTAAATATTTTTATTTTTGTATGAAAATCTGATGAACTAAAATATGACGAATTTTTAAAAGTCATAGAACAAAAGTTTTTTATGTTAATAACATAGTCCTGAGAGGTTGTCGGTGTTTAACAAATAACCCTGTATATCTCTCTCAATAAATCGACTACTGGAGATGAGACACTATCTTCGTGTAAACGAGCTCTATGCGTGTCTAGGTTAGTGGATGAATTTTGTCCCTAAAGTAATTAGCATTAGTTCTGGGTAGTGCTTTTGGTTTCTGTTTTCATTAGTTGTTCTACCAGTGCTTATAATTTTAATGTTAGGATTCTGTTATTAGTGTCATAAAGGGCAACATGTGACAGTGTTTGAAATCGCGTCAACTATCATAAAACAAAAGGGACAGTATTTGTTTGTGTTTCAAATTCCTCAACCGAATTTCGTTGTATTTTAGTTTATTTTCATAGTAAGTTTTTAAACTGATATGGTCATTAACACTATCAATAACACTAGAAACGGGATATTTACCATGTTTCGCAACACAAGCAAACAAACAACATGTTAATGTTGTTTGTTTGTCATGTTGTTTGTGTTGTTTGTATTAGCATAATATCTCACAATCGGTTAATGTAACATAACATTTCACAAATATTAGGCGACACCTAAATTAATGCGTAAATAAAAGCGCCCTATTGGATTTCTAAGCCTGGCTCAGTGAACGTTTAAGCATTTATTTTTGTTTCACTGATTGTTCCTGAAAACGAGCGAATGTTTTTATCTCTCTGGCTATGATTCATGAAGTGCAAAAAACAAATTCGGTAAAAGAAAGTATTAAATTTTCGAACACACGATTTGTCAATCTACTCATAAAGGGTGTAAAACACCTCTTAACGAAGCCGAAAGGCACTGGTTTTCCCTGTCATTGCGATAATTTTGTTGTTCTACACCATACCTGGGAACATTCTAGTTATGGAGATATTAGGGTTCAAAGTTCCAACTTTTTGACAAGTATTTTTTTTAAATACATGTTTTTAATGTAAGATTTTTCCTTTAAACATCTCTACGACCCCCGTACTATTCAATCCGTCCATCAGCACAATGCTTTGAGTGCGTTACATTGAGTTCTACCACAAAACATGATTTTACATCCCCCCAAAAAAAAGTCGTTTCCCAGCAATAATTTTTGCGTAAAGTTACTTAGTTTCATGTGCAGAATGCTTGGTTGACGGCTTCGTGATGAGGTGATTTACACGGTGTATGTCTGAAAATTTCAATAAAGTGCATAAGATTAAACCGGTAAACACCCGCGAACCTGCTCACTTAGGTTTATAATTCAATAGGTACCTATGAGATCTATCAGTACTAGCTCGGTAGTGGAGATCAGATAGGGAGTCGCTTCATGTAAAATAATGGTATTCAGCTGCATCTAGTTAGACGTTTAGTTTTTAATTATTTGAAATGAAGAAATAAATCATATCAAATAACTCCTAACGGTATAGTATATTTTTTTTGCGTAAATTCAATACTTTTAAGAGTACAAATTGACCTAGGATCGAAGGTAAATATCAATGTTTTGTATTAAGGCGTAGTGGACGTAGCTACGCTGCGCGGAGCTCTTATTTCGATTTGAAGGATTTAAAGTAACATAACACGAAAGGGATTCAATCATGTTTTTGCCAATCGTTGCTTGTCAAATGAAATGCCCAACCCGCGCCCGCGCGGCATCAGAACGATTAGGTAGAACGAATACGGTAACGCTTGCGTTTGAGTGGATAATGTTTGGGGCAAACTAAGAATTCCTGGAATGTAGGACAATTCTTCAGGACGAACAAAGAATAAATCGACCAAATCTATGCTAAACCTAAAATATCTCCCGAACATTCGACACAGGCATTTTTGGCGTTAGAAATACGCTATCATTACCTAAGTAGCACACCATAATGGCGGCTCAAACAAAGACAACGCAATTAACGCAGAATTACCCATCTCTAAAAGCAAAGGTAAAAAGAGCCCGTTTTTTAGACACTCTTTCTAACGTGCGTAATATTGACGTGCCGAAGAATTCGGGCTTTTTCCACGTAAATGATGCGTCCTACCTTCCACTCAATAATTTAGCAGAAAGGTTTGTCACCTTGGGAAATTGTTCTGCGTGCTCTTGAAGAGACCTAATTCTAGTTCAAGATATAATACCTTGGAGGTGTCTCATTAGATGTCGAATAATAGAAAAGTATGCAAGATCAGAAATGAAAACCAAAATATTTTATTTTACATAGGCCTACATGGGCACTTATAAAACGTCGACAAAAGGTGCACGGTTCGGGTTGATCGTTTCCTATGGAGAAGAACCGACAAGAAACTCCATGGTTACTCCTTTAAAATCATTTGGTTTTACAATATTTGAAGTTACAGCGTTAGTACTTAAGTATGGGAGGACAGCGTAGGCCCGACAATATAAGTCGTTGCTTACTACAAAAGGGTAGAACAAGATAAAAAAAACCTACGAATTTACAAAGCCTACAATGTCCACACATTCACAAAAAATAGGTAAATGAAAAGAATCTATACAAAAGTAAAAATCTATATCTATATAATACTAGCTGTACCCAGCATGCGTTGCAATGCACTTTTTACTACCCACCTACCCTATCCGACCTACCTACCCTATCCTACCTACCCTACCCGACGCTACCTACCTACCTACTCTACCCTACCCTACCTACCTACTCTACCCTACCCTACCCTACCCTTACTACCTACCTACCCTACCTACCTACCCTACCCTACCTACCTACCCTACCCTACCCTACCTACCTACCCTACCCTACCTACCTACCCTACCCTACCTACCTACCCTACCCACCTACCTACCCTACCCTACCTACCTACCCTACCTACCTACCTACCCTACCCTACCTACCTACCCTACCCTACCTACCTACCCTACCTAACCTACCCTACCTACCTACCCTACCCTACCTACCTACCCTACCCTACCTACCTACCCTATCCTACCTACCTACCCTACCCTACCCTACCCTACCGTATCCTATGTCCTTCTCCTGGCTCTAAACTACCTCCCTGCCAATTTTCAGCTAAATCGGTTCAGCCGTTCTTGAGTTATAAGTGAAGTAACTAACACGACTTTCTTTTATATATATAGATATAAATTAAAAAAGAACTCCTGACTGACTGACTGACTAACTCATCAACGCCCAGCCCAAACTCATGGACCCAGAAAGCTGAAATTTTGCACAGAGGTTTCCTTTATAATGTAGACAAGGAATAAGGAAGGATTTTTCGAAATTCAACCCCTAAGGGACTTAAATAGGGGATGAAAGTTGGGGTGGAAAATCGTCATTTTTAAAGTTAGAAACATAAAAACTTTGAACCCCTATCTCACCCTCTTAAGGGGTAAATTCTCAAAAACGCTTAAATACCTATTTATTTATTTCTAATCAGAAGCTGGTATATGAAATTTCAGCCTTCTAACTTTAAATAAGACGATTTTCCACACAAACTTTCATCCCCTATTTAAGTCCCTTAGTGGTTGAATTTCGAAAAATCCTTCCTTATTCCTTGTCTACATTATAAAGGAAACCTCTGTGCAAAATTTCAGCTTTCTGGGTCCAGGGGTTTGGGCTGGGCGTTGATGAGTCAGTCAGTCAGGAGTCAGGACTTCTCCTTTTTATTTATATAGATAAGAGTGAACGCCGAATGTAAATTAATTTTGAAGAGTCTATCCGAAATATCATTCAAATGTTTTATTTTGTCTTCGATGAAAGATGAAAAACCGTTTTTCTAAAACAGGGGAACCTAGGAGATGCAGGGAACTTTTTTTTATTTTTTATTAACGTTGCCCCACCCTAGGAATTTCTCCTGTATCGTGGTTGCATTTACAAACATTTAAACCGACGTACACAAACAGCCAGACCAGGAACAACTATCTGTAGGCCTGACATATATTTATTAATAACACTTGCAACGGGATATTTACCATGTGTATTATTTGTTTCGAGTTCCCGATATTTCAGCGCTGTTGCAAACGCCATGATCACGGATTAACTAGTTTATCCGTGATAATGGCGTTGGTAAATATCCCGTTGCAAGTGTTATTAATAGTGTTAGTGACCATGTCAGTTTAAAATCTTACATATATTTGTTTCGTGCGGGGATCGAACCCGCGACACTCAGCGCAGCAGTCGATCGCTCGACCACTGCGCCGACCGTGCCGTCTAAATTGTCTAAAAAATTTGTGTTGCTATTGCATTAAATTTAATTATAGTCGATGCGGCCAGCCTTCTGGGAACTTTTCCTGTTGACTGCGATGTGGACAATTTTTTTGACCCCCTGTTATTTTGAGATTAGCACATATTTTATTATTATTTCATATATATTTGTATTTTGTAAATAATGTACATAATATGTAATATAATAAACTACACAAAACCAACATAATATTTTTTTGTAACTTCAGTAGTTTTTGTTTTAAGAATAGTTATTACCAAAGTAGACGCGTCATTATTAATTTCAACTTCTTGCTTTTAAAGGCTGCCTCCGTCTTTCCTTACAAAGAAGTACAAACGGACTTTATAATGTCTCTTTAATGAAGACGACACTAGTTTGCCACCCGTTGGTTTAAAAGGAGGTAAAGTAATACTTCGTCCACGGAGCTCCTTTACTTGTACAATTTTTTTATTTTTTTTTTACTCTGAAAAAAAAAGCGTTTTTTTTTTCTCAATCTCACTTGAATCATTAATGATTTGTCAGAATGTTACTGTACTATTTTTTATGAGATGGTCCGTATTTTTTATATTTTCTTCAAAATTAGGTAATTCACCACTGAATAAGGCCTGTAATAAAATGCTTTTCCATTCATGAAAAGATGTTGGGTTTTCCGAAACTTTTGTTGTTATAAACAGAAATAATGTGGCGTTTTAATTTTGACTCTATTAAAAGTCGTAACTTTTGTGTTTTTGTTGCGAATAAGGGCTTATCTTTAGAACTATGAAAGAAGTTCGCAAGATTAAGGGATTTATAAACAAAGAAGAGGGCGAACGTCTGCTAATAGAGTAAAGAAGGACTGCGTAAGACACACAAAAACAAAACTAATTTAATAAGAATTAAATTGTTAGGAATGAAAATAAAATACAAAGTGAAAAATACATGGTCAAAAGATCACTGATGATGACTGCACTAGGGTTCGATGCTCAGGTCAGAACAAATTATGTTATTGTGATTTTCAATTAGTTCATCCCCATATTAATAATAATTGTCCTCCGGACTGTTTTCGGTCACGGCGGCCAATCTCGGCGGAGATTAGCCATCGGCGTGGGACATTTTATAGTGCACAAGTGCGTGTGCAGATACAGGGGCACTCTCTGTGCATTTTTCTCATATGAGTCCGATGCGACGGCGATCCGACAAGGCCGGAGAAATCTCTCTCTCTTTCTCTGGCGTGGGACCCACGGCTTAAAGTGCTTTCTGAGGCGCGGGCGTATCTATTCTACTACTGAAACTATCTCTACTGACTACTACTGAAAAACCCAAACACATTTTTGAAGTAAAAACTTCTTTAGCGGCGTCGTGCAATTTTGTGATGGGTAAAAAATGTTAAACTCGCGTCAGGTCACGTGTCCTGATCGAAAATTCGTAAGACGGATTGACATTAGGTTACGAAGGAATTTGAACTTTATGACATCTACAATGAGTTTGGGTTTCCAAAACTGGATAATCGCGTTCTCCAAAGAGTTAAAATTCGTAAGACGATTGAAATAGTTCTGAAGTGTTAAATTTTAAATGTAATTTAAATTTTCATACGTGTACGATAGCCTAATAAATGAATATTGTATTTTACCACATAAATGATAGTACTTTTATACTGACATATAAGCAATTCGAAAAAATAAAATATTCCCTAACCATTCCAAAATATCAAAAATGCACGACGTTAATATTCAAGTTTCACTTCTGCCGGCACCCTCGGAGTGCAACCCGTTTTTCAACCGACCCATGAGCTCAAGCTTGAGCTACTAAAAATTACGTAGTCTCTTCTAAAACTTAATGCTTACATTTAGAGCATTTCCAATTAAAAATTAAACCTCAAATAAAACTAGGTATAATTTTAACCTAACATAAAAAGACCTAGATAGCGTAGATTTTTCTAAACCGTACAATAAGTTTGCAAAAGGTCACACACAACTTTCAAGGCTTGTTTGGCTCCAAGCCAACACTGGCCAGCATGCACTTGTAAAAAAACTTCGCTGTGCTATTGTTTCTTACAGCTTATTACTGCAAGCTTTTGCGGTCAATTTTCAATGGTTTTCGTTGTTATTTTGAATTTCAAAGAAATATAAAATAAAATTAGATTTGGAATATTGCTGGTTTCTGCTCTAAATTATATGTGGGTTCTGGCTGGCTGCTTTGCCCAATTTCGTGGATTGTTGAGTGTTGCTAAGATTTTTCATCCAATTTTTTTAAGGATTTCCTAAGAGACTATTTCAATTCACGTTCCTTATTGTTTAAAGTACACCCTATTTATGTATCGTAATAAATGTAACTGTACCTTGATATAAACTTTGTATTCTAATAAACTTTAGTGACATTGCACTTTAAATTGACAACTTAATGTGGCCTGAACAAAGTGAACAATTATAACATTCGTTTTATTCATATAAATTGGATCTTTAAAAAAAAAATATATATTTACAAATACAATATCTTTTTATACTGGAGATGTCATTAAAATTTTCATAAAGAATTTTATAATATGATAAGCGAACAAGACTTATGATGTCAGCATAATTATTATTATGTATTGTATTCATTTTTGGTACACAACTGTGCAAAAATGCTTTCTGGAGAAAGCATGTTTGCATAACATAAGGCGTCAACTTGCATACATGAGTTTTCAGACTTTTAACTTGAATGCAAGATTTGAATACGCAGGGTGTGTCATAATTGCAGTATATAATGCATACTGCAATTATGGCAAACCCTGCGTTTTTTTATTGCTTATACTGTTGATGTTGACAATTTAAGGAATTGTGAAAACCGTGCCATTCAAGGGCCAGCTGCGTCTTCTTATAAATACTGCTGGCCCATTATTCGAAAATTTACCATAATCCATTTAAATTTTATGTAGAACGTTATATATTAATCTCTTCTACAGGAAGGAACTGTGAGACAAAATTCCACTTTGTATTTATACATATTGTGTGTAGTTTTCTGCAATCCTTATCCATAATAAACTTTAATTGTGCTGAATTTCATACTCCTCTGTCGGCGTAATTTACGTAAGAAGGGGTACAAAGTTTTTGCTTCACGTATATATCACGTACTTAAATAAATTGTGGAAATAACGATACGGTTTCTTAAAGTCTGAGCTACATCCGCCTTTATTGTCTACATAGCACACCTCTCTCAGTACACTCATTACAGGAATTACACAAAAGACATTCACAGAAGTCATGACTTTTTAAAACAACAGCGCGCGCTCTTGAATTTAATTCCAATCGATCGACATTGGCATTTTGACGTTTCGTACTCTTGAGTTCGACGCTACCGCCACATTGTGTTTAAATTGTGTATCTATTTTGGGGAACTTTGACGACACGGTTGGCGCAGTGGCTGAGCGATCGACTGCTGCGCTGCGTGTCGCGGGTTCGATCCCCGCACGGAACAAATATTTGTATGGCCTACAGATAGTTGTTCCGGGTCTGGCTGTTTGTGTAAGTGAGTTTAAATGTTTGTAAACGCACCCACGATACAGGCGAAATTCCTAGTGTGGGGCAACGTTTTAAAAAAAAAAAAAAAAACTAAGTGGGATCGGGATCAGGCTTGGCGTTCAGTGAACGCAAAATGAACTCAAGAGTACATTTTGACAGCTGAATATTTCAACTGGATTGCGTTGGGATTGTTTGTTGATTGTGATTATTCTAATAACAGAAGTGTAACTTTTTAGAAATTGTTTTGCGTTTTAAATGGTTTTCAGTTGGTAATAAGTCTATAAATTTATAGACTTATTACTTACTTACTCAGTATTGCTAATCGTGATATATTTATATATCACGATTAGCAATACTATGCAGTATTTGACGTGAATCTCATAAAAAAATAAAACAAAAGCTATTGAAAAATAAAAAAAGTTGAGCGTCATACGTAAAGAAAACGCTTTTTGCGTACAAAGCGTTTTCTTTGAATGAATACAAATTTAAAGCAGATTATAGAGTGACCAATAATTTAATTAAGTGATTTTAATTACCACAATAAGACCATTCACAAAAAAATAAGACCACTCACAAAAAAAAAAAAAATTACCACATTATTTTCTGTTCAGACTATAACCAAACCACAAAATTAAGCGCAAATTTTTTGTTGCATATCGCTTTAAAACTCTAAACATTTCTATTTAAAAAAGGTCCTCTTGACTGCTACCAGATGTCGTGAGCTCCACATAATTAGCTTAGCTTAATTCGCTGCTGCTTACAACTTGAGCTGTAACATTTGGCTGGCATTCTGCCAGTTGCCACAGCCTGCGGAAGCTGAGATAGATGACAAAAGAAATAAAGCGAGACAGTCAGTGGTAGGTGGACTAGGTGCCAGGAGTTTCTAGGGATATTCAATTTTCTATAGATTTTTGGCAGTCGTGGTTGCCTGATGGAATGTTGTAGCTGCCAAATGTGGACACCTGTACAATGTAGGAGTCTGACGATGTGTATAGAGATATTTGTCAAATGTTTTGCTGTTTTGTAGGAACGGACATGAAATTATTATGGTTTTGGTTTAACATGGAAGGTTGTACCTACATAAAACTCTAAAATAAAACAAAAGTATTATTCTAAGCTAGTCCCCTCAATACTGTAATGGTCTGTCAATAGGCGTTCCGACTTTAAATAGTACAGCCAGGCATCAATCGAGAAATTAGGTTCTGTGACTAAGTAACTAAAAAGAAGTATATTTCTGGATAACCCCAAAAGTTTTCTATTGCCAATAGTTAATCTATTTCTAGCTATTTTATTGACAGTTTATTTAGTGAACTTTACAGAATTAGGGTTGCTATCGCATATTTTTTAATCTGTCCTCTAAGATCAAAAGACCTGGTGACCACATGCACACAAGAGAGGATATCCACAAACGTTACACAGTCGTGAAATGTATGGTTTAGATCATTTAGTTATTCTGTTGTTCTTTTACGTTGTGTGCTCACTTTGTAACGCGGCCATATTTTTCTTTTTTTTGTGTCGAGACCGGTATGTTCATTTCGTTGGTTTTTAAACATGGAAATGATGTTTGTTTACATTCTGCTT
Source organism: Cerastis leucographa (assembly GCA_963082945.1). Taxonomy (NCBI): domain Eukaryota; kingdom Metazoa; phylum Arthropoda; class Insecta; order Lepidoptera; family Noctuidae; genus Cerastis; species Cerastis leucographa. The sequence goes on from OY720361.1 coordinate 2,735,306, forward strand.
TGGATTTGATTAAAATTAAATCACAGTACGTATAGCATGGAGTATTGAGTTGTAGATTTGCAAGTGTGACATACATACATAGTAGACATATCGTCATCTTGCCCATATCACAATTTATTTGGGGTCAGCGCAGCTTGTCTTCTTCTTCCATACTTCTTTCTAGGGGATCTGTACTATTATATAGGACTTTCCTAATTCAGACACCTTTATCCATATAAGATTGTGCATAGTATGTGAGCCAGTTCCTGTGTTTGATCTCATAAAAAATGTGTTTGATCTCTAAAAATTTACATAATTTAGATTACATACCCTTTTTCAAACGTAGTATCTTGCAGACCTCATTAAGGCTCCCTCAAGATGTGCCAACATCTTCACCTTACCCTTTCAATCCTCATTATAAATATATTTTTAATTAATGTGTAATTTTTCTCAATTCCAGGTGCCGCCCTCGACTGCTAGCAGGGCTTCACACAGGGAGTCCAGGTGGGCCCGCCGATTGGTTGGGCCCACCATTGCAGCAAGCTTCTTTTATTGTAAGTCATTATTAAAAACTATAGTAATCGTCCTGAGTTGAGGAGCACGAGGAACAGGGTGTAAAGTACCTCGATACTCAATAGAAAAGGGACAATTTCCGACCAGACGGGTGTTATGTTTTTGTTTTTTTTTTGTCAATGTCATCTCGCAGTTCAACCTATGAGGTTGTCGTCTGCTTAACCGGACTATCCTGAGGATGCCTTGAGAGTAAGGCCTCCAGCCAGGGCACAAAAACTTACAAACTAAACGACTACACGCTAAGGGCACCCCCTGTGGGGTACGTGCCTCGGCTTAGGGCGTCGCTGGGGGAGGGCTGCATGGGGACAGGCTGGATCTGAATGGTATCATTATTTAGGGGCTGATTTAAAACTACTGTCACAGCATCGCGGAATGGCTCGAGCGAGGGTCGGGGAGGGCAAAGACCGGGACGTCGCGACGGACCTCGACGGCGATGTCGGAAAGATGGTGGTTTGAGTCGGAACTTTTGAAGAGTGCTAGTCTCTTTGCTACTCTCCTGGAGGAGGGTGATAGCATCATCTGGAGTGACGAGGGTATGCCTAGGACGGCGTACTGTACTAATGCGCGAGGGTTCGTAACGGGCGGCCGCTACGATCAGGGGATTACGGTGTTTAATGGCGTTATCGAAGAAACGCTTTGAAAGACGTTTCATAAACTGAAGGACGGTGGGCATTCTAAAGTCTACGTGTAGACGGTCATTACGGACATAAAAAGGGGCTCCCGTGACTCTACGTAAGAACCGGTTCTGTAAGATTTGCATCCTATGGATGTACTTAGGCTTGGTGTGAGCACACGACGCAAGCGTACGTCATAATGGGATGGATCACCGCGGTATAAAGGCGCAACTTGCACTTGAGTGACAACTTGCTTTTTGCCGAAATCATGAAATGAAGCCTACTCATTGCAAAGGCAGCTCGGTGGCGAGCTGCTTTGATGTGCGCCGCGAAAGACAGGTGGTTGTCAAGTAAGACTCCTAAGTACTTGGCTTGCTTCTCCCAAGGGATAGGCTTACCGTACATAGTGATCGGGCTGAACGGGTGTTATGGCTGCTGGTTTTTCCTATATACTCTTAAGTCGAAGATAACTTTGCTTGCGAGATGTAGACCGTATTGGTTCTTTAGTTTTGTCATAGATGGCGCTGCAGTACTTTTTGTTGCAATATTCATTTTGTAGTGTCGGTCGCTACAATACTTCAACTAAACGGTCTAATCTCGGAATGGAAGTGACAAAATAACGTAGGAAATGTATACTTAGTATGCAAGTTTGTAGTTTACAGAAAGCAAACTCAAATTTAGTGTACTCTCGATTCCTTTACTCAAACGGAGGCTAACCCTAGGCCGCATCATCGCTTTACATAAGACGAGTGGCGGCCAAACGCAAGCCTATTAAGTATATAAAAGTATCCTAAGTACATCCACATTTCGCCAGTTCAAACACCTATTACTAAAAAATTCACTCAAACTTAGGACCTCATGCTCACCAATAGCGCTGGCAAATAAAAAATAAAATATAAACATTTATTTACATAAATAAGGAACAGAAGGTTGGTAAATTGTACAAAATAGTTCTCTTATTCTGCCTTTAATTTCAGCGTGCAAATATAAAATGTAGTTACATTTTTTATCGAAATTAATTATTGATAAAAATCATGCAGTCATTAAAAAGATAATCCCATTAAAATTGTATTATAATTATTATATTGTAAGTCATTTAAAACTAGTTGGTTTTAACCTATTGTTTCCGACGGCCATTCCGCTCAACGATAAATCCTTTGAGCTCGACGGCAGTAAAAATCAAAATTACTTTTGCACCCAATTTTGTAAGATAGGGACACAAATAAATCTCTTGGTTAGTGAATCTTTTATGTCGAAGACAACAGATTCCCTTTTTAATAAACGGGTAGTATTTTCATAGCTTTAAATTTGTTACAGTGTTACTCTGTTTTTATTAATTAAGAACTTTTACGGCACCTATTTAATATTTTTTACTTTGTGAACGTCAATTACAACATAAACGTCTTTTTTACCAAGACCATAGATAGACCATAATTTGAACTTCAACTTATCAAAACTCGAACGATTTACAGATTTTAGTCAAAAATAGAAAATATATACGTCGTATTAAGGCGGAAATACACTTACGTGTCATGGCGTGTCCTGACGCGCCAGAAGCATTCGGTTTCATACATCGTTGCGACACGACACGCCATGCAAATATGTCCCTAACCGTATTAAATGTATGAAACCGATTTGCTTCAGGCGCGTCACGACACGCCACGACACGTTAGTATGTTTCCGCCTTTAGTCCGACCAAAACTTTAGCTTCGGTTTCGGCCACCTTTCGCCCAAAAAACCACCTTCGGCCAAATTGGACTAAAGTTTTGACCGAAGCCGAAGCTTTGTGGCAAGCACCAAAGTTGATCGAACTGTTATGAAAAAGGTGGTGGAAGAGGCCACGCGCTGGGCGCTGGGGTTGCTAATTTTAGTGTTATAATTTTTGACAAGTAATAACGTTATTATAATCATTTTATTTAAATTTTCAGAGTCAACATAATCTCTTATAATTGAAATGTTAAAATTATTATCTTATTCACTTTAGCCAATCTTGATCTTAAGTTTTTAGGGTTAATTAACTTCGGCCAGTAATCGACCTACTCAAGCTTTGGGCACGCCTTCTCGGATAGGTTAGGTTCGAAGGGGATGGCAGGGCCTAGTGAGCGAGCGAAGCGAGTGAACTAAGACACCTTCATCCCCTTCGTGTTAGGTTACTTTAAACCCTGCAAACAGAAAAAGGAGGCTCAGGGCTATGTCTACTACGCCTTCAAAAACACGCCGTCAGAAAATATACAGTGATGAAAATATACATCATGTAATCAACCAGCAGCCTCGTGTTATCGTAGGAATTTTGCACTTTGACATTACAACCAAATATATTTTTAACTATCAGGGAAGCCAGCCGTCAGGTATGTCAAACTTTTAACTTGAGATATTCTAATACGTACCTTACATATCACTTTAACTGGTTTAGCAGATTTATTATAAAATGATATTTAAGGTTAAACGTGATTTTTCCAAAAGCATCAAAATGTTAAATGAAAATGTATAAGTGAGTAATTATCATGTAAAACATTTGCAAAGAGCAGCATTTTCCAAATTAATGTTTATAAAGTGAGTGTTTATAAACTGAAACATTTGCGGAATAAGTTTGTATAATAAATAGTATATGAAACGTTGGTTGTAAACTAAAAAGTTGTAAAAGGAGTTTTGGTGAAACATTAGTGAACCCATAATGCTAATGCTGAGTTCAGCAATAGTGCAGACTTCGGCTCAAGTTTGAACTAGGTCGTTACTAACGATACACTTGGATTGACCTTTCTTTTATTCAATAATGTCATTTGACATTTAAATACTGCTAACCACTTGTTCTTGGAATATAATAGAAACTATTGATGTTCAATGAATTCTATTGACTTCCAAATTGTCTGATACAGTTGAAAAACAATTTGAATAATTTGCATACAAAGGAGCTTAAGTAGAATCTTTAGAAAAACACTAAACAAGGTTACAAGATTCTATAAAACCTAACTGGCTTGAAATTTCGCTGGCCCAAATAATATTTATTGTTTTTGTTTTTCACCTCTGAAAATTTAATTTGGGCTAGAGGCGCTTGCATTTTTTAATCATTCGGGAGATCCGAATTTACATTAATAAAGTTGAAGTCATGTGAAGGATATCTAAGGTACTCAGAACCCCTCGTTTCATATAATAAGGGTTCATAATTGGGGTTCTTCCAAATTTCGTTCTTTTTTCCCGCAAAAATGTAAAGTCGTTACTCGCATAAATGGACGATACAGTTGGTTTAATGTTTCGGATATGAAAATGAATTGTAAAATTAAATTTAATGGATCGTTATAAATGATAGGCGTAGGGAAACAAAGAGATTTTAAGAGTTAATTAGCGGCAGAAATATTCGTGCGAAAGCTTGAACAGAACTGCCATTAAATAAAAATATAACAAGTAGCATACTTCGAGTTCTTATATTGTTCTAATAGTAAATACGGAAGTAGCTCTATTTATCTGTCCGTTACTTTTTGCGGCTGAACAGATTTCGATGTTTGAAACACAAGTAGACCATGCCCTAGTTAGACCATAGGTTACTTTATCCCAGTAGAATATTACCTTGGGATAACTTTGATACACAATTACCGAACTTCACGCGGGCAAACCCCTGGGCCAAAGCTAGCTTCTCTATGAATAATTTTGCATTAAAGCGAAAAAACCTGTTACAAAGAATAGTGAAGCATTTAATACCAGCCCTTCAAAAACAAATGACTCTCAGACTTTCATTAACCAAAAAAGCAAAAGCGGGCATGAATACAAAATAGGCACTCAAGCATTTTGCTTCAGCTCTCGTTATTTTACAGTCACTACATGAGTTTGCTGTAAACGTAAATTTCTGTTGTCTGTAGTTTGCTATCATGATAAAAACTAGTTATTACACAACTAATATAGTTACTAGAGGGTTAGAGATGAGATAAATAGGCAGAACCAAAATAAAATACTTATTAATTATGTACCATTATTTAGAGTTATCAAAGTTTGTCGTCATTGCACAAAACAGAGAGGTTTGGAATGACAAAGAGGAGGTTTTTGCCCAGCAGTAGCCACAGTATGAAAAAAATATATTAGAAAGCATGAAGGTTGGATTATTTTTGGGCAACATGCAGGCAAAGCCACGGGCATAAGTTCATCCCCAGCTTATAACCTAGTCTTGCAACGATGTTGGGGTCCACTTCCATTCAAATCAGATGCAGCTAAATACCAGTATTTTTAAAGATTTTCTTGTAAAATTAAAGAACTTGATTAAAAAAGTGGAAGTTTTTATAAGCGGAATGTGTTTGGATAAAAAGTAAATAATTATGTGAATACGTGAGTCTATAGAAAATCACGTAAAACTATCGTACAGGAAAACCCACAAAATGAATACCGAAACCATTTAAGCATCTTGGTTGCCCATTCTAAACAATTAACGACACCCTCTCGCCCACAATACGATAAACGGGCCTATTCGAATAACGCGGTACACAACTTTAAGATTGATGGTTATTGTTCAAAGTTTATATTGTCGTGTGATATCAGATCTTGGTTCTGGCATTAGGAAGATTGGTGCAGAAAAATTGTTTTATTTTCTCTATTGCTCAATGCGATATTTTTACAATAAATTATATTTATTTATAGAGATTTAAAAAGTAAAGAAAACAAAATTAATTTTTACAGCGTTAAATAAAAAAAAAAACTGGCCAAGTGCGAGTCGCACTCGCGCACGAAGGGTTCCGTACCATTATCTGTAGGAGCCCCCTTTAATATTTATTTTATTCTGTTTTTAGTATTGGTTGCTATAGCGGCAACAGAAATACATAATCTGTAGAAATTGCAAGTAGCTAACTATCACGGTTCATGAGATACAGCCTCGTGACGGACGGACGGACGGTCGGCAAAGTCTCAGTAATAGGGTCCCGTTTGACCCTTTGGGTACGGAACCGTAAAAACAAATCATTTAATAAAAACATACAGTTAACGATAGTTTTTCCAGGGGATACTAAAGTATATCACTTATAATATCATTTTGAACAGACTTCTTTGAACATCCTACAAAAATTATTAAACTGGAACGACTTCAAATACTTGAGATGATTCCTTTTTTCCAAGATTTTCATTGAGTTGAACAAAAAGGTTTTCTCGCGAATAAAACAGAGGTTTTCACGCTCAGTTGAAATGGTACGTGAATCAGCAAACACTATGATTTGCTTAATAAAGAGGTAAGGAGATAGAGGCTGTGCGCTGAGTTGGAATATTTAGGACGCCGACTGATTTAAAATGAGTGGGTTTATGAAAATAATAATGAAAATTTATTTGTAAATAAATGAACATTATAATTCTTTCTACAGACAATAAGTATGAAGTATGTGATCTTAGCAGGTGGAGTTCTATAGTTTTTGCCTTGTATTAATTATCTTTTAAATTTCTCGAGATCCTCTAGTCCCGGATCTATGGAAGGCAACGATGTGATAATGATAATGATTTGACGACACGGTTGTCGCAGTGGTTGAGCGATCGACTGCTGCGCTACGTGTCGCGGGTTCGATCCCCGCACGGAACAAATATTTGTATGGCCTACAGATAGTTGTTCCGGGTCTGGCTGTTTGTGTATGTGAGTTTAAATGTTTGTAAATGCACCCACGATACAGGAGAAATTCCTAGAGTGGGGCAACGTTTAAAAAAAAAAAAAAATAAGGAGGCAATAATATCCTGAGGTGTTCGTGGTGTGAAGAGGCATAGGCACAGGTCTAGAACAATCCCAGAAGCACGGTCAAGGTTCATACCAGCATCTTAATCTCCAATTAAGATGGCCAATAAAGGAAGGCAAGAAAGGAAGGAGTCGGGTAGTCATGTAGTTCCGTCGGGTTTATACTGCCTAACAGCTGACCTGCGGGTTTGTGATCAAAATAATAATAATGTAATTTTATTTATTTAAACTTTATGTACATAGGCGGACTTAATGCCACAATGCATTCTCTACCAGTCAACCGTAATTTTATGTTGAGCTGGTTAGCAAGTAATAAGAGACAAGTTAAATTGGGCCGTTTAAAAAGACATTTTGAATTTCCGAATGCTGCTTTTGCATAGCCCTCTAGAGACAAATTCAAACTCAATATTGATAATTGGACTTAAACGAAGGTAGTCTTCGTCGTTGGTCATACGATTATAAAATTTCCCGTAATAGGATTTAATAATAATATGAATGATATTTGCGGACTAGTATAAATATAATTCTAAAATATAAACACTAAGGTCAGAATCTTGTGTTTCTGGAAGTAAGGCTTGCAACTATCAGTTGGTTCAACATTTTCTGTAAAGTATGTCACCGGACGGAGCACCTTACATGTATTGTCTGGCAATGGGCCAGCAGGTCGTTAATTCTTAATAATAAATCGTCGTATAATCGGTTGTTAATTTATATAATAGGTATAAATTTATTTCTATTATTCTGTAAAGATCTTGCTATAATCCTGTCATTGTTAAAAAAAAATTAAGTAAAATGTTAAATTATTTTTAAAATGTTTCCCACAAAACGCTACTAGGATTTATTTTACCCATAAACCCAGTTCTTTGCTCTAAATATTTTAAGATTCATAAAATTAATTTAACTATCTGGACGCATCTTAACCTTAGAGAATTATTGAGGCAGTGAAACTGACGAAAACATATTTTCTACTAAAATTCCTGTGTTTATAAGTTATCCATGAAAGTTTTCTCTTTTTCTCCCCACTCCTCAAGTCAGTATCATTTTCTGTTCGTGCTGTGCGCCTTTGGAATTCACTTCCACACTCCTTGCGGGTTAGACCTTTTTTACGTATGGTAAATCATCAAATGACTCCTCCCGCTCTGGGCGGAGCGGAATGGAGTATCAGACTTGTAATGACTAAAACCCATCCATGTTCCTTCTTAGCGCTTTGTGTTCCAGGGCCACGGTATCTCTTTCGAACAGTCCCGCAGCCCTGGCAGGCATCGGCCCACTCGGACCCATTCCGATTTGCTGACAATAAATCATATATAATTAAATTTGCTGTAAGAATACCCAATTTTAGGTTTAAGTCGCCGTTGTACATAAGCTATATATTGCAACTTGTGTGTATTTGTTTTAATTTTGTGTGCAATATAGAATAAGGACTGTTTTCGCAATACATTTCCAGTAACGTTTTACTAATGTTTCTTTTTAAAGTTATAAATGAAACCGCTTCTATTATAGAATAATAGATCATAGATTATTAATACTTATTAAATTATTAATTTACCTCGGTTTTGAACTAGAAAGGAAATGTTTTAGGGTAAAACATTATTATGTGCTTCTAAAACCACTTAACAACAAAATAATTAAATGCGTCACATTGCCTAAACAATATTCTAACTTAAAATATCATTGCATATTATTCTTCTAGACTCCAAACCATTTTTCGACTAAAAATCTTAATTCAAAAATATTTTTATATTTTCACACGCTCCGAAAAATAGGATAAACAATTACTTTTCACATCCAATATTTTAGTACGAAAACATTTGCGAAAAACGAAACTTATAAATTCGGAGGCGGAGCGAATAAGGAAAAAACTGTTATTCAGATAATTACAGTATTTGCTACAGTTGTAAGAGATTTGGTGGATGGCTTAATATAATGTTGTGGTTGTACGCTCAGCGACCAGTCAAGCTAGACAAGACCAGTTTATGCGGAACTCTCATTCAACGAGAAAAATATACAAAGCAGGGCCATGTTATACTGGAAATGTATAGGTTGATGTCACCGGTGTGTACTGTAATTGCTACTCTGTGTTGTAATCGAGTTGCCACGTCGTGGTAATTGCTGCTCTGTGGTCCTTTTTTCGGAATAGCCGTGATCGGCGTTTGTTTTCTCGTTGATTCTCGTACTTTTTGTAGTAAGACCTAACTATAGTCATCCAATTAGTCTGTCTGTTGTAATTGTTTTCATTTTGGTTATGAATATACAAGGTGTTGTTTTGCATCCTCGTCAAAATTCAGGATGTTGTCACAAAATACATAAATAATCAATATAAATGACGATACCTAGTTAATTATTAAAAAAAACACTGCTTTTTTTCGTTGTTTAAATTTGTCCGTATTTCAGAATAACCCCCTTAACGTGGTTTAGGGAATAAGAAATTATCGAATAAATGTTTGAGTAGTTTTTTTGTGTTTAAGCGAGGTTATAAGGCGAGGATCAGACGGGTCGTGTTAAAAACACAGGTGGTTTACACTTACCGATTTCCGTAAATAAGATAATAAATAAAAATATCCTATCCATTTTATTAATGATTCGGGTCGAGAATCATTAGCAATGTTACCTACTTGAATTTGACGAGAATGGAAAACAACACCTTGTATATGTCTTTGTGATCTCGGTTACGACGCGTTACTGCTGGATGAGGGTTCAATTTTGAGATGGAGCAAAGTTTTGTTTGGGTTTTTCGTTTGTCTATGGATGGGTGAAAACCCATATACATAGTTTTCTGTGTGCCTTGGTTGTCTCTGCTGACATTTATTTATTTATTTATTTATATTTGGATCACCAACAGAGGCTACACAATTACATGCACTCTAACATATACACGGACAATACAAGTGTGCGCTTCCAATTATAGGCAACCAAATCGTTTACTTATTATCTAGGCAGATACAAAAAAAATTATAAGTAAGCAATAATTAAAATTAATCAAAGTACAGTATACGAAAAACATAGAAATTAACGAATGAATTATTATTATGAAAGAATTAATTATTTATGAATCAATATGAAAACAAAAACAATAAGGGTACAAAATAATTAAAAAAAAAACATACAAACTAATAACAAACCAATTCAAATAACATAACACTAATCTAAAACAATAATCAGACAATAACCATAGCCATAGCCATAGAGATCTCCAAAGACAAAACAAGACAAAAAAAGTGGAAGTGAAAGTTACATATACAAGCTGTTGTTTTGCAACCTCGTCAAATTTCAGGAGGTGGTCACAAAAGACATAAATAATCAATTAAAATTACGGTACCTAGTTAATTATTAATAAACGCCGATTTTTTTGTTTGTTTAAGTTTGTCAGTATTTCAGAATAACCCCCTTAACGTGGTTTAGGGAATAAGAAATTATCATATAAATGTTTGAGTTTATTTGTATGTGTGTAGGCGATTATAAGGCAAGAATCAGACGAGCCCACTTACCGATTTCCGTAAAAAAGAAAAAAAAGAAAATTTACCTACCATTTTATTATTAATTCGGGACGAGAATCATTAGCATAGTTACCTCCTTGAATTTGACGAGGATGCAAAACAACACCTTGTATAGATCTTAGAAAATCTGACAACCAGTCTTTCTTTGGGTTATTGTATTATCATGGGTCGTGGAACAATATTCCAGTCGCTCCATGTAAACATGTAGCGACTGCCTATCTGCCCTCCACTGGTATTCAGCTGCATCCGGTTAGACTGGAAGCCGACCCCAACATAGGCGTGAAAAGACTAAGAACATGATGTGATCACTGTTTTTTCATCAAATGAAAATGTAACTTTCATTATTTTTTTGATAAAACTCGTTAAGTATTCCTCTTGACATCTCAAGTTTTTACCCCCATTTTTGCTGACATTTGCTTACAAAACGACCGCATTTTTCCTTGGCCAGTAACATTTGCATTAAAATACTTCTCTGGCAAGTAACCATTTCCTTCAGGTAGTCGTTCTTAGTGCAATTGGCTGCAGGGCGTCCCTCTTTACTTTTGGGGTTCGCAGTCCCTTTTCAAGAATATGTTTCTTTGTAAAGCTAATGCAACTTTAAACAACATTAGGAAGAGTGTCCAGTTTAAAGTGTGTCGTTCGTGACTTAACGATTCTGAGAGCTGCAGTTCAAACAAAGCTATCACTTTTAAAGAAAATTGTGTTTATTGGCATTATAGAAAACAGAAACCACTTTAAATGATACAAATTAAATAAACAAAACAATAATTTTAAGCCAAAAGGGCATCAGGTCAACATGATTCCAGCCAGATGGCAACACGAGGTTTAAGAAAACACAAACACACTTAATATTCGTAAAATAACCAACTAAAATAAAACTGAGTTATAGTAATAACATTATTGATGTAAGCCTGACATATACTTAGACTTTTAGGTCTAAAATTGTTGGTGTTGGTTTTACGAACTAGAAGCATTGATGCAGAGTGGACGTCATGGAGTCCACGTTTGCTTACTGAGGGTTCATCATCATCATCATCATCATCATTAGTCTATAATGTTCCCACTGCTGGGACACAGGCCTCCTCTCTATGAGAGGGAATGGGCTGGTAATCCATCACGCGGGCCCAGTGCGGTTTGGTAGATGTCACATGTCTTCGAATTTTTAGTTCTAGGACATGCCGGTTTCCTCACGATGTTTTCCTTCACCGTTTTTGAGGGCAGCGGTGATGAAATAAATTACACAAAGCAATGCGCCTGCCTGGGTTCGAACACACGGCTTAATGCTTCTAAGTCGGGGCTGCCACCACTAGGCCATCGCTGCTCTCAGGTTACTGAGGGTTAGTTATTATTTTTTTCTGCTCTCTAAGTATTTTATTTGTGTGAAGCGAGGAAAAGCTAGTAAGGCTTCACCAATACAAACGTATTCCCCTGTTTTTTCCTGGAAAATACAACTAGAGCATTTATAAAAAAAAGAGAGGTATTCCACGAAGCACACCCAAACGAAGCACACCTAAAGTATTCCACTTAGCACACCCGTAGGTGGGCTTCAAATAAAAATTTTAAATAATTAATTTCGTATTCCACGAAGCACACCTACGAATATCACTCGCATAGTGTGGGGACTAAGAATTAAAAATGTCGATAGAAGAAAATATTTATTATTTAAAAGACTAACTTTTTATAACATCATTCAGTTAATTATAATAATGTGACACAATATTTGTCATTTTTGTAATCTTACTATTTAAAATCACAGATTGTTTCATAATTGCAATAAAAACTTGGAAAAATATCAAAAACATTGCAAATATAGTTTCCATATAGATTTTGAAGTTTTCTTATAGCTACCTGTTTTACGTCTTATCTATGGGATTAATATATGAACATTATGAAAATTACAAGTATTGTATCACATTATTATAATGAAACTGAAAGATGTTAGATATTTAAGTAAGTCTTTTAAATAATATATATTTTCTTCTATCGATATTTTTATTTCTTAGTCTCCGCACTATGCGGATGATATTCGTTGGTGTGCTTCGTGGAATACGAAATTAATAATTAAAAAAAAATATTTGAAGCCCACCTACTGGTGTGCTAAGTGGAATACTTTAGGTGTGCTTCGTCTGGGTGTGCTTCGTTTGGGTGTGCTTCGTGCAATACCTCAAGAAAGAAATACAGAGGCATAGTATTCTACTATGCCTCTGTATTTCTTTCTGTATGTAATTCTTACATAAAATAATAATATTTATGGATTATATACTAAACTCGGTACCTAAATGTGATCCGAGTTTATTTTCTTAAACAGTTTTAAGAAATATATGTTGAATTGTAACAAAAAACATGGAACCCAGCTAACCAAACAATACCCACACACGCCAATCTGAACGCTCACAGTATCGAATATACCCCAAAAGCAGGTATTATGTAAATACGGGCAATAATAATAAAAACCTACGGTTATTACGTAAACGTTGCGAGCAATATCAATTTTGGCAACATCTTGTATTATGCACTCCACACAGTTAATGGTTTCTCTTAGTTACAAAACTGTGTTTGTGAATGTGTATATATTATAATAATGTTTATGGGATGAACATAAACAAGACTAGGAATTTACGTGTAAGATATACAGTGAACCTTGAGGGATAATCGAATATTATATGTAGAGATGATATTAATTAAGAGGGGACTCTAGTGGGCCTTTCTCCATACAAACGTATTCCGGTGTTTTCTTCGTGGATAATGCGTCTAGAGCAATGATTTTTTTCCAAAAAATCTCGGTCTTATTAATACATGCCCCTATTATTTCCTTTTTTTTTCAAAATATAATCACTAAAAGAATTATGACTGTTATATATTTTTTCCCTTTTGATAACTTTTGTCTCTGTTTTTGATACCTATTGTTTATGATTTTTGATTGACTGAAGTTCACTTTTGTTTTCTCTACCAAGAACCAGCGCATTTTTATTTGGTAGTTAATAATGACAATCCAAAAACCCGACAAAAAACCCGTTTTTACCGCCATGATCAGACGACTATCAGACAAATTACATACGTTTTTAACAAAAGATAATAATAATAGAAGCACAGATATACTTTTCTTCTAAATTTTGATATAAGAATTATTTAGATCAGTTTAGTTTTGAAGAAGAAAACAGCGGAATACAAAACGTCTTTTGGTCAAGAATTTTGTAGGTAAAATCAGCCTGAGCTGCAGTTGTCCCTTTCGCACTTTACGGGGGCTAGGTCGGGCGCAGCGCGACGGCAATAGTTTCTTCAAATACCTATTCTTCAAATTCCTCGGGGCTAAAGTCCCCTCTTAAGTCTCTGTACTCTATTCTACTAGCTTGTGCCCGCGGCTTCCCCGTGTGGATTTCGATAATTGTTGCACTGGGTCGTACTAGCGGCATAAAAGTATCTTATGTATTAATGTAGGTTATAAACCAACTGTGTGCCAAATTTCATACAAATACATTAAGTAGTTTTGGCGTGAAAGAGTAACTACCCACAACATTAAACAAAAATTAACAGAAAATACTTAAATCTAAGCAAAAAAAGAGGGGTAATTATTGTGTATCTGAACAAAACAAAAAAGGCATAATTTAATAGCCAATTTTAAAAATGATATTATTTCAAATTTATATTTTTAGGGCCAAATAGGGCCAGTTCGGCAAAATGCCGGGCAGCTAGGCTGCTCGACGCTGATTTTCAACTAGACCTGCGAATATGATGTGACGGATGTAAAACAGTTTCAATATTTTGTGTCAGAGTGTATGTGTATGTGAAACAGGTACTTAAATAAAATAATGTATTTGGAATTTATTAGAAATATTATTATTTCGCATAATAAATTCTATACCTAACTAAACTAAGAAAAACTATCAACTTACAAATACGTTAAAGCTAGATCAAGTTAATACGCATTGTTATGCTGTTTGAAATCCAAACATTATTACTAGATTAAGGTATTCCTTACCAATCCAAACAAAACCAATCCGCCAAACCATATAGAACCGTTTCTATTTTGCCAAAAACTTTAATCCTGTATCGCCTTTCATTTGAAAACTAGCAAGATTCTATGAGAATTTAAAAACAAATACCACTTGTATTTGCGTTTTGGTTGAATATTTCCGTCAAATAGAGCTAGGATTTTACATTTTCAGTATGCATAAGAACTAGACTCCATTGTTTGCAGTTTCATGTTATATGTATTTCCAGAATATTCTGCATTACAATGTCCAGAAATGACCGCATTTAAAGCAAGGATCCAGCGAGTAATCTCGTTCATTTGTTTCAATGCGGAAGATGGTTCGGCGGCCAGAAATTAATCCGCTGCACGAAGCGCCATAAGCAGAAGCTTTAAATGCAGACTACCGCTTAATAATATAGAATTGCTGCCAAAATACCATTTTATTTTCAAGCATGGTTACTGCCTTTGTATAAGACTCCAGACTCAGTTAGTTTGTATTCTTGTTATCCCCTTCATATTTGTGAAGTATATTTTCAATAGAAAAAAGTTTACCACAATCTTACAATGCAGAAACTTAAAAGTAAGAAGTAACGCTTTCTGGTATAAAATAAGACCTATTTCACAATACCGACAAACTTTGCTTGGAGTTACTAGGTAAATCATATATCATGAACATTAAGTTTGAATTTCTAAAACATTCTGCCAAAATGGGGTATATGATAATCAATATTAATAATTCTTTTGAGATGCAATGACTTAAACTTATTTAAAACTACAAGAACAAATATTAGTAAAGATTACATGAGATTTCATGGAGTATTTGAAAACTAAATTCATGGAATGCAGTTATTGTTAGTAATTTGGAACAAGATAAATCAAATTGGGGCTAGTTCATTGCACCCATACAAAAACTATGACAATTTTAAAATGGTATAATCATGAACAAAAATCATAAAAATTAAGTTTTCCAAATAAACCAATTTACTTCCCAGCGTGAGTTGGCAACCTCGACTCCACTCTCGAACTCCTTAGCTAAAATAATACGCCTATTCGAGAAACATTTACTGTTAAAAGCCTCGTGCGTGGAACCACAATGAAAACTAATTGTCATTACTGTTTGCATATTCAAGCTAATGTAGGCCGTTACGACTTTTGTACATACTAGTACACTGGCATATTAATTATTTTGAAAGTTTCTGCATTAAGAAAAGTGTTTTGCTTGGTAAAACTGAAATTTTCTTGATTTCATTTTATTTTAGCTGTAATAAAGCTGGAGAGCAAAAATAAGTCTATCAAAATTCATAATTAGCCTGTAATTACCTATATAGTTAATTAAACATCGTAAACATTAGAGTATTGCCAAACAACGGCGCAACAAAATGTACTGGAAATTTAATATTACTTAGCTTATACAAGGTGTTGTTTTGCATCGTCGTCAAATTAAAGGAGATAGCTATGTTGATGATTCTCGTCCCGAATCACTACATAGTATAAAACAAAGTCGCTTTCTCTGTCCCTATGTCCCTATGTATCCGTTGCGTAGTTTTAAATCTTTAAAACTACGCAACGGATTTTGATGCGGTTTTTTTTAACAGATAGAGTGCTTGAAGAGTAAGGTTTATAATATGTATAATAACATCCATTGAATAGTGGAGATATACTGTTATTTTTGAGGTTTCTAATGTGATGTCGTAAATAATTAAAAAAAATCCGCTTACATTGCAAAAGCAGGCTGAAGCCTACGGGATTTATCAAAATAATATACCAAGTATTGTACACATTGAAAAGGTCTACAGAAAACTCTGCGATGCTTACTTTTTACGACAAATAATGGCTAATAATCAGCATTGCACCCGTGCGAAGCCGGGGCCGTTCGCTAGTCAATAATAAAATTGGTTGGTAATTTTTTTTTTCTTATTTACGGTAATCGTTAAGTATGAATCACCCGTGTTTTAAATGCGGCCCGTCTGATTCTCGCCCTATAACCGGGCTTCCACACATACAAACAATCTTAATAGTTTTTTCGATAATTTCTTATCCCTAAAACCACGTTACGGAGGTTTTTCTGAAATACTGACAAACTTTAACAACCAAAAAAATCAGCGTTTATTAATAATTAACTAGGTACCGTAATTTTAATTGTTTATTTATGTATTTTGGGACAACCTCCTGAATTTTGACGAGGATGCAAAACAACACCTTGTCTATGTTAACTACAAAGACTAAATACTTTTCAGACAGTCAGTCAGTGTAATTTGAAAGATTCACAATGACAATTATTAAACAAAAATCATTAAAAACTCTCTGGATTACAAGTTAGTCAACTATTGCGACATATAGATAAATGTGTATTTTTATATCCTCAACGTCGTTTATCTGATGGGATGTAAATAGTTTATGGGGACATAAGAGAAAATGGGTTCGCTATAAATTCCCATACAGATCTTGATGTGAAATAAAAAGAAAGTAGTAAAAAGTCGTTGTAAAAAGGTGGTATAAACATTTTCCTTCCGTCCTTATTTCCTGAAAATAGTTTTATTAGGTGCACTATCTTAGATCGTTTGTAAAACGTCGATATCCGTTTTGACTGTGCAGGTTTTTATGTGCCCACGGTGGATTTTTACTTGAATTTGATCCCTAAATACAAGACAGGACATACTCTTAACGTGCGGTCAAAGCGAACTGCAGAGCGGGCCGGACAGCTGAGACCGGATTTTTACTGATAATATACTGAAACATCGAGGAGCTCGTGGCTAAATATGATCAGCTGCTCAGGTCAATCTTTAAGTTAAGCCGTGCTTGTTTACGTTTGACCGTGGATTGGTCACCGCCCATTACATACCAAGTTTCTATCGTGGCTCGGAAAGTTAAGTTGTTGGTCCTCGCTTTCAGATGTCGGCAGCAGATTTGTAGATCTTTGACAGTCGTTACAGGTAGTCAGTGGCCCGAAATTCTGACAACTAGTCTTACCAATGGGCTTTGTATAACCATGAGTTATTCAGGTCAGATGGGCAGTCGTTACATGTAAAATAATTGTATTCAGCTGCACCCGGTTAGACTGGAAGCTGACCCCAACAAAGTCGCGAAAAAAGCTAGGCAGATGATGAATACAAGGTATTGTTTTGCATCCTCGTCAAATTCAAGGAGGTAACTATGCTAATGATTCTCGTCCCGAATCAATAATAAAATGGGTAGGTGTTTTTTTTTCTTATTTACGGATATCGGTAAGTGTGAGCTATCCGTGTTTTAAACGTGACCTGTCTGATCCTCGCCCCATAACTGGCCTTTCACATATACAAACAATCTCTGACGTTTATTCGATAATTTCTTGTTTCCTAAACCACGTTAAGGGGTTATTCTGAAATGCTGACAAACTTAAACAACCAAAAATAGTATCGTTTATTAATATTTAACTAGGTGCAGTAATTTTAATTGATTATTATTACATTTTGTGTTGTTGCTATAACACCTTGTATAATGAAACATCTGCTAAAGTTCAGAGTAGTCAGTCCGCTGTCTGGTCCACTCATTTGGATCACACCCATTTTCGGCACCTATTTACCTCTTTCATCAAGTGTAAGGAGCTAAGACGCTGCTGCCGATCCCCGATTAGGACTAAATCCTCGGTTGGACTCAAATGTGTGAAAAAAAGGCTGTCCTTTCTTCACACTTGGGTAGCGTAAGAGGCATTATAGGATTATAGCAAGGGATGGAGAGTAACGTACTACTAAAAAATAAGAACTTATACCACAACCGCAAATCAGCCTGTGAAGAATGTTGACTATGGCAAGGTGACAAGCACCTATTAGTTGTCAGTTAAAATCGTCGATTTAAATCTAGTTACATAATTATACATAAACGTTAACATAACTATGTGGTTTTTGCCAACCCGCACGGGTAAAAGGCGTGAGTTTATATATTATTTATCATAATACATGAGTATTATATTGATAAATACATGAAAATAAACTCCAACAAAAACATAAAAAATAAGCAGAATCTTTTAATTAATTTTAATCACACCAGCTATAAAATTATTATAAACACAAAAACATATCGAGTACTTTTATCTTTGAATAACAAAACTGTTACCGCCCAACTTGATATGTAGGGAGCGAGATTTTTTTTCTAAGTAAATCTATTGTAAATAGAGATACTTATTTTAAGTGGGTACTTCATCCAAGTAATTTCGGGAACGACTTAAACAAAATGAGAGAAAGTTAACAAGGTCTGGATAAAAATATTTTCAATTAGATTTTATAAAGCTTTTAGTCGTTACTTTCGCTATATTAGAAGAAGCAAAACAAATATATTTAATTGCTGTAATTTGTTTTATTCTTGTGTTGTTATTTGATTGATATTATTATGAAACAACAAAGGATCTATTCAATAGACACATTTTAATCATTGTATACAAGGTGTTGTTTTGCATCCTCGTCAAATTCAAGGAGGTAACTATGCTAATGATTCTCATCGAGAATCAACAGTAAAATGAGTAGGTAATTTTTATTTTTTTTCTTATTTACGGAAATCGGTTAGTGTGAACCACCCGTGTTTTAAACGCGACTTGTCTGATTCTCACCGTATAACCACGCTTCCACACAGACAAAGAATCTCAAACGTTTATTCCATAATTTCTTATTCCCATAACCACGTTAAGGGGGTTATTCTGAAATACTGCCAAAATAAACAACCGAAAAATCAGCGTTTATTAATAATTATTTTTTATTGACTATTTATATTTTGTGACAACCTCCTGCATTTTGACGAGGCTGCAAAACAACACCTGTATATGTTATAAAATATTGTCAAAGGAAAAAGTCAGTCCCGTGCTGGGCGCCAATAGTATTGTTGGTCCCTTATTGGCGCCCACTTGGACCAACTGATTTTGTAAGAAAAACAATAAAATCCATGAAAATAATATAAATTCAAATATTCTAACGAAACAAATAATTGTACAATAAACTTATCAAAAACTTATTCCAAGTACTGAAATTCAAGACGTCGTCCCCTCAACCGTATTTAAAACGTAACCGATCTGTAATAAGAGGGTGGCAAATGCAAATTACAAACTTTATAAAGTCAGAAAAGCCTCGACGGAGTTGTACAGCGGCGTAGAAGGTCATTTCAACGTTCGAGACGTCTGATCCTATTAAATTACATAGTCAGACTTTTATTGGATTCCTCGCGTTTTTGATGTTGACTCTTTGATGTGAGTTGGGTATACTGTAATCAATGTCCATTGGCACATAATATATTGTAGTAGATGGAATTCGAATGGACGAAGTGAATTTTTACGAGGGACATTTTATTCTAGTGAATGGTAACGCGTGCCGACCTTTAGCAAAGAAACCCAAATATTAAGTTTATTTTGTGTATGAAAACAAAAAGTATACGGTGTATTAACCGATGGGTAGGGCCAATTCAATCAAAAAGGGTTGAGGGTTTGTGGGTTGTGGATGCACCGCATTTGATTAAAGGTACTTGTGACAAGACCCTCGTCCTAAGTGTACTGCTGTGTTGATTTTTTCCCAATATTTATAGAAGTTTATCCTATGTACATTTTGTACTACAAGATGTAGAGGACGGTATTATCATGAAAGCAATTTCAACACTCGAGAAGTTAATGAAAATTCTCAAGTGGATTGCTCGGTATAGAAATTCTTCTGTATTGAAGATAAGAATTAGGTGATTAAAATTTCTCTACAGCTTTTCATATAACGAGCTAGTCCGTGATGAGATAATAAGCTGTCATAACCACGGTATTGGATATTTTATGCTCAGTAAACTAATGGTTTATTTCACATCAAAGGATACCAATACATATTCTGAAGGTATGATTTTCTATATGAAGAAAAATAGTTATTGGAAATTCAAGTACTTTTTTAGAACCAATAAGAATAACGACGATGGTGACTTTCGTATCTTACGCTGATGCTAAATTCCAATTTGTTTTCTGAATTTTCGAAGCAAAGTAAACTAAAGTTCGAAAAAGACACAGAGACAATTTCGAACTTTTGATGATGAGCAAAATATTTAAAGGTAAAACGACAAAATAAAGAAAACCAACGCAATTAATTTATTTGACCTGCTGTGAGATACTTGTTATTACATGCTAGTATTATTAAAGTTAAAGTGGGATAAGAAGGTTAAAGTTAAAGTGCTAGTATTATTAAAACACCTACAATGGATACAAAATTCCAATTACCAAACAAACATACCTAAAACTAGATTCACCACTGAAATTAATGTAGTCATTCATTATGTCCACATCGAAAACAGAAATACTTGAAATGATTATTTAATTTGCGCAAACATGTTTGGATTAAATGAAAATGGAAGTGAAACGTGTTTTTCTAATTTCGTTTAATGACGGGGCGGTGTTGTTTGCAGTCATACGACTAGATTGATCGAGCATTTTATTTGTGTGTCACGCAAACTCATTAACTGTGGTCACTAGTGCAGTTTGCTATGACGTGTAAAATAAATTATTGTAGTTCTCGCGCTACGTCGAAGAAAAATTTTTTTTTGCCATGGCGATGGTAGCGTGAGACGTCCCACAGTTAGATGGTTGATGTTCAGTCAACAGTGTTAAAACTGTCTAATACAATTATCCTTTAATTCAGGCAATTATGGGCCATAAATCACAATACATAAATATAAGTATAAAAACAATAACTATAAACTAATAAATACT
Organism: Cerastis leucographa; assembly: GCA_963082945.1. Lineage (NCBI taxonomy): Eukaryota > Metazoa > Arthropoda > Insecta > Lepidoptera > Noctuidae > Cerastis > Cerastis leucographa. Next base: position 2,756,331 of record OY720361.1, read on the forward strand.
TTATACAAAAATAACTTAAGAACTACTGCACATGAAGTGACGGCGTCGTGTTACGATGCGAGGTATCACGAAGCTGGCCGTGGAAACGCCGATACAGCACACCTTTCGGCCAAAATTCTTTGATTCGTTGATACTCACACAATTGAACCTACATAATTATCTTCATCTATCTTTTTTCCTTACCATTGATTTGGTCTTCCATGTCATTAACATTCATTTTCTACAAAACTGATTACTATAACCTAAAACCTATTTCAAAATTCTCTTGTCTCTCATAACTATTCAAGTATATCTAATTCATTTTCTCACCCACCAAGTCCTTTGTGATGATTCTGCTAACGGCCTCAATTGAATGTATTATATTTGCTCTCGGTAACGAACAAACACATGAAACACACGTTTTGTTAGTTAGTGACTAGCGTGGTGTATTTAGTACAAATATTTGCTTTGTGCGGTACGTATTGGTTGTCTGAAATTAGATTTGCGTACATCGGATTAGTTTTGACGCTTGTGGGTATTGTGGAAATTAAGGGTGTTAAATGTTTTACGTATATTTTATGGTTGGAAGAAAATCAAAAGGATTATTTGACTGATTTCAGTTGGTCGGTCGCAAACCAAAATAGGACAGATGCTTGTCCGATATTATTTTAGAATTGGCAATGAGGAAACCGATAGAAAGAAGGTAAGGTAAGGCATCAATTTGGAATCATGTTAAACCATGATTCCAAATTAAACCAGACGAAAAATCCAAGCTGCCACATGACGGTAAAACATGTGCTACTATGCCTTCCTACGTTGTCGGTAAGCAAAAGGAGCGCATCTGGGGACAACATAAAGAAAATAAGCCTTACTAGATGCGCATTTTTAATGTAGTAACATATTTTTTTTGTTTCATTTCTTCAGAGGCGAGAGCGGTTTTTTGCTTTTAGCGTAGGTACTGGTTAAGCATGGTGTGAAGAGCCTTATAGTACAAGGAAAAGTTGATGACTCAAGAGCTCGTGGCAGATCACTGGCTGGACGCGCCAAATCAAAGCTGCATTCAATGGTCCCTTATACAAGGTGTTGTTTTGCATCCTCGTCAAATTCAAGGAGGTAACTATGCTAATGATTCTCGTCCCGAATCAATAATAAAATGGGTAGGTAATTTTTATTCTTTTTCTTTTTTACGGAAATCGGTAAGTGAACCACCCGTGTTTTAAACGCGGCCTGTTTGGTTCTTGCCTTATAATCTCGCTAACACATATACAAACAAACTCAAACATTTATTTGATAATTTCTTATTCCCTAAACCACGTTAAGGGGGTTATTCTGAAATACTAACAAACTTAAACAACCAAAAAAATCAGCGTTTATTAATAATTAACTAGGTACCGTAATTTTAACTGATTATTTATGTCTTTTGTGACCACCTCCTGAAATTTGACGAGGTTGCAAAACAACACCTTGTATAAATGTTCCGGTCCGCAGTGGTGCGAGGGGAATGGCGACAGATTGTAAAGAGAGCGATAATTTATGTTTTTTGGAGAGCTAGCAGCTAGCAAGCTAGCAGTCTAACCGGACGCAGCTGAGTACCAGTATTTTACATGAAGCGACTGCCTATCTGACCTCCACAACCCAGTAACTAGGTAATACGATACCCCTTGGTAAGACTGGATGTCAGACTTTTTGGCTGCTGACTACTCGTAACGACTGTCCAAGATCTACAAATGACAGCCGGGACCAACGGTTTAACGTGCTTTCCGAAGCACGGAGGAAACTCGGTATGTAATTATAGTCACCCATCCAACCAACCTCGGCAAGCACGGCATAACCTTAAAGATCGACCCGTGCGGCTGTTAATATTTAGCCACTCAAGCAGGTGCATTACTTTGTGTAATTTATTTCATCACCGCTGCCCTCAAAAACGGTGAAAGAAAAGATCGTGAGGAAACCGGCATTTCGTAGAACTAAAAATTCGAAGGCATGTGACATCTACCAACCCGCACTGGGCCCGCGTGGTGGATTATAGCCCACTCCCTCTCATAGAGAGGAGGTCTGTGTCCCAGCAGTGGGAACGTTATAGGCTGATGATGAAAGCCCTTTCTACAAATGGCAGCTTCACAATAAAAACAACCATATATTATTCTAACACAGTCAATTGTCAGCTAAGTCCTTGGATAAACCAACATCACTTTGTCACTCAATTGTTTACTGAAACAACAGCAATGGTATTAACAACTGACAACCATATCGATGGGAACATTTGCATCTGTGTAAATAAATATAAACACTATTAGGATTGTGTGTGTGTGAGTTGTTTGCTGAATAGGAATTGGTGGCTGTTGGTCTTGGCTGATTTTCTGCCTTGTTTAATTAATGTATATTTAAACTGTCTTTGAAGATGTCTGCCTCGAGGTCTCTCTCAATGGAGGGAGCAATTCCGGATTGTCAAAGTACTTGTTCTCCCAATAGATATGACCTATGACTTTTAAATTTAGAGTTCGCCTTTCAAAAGCATCATTCGTAACGAATGAACGATGACTATAGCTCGTTATACACGGTGTAAATCACCTCATCACGAAGCCGTCAACCAAGCAGTCTGTACATGAAACTAAGTAACTTTACGCAAAAATTATTGCTGGGAAATGACTTTTTTTTGGGGGTTGTAAAATCATGTTTTGTGGTAGAACTCAATGTAACGCACTCAAAACATTGTGCTGATGGACGGATTGAATAGTACGGGGGTCGTGGAGGTGTTTAAAGTAAAAATCTTACATTAAAAACTTGTATTTAAAAAAATACTTGTCAAAAAGTTGGAACTTTGACCCCTAATATCTCCGTAACGAGAAGGTTCCCAGGTATGGTGTAGAACAAAAAAATGATCGCAATGACAGGGAGAACCAGTGCCTTTCGGCTTCGTTAAGAGGTGTTTTACACCCTAATACTAGCACTTCGCCCGCGACTTCGCCCGCGAAAATTGTAATATAATATAGCCTATCTTACTCAAGAAAGATGTAGCTTTATAATCGTGAAAGAATTTTTAAAATCGATTCAGTAGTTTTTGAGTTAAATCGTAACAATCAAATCTTTCCTCTGTATTTCTCTTTTTTAGCTTGCTTTTGAAAACTTTAGAATTAGAATTTATTTATTTGCAAGAATGTAGTTTTAAATAGTATGGTGTTAATATTTTTAAAGTTCTATACACTCTACCACAAAATGTAGTGTACAAATATTCAAATGTCATTTTTTTAGCTAAGTACAGTACATTTTAAGATTTGTGATTCAATAAGTCCAATATAAATTAGTTTGAAAAACAATAAATTTTCCCTTTATTATAGTATACATATAGTATTCATATTAAGTCAGATGCCATTAATACAAAACTGAACCTATATTGAAAGTTGTTAAAAGTCCATTAAAATTCACAACCAATCCGTTTATGACTTATGGAATTCGAAATTTCAATGGTCAACATATGTTTATAACAACGCCATCTATTAACAATACCCTCATAATATATGAAATCTCATTACTCTAGGGTTGCCAAGTTATTAAAGGCACTTACACACGATTTTATTACGCTATAAAATCGCTTCATAGCTTTTATTACTAGACGGTAATTGTTAAAGTCGTTTAACGTTCGGATAAAGTCACTGAGTCGATTATGATTAAATCGGAGGGAAATCGATTATGGACCGGATAATGGAATACAGGATAGTTGATGATAATGCATTTTGGTTGCTTTAGTGACCATATTATTGTCGGCAAAATTGATGAGGACTAACATGTTTAATTTGGAATAGGTTTTGAAGTCCTAATAGGCTTTGCTAAATATATACGATTTTGTACTAACTACATTAAAGATGGCCGCAATTTCATCTAAAGTTTGAGAGGCCCTGGTGGAAGGAAAGGTTGTTTATATTGATGGCAATTTAGTCAAAAACTTCGTTTGTGGATTGCGACTACTGTCTTATGAAACTGTCTGGTCGAATTATTGATTAGTGATAAATTATTGATTAGGTTAGATACTAACAAAATCCTCGCTTGATTCTTGAAAAAAAAAACAAATATCGTAACAATTTAAAGAACTGTCTACTTCATAAGCTGTAAAGATTATAAGCCTATCAGTAAATGTCTCCTTATGCGAACTCCATTAAATTTTATGCATTAAAAAAAAAACATAATTTAACCGTTTTTCCGAGACCCTTAAATTATGATGGCTGTTGGCGACTGGCTGGAAAGTCAACTACCTTTTTTTATATTATATTTTTTTTTGTTTTTTGCTAAAATTGATGTGTCACTTTGGCTGTCTTTGTGTTCGCTTTATTTTCTTGGTTTGTTCTAGTTTAATTAAATATTATTAAATAACCACCATCACATCGTTTAATTCATCACCTTTAATACAGTCCACACGCTCACCAACATTTTTTTGGTCCATTCGTCGCCTAAATTTACCATCCTTTTTAGTGTTCATTTTTACTTCATTTTCACACGATGGTGGTTACGCGTAGTCAAACTAGGTCAGTTGTGAACCTGACGGCACAAAATCCCGCTGAATCACATCGCGAAGAAAATACTCCAACCTCTCTCCGCGACTGTGCCCAGCCAACGCCGTGTGGGAGCGGAACTATTCGACCGGCCACCACGACAAGGGACTCACAACCAGAGGGAAGTATTATAAACATTGCACACCAGCAAGAAACAACAATACTCCCTACGAGCTCCGGTGTCAGAACCAAGCCAGTCGACAAAGGACACTCTAGACACAGCGCTACACATTCGCGCACTTCTTCTGCACATGCACAAAAACTGGCCATTGAGGCCGAATTTCAGCAACGGCACGTAGAGCGTGAACGTGAGTTATTTGAACGTGAACGAGAACTTTCACGTCTGCAACAAGAAGCAGACGAGTTAAAGTTACGTGCGAAACTCGCCTCCCTGGAGGGAAATTCTCATAAGTCGTATAGTAGCTCCTCTCGCAGTTCTCATAAAGAACGTGTCAAAACATGGGTGGGTATTCAAAAGACACCTAATCCTCAACTTGAAAATTCCCCACAAGCAGCGACATACAACGTTCACACACCAAAAGTTAGCAACCCGGTTTTTACGTCAGCTGACATTCCACCTGACCCCATTTCACAACTAGCGAAGGCCATTTCTTCACTTCCCGACCGCAAGAAAATACTTCAGCTAGTTCCTTTTTCAGGAAACATTAATGAATGGTTAGCTTTTAAATGTTCTTATGAGCGAACTAAAACTTTTTTTTCCCCTTCAGAGAATTTAGCACGTCTTATCACCAATATACGTGGTGCGGCGCAGGTTGCTATCTCATCTATTTTGTGGGAAGCTCAAGACCCGGAGGAAATAATGTCTGCGTTGGAGCAGAACTATGCGCGGCCTGAGCTGTTGGTCGCACATGAGATTGCTGGACTTCGGAGCTTAAAGATAAGTAGCCCAGAACTTTTAAATACCCTGGCTAACAAGCTCCGAAACTGTGTTGCTACCATTAAGTGGCTAAAGCAAACCGAGTACCTGTCCTCTATCGAGCTTCTTCGCACGGTGCTTTCAAAGCTTAGCGATAACACTAGAGATCGTTTTACTGACTATGCTGCCACACACAAACCTTTCGAGCCTACACTCACTAAATTAGAGCTGCTTTCTAGGTTTTTAGTTATTGAAGCGGAGCGACAACTAAACTTCAACTTTCTGATTGACGTAACCGCAAGCTCCTCGCAGAGTAAGGCCCCAAGCCCTTCTCACAGTAAGACCCCAGGCTCTTCATACTGTAAGACTCAAAACTTATTAAAAGTCCATGCCACCGAATCTAAAGACAAAAATACTGAATGTACGTACTGTAAAAAAGTTACACATGCAGTAAATAAATGTAAGGCATTTTCATCTCTTACTGTTGACGACAGATGGCACTGGGTGCGAGAAACCAAAACGTGTTATAGGTGTTTAAAATCTAACCCGCATACATGGAACAACTGCCGAGCTAAGCGTTGCGGCGTTAATAATTGTACCAGGCGTCATCACGCCCTTCTTCATGGCGATTCACCATCGCAAAATGATAGAAATAAAGCCTCCACTAATATTTCCAATTTATCACAGAACGCTACTAACAATATCCTTGAGCTTCATCAAGCTGGTGACGTCGTGGCCACTACATGCGGTGTAGCTGCAACGGGCGTCCGAGGACTACTCAAGATCCTGCCAGTCACCTTAGAGGGACCGCGTGGCACTTTCAATACCTTCGCGCTGCTTGATGAGGGCAGTACTGCTACACTTATCGACGGTGACATAGCCACACGTATCGGGGCAGAGATCACCGATCGACAACAACTACGTGTCACAGGTGTAGGTGGTATGTTCCTCGATACTGAGGTATGCTACGTGAACTTTCACATATGGGGACGGGACTTACCTGAACAACACTTTATTCAGGGCGCACGCAGCATCACTCCTCTACGCCTTAGTCCGCAAACTATAGATATTGATGAAATTTCAAAATACAACCATCTTTTAGATCTGGCTAATATGCTAGTATATCAAAACGCTGTACCGACCGTACTTATTGGAGCCGCTGATTGGCACCTGTCTTTGAGCCGTGAGATGCGCGTAGGGAGAAAAAACGAGCCTGTAGCGTCAAGAACGCTCTTAGGCTGGGTTCTGCACGGCGCTATTTCCACAGTTTCTAAGCCTGTAGATTTTATTCACGCTATTTCTGAATCCGATTACGCATCGCGATCTATTGATTCTCTTGAGGCGCTGGTAAAAAGACAGTACGAAATAGATTCTTTAGGCATTCAAAAGCATGTGACCAGGCAAAACAGTGATGATGCACGGGCAGTTAGTTTAGTTGAGTCTTCAGCTCGTAGATTAAGTACAGGGCGTTTTGAGGTAGGATTGCCTTGGAAAAAAAAGGCAACAGATAATGTACCTGACAGTTACCCTCAAGCCTTATCTCGCCTTAAGTCACTAGAGAAACAGTTAGCTAAAGATGAAAATTTTGCGTCAGCATATAAAGATTTTATAGACGGTATCATTCAAAAAGGATTCGCGGAAGAGTGCGAATTATCATCGTATCATCAAAATTTTGTAAGGTCTTCAATCGGCGAATCTATAAGGTGGTACTTACCACATTTTGGTGTATACCATCCGCAGAAGCGCAAGTTGAGAGTTGTACATGACGCTGCAGCCGCTACTAGGGGTGTCAGCTTAAACAATATGCTGCTGCAGGGCCCTGATTTACTGCAATCTTTGTTGAATATATTATTTCGATTTAGGGAGGGGCCTATAGCATTTAATGCTGACATTAGAGAAATGTTTCCACAAATAAAGATAAAAGAAACTGATCGAGATGCGCTTAGGTTTTTATGGCGTGGCGGCAACTCTCAAGATGTTGTCAAAGAGTATAGGATGTCGTCTTTAATTTTTGGTGCGGTCTCTAGTCCTTTTATAGCCGTATTTATAAAAAATAAAAATGCCAAAGATTTTGAAAGCAAATACCCTGAGGCTACCCACTCTATTATCCATGACCATTATATGGATGACTATATTGGAAGCGAATTTCACCTCGGCGATGCCACTCGTTTGGCTTCCGATATAGTCACAGTCCACAAATCGGGTGGTTTCGAAATGCGTTCCTGGACATCGAATGTACCAGAGGCACTAGCGTTGGTACCTAAAGAGCTGCATAATTATTCAGTATCCGATATCGATTTACCTCCAGATCGTGACGTAGGCGCTTTAGGAGTAAAGTGGAATCCTTGTAATGACACCCTAGGTTTTCGCACAGGCCACAAATTGATAGGTTCACAGTCACCTATGACTAAACGAGGTTTACTCTCCAGTGTAATGAGTGTTTATGATCCTTTAGGCTTGCTTATGCCAGTAGTGATTCAGGGCAGGATTTTAATTCAAAAACTTTGGAGGGAGGGTTCTGCCTGGGATTCACCAATTCCCGTAAAGTACGAAGCCGAATGTGAATCTTGGTTTGCACAACTTGCATCAGCAGATAGTCTCCGTATTCCGCGGTGGTATATGGGCATACCAGACCAGTGCGATACTCAACTTCATATCATAGCAGATGGGGGGGAACAAGCCTATGCTTGTGTTGCGTATTGGCGCTACACTTTTATTAATGGCTCAGTCAGCCTTGCTTTAATAGGTAGCAAAGCGCGTGTTGCTCCCCTGAAGCCACTTTCAATTCCGCGTCTCGAATTGCAAGGTGCTGTTATCGCGACGCGTTTTGCGCAAAGCATTATAAGTGCACACCGGACACAACCTTCCGCTGTATTTTACTGGACTGACTCCACTACGGTTTTGAAATGGATCCGCAGCGACGCACGTACATTCAAAGCGTTTGTTGCTCACAGGTTAGGTGAAATTTTGGAATTTACAAATCCATCAAACTGGAGATGGCTTCCAAGCGAACTCAATATAGCTGACGATGCTACGAAGCCAAAACGCGTAGAACTTACATCATCACACAGATGGTTTGCTGGCCCTTCATTTTTACTTTACCCTTCTACAGAATGGCCATGTGAACCAGACTGCACCCATGAAGCTCCAGGAATTTCTGAGTTAAAATCAGAGTTCGTGGGCCTTCTAACGGACACTCCATTACTTGCACCACCGGTTCCAGATCCATCTCATTTTAGCAATTGGCTACGGTTATTAAGGGCATCGGCTCGCGTTTTCCAAGCCGTAAGAATTTTTATGTCTTTGTCTCGTTCACCCCGCTTAATTGCAAAATTTTCAGACGGTACCGCGTCACCTTCGCAACTTTCAACCGAGGACATATTCCGAGCGGAGAAAATGCTTTACTTGAGAGTTCAGATGGACAGTTTTGCGGAAGAACTGAAGACGTTAAGAGCCTCTCAGCCAGTACCTAAGAGTAGCAGGATAGCCGCGCTTGCTCCGATCCTTCACGAGGATGGTTTGTTAAGATTAAATTCACGCATAAGATCCGTTCCTGGTGTGAGTGAGAGTATGAAATCGCCCATCATCCTGGATGGCCGTCATCGGATTGTTCATCTTATAATCCTACACAAGCACTTCGAAGCTGGCCATGGTAACCATGAGATGGTGCTGAACGAACTTCGTCAACAATTTTGGGTTTTGACAGCAAGAGCAACGATTCGCAGCGTCATCAGGGGGTGTGTACTATGCAGGAGACAGAAGGGCCGCCTTGTGACACCACCTACAGGGGATTTACCACTTGAGCGCCTCGATCACCACAAGAGGCCTTTTACGCATGTGGGCCTAGATTACTTCGGCCCTGTAGAAGTGGCAGTGGGTCGCCGACGAGAAAAACGATACGTAGCCCTATACACCTGTCTAGTCACAAGGGCCATACATCTCGAGATAGCTGCATCATTAACCTCAGATTCGGCGATCATGAGCCTCAGACGTTTGATAGCTCGGCGTGGGATTCCGCCAACAATATTTTCCGACAACGGAACTAACTTCGTTGGAGCTAGCCGCGAACTAGCATCACTCTACCATCAAGATGTCGAGAACTTTGCGACCAGCCGCAGAATATCGTGGCGGTTCATACCGCCCGCCTCTCCATTTATGGGAGGTGCGTGGGAGAGATTGGTGCGTTCAGTAAAAACAGCCCTACGCGCTACATTAAAAAACAGAGCCCCACGCGAAGAAGTTTTTAACACTTTGCTGATCGAAGCTGAATCCATAATTAATTCTCGACCGCTTACCTACGTTCCAAGTTCACCAGACGCCCCTGAAGCTATAACTCCGTTTCTTTTTATCCTTGGCTGTTCATCGGTGGCTCCATGGCCAGTTAAGCTCTCGGATGCAGACCTACTAAGAAAATCTAACTGGAGACACGCTCTCAGGCTGGCTGACCACTTCTGGCAAAGGTGGCTTACGGAATACCTGCCTACATTGATTCCACGTGGACGCTACGCTAATAACGGAAACTATTGTAATTTAAGCGAAGGTGACGTGGTCGTGGTCGCGGACAATTCTATGGCTAGGGGTCTTTGGCTCCTAGGTAGGGTAACCAAAACTTTTACGGGACCTGACGGGCTGGTCCGTGTCGCAGACGTGGCCACTAAAGGAGGTATCTTACGCCGACCAGTCCGCAAGCTCGTACCTCTAGTAGCTGAACCCCAGCCAGTTGCCACCACGGTTTAGTGTTCCACTAGGGGCCCGGAATGTTGGCGACTGGCTGGAAAGTCAACTACCTTTTTTTATATTATATTTTTTTTTGTTTTTTGCTAAAATTGATGTGTCACTTTGGCTGTCTTTGTGTTCGCTTTATTTTCTTGGTTTGTTCTAGTTTAATTAAATATTATTAAATAACCACCATCACATCGTTTAATTCATCACCTTTAATACAGTCCACACGCTCACCAACAATGGCCAACCAACCACCGCAGGTTAGACCAATAAAAACTTGTAGCGTCAACAAAAAAAAATCAATTGCTCTAAATTTGAAGGAAATCACTCGTAATAAAGTCAAGTGCTGAACTTTTATAAGTCATAAAGTTTACCTTTTTTTCATACCGTACTTAAGTGTTGACCTAGACATGCCTCAATTTGTCGGAAAAAGGTAGTAATTTTCATGTTTGATGAGAAGATATTTACTGGACTTTCAGTAGGTTGTGTAGATTGTATATTGATTGATGTAGGTACCTGAAACATAAAAGATATTAAACATTAATATTTGATAGGGCTTATAAGACATGCATGAAAATTTTAAGATGCATGTCTTATAAGCTTGTATGGACATGTTATGAAATGGAAAAGGGTATGTGACGAAAAGAGTGATGGATATAAAAAATATTAAAACATTTTTATTCAAAGTTAAAATTGGTAATACAACATAAACGTTAGAAATAATGCCGGTATAACAAAGTTCGATGCCTGTACTAGGATAAACCTGTATTACAGGCGAATAGGGGATCGGACTGGGTAAAGAAAACGACATTCTATTTTGTCCGTCAGACAGGTAATACAAAAATATTAGACACGTATTTTTTGTTTTACCAAAAAATTACTTAGTTAGAACTTATTAAAGTTGGAGAGGTAAGTGGGTATAAAACTTACCTACATGTGACGTCATGCGCCATTTCAACTCAATATATCTCCGTAATTTTATGACCACGTGAAAAAAGAAAAAATATGTGTCCAATACTTTTCAATAAACTACCCGACGGACAAAGAAAAAAAAAATAGGATTATCCCCTATTGTTTTCTAATAATAACTATTTGGACAACAGATTTCTAAACAATATCTAACATAAGTTTTTATTTAAAGAGTGAAATAATGAGTTAATTTATTATAATAATATAGGTACCTAATTTACTAAAACTCTATTATTTAATAGATTAAAACAAAATTAATGAAGGTCTTAAACATGTATACTATGCAAAACGCTAACATGTATGGCTATGTTAATTACGCAAAAATATGGTTACAGTATTACGACAGTATCAGCAGAATTTATAAACACAGACAGGTTGGCTTTAGTCAAGTAAAAATAATTCAAACTCAAACTGAAAGCATTAATTTCAATAAGACCATTACAGGCACTTTTGAAAGTCAAAAAACAGAACAAAACGCAAAGCTACAGTCCCAGACACAAGGCATAATAACTTGACTGTTGTTGCAATGGAGAAGAATAGGCAAGAAACACAATGAACACTCTTTTAAATCAAAATTGTCATGACATTTTTGTAGCGGACATGAATGTTGATTGATGGATGGAGAGGGAGAGGAAGACCAGAGAAAAGATGGATGGATGATGTGAGGATCGATATGAATGATCCTCCCTGTGACAGGAGAGAATGGAAAAATAAAACGTGTTGCGAGGAACTCAAATAAAATAGGACAAGGGTAGGAAGATGATTTTGAAAAAACTAGCTGTCCCGCGCAACTTCGACTGCGACACATTTTCCCCGTTTTCGCAACGTTTTTCATTGCTACTTCGCTCCTTTTGGTCGTAGCGTGTCTATGTCCTATGTCCTTCCTCAGGTTGAAATCTATCTTCTTGCCAAACTTCATTAAGATCCGATCAGCCGTTTAGTCATGAAAAGGTAACAAACAAACACACAGAGTGACTTTCGCATTTAAAATATTAGTATGGATATTAAGATGAGAGTAGATAAAGAGTAAGATGATTTATTTATTTATTTTTTAAAGTTTATTTTTATTGTAACGGTTTTCAACAAATTCAATATACGAGACATGTTTGAAAACTAACATTATTCTAAAACATTACTTAAGTAAAAAATATAAGTAGCCCCGACACCAATATTTTTCTTTTAAATTTATTTGCACGGTAAGACAGCTATTCTTTTAATTTCTTATCTGTACAAAATAAAAAGATTAAATGAAAAATAAATGTTTTTCATTAATTAACTTTTTACGTTACATCTTTGCCATATGTTTTTTTAAGGTAAAACGTCTTTGAAATTGGTTACTGAAAACACTGTCTTGTGTGTTCTCCTTAGCAATATTCGAAAAAAAAATTACTCCCAAAGACCTTCAACGCGAATAAAATCGTTATCTGCTTGCAAGATCCAAACTGGCAATTACTTGCTAGTTCTTCTAGTTTAACGTTTCAAACTTGGCTATTATGTAATTTTACTTTATGATATCTCACGAAGATTATTTTTCACCCTTCGATTTTAATGAATGATGATATTGTTGTTTCGAGCTTTCAAAATCTTCTCAATACATCACAACCATTCTCTTGCCCTTATTGCAAGTCATTTAGGGTCGGCGTAGCATGTCTTTTTCTCCATAATTCACTATTATTGGTCATCTCATCAGACACCTCCTTTCTTGCCATATATCACCTTCAAAAAATGTCCTCAATACAAAACTCTACTAAATATAACCCACACATTAGTCATTTCTTATTGTGTACAAGATTTAGGGCAGCAATTTCTTATGACACTCCAGAGCTAAACAGAATATCTATCGGATATGAGAATATAAAAAACGCATCAAAAGGAGCATAAAGTGGCATCAAGTCTCGCTTTACCCAAAGTTTGCGTGCTCATATCTTGTGAGTTTTTACTTACTTTCGCATGTTACTGTTAGATACGAAATATTGGTTAGTTTTGGTAATGTCCCATGTCATTTAAACATTGGTAAACCAAACATTTTTCAGAAAAAAAAAATTGTATGTCGATGTTAGAAGTGATAGTTTTTTTTTAAAAAATATACCTACTATTATGATACTACAACACAGGAGGAAAGACCAAGTGTGGGTCTTTTAAAATATATATAGGGTAAATATTATATACATAGGTATATAATATTTGCGAGTGTCACTGCTTAATATTTTCATCCCCTAAGTGACAGTGTAAGGTTAGTTAGTTGTCTAAATTACTCTTTTACAATCTTAATCTGACAATTTCAAGAACTTTCAAAACCACACTTTACCTTCAACATCCAGGTGTACATAACCGTCATATGCTGCGACACGGCATCTTAAATTGGGAAAGGAATGTATCTCAAATATTGTGACACGCGTCGACGAAAATATTTTACGCCGCGCCACCTTCGAAAAGAAAAATTGAACATCATTTTGGATTATATTTAACTACGTAGGAACGTATCTTTAATCTTATTAGGTACTTCTATTTTCAAACTACATAAGCTGCTTAATCATAAATATTGTATTAAAATTATCTCTCGTTTTAAACATATAATCAACTAGAAGACGTATAATGTAATGGGGTAAAATTTTGCATTTAAATATGCATGAACATCGAAGTTTTTTACTTACTTATTCTGGAGCAACATTTGCAAGTGTTAGCAACAACAAATAACAAAAAGTTATAGCGAAAGCCGCAAAGGTTAAAGAAATTTACTGAGGAAACAAAAAAAATATAATAATTCAATCTTTAAACAGACCTTCGAACCACCCAAGTCGGCCGCAGTCAAGACAATCTCCACAAATGGGGGCTCAGATTTCAAGTGTGTTTGCGGCGTCTCCCCACAGACTTTGAGCCACCATCCATCTTATACCGCATGGCCTCTCACCTGCGCAATTGATGACTTTCTGACTGCATTAGCGGGCGGAATTTACGTAGCTTAATTTTGGGCTAAGCATACGCTAAGAAGTAGACTTAATTGTAACATGTTGTAAAATGCTATACTACAAAAACAAAACTCTTCGTAACCAACGAAAATCTTCAAAGCAGAAATCCAAAGAAGTTTTATCAACTTGGGACTTTCCTTGACCGTAGCAGATTCAATTGATAGTCCAAAAGCTAAGTTTATGCCCGTCTTCATTACTCGGTCTAGGTCGAAACGCAGTCATCCGTAATATGAGTTAGCTAACTTGGTAATACCGACGTCTCGCTTTAGATTCTCGCAGTAGCAGTACTTTGTAAAGGGGTACTGGTTGGCCAGAAACTGTCTGCTCAAGTGACACGAGTCTTGAGACAGTGACAGCAAATTCAACCAATGAAAGTCGTTATTTAAGGCAATCCACGTGTCATCGTGTCCGATTCTGCACCAATGCAAGCACAGTGAGGAAATTGTTAGCAAAGCCATTTTTTGTACAAGAGACATCTACCTGCATTTGAACCATTTATTATTAATTTTAGCTCAAAATAAAAATAAAATGAAGCAACTTTGAGGAAGTAAGTGATAGTAGTATTAGGAATTAACAATTTTGTATTTATCTATGGAAGCTTGTAATTAGCAATTTAGATATGTATTTTTGTTATTATAATGTCATTAGTCTGTAAGCTTTCCCAAAATGTTAAAAATAAAATAAAATAAATAAATCACGAGGTGACTTGTCAGGCGAAGTTGTTAAATACTCACATAAGGGAAATAAGTGACGCGCGCGCGTTCCGTATAACACTAGTTGAGAAAACCACACCGCCATAGGTCATGGACTGGGGCTTAGATTCTCAGTTCATCTGAACTTTGTGAGGAGTTAATTCGGGGCGTTTGGTGGTATAGTTAGATCGTTACGATTACAATGCGATGAATGTTGACTATCGTAGTACCTAGGCAATTCCACGTTTAATTTCAATAACCTGTATATTTTGTTTAGACTTAGGTACCATGAATACGAAGAAACTGCCTCTTTGGTCCAGTGGTCGTAATCCATTAGCCAAGATCGGAGACAACATCAAAATTCCATGACCATGCTTCAAGACAGACAGGAGATGATCAAAAAATCTATGGCAAAAGTCCACTATAGCAATCTGTAAAGATCCTTATGCTAAACAAAAACATACTGCCACTAAATATTTACGAACTTATCTGACGATATAATAAATCCCTACCCAAAAACATGTACGTACGACGACTAAACAATCTATACAAAACCAGTTTATGTGGATATCTCATTGGATGGGAAACCTATACAAAGTTAAGCCATGTATAGTTGAATCTGTCGCCGTGTGTACTACTTCTACAATTTCCTCCCATAACACCCATAGATTAACTCGTACTAATAAAAAGAGCAATGAACCGATACTATAAGAAGTCAGAGTCAGTGAAAGAGATTCTATTTGGCAGTCGACGTTACTTCCTTTACTTTACTATACTTTACGACATGTGTATGTTCAGCGGCGTGTAAATGTTGAATGTGCTTAGTTATCGGAGGTCCTCGCACAGGGGTGTCAAACCCAATGGCTACTATACAGTATGTTAGTTTAAACGAGGGACATATTGAAACCCATAATAGTACATACTAACATGATACTACTAAAAATATAAACAAAAAAAAAACACTGATAAATAACAGACAAAACCATACCAAAATTTTCGCAAATGTCACGCAACGTGTATACATCCTTGCGCTAGCGACTTAATACTATCGCAGAACATGTGAGCGGGTCAATGACTCTTAGGTATAATCCATTTTCCCTTCATACTTTAAACTTACCTGGCTTAGGACAGTCCAAAATATCTAGGCACTAAACAAAACATTAAAAATTCTTCTATATACGTTATAGGTTTTTTACATATTTGGGACGAGAATCGAATACTGAATACCCTCCCTCAATATGTCCCCCGTTTAACCTAACATACTGTAGATTGTGAGATTGGCAATTGAGATAACCGTTTTTTTTGCATGTGTTGTTTTTTAAATATAGGGTAACTGGTAATAAGTGACCTATACTTAATCACGTGATTATACTCATGATAACAAACAGCTTTCGCAAAGAAACATTTTTAATACTCATCTTTTATCACAATAATACAACAGCGGTATGGAATTCGCGCGCGCGCCTCTGGCCTTGTGTTTGATTTAAAAGTGAATGAGTATAAAAAAAAAATCTTTGTGAAAGTTGTTTGTTATCATGTGTGTATAATCACGTGTTCAAGTATCGGTCACTAATTACCAGTTTTTTTTATGACAAAAGAAAAACCCCAAAAAAAACCCGTTTTTACCTCCGCTTTTTTAGATTAGGATATGATGAGGCTGACGTACCTTTGTAAGGTAAAAGCCTCTAAATAAATAAAGATAAAAAAAGATAAGTTTTTAAAAAAATAATAGGATTACTTTTCCTCTAAGTTGTGATATAAGAATTATTTAGATCACTTTAGTTTTGAAGAAGAAAACAGTGGAATACAAAACGACTTTTGGTCATGATTTTTGTAGGTAAAATCATCCTGAGCTGCAGTTGTCCCTTTCGCTCTTTACGGGGGCCGGGGGCTTGGTCGAGCGCAGCGCGACAGCAAATAGTTTCTTCAAATACCTGTTCTTCAAATTCCTCGAGGCTAGAGTTCACTCTTAATAAACTTACCATTGAAATACCATCTTCAATTAATGCTAGCCTAGTACTTAGTTTAGGAAACAGGGTACAGAACTTAAGCACAACGCGTCGCGTGTCGTGAACAGAAAACAAATATCTTGAATACATTATTATTATTTCCTTGAATTACCTTGAATGTATGCATGCCTAGTACCAAAAAGATGTTTTTAGTTAATGATTTAGAGAATAGCTTATTTGTTTCTCTGTTAGAATAATTAAATAATTATCCATAGCCCGAATTCACCCACTATTGGGTATAGGCCTCCCTTTTTTATGCCTATCTCCACGGTCCTGCTCATCCAGGTGCGCATTCAGGTTTTAATCCCGATTGCAACTATGTCGTTTGCCCATCTCGCCGCCGGACGACCCATATTTCTTTTGCCCGTTCTTGGACGCCACAATCGAGTACACTCAAGCGTAATTTTTTTAAAACAGATGTCATTTGTTTCTCGAATAGCGGTAATCAAATAAAAAAAGCATTTGAAACATGTTGATTGTTCGCCACCCCTGTCCTAAGTTAAATCTCTTCGCCAATACAGCTAACGAGAGAAATAAATATAGAAGTATTTTACTTCATATAAAGAGAAAAGGAAATGGCCCCGACAGTGAAAACATCGGATGTAGGAGATCTATAAAAGATATAAGAAAAAAAAATTGAATGATTTGTTGAAAATTATGTACGAATTAGGATATGTATGTGGGCAAAAGTTTGCGTTCCCGTAGGTCCTGGAAGAGGCTTTCGATTTGCAAACCTTTGTAATTTTCGTTTTTATCACGTGAATAATTCCTAATGGCCTTACTGGAATTCGATGGGTTGTGTCAGCCTTCCATAGACGAACACCTTGAGACATCCCCTCACTGAGCAGGTTTTAATTTAAGTTTGAGGAACTTTGCTAAGGAGTTTTCATCATCAATTAATCTATTTTTCTATTTGTTTCAGGAAGTAAGTTACGCAATATTCTACTGAATTCCAAAGGTATTTAAAGATAACAGTTTTTTTTATTACTAACCAGATTCCATTTTATTTTCATCCAGTTAAGACTCAAAGTTGACCTCAACAGAGATGGAAATATGCTTGGCAGATTATTATTACTTTTGTGTTGAATTGGTTTTACAATTTTCACGTGAAGCTAACTCATCTGAAAAGCCTATTCCCAACTATGTGGAGGTCGGCTTCCAGTCTAACCAGATGCAGCTGAATACCAGTATTTTACATGAAGCGACTGCCTATCTGACCTCCACAACTCAATTATTACTGGGTAATACAATAACCCTTGGTAAGACTGATTATCAGAGTTTCGGTCCACTGACTACCTGTAACGACTGTCAAAGATCTACAACGACGACCCGGACCAACGGCTCTTTTCGAGGCACGTAGGAAACTTGGTATGCAATGGGCGGTCACACATTCACTGACCAACCTAGGCAAGCCCGGTTTAACATGAAGCTTGATCCGAGTGGCTGTTATTACTTACCCACGAGCACGTGAAGCATACTAACAACCTCATTTTTAGCCCCCGACCAAAAAAGTGTGGTGTTTTGAGTTTGACGCGTATTTCTGTGTATCTGTGTGTCTGCCCGTGGCATCGTAGCTTCTAAACGGATGAACAGATTTAGATAAAAATGGTTTCGTTTGAAAGGTGTTTAAATCGAGAGTTTTCTTAGCTAAGGGAATATCTGCTAAGCCGTTTTGAAGATCATCAATCCAAGCGTCGTGGCGTCGTCGGGGGGATTGCTTAGCACAAGCACAAAACAAAGCGGACACCCGACTTGGATTAATTTATTTTTGTTTTTTTAGAGGTTTTTTGTGTCGGAGGTTTTAAATTTTTTAAACCGTACAAGCTCTTCCTAAACTCAACTTTTTTTTTTCACATAATACTTTCTAACAAAAACATACACATGTGACATAATAACCCTATTCTCATGTACTTATATATCTATTATAATAAGCTGTATCCACATCAACAAGGCTGTGCCTGTCCCACAAGTTTGTAACGCAATTAAGTGTTAGCGAGAGAAATGACGCGGGCGACACGACGATTAATATTATAAGTCGCGCGGTTAGGCTAAGGTGGTGACAGGGTGGATTTAAGAGACATTAATATGAGGAAATAAGTATGGCAGGGTGAGGTTGGTGTAGATACCGTGGTCCTGGAACACAAAGGACTAAGAAGGAACATGGATGAGTTTTAGTCAGTACAAGTCTGACACTCTCTCTTCTCCTCCGCCCAGAGCGCGAGGAGTCATTTGATGATTTCACAGCAGACAAAAAAAAATGTGTGAGGTTGGCGCAAGATAGGTTACTTTTAATATCTAGGAGAATTAAGAAGAAAAGAAAGAGATAGAGATATGAGTAGCAAGAGGTTCCGAAAGAGGTTAGGAAGTCCACGAAAAATGTGTACGTACTTTATAATTGTAGCGATGATAAATATGTAGAATATGCAGCAGTTTTAAGCACAAATGCTTATGGGAAATTAACACACATACCTCCCAGTAGGTGCTCGGTTAACCGTGTCGGCTGACTATTCTCGATGATTCTTATATCAAATCTAGTATAGCGTCATCCACAGCCGGAATTAATAATGTAATTCGTGCAATATACAAGGTGTTGTTTTGCATTCACGTCAAAATTCAGGAGGTTATCACAAAAGACATAAATAATCAATTAAAATTACGGTACCTACATAATTATTAATAACAGCTGATTTTGGTTGTTTAAGTTTGTCAGTATTTCGGAATAACCCCCTTAACGTGGTTTATGGAATAAGAAATGATCGAATAAACGTTTGAGATTTTTTGCTTGTGTGTAAGCGAGGTTATAAGGCGAGGATCAGACGGGTTATGTTTAAAATACGGGTGATTCACACTTAACGATGTACGCAACAAAGAACAAAAAGAAAAATTTCCTACTAATTTTATTATTGATTCGGGACGAGAATCATTAGCATAGTTACCTCCTAGAATTTGACGAGGATTTAAAAAAACACCTTGTATAATATAAAAATACAGAAATATAACTTTAAACCAAATATATAAATAAATATCATAAAAGCAAATAATATAACTATTTGAATAATACTATTTTAATTTAATATTTATTTATGTTTTTCCAAACAAAAACGCCTTCATCCTCTCTCCTATTGAAAATTAACTTTGCTGTGCCCGACAGGGTCCATAATTGATTCGATGTTTTAACATACCAACTGTTACATGTACACATTATGTAATGCAATAAAGTATTGAGCATTAAATTCAGCCACTGCTGTTATAGGACTGTCTTTTCTTGTGCCAATCTCCATCCGTTCCTGCGCCAGCCTCATAGAGGTTTTTCCCCTACTGGCAACAATGTTGTGACAATAGAACTTAAATTGGTCAATTAAAACCAAAGTGATTCACAACAACTTATTTTTAATTATATTGAGAGAAAAAGATTATTGATTATCACATTCTCATTTTCAGTAAAAATCACTAATTACAGTTTCGCTTTTTTCGTCGAAGAAGAAAATATGATATTTCTATTTTTAACCATACGTGGGTGAATGAGAAAAAATAAATTATTTTACAACAAATGACATTTTAAACGTTAAACTGGCTGTGAGTTATTTTCGGCTTACATCCGAGTTCCTCTATTTTCCTATTTCAGTACATATATTTTGAAACAAGGTCTATTATTAGTTATTCTGAAAGTTAGCTGCTTATTATTAACCGAACTCTGAGAAATAACATAATATCTGAAAGGCAGACAACATGTTTAGTTGTTCACCTAAGCATTAGTAATTCCTAAAATAGGAATATCAAGTTGTTAGCTTTAAGCGTAGGTTAGACGGCTTAGACCAATGGAAAATTTAATAATTAGTTGGTCTTAAATGTACATGAAAGTCATAAAATATGTTAAAAAACGACCCCGTCCGATCCGTAAAAGTATTATTAAGGTATCGAAATTCGATTATATTTTTGTAATCCTTTTTAGATTACAAATATTAAAAAAACGAGATAAATTAAATCTAACAAAAGGGGGAAACTAACGTGCAGGCGGCGACACGGCATGGCGCACTCCGGTGGCTTCTCTGACAGTGACGTCATTAGCAGACAACGATCAAATACTTATGCATGCAAAACAACGGATCCAAAACAACACCTTGTATAAATACGTCGATGCTGGTGTTGCCACATATTAAAAATCCTAGAGTTTGGGAAAATGGGGAAATTTACTTATAATATAATTTTATTTATGTATTGTAGAAATACGAAATGTTTTGATAGCGATTTTTTTTTGTTAATCACAGGTGGCTCTTTATGTTACCGACATGGTATTGTTTTCTACCCGCCAAACTTATTGGTAGTCTAATGCTTTTTAGAAATCGTGATAATTAATGTGTGAATCTATCCTGGTTTTCATTTAAATAAAACCAGAAAACTTTCTTTTTTTTAAATGAGTGCTTTTAAATGTTGCAGTAGCTTGCACACAAACACAGCCTACTGGCATCATCTTTGTTTTTATGTTATAAATCTGTAAATGTGGAGCAGGCTACTTTTATAAACAACAAGTGCGTCGTTTAACAAGTATCAAGTACCCCATAACAAGTTACAAACTCAAGAACATGTTGCTATTTATACTTAAAGCAACTCAAGTATACTTGTACAAGTACATACAGCCAGTTACACTGAGTTAATTAGGTGTGTTGATTTACAACTCGCATCAGCATTATGTAACTTTCTCTAGCAAGCTTGATTAAGGTTAGCGTTTTTTTGCAATGGGAATGCTGCCTTAAATTGTATGAAGGCAGGATTCTTTTATTTTATAGAGTTTGTTTTGATTGTCGGTGATTAGGTGATGTCTGTTGAAAGATAGGTACATGTTTCAAAAAGCAATCATTTAAAACTCTAAATGATTGCCTTTTTAATAGTCATCAATTTTTATAGTGTCGTTGATGTTTAAAATCTATGAATGCTTATGCTTACAATGAATGGTATAAAAATGAATTGTAAGTTTGTTCTTTTGACGAAACTTTAGTATTGATGACGAATCGGAACTTTGAAAACAAAAATTGGAAATTGATGTGAAATGTGATCTTTTGATTTTTGATGACAAACAGTAACGAGTCGGGCATAACTTCCTATACATGGGCACACTGGCTAATTATTTTAATATTCACCATCATCATCAGCCTATAATTTTCCTACTGCTGGGACACAGGCCTCCTCTCTACGAGAGGGAGGGGGCTGTAATCCAACTCGTGGGCCCAGTACGGGTTTGTGGATGTCACATGTCTCCAAATTTTTATTTCTAGGACATGTTGGTTTCCTCACGATGTTTTCCTTCACCGTTTTTGAGGGCAGTGGTGATGAAATAAATTACAAAAAGTAATGTGCCTGCTTGCGTTCAAACCCCCGGATTACTGCTCGTAAGTCGGGGCTGCCACCACTGGGCCACAGCTGCTCTCTCTTTAATATTATACACCGTGTAAATCACTTCATCACGAAGCCGTCAACCAAGCATTCTGTACATGAAACTAAGTAACTTTACGCAAAAATTATTACTGGGAAACGACTTTTTTTTGGGGGATGTAAAATCATGATTTGTGGTAGAACTCAATGTAACGCACTCAAAACATTGTGCTGATGGACGGATTGAATAGTACGGGGGTCGTGGAGGTGTTTAAAGTAAAAATCTTACATTAAAAACTTGTATTTAAAAAAAAATACTTGTCAAAAAGTTGGAACTTTGACCCCTAATATCTCCGTAACTAGAAGGTTCCCAGGTATGGTGTAGAACAAAAAAATGATCGCAATGACAGGGAAAACCAGTGCCTTTCGGCTTCGTTAAGAGGTGTTTTACACCCTTTATATTATATAAACCGGGCACAAATCTTGATTTCGTTTCTACTACTAAGAAATTTCTGAAAGATAAACCCAATGGCACTTTACCCGATCTGGGGATCAAAACTGCAACCACCAGACCAACGTGGCTGTCGGCCTTTAACAAGAGACAAATCAGTTTTGTCTCCGTCATGATAAAGTGACATTCAAATAAAGATAATGATATTGAAAAGCCAAAAGTACATACTTAATGCATGAACATAAACTATCGAAAATTGTATGTGAATTCTGTTGAAAGTTCATTGAAGAGAAAACGCAAATTCATTCCTGTGGTGGTCCTTGTTAAATCTTCATTATAGTGTAGGCGAACCTAGGGAACGTGGTAGCTCAGTGGCGCTTGAGTTTCAAACTTTCTACTGAATTATAAGTTAGAAGGGGCAAGCGGAATGTATTACATGAGCATTTTTGCTGTTTATGTATGTTTCTAAACGTAACTCACTTAAACGATGGCTTGTAGGATTATCAATTAAATGTTATTATAATGTCAAGGAGTATTTACAGGATAAAGATATAGATAGATACCTATAGCAAGAGAAATTTTGTATCATTTTGATGTAGCCATAAAATAATGTGAAATGCCGTAATAATGCCGTAATTTTTACTTTGTCTAATATTTAATTATTAAAACCACGAACGAACTATAATCCTTCTGACATTTTGTATTTTAAACCTTTTGACATTTGTGGTACTTGATATTTTAATGTATTTAATTTTTAAAACTACGACATGAACTATAATTCTTCTGACATTTTGTATTTTAATCCTTTTGACATTTCTGGTATTTATTCTGAATTTATTATTATTAGATTTTCTTTTCGAACTTGATAAGTTTGTCATGTTATAAAAGAACTATTGTAATTTCATTTGAAAAACTAGACTGCCTATATATTTGCACATCTAATTAGGTAATGATACAAAGCACTTTATATCTAATTGTAACATCTTTCTATACCTACCTGTATTATGCAAATTAATAATTTGATTTGATTAAATTTAATAATAGCGTGTCGGCAGACAAGAGACCATGCAAAAAAAACTAAGTGCACCGACCCTAAGTAATATGGATTAAAGGCAGGAAGGAAAGGCAAGAAGTTTCCGCTTAAATCTCTGTTTGATTATCAATGTCCTAACAGGCTTCCAAACAAACCGTGATAGTTACGAAGGTGCAAAAGCTGCTGCACAAGTGTACGCACGGCGTCCATGCAAGCTACACAAAACCAGTTTATGCTGATCTCTCATTGTATGGGAGGGCTATACAAGGTGTTGTTT
Organism: Cerastis leucographa; assembly: GCA_963082945.1. Taxonomy (NCBI): domain Eukaryota; kingdom Metazoa; phylum Arthropoda; class Insecta; order Lepidoptera; family Noctuidae; genus Cerastis; species Cerastis leucographa. Next base: position 2,780,226 of record OY720361.1, read on the forward strand.
TGCATCCTCGTCAAAATTCAAGAAATTATCACAAAATACATAAATAATCAATTTAAATAAAGCTACCTAGTAAATTATTAAAAAAACGCTGCTTCTTTTTGTTGTTTTATTTACGTTAAGGTGGTTATTCTGAAATACTTACGGTCTTTCAGAATAACCACCAAAACGTGGCTTAGGGAATAAGAAATTATCGAATAAACGTTTGAGATTGTTTGTATGTGTGAAAGCGCAGTTATAAGGCGAGGATCAGACGTGTCGCGTTTAAAACAGGGGTGGTTCACTCTTACCGATTTACGTAAATGAGACAAAAAAAATACATACCCATTTTGTTATTGATTCGGGACGAGAATCATTAGCAAAGTTACCTCTTTGAATTTGACGAGGATGCAAAACAACAGCTTGTATAAAGCGAGGCAATTTTTAATGTATGTACTAGGTAGGGATAGGAAATCATTTAAACCAATATTTTGTAAAGTCATTATAACAATCCTGAAAAAGATCTTAATCTAGTAGATGTATCTTGCTTGGCGCAGTGGTTGAATTGAAAATGTTGGCGCAATCGACTGCTGCGCTGCGTGTTGCGGTTTCGATCCCAGCACGGAACAAATATTTGGATGGCCCACAGACATTTGTTCCGGGGCTGGCTATACAGGAGAAATACCTACAGCGGAGCAACAAAAACAAAATCCACCACAGCATACTATAACTTGTACCACACACTACAAACTTGAGCTCGACTACTCAAACTTACAGTAGTTCGACTTGAGAACTCCTGTTCTATAGCAGGTCGTTCTAAACAGTGTCAAATCAACACTTTGTGAACGCTTAGATTCCGTTTACACATCGAAAGTGAATTGACAGCTAGAACTATGGACGTATATTGTACGTGTTTATTTTGGGTTGGAGAATATTATATTCTGTTTTAGACGGTTTGTGGAGTTTCGTATTTGACTTGAATTATGTTCAAGCCAATTTCCACCTACGCAGGCACTTATTAGAGAGCAGCGGTGGCCCAGTGGTGGCAGCCGACGAGCAGTAAGCCGTGGGTTCAAACCCAGGCAGGCGCATTACTTTCTGTAATTTATTTCATCACCGCTGCTCTCAAAAACGGTGAAGGAAAACATCGTGAGGAAACCGGCATGTTCCTAGAACTAAAAATTCGAAGACATGTGACATCTACCAACTCGCACTGGGCCCGCGTGGTGGATTACAGCCCATTCCCTCTCATAGAGAGGAGGCCTGTTTCTCAGCAGTAGGCACATTATAGGCTGATGATGATGATGAGGCACTTATTACACTGCCTCATTGGTCTAGTGTTTGCATGCGTGACTCCTGAGCAAGAGTTCCTCGGTTCGTTTCCAAGTCGGAAAAAACACAAAGTGACATTGTGTCTCTTCCATCAGGTTCTAGTTAGTAGCAGCCACGGAGTCTGTATTTTTGCTCAGTTTATGGCACTATTAGGTACACCTCTGCCTAACCCTTTGGAGACTACAGGCGCGTATATATATAAATTTCATAATGTGTTGTATTTTTTGTACCCTATCATAATGTTACGTTATTGAACCCAAATGTTGACTGCTAGAGAAAAAGAGGAAATGAGGCTGCCTATGTGCCCACCTTTATTGCACATGAAGTTCAAATATAAATTTCCCAAATCTGAATTATGATCGGCAGATAATGAATTAAAGTAAAATTTTAATCATCTCATAATGACATGGTTACGTTTTGACCGAATTTCATTTCACCTTAAACTTTTCAACTATTTTGGTTTCGTTTTTTTTTACTTCATCACAGTCACGTCCGCCACTGTATCAGTTGACCTATTATCAATTTGATTTTTTTCATTACTCCGACGTTTCATTTGGTCGAAAACTTTTTACCGAAGTTACACTTACCCGAAATAACATTTGTTCGAAGTATTATGTTTCCAAACATTCATTATACCACTGTTTCAAGCAGGCATGCAGCATGCAAGCAGGCATACAACATGCAGTAAGCTTTGTTTCTGTAACGGCTCTGGCGCTACAGGGTTTGGGCGGTCCCACGCGAGGTTATCGTCGCAGATGGTTTTAACGCTCACCACTGCAGCTTTGGTTTCGCCGGCCAGCCTCAGCCGCGGTGGCGGGACTTCAAATTATCTGCTCCTCAGCTCGCGGGCCACCCCACCCGTCCGCGCCTACACGGGCTTAAATAACACTCTAGGGGTACGGCAGACAAGACTGTGAAAAGTCGGTTTTGTAGCGATTCATTTCTGTCACTAAATTTTGTAGCACAACATATTGACACTATTTTAATTTAATATTGAAAATGCTGTAAAGTAACCGGCTATATATTTGTAACCAAATAAAATATTGTTCCGTAAAATGTTGTTTTTGGTGTGGTAAAAATATGGCACTAAAAAACGTTCAAAAGAGGCTTCGGCCAATAGCAAAAACTTATTTTGCCGATTTATATTTTCGAAGTATTATGTGTCACATGTATATGACACATGATACTTCGATGATCTAAAAATATGTCAAATAACGCATATAAAAAAAGGGACGTCGGTCAATAATTTTCGGTAAAATGAAATTCGAACAAACAAAATTCGGAAAAATGATCGATTCCCCATGGTTACGCTTCATCGGCTGTTAATCATTGCCTGAATTGGCTCAATTTATGTCTGTGTTAGAGATAATTCATGCCCGACATGACAGTTCGCGATATCTATCGCTCTAGGCTACGTGTTTAGAATGTATGTAGGTTACAGGTTACACTACAGGGCTTTAGGTATTTGAGGAGCAGGTGAAATAGAAACAGAGCTATAATTTGTAACTGTAGGTAGGTAGAAATCTAAATATTCACTACCAAAGAAATTGCATGGCTTTCGGAGGTGAATAATTCAATTTACTTAAAACAAAAAAATAATTAAACAGTGTGGTACGTCATCTCCCTTTTTAAATATAATTTGGTTTTTTAGTAACTCCAATAACGCAGCAAAATGAAACATTTATTTAAATAGACATACATTAAAGAAATAAGATTGTCACACGGAGTTTTCTTAAAGTACAAATGGTATAAATTATTTTGGAAATATTTACCGCAAACTATTTCCTAAAAATTTGTTTAAGTTTCTGATTGCGCTATAATTCCCATCCAGTGCAACCTTCACTATAATTTAAAGGGTAAATATACCGAAAAATACACATGATACAAGCATATATTTTTCGCAATCTACTCTTAACATTTCTATCAACAAAAACCAATTTATCATCACACGAGAGGGGATGAAACCACCCGTTTCGTTTCGAAATAACCCCTTAACGTTCACGTGTCATAAACCCTTAAACGTACCGTGTAAAACTTCCCTTATACCGACATTAGGAATAAGTAGCGTTTTGGTGTCTTGGGAGTGTGTAGATGCCTTTAGAATGGGATTAATGTCCCTAGAACGGTATAGACGTTAGAAAACTGTTCTTTAATGTCTTAAGGACGTTTTAGAAGCGATCTTGCATTTTACTTGTATTTCAGCCTTTATTATGTAGGTATGCGTTGAGCAAACGTTATGTAAATACGAACGATTTTTCAATAAAATCATCTCCTCCTTTATTGAAGTCGGTTTTAAAAACAACAGTCTTGTAGCAGTTTGGATTTAGTTTGCAACAAGCACAGTAAAAGCATCACCCTTATGGAACTACGAATAAATTAAAAAATAAGTAAATATCAAATGTGTGAAACGAGTCTTTTCAATATTGAAAATCGTTTTAATTTACGTTTAGTTATTTCGAGTTTTTCTAGGCTGAGCTTTTATTTATTTCGATTTGTTAACGTAGGTCACGACACTATAAATTTAGGCAACAGTGTTGTCAATTTAAACTCCAAAAACACGTTAAACAGACTTGCTCTCAGACAGATAACAATAATACAATTCCTAACAGTCAGACTTGAACCCACATTGCCACAATGTTGATCCTAGTACTTGAGCACTTAACGTCAAGCCCAGCTATATAGTTTAAAACCAAGATTAAGGAGCGCGTCAAGGTTGGCCATTTTGTTGCTGTACGGTTAGTCTGTGTCTTCATTTAAGTAATTTACGCTGTAGTCTACCATCCATTCAGATTTTTAACAAGTAAAGTACATTGAATAATTAATTATATATCGTATAATCGTAAGCAACGAAATTATCATATCATTATTATATTATCGCCATTTGACACCCAATTTTTTTCTCCCAGCAATAAGCCAAATCAAAAACAGAATTTATACGGAATGACAGCTTGTACTAATAATTCTTTTACGTGATGTCCAAAAATATGAAAATGAATGTCACCTTTTATGAACTAGTACATACAAAAGTGCAAGTTTTACTCTCCTAGTCATCTACCGCATACTCTGTAAAGGAAACTTAAGTATTTTCATCACATGTGAAATTAAAGGTCAATTAATTCTCCTAAGTCAAGGTAGCCTCTTTCCTCACACATTTCATTTCAACCTCCAAGGCCAGTACATCAGTTAACAAGAAGATAAATGCAGCTAAGTCTGCAATCTCAGTGGGTGGTGGTTTATAGCTGGCACGAAGAAAGTCAATTAACTCACTATAAATCTTTTCCTCTGAACGTTAAGTTTTCTCAACAATCTTATTTTGCTAATACAACAATACCGAGTTTTCTAGAAACGAGACGTCATACTAATATTTGTAGGAAACTGTTTTATTTATGCTTCTAGGAAATGTATGAAGTGTCCTGACACTATGAAGGTTTTATTGTTTTCGTTCTAGGTCAAGGATAATGAAATATGCTTGAAGATAGGTAATCACTTTCTTCAAATTAATGGTCTCATCGTCATCATCTTTCTATCCTTATCCCATTCTACTTGGGGTCGGCACAACACCGTTTCATGGTCCACAATAAAGTTCTATAAGTCGCAAAATCGACTGCTGACCTGATCCTGGGTTCGAGTACCAAGTTAAGCAAAGTATCGTTTTGTAATTCCATTAAAAAAACTTGTCACTTGAAGCCGGTTGTCAAAGATTGCTGTCCCAACGAATTTCATAATGGCTGTTGTGTGAAGTGAATGAGTATAAAAAGAAATGTTTCTTCGGGAAAGCTGGTAGTTATCACGAGTATTATCATGCGTTTAAGTATCGGCCACTAATTACCAGTCACTCTATACTTATAAGATCTCCTCGTAGAAAGGGAAGTGTTTACTAATTTTCAAATATTTAATTAAAAAAAAACTCCTATCACGATGCAATAATTCTTTTTTTTAGCCTGCATAATTATGCTTGCTCAAAATCAAAAGTTATTTATACAAATTAGGCTGATAATCAGCACTTTTTGAACGTCAAAATTACAAGACACAGTCCCCCAAAACAGGCAAAAAAGTGTTTTAGCTAGGAAGAAATCCAAAAATCCTCTGATCATCCCCCCACAACTCCCCCCAATAGCCTAGGATTGTCCGTCATGACAGAAATGCGGTCAGTACAAATAATAATTATCTCTCAACAACAAAATATACGCCTGACTTATTTTTACGTCCCAATTGAGTTGCTCAAAATGCTCACACGTGCTCAAAATGTATCGATAAATCTACTCCGACAAATTCACCAGGACCTGAACCACTATTATTAATTCCTGAGGCTTTCCATCGCTTATCTGCTAAAGGGTCTGTGTTAATCGTTATAATAGTCGGGTCACGTTGTCAAGCAAAAACATATTGGGCCTGGAACTATCCGCCTCCGGAATTTGAATGAACAAATTGGTTGAATTAACAAAGGTAGGTCTTTGTTTTCTTTTGTGTAAGGAGTGAAATGAAATGAAATAATGTTTATTTTTGCAAGTAGGTGTTTACAAACACTTTCACACGTCGTCGAATCGTCGAGTTAATTTGCGTTTAACTGTGGTGTATTTAATTTGCATAGTGACTGACTGGCTGAAATGTTGATGGATGAAAAAGGCTCTGAGGAAGACTAAAGAAAAGATGGATGGATTGCATGAGGAGTGGTAGAAAAAACATGTTGCGCTGACGCCAAATAACATGGCACAAAGAAGATAATAAGTAACTGACTGGCTGAAAATTTCTGTGAAGTGTAGCAGTACTCTCTTGTTATCTATTTACATCAAATCACACATGTCATGTGTGAAAGTTGCTGAAATTGTGATCAATTATGTTCTCAAAAATGGCGGCGCTTTCTCATTGTTTCTACCTTTTAGAAATTTGATTTACTACCCAAAAAAATCTCAGATATCGGAGAAATAACACTAACATTCAATACCGCACATAACATCACTGGCATTACCCTTATCAACAAGAATTTAATATACCCTTTGGTTGTGGTGCGTACCTACGCCAAACCACCTTTGCTTCAGATCTAAGGCAAGAGGTTTGTATAAATTATTGATGCGTTAATAACTTCCCACTTGTGTCACAGAAACACGATTTAATTGCTAATGATGCGCCACTTGAGTTAATGACAGTTAAACCTCTGCTCAATCTGGAGACAGATAAAGGCAACCGAGCTCAAGATATATTTTGTGAAAATAAAATTTGGTTGAGACAGATAGACGGGGTCGCAGCAGACCGAGGAGAAGATGAAGTGACGCATTGGGTGGCTACCTCATTAATTGGCAAAAAGAGGCGCAATGTCGAGAAAAGTGGAAGGAATGCAGGAAGGCCTTTGCCCAGGAGTGGGGCAGATCAGAAAAAAAAACAGGATGCCGTAGTTGTAAAGCAATGTTTAGGCGTATTTTATTATAGATTGCAGAGACCCTAGGTTCGAATCCTATACATAAAGGTCGGGCAAAGTGTATATGGATTTTCTCACCAGGACTCAGTAGCAAGGCTGAGTGTGGATAATGTTTGTATGTGACCAGTTAATGTCAATAGGCTGGTTTCCTAGTATCTGATACTTAGAATAAATGTAACTGAGAAAATGTGGCTGTACTCGTATTACACGACTCTGCAAAACCTTTTACCCTCGAGTCTAGATAATTTATGATTGCCAAGTTTCATATTGAAATAGATTTAAGAAAACTAAAGTAGAGCAATTATTGGGTTCGTCTATCAGGAATCTCTCAGTAGCTGCCACGGGCTGTGGAATTGTGCCCGATTGATGGCAATAGGCTCGCCCCCTATTAAGTATATGGGACTTACACATAACTGGGGAAATGTGGGTGAACTAGCAGATGAATCTAACAGAGTATACCTCTGCCTAACCCTGGGATTTACAGGCGTGGTGTTATGTTACGAAAACTAACGGAAAAGGGAATACCATAAGATCAATATATCAAATTCTCATTCGGATAGCATTCGAGTCAAAACCAAATAAATCGCAATCAGTAATCGATACATTAATTTCACATAGATAATGCTCTTAAGCCAAGATAACAAGACATGAGACAAATTAAGGTTTGTCTGGAGGAGACAAATTACTCACCAACTTTCGTATCAATATTTTGTGAGAAATTACTTTAGTTAGCAAAAACACTTAGAGACACGCATTTTTATTCCTTTTGGGAGTTTCCTTGCGAAACTGTATTGGATTTTTCCTTCTTTTGTTTGTTGGTAAATGCAAAATTATACAAAATGTTCGTTCCTGGTTTCTTAAAACTCTTACACTAAGATGTATCGTCATATTATTATACAGTATGTTAGGTTAAACGAGGGACATATTGAGGGAGGGTATTCAGTATTCGATTCTCGTCCCAAATATGTAAAAAACCTATAACGTATATAGAATAATTTTTAATGTTTTGTTTAGTGCCTAGATATTTCGGACTGTCCTAAGCCAGGTAAGTTTAAAGTATGAAGGGAAAATGGATTATACCCAAGAGTCATTGACCCGCTCACATGTTCTGCGATAGTATTAAGTCGCTAGCGCAAGGGTGTATACACGTTGCGTGAAATTTGCGAAAATTTTGGTATGGTTCTGTCTGTTATTTATCAGTGTTTTTTTTTTTTTATATTTTTATTAGTATCATGTTAGCATGTACTATTATGGGTTTGAATACGTCCCTCGTTTAAACTAACATACTGTATAAATTACACGAAAAACGCATGCGACATGCTGAATTTTAATAATCGCAAATCTTAACAGTCCGATGGTACCCTATTACAGGGTACCCTCCCTCAATATGTCCCTCGTTTAACCTAACATACTGTATAATAATATGACGATACATCTTAGTGTAAGAGTTTTAAGAAACCAGGAACGAACATTTTGTATAATTTTGCATTTACCAACAAACAAAAGAAAGAAAAATCCAATACAGTTCCGCAAGGAAATTCCCAAAAGGAATAAAAATGCGTGTCTCTAAGTGTTTTTGCTAACTAAAGTAATTTCTCACAAAATATTGATACGAAAGTTGGTGAGTAATTTGTCTTCTCCAGACAAACCTTAATTTGTATATTTCAAATACTAGCTGTGCCCGCGACTTTGTCTGCGTGGAATTTAAGAAATAGCTTAAAATAATCCTAATTACATCATCATCATCATCATCTTATTATATCTTCCAGTGAAAGTTCCGTCAAAATCGGTCCAGCCGTTTCAGAGATTAGCCGGAACAAACAGACAGACAGAGACAGATGGACAGACAGAAATGTATATGCATGTAGTAATTTTTTTTTTAATACACCTCCGAGCAAAGAAAAAGTTCCACCCACAAAATACCGACACACACCTTAATATCTCCTAAGGGTTCTTCTTAGGAGATGTTAAGGTGTTTGTCGGCATTTTGTGGGTGGAACTTTTTCACTGTTCGGCAGTGTATTACAAACAGACACTTCAATTTTATTTATTTGTATAGATGTATAGATATCAAACTCAACTTATAAAAGTTGCAAGTCACGTTTCACGTCATCATGAAACCCAACAACAAAAACTACCAACGCAAAAGTTTCCACAATAAAATGTAATTTACTTTACGAAACGAGTTTCTCTTACCCGTCTAAACATCCAGAAATGTAAGCGGCAATGCAATTAATATGGAACTGTTTACATTTAGACGAAGCCGGAAAAACGAGACAGCGATTTTTTTAGTGCTAATTTCCGGCAAGTTCGCAGTCTGGTATTCATGGCCGTTTTGCACTAAGACTAGGAGATACGTAAATCCAAAAAAGCACACTGTTGGATTTAGGACGTTTGGCTCAGCGCCGTGAGTACAAATTTCTACAGCACCATAAGATTTAGGTAACAATTTGTGTTAGTGAAAGCGGGTTTTGGTTTCTTTCTTGTTGTTGCTAACTGTTTAGTGTACAAACAGATGCAGTTGGAATTAGTTTGTTTGTAAACTTGTCCTGTACTATTTTGTTTTGTCTGGATGAATTTCATTTAAGTTTATTTTTGTTGCGACATGTTTTATTTGTTACAATGCACTACATTTTGTTTAGACTTTAATAACTTACCTTGGAATATAACATTCTCAATATCACTTGGTAGATTACGCAGTTGTATGAGAGTTGCTAGGAACAGATTAGAATGGCATGCGATTGGAGGATCCGGTAGTAAACTGCAGCAAGCTGATGATGATCTCCTGTTTTTAGTTTTTATCAGTTTGGAGCAGCGGTGGCCCAGTGGTGGCAGCCCCGACTTAACAACAGTAAGCCGTGGGTTCGAACCCAAGTTAGCGCATTACTTTGTGTAATTTATTTCATCACCGCTGCTCTAAAACCGGTGAAGGAAAACATCGTGAGGAAACCGGCATGTCCTAGAACTAAAAAATCGAAGACATGTGACATCTACTAACCCGCACTGAGCCCACGTGGTGGATTACAGCCCACTTCCTCTCATAGAGAGGAGGCGTGTGTCCCAGCAGTGGGAACATTATAGGCTGATTATGGAGTTTGTATCAAGAGAATCAAGAAACTTATTTTACCTAATCAACTTTTTGTTTGACCGTTAACTATCTTAGACGGATATCACTTGTCATTCAGAACAAGTCAGTAGATATTACATCATCTATAAAACCGTTGATGAATTCCTTGACCTATTTCATTTCACTGCTTTATAAATAAACAGGTGCATCCGTGGAATTGCAGCCATTTAAATTTCCTCTTTCATTTCTTCATCTCTGATATTTTTTTAATGCGAGCCGCTTGGCATCGTCTGTGGTTTAATGTTATTCTGGATATGACAGTTGCAATGTTTTGTGATATTTTGTTTTCTTTTCAGAAATTACTATTATATATCTACTCTCTTTTTTGGGCATTCGTTATGCCTCTTCGATTGAATAACAATGCCATGTGTAGACTTTACTTTTAAACTATTGGACAGATCTAGCTAAGTTTAATCAAAGCCACACTTGCAGTAAAGCGAATGAATATGTACGAACAGTATAAACAGCGCGACGAAAGAATTGCCCTCATAAATGTTTACAGATTTCTTAACATTAACATTTTATTAGAGTTCTAGTATTTCTTTGACTTTCTTTAGTGTCTCTAAAAACGAAAATTTACCATGCACCGTTTATTTTCAGCACACTTGCTATTTCAGTGCACTTGCAATTTTATATGGGTCCGTGGCATACGCCCCCAGTGGTCGAAGCACCCGTGGCCGACGCCCCCGATTGCGTGTTAGACTTCAGCGTTTAAAGTAAAACTCAATTTGTGTTGTGACTATTTAGCTTTTGCAGTCAGCCATTATTTAAATGCTTGTCATCCAGTAATTTAATTATGTTGATTCATCGTTAGGGAAATCATGCCTGAGAGATATTAGACGGCATGAAAAGCCAAGTCAGAGGTCACTATGAGGCATAAAAACTCTGACACCAAATTGGACACTAACCACATCTAAAAGAAGAAGAAATAAGATGATTTATATAATGATGTATTATATAATTGCATAGCACATATGTGAGTACTATGTACTGTAAAGCCACCCTTTAATGAGTACCTACATCTTTCATTGACGCAAAATTACCGTGGTGGTTGAGTGAATGTCATGCTCACTTAAATGTCACGCTGATGGTGGCGGGTGTGTTGGGTCATTTAGTTCTCTTCAAAATGGTTGAGTTGAATGATGGCTGATACATGCGTCATGTTCGTGAACGGGTGCTGTCAGTTGTGACTGGTCATCTCTTAGCTGCCACGGTTTATATTATTATAATTATATTTTTAAATTACTGATTTAAGCTTTTACTTTGGACGCCCTTAACTTGGCCATATTTCTGCATCGTTCTCAAATATTTGTAATTATTAACATGAATGATGTAACCACGATTTTGTAACATATTTTGATTTAAAAGAGCGTCCATGGAGTTTCTTGCCCATTCTTCTCCATAACAAGGTATTATGCCTTGTGACTGGGACTGTAGCTTCGCGTTTTATTTTGATTTTTTGGCTTTCAAAAGTCCCTGTAATGGTCTAATTGAAATAAATGCTTTGGGTTTGAGTTTGAATCTAAATTTCGAATCTAATTCTAAGATTCAATCAATGACTGAACACTTATCTTGTTTTTACGAGAGCTAAACGTGTTCGGGATTAAAAAACACACAGTATTTAATATAAAATACAAAACATTTCAGTGAATAATACTACTGCCATGTTTAAAATATTAATCTATTATTTATCGCTACTCCAATGAGTATAAGATGCTTTAATAATTTAGTCTACTCCATCCGTTACCAGTTATTGATACGGCTTTGAACTTCCACCAGATAGCGATACGGCCTTGAGCTCATAAAACTTTGACAAGGAAGTAGATGACTCGTACGATACTTATTTAACTTCGTACCCAAGTATATTTGTTTCAGGGGGTCTACTTTCAAGTTCGTCAACGAAAATACGGGTCCGTTCGTAACTAGCTTTATAGTTCGAAATTAACCCTAGTTCGTAATATTATCGGATTCATGAGTTTTGAAAACACATCGGGAGTAAGGACAATTGTCCAATTTTTTTTTTTTTTATGAATGGCATCTCGCAGCTCAACCTATGAGTTTGTCATCGGCTTAACCGGACTATCCTGTGAGTGCGTTAAGAGTAAGGCCTCCAGCCAGGGCATAAAAACTTACAAACTAAGCGACTGCACGCTAAGGGCACCCCCTGTGGGGTACGAACCTCGGCTTAGGGCGTCGCTGGGGGAGGACTGCATGGGGACAGGCTGGATCTGGAACGGTATCATTATTTAGGGGCTGATTTAAAACTACTGGCACAGCATCGCGGGCTGGCTCGAGCGAGGGTCGGGGAGGGCATGGACCGGGACGTCGCGACGGAACTCGACGGCGAGGTCGGAAAGACGGCGGTTTGAGTCGGAACTTTTTATGAGTGCTAGTCTCTTTGCTACTCTCCTGGAGGAGGGATATAGCATCATCTGGAGTGACGAGGGTATGCCTAGGACGGCGTACTGTACTAATGCGCGAGGGTTCGTAACGGGCGGCCGCTGCAATCAGGGGATTACGGTGCTTAATGGCGTTATCGAAGAAACGCTTCGATAGACGTTTCATAAACTGAAGGACGGTAGGCATTCTAAGGTCTACGTGTAGACGGTCATTACGGATATAAAAAGGTGCTCCCGTGACGCTACGTAAGAACCGGTTCTGCAACGTTTGCATCCTATGGATGTACTTGGGCTTGGTGTGAGCGTACACGACGCAAGCGTACGTCATAATGGGGCAGATCACCGCGGTATAAAGGCGCAACTTGCACTTGAGTGACAACTTGCTTTTCGCCGAAATCATGAAATGAAGCCTACCCATAGCAAAGGCAGCTCTGTCGCGAGCTGCTTTGATGTGCGCCGCGAAAGACAGGTGGTTGTCAAGTAAGACTCCTAAGTACTTGGCTTGCTTCTCCCAAGGGATAGGCTTACCGTACATAGTGATCGGGCTGAGCGCGGGGGACAATTGTCCAATCGTGTGGTCTTTTATTTATAGTTCGAGCCCTTAACGAATCTTATGTCTATAAGTGATACGGAGTTGGAAAAGAACGTAACTTCGATCGAAACCACTGATTTCGGGCTTAGAGAATAGACCCCCCTGACTCTGAAACGTAATGAGCATAGTTGGGACAAGTTATAAATACAGACCCACTGTTACTTTCTTTGTATACTTGGACGATTTTATTATTCCACTCAAGTTTGTGATCTAGTTCTGATGTAATTAGATTTCTTGTCGTTTTCTCCTTTGTTACATGAAAGCATCTTTTTTTCTCACTTTTATAATACCTGGATTAAAAATAAATTGGAAAGAGATGACTTTTTCACAATAATTCTTAATAACATCAAATGACGCCTGTAAAACCCGAAGATAAAGGCGTAGGTGCACCCATTAGTTAAGGCAAGTTATGTCAAGGTCCCACGTAATAGGGGGCGAGCCTAATGCCATCAACCGGGCACAAATCCAATCTCCGTAGTAGCTGAGAAATGCTACTGAGAAATTCTTGACGGAAAAACCCAATAACTCTCTACTTTTAATATGAAAAAGTAGAGTAGTAAGATAAAAACCGGCCAAGTGCGAGTTGGACTCGCGCACGAAGGGTTCCGTACCATTATTTATAAAAACGAGCTAAAAAATCACTTTTTTGTATAGGAAATATTTATTTTATTCTGTTTTTAGTATTTGTTGTTCCAGCGGCAACAGAAATACATAATCTGTAGAAATTTAACTGGCTAACAATCACGGTTCATGAGATGCAGCCTGGTGACAGACGGACGGACAGACAGACAGCGAAGTCTAAGTAATAGGGTCCCGTTTGACCCTATCCGTACGGAACCTTAAAAATGAATTTAATTATATCGCGTGACAGTAATTTTCTTTTCTTTTTCATTGACTAGAATGGCATCCGAAGAATATAAAATGGAGGCATTTATTGCAAGACCAAATACCTAACTCCGCTTAAAACTGGGACTTAGCTATAGCGCAGAGAAATGATTCTTAGCCTTTATGCAAAACTGCCCCAGCGGAGAGAATGCAATTATAGAGAAGTGCTAATAGCATGATAGCTAAGAATTTGCCTTTCTTATGCGCTTAGATCTAAATGATACTTTCTGATCTGCAAATTCAGCGAGTAAAAGAATACTATCCATGTATCCTGCTTATGCGTATGAAGTTTCATTAAAATCGGTTCAGTCATTTCGGAAAATAAGGACTTAAAAGTTTGAAAAATGAAATGTCGTAAGTCGTAAACGCTCTTAAGAGAAAGGATACAAATTCCTTAATTATAAATCTAATCTCATCACCGTCTTCTGCTAAGAAAGCTTGTTCTTAAGTTTATTTAAACAACAAATTAACATTCATACTACAAATTCGATACTTACAAAATTAGAATGTAATTATGTGATTTAAATCCGTCCCACTTTTTCCCTCTCAATTCTCCGATCAAAACCATTTTGAACTTTATGTTAATAGTAATAAGAGCATGTAAAGTTGCTTGAACAGTTTCATGGGGGTACTAAATGAATTGTCAGCTGGCAGGCGTTTGGTAATTACCATACATCGAGAGGCCTTTGTGCTTCGAACAGGAGTTTTGTGCAAAGTTCCTGATTTCGTAACAAGTTGCCTGAAGAACCCTAATGGGAATTATTCATTCCGGTATCGTATGTTACTGTTTGAATTCTCCAGTTGATTTGCGTTTTCTCTGTGTACTTCCTTAGTTATTTCCCATGGGTGTGAAAAGTACATTGGGTTAAGGGATCATGCGAAATTGCTAATGTAATTTGCAATTGTGTGTTTCTTCCCATAACGTGAAATGCAATTTGGGGAGAGCGTGTGACGAATGTGGAATGATTCTGTTGTGATCCCATATAGGAAAGGCGGTCGTAATTTCCTTCCCAGTGGTATCGTAAGAAACGGATTTCAGGATACTACAGAACTACTAGCACGCACTAAATCGTACCAAAAGGAATATCATTCATTGGTACACGGTTCACGTAGCGCAAACTGAAGCAAGAAATTGACTGAAGCAAAGGACTGAGTAAAGTAAATAGCCCTCTTTTGATTTACTTCCTTTATTGATCCTTTAAGAAACATGGGTTGCAATATTATTCGATTATAAGAGTGAGGGAAGATCGACTCCTGACGGGTGTTGATACACAGCGGGAGTTAGGCGTATTTGATAAGAGGCTGATAGCGTATATGTTACACATCAGTGAAATAGGGGGGTCACTTACTATGCATCGGTGTAATAGAAGGAACGCTGACTTCAATTGACACCGTTTCAGCGCATCGCAACCCCGAACGACAAGAGGCGCCGACTCAGCAAATGTATCACTATATCACGCTACCTTAATTTTGCAATAGTTTCCCGTACCTCCGTAATTAATTATGCTCATAAAAATATTCATTCTTGGTACATACATCGCCAATTAACATTTCTTTAGATTGAATTCCATACTGTAATTCTTTTATAATTAAAATCATCTTAAGCAAATTTGGTTTTACTGCATCCTCCGGCTCCAGAATTAGTGGAGTGTTAGAAGTTGCGTGTGTAAAATAAATATGATTTTATGTGTAACTAAAAGCGTTTCACTTTTTGTTTTAAGTGTTCTTGACTGGTCAAGCGTAAACTTTTTTAAAACAGATGTCATTTGTTTTTCAAATAGGCATAGGGGACGAGATGGAACTAACGGCAGATGATGTGAACATTTACAAGCTTGAGAACATTGAACATAATAGTTTCTAAACAATAATATTTTCTACCAAAAACTGCGGAAACAATATGTCTTTCTTTATTCGAGGTACTAAATAAAATTAGTTCCGTAATTTAATGCCTTTAATGCCCAGTGTAACTCCAGTATTTATATCGTGTTTATTGTGTGTGACTGTAATAATGCTTGGGACAATGCACTACTTATTACATTTAATTTGTTGTTGGTTCCGCTTGTGACTGTATCACTGAGTTTTGCGAGCACGTATAATTGGACAGTTTTTTTTTATGTTTGGAACCCTGATGGGCAAAATGAAGTTACTTTTTTTTCAGCTGTAACGTTGATAGAATTGTCAAATATGTATTGGATTGACATTTATTTATCTACGGGCCTTTGTTGCCTGAAATAAATGGATTATTATTATTATTTATTATAAGGAACGGAAAAACTTATGTGTGTTTTGTACGTTTTTGTAGAAAAACTGCGACGTTTTCAAACTGATTGCCACTTGGCTAGGACCATTTGGTGAACAATTTGTTGCTAAATATTTTAAGGTAAACCCAAATCTAAAACAATCCATACTAATATACTAATAATATTATAAATGCGAAAGTCACTCTGTTTGTTTGTTTGTATGTTTGTTTGTTACCTTTTCACGACTAAACGGCTGATCGGATCTTAATGAAATTTGGCAAGAAGATAGATTTCAACCTGGGGAAGGACATATGCTATATATCATCACGCTACAACGAATAGAAGCGGAGCAGCAATGAAAAATGTTAACGGGGAAAATGTGACGCAGACGAAGTTGCGCGGGACAGCTAGTTAGCATAATAATTTAAATAAATCTGGAACAGAAATCAAATACAGAGCTACAAATAACTTTAACTTTTCACAAAGGTTCCTGGCTTTAATTCACTACCAAAATTTTTAAGGTGTTTTGGTGTTCACCAAACAACTGTTTTTCAAAGCCGCTCAGTAAACCTTTTTGTGTACCGCAACAATATAAGCCTTAGGAATAAATAATTTTGCTTTGACAATGTTCCTTTCTGTTGGAGTCAAAACGTACTTTCACAACCTTTATTCAATCAGTATGTTTAAAGAAAAAGAACTGTAGGTTGACCGACTTTTTAACAAGATTGTATTTAAAAAAAAAAAAAACTGTTTATTGTTGAGGTTAGTCTAAAAACTAAATAAACCATAACGAACAAAGATCTCAGAATAGATCTTCCAAACCCTTCGTCCATCTATATTATTATATATTATCTTACATTTCCACCGCACAAGTTTTCACCATCTCCTCAGAGCCTAGTATGCCATGCCTCCACTATACACCATGCGAGACATATACCAAGAGTCAAGGTCATTCGATTAATATTTAAGGAGAAAAGACTTGGGATGGGAAGTAGGTTAAGTAGGTTTGCGTGATACCGTAAGAAACTTACGAAGACTTGCCTTTACTTAGTCTTTTCATTCGTTCATCATTTCTGCCCACCATACACTAAAGTGCAGTAACAGCAAAATCACGATTTCGAGTAAAACGCATTTAAAGTTAAGAATTGATTTTAAAAAATCAACAGAATGTATAAGCAAAAAAATTTGAATGCAGAAAGGTTGTAAAGGCATAGGTTCACACGTTAAAGCAATAAAAAAAAATATATCTTAATAACTGAATTTATTATGGCCATTTATTCTTTTTGGTGCCTATTACTGCATAGCCTTTTTTGTAAAAAATACCATTTTAAACTTAGTAAAATGCAGCAAAAAGCCCTATTACTGCGTTTGGATCAGTTATTTTGTCAAGAAACCCAACTAACATGCAGTAAGGTCAAAAAAATACTGCATTTTAGTTAGTTTTTTAAGAAAAAAGTGTTCAATTTACTAGTGCAGTAAGAAAAATAGCTAGTTCACATTTTAAAGACCGTTTATTTCTTATTATTTAATCACAATAATTCAACTCACTTATGTAAAATTTACATATCAAAAATAAAAAAAAACATCTAATTAATAAAGGACCCTGCGCAGAATGCACAACCTCCTTTGACAGTTTTCTCTTAATATTAACATATATAACATAATGTATCTTTATGTTTAACAATTACTGCACTTTAGCTAGGAATAATCATATCTGTGTCATTATGCTATCCAAACTAATCTGCAGTAATGCTGTATTTTACTGCGTGTTAGTCAGTTTATAATGATAAAAGAATGTTAAGTATTCACAACTAAAATGCGACAAGCTTTGATTTTACTGCATTTTAGTTGGGAGTTCGTGACAATAAATTGTATTTTCTTAATTTGCAGTAAAAATAGCTTGTATGGCGGTAAATTTTACTGCGTATTAATTTTTTTTAATTTTTTTCCAGAAATATAAAACTATCTAAAGAACTGTAAAATTATATTGCTTACTGCATTTTAGTTATGAAACCTTAAAATTTAATCTGCAGTATAATTTATACTGTATTTTAGTTGGGAAATCACGCCAAATTGTTAATTTTTTTCGTTTGCAGTAAGTGAAAACTGTTAAATAAAAACCATTCTAATAGTCTTAGAAATAAGTAAGTTAATTCAATAGAAAGCTTAAGAAACCCGCTTTCAGAATCACTAATAAAACGAAAAATCACAAAAGGGCTGTTACTGCTCTTTAGTCTCTGGTGGGCAGATTTGTGATTAAGGAAGATAATAATTTTGAGTGAGACCTGAGTTGACCTACCCTAAAAGTATAGTGCAAAAAGTATTTTTTGATTGACAATTTTGCTCATTTAATGAATTATGTGTAAATATTATGTGTTCAATCCTCTTTTACAAATCTCGCTATCGAAACGAAGTAAGCTCAACGTTGTACATAGCTATTTTTATTATTGCAATTTGTATGATGTATCTTTTAATTATGTTTAAAATAAAGAATAATAATAATTTATGAAATGTTTTAAAAAACTAGATGGCGTAAGCTATAATTTTAGCCATGGGTGATGGTAAAGGGGGAATGAATCACAAGGACCAATGATTGTCAAGACATTTCAAAATCTATGGGATCGATTTATATGGGTAGAAAAACGGAGACTGCTGAGATGACGAGTAATACAAGCTGTTCTTTTGCAACCTCGTCAAATTTCAGGAGGTGGTCACGAAAGACATAAATAATCAATTAAAATTACGGTACCTAGTTAACTATTAATAAACGATGATTTTTTTGGTTGTTTAAGTTTGTCAGTATTTCAGAATAACCCGTTAAATTTATCGAATCAACGTTTGAGATAGTTTGTATGTGGATAAGCGAGGTTATAAGGCAAGAACCAGACGAGCCGCGTTTAAAACACGGGTGGTTCCCACTTACCGATTTCCGTAAAAAAGAAAAAAAAAAGAAAAATTACCTACCGATATTATTATTGATTCGGGACGAGAATCATTAGCACAATTACCTCCTTGAATTTGACGAGGATGAAAAACAACACCTTGTATAGGTACATAGAAGTAGTAAGTAAGTAAGAAGAAGATACGCTGCCCTGACCCCCAATACACTGGGATACGCGCAAGGGAATGATGTTGAATGAGATCTACACGCGCTACTGAAGTATCTTCCAATTTTACCGACCATGCTAATCCTTGACAGTACTTATTGCTAATAAAATATATCCCTCTGTCCAAGTTTGTAGTTTAATATCGCAAAGTTATATCTTTCTATTTCAACAGTATTACCATAAAGATAAAAGAACAAGAACAGAATTGAAAAAACTTCTCAATCGTAATCCCCAAAATTCCTTTCTTTCATCTAAATCACAACTTACAGAATAACAAGTAGCAATACACCCCGACCATTCACATAGAAATAAAGTATTATCCCCGAAAAAATACCTGACAGCGCAGAACTCACACTCATAAAGAATCCAGAATTACTTACGGTGACAATATCGCAATGAACTTTACCATTCCGTATACCCGTTTCACTCCATTTTTAGGGCTCCGTACTAAAAAAAATATTTTTTTGCATAATAAAACCGATGTGTTTCTGTTTTTTTTTTTTTCATCTTTCCCTTTGTAGTTGTAATGTACCGCTAAAATTCTTTTCATGAAAAATAAATCCATTCTAACTAGAAAATTAGGGAACCATTATGTCGTCAACAAAAAATTAAGTAATAAATTTATAAAAAAACACAACTGAATTAAAAAACCTGAAAAACCTCCTCCTTGTTTAAAAATCGGTTAAAAAAAGCTACGCTTATACTACTTTGTCATATTTCGTAATTCACAGAACTGGAAACTCACAAGAAAGCAATTACGCAATATCGTTATTTGGATGACATATTTTTTCCAGCAATTTTGATTTTAAACTGAAATTTCGGCAATGATTTTGATAAAAATAAAATATTTTGCTAATCGGATAATAAATGTCGGAGTTATGAGGTAACAAACATAAAATACAGATTCTTTCAAAGATACGAAACCCTCTGTGCGTAAGTCCAACACGCTCTAAACCGGTTTTTTTACACGCACACTGATAGATGGCAGAGTTTCAGTCCAAAAACGTTCATACACGTCCCAGATTTATTCTGTACCACGTCGGGTTCATCGCTGTGTTTTTCATGCCTAGAACGGGGAATATTTCGGAATATATTATTTTATTATTGCGGCCTGAAAATTGGTTCCAGATGGGAATTACAATGTATTTTTGTATAATCGTGTTTCCTCATGGGTCATGTGGTCGTAAGCAGGACTGCGGGCATAAGGTCTTGGTTTCGATTCTAGTCGGGCAAAGTGTTGTTGGGTTTTTAAAGTGAAACTTTTATTACATCGTCTCAAACTTTTTCGTCTGTGTGTTGCATGTCGCGTGACGCTCGGCCACGGAGTTGGGATAAAGTGAAAGGCGCTCTGACGAGCGCCTTTCACTTTATCCCTATTCCGCGTTTTATACGTTTTATACCCTTAATGGAATATTATTCCGAAAATTTTTAGTTACATGTCTATAGTGTGAAAAAAAGTTTCACTTTTACCGTGGTTTCATAAAACCACACAATCCTTTTTTTTATAAGGAATTTGTCAGTAGCAGCTACAGCGTCTGGTTCCCGGTTGATGACTGATTCCAAATATCCTCGCCCTCTATTACATTGGAGTTACACAAAACTAGTGAAACGAGTGTATATACGGTGACAGGTAATTATTGACCGATACTTAAACACGTGATTGTACTCATGAAAACAAACAACTTGCCCAAAGAAACTTTTTTTTTATAGAAAGAAAGAAGAAAGAAAATTGTTTTTATTTGGCATTAATAACACTTTAAAAGGGGATTAAATATAATGAGCACCAAAAAATACTTTGAGATCCTAAGCTACGTTACCAAAAAAAAAATACTAAACACCAAAAAAATTGTATTCAAAGATCAAATATAGTAAATGATCACCAAATTTTGTGGCAAGAAGAACTTAGGAAGCAAGTGCGAGCAAAGCGAGCTCGGGATATTGGGCACCCCGACTCGGACAGGTTAGGTTCGAAGGGGATGGCGGGGTCTAGTGAGCGAGCGGAGCGAGCGAACTAAGACCCCGACATCCCCTTCGTGTTAGGTTACTTTAAACCCTGCAGAGAGAAATAGGTGCCCCGCGTAGCGGGGCTCCGTCGACTACGCCTTAGTTCGGAGCTGTGATTTTCAGGTTTTTAATTCTGGTGATCATTTACTATTTCTGGTGATCATTTACTATTTTAGGCAGTATAAAAATGTTTTTTAAGGTTATATTTACTTTATCTGGTGTTATGTTAAACATAAGCCCTTTAAAAGTTACACAAAATAAATAAACAAACAGGACTAATAATGCCAAAAGGGCCTCAGCTCAGCATAATGCCAGATGGCAACACAAAGTGTACCACCTGACGCTGATTTTCAGCTGGTATAGGTACTCATTTACTTTTATCACAATAACACAACAGACATATGGCATTCGGAGTTGCAAGCCGGGCGGGTGCTCTGCCTACCCACTGTTGCACGGTATAATAGTAATGAGACAGAACCGCGTCACGCAGCTAACAACTGAAAGGTCACAGGCGCGCGCGCGATTTTTATTCGGCTGTTGTGTTATTGTGATAAAAGTGAACGAAAATATACAAATATTTCTTTAGGAAAGTTCTTTGTTATTATGAGTACAATCACGTGTTTAAGCATCGGTCACTAATCACTAGACACTCTATATTCACACGTTTCACTAGTTTTGTGTAACTCCCACCTACCAGTCACTGTATATATGAATAGGTACATCTCTGCATACCTCTTCAGGGATTACAGGCGTTATGTTATGTTTATGTTGTTTCGCATAATCAGTTGATGTAGTGTGGCAGAGTGAGCCTGTCAACGGTTGATGTATTGTGCTTTTATGTTGCGGCCGTGACCTTTGACATTGTAGGCAACGTGTATTGAATTTTGCACTCTATGTGTAAGCATAGAGTGCATAATTCAATACACGTTCCCATTTCTCGTATGCATAAGCATAAAGGTTACGAATTCATGATTTATGTGTATTATAGGACGAAATCTGATATTGAGATAGCTTCAGATAAAAAAGAAACCTATAAAAATGCCCTAAACTAGGTCTCCCTTAAGAATTTTGATAACTATAACTTTTTTACAGCCAAGCCTTTTTTTTTATGCGGATGGGAAATCATCAAATGACTTCTCCCGCTCTGGGCGGAGCGGGAGGGAGTGTCAGACTTGACTGACTAAAACCCACCCATGTTCCTTCTTAGCCCTTTGTGTTCCAGGGCCGCGGTATCTCTTTCGAACAACCCGCAGCCCTGGCAGGCATCGGCCCTCTCGAACCCCTTCCGATTTGCTGACATCTCCTTTAGGCGCGCGTGGAACACAAACGCCAAAGCCTTGATACTGGTTCATGAAAAGTATTTTCTCAATGTATGCTGTGAAACATTTATGTATGTACGCTGTTGGGGGTATAAAGAATAGGGTGTAAGGTTCTTCATCCCCATAGAAAAGGGAGGATACTCCGACCAGACGGGTGTTGTGATTGGTGGGCTACTACCCGACAGCTGTTGCAGGGTTTTTCGATGTATAGTCTTAAGAGCGTTTAGACCTAACGACAATTCAAATACAAACTTTTAAGTCCTTATTATCCGGAATGTCTGAACCGATTTTAATGAAACTTAAAACGCATATGCATATTAATAATTAATTAAGTACCGTAATTTTAATTGATTATATTTATGTCTTTTGTGACAAGCTCCTGAATTTTGACGAGGATGGAAAACAACACCTTGTATAGTAAATGTTGATGCATAGTACACAACAGTCATTGAACAGAAGAACTTTTATATGAGGCACTCCTAACAACGCTTCTAACCTAAAAACTAAAACCAGCCGAAAACCATTTTTCACTACACCCAATCACTAAACGAACTACACAAAGTACTTTGAAGTCTAAAAAAGCGTCTACTCTCATCTACCGAATGCAGACAACGCTGTCGCCGCCTCATTTACAAACCTTAGCGGCCATTCCATTTTCTCACAAGAATTGAACAAAGACCTCGCCTGGGTCTTTTTCCAATTCGCAATTCACCATTTACCGCGTTTTTTTTACTTATAAAGAAAAATCAGAAACACTTCTGTTTAAATTGAAAGATGTCAATGCATAAGAAAGGAAGGTTTTTTTTCTTCTTGTGTTTTTATTTTTTGTTTTGTCTCCGACGCGGAGAGTTAAACGTTTAAGCTGTAATAAAATGGGGTTCTTGAGCAAAACGTTGCGTTATTATAAGTAATAAATCCAGTTTGTGTTATAAGTTTCATCATATGTATTTTCAAGAGGTTTTTGCTGTAAAATTCTTATTTATTATTCTGTGTGAGAATTTTATTGTAGTTTTGCCCTTCGCAATTTATTAAAGCAGGTACATAGATACAAAAATAAAATTAATACTTTGACCACTTGCATATTATTATTATTTAGGTATATATTTAGACGTACTACCATGTAACGAGTTGAAAGTTTCATAGGTCATGCACAGTAGTTCTTTCTTAAAATATCTGTATTTGTAAAAAAAAAAATAACTTAAATATAATAATTCTGTACCTTACTCAAATAAAAATGGACCTTGTTGGGAACAAACCGTTCACCTTAATGTCAGGGGGGGCAAAAAAGTGGAGGTGGCGACAGAAAAATTAATTTCTTCAAATGCTCCCTGTCTACCCATTGTTTATGAAAATCACTGCGTCAAGTTCCTTTAACTGTGAATGTTTGTCTATGCTTTGGCTTCAAAAACTCTCATAATAGCCCTTATAACGGTTTTTTTAAATTCCCTAATTAACATAATTTGTGGCCGTTACAAGAAAATATTTTTAGTGCTTCTAATTTTGAATTTTCGGGTACTTCTTCAAACAAATAGACCTTTTGGGGGCTTTAAAAATAAATTGTTTTGATTCCACTTACTTAGAGGTAAGAGCTCAACTAATAATGGAATAAAGTTTTCTGCAATTTCTACCAGAATAAGATAGATTACTCTTTATTATATAGGTACACATTGTAGCGGCCACAAAAAGCAACATAATACAAAAAGACTACAGCGCCATCTATGATACGACGGAGCAACTAACATCAAATTCCTACAAGTCACAAGCAAAATTTACATCGACTTCAGTATATATACAGAAACCCGATAACAACTATCGGGCAGTTGCCCGCCAGACATAACACCTGCCTGGCCGGAGGGTCCTCCCTTTTCAATGGAGTATTGAGGAACTTTCCACCCTGTTCCTCATTCACCCTAAACTGGTGACCCCGAAATAGACGTCAGCGCAGCCTTCGAGCAACATGACGTCATCAACATCAGCATCACTTCCTCCAGCTTTCGAGCAGCGAGTCTCACAGCCAGCCAGCTTCAACTGGGTAAACCTGACCACCAGCATGCAGCGGAAGCGCATTCCTGGTCAGCACCCTCAGCCTCTCATCAAGCGACCATGGCACAGCATACTGCACTTTCGGCCGGTCGAGAGCTTCTACCTCCCGGTCGACACCTCTCTAGCTGTCTGCCACATCGCGGCGCTGTACCACGTCCGACACACCGGAGCAAACGCAGCGCCGGCCCCGACTCACTGGGGTTCGCATCACCACCGCAGACTGTTCCGACTCACCGCGAACAATGCGGCAACGAGCTTTCAACTGGCACGGCTAAATACTAAAAAGAGTAGACTCATTCAACTATCGACCTCCGGTCTCCGGGGGGGAGTGATGTAGCGGCCACAAAAAGCAACATAATACAAAAAGACTACAGCGCCATCTATGATACGACGGAGCAACTAACATCAAATTCCTACAAGTCACAAGCAAAATTTACATCGACTTCAGTATATATACAGAAACCCGATAACAACTATCGGGCAGTTGCCCGCCAGACATAACACCTGCCTGGCCGGAGGATCCTCCCTTTTCAATGGAGTATTGAGGAACTTTACACCCTGTTCCTCATACCCCTAAAACATAATAGGGGATCGGACTGTCAGACAGGTAATACAAAAATATTTGACACGTATTTTTTGTTTTATAAAAATATCAAAAAAATACTTAGTTAAAACTCATAAAAGTTGGAGAGTGGGGGGTTACTACGTCACAAGTAGGTATAAAACTTACATGTGACGTCATGCGCCATTTCAACTCAATATATCTCCGTAATTTTATGACCACGTGAAAAAAGAAAAAATACGTGTCCAATATTTTTCAATAAACTACCCGACGGACAAAGAAAAAAAAATTGGATTATCCCCTATTATATGAATAACAGACAGACATGTAGTAATTTAACATGGGGTGGCGCAATAGGCAGTCTCATCGCTAAATGCGATCTTAGCAAGCTCTTCATCTTGAAGACAAAGATAGTAAAAGAAAAGTTGTATACAAGGTGTTGTTTTGCATCCTCGTGAAAATTCAGGAGGTTGTCATAAAAGACACAAATAATTAATTTAAATTACTGTACCTAGTTAATTATTAATAAACGCAAATTTTTTGGTTCTTTAAGTTTGTCAGTATTTCAGTGTAAGGAATAAGAAATTATCGAATAAACGATTGAGATTGTTTGTACGTGTGAAAGCCCGTTTATAGGGCGAGGATCGAACGGGCTGCGTTTAAAACACGGATGTTTCACACTTACAAAATCCCGTAAATTAGAATAAAAAATTACCTACTCATTTTATTATTGATTCGGGACGAGAATCATTAGCATTGTTACCTCCTTGAATTTGAGGAGGATGCAAAACAACACTTTGTTTAATACATGTATTTTTCGCTAGGATAAACCAGGTTAAATCACGAATCAGAACACATACACTTCAACCGAATACCAAAATAGAACTACAACAAAGTCAAATACCAACCTTACGTACTATCAACACCTATGAGATCTAGTTCTAGATTCCAGCTTACATATGGTTAAGCTCAGAGTGATTTAAATCGTAGAATTCGCTCTTCTGCGTCTAAAAATGTTCATGTTTCTGTTTCGTTGATAGTGACATTTGTATAATTATTGTCTCGCTCACTCATTATTCGCCTGTAATTTTCCCAAATACGTTGGAGTCTTCTTCCAGTCTTACAGAATAGAATAGAATAGAATAGAATAGAATAGAATAGAATAGAATAGAATAGAATAGAATAGAATAGAATAGAATAGAATAGAATAGAATAGAATAGAATAGAATAGAATAGAATAGAATAGAATAGAATAGAATAGAATAGAATAGAATAGAATAGAATAGAATAGAATAATACTTTATTGTACACCAAAAATCAAACATAACGGGTTTACAAATTTTACAATGTTATGGTTACAACGGCGGTCTTATCGCTTATAGCGATAACTTCCAGACAACCTTACATCCACCTACAGGTAACAGGCTAATGAATACCAGTATTGTAAATGGAGCGACTACCTATCTGACATCCACAGCCCAGTTTGTACCCCTTGGTAGGACTGGTTGTCAGACTTTCGGGCCACTGTCTACCTGCAATTACTGTCGAAGATCTACTAGTGACAGACGAGACTGACGGCTTAACGTGCTTTCCCAGGCACAGAGGAAACTCGGTTTATCATTGGTGGTCACCTATGTACGGACTATGTCAATATGTGCCTGTCATTATTGCCACAAGCTCCTTCTTTGTCTCGCTCACTCAACTAAATTAAGTTACCTTTCCATGTGTGTGAGTTCCCTTTTTTCAGCATAAATACTTTCGCGCAACCTCTACATATCTTACGATTTCAATCTTGGGTGGAGATACAAAACAGATGGCTTCACTTAGAACCGGCTCCAATCAACAGTTTAAACGTGGCTAGATCAATATTAATTAAAATTCTAAACGTACCGACATGCTTGCCAAGAATTTTAACACGTATGACAATACAGCGTGATTTATTTTAGATTTAAGTGATGGATTTGGTCATAAATCTTCATTTAGAGATTGGTCTAAGAATAGAAAATGTCAACTGCATAACGTCATCGATGCAGATTGAAAAAGATAAAACTGGCCAAGTGCGAGTTGGACTCGCGCACGAAGGGTTCCGTACCATTATTTATAAAAACGAGCAAAAATTCAGCAGCAGAACTTTGTCAACTGTTACACACTAAGTTGGTTAAGTCGTTATTAGTACAACTATGTAAGCACAGATGGCGCTTTCATCAAAACTGCCGCTCTGCACGAAATGTTTATTATAAATCTTATCACTTGAAAAAATAATAATTATAGTCCTCATACACCTAGGGTAAGTAATTTAATTTAATATAATAATAATTAAATGGCGTTTTTTGCCATACGGCCACATCGACATGCTAATTGTTTTTATCAGAAGCAAGTTCTCTTTATAACTGCTAGATGGCGCCGTTTACAAGGTTTTACCCAATTTTACTTTTTTGTATGTGTGCCCCCTTAAATATTTATTTTATTCTGTTTTTAGTATTTGTTGTTATAGCATATAACAGATCTCTGTTACATAATCTGTAGAAATTTCAACTGGCTAGCTATCACGGTTCATGAGAAACAGCCTGGTGAAGTGGTGACAGACGGACGGACGGACGGACGGACGGACGGATGGACGGTCAGCGAAGTCTCAGTAATAGAGTCCCGTTTGACCCTTTGGGTACGGAACCCTAAAAAGTGTCATTATGAAATAGTGTAACATTCACCTCTTTCTTTGATAAAGAATGATCCTTTTGGGTAACCATTTCAGGTTAAGGCAAAACACTAACATTGACTAAAGCTATGTACGCACTCAACCGAATACATACCAAACCTCCCTACGGACCTCGAAAAGCACGTTATGCCGTTAGTTTCGGCGGTCATTTACCTACAGATCTTTGTCAGTCATTACAGGTAGTCAGTGGTCTGAAAGTCTGACAACCAGTTTTACCAAGGGGTATCCTTTATTACCCAGAACTAACTAGATTGTCTAGGTCAGACAGGCAGTCGCTTCATGTAATTATTGGTATTTAAATGCATCTGGGTAGACTGGAAACTGATACCAACGTGTAGTCGGGAAAAAGGCTAGGCATGATTATGATAACTTGTGGTATTGAGAACCAAGATGTCCGCGCCTAAAATGTCCGCAAATGGCACACACAAACAATGGATCAGCTAGGTAATCATCATTTCAGCCGAAAGACGTCCACTGCTGGACATAGGCCTCCCCCAAGTGTCGCCAGATTGACCGGTCCCGTGCGACACGCATCCAGCGGATCCCCGCAACCTTCACCAGGTCATCGGTCCACCTAGTGGGAGGCCTTCCAACGCATCGTCTCCCGGTTCGCGGTCGCCATTCCAGAACTTTTCGGCCCCATCGGCCATCTGTTCTGCGAGCAATGTGCCCTGCCCACTGCCACTTAAGTTTGGCAATTCTTCGGGCTACGTCGGTAACCTTGGTTCTCTTGCGGATGTCCTCATTTCTGATTTGATCACGCAAGGAAACTCCGAGCATAGCTCTCTCCATTGCCCTTTGGGTGACTTTGAGCCTTCTGATGAGGCCCATTGTGAGCGACCACGTTTCGGTCCCGTATGTAATCACTGGCAGCACACACTGGTCATAGACTTTCGTCTTGAGGCACTGCGGTAAGTTGGACGAGAAGATACCACGCAGCTTTCCGAACGCTGCCCAGCCGAGTCGGATTCGACGATTGACCTCTTTCTCGAAGTTAGACCTACCCAACTGGACCGTTTGTCCCAGGTAGACATAATCGTCTACAACTTCGATAGTAGAGTCTCCGATCTTGATAGGAGTGGGTGTTACATGGGCATTCAACATGACCTTGGTTTTGTCCATGTTCATTTTAAGACCCACTCTTTCGGAAACTCTACTGAGGTCATCGAGCATTGTACTGAGGTCCTCCATGGTCTCAGCCATGACCACTATATCGTCGGCAAATCGAAGGTGAGAGATGTACTCGCCATTAACGTTGATGCCTAGCCCTCTCCAGTCCAGAACCTTGAAGACATCTTCCAGTGCAGCGGTGAACAGTTTCGGAGATATGACGTCTCCTTGTCTCACACCTCGCTGCAGAGGGATAGGTTCCGAGGTCTGGTCCTGAAGTCGGACTGACATGGTGGCGTTTTTGTACAAACACTTCAACACCTCGATGTACCGATAATCAATTTGGCACCGTTGGAGAGACTGCAGTACAGCCCAAGTCTCGATCGAATCGAAGGCTTTCTCGTAGTCCACAAACGCTAAACAGAGAGGCAGGTTGTACTCTTCGGTCTTCTGTATAACCTGTCGCAGCGTATGTATGTGGTCTACGGTGCTAAAACCTTTTCGGAATCCGGCTTGTTCGGGAGGCTGAAAATCGTCAAACCTGCGCGCGAGACGATTCGTGATGACTCTTGAAAACAACTTGTAGACATGGCTCAGAAGTGAGATGGGCCTATAGTTCTTCAACCGGGCGTTGTCGCCCTTTTTGAAGAAGAGTACCACCACACCCCTGCACCATGCCTGTGGCGTTTTCCCCTCGAGTATGACGGAATCAAACAGCTTCTGAAGGGCCTTAAGAACCGGTTTTCCACCCGCCTTCAGAAGTTCGGCCGTAATTCCATCATCACCCGGTGCTTTGTTGTTTTTAAGCTGTTTCAGAGCCATCCTAATCTCATACAGGCTGAGGTCCGGGATGTCTTCGGTGTAGTGTCGGGTCAGTCTAGCTCTTGGGTCATTCGCTAGATTTACAACGGGTTTCCTGGTTGACGTGTACAACTGCCCATAGAATCTCTCGATCTCCCTCAGTAGCTCCGGTTTGGCGGATACGATTCTGCCATCGTCGGTCTTCAGTTTCGTGAGCTGGCTCTGCCCAATAGCCAGATCTCTTGCAAATACCTTTGAGCCTTTATTCCGCTCAATGGCGTCTTTGATACGCTCGGTATTAAAGCGGCGGAGGTCGCTCTTCAAGGATTTAGAGATCCGTCTATTGAGCTGCCGGTATTTCCACGCGTCGTCTGAAGACTGCAGGATCATCTCACGCCGTTCCTTCATGAGCTTGAGAGTATGATCAGAGAGTTTTTTGTTCTTCTGTGCACGACGGGTCTTGAAGAACTTAGACCCTGTCGTACGGACAGTTTCCACAAATCCATCGTTGCATTCGTCCACTGAGCTTCCTAGGCACTCGAAACGATTCTGGAGTTCAAGCTGAAAGCTCTCGGGGTTTTGGATTTGGATCTGTGCTGGTCGGAGCGTAGACTTCATCAGTCGAGACCTTTCAAGCTTAATATTGATGTTCAATGTGCCTCTTACCATGCGGTGATCGCTCCCAGTTTTCACCGAATTGATCACAGAGACATCATTGAACATTTGCTGCTTGGTTGACAGGATGAAGTCGATCTCATTTTTAGTTGCACCATCGGGGCTCTGCCAGGTCCACTTCCTGTGCTCACGCTTTCTAAAGAAGGAGTTCATCATATAGAGGCCCTCCTTCTCCATAAAACTAGCCAGTTGGTGTCCCCGGTGGTTCCGACATCCAAACCCAAATTGCCCCACCTGCAGCTCATCTCCGTCTCGTTTGCCCAGTTTTGCGTTGAAGTCCCCCATGACAACGGTAAAGTGAGTTTTGAAACCATGCATGGCTTTGGAGATATCCTCATACATGGTCTCCACTTCGTCGTCGGGGCGTGCCGAGGTCGGGGCGTAGACCTGTATGACCTTCAGCGAATATCTTGAGGATATTCTGAGTATCAGGTACGCCACCCTGGTCGACACACTCTCTATCTTCACCACGTTATTCACAAGGGACTTGTGGACGATAAACCCAACACCACCCTGGGACTGCCGGTCACCCTCTCGGAAATAGAGTAGGTTGCCGGATTTCAGGATCATCGTGTCCTCCCCCTCTCTTCGGACTTCAGATAATCCTACAATACTCCATCGCAACCTGCTCAATTCCTCTTCGAGTTCGGTTATCTTCTCGTCAGTTCGGAGTGTTCGCGTGTTGTATGTTGCCAGGTCAAGTCGTCGGTATAGGCAGCCGGATCTCTTCCGGAGATTCTTCGCACCCCTTGCCACGCCATTACCTCGACCGCTACCATAGTCGAGGGTGGACGGGCTGCCGGGTACTAGGGGCCATTTTTGTATTGCGCTCATTAGGGGGGGTTTTTGCCATAATCGCCACGCTTGGCAGACGGGTTGGCGATCGCAGTACGGTTGTTGCAAAAAGCACAGAGAACGCTGCTGCCCATTCTCTGGCAAGTCCCTTAGTCGCCTCTTACGACACCCACGGGAAGATATGGGATGGTGCTATTCTTAACGTCCGACACCATACAGAACCTAGCTAGGTAATCACGGTCTTTTATTTTTCTTTCGAAGTCAATTTCAACACGTTCTATAAATATAATCTCAGGCTGATATTATTACATAAAACACTTCTTTTACACTGCATTTGTCATAAACTTGGTACCGCATTCGGTTCAAATATGTAAAACTAAAGCTGCAGCAATTCATGAACTCGGAAACATAACTTGCGTTATTTATTTATTTAGCTTACCGCAGTGCACAGCTGGGATAGACACAGCACTAAAAGTATGGCTCTATAAAGTACCTACAATACACTGTGGAGAGATAGTGGTTAACTGGACTATAGTGCTGATAAAACAAATATTTCACACTATATTTAATGCTGAACATAATATTCTTATTCATATCAATACAAAACATAATTATAAACGGCAAAATCTGTTTGTCTGTTTATCCGTCTCTCTGTTACCTTTTCACAGCAAAGTGGGTAAACAGATTTCGATGAAAATTGGCATTCAGGTAGACCATGACCAGGGTTTAAACAGAGGGTATTTTTATTTCCAGGAATACGTTCACGTGGGATAACTAACGCGAGCGTAGGCGTGGGCAAAAGCTTGTATTTTGAAAACACAACGATCTAATGAATTTAGCAAAAACAGATATAATAAAAAACAGTTTTAATGCTGAAACACTTTGTGTTAACACAATCAGCGTTACGTTGAAATGATTATTACTTGTTTTCATCATTGTCACTGAAACGTGAATTCAGAATACTAACAGTTCAACGCATTCCATGTTTCAGTGACTTTGCAAAATGTGCAACATTTATCTTAAGCTATTCATAAATTTCAGGTGCGTCTGAATTTAGCATCAGATATTTTTCAGCGATTTAAGAATTTTCATCTTGAGAGAAAGTGCTTGAAATGTAGGATCATGAATTCAATAAAGATTCTTCTTTCAAATACAAATTATAATAGACGAATCTATCATTTTCTAAACTCGTCTCAAAGATTTTTGACATTGCTTTAAATTTTCGCGAGAAACGAATAATGACATTTCATTTGACTAAAATCCAATTACTGCATTAGTAGAAATTTTTACTCTAACTGGCGATAGAAAGTTAATATGATAATCTATTCATGAAATATACAGCATAAACATCACGCTTGTAATCCTTGAAAGGTAAGGCAGAGGTGCACTTGGTATACTCACATTTCGCCAGTTATGTTTAAGTCCAGGGACTGAAACTGTAACCGTAATAAGTGTTTTTAACACTGTTTTTTAAAACAGTTTTAACAGAAAATCACTTTAAAGTGTAACAGACACAATACTGTTACCGAATCAAACTGTAACCTTTTATATGTGTTAATAAGTGTAACTGAAGTAATCAATTTATTATGTTTTAGTACGCTGCGTTTACCTGTTACACTTATTAACACTGTTAAAACTTTTATATCTGTTACACATTTGAAAGTGTTACATATTTGATTCTGTTATCGATTCAACATGTAACATTTATAATAGGGATGATGACTGGGTAAAGAAAACGAAATTCTATTTTGTCCGTCAATCAGGTAATATAAAAATATTAGATACGTATTTTTTGTTTTATCAAGTTAACAAAAAAATACTTAGTTAAAACGCATTAAAGTTGGTGGGGGCTCACTAAGTCACAACTAGGTATAAAATGTACTGAGCCGTGACGTCATGCGCCATTTCAACTCAAAATATCTCCGTAGTTTTACGATTACGTGAAAAAAGAAAAAATACGTGTCAAATACTTTTTAATAATCTACCCGATAGACAAATAAAAAAAATGAGTCACCATCCCTATTCTGTAACCTTTTTAAAGGTGTTTTTAGTGTCCCTGTTAAGTCTCATATAATACGAGGCGAACCTAAACCTAACTTAACCTAAATGCCAATAGGCACAAAATGGGCACAAATCCAGAATCCGTGGCTGCTATTGATAGATCACTGATAGAAAAACCCAGTAACGCTTTACCCGACTCGGGAATCGCACCCAAGACTGCTCAGTAGTCACGCTTACAACCACACGACTAACGCATCAGATAATGTACTAAAATATCTGTCAGAGGCCGATGTCCAAAACCGGTCTTTCTGTACTGGTTTGATTGAATTAACTAACTTTATTAGTTATCCTTCCCAAAACTGCTTAATTGCATGACTACTAGGAAGCCCAGCATATTCTCACGGGGTAAAAACGACCCCAG
The DNA here is from genome assembly GCA_963082945.1 of Cerastis leucographa. Lineage (NCBI taxonomy): Eukaryota > Metazoa > Arthropoda > Insecta > Lepidoptera > Noctuidae > Cerastis > Cerastis leucographa. The sequence goes on from OY720361.1 coordinate 2,813,747, forward strand.
AATTACTTCGCACTAATTCCGTACCAACTTCAAAGCGTTGAATTCCATCGCATGTAATTTTGGCATCACCAGCTTCTATATATACTGTAATGAAGTCATTGGCATTTGCAGCGAACAGGACAGATAGACAGCCGATCGATGTATTTATAGATTTAATAGTAATTTAGGTGAGATGTGCAACTCGATCGAAATTCGAAGATTTTTTCGAGTTGGCAACATTTCCGTTAAAAGTTTTCCTACGATTAAATTAATTCTGTTTCAATATTGTATTTTTTGTGATATAGAAAGTTTTATTGTAAAAGAAAACTTGATAATTAAATACTTTTATGGCAACTTTATCAATTTTTTAGGCTGGTTTTCTTTCATGTTTATTTGGAAAAACATTTAAATATTAACGATTTTGGTGCTCATTAGCCACAACACTGCGTTAACTAGTTTTAGAGAATATTTTAAGCCACTTGTAACATTTCTTGTGTGTATGGATGGATGGATAATTAACTATTTTCGATTCTATGTCAAGCCTTAGTTCCAATAATAATAAATATGAATAAAGATAACACATGGTGTAATACATTGATTAGTCTGATTACTTTTTGAAGATTTTAAGGATGAAATAAGACACTATTTCATCCTTAAAATCTTTTAGATGGTGGTAACATCATAATTGATATAAAAGACGATTCAGTATTTATCTTTATTCATTTTCCTTAAAAATAAGCATACCTTTGTACCTATTTTTGTGTTGCTTTTTTCTTATCCGTATATAGTGTGTACATAAACTGTTAAATAAATAAATGAATCTCATTTAAAGTAACCACGCAGGATTTATTCAAGGTTTAACTTTCAAACAAACGCCTAGCACAGCATAGGCATTGCCCGATCCAATTAAATGAATACACGCATCTATTTCGCGGTAAAATGCTTCAATTCACTCCATAAGACTAACACGTATCCAATAGACATTCAGACAATCACTCCAGGGGTCAAAGCCCTATAGGATTACCCGATCATTCCCAGGTTATCCTCAGACTCGTTGTTGATAAGCGCTTACTCATCATTATTCTATTATTTGAGGTGAGAAATACTATTTAGTTTATTAATCTAGGCATTTAGGGAACCATTACTATTTATCAATCTAATACTAATAATAATACTGAAGAGTTTGTTTGTTTCGTTGTTTGCTTGAACGCACTAATCTCATGAAGTACTCGTCCGATTTGAAAATTCTTTCAGTGTTAGATAGCCCTTTTATCGATGAAGGCTATAGGCTTCATCGATATATATCATCACGCTACGACCAATAGGAGCGGAGCAGCAATGAAAAATGTTGCGAAAACGGGGAAAATGTGACGCAGACGAAGTTGCGTGGGACAGCTAGTCGTTTAATAAATTCAGATTTGCTTGCAGACGATTAATGAGAAGCAAGTCAGTCTATCAATCTAGTTGGTTGATTGCAGTCATAGACAAAGTTCCATAATTACTGAGTTTGACAGAAAGATTGATTAGTGCAATGTTATTATTATAATTGAACACTGCCTCGATGGTCTAGTGGTCACAAGCGATACTGCTGAGCTTGAGGTCTTGGGTTCGACTTCCAGGGTAGGCAAAATTGGTGTTGTGTTTTTTTCGTCAGGAACTTCTTAATAGCAGCATCGGAGCCCTGTGCCCGGTTGATGGCTATAGGCTCTCCCTATTACATGGGACTTAAACATGACTGGCGAAATTTGGGTGAACTAATAGGTACATCTCTGTCAAACCGTTCGGATATTACAGGCGTGATGAATGTTTTATTTTACTATTTATGTACACACAGTAGAAAATACAGGAAAAAAACAAAATATTTGAGTACAAAAACTGCTTATTTCATACGAAATTTGTGCCCGCAGACCTGCGAAAGGAAAAATCAAAAAGAAATGCAGACGATAATTGTGTGAGAGAATGAAGAGAAAAATGTGTTTATGTGCCTTATCTAACTTAACCTATACTATTACCTAAATATAATGTTATGTTTGATTGTAATCAAACCCTCGATTGTAAGCTGAGATGACCATAAAAATCCGCTTTGGTTAAATCTATCAGACGGTAACCAATTCAGAGGGTGCTGCTAATATAAGTTATCGAATGCCACAAGTAACAGTTCTTTTACAGAAATCATCGGTACCTACTGCACGAGAGGTAACCAATTCGTATAAGATAAGCTGTGTACAGTATAACACATAATTAACGTATTTAACATAAACACACACGCTCAACCACACGCACACATACACACACACTGCACCTACACCATGAAAGTAATTTTCTAAATCGTTTTGTTCATATGTTACTTCTTACTTTTATTTATTTTAATTTGTTTACCAATCTGTAATATTGGTATACATAGCAATGATAATTGTAAAATGATTTCTGAGTGGAAACCTGGTGACCTATATTCAGGTGTTCTACTACCTACCACAAGCACTAGTTATTCACAACCGTGTAAATTACTTGTTTATGCCAATCAAAAAAAATATTCGTTTATTTACTTACTTACATACCATTTACGGTTAAAAAAAACAACACCCTACTAAAAACCCTTAACCCGAGTTATCGAAATGGTTCTTATCTATACTAATATTATAAAGACGAAGAGTTTGTTTGTTTGCTTGAACGCGCTAATCTCAGGAGCTACTGGTTGGATTTAAAAAATCTTTCGGCGTTAGTTAGCCCATTTATTAATAATAATAATATTTATTTATTTTCAGGCAACTTTGGCCCATAGATATATACCTTACAGTCTAACATACATATGATAAAATACAATTAGTGGTAGTAAATAAAACCTTAAAACTACATGTGTTAGTAGCACTTCACTTGCATACTACGTCACTGTGCGTTCATGTGGCACTTGCCCGCGGAAGCGACGGAACACCACTCCCTGTGGCCAAAAGTCCTCTTGCAAGACGAGGTGCAGATAAGAAGTTGGTATTCGCACCACGAACGCCTTAAAGTTGACGTTGCGGCGCGACTCAAGCAGCTGCACTCTCGCCACGTAGTTGGTCTTCTGGCGCACGTACTCCACGATGTCCTCAGCCGTAGTGGTGTAGTGTAGGCGAGAGATGTACACCGGAGTGTTCGGCTTCGCGGCACGAATAGGCACGTTGGGCTCCGAAGGAGCCCTGCCGCAGCGGTTCTTGTTGGTCTGTTGACGGCGTTTCCTCCTCAACACCGTCACAAAACCATCATCGGCCCCAATCGGTGCCTTTTCAGGCACGGGCTTCCCAGCGGGAGCAGTTTTGCCCGCGACTACGCTAGCAAAATCTACAGGAACTTGCCGAGATTTTGCAGACGCTGCAGAGACAGGCAGCGGGTCGTGCGGTCGTGCGGTGGCGAGGCGAGGAGCCACAGGGACGGGAGCTATAGGCTATTTATTCAGGAAGGCTATAGGCTATATATCATCACGCTAGTGACGCAGACGAAGTTGCGCGGGACAGCTAGTTTATAATAAAGAAGGTTGATTCTACACACAGCGACATAATAAAGCTATACATTTCCGGCAAAAATGTCTGGTATGTATAGATTTACAATACAATGAGAGATCTGCATTAACTGGTTTTGTTAATCTTTATTGGTCGCCATGCCTAGGTACGTTTCCAAAGGATGAATACATAGACGTTACATCTTGCAACTTTGCCAAAAGCAATCAAGATAAAATAAACAACAATAAATTTAACAATTCCGGTAAAAGGAACTAAGCGTGAAACAAATCCCGTAGTTTCTTCCAATCATTGTATCGTTTTAGAACTGGACCATCGCCATTTTAGAAGCACTTTTTAGGGTTCCGTACCCGTAAGGGTAAAACGAGACCCTATTACTGAGACTTCGCTGTCCGTCTGTCCATCAGTTCGTCCGTCCGTCCCACGGTGGGCTGAAATCGCGAAGTTGGGACTTAAGGATTTTTAAATATATATTTGCATTGTATATACTTATACCATACTTTTATGTTTTGGAACTTTTTTTTAAAGTAGGTTATTACCCTAAAATTTCAGAGATTTAATTTGTATGAATAAAACAAAGAATTCGATGCATGGTGCATATTATTAGGATTATTATTATTAGTTTGTTGTAAATATTTTGTGCAACTGCATTCCACACCACTCTTTCCACAACACCAAAACCGGTTTTCTTATCAGTAGACGAGTCGTCATTAGTGACGTGCGCCAATCAGAGGGCAGTAAATTTGCAGGTAAAAAATATTTGGGGTAGCAAGTTGAAAACAATGATATCAGTTCGTTGTAACCACCCTTTACATACGGACTACCCGCTCGTTACTTGATTTTTGTTAAAAGTTGATTTTCGAGAATTTTGTGAAAATGTTTAGTGATTTAGTTACTAATGTTGATATGTTTGTGAAATTGAAAACAAGTGGTAGTATTAAGGATCATAACTTTTTATACAGTGCTATCAAGTCAAAATTGTGTGATTTAAATCAAGATAATGATAATTTGCTAAAGGAATTCTGCGCAAAGTATTGTTATAATACTTATAAAAAATGGGAAAATGCTAAACGAAAAGAACATACATTTAGAAGTAAATACAGTGATTGGTTGGCATCGGAGATAGTTTGGCCTGAGTTTATGAAAGATTTTGCAAAAAACGACGACGAACCAGTTCCTAGCACATCAACTACATCTCATGAAAAGGTGTCTGTTGGTACATCAACTCAAGTAAGTCCGAGAAAACCATTTACAGAATTAGGTCCTAAACAAAAAAAGAGACGTACGGAACTTACTACGCAAACTATTGCTTCAGAGGAGTTGTCACATGCCCATGTTTTTAACTTAAAAGCAGAAGGAAAGGAAGATGTTGCTGACATATTACAGCATCTGCTCAAGCATCCACAGGACGTGCAAAAAGTAAAAGATTGTCTTTTTGGAAATAAAAAGAAATCAGTATTCTCTCCAGATGAAGCTTTAGGCTTGTTTTTGTCTTTGAAATTGTCAAAATGGCAATATAATACGCTACGAAAAAGTATCGCAGAAGTAACTGGTACCAACGTATATCCCTCTTACTACGCACTGCAAAATGAAAAAATTAAATGTTATCCACCTAAAACTGCTATTGTAGTAACAGATAAAACGGCTATGATAGAATTGCAGGCACTATTGGATATTACTGTGAAGAGAATTATAATGTCAAACGAAATTAGTGAAACTTGTAAAGATTTGACACTGATTAGTAAATGGGGATTTGACGGAGCTTCGAATCAAGCCAATTATAAGCAGAAAGTTGGAAGAGAAAATGAAGAAGATGAGGACTTTGACGATTCTAGCGTATTTATGGGTAGTTTGATTCCTATCAAATTAGTGTCTGGTGACAGAGTTATATGGGAAAATGATTCCCCAAATTCCTCATTATGGTGTCGTCCGCTGTTTTTTAAATTCATGAAGGAAAACAAATTCAGCATTTTGCAAGAAAAAAATGCGATTGAGGCAGAGATTAACAATTTAGTTAAGACAGTGGTTGATGATTTGACCATCTCGCACAACCTAATACTAACCATGATAGATGGTAAAGCGACTGCAGTTCTTTGCGATACATCAACACAAAGATGTGACATATGTAAAGCTACTCCAAAGGAAATGAATGATTTGTCCTTGGTTTTGGCAAAAGAAATTGATGTCGATTTATATAAATATGGTTTATCGTCGTTACACATCTGGATACGATTCATGGAATGCATTCTTCATATAGCGTACAGATTAGATTTGAAGACATGGATGGTGAAAGGTGACAGTAAAGCTATTATGGAGAGCAAAAAGAGAAATATTCAGGAAGCATTTAAATCCGAAACAGGACTTTTAATTGATGTTGTGAAACAGGGTCATGGTACAACAAATGATGGGAATACTGCGAGGAGATTTTTCGAAAACCCCGATATTGCAGCTTCGATCACAGGAGTAAATGAAGAATTAATAAAAAGATTTAAAACTATATTAGAAGCAATTTCGTCGGGTCACCGTATTGATATATTGAAGTTTAAAGATTATACCGAAACCACCATGGAACTATACATTGAATTATATAATTGGTTTTACATGCCTGCAAGTGTTCACAAAGTTTTAGCTCACGGAGCAGCTATTATTGAAAGCTTGGGTATAGTGCCCATTGGAAAATTATCCGAAGAAGCAGCTGAAGCACGCAACAAAGATTTTCGGAGATATCGTGCTCATAATTCGAGGAAATTCTGTAGAAAAGCTACTAATGAAGATATTTTGAACAATTTGTTAATCAGCTCTGATCCACATATTTCAAAGATACGACACAAACTGGTGCGAAAACACAAAGCCTTTTCAGAAGAAGCAACAGCTTTGTTGATCGTTAAGGATACATTTGTTGACGATGATGATCAAGAAAATTTAGGGGTTTTAACTGAAGACCCGTTATTGTCAGAGCATGGTGTTGAGCATGGTGCAGGCCCCTCCTAAAAATATTGGTAAATGATTTGAATTTTGAATTTGTCTTTGTAAGTCTCACACATACAGAACACAGATTTGTAGTCGTGGATTAGGCCTATTGGGGAGACCACTGATAAAAAAAACGCGCCTAGTTCTCTACCTCTGGGGTGGTGTGGAATAGAGAATACAATAATTATCACTGCTAAGTATTCTAAGATTTAGGTGACTTTTAAGATATTTTCGTTCAAAAAAATCTAAAAAAGTCTAACTACCTACTAAGTCACAGTAAACTACAGTAGACGATTAGATGCAAATAAATTGTACTATTAAAATACTTATCCAACAATTGGAAGAAATTTGAGATTTTGTAGACTTAAATGCGATTTTAATAAGAAAAAAAATTAAAAAAAAAATTCTCCTAAATCGCAGCAAAGCGCAGTAGCTGACTAGTTGTAAAAATAAGCTAATAAATAGTACTATTTTAATATATACATCGCAGTTGGAGATGTTTTCAGATTTTTGAGATTCTTTAGATTTTATGATTTTTTCTATACAAAAAAATATTTAAAAAATTGTAGTACTAAAAATAATGCGTAAAATAAAAAGTCATAGAACAATAATTTACTGTATTAGATAGTAGAACAAATTTGCATCATTAATCAGTAAAAATAAGATGACTTTTTTTTTAATGTCCTAAGTCCACTACGTATATAAATCAACCCACCGTGGCGTCCGTCCGTCCGTTCGTCCGTTCATCCGTTCGTTCGTCCATCCGTCCATCCGTCCATCTGTCACCAGGCTGTATCTCATGAACTGTGATAGTTAGCCATCAGAAATTTCTACAGACTATGTATTTCTGCTGCCGCTATAACAACAAATACTAAAAACAGAATAAAATATATCTTTCTCTGCTCCCATACAAAAAAGTGTGTTTTTTTTTGCTCGTTTTTATAAATAATAGTACGGAACCCTTCGTGCGCGAGTCTGACTCGCACTTGGGCGGTTTTTCTCGTTACTGTCATACAAAATATTACATGAAAGGAGCCGAGAATTTGTCTTATATTCAGGTCACGCTAGTTTGAAGTGTAACACATGGAGCGATGTAAAATTGGCCAAGTGAAATTCTCCTAGATTTTAGAACGATTTTAGCTATCTAGAAACTTGCTTTGTGTAATAGAATTAAATTTCTTGATAAACATACATAAGTAGGTAGTAAAACTAAGCAAAAAAACGGGTTGCACCCCGGGAGTGCCGGCAGAAGTGATAACTTGAATATTAACGTTGTGCATTTTTTGATATTCTGGAATGGTTAGGGAATTATTTTGCACGAATTGCTTTAATTATCAGTATAAAAGTACTATAATTTATATGGTAAAATACAATATTCATTACTTACACTATCGTACACAAACATGACAATTTATATTACATTAAAATTTAACACTTCAGAACTATTACAATCTGTCTTACGAATTTAACCTCTTTGGAGAAACCGAAGGTTTTGTCTGTGCATAAGATAGTTATCCAGTTTTGGAAACCAAAACTCAAAAAGACAGATGTCATAAAGTTCAAATTCCTTCGTAACTTAAGTGACCTCACGGTCACATCTCCTGACGCGAGACCTGACGGGAGTTTAACATTTTTTAGCCATCACAAAAGTGCACAACGCCGCTAAAGAAGTTTTCACTTCAAAGATACCCAATTATTGTAGGCATTGCAGGTATTTTTAGAACCTTACCATGTTTTGAACTCCTTTTATTTTCCTTTCGCCAACAAAGAAGTATGTAACGGCTGCATTTTTATAACAACGATAGCGACAATTATCTGGCTTTTATTACACATACTAAACATGTCAGTTTTATTCAATAAACGTCACAATCATCCCTACTTCCCTACTAATATTATAAATGTGAATGTAAGTTTGTTTGTTACGCTTTCACGCGAAAACTACTCAACTGTACACACATTTTTGAAGGTATTAGAAGTAACATAGGCTATATATCATCACGCTACGACCAATAGGAGCGGAACAGCAATGAAAAATGTTGCAAAAACGGGGAAAATGTAACGCAAACGAAGTTGCGCGGGACAGCTAGTAGGTCAATAAAATAACAAAACGCAGACTCTTTTTAGGTAAACACAGAACACACAATCCTACATTTGCCAAAATTCACACAAAGGTCACAAATCCAAAAACAAGCTAATCACGGTAGCGGTCAAACAATAAACAAGAAAGGCCATGATGCGCTTTGTTTACAGAAATAAAACGCTCATGTCTTAAAATAAAACGCAGCGTGTAAGCACGATGGAGAAAGGACGAATTGAATCTTAGCAGTTCTCGTGCTTTGTGCGCGCGTGACGTATGTTATCACGTTGTGTTAGGAGGGGAGATGATTGTGGTTTGTCCGTCGTGTGCAGCGTTGTGCGTGCGCATAGATAGTAGATGTAATTCTTCATGTCCGAGCTAGCATGTTTCTTGTTTTACATAGGGTATCTGGGTAAGCGGGCAATGGAAAGAATAAGTTCGAAATATGCATTATAATTGCTCGTTATGGTACGTTGAGTGGCCTTTTGCGTGCACAAATTGTTTATTTATTTTACTATTTATGTACACACAATAGACAACACAAGAAAAAACATAAAATATTAGAGTACAACGGTACTGCTTATTTCATATGAAATCTTTTTAATGAAAAAGAAATGTATGTATGTGTGTGAAAGAAGGATGAGAAAAAATGAGTTATTGTGCCTTAACTAACTAAACCTATAAATATATATAAATATGTATAAATACACATATAACTAAACATAAATACATAATGCTAAGATATATAAACAAATAAGAATATATATATATATATATATAAATCACAATTGAGAGAAAAGGAAATTGTTTTTCATTTTTCCTTGATTAGTAATTCTGAAGTAATGAGACACCCAGGTTAAACTTCTAAATATAAACATAAGATGGCAATGCCAAATCCGATTAAATAGCAACAGGAAGAGAGGAGTCACGATGACGTTGCACTTCATACATTTTACGCGTAACCAGACAATCTACATTAAATCCACCCACTTGCACAAAAATCGGTCAAGTGCGGGACATCTGTATAGGAGCTCGTGGCTAAATAATGACAGCCGCACGGGTTGATTTTTAAGGTTAAACCGTGCTTGTCGAGGTTGGTCCGTGGATGGGTGACCATTATTACATACCGAGTTTCCTCCGTGCTTCGGAAAGCACGTTAAGCCGTTGGTCCTGGCCGTCATCTGTAGATCTTTGACAGTCGTTAGGAGTAGTCAAAAGCCAAAAGTCTGACATCCAGTCTTACCAAGGGGTATCGTATTACCCAGTTACTGGGTTGTGGAGGTCAGACAAGCAGTCGCTTGATGTAAAATACTGGTACTCAGCTGTATCCGGTTAGACTGGAAGCCGACCCCGAGATAGTTTATGAAAAGGCTATGCAGATGATGATGATGCGGGACATCTGAATGTAGGTACTGTTCGCATTTCCAAGTTCTTTATGTATTCAAGATTATGGAAAGAAACTCGTGGAAAATAATAACAGCCACTCGGATCAATAGTCAGGTTAAGTCACTTCCCTGAGGATGGGTGACCACTGATTACATACTGGGCGGGTATCCTCCATCCCTTGGAAAGCACGTTAAGCGTTTTTTTTTTTTTTGTGAATGGCATCTCGCAGTTCAACCTATGAGGTTGTCGTCTGCTTAACCGGACTATCCTGTGGGTGCCTTTAGAGTAAGGCCTTCAGCCAGGGCATAAAAACTTACAAACTAAGCGACTGCACGCTGAGGGCACCCCCTGTGGGGTACGAACCTCGGCTTAGGGCGACGCTGGGGGAGGACTGCATGGGGACAGGCTGGATCTGAATGGTATCATTATTTAGGGGCTGATTTAAAACTACTGGCACAGCATCGCGGGCTGGCTCGAGCGAGGGTCGGGGACGTTAAGCGGTTGGTTTTAGATGTCATTTGTAGATCTTTGACAGTCGTTACAGGTAGTCAGTGGCCCGAAAGTCTGACAAGCAGTCTTAGCAAATGGGGTAATTGCAGTGAGAGAGAAAGGATTTTCAGAGCCCAAAAATATTGCATTAGATCAATGACTGGAATAAATTCAACAGACAGCTGCGTTCCTATATTCAAATCCCTGAACTTACTAACCTTTCCGTCTCTCTATATTTTTTTTTTTTGAAATGGCACTGTTTGTAAAAGGTAATCAAAATTTATTTTGTTCAAATATTGATCACTCAACGAGGCCAACATTAATCATCATCACCTTCCTGCCCTTGTCCCATTTTATTTGGGGTCGGCGCAACACGTCTCCTTTCTCCATACTCCTCTGTCATTCGTCATGTTGTCATTTACTCCTTTTTCCTTCATATCATTTTTTACACAATCCATCCATCTTTTCTTTGGTCTTCCTCTCCCTCTCCATCCATCCAAATTTGTATTCATCACTCTTTTAGTCACATGTGTTCCATCCCCCCTCATCACATAAGATCTCAATATAAAAATCTTTTGCATACAGGTAAATTTTAAACAGCACTGCTGAAAAAGAATATAATGCATATGGGACCAGTGGTATACAATAAAATACCTGATGATATAAAAAAATTTACATTACAAATATTTAAAAAGAAATTAAATAAATTTGCTAGTTGGAAAATGTTATTATACAGTAGATGAATATTTGAATGACAAATCCATATGATTATTTATAAACAATGATTTTCAGATTGAGATTTTAATTGTATTATTTGACTAATTGATAACCTATTATTGTCGTTGTATTATTGACTAATTGTCAACTTATTATTGACTAATTATTAACTTGTTTTTGACATTGTTTACCACTGAATGAATTTACAAATTGAATTATTTATATTTTTCATTGACTATCTTATTAATTTGACATTAGATCTATAAATTTTTGTTTTTATAAATTATTTCATAATTAAATTCTACTTCAAAAATTGATGCATGTCTCACGGTAGAATGTATTGGATCCTTCTCTTACTTAACACCATATGTTTGTACCTACATTCTTAGCAAATAAATTATATCATTTCATTTCATTTCATTTCAAAGGGTATCGTTTTACCCAGTACTTACTAACTGGGTTGTGGAGGTCAGATGGGCAGTCGCTCCGTATTAAATACTGGTTTTCAGCTGCATCCAGTTAGACTGGAAGCTAATCCGAACATAGATGGGAAAAGGCAAAACAGATAGATAATGGGTGATAATGATAACTTTTTAATTTCGCTTGTATTGTTTTTTGTTGCAATCCCAAAATCTGAATTCATTTTACAAATACATAATTTATTATGAACGCTTTCATAATGTTGTCATATCATTAAAATAACCTATTTAATAGTAGTAGGATGAAATTAATCTGATCTGATTGATGTGACAACGGAATATTTTATTTGAAATATATACGTAATAAAAAATCTCATTCATAGTGAGCAGGAAATGCTCTGTGATGGTTTTTAAGAGGGATTTAGCAAGCAACACACTTTCCCAGTGAAATACCTAGAGGATACGGAAATTGTGTCATTTAAAATTTCTACACAATTAATTAAGTCCATGTCCAAGTCCTACCATAGTTTTGCGTACCTAATGGGCAAAGTTAGTACCAAGAACTGCACGGAATGTGATTTGATTGAAGACGTGTATCATATTTTGGTGGAATGTGTCCGAAACGAGGCTGAGAGGATTTCTTTTGGGCTTGCTTACGGTATTAGCTTACATGACACCGGTGTAAGTAATATTATTCTTGCTACCCCCTTATCAGAGGAAGCGCGATTCTTATATAAAACGGTTGATTGTGCTTTAAAACGTAGATAAGATTAGTATGTAAAATGTGAATATTTAAGTTAAGATGTCTGCACCTATGGGGATGGCATGATCACGCATGATCAAATCCCCTATCTATCAATAAAGATTTAAAAAAAAGTCCTACCATTGTGCATCGACCACTCAAAAAAAAGCGCGTATTTGCAAATTATAAAATTTTATCGAAGCTCTCGTACGAACACTCACTCTGGCATTTATTGTTTGTTATTTTCAGTCAGCCAAAATGTCAACACACTCATTATCATTCAAGGAAACAATATTACTACCAAAAACTTTTTAACAACAGCTTTCGGTGATCAATCCCTATTATAGGTACTTAATTACCCCCACTGATCACAACACATAGGTAACATGTGTACCTATTAACATTAGTATACTGAAGAGAATCATCCGCAAATGATCCTCAACCTGTCCAATGACCTTTCAACAACCAAAAGTAAACTGTGACGGGAAGAAAATAAATCTCAACGGCGCAAGCGCAGAGAACGTCCCAAAATAAAGTCAGGCGCACGAGGTATCGAGTTCCCCTCAGTTTCAACTAGCGTGTGCTAGAAGGCACACCTCAAGCCTGTGATAAATCTCTAGTCGTTCAAACCCTCCATAGTGTCTCAAGCTGCAACAATATGACAAGTAAAGTGCTGTAAACCTATTGCATTACCCCAATAACCCTTCTTGTGTGATTGGATTACCCCAGTGTTTTTTTATGTGCCATAATTTTGCTGTAAGTATCCGCTTTGTTTTTTTTTATTAATAATTTGATAAATAAATTAAATTTACGCTTTACACTGACACTTTATTGTGACAACAAAAAAAAATAACAAAGAGTCTGACAAATCACTTGGCTGGTTAATTTTAATACAATGCGAAGCCGTGGATTTGTTTTAAAATAATACACTGAACTTCCAAGCTATGGAATGGCACACAATTTTATCACCAGCACTATGCCTTTTAAAATTATAATGAAACTATTTAATTCAATTAACAAAGTGACTTTGCATTTAACCCTAAACAAAGAAGTTGTACTTACCCAACCTACTGCGTTACCCCCTTCTCACCTGTCATTGACAAAAATAAGCGTGTTTTCTGCATGACGTCACAAATCGAGACGTGTTCAGCACGTGTTATAAAACTGCGTCATTTTGAATAATATTTAACAAACTAAGATTATCTTGAGACTATTTATGACTATCTTCGCTTTCTAATAATAGGTGCGTTTACCTTATTATGGCGTAAGTGATCGTACTAGACCGATAGTCATTTGTTTATTAATTGCTATTAGATTTAATGTTACATTGTTAATAGAAGAATAATTTAACTGAAATTATGAAGAATTATACATCTCTATTTAAAACATTTGACAACCTTGAAAAATGAAACGTCCATTACAATTTTCACAAACAATAACAAAGGTCTTCCAAGATAAATATTTGTTTGACAAAGACGGCGGACTATGAATTGGTTCAAACGACTTACAGTATAAAGCGAGATAGATAGAGGTAATGCAATCTCACCGCGTCCAACACGTTATTTTTACTGAGTTTAGCTGGAACCGATACACTGATACACTTTTAGCTGGCACCGATTAGAACGCTAAAAAATTACTTATCAAAGAATTATATCGAAATTCTCGTATTGGTTGGAAAATTATGTGTCAAGTCTCATGTAAGCTTTTATGATTAATTGACTGAAATAACAAAAATAAAATATGAAAACCAGATATAACGAAATTGACCAGAAGGTAGGGTTCAGTATGAGTTCGATTCAATAGATAAAGTAAGAAATAAGTAAATGGAAGTGTGAAAGTGGTAATAGAAGTTGGTTGTCATGGTATGGGCATGTAATGTGGAGGAATGAGGAAAATGTCGTGAGGAAGGTTTGAGGGTGTATGTAGATGTCCATAACAGTGGAACAAGACCAAAGAAACCATACATATACAGTAATGAGTTAAGGTTGATTTGGCTAGACAAGAAGTATGTGACGAGATGACTAATAGTAGAGAAGTATGGATGAAGAAGACATGCTGAGCCGACTCCAAATAAATCCTACTAATATTATAAATGCGAAAGTTTGTGAGGATGGATGGATGTTTGTTACTCTTTCACGCAAAAACTACTGAATAGATTAGGATGAAATTTGACACACGGGTAGTTTATAACCTATATTAACACATAGGATACTTTTTATCCCGATAGTATGTTCCTGTGAGACAATTATCGAACTCCACGCGGGCGACGCAGCGGGCATAAGATAGTTATTAAATATATTGGGATCAAGGCAGGAGATTGATGAGAATGGGTAAGATATCGGTTGTTTTTACGTTGTTAATAAATAAAAATTCTAAATTGTTGTAAAATGTGAAGAGACTCCTAAAAAGTTCCTTTTTGAGACAGGATTCGGCCTAGGTATTTCAGATGTTCATGAGATACTGTAATCATCAAGTTGCCCGCTTGTTTGCCACTCTTAAATCCTAAAAATACTTGCATGATACCTAAAGACTAAAAAAACAAGAACATTCCAGCTTTGCGGGAAGGAAAACATGATTCAGCAATGATTCAAATGATTACTCAGTCAGTTTAATATTCACAGTCATTGAAAACACATGATTTTTACTAATGAAATGTCATACTAACAAAACAGACTGGTTTTTTTTTGTTTATACCTATATTCTGTTTCCTAAAATTATGCGTAGTTTTTATTATGTTAATATATTGTGCCACAAAATTGTTTACTTCTATTTGTGGAGGCTTGTAAATGGCTTGTCGTTGTTACGTCACTATAAGTTCTGTATTGTTAGCTGCAAGCCACCCAAACACAATAAAATAAATTAAATACAATATTTTTGCAATACTCTTTTATAAAATTTAAATCTTCTGTAATTTTTAAAAGGTAAAACGACTATAAAAAATACTCTTATAAATATTCAATACATAAAAGAGAAATAAAACTGACAAAAATAAAATTCTATCACGAATTTCGCAAAGTTATTAAAGTTTTAATAAACACAGTTGAAATAAAACAGTTTGAAAACTAGATTACTAAGATATTATTTTAGTTTCAAAATATATCGTTGTGATTCCTAAGTTCACAAACATTTTATTAATTTAGGATTTCCTGAAACTTTGGAGTATGAAACTGGGCCTATTGTTGCTTGTATTTACTTAAGAACCAACTGAAACTTCAGTGTCTGTTTTCAAATAACAATTTACAACTAGAAATTAAAGATTTGTGTTTGTTACTGTTTACTTGTATACAATTGAATCTATACTAATATTATAAAGCGGCAAAGTTTGCATATTCGGATGTAAGGAGTAATCTTCTGAAGTACTAATCCAAAAATTATTTTACTAATAGGCTAAATTTAAAACGTTACCGTTTTAGATCATAACGCGAGCAAAGCCACGGACATGTGTTAGATAAAAAAACAATTTCAGCATACAAAAGAGCTTTCAGAGTCCTTCCTCGTCTCTCTTTTTATCGTGTTTAAGGCAGTCTTTATGAAGTTGTCCCACAATTTAGCTAGGAGTTTGAAACTATCACTAGCATCAATCAATAGGGGATCGGACTGGGTAAAGAAAACGACATTCTATTTTGTCCGTCAGACAGGTAATACAAAAATATTAGACACGTATTTTTTGTTTTATCAAAATATCAAAATATTACTTAGTTAGAACTCATTAAAGTTGGAGAGTGGGGGCTTACTACGTCACAAGTAGGTATAAAACTTACCTACATGTGACGTCATGCGCCATTTCAACTCAATATATCTCCGTAATTTTATGACCACGTGAAAAAAGAAAAAAATACGTGTCCAATACTTTTCAATAAACTACCCGAAGGACAAAGAAAAAAAAAATAGGAGTATCCCCTATTCTTAAAGATTGCTGGTATCAGGGCACACAAAACATGGTATTTAAATTAGGTCTCCCAACATTTCTGGAACAGAACTGCATTACAACTATCGCCTATTAACAGAGGAAGATTACAGGAACAGGTTTTTCTCTATTCCACCAACCTGGATTCTGAGTCCGTTTAGAAATAATAATAAAAGAATAACACACTTATTCTTCATTCCGATCATGAAGAAAGGGGAAAAAATGATAACCCAGTATATTATTAAAAGGGTGAAATCCCAGTTCACGTCCTACATTTTATTACTCCCACAAAAAGCTATGTTAATCTGACCCTAAAACCTTCTTCGCATGTCTTCCCTAAAAGCCTTACACACCATATTTCAAAACGTCACAATGATATAAAAAGATTTCATCATTTACCTTTTCTCAGTGCTTGCTGCTAACATTATTCTGATGTACTGTCAACAATATGATAGATTTCTACGGAATAATTTTATATTTATTATTCAGTACAAAAAATGTGCTTTACCAGTTTCTTACGTGTTTTTACACGAGTAAACAAATATATGAGATATATTCAGATTCGTATTGGATAAGATTTGGAGTAGAATAATCGTACTGGATAGTCTTAGAGGCTAAAGATATAAATATTTAGATTTGGATTTCATTAACCGACTTCCAAGAGGAGGAGGTTCTGTGTTAGACTGTAGGTGTGTATTTTTTAAATTCATTTATGATTAACGGATCGGAATCTACGGCATACAACTAAGCACTTGTCAGAATAAAAAACATAACAGAAATAATCTGCTAGTAAGCAAAAGAGAATTTATCTATACATGCCTAAACAAGCCATAAGTTTACCATGTCATATCAAATACCTACTGAGCGAGAGAAATCAAAAAATAATGATAATTCTCTTATTAGCTATAACATACTCCTTAGTCAGTGATCACAAACTTTTCGTAACAATATTTCTGCAGTTCACTTGGTGTCGTTTACTGTTGCTTTGATTCTCATGAGTGTAGAAACCGAGATTTAAAACCAAAGTATTCCTATTGTATATTTCTTTATTGTTTTCCCATTTTTGCTAAAAGTACCTTGCCAGTCATACATACCTACATACATCAATTCACGCCTTTCTCCCATGGGAGTCGTCAGAAACCACAGAACGCTGCTTGACAGTCATTGTTATATTTTTAACCAAAAATAAATTAAAACATCAATAACATCGTGAATTAATTAACCCGGAACCAAGAAAACAATGCTTCACGCAGTTTTCAAAGAAAAGCTTGTCGAAAACGCACAAAAGCTTCTTTGTGTACAAGCCAAATACGTAGAAAGGTGATTCGAAGTGTTCAATGAAAAGAAAAAAAAATAAGCCGTCTGCCAAAAGGACTAAAAATAATAATGACGCTTTCATTACTCGCCTACAAGGGAAGCTGTGGAACGTATTCATAACAACCCACGCGTTGGAAATTAATGTATTAACACTGGAAGCAAAACATCGGAGTTTTTTATTTTATAATGATGTAAATGTTTTGTTTATCTAGAAAATATTATTAGGTGAGACGTTTGAAATATGCGGAATTCAGAATAGCTGCTATTTATAACGCTTTACTAGTTAATATACTCACGTGTTGACTGCCTTGTTGGTATAGAGGTGGTAAGCGCGCGTGCTGAGCATAAGGAGCCGTCCATTAATCACGTGATGTTTTTTTTAGCATTTTTTAACCCCCTAGGTGATACGTGGTGAGGTTTAAGACTACCCCCCGCCCCACCCAAAATCACGTGTATTTTTAGTACCTACACAAAATCTTAATTTTTTTAGAAAATTAGGTTTTAAATACAGGTACTTCATTCGTTGCCTGGCAACGGCAAGTCAAGGTCACACTACAAGCCGCTTTTCGAGTTAGAACCGCGCGTTTGACGAAAATATAAATACACGTGATATCTTACTACCCTACCCTGTGATATTTCGTGATATTCGCTAACCCCCCCCCCCCTTTCAAGCCTCACGTGATTAATGGATGGTCCCTAAGGTGCTGGGTTCAATTCTTAGGTTGGACAAAGTGTTATTGGGTTTTCCCATTAATAGCAGCCACGGAGTCTGGATTTGAGCCCAGTTCATTACAATAGGATCGTGCCCTATTACATAGGACTTAAACATAACTGGCAAAATGTGGGTTTTCTATAAGGTACTAGAACCTCTGCCTGACCTTTAGGCGATTACATGCGTGATGTTATGTTGTTCTCTTACAATAGGGGTGCGGACTGGGTAAAGAAAACGACATTCTATTTTGTCCGTCAGACAGGTAATACAAAAATATTAGACTTGTATTTTTTGTTTTATCAAAATGTCAAAAAATTACTTAGTTAAAACTCATTAAAGTTGGAGAGTGGGGGCTCACTACGTCACAAGTAGGTATAAAACTTACCTACATGTGACGTCATGCGCCATTTCAACTCAATATATTATCTCCGTAATTGTATGACCACGTGGAAAAAGAAAAAATACGTGTCCAATACTTTTAAATAAACTACCCGACGGACAAAGAAAAAATATGTTATCATCCCCTATTCTGATTTCAAGTATATGATCAAAGTCAGATTCTTATCCAAAGTTCATAAGTTCACATTTAATATCTACACGACAACTGACAAATGTTTACATCTTTACATAGCAATAAATACTTTCAAACGAATGATTTGATCTCTTGAAAATGTTTCATGAAAGCTCGTTTGTCTGGCACAAAGTAAAAATGCAACTGTCAATCCTCCTAACCGTCTTATTTTATTAACAACCAATTTTGAAACCTCAGCAATACGTTAAACAGCAAATCAATCAGAAATCTGCTGACAAAATCACATCAGACTTATTTTGTCTTTTAATCAAACAATGGAAACTCTCAGAAAATCTGACACTAAAATTAAATGAAGCAGTTACCAATCTGTCTTCAGAAATGAAGATAGAACATGAAGAGAGATACGATCACAAACAGTCCGTTTTGATCCATGACTCCATCATGTAGTCTCGTACGTCAGAGTTTAGTTCTATTTGCCTTGTGACGTAGAATATGATGCGATTCTTATTCTAAATATATTCTCTTCGTCAGAGAAGAAACAGGATTATATAAAGATAGTGGTGATATTAATAATGATAAGGAAATGTGGGAGGTATGTGACGTCGCAAAACTTGTGAAACAAAAATAAACACACTGTCACAAACTGATTCTCAGACAATAACAATAAGAATATAGGTACCCACATAAGTTACACGTATCACCAAAACACAACGATAATGTCATTATTCACAAATAACCCAGTAACCGATTGAGTTACGACACGAAATGACTCAGGAAAGAGTCAAGCAGAGCCAAGACACCTATCGACACTTTCCAAATAATTATCTAACACCCGAACATTACATTCAGTCTTAGAAATAAATACTGTAGAAAAAGTTGCCTATTTTTGCCAACGATGATACACTTGGTCTACCAACGCAAAAAGCAAACGTAATAACAAAAGAAAATCCTTGAAAAACTCAGTAACAACTAGAACAAAACTACCAACTCTACAAATTATAATCTTCCATTTTTAAAATTTTATGAAATCTAGAAAATAACTTTCTCTTATTGTAATTTCCACTCTATGTATTTAACCAAAAAGTTCATAACTCTGGAAACTGTATCGAAAGAAGAAGGTCTAAAGCAAGTTTTAACTTTGCGAATCCTGATGTGAATTACACTTAATGATTCATGTTACAAGTCTTCAATGACTGTAACTATGCACCTGATAACATTTGTTCGAAAATACTAAAACTATTTGACAAAACTTTACATCACACTTAATTTCCACTTTATACTTCATGTCATAAGATTCAAAACCACTATTCTCACTAATAACCTGATGTAACCGCTGCCGCTGAAATATCAAACTGTGTTTCTTGGGATAGATGTTTTATTTCTTTCTCCATAAGATTGAAAATCATTTGCTGTAACTAAGACTAAAAGTTTAGTCAAACAGGCGCGTGAAATACCAAACGTTTCTATTTATAACGGCAGCCGGATCTCAGAGGATGTGCCTTGTGCGAACACCAAATTTAACTTCTCAGTTTCGTACATAACGTTAGCTACGTATTTGATGCCATAAAACTCTATATTTTTAGTGAAGGTCGTTTGTCTTTGAAAGGTTATTTTGTAGGAGAAACTCGTGGCTTTTTTTTTTAGTTGAATCTACATCTTTATTTCAGTCGCTTCCTCCTTAATAGACGCTTCCTTATAGCCCTTTGAATATTCTGAGCGTCCAATGTCACTCGACTCGCCATCTGAATTTTAAAGCAGAAATTCACCTTCTGAAGAAATACGTCTTTGATCAATATTGGATCTCTGTCTTCGTCGCCAAATCGTATATTAATGCAAATCTCATCGAAATCTTTCCTGTTCGAGATTTCAGTTTTAGATTGAGATCTACGTTTTATAAAGTGCGAGAATCGACGGGAAGTGAGTGGTGTTTTAAGAGAATTTATCGATTTCCTGTGATTTTGTGTAAAAATAGAATACGCATCACAGTCATGTGTGGGTGAAAGAGGCAACTAAAAGGAGAACGGATGGCTTCACATGTTTGTAGGTTCTAATTACGTCATGCAAATAAAAACAACAAAAAATATCCAGTAACATTTACAAAAACTATGCAACCGCGAATAAATCATAGTGATAAGTGACAATCAAATGGGAACCAGTACTATCAATTTAGCCTACTACCTAAGTCGACTCTGAACCATTTATAGAAAATTCAAAACCGTATTTTTTTAATAATGATATGAAAGAGAAAGGAGTAAATGACCCACATGCCATCTTTTAAACCAAGATTTGTCTCAAAGTAATATCAATAGATAAAAACGCCAGTAGTTCACTTACTGCCGTCATTTCCTAAGCATCACACCTCCCAAATACATTAGACACCATTACGAACGTGTTGGTTTTCTCACGATGTTTTCCCTCATTCTGAGAAGCCATTGATAAATGATATAGGTATAGATATTTCAAAAACACATTAGCAGCCGTTTAGGTTTTCAATGTCTCGATATCGCGTTTCTGTCCTGTTAGTATCGCAGTATGCTTTATGTAATATTTTTTGTGCCATTTTACTGGTCGTAATATTGTAGGATCTCTCTATTATAGGCCTAATATTGTCGAGAGTAATGTTTACTTGTATATTGGTTGGTAACAAGAACGTTTTATATGTTTGGTATGAAACCCTTCTCTGTATTATGACGGACTTTCTTTGATGATTTTATATTCTTTGCATTGAACGACTTCAAAATATTGTATTATAATTTGCAACCTGATCCTGATATGATACCAATTAATCCACTTATCTGCATACCCTTTTGCCAACTAAGTTGGGGTTGGCTGGTCTAACCGGCTGCAGCTGAATACCAGTATTTTACACGAAGTCCGCCGTTAGTTTCTCATTACCCAGATTTTGAATAACAAGCAAATAATTGTTACTGCTGGGCGAAGGCCTGTCCCCATGACTTCCAGTTATTTCGCTTGTGGACCACTATTTCTTCCCACCATCGTAAATTTCTCCTAATTTCAATACTTTCTTCACCAGGTACGTAAACAGCACTGAGCAACTATGGAGCAGTTCGAGTCACTACTGACGTGCTGCGTCTGCCTCGACCGGTACCGGAATCCAAAGCTGTTGCCATGCCAGCACAGCTTCTGCATGGAGCCGTGTATGGACGGCCTTGTCGACTACGTCAGGCGACAGGTATGGATCGATATTCTGCTTCACTATGATCCAGTCTCTTGAAAGATGCTCTAGTTAGAAGTAGTTTAGTAATAAGTTAAGATGTAAGTTTACTAATTTCGCTTTTTTGTACAAATATGCTTATTTGGTCAAGAACAAGTTGGAAGGTAAAGAGTGTTATATAAATTTGTTTGTAAATATGTACATAAAATTAAAAATCTTTCATGCAAGATTTTTATAGAATAAGATATTATACAGACAGTGAACATCTAACTTCAAATTATATTCCTTTACAGGTCAAATGTCCAGAATGCCGTGCCGAGCACCGAATCCCATACCAAGGAGTTCAGGGATTTCCCACAAATGTCACTCTCCAGCGATTTTTGGAACTTCATGCAAACATTGCTGGAGAGCTCCCAGACCCGACTGCTGGACAGGTCATGGAGAGATGCAACGTATGCTCAGAGAAAGCATACTGTGCACCATGTGCCCATTGCGACAAAAAAGTCTGCGAAGATTGCAAGTCAGCACACATGGAGGTCTTACGTAGAGAAATTTCAAGAATCAACAATCAAATCCGCCGTGGCCTCAACAGGCTTCAAGATATCCTTGGAGTGGTTGAACGAAATACAACAAACCTCCAGACAAACTGCGGAGCAGTGGCCGGAGAAGTTGACGAAATACACAAAAGACTAGCCAAGGCATTAAAGGATAGAACCGATTTCTTAAGAAACGAAGTTGATCGCTATCTAGCTACTGAACTTAGAAACCTTACTCATTTGAAAGATAACCTAGAGTTAGAATTAAGTAATATACAAAGTAATTGTGATCTCGCCGATAAATATATGAACGACGACGTAGAATGGGAAGATACGGAGTTAGTAGACACTAAAGAAATTTTCCTCAAAACAGTCGAGTTCCTAAGAAACTTCGATTATGAAGCTGGTGATTATAATCGTAGAGTACGTTTCATTATGACTCATGACCCAAACCAACTGGTCATGCATGTCGCAAGCTATGGTGAGCTAAACATCACGCAGCCTAACGCGTATTCTGCGGGAATGCCACAAAACCAAGGTCTGACCAGATCTAAGAGTGATCATCGTTTAGCTACGCAGTTCCGCACACAGGAAGAGGCAAAGGGCTGGCAAGAAAACGATGAGCCAGTCTTAGGCGGTCGTAAATTCGGTGAACGTCGTCCTCCGCCGCCCGAAAAGCCCTCGAGAGACTATGGTGCTACCGATGACTACAGCGGCTATGAGTCCGAACATAGACCAACTAGATCTAGGTTCCGTTCTCGTTTCGTCAAGAGTCACTTAGACAATGACTCTGACTCAGAACAAACCACTCGCGCTGCTAAGACGGAGCAACAGCAGAAAGAAAAGGAGAAGGTCACTGATACCGAAGATGCTACTCGTGGACCCCTTAGTGGGATATTCCGGTTGAGCGACTGTCCGCGTGTTATGCAAAGGATATTAGATGTTGACAGCGGAAAGAAGAAAGAGAAGAAAGAACCTCCCCCACCCCCTAAACCAGTTCAGCCCACACCTCAGCCGCGTCGTCCGCCACCTGCGCAGAGGCAGCAAAGTGAAGATGACGAGATAACGCGCCTCAAAAGACAAAACAAAGCCGGCGCAGCTGCCTCTTCTCAAGAACCTGAACGCGCACCTGCTCGCCCAGTGGAAGAAGAACGCACCGCAATAAACCGTAAACCACCTACACCGGCGCGGGAGGTGAGTTGGGAGGAAGATAGAGAGTGAACACTAAGCCAGCAGTACAACGTAGATTTTAAGGAAATCATCGATACTAACAAGAAAAAAATGCAACAACTAACGGCATTCCATAAAATACACTCCGTACACATCTAACTCATTTATATACACATACACAAACACTACAAAAAATATACCTACCGTTTTGGTGTCAATATCGATTTACATGTAATTTCTCAGGCGTCCAGTGATGGTGAATCCGATGAATCTGTTGGATCTCTGCAGCGTAATCAGCGTAAAAATGTAGCTGCACCACAAAAGCCGGTAACAACAGCAAGAAGACCGTCAGCCACTGAAGCACCCGCACCGCACCGGGCAGCTGCTCGTGCTCCCAGCACGGAATCAAGTGCATCCACTGAAAGCTCCGGCTCGGCGGTGAAACACACAGGTGCCATTTTAAGCATCGCAGAATTAAAAGCAAAGTACAGCCCAAACGCGCATCCAACAACTCCTGGATCTCGTTTCTCTTCCGCAGGCAACGAGAGAACAGCTCCAGCTCCAACAACAAACGGTACAGCCGGTGGCGCGCAACGCGTCCAGAGCCGCTTTGTCGGCTCGCAGCGGCCCACCCCCGCCCCCGCACCCGCCGAGCCGGTACACGAAGACTCCGACACGAGCTCCGAAGAAGAAACCGACTCGTCGGAGGAGAGTGACGAGGAGCCTGTCACGCAAAGAAAGCCCGAGAGCCAGGCGATGGCTCGAAGTGACATCGGTCCACTTCTCGCGCGTAGCACGAATGCCCGTAATGACGCCGTCGACAATAAAACTAAAGAGACACCTACACAGTCACGATACCGCACGAGACAGACGTCGCAGACAGAAGAAGAGCCCGCGCCTAGGTACAGCGCCGCATCTTCATTTAGCAACAGATACGGAAGCAAGCCAAGAGAAGAAGAACCAGCTTCATCTCTGGACGATGAAACGAAATATCCTACAGCTAGATCGAGATACCTCGCCCTGAAAGAGCGCCGCAACCGTCTCGCTAGAAGTAAAAGCAGTCACACCGGTTTCGGTGCAGGAGACGACGACGATCAGGACGAACCGGTGTCTCCCACGACAGCCTCACCCTCTGCGTACCTTGCAGCTCGATACGGCTCCGGCACTGGTGGTTCGGAGTTGTCTCGCAGCCGATCTTCACACGCACTAAAGTCCAGAGAAGCTTCGCCTGAACGGCCTCCTCCCGGTGAAAAAGACGGAGCGGCCCTCAGTTCTTGGGCGAGATATTTAAAGAACAAGTACGGATCGCGGGGCAAGGACCGCGACCCTGCTAGTACCACGTCGAGCACATCGCGTCGCCTGTCTCTCGGGCTACCATTACGCTCGGCAAACGAGCTTGCCAGTTCTGATGACGATTCAAAAAACGCGGCAGGCTCCCCCATCTCCCCTACGGCGGCTACAGCAGCGGTAGCAGGTTAGAAAGAGAAACGTGGCGTGTACATAGATTGAGTGCTTAGGTTTGGTTTGACAGATGGTTTGCTCTGCTAATATTCTTGTATGCTAATCTATTTTTCTGATGGTAGGTTTCGCAGCAGCCGGTTCCTCCCCTAGGAGCCAGTACATGCAGAAACGCCGTTTACAATTCAGCGTGGGGAGTCGGGGGAGCGAACCCGGATGCTTTACTTGGCCTCGTGGTATCGCTGTAGGGCCCGACAACACAATGGTCGTGGCCGATTCATCTAACCACAGAGTGCAGGTGAGAATTTCTTAACATGTTTCCATCACACATAAAACTAGAATTCAAAAGAAGTTTCGTTGTTTCATACAAAGATATATATAATGTGTTAATTTATTATTATCCTTGGATAGTATGGTGAACAGTAAAACTATAACCAAAATTGAGTTGCTCTGAAAAGAGATAATTTTATTTTATTACATAAACTAGTTTTAACAATTTTACAAAACATTCTTTAACATAACTTAATAACTAATTTTACCTGAAAAGAGAAACAACATTTAAAGCTATTGTTTCACCAGTTCTTATTAATCAGTATTATTTAAACTATTAACCTAACATAACCTCTATATTTTTCATGCTGTCTCAATCCTTCAATCTGACAGACAGCCCCATAGAGTCAAACAAGTTCACAGATTATAAATTATGTAATCAAAGTTATTACGCGGCAAATGCAAACTATACAAACTAAATGAAGTGTCACGCACTTTGTTTACATATATTATACAACTTCGTACTATAGGTTTCGAAGAAGTTATTATATTGGCACTGCCATATACCAGACTTTGAATTTGAAATTCTAAACAGCCGTCTGGTACATAAATACTAGTTAAATCCCAAGTCTCGGAATTTACTCATAAAATGTAAAATAATATTATTATTATGTCAAACTAGAAAATTCCTTTCCACTACAAAATCAACTGAAATATTCAAATCGAAAGCATTTATTATTTAAAATAAACTTTAAATATCGGAATCCAACTAAAGTTGTACGTACAAAATTTGCAATATCATTTCGATTCGTTGCAATAAAGACAGCATCATAGTTTCTCGTTATAAACGACGCCGTCACTTCGTGTGCGGCAGCTATTTTTGGAAAAAGTATATATTAGTTAATGGTCTTTTT
This sequence comes from Cerastis leucographa, assembly GCA_963082945.1. Taxonomy (NCBI): domain Eukaryota; kingdom Metazoa; phylum Arthropoda; class Insecta; order Lepidoptera; family Noctuidae; genus Cerastis; species Cerastis leucographa. The sequence continues at coordinate 2,840,014 of OY720361.1, forward strand.
TTTAATATTGATGTATTGTGATGTATGGGCCATAGTAGCCTAAAATAAAGATATTGCATTGTATTGTATAAACGTAACTCCATGACCGCTGCTCCAAATATACATGTTGAAGTGATGTTGGCCGCGTGCTCTCCATTTTGGCACAAGGTCATAACAAATATTTCGAACTATTTTAATACGGACGTAAAAAATTGCTGGTTTAATTACATAGGTATTTTGGGCTGAACAAGTACTTGAAGGGCTAAAAATAGACGCAGTCTTTCGAGACGGAGCTTTCACTACTTAAAGATAATAAAACAAATTAATACTTCAAAGACGTTGTCTGCGTGTCTGTGTGCATCATTTTAATTCGAAACTAGCGACCCATCACGGCTTCGTACAGGTGCAATTTACAATAATAAAGATAAGAAGAAGATAAAAATACATACAATTTTTCATACAAACCTTGACAATTATGAACAAAACTGTACTTTTTCATATTTACCTTTAAAAATTCCTCTTCTATATAGTAGTACCTTGTCTATGAAAATATGAATAGTTCCCCGTGACAAGAAAAATGCTTATAAGGTCTTTCAAATAGAATACAATATTCTCTGAAAAGTACACTCGATCTCTTCTGCATCTTGAATTGATGCTGTATAAAAGTCATTGCAATAAAAGCAAAAGTTTATGGAAGTAGCAAGCCTTGCTTTGTTATTCTTATTGCTGTTATAAGAAAATGCACTTAAGTTTCTTGAGAAGGATTGATCACTATTGTTTGACGTAAAAATATCCGGTAGTAACAATTCGCTTTGATTTTTGTATAAATACACTGTGTGAAATTCAGATTGACTTTACTTCTCGGTCATTCAATTCAAGCCACCATCACTAATATTTTTTGTTAAGCTGCAATGCGATCGAAAATAATGTACAGCCGGCAAATTTTGCGGTTGACCACTTTTCAACCTTTGTTTGGTATAAATAAATATTGTTAGTGTTTCCATTCTGTAGTCAATAATTTTACTAAAATAACTCTCTAATTATATGTTCCCACTTATAAATATAGTGCGAAAATAAATTTGTCTGTTAGATTTTATTTTTAGATGAACAAATCCGTACACAATAGTTCAGCCAGTAAAAGTCACCATGCACACAAAACCTATGAATATAAAAAGGAAAAGTGAAAGATAAATATTTTTACTAGTATACCAAAAATAATTTATAAGACTGTAACCCCTGAAAATAACCAACAAGAGCAGGTATATAACACGAGCCTAAATATGCACGACGACCAAGTTATAGAAGACCAGTTTATGCATATCTCACACTGACCGAAGAACCTATAAAACGCGAGGCCATTTACACTAGAAAAGTAAATCTTTATTTGTCGTCGTGCATACATACGCAAACACATGTGTAACACACTTTCTAAAAACAGAAACGAAATATCTTAACGATCTTTTTCATCAGTGGTTCCTAATGATCCTTTTTTCGGCAGGTGTTCGATTCCAACGGTATTTTCGTGAAAGAGTTTGGCCAGTACGGCAGCGGCGAGGGCGAGTTTGACTGCCTTGCTGGTGTTGCTGTCAACAGGATTGGCCAGTACATCATTGCTGATAGATACAATCATCGTATACAAGTGAGTTGGAGATTTTTATTTGGATTTCTGTTTTTTTTCAGCCATCCGCTATATAGTAAAAAAGACGAATTATGTATTTGGGTCTCATTTTAAGCTACAGGATTTAAATTATGTTCACTCGACAAGTTAGCGGTTAACCACTTCTAGCCTTTAGCGTTAAGGTTGAAAGTGGTCATTATCACGCATTCTTTGCCTGACTCCCTTCCCTTCACCTATTTTTTTGCTGAGCCAAGTTGTAGCACCAAGATACAAAACTACATCCAAATATTAAGTTAAATTAGAACTTTGAGAATTTGTTTTATCCAATTGGCATTTGGCTATGTCAAAATCGAAAAGTTTTCAAGCCCATAATTATTAAACGTTTAATTATTCCTTTGCTTCACATTCATTAGTATTGTCAGTCCGAAGAGTCAGCAAGAGATTAACATTAAAACTATAAATAAACTTCAAAACAAAATACCCAGTCAAACCAACGGCAATTAATATTCACAGCGACTTACCAATAACTGCCATTAATAATGGTAGCTAAACAGCTGCTATAACTTATCTGTAAAATACTTGCATTGAGACCAAACTGTGGCTCTGTTAAATATATCGGCTTGATGATTTTGATAATGCTTCGTTAGTGTAATGGTAGCTATTGCGACTGCTGAGCTTGAGGGCCTGGGTTCGATTCCCGGATGGTACAAATTATAATTGGGTTTTTCACGAATTTCTCAGTAGCAGCCAAGGTTTAAAAAAAAGCATTTTCAAAATGTCTTTAAAAAAAAATTGTGCTTGGAGTCTCTCCGCGCGGAAAAAGTGAAACTTCGTAATACTACACGCATGCGTTCTAGTGCTACGCATTCACTCTCGTTATTTTATTAAGCTTCTAAATAATATTTTGTTGTTTTCTTGTTGTATTATTTTTATTACATAATTATTACATAAGTTTATCGAGGTTATTCTACTCATGGAAATTGATTGAAGGCTGGTCACACCGAAAAGTCGAATGAATGACTGTTTGCACGCCATCTTGCGTACCTTTTAGAACTAGGTAGTCACAAATCTTGTAATACAAAGCGTTAAACTTGTTGGAAGAGGCATAAGAAGTTTCATTTCAAAAAGATAATGGGAAATTTCTGTTAATTTAGCCAGCTATTACACAATTTTTCGAAAATGTTTTTTTAGTAACTTTTTAGACCTGTGTATCCTGCTTATGCGTATGAAGTTTCATTCAAATCTATTCAGTCACTTCGTAAAATAAGGAATTGAAAGTTTGTATGAAATGGCGTTAGGTGTTAACGCTCTCAAACTGATTATTTTTGCGAAGTTTATTTTGATACTAACCACTTATTTATTGATAAATACGCGGTCCAAATAAAAAGGTATATTTTACAAGCACAAGAAAACAAACAAAATATTTACGATACAAACCATATTCCATACCAACGTAAATATGGTAAACTTATTTTCTAAATCATATTACATTTTTATCTGGTACACTAAGATAAAGGTTTTATGTATTTGTTTTGTAAATAACAAATGCAGGATTTTCCTGTAAGTATAAAATGTACTTTGAATGTAAACCAAAATGTAAATGAGTATCCATAGGACCACATTTTGAAAATGGAACTTGTTTTGTTTCTATAGACAAAAGATATTTCAAGTCGAAAAATATAACATAATAATAAGCCAAAAAAAATAATACTATAATAAGTCAATTGTCATTGTTCTTCCGTATCAAATCCTAGTTCCTACTAATATTATAAATGCGAAAGTTTGTGTGGATATATGGACTTTAGATCTGGATGAAGTTTGCCACAGTTATCCTCATCATCATCATCATCATCAGCCTATATTGTTCCCACTGCTGGGACGCAGGCCTCCTCTCTATGAGAGGGAATGGGCTGTAATCCACTACGCGGGCCCCGTGCGGGTTGGTAGATGTCACATGTCTTCGAATTTTTAGTTCTAGGACATGCCGGTTTCCTCACGATGATCCTTCACCGTTTTGAGAGCAGCGGTGATGAAATAAATTACACAAAGTAATGAGCCTGCCGGGGTTCGAACCTACGACTAACTGCTCACAAGTCGAGGCTGGTACCACTGGGCCACCGCTGCTCGCGAAACGCGAAAGTTTGTATGTTTGTTACTCTTTCACGCAAAAAGTACTGAATGGATTTGGATGAAATTTGGCACACGGGTAGTTTATAACCTGGATCAACACATACAATACTTTTTATCCCGGTAGTACAGTCCCGTGGGACAGTGACCAAACTCCACGCGTGCGAAGCCGCGGGCAGAGGACAGTAGATAATAGTCTGGAATAACACATAGGATAATTTTTATCTGGGAAGTAAGGTACCGTGGGACAATTACTGAACATAACGTGGGCGAAGCCGTGGGCATAAGCTAGTATTATATCATTAGAACTTGAATAGTTGCTAGCTCACCGTCCGGCCGTCTTATGACGACAGGCCGTGTCCACGGCGCGTTCCTGTTTCACGCGCGCCTCTTAATGATATCAGCAAATCGGAAGGGGTCCGAGAGGGCTAATACCTGCCAGGGCTGTGGGACTTTTCGAAAGAGATACCGTGGCCCTGGAACACAAATGGCTAAGAAGGAACATGGATGGGGTTTAAGTCTGTACAAGTCTGACACTCCCTTCCGCTCCGCCCACAGCAGGAGGGGTCATTTGATGATTTCCCATCCGTAAAAAATGGGTTTAGGATAAGCAAGATTTGCTTCTGTAGTACTTAGTAAATTATGTATACGATGGCAATAAACAAACGTTATATAAATTAACTTCTCAATTCCTTAGCTATATTTTTCGTGTTTAAAAGTTCCATTCATTTATTTAGTTGCAAGACCCTCAGACACAATAATTAAAGTATTTTTAACCCAGCAAATGCTAAAACGAATAAAATTTACACCTATAATAAAGTTTCTAACAGCCTCAACATTTTTGTCTAAGAGCCAATTTACTATTTGCATTCTCAATGCACCATTTCCTTATCATAGCAATTCCTTGCATCTAATAAGTACATTCAAACACTGTTTTAAGCTTTCACGGTTGGTAACTAAACGTTCAATGTTACTTACGAGATATCTTATTATTGAAGAACTTCTTAATAAATTGGATCGACTTCTCAACAATAGGGTATCGGCAAAATTTTCAGAAAGTGTTTAACTGAATCTGTGCGGATCTTAATTCCCATAAAATAATATTTTTTTTCATTTATTTACAGCCTTTTATGTAAGTACTCAAAATCATATTACAAAAATTTGCGTAAAAAATCCCGCCAAATCGCCACGTGAGTTTCCTTCGTGCCTCAGAAAGCACGTTAAGCCGTTGGTGGCGGCTGTCATTTGTAGATCTTTGACAGTCGTTACGAGTAGTCAGAAGCCAAGTCTGACATCTAATCTTACTAAGGGGTATCGTATTACTATACCGTATTACCGTATTACTTAACTGGGTGGTGGAGGTCAGATAGGCAGTCGCTTCATGTAAAATACTGCTACTCAGCTGCATCCGGTTAGACTGGAAGCCGACCCCAACATAGTTTGGGACTTTTCCCAGCCTTTGCTAGGCAGATGATGATGACGGAAGATATGCTGTAAGTGACAGTGTACGTTTAGAAAGTACATTTATTCAGAACAAAAGAGAATGAACAATCACCAGCAAAGTGGCAGCTCGCAAATATGAATAGTATTAAAATTTAAAATTCAAAGTAGCGCTCATTATACATTCACAATACGAAGATGGTGAATCTTGTTAATATTTCGCTTATTATTATTTAGGTACTTAAAATCACAAAGCCTTAGAAATTCAGACTAAAACCATACTTATAATTTGAAATTCGAATGTAACTCTTTCTGCCTGGTATTAGTCATGCCTTAACAAATGCACGGATTTTTAATAAAATCTGGCACCTAAGTAGTTGAAAAAGCTGAGTTTAGACATAGGTCGTTCGTCTTGTGGTCGAAAGCGCGTCTGCTCAGAGTGAGGTCCTAGATATCCAGGTCGGGCCAAGTCTTATTAGATTGTTCCATCAGGAATTTTTCAGTAGTAGCCACGGAGACTGGATTAGTACCCAGTTGATGGCAAAAGGTACCGTCCCTTGTTACATTAGCAAAGGAATCAAACGTAATTGTTGAAATATGGGTGGTCTATTAACTACACTGCCAGATCCTTCTGGGATTACAGGCATGATGTTATGATGATCATCATCATCAGCCTATAATGTTCCCACTGCTAGGAAACAGGCCTCCTCTCTATGAGAGGGCTGTAATCCACCACGCGGGTCCAGTGCTGGTTGGTAGATGTCACATGTCTTCAATTTTGTTGTTATAGGACATGCCGGTTTCCTCACGATGCTTTACTTCACCGTTTTTGAGAGCAGCGGTGATGAAATAAATTACACAAAGTAATGCGCCTGGCTAGGTAACCCACGTGGATCCCACGGCTTACTGCTTGTAAGTCGGGGCTGCCACCACTGAGCCACCGCACTGCTCTCATTCACTTCTCTGCTGTAATGTTATGATGATATTCTTCAGTCAATTCCAATCGTACGGATCTCGTAGAATAAAATTCAACATGTTTGCGGGACAAGCCTCGACCAACACCTGGTTGAGAATAAATCCCTGATTTAGTTCATTTAAATATAACTAGAGGTACTTACTTTGATATCCAGAACCTTTCAATCATACTTAAAAGTATTATGCATGACCGGATTTAAGGTTAATAATACTTAAACCCTAAGGTCAGAACCGAGATCAAAAAGTTCACCGTTATCATAATTTGGTTAAATTAAACTTTAACAAAAGAATTGACTCTCAAATTCTCTTTGAACTACCAAACAATTTTACATCTTTTGAACTTTTTAAATCTTAATATTTACTAAGGACTATAAATTAAACTGACACGGTGCTTAAAGTATTCAGAATATCTGTACTTGAACTAAAAAGTATTTTGGCAGTCATCTGCGATGCAGCCAGAGCTCTTTGTATTTAAAAAGAAAGCAAGGTCAAAGCATTTTTATCTTGAAACTGTTATATTAAGAATGAATGTTAAAACAATATTTATGATTTGGATATTTGTTTATCAGCTTTCATTTTAGTTCAATGAATTTTCACAAAAACATCGTAAAGATTTGAATGCGTGATGTGACAATCAGTTGTGACAGCTCTTATAAGTTATTGATCGAAGTTCAATAACACCTGGAAAAAATCCAATAACACTTTTGATAAAAAATAAAATCAAAACAGTTTTTTTTTCTATAGGCCTACATACGCACTTATAAAACGTCGACAAAAGGTGCACGGTTCGGGTTGGTCGTTTCCTATAGAGAAGAACCGGCAAGAAACTCCTTGGTAACTCTTATAAAATCATTTGGTTTTACAATATTTGAATGTTACAGCGTTAGTACTTAAGTATTGGAGGACAGCCGAGCGTAGGCCCGACAATAAGTCGTTGCTTACTACAAAAGTTAGAAAAAGATAAACGAAATCAAAAAACAGAACATTACTGAGGCAGAGATCACATTTATCTCTACATATTATTATTATAAAACTAAGTAGCTTTCCGCCGTCTGTAGGTATGCCTAGATCTATTAACGGAATGGATTTTGATGGTTTTCATCAAAAGACAAAATTATTCAAGAAGTCAATGTAAAATTTTTCCCTGAGAAATATATCAAACTTTCCTCGCGAACGAAGTCACGGGCAGCAATCAATACATATCTACAGCGTATTTAAAGATTTCCCTTCATGATCATAAAACTAAAACAGATTTGCAACTTCGAAATTGTGTTTCGTGAACTTGCTTTCCACCTTTCCTCTGAAAGTAAGAATTTCAATTCCATTCGTCTTTTTGTTCTCGCCATAAACCATTAATGTCAACATATTTTTTCCACACTTGCCTTCAAAAACAGGGTACCATTTGGGACAATGTTTACCTCAACAAATATAGGCTTATGTTTATGTGTCATCATTCTCATTTTGTAGGGAGATATATGCTTTAAACTTATTTCTTGTAAAAAATATAAGGGCAGATTTAGACACAGCCATTATTTTTCACTGGTTTTTTGTAACTTCATACATTGCGATGTATTCTTGGAATAATCTCGCTATTTAAAGCTTACTTCTTTTCTTAGAACAACGCTCGTTCCTCGTTTAAGCAAAAAGATCATTAATCGATGTATTGACGACGCTCAAAGTCTGTTTCTCAGATCTTTTTCTTTGTCATCATTTCTCGTATAATTTACCTTCAAACAGTCTACGCACCTATAATCACTAGGGATCTTACTGTAAAGGTATATTCAGAGACACTCTTGACGAAGCGTTCGAAAGCGTAGCAACTCAAAGTGGAGTGATCCCATCTCAGCATATTTCCCGGGAGACCTGAATTTGTATTCCATTCGTCTATTTGTCTTGGCCGTAATTCATTAGTGTCAGTCATACTGCTGACCGTCTCGAAGGACCAGAATAGTGGCTAAGACGGGAGTTTGCGGAAATAGCTATTAAATGGTAGATGGTGACGACAAATTGCACTTTTTTTGTAACCATCAATTCTACTTTATTAGGCTATAAGGATAATTTGACAACACTTTTTGCTAATGTTGCTGATAGTACCAATAAAGATGATTTAGTGGTGCTTGAGGGATATGTTTTTGTTTCTTACAATTGTGATTCCGTTGGACGGAATGATAACTTTACTTTTTCTGTTTTTTAAGACGTAATATTATAGTTATACGTTATATTATAGTTCGTTTATTCATTTATATACATATTATTTATATTTTTACAAAATTATACACAACATTTAAAAATATAAAAATAGTAGCCCACCGGCTTCGGGAACGGGGTCCGGGTTACCAATGGTCAGGGCTCTTGAGAGAGGAACCTCCTAACAATGCGTGCCGTGTCCGAGAGTACTGCTTTCTGAATCAAGCCCTTGATCCAGCTGCCAAGCGAAAGACTCATCAGATGTTGGTCGAAGCTTTTGGCTATTAAGCCATTGGCCGACACTACTATTGGCACAATGATTGCTGAGTCTACATCCCACATGTCGACAACCTCGTGAGCCAAGTCCAGACACTTGATTTGCTTATCTTTCTCGAATTTCACGAGCTTCTCGTCATGCGAAACCGTCATGTCAACAATAATTGCGCGCCGCTCTGGGGGGTTACTATGACACTTAAAACATTATTGTTCCATTCCTATTCCAGAGTGGGAAAGAGATGGAGCTAGACGACTTGTATAGCTCCGTCTCTTTTTCTCTCTGGGATAAGAATGGAACAATAATGTTTTAAGACGTCATGGTACGCCACCAGATCTAATTATTAGGGATGGAAGGGGAATGGTGATGATGATAAGGATGTTCACCAACATTGCAACACTCTTTTACAAAAAGCATTATAAGTTACTATCTTATGGCCGCGGCTTCGCCTGCGTTGAATTCGGTAATTTTCCTACGGGATGGAACTACCGGATGCCGAAGCTGGCAAATTTCATCAAAATCCGTTCAGTAGTTTTTGCGTGAAAGTGTACCTAACTGACATCCATACACACATACACTCATTCTCACATATTTTCGCATTTTTACGAGTAGAAAGATAAAAATCTATGGTGTTACTCATTCGGAAGGTACAGGTTACAGTAAAGCAAAGAAAATGCCAAAAACAAACTCACTGTCACATTAAAAATATTATCCAGCATTTGGCATCGTCGCCAGGTACTTTACCCAGAATATTAACGGGGAAATAGTCGACTGGGGATTTCAACAATCTTTGTCTCACGAATTGGCTGGCTTCCAAATACTAACACGTGTTCGGTGCACGTTTAACTGCGTAGTGCAACAATGTGTAGGTTTAAAGAACTTCAAAGTGCAGTAGGTTGACAGGTCGATTACTTCTATGGTCGGGCCGTTGCCCCCGTAAGATACTGACACTGTTAGCATGCGTTATCCCACTGCTGGGCAAACAAACTTCCCATGATTTCCAGTTGTGTCGATCCAGGGCCAATAGGGACCCTCGCAAAAACGAGATTATAAGTACTTGACCTTCTATTCTTACAATCATTCGAATCAATCAAAATCGAAATATTTTTGTTTCACATAGGCCTACATGGGCACTTGTAAAACGTCGACAAAATGCTCGGTTCGGGTTGGTCGTTTCCTATGGAGAAGAACTGGCAAGAAACTCCATGGTTACTCTTTTGAAATCATTTGGCTTTACAATTTTTCTATGTTACAGCGTTGGCACTTAAGTATGAGTGAACATCGTCGAATGAAATTTGAGATGTTATTTCAACATAAAACTGTTTAAGATTTGTTAAACAGTTGCTTTAAATTTAAATATCACGAAATAAGCAATAATAAAATGAATTTATATTAGTTCTAATCAGAAAAATTTAAATTATTTTAAAGACAGTATGGTCCTTGGGAACCCTACACTAAGTATACGTTTTTAAACCGACATACACTAACACCATAATTAAAACTGAAAACGGCTTATTTACTATTTGTTTGGATTTCCCGATATTTCAGCGCTGTTGTAAGTGCCATGACCACGGATCTGAAGTACTAGTAGGCAGTGAAGTTATTGGTGGTGGGTGTTTATGAGCAGACAAATCGGTCTACCCTCTTTTTGTTAGTTTTTTGACACAAAACAAACAACAAACAAACAAATAGTAAACATGATAAATTTATTTTATTCATTAACTGAATACATAACATATTTTATTTTATTCATTAACTCTTATATTTGTTTTAACAGGTAAGACCCAAGCTAACAAAAGTAGTCTTAAATTGCTAACTGTCCAGTCCCAAGTAACGGGTCTCGATACAAGCACAAATTACACAGTGGACAACATACTAAGTGTCACCCTCTGGGATTCCGCCAAAGAGCAAGAAAATATTATGTCCGAACGCCGAGAGACACTATTGAGTACTCTTACTGCACGAATCAATGGTGCAAATTTTAATAAGTTTGTACGGGTTTCTGGAACATTAAAAAGCCCCTCTCTCGGTCCCAACCGAAGCCTCTTGTCTGGAACGAGCAATCCCAACGATTCCAATATTTGTGGATTATTAAGCATACCACGAAAAACCATAAAAACACATATTTTACTAGAGCGAGGTTGCGCCTTACTTCCAACTTATAGTACCCAACCACCCCTATAACAAAGAGAGTTAATATTTTATACATAAAATATTCCGTTCTCAGTGTTAATGATACTATGCTAAGTACTTCACAAAAAGCAAAATCCAGCAATTGAAATTTGTCTCCTTGTTCTAGGTATTTGACCCTCAAGGCCGGTTCCTGAGGGCGTTCGGCAGCCAGGGCACTGGTGATGGCAAGTTCAACTACCCTTGGGGCATCACTACGGACGCGCTCGGATTCATATACGTCTGTGACAAGGAAAACCATAGAGTACAGGTATGTTTCTTTTGGACTTGTAGCTGTAGTACGGTCAGCAGTAAAAGTCGCTTTACATATCCAAAATTATAAAACGTCTTAGTTTTAGAACGATCCATATTAACAGACTATAGTAAAAGACATAACAATATTTTCATCGATGGTTACACAAATTCGCAAAACAATATAACATCAGATCACACTGACCAGCACAAAACTTGGTGTAATATTTATAAGTGTTAACCGATTTTTGACTGTACATATGGACCAATGAGCTGAGGATGTATTTCAGTTCGACAATTTTATTTTAAATAATTAGTGTAAATGGTACGAATGTAGATTACCACAAGTTGCTACAAAAAAAAAAAATCGGCACGGTTGGCGCACTGTCTGAGCGCTACGTGGCGCGGTTCGATCCCCGCACGGAACAAATATTTGTACGACCTACAGTTGGTTGTTCTGGGTCTGGCTGTTTATATGCTTGAGTTTAAATGCTTGTAAATGCACCCACAATACGATTAATTCCTAGTTTGGAAAGAAAGAATTAAAAAAAAACCTTGCCGATTATTAATAAGAAATAATAAATTTAGCCGCAAAAACTTTATTTTGACCGCAGAATCCTAACTCTTAATTTAATATGTAAGCCACGGGAAAATAAGAAGGCTTCTAATTAAATAATTCGTCTTTTTTAAAACGACACCTAAGTATTTCAAAGAAAGCGTCAAATAAAACGCAACAAATACTTTTACTTGTTTCCTTTATTTATACATCACCATCTAAATTAACTTTAAAAATGTATTCCAGGCATCAACTTCAAAACTTAATTTATATAACTTAGCATGTAAAATAATACATCACTACTCTTTTAACATGCAAATAGCAACTGCCACTGGCCGCTACCAATGAGAGAGCGCTATTTGATTAATGCGGAGACGAGACGTTTCGTGTAGTCAGAAAAATAATAGTCCACTAGATTGTAGATCTTTTATTTAATTAGAATACACAGTAGCACTCCTCAACATCATAAAAATGGCATTGCGGGAAGGCGAACATAGGATGCGAGAGCGAGCGAAGCGAGCTCAGGAATTGCGGCACCCCGATTCGGACAGGTTAAGTTCGAAGGGGATTGGACGTGGTTTTTATTTTAAAATAAAAACCATGCTGATACATATCACCGATGATAATAAAATTATTATGGTGGCTGAGATGGTACTTTTAGATGCAAATTGATGGTGGCTAGCAATTTAGAAGACAAGTTATTTTTTAGACGACAAAAATGCTATTAAATAGAAGTCGGTTTAATTACTTCAAATTTTAATTTTGTCCCTTTAAATGGTCCTGCAATTATTTACATTATCTTTAATTGACTTACTCAAAGAATTCAGTCGCTATAATTAGCGTTCTACTCAACTAACTGTACCTAGTCGGCGTTGAGCTATAATTACTTAGTTTACAGTAAAGTTTCACCAATTAGTCGTAGCTAACTTATAAATAAGGCAAGCCATTACCTACCTGCAAAGACAAAATTGGAATTTCAAAATGGCAATTAGAACATCTAAATAAATTATCTTACTTTGTCCCTTTTTAAATATAACGTCGTTGCTGTCCATCCGATGGTTCTGATAAGTCTTACTATTTTGCATATTTGCAAAATCATCTCACCAAAATGTTGAACACTTTGCCACATTGGTCTAATGTGGCAAAGTGGTGGACATTGGGAATCCCCGATCATGTCCAACACAGGCGTGTCCATCAATGGTGGATTGCATCACAATTTAAAAAACAAAATTTTCGGCTGTCCACTATATGGTAAAAAAAAAACCTTCTAAAATATTTTCGCCTTAGTCTCCACTGGTGGACCGCGGCACTACATTTTTAAATATTACTTTTGGACCTGTCTGACAAGCCGGGGTGGACATCGAGAATCATGGCTTTCAACTTGTTGTTTGTCATGATGAATCACGGTATAATATGGTTCTAAGTACAATCAAGGTTTTTCTCAACCAAACTGATTCTAATTACCATTTTCCTCAGGTGTTCCAATCCGATGGAACGTTCGTCGGCAAGTTTGGTTCCTTTGGCTCCAAACTTGGCCAGCTAGAACACCCCCACTACATCGCCGTCTCCAGCACCAACAGGGTCCTCGTGTCAGACTCCAACAACCACAGGATACAGGTCTTCGATGTCAATGGAAGGGTCCTCTCGTCATTCGGCGAGGAGGGCTCTGAAGATGGACAGTTTAAGTTCCCGAGGTAAGTTAACATTTTTTAAAGTCTGACAGCCAGTCTTTCCAAGGGATTTCTTGTTACCCATGTGAGGTTGGAGGGGGGGGGGGGAGGAGGAGGTTGTGGAGGTTAGGTAAGCAGTGGCTCCATGTTACATATAAGTATTCAGTTTCATCCACCTAGGTTGGAAGCTGACTCCAACAAAATAGGAACAGGCTAGGTAGATGATATTATTACAAGAATTTTTGTTCCTAACTACTTGAGTCAAATTCACGTACCGTCCAAGTGCTCCCTATGCGGTCTTAGTACTTAGACAAGATAAAAGTTAACCAGGATCCATTGTACTAAAAGTCAATAAATCTAACTTTTCTTACTGTAAGCGTAGCAGGACCGCCGTTAAAACAGGCTATGTCGACGGAAGAATCGACAAACTGACACATTGCCAGACAATGACAATGTGTGCTGACACTATTTTTATTCTTCCGTAACCAAACCCCGTTTCTACAGTGGACATGCTACGCGTGCTGGACTGTGGTGGTCAAAGTGAAATGAGTGAGCAAAGTATTATTGGGTTTACCCATCAGTTTCTCAGTATTAGCCACAGAATCTGGATTTGTGCCCAGTTGCTGGCAATAGGAGCAGCGGTGGCCCAGGTGGCAGCCCAGAATTACGAGCCGTGGGTTCGAACCCAGGCAGGCGCATTACTTTGTGTAATTTATTCATCCCCGCTGCCCTCAAAAACGGTGAAAGAAAACATCGTGAGGAAACCGGCATGTCCTAGAACTAAAAAATCGAAGACATGTGACATCTACCAACCCGCACTGGGCCCGCGTGGTGGATTACAGCCCACTCCCTCTCATAGAGAGGAGGCCTGTGTCCCAGCAGTGGGAACATTTGAGGCTGATTATGATGATGGAAATAGGTTCGTCCCCTATTATGTGGGACTTTAATTTAACTGGCGAAACGTTACAAACCTACAATTTTCCCAAAGTCGACCAAAATATGTGAGTAAAACTGTGTGGAGGACATAAAATAAAATGCAAGAACCACTTCCACCTTATTAAGTTTTTTTTATTTCTACTTCCTTAACTAAACTCCAAGAAAACGAGGCCATTTACTTACCTAATTACTTCCAAAATTAGCTAATAAAACTGACATCCTTATATCAAAGCTTTTGAAACTGAAGCCGAATTGGTCTTAACGTGTGTTTCCAATGGCTCTATAAAGTGCGGTCCGTTGGTCTTCTAATTTAGCTTTACGGCTCCTTAAATCCTGAAGTTGTACCAAATATTTACTTTAAGAGCTGTTCTTAGACCTTAAGTGCTGAGTTGTTAGTTTAAAGGCTTTGGGGGATATATCGATGGTAACTTGAGTGGTTTTGTTGTTGAAAAGCAACCATGTGTCTGAGATCAAACAGTATTTGAGCTAGAGCTCGGTTTAAGAATATATGTAGTTGAAGTCTCACAGTCAGTGTTCCACACGCGCCTCAAGGAGATGTCAGCAAAACGGAAGGGATCCAAGAGGGCTGATGCCTGCCAGGGCTACGGGACTGTTCGAAAGAGATACCGTGGGCGTGGCCCTGGAACACGAAGGGCTAAGAAGGAACATGGATGGGTTTTACTCAGTACAAGTCTGACATTCCCTTCCGCTCCGGCCAGAGCTGGAGGAGTCATTTGATGATTTCCCATCCGAAAAACATAAATAAAAAAAGGTCTAGATTTATTGGGAACTATCGAGCCTGTAATGTACCCATTGATTTCAGTACATCGATAATATAAAGCACCTGTGTTTAAATATAAAAAGTCCTTTCTGGACTTAATTCTTGAATGCAAAACATCGTGTTGAACGTTTTAACTAAAATAAAATATTCAAAAAAAATCGCAGATATGTTGACATCGGTTCCAAAATAACATAACATCACACCTGTAATTCCCGAAGGGGTAGGCAGAGGTGTCCCTAATAATACACCCACATTTAGCCAGTTGTGTTTAAGTTAGGGGGGAGCCTATTGCCGGCAACCGAGCACAAATCCAGTCTCCTTCAAACACCGGTATCGGTTTTAACAAAGAAAAACATTCGCAAAAAATCTTGTCGCCGTCGCAGACTCGCATCTGGAATCTCGGTCACAATCAAAAATACATGAACAAACCTTGTCTAACAAAGCACTCTTTCAAATCACTGTCCAACGATAAAAGTCAGCGCCAACCTCCGTTGCTATGATGCCAATATTTCCGACCTGAGTCCAGACAGTACCTTGACCGAATTCCGGTCGCAATACTAAAATATGACCGGAATACTTGGCCAGTCGATGTTTTACAGCTTTCGTTTCAAGAACAAAATGACTCACATTATTGCTATTTTTATGTCCTACCCAGTTACTTGTAAGTTCACATTTTATTGTTACAAGAGTTGGATGTGATAACTTTATTAATTCTGTGAGCGTACACTGAAAATGTGTGTGACATTTACTAGCTTATGAAATATGGCGGTTTTAGTTTCGTACTTTTCGTTGGATTTTGTAGTGACCTAAAAGGCCTATGATCTAAAATACTGGCCTTTTTTTTTGAGGAGTTGATATGAAAATGCACTTAAGTTTTTGACCAGTTTTTTCGAAAACTTTAATAATATATTCTTTGCTGGCCACGTGTGCCAATGGTCTCGTCATAAACACAGTATTATTACGAAAAAAAAAATATTTCGGTTCCTGTAAAAAAAAATCGCAAAGGTTTTTTTTTTACTTTTATTATACAAAAACCTTATTCGATAAGCACCCTTGGTGTCTGGTTTATCTTTTATGCACGGCATAAACTATGCATGTGCCAACATAGACAAAGAACAAAGGCTCGGTCCTTCTCTCTGTCTCTCTCTTTGCCTGTTACTCATTTTCTGTCTCTTTCTCTCTCCAGGGGTGTTGCAGTAGACGACCAAGGCTACATCGTTGTCGCAGATTCTGGCAACAATCGTATCCAGATATTCCACCCTGATGGCAACTTCCTGAGGGCCTTCGGTTCTTGGGGATCTGGTGATGGGGAGTTCAAGGGTCTTGAAGGCATCGCAGTCATGTCTGGAGGAAATATTATAGTCTGCGATCGGGAGAACCATAGGGTACAAGTGTTTTAAGGTGAGAATATTAAATTAATGGATTGTTTGGCCAGCTCCGGAATTTCATATAACTTATTCGAAAGATTATATCATATAAATTCTGGTCCATTACCTGCCTTACTAGAAAAGCAAAAACAGTTCCTTCAAATTATAACAGAGATATAACAATTCCCGAAAATAATAAAATACCAAGATTTTTTAGTAAATGCTTAATAAATAATTGTATGTATTTGTTTTTTTTTCATAACTTTACATAAACAAAGGTTTTAATTTAATGAAGAGAAAAATCTAAGTCATTTGTAAATACTTACTCGCTAATTTTATACGAATTACTCTAAAAAGTATTTTTCAATCATATTACAATGTAACGAACGTTGTTTTCTTTATTTTCAGATAACCAGCATTATCAACGAAAGTTTTCAATACGATGATCGTTTTCTATTTTGAAAATACTCCTTTTTATACCAAATCACGATGTTTTCTTTGCAAAATATAATTCAAAATGTAAAACCATAGTTTTTAATTGAAAATAAACAAGCTGTTTTTCCAAATTGCCCGACTCAATTCATTGGAATTTCGAATAATAACGTTATCCAGAAAATTTAAACCGGCTAACGTAAACAAATTGGCCAAAAATAACTTTTAAAATAATTTATAGAACTTCGAAGAACATCAAGAGCATCTGAAAAATTTAAACATGTAGGTACTTTGTCTTACCAGATTGAAGGATTGACAAACAATCTAAAGGAACGGTTGGATTGATTGAATCTATCTACTTTCTATTTGATCCAAATCTTAAATATCTTTAGGTCAGTCGATCAGTGTCGCAATTGTTATCACTAAAAGACAGATGGTCTAAAGATGGACGCAGTGATTTCCCTCCGGCCTATCTCTTGGTTTCGATTGGTCGAGAGGTCAGACATCGGCGGCAGCCATCTTTTGTGTTCGAATTTGAAATTCTAAGCCGACGATTGGGTAAAAAGAGACTGGTGGTCAGTCATCTATTTATATAATAATTTGAAGATTACTTAAAACTTGACGATTTGCTTGTGATGTTCTAAAGAGTTTTTTTTATGTTCAAAACAACTGAAGATTGTAGAGAATATTTCTTTTGTTGGAAACAAATATTGCTAAAGCGATATTCCGATCCGTAGCACTTTACTCGAAGTAACCGAGTAACAAAGTATGGTTATACTCAGTTTTATGCTCTCAATCCAATTCGTCGAGTCTGGAATGATAATACTAAGTTATTGTTTGTAACAGCACTCTTTCTTTCAATCCATTACTTTCTAACTACACAACACCTTCATCAATCTTCTTCAGAACGAACCTCAAAAGTAAACAGATACAAAAAATTAAAAAGCATTTAAAATAATAAATTGTTAACGTAAAAATGTTTTTTTTTTTTTAAATAAAATACTTTTAAGCATTTATGATATTGAGTTGAATCGTAATTCAAATAAGCTAACAAAAGGTTTTAAATCAATATTTTATTCAAATAAAACATAAGGAAATGTAAATATAATATACTCGATATGAACTGAACGGTAGATAATATAAAACAAACCAAAAAAATGTTGCCATATTCATTAGCTTTTAGTAATTTGTTTGCTTATAAATCTTACTAGTCGATTTCAAATAAATATATTGTAATTTATCTTCTTAATTTTATGTATTAATAGCCTTTATGTGACTAAAAGTCATATTTTTTAATAACTATAAATAAATTAATATCACAAAGAAGACGAAATATTAAATAATTCAATTCGATAATCACGAAATCCTCGTTTTATGCGAATTATATGATACACAATGATAATAAAATGTAACATAACTTATTCTACATAATATAGAGCAGATCTTCATGATACAATTATAGTAGGTGTTCTATACAATGTAGTATCTGAAATTCTGAATAGTACCTACGTCTAGTCCTGGCAGTAAATAATTTTCCTACGAAATTTAATGCTTACGAAATAAGGTATCCAAAATAATAAATTTGTGCCAAAAAAAGAAGTGTCTTAAGGGTAAAGGACATAGTGACAGCTGACGCGATTTTTTTCTAAAATATTTCAGGACTATTCTTAATATAAAAACTACATTTATGAATATAAAATAACCTCTTTTAATGAATAAATTTACTTGTAGAAAAATCGAAATACCATTTTTGGCGGTCTGGCTGGTTATAAAAATGAGTTCGAAAAAAACTTTTAAAATACCAAATTCTGTTTAATTCAGCACACAGTTCGATATCATTTTCAGCTTTAATTTTTAAGTAAATATAAGTACATAACTTTAATTCATGTTTCGTGATCATCATAAGCCAATTCTATTCATTTGTTTATTAAAATAAAATCCTTATCACTTCTGCTGACTCATCATTAACTAAAGTAAATCGCTCCCGCTTTCAACATGTCCCCACCCTTATTATTCCGTGCCGATGTTAGAAAAGGACACGTTATTATGTATTATTATGTACCAGATATATTTTCTACGTTTGTCATATGTTTCTGTCAGTGGAAATACTCGAGATCCTTTGGTAGTTTTGATCGACTTGCGATATCAGTGTGTCATAAGAAATACTTATATAATCTGTTATTTGCTCTAGTTTTATATGAACATGGTGTAATGGTTCTTTTCTTGGAGGCAGTTATATTTGTGCGATTTTAGTGGCGAGACAGTTTAACGTGCTGCATGAAGTGTAGCTTCCACTGTAAAATTGTATGGTTAATTTGTCTATAAATTGCAAATAAAGCACCTATAAGTCTATTCGCCTATTTTTTTAATTTTAAATCTTTCTTGAATCCAGCTTTTTACCAACTTACTTTAAACCCGGCTAAATAATACAGTATTTGTAGTCGGTACAATCCCCAAGTGACAGTCCCAAATTATATTTTTGTCCATTATGTACAATTTTATAATCATACAAAATATAACTATAAACATTATAAGAAAGAAACTACGTGTTCATATAAAATTAACTTTACTTTTAAATCAGGTACGGAATAATTTTAAAAGGCCGATATATTTATCACAAAAATATGTAGTCAAAAATAAAATTGTAATTAACAAATTGCACAGCTTTGCTTACGTTTTAATAAAACTACGAAATAAATAAATAAATATTTGTGTACACTGTACATACTACATGTACTTGATAGTTTTAAGAACATTTCAATGTTGCCAAATGAGAACATTTTGTATGGTTTTGAAGTTTAAATAAACATGATTTGTTACTGAAAATTGTTGTTTTAGTTTTTGTCTCTTGCTTTGTCCATTCCCTGCTATAAAAGGAGGCTTGTGTCACATTTGACTGAGCATTGTAGCCTGGTTATGTCATTGTGTGTATTATTTATCTGATTGCCTCGTCGCTGTTGAGCATGAGGTTCAGGGGAGGGTTGAGGTTCGATTCTCGGTCGGGCAAACTGTTATAGGTTTTTCCATCAGAGATTTTTTCAACAGCAGCCACGGAGGCTGGATTTGAGCTCGGTTGATGGCAACATAGAATTAAACAAGGTCGAGACCATAATTGAAGTTATACAAAAGCATAATGATGGAATATAAATCAAGAGCTTCTTACTAGCACAAAGAATGGGCCATTTCAAATCATCCATACTAATATTATAAATGCGAATGTCACTCTGTTTTTTTCTTAGTTTGTTACCTTTTCATGACTAAATGGCTGATCGGATCTTAATGAAATTTGGCAAGAAGATAGATTTCAACCTGGGAAAGGACATAGGCTATATATCATTACGCTACGACCAATTCGAGCGTAGCAGCAATGAAAAATGTTGCGAAAACGGGGAAAATGTGACGCAGACGAAGTTGCGCGGGACAGCTAGTTACTTCATAAATGTCTACCTCGTTGATCTAGTGGTTAGAAGTATAACTGCTGAGGTTAATATATATTGAGGATAATTTATATTCGGTCTAATATAGCTGTAAACACTATTTTTCGATAATGTTTTTAGTAACTTTTTAGACCTATGCATCTTGCTCATGAGTATGAAGTTTCATTAAAATCGGTTCAGTCATTACGGACTTGAAAGTTTGTATGAAATGTCGTAAGTCGTATACGCTCTTAACCCCGGTGAAAACAGTTGTAAAGTAATTAAATAAGGTCAGTTATATATACTCCCATATTTACTGACAACGAATAAATAATAGGACTTTCTCAGAAACATTTTCCTAAATACCTGTACAATTAATTCCTCACTTCACAACCAGAAAATTACGTACCTAAAGCATATTTAATAATAATAAGTAGGATATGAATTAATTAACACTCCAGTCTTTGAAGCTTTATATAGATTAATTGAAGTAAGCCTTTAGATGCGAGTGTCAAAAAAACTTGCGCAGATTTTGGGAGCTTTAATTATGAAATCCGGACCTCTATTATGACAAGCAAGTCAAATAGAAAGTTTTCAGATAGCTTTTTTTCTAATTATTTTCAGTTTGACGCTGTCAGTTTTTGGTGAAGGCTGATATACTTTTTTTTTATTACATTTGTTTTTTTATTGTTTCATTGGAACCTAATCCTATAGTAATACAACGATTAACAAACTAAAAAAATAAATAACTAAAATAACAATGAACTATAAAAGGGCGTCAAAACACTCCTTAACACTGTCAGCTGGTAATTTGCCTAAGAGACTGGCAGCATTGCCACGTTGCATGGGAATACTTAGCCTTAATCTTTAATTCATCATCTGCCTAGCGTTTCACGAACTATGTTGGAGTCGGCTTCCAGTTTAACTGATATGAATACCAGTTTAGATCCATTTTACATAGAGCGACTGCTTATCTGACCTCCACAACCAAAGTAGTACCGGGTAATACGATACCCCTTGGTAAGACTGGTTGTCAGACTTTCGGGCCACTGACTACTTGCTACGGCTACCAAACACCTATAATAATCAGCCGGCACAAACGGCGTAACGTGGTTTCCGAGATGCTGAGGAAACTCTGTATGTAATGGGTCCATCAACGGACCAACCCAGGCAGGCGCGGCTAACCTTAAGATCGACACAAGCGGCTGTTATTATTTAGACACGACAGCTTTTGTGGCGCTGATTATTAAACTTATGTTCTAAATTTCTAGACTCTAGAATATTAGTATAATTACACAATTTAAATAAATTGGAAAATCCTTGTAACCAACAAATCAATACCAACCAAAACTATATAATTCGATAACCTAAATAACCGCCAAAACTTTCTCTCCTAGATTACTAAACAACGCAAAGCCAGAGAATAAACAGATTTAAGGTCAGAAGGTTGACTCCATAGAACGAGTGAGAAAGCATGCACACATTGGCACACTTCACTACGCGACGAGATCGACGTTTTGTATTCCACTTTTTTCCGCGAAAACTGGACCGATTCTTTAATGTTAAAAACTAAGCACGGCGGTAAAAATGGGGCATTTTATGTTATTTTTGGTGTATCATAATTCATTTACTTATTTAATGCTGAAAAAAAGGAAATCATAGGGACGTGTCTACTCAGCAGACCTTGATTTTATGAAAAAAATATTGCTCTTGATGCATTATTCAGAGAGTAAAAAGGGGACACAAGGAGACACCAATGGGTTAGCTAGGCAAACACTTTCTCGCCATAGGTTGAGTCTATCCTGAGTGAATGCTCTAGTTTACCAGTGAGATGGGACACACACTTTAAAAATTCGGCAGTCGACACTACTTCTGGCAACAGGAACTGATAGGCAGAAAGTCAGGGCTGCTAACACTGGGTCAGCACTCTCAGCTCTCATAAGTAAAGTCAGCCTTCTGTATCACTATCTACTCTATGCCAGTGCCAAATAATTCCCAATACATCTCAGAGAAAACCACGAGCGTAACATATAGGTAATAAATTCGTTTAAATTTGCCCCGCACGGGACATTATGGTTGCATAGCGGTTGCTATGACGCATGGGGTCGGCAGAAGAGGTTAAGTAATGGCGCTCTGTCCTCAGAGTGATAAATGACGGCGCTATATTTCCATGACGAAGTCAAGATGAAAATAATGGGGAGAGAGTGTTGAAGAATTTTTCATTAGCTTGTTTTGAGTAAAAGTATGCGTTTTATATTTTTAAGGTGGTAGAGAAAAAACAGGATGTTAGCTATTTGTTTAGCTATAAGAGTTAAAAGTAATATAGTATAGTTTGTTTAGCATGGTTTGTCCTTTTATAGGTATTGGTATTTACATTATGATATATACATATATTTATAGTAGTTTGATATATTTTTATAGTATTTTATATATCCATTGTAGTTTGTTTTAGTATTCATTGAATAATATTTTATAGATATACACCTACCACTGTTTGTCTCTGCATCACCCAAAGGTTGACTGGTAGAAAAGAGCCTATGGCATTAAGTCCGCGTCTGTACTATGTGCTTGAAGTGTTAAATAAATAATATCTGCATGCCTTGCTGAATTGAACTGAAAACTAAAGAAACGTGCATTTCCCATCAACACGCCAAGAAATACTTAAACTCAACTCTTTCCTCGTTTTATTGGGGAAGTTAAACTTTTACAGATTACAGTCCAACGAAATTTTATACATAATTATTATAAAAGCAATAAGTTATAAAACAATGCGATGTGCGGTAATAATTCAATAAAACTAACTCAAACAAAATAATATGCCGACAGTAGTTATTAATGTTATTATAATTACACCCAGAGAAACAATGGCTAAAATAAAAATGTTCCAATCTGTCTAGTTATAAAAAAAAAAACAAATTTGTACAACTCAACAGGAAAAAGCACCCACCACCCTAGGACCCACCCTACTTTACTAAGCTCAATTATTTTTTTTCTTTAATGCTCAATTTGTGTGTAAACGCATGTTGCTAACAAATAAACTATCTTTACCTTTAATACGTACAATTACCTAATATGTTAATATTACAACTAAACATGCACGCAATGCAATATTTTGGACGAGATGATTTTATCAGTAACTTCAAATTCAAATTCTTTATTGCGAACTATGTGTAGTCTTGAAGATGTTGACAATAGGCAGGTTCTTATAGCTTAGTTGCCTGTTAGGGCATTGGAATTTAAATGGTTTTTAATTATACAACCTGTTTTTTTTATATCCCATAACTCTAGGGTTATATTCTGTAGGTAAAAATAATTCTAAAACTCCTAAAATAGGTGGTCCAAAAATGCATAGTTTCGGAGATATCATCAATCATAACTTACTTAGGTTAAAAAATTGTCACCAGTATGACGAATCTTTACTTTTGCGAGGTTGCCAAACTTCGCAGTAGTGTAGTGAAATAGTAGTAGTTTCATTGATAAATACGAGTAATTCTTTTTATTCAAACCAATAATTCATATTTAAAGCTAAGAAAATGCGAAAAAAAAAAACAAAAAAAAAAGTATGATTGAAATATAATTCATATGCCAGTTGATTAAAATCAATCAAAAGTCATTTATTCAAACTAGGCTGATAATCAGCACTTTTTGAACGTCAAAATTACAAGAGACAGTCCCCCAAAACGCCCGCCCTTCGCCACTTCCTAGTGTTTTAGCTGGGAAGAAGAAGTGGCGGAACAAACTCCCCAGCAACACATCTGTCTGTTAGGTTAGAAGAACCAGATTCTATACAAAAGTGTTCAAGTTTATATAAACAAGGAATCCATTATATCAAATTAATGTCACATGTCAGCTAGCACACACCAATAATAAAATAAAATATTAAAAAATATACTCAAGAATAAATAAAGCCTCCAGACATAAAGGGCGTGCCCGCTTACACGTGCATACAGACGAATAAAATAAAGTAAAATAAAATAAAAGTAAAAAATAAAAAATAAAGTTAAAAAAAAAAACTACACGTGAGGTTATATAATACCAGTAAGCTAATTTGGAGAAAGAAAGAACATAAACATTGTCTTGAGTTCAACCCAGCGACCAACTATTCTTATCGTTTAAGTAGTCGTTAATGGAATAGTAGGCCTTTGAACAAAGGTTAGATTTCACTTTAGCTTTAAACACATTAAATGGCAAGTCTAAAAAGGAAGATGGTAGCTTGTTGTAAAATGTTATACCAAGCCCTACGAATGAATTATGAACCTTATGAAGCCGGTGAAAGGGAGCACGTAGTTTATGCTTATTTCGAGTGTTTATGTTGTGAATATCACTGTTTTTACAGTACAAATGGATATTTTGTCTAATATATAAAATGTTAGCTAAAATAAATTGTGAAGCCACCGTGAGAATACCAATCTCTTTAAAAAAATGTCTCAGAGATACTCGTGCACCCAGCTGGTAAATTGATATGGTCGGTCCGGATTCTTTGATATGGTCTCAATCATATCTTAGAGTTATGGGATATAAAAAAAACAGGTTGTATAAAAATATATATTATATACACACTTACTATTACAGTTGTCCCAGTTTACATTATCTTATATTAAATTATCAGTATTCATACATAATATCATACTTTTAATATTCTTAAAATTTATATGTCATTTTATTATTTCAGCAATTTATTAGTCATGAGTTCATGACCCATTTTGAAAAACCACTATCACCAGCACTAAAATTAAGAATGTAATCTTATGCTGGACAATCTTCCAAAAACGACAAGTTTTCAAGCTCACCAGGAATTTAATTTAAAAATCGTAACATAATAAAACCTACTTCGCCAACACAAAAAATAACCAAGCGTCAGAAAACCCTTTAATAAAATTGGTAAAGCTGCTCCAAACTAAAGGAACCAGAGCGTGAACATAACTAAGTTACGAAACAAGAAAAACATCTCGGAATCGAATTGCTAAAAGATGGCGATCATTTATCATGCTGCAGTATGGCTCTGCCATTTTCTGGACAATGGGTGCGTTATACGCTTAGCTGCGCGTTACATTGTATTAATGATCGGCAAGGATGCTTTATTGATGAATTTATGAATCTGTTATGTTATGAATCATAATTCTCTTGGCTTTATCCCAATTTATTTGGGGTCGGCGCAGCACATAGATATAATACAGATTTCTGTGCCGCAGCATGTCTTCTTCTTCCATACTTCTCTATTACTTGTCATCTTATGAGATACCTCTTTTCTTGCCATATCATCCTTCACACAGTCCATTTATCGTTTCTGTGTGATGTTATGAATAAGGTCAGTTAATATTATTATCTATCCAACAACTACATTATTTGTTAAGTAGTCGTATGCTCTTTTGATAAGCGAGTGTTGAATCCCGAAGGTCCTGGTATCGAAAACATCGTCAGGAAAAGTTCTGTTGGGTTTTTGGTCTATCAGTAATAATTTAAGTAAAATAAAAATTGCGATTGGTGAAATTATAAAACAAATTTCGTCCATTCAATTCGAGATTGTACCCTGAAAGATACCAGGAGAACATGTCATAAAAAGGATAACTTATGGTAGATAATGGACCTTAGAGTACTTATTTAAACTTAAAGCTTGTCCCTGCTTAAGATCTTTTATTCCATTTTAGATATTTATATCCCATAATAAATTCAAGCCAGCTATAGCCTGTTCTTTCCCTCTCCAGGAAAAGGCTTCCATCCCATGGGATGCCTATTTTGCACATAAGAAAAATTGTTGTCCTAAACATTAATAATACTATCAATTTGACCTGACTAATGTCGTCAATATATCAATTAAACGAGCTGATTGAGGACTCGCGACAAGATCTGGATCCGCCATCTTGGATTGATGGGCAACGGTATCGGAATCCAATAATCTGAGATGGACCATCATTTGTTCATGATGCGATGTCATTATTGTCATTGATCATGCTATTGGTTTGGAGGTTTTATTTGTGTTTCCTTATATAGAATTTAGTCACCTGTTACTGAGGATGATTCTACTCGAAACACTGATTACTTTCCTTATGAAAGCATTTTTTTGCCGGAGTCTGTGTTTCCCGATAGCTACAATCTGGGGGTCTTCAAGTCAAGAGTGAATAGGTTTCTTCTAGGCAAGCGTGCTTCACCGTCGACCACATCATCGCTTACCATCAAGTGAGATAGTGGTCAAGCGCGAGCCTATTTATAATAAATATATATGTATATTATATATTTAATAATACCAAAATATAATTCTCAATTAAAGTAATGTTAACTCTAAAGTAAAGTTACTCTGATGTTCTCTATCTTTTTGTATGCTTCTGAAATCTGGACACTTAAATCACGCATTCGTTACAGAATTGATACATTCGAAATGTGGTGCTGGCTCAAAATGTTAGGCATTCCCTGGACGGCGCGCCGCCAAATCAAACACATCCATTCTTAACGAACTAAAAGTTAAATCTCGCCTATCGACCATCTGCATGAAACGACTACTACAGTACCTCGGGAACGTGGCAAGGATCCCGGGAGCCTGATTGCGGAGCTTGGGGAAGCTTATTGTGGCTGATAACGTGGAAGGAAAAAGGGGCCGTGGAAGATCACAAATCCGATGTACAGATGTGGTGAAGGAAGTCTGCAGAGGTAATTTCCAGGCATCTGTCCGCATTACCGTAAACCGTCCAGCATGGAGAGCGTTGGTGGAGAAGGCGACCTCATGTGGTCACGACCCTCAGTCATGAGGAAACGAGGAAGAAAAAAGAGATAACACTCAATACAACACTGCTTGTCTCCTGAGTCACAACTATGTAACGTAGTTTAGGAGCCATGGAACAACTTACCTCCACACTGACGCTGCTGCAAGGAACACCTTCCTCTTTTGGGGTTTTAAAAAGGAAGTGCCAAAATAATGAATGCCGACAAGGTAAACCGTGTATTGTATATCTTCTTACTGTGAATTTGGAAACAGATTCTCTCATCCAATCAGACGTAGGTTTTAATATTAGGTGATCGAGATATTTTGTTTTTTTTTTAATGGCATCTCGCAGTTAACCGAGTAGGTTGTCGTCTGGTTAACTGGACTATCCTGTTGGTGCTTTGAGTGTAAGGCCTCCAGCCAGGGCATAAAAACTTACAAACTAAGCGACTACACGCTAAGGGTACCCCCTGTGGGGTACGAGCCTCGGCTTCGTGCGCCGCTGGGGGAGGACAGCATGGGGACAGGCTAGATCTGAATGATATTATTAATTAGCGGCTGATTTAAAACTACTGGCACATCATCGAGGGCTGGCTCGAGCGAGGGTCGGGGAGGGCAAGTACTGGGTCGTCGCGACGGATCTCGACGGCGAGGTCGGAAAGACGGTGGTTTGCGTCTGAACTTTTTAAGAGTGCGAGATATTTTGGATGTAGGCTATGTAGTATGTATCCGTAGAAATTAGGATGATGGACGAAGCGTTCTAATTTCATAAGATATATAATTATATTATAGCTGCAGCTCGAGTCAATCTTCAGGTTGAGCTGCGCTTGACTAAGTTGGTATGTGGTTGGGTGCCGACCCATAACATACCGAGTTTCACCCGTGCCTCGGAAAGCGCGTTTAGTCGTTGGTCCCGGCCGTCATTTGAAGATCTTTGACCGTCGTTACAGGTAGACAGTGGCCCAAAAGTCTCACAATCACTCTTACCAAGGGGTATACCCCATACCAATTGTGTTGTGAAGGTCAGATAAGCAGTCGCACCATGTACAATACTAATATTAAGCTGCATCAGGATAGATTGGAAGTGAACCCCAACGTAACACATGAGACCTACTGGTCTAGCTTCCAAGGTCAACCAAACAAATATATTTGTAATCTTTCTCCTTAGTACACAGTTGCCCAGACAGTGAAACCCATTTCCATCAGTTTGGGCCATTGACCTGTTAGCCATCCCATAAAATAAAATGTTAACGCTAACCTAGACCTTCCATTTCATTGGAAATCAACCAATTTATCCTCTATTGGACATTTAGGACCCAAGGCTGCCAATAGCGTAGATTAAATGCCTTAATACATCAGGCCCAACGATTATGATTATGGGCATCGGAATTGAACCCCGGGACATTTAGCTTCGTGCTATTGTGATTGTCTTTGAAACCTTAACAAATAAAAAGGTTTTATCAAACGTACTTTGAACGTAAAGAACTCTTTTAGATTGTTATCGAAAGGTTGAAGTAAATGTTTCATAGAAATAAAGATAGGAAGTGCGAAATTGCTTTGAAAGACTTTATTTTTTCTAGGATTCTTTGATCTCTGAAAGAAAATAAAGACTCAATTGCCACTACAAGTGTTGGTATCTCGGAATCGGATAGAATATGGGTAGACAATACGATTTTATTCTCACGAACGATCTTTTATCGCTCCCATATCAATACTATCTCGTTGTAACAAGTTTTACTCGAGAAAAAACAATAATAAAAGCATCGGTAAAGATATCTACTCGATACGAAACGAGACGTCTACTTGTCGATGATCTTAGGCATTTTCTTCAAGGGTTCTTTGCGTGTGAAAAGTTGGTCTAGAATAGTTTTATTATCATTCCTATTTCTGAGTCGAAATGATACTACTATTTAGGGGCTAAGGTTTATTTCAGAGCGCGATTGGCGTCGGTTGCATGTGCTGAAGTCCGGTCATAACATACTTTAACAGTGTTCCTTTTGCACTCGCGGTCTCTTGGCACGTATAGCACACCATGACTGTGCCTATGCGCGACCGGCACACGTCTTGCTCGATCGCCGAACGCTTCCTAAGCCGTAATGGTGGCATGGCCGTCGCGTCAAACGCCGCACAATGCAAGAGCGTGCTCCTGAATCCTGGATTCCAGGATATGATCAAGTGGCGCTTTTAAATTGTTTGATAGTTTCATTACTTTTTACATTACAACCACTTTCATTCAGAACTGACTGAGGCCTTAGACAAAATGACTATGGAGTCATCACCAGACATTATTGTAAGGCCTCTCTTACTTTTTATAGCTTTAAATCATACATTATCCCATTAAATTTAAAAACTTTTCTCCAAAAGCCAGATAATTTTGAAACTAAAACATTTTAACTAGCCGCTTTTGACCTTAACTCCAAACAAAACTAATGACACCACATTTGTCTGAATCGGTTATTTAAGTTTTGTTTCCAAAATAGTTTTCTCACTTTGGATAGTTAGCTAACAGGCTGATTATAATTACTAGCCCTTTTCACCTTGCCACAGGAGGATATGAATATCGTATTTGGAAGACAGAAATTACACAAAATAGTTTTTATGTGTTGTAAAGGAGACAGCCAGTAACAGATCTGCCCCCGTATTTACAATCGCATATTCGATTTCAATTCAGAAAGTCGAATGATTGTCCATCTCGCTTGCTTTTGTTATGTCGAAAACAGATAGACATACGGTTTATCGTATCGAAAGGTTTGTGAATACAGAGGCTGATCCCCAGATGATAGGTTAAGAAAACTTTCGCGACCCCCAATTAGTCAAACGTCCGTTACTAATAACAAACCACGCTAAACTCCTTCATAACTATAATCATTTAGCTTGACGTATTAACGTTTAATCTCACCAAAATGGCCGCCCCAGTTAAGACTTACGACGCAATAATTTTAGTCAAGACGAGTAGCAATTTAGTGCTATAGAGTGGTAGATAGTGTCGTTACTGTGTATTATGCGTGATATATGAAGACTAGAGTGGTCCCACTGACGGAGGAACGTTAATTTTGATTATGCTAGAGGCGAGACGCGTGTATCGATCGTTCCAGAAAAAGGTCGGTGTTTTAAATGTGTTCGCGCCGTTTTATTTTCTTGAGAAGGGTCTTAACGTGTTCGTTGGAAAATATTAACTAGTCTTTTCACGTTTATATGAAAATAGCCTTTCATTTTTAAATAATGTTTTGCATGAGGTAAATGCTTACGCATTTTTTATTAATATTGACGTTGAGAGTGTAGACGTGTATATAAGGGAAGTTTGTTGTCTTGTTAAATATTTAACACTTTCATTGTTCGTCAAGCAGACACAATAGCTAAAAAATCGACTTGAACCATTATGTGGTTCATGGGAAAAAAAATAAGTTAAAAATATATATTTTCCCAGCAATGTGTAGCAGAACTTCGTATAGCCGAAATAACTTTGTTTTTCTAGGCTTTGGGCGTGGAAAACTTTGTTCTCATCCTTGTTGTCTTCAGAAAATGTTCTCAAAGTGAACACTTGGATTCAGAACAACCGTTATTCATATGTTTCATCTGACACTTGACAGTTGCCGCCATCTGTTGACGTTATGTTGAACAAAACGTATGCTTACGTTAATGAGTTATTATGAAGCGTACAAAAGTTTTTAAAGGGAACTCCATTGTATTTTGTTTATGTACGAGAATGTTTTGTTTCTTGTTTGCTTTAAACTTTTCTCGGGACGTGATTGTGTATTTCTTTCTGTCTGGTAAGTTTCTGTTTTGCGTTTACGAAGGTAAAGTTTTTACTAAATAGTAAAAGCAACTTTGGCTTAGTTGAACCCGCACTTGCCAAGGTTGGTCCGTGGATGCGTGACCATCGATTACAAAGCGACTCCGTGCCTCGGAAAACACGGTATGCCGTTGATCTCGGTTCTCAATTGTAGAGAGAGTTGTCTTTGACAGTCGTCACAGGTAGTCAGTGGCCCAAAAGTGACAACCATTTAAGACTGGTTGATTGACCTCCACAAGCACACTCGCCGCCTGACCGCCGTCGCGTACGGACGTGCCGCTACCTGCTCGCATTCCCGCTCGCTATCAGTGTGTGTCATCGGTTCGTCGCTTCCCAGTGTCGTGACGTCATCAGTAGTCCCTCGACTACACCCCCGAACAATTGCTGTCTTTTTATTAAGACAGCACTTGCTCATTTGCTTCGGATATTATTCCGATTTAACTTCCTTTGCCCCATCAGGGAAAAGTCCTCAGTTTCGAGGTTCTTGGTGGGAAACCTAACGGTGCCAACGAAACCGAGAGAGGGTGGTGACCCAATCCGCCCGCCTAACCCCTTCAGGGTCTAGGTGAAAAATTGGACTCCGTCGCGAACACATGTGCCGCCGATATACTGTGCTAGTGTTTCCCGTTTTAACAAGTTCCTGAAAGCAAGTTCCTAAGACTGGGGTTGGAGTTGCTACCAAGCCAGGACCTTCGGACTGTTGCTGCGGGAAGGTTGAAACGGGTGAGTCGCTGACCCAGTAAATTCCTTACATAATTGTTCAAGGAATTAGGTTGCTAAGCGCGCTGAGCTTCACTCAAATGTCCGCTAACTTTTAGCCGATGAAATGTCGTCCCTCGACCAGACAGAAAAAGCCCTTTTGCGCTTTTTCTTGCGCATCGTTGCGACAGACCCAAATTTTAAAAAATATGGGTCTGAAATTAATGCTATCCGGCAAACCAGTGATAACGTCACTGACTTCAGTGACGCACTTGAAAGCCCTTTGTCTCCGCCGCCTGCCGACAGAGGCTTACCACCAGCCGTCGCCGCCGCGATTAAGGCTACACCAAGACCCATTGTTGTGAAACCCACTGTTTCACAAACAAAGGCCCAGCCCGCACCTGCGTCCATTGTTCCCGTTTCCGAGAACATGGACAAAGGCTTACCGCCAGCCGTCGCCGCCGCGATTCCGGCTAAACCGAGTCCCATTGTTTCGAAACCTTTTGTTTCGCAAACAAAGGATCAGTCCGAACCTGCGTCCATTGTTCCCGTTTCCGAGAAAATGGACACAACTGAGCCAGTCTCCGACTCAGAGTCAATTTTAGACTCGTGTTCTGCCGCCTCGTCCTCTGAAGACGACAATCAAGTCGTCGGAAAGGGCAAGAGGAAGAAGGGCAAAAACTCCCAGGCCGCCATGGCTAAAAAGATCGTCGCGCTCCCTTCTGTCCCCTCTCCCGCGGCCTCCCGTCCCACCTCCCCGGTCCCCGTACCAACGTCCGCCGCTGCTCATACCAGCAGGCCAGCCAGCCCTAAGGCTCACCCTTCAGCCGCTTCTTCAAAGAAGCTGAAGCCCCCTCCCCCGCTGTTCATTCAGGACAAAGGGAAATGGACAGACGTGTCCAAAATGTGTGTTGAGCGCCGCATACAATATACAAGCGCAAAAAGCACACAACAGGGCATAAAAGTGGTGGTCCCTACGACCGCTGACTTCAGGGAACTAACCCGTCAGCTGATCGGAAGGCACATAGCCTTCCATACTTACTCCCTTCCAGAGGAGAAGCCCACCCGCGTGGTGATCAGGCGGATCCCGAAGGAGATATCCACGGAGGACATCCTAAATGACCTCCAAAGCCAGGACATCCCGGTCGCAGCCGTCCACCGCCTTCATAAGGCGAGAGGCGGAGCCCAGTACGATATGGTACTGGTCATCTGTGACCCAGTAGAAGGACACCACCCGATCTTCAAAGTGAAGTCGGTATGCTCCCTCACAGGCATCTCAATAGAGAAGCCTTACCGCTCAGCCGTAGTAGGGCAGTGCCACCGCTGCCAGCTGTACGGACACAGCCAAGCCAACTGCCATGCGCCGCACAGATGCGTAAAGTGTCTAGGCGACCATGGTACGGCAGACTGCCCACGTCCCAAAGACAAATCGCTATGCACGGAGCCACCGAGCTGTGTGCTTTGCGGCCAGTCGGGCCACCCGGCTAACTACCGCGGCTGCCCGAAAGCCCCCAAAGGCTCCTCCTCTAAACTGGCGAAGCGTGCAAACGCCCGCCAGCAGAGAGAAAGCCCATCGGTGAGGCTACCAACTGCACAGATGCCGGAGAGACTCAGCCCTCAGAGGCCCTCTCCCTGGACCTCGCTGAACCACCAGAGAGCCTTCCCGGCACTCGGCAAAGCAAAGTCCAGCCCCATTCCCGGGCTATTAGATGCCCCTGTCCCCACTCCCGTGGCCCAAGCGAGCGCACCGGCGCCCGCTCGTCCCGCGCCTCCCGGCCCCGCGGCCGCGGTCTCCTCTCCTAACGTAACTTTAGAAACGTTAGCAAAGTTAGTCACCCCCGAAGCAGACCGCATGGCGGCAGATCTCAGGGAGGCTAACACTGACGGTGATAAGCTTAAAATTATCCTCAAGTCCCTAATCAAGTTAGGCGAAGCCTTCAGCGGCATTAATCTTTAATTTCAATGGATAATACGAGATTAACGTGTACCAAACCCCGATCCCTTAAATTAGGGTACTTTAATGCCAATGGCATTAGAGGCCAGCGTGATGAAATCGCCACCTTCCTCCGTGACCATCAAATTGATATCCTCCTCATACAGGAGACCTTCCTCAAGCCCAGTCACCGCGATCCGAGAATTGCCAACTATCGCATAGTTCGCAACGATCGGTCACGTTGCCACAAGGGCGGTACTCTAATCTATTATAGAAAGGAACTGCACTGCATCCCCTTAGATCCCCCTCCCATGGAGTCTCTACTCGAGACTTCAGTGTGTCGACTAGGCATGACCGGTCATCAACCGATCACTATCGCCTCCGCGTACATCCCTCCCGGTGGCACGTCCGAGGAGCACACTCTGTTCACCAAAGACCTTGCCGTCCTCTTCGGCTTGAGTGACTCCGTTATCATAGCGGGCGACCTCAACGCCAAACACCCCGCCTGGAACAGCACGACGACCTCTGCCAGAGGACGTCACGTGTATAACCTGGGTGAGTCCCTCAACTTCGATCCCATCGCTCCTATGGAGCACACTCACTATCCCCACGACCCCGACCAACGTCCGGACGTTCTCGACATAGCGCTACTCAAGAATGTCAACCTTAAGTTGCATTCCATCGAGACTTTACATGAGCTTAACTCAGACCATCGACCAGTGCTCATGCACTTAGTTCCCCGCTCGGGTCCCTCTGACCCCAGCCAGCCCCCGCCAACCCAAGTGATAACCGACTGGAGGAAAGTCAGCGAAAAGCTGAAATCCACCACGTCGTCTCACCTGGAGTCCATCCCCGGCCACATAGTCTCAGTCGCAGACACGACGGCCGCCATCAACTCGTTTACAGAACACGTGCAATCCGTACTGAAGGATTGCTCACGAGAAGTTCCAGCATTGAGCGATCAACGCTGGATACTACCCGCTGACGTACGTGAACTGATAACCGAGAAGAACGCGGCCATCCGTGCCTACAGCAACTTTCCCTGCGACGCGAACAAAGCTCACATGCGTCATTTACAGCGTGCTGTAAAGAAGCGCACTAGTGAGCATCGTTCAGATCAATGGGACAAGACGCTTAGCGAGCTTGAGCCTACCCACCTAGCCTTCTGGCAGCTGCAACGCAAGTTGCGCTCCACCGAAGAGGCTTCGATGCCTCCCCTCACGCGACCCGATAAGAGCGTTGCATTCGACGACTCTGAGAAGGCCGAATGCCTAGCAGACAGCCTAGAGTCCCAGTGCTCCCCCAGCTCTCAACCAGTAGACAAGCGACATCTCGATGAGGTGAACGCATTCGTCGAACGTAGAGCCGCCCTACCCCCTGTAGAAGACCCAGATGATCCTCTGCCTCCGGTCACAGCTGACGAAGTGCAAGACATCATTAATAAGCTTCAACCGCGCAAAGCACCCGGCTCCGACGGAATCACCAATAGGGTGTTTAAACTCCTCCCCGCTCAGCTCGTCGTGTTAATGGCGGCCATCTTCAATGGCGCCCTGAGCAACAACGCTTTTCCCCAAATATGGAAAGAGGCCACTGTCATCGGTTTCGCCAAGCCAGGCAAACCCAAGTCTGAGCCCTCGAGCTACAGACCTATCAGTCTCCTGAACGCACTCGGCAAAATCTACGAGAGACTCATTTATAAGCGACTCAAAGACTTCGCCGAGGCTAAGAGTCTCATCCCCAACGAGCAGTTCGGCTTCAGAACCGGACACTCTTGCATTCAACAGGCCCATCGCATCGTAGAGCACTTGAGCGCTGGCTTCCAGCGTGGAGCGATGACGGGTGTGTTGTACTTCGACATAGCAAAGGCTTTCGACAAAGTCTGGCACAACGGCTTATTATATAAGCTGTACGAACTGGGAGTGCCGGACCGTCTCGTGCTCATCTTACGAGACTTTCTGTCAGATCGCACCTTCCGCTATCGCATCGGGAAGGCACTGTCTTTTCCCCACCCCATTAGAGCAGGAGTCCCTCAGGGCTCCGTCGTCTCTCCCCTTATCTTTACTCTGTTCACCAGTGACATCCCCAAGAGCAAGAAGGCTCAGCTAGCCCTGTTCGCGGACGACACGGCCATTTATTACACTGGCCGCAGTCACGACGCTATCTATAGAACCCTCCAAACCTCAGCCAACGTCTTAGGCGCTTGGTTCCGGAAATGGAGAATCGAGGTGAACCCCGACAAGAGCCAGGCAGTTCTTTACTCTAAACAGCGTAAAATTAAGCCACCCGCGCTCAGCCCGATCACTATGTACGGTAAGCCTATCCCTTGGGAGAAGCAAGCCAAGTACTTAGGAGTCATACTTGACAACCACTTGTCTTTCGCGGCGCACATCAAAGCAGCTCGCGACCGAGCTGCATTTGCTATGGGTAGGCTTCATTTCATGATTTCGGCAAAAAGCAAGTTGTCACTCAAGTGCAAATTGCGCCTTTATACCGCGGTGATCCGCCCCATTATGACGTACGCTTGCGTCGTGTACGCTCACACCAAGCCTAAGTACATCCATAGGATGCAAATTTTACAGAACCGGTTCTTACGTAGAGTCACGGGAGCCCCTTTTTATGTCCGTAATGACCGTCTACACGTAGACCTTAGAATGCCCACCGTCCTTCAGTTTATGAAACGCCTTTCGAAGCGTTTCTTCGATAACGCCATTAAACACCGTAATCCCCTGATCGCAGCGGCCGCCCGTTACGAACCCTCGCACATTAGTACAGTACGCCGTCCTAGGCATACCCTTGTCACTCCAGATGATGCTATCACCCTCCTCCAGGAGAGTAGCAAAGAGACTAGCACTCTTAAAAAGTTCCGCCTCAAACCGCCGTCTTTCCGACCTCGCCGTCGAGGTCCGTCGCGACGTCCCGGTCCATGCCCTCCCCGACCCTCGCTCGAGCCAGCCCGCGATGCTATGCCAGTAGCTTTAAATCAGCCCCTAAATAATGATACCATTCAGATCCAGCCTGTCCCCATGCAGTCCTCCCCCAGCGACGCCCTAAGCCGAGGTTCGTACCCCACAGGGGGTGCCCTTAGCGTGCAGTCGCTTAGTTTGTAAGTTTTTATGCCCTGGCTGGAGGCCTTACTCTAAAGGCACCCACAGGATAGTCCGGTTAAGCAGACGACAACCTCATAGGTTGAACTGCGAGATGCCATTCAAAAAAAAAAAAAAAAAACCTCCACAAGCAGATAGATTGTAGATATTTGACAGTTGTTACGAGTAGTCAGAAGTCAAGTCTGACATCCAGTCTTACCAAGGGGTCTCATATTACCCAGTTACTGTGTTGTGGAGGTCAGATAGGCAATCGCTCTATGTAAAAAAACTGGTATTCAGCTGTGTGCAGTTAGACTGAAAGCCGACATACTTAGTTGGAATAAGGCTAGACAGATGATGAGTGTCGAGATGGTTTTTATATTAATGCTTCTTCCTTTTCATTGTCTGCAGTTTACATTGTGTTTTATTATTATTATAAGCCTATATTGTCCCACTGCAGGGCAAAGGCCTCCCTTCCCTCCTTCCACATTTCGCGATCTAGTGCGATTGTAAGCCAATCCTTAGAGAACGAGTCCAACTCATCCCGCCATCTCCTCCTGGGCCTACCGCGTTGTCGTTTCTTGCTGTCTGGTATCCATTGAGTAGTTATTTTTTGCCCATTGCACCTTGTTGGCAAGATAATAAATTTTGATTTTTTTTTGTGTTTAGAAATATTACTGAATTTACAACTAGAAAACTTAAATCCGTCTAATATGCTTGCCATTGTCAGCCTACAATGGCAAACCGATGGCAGCGCACACGTCCCCGTCGAATGCTTGACTTCCAATTAGGTCCAGCGCTATTCGCACCCAACCTCATAATCAACAGCTCACAAACACTTCACAGGCAAAACTATCCAAAAGTGTCACCAATTCCTTCCACCCGCTTAACACTTACAGCACAGCATCATTATTTGAACCGAAATTCCGCTGGTGAACCGCACAGCTCATTTCTTGGCACGCATGATATACTCCATTCACACCAGCCAACCAGCCAAGATCTCCCAACTTCAAGACGTAGCCCCTTTGGCACCCTCACTTGTTTTACAAAAGAAAGGGGGACGGAGTCAAGCAAAAATTGTAGTTTTCATTTTAGATGCGGTGAGCGACATGGCAGTTCTTAACCTTCTTGTTTTTAGTTTATTAAGGGCATGATTAAATTAATTGAATTAAGTGTTTAAGGCTATATTTATGGGAGATAGTTAAGAGATGTGTTTTATGTGTGGGTGTGGAGATATTTTAATTATGTTGCTGTATTTTATGTGTGATATCTTACCACATAAACGGTTTATAAGGCAGGTTTCTTCTCCAAACAGGAGCACCTGTTGACGTCGATACTTATGTCCAAAGGAGGAGCTCGTGGCTAAATAATAACAGCAGCACGGATCGATCTTTAAGGTTAAGCCGTGCTTGCAGAGGTTGGTCCGTGGATGGGTGACCATAATTACATACCGAGTTTCCTCCGTGCCTCAGAAAGCACGTTAAGCCGTTGGTCCCGGCTGTCATTTGTAGATCTTTGACAGTCGTTACGAGTAGTCAGAAGCCAAGTCTGACATCCAGTCTTACCAAGCGGTATCGTATTACCTAGTTACTGGGTTGTGGAGGTCAGATGGGCAGTCACTTCATGTAAAATATTGGTACTCAGCTGCATCCCGTTAGACTGGAAGCCGACCCCAAGATAGTTTGCGAAAAGACTAGGCAGATGATGGTGACTTATACAGGGTGTAACGAAAAGGGTATATACATACTTAAGGGTGTGCTAACAGACCATCAAACTGAACCTGTTTCTCAAGGACAAACTTCGTAATAGCGAAAAAATTATCTGTTGCCACATACAAAATTTCAATACCTATCGACCCAAATGTATGGAGCAGCTGATATTTTTTTCGGTATTACGATGTTTGTCCGATGGAGAAATATGTTCAGTTTGATGGTCTGTAACACACCCTTAAGTATGTATATACCTTTTCCGTTACACCCTTGTATCCAAAGCTTTGCACTTAGCACTGCGACAGACTGTTTTATCTTAGAACAAAAAATTAAAGCATAATCAGCCGTTTAACTTTCCTACAGTGTCAGACCTCCTTTGGTGAGAGAAAGTAGTCTTAAATCCACGAACACGCGGGCCCAGTGCTGGTTGGCGGCTGTCTTAGATTATTTTTCTCGCCAATTTGTTCTAATAGAATAGATTGACAAATGACCAAACAAGAGAGGATAAATAATTCGTAGTGTAATAAAAACACCCCCTTAACTGGCGTAACTAGGAGTTTATAACTACTTTAAGGATGGCTTAACCGCAGCTGTATTATAAACAGTAGATGTGCTTAAATTAAAACTTCCTTCTGTCTTAGTCACAGAGCTTTGAACAAAGTCAGGGAGGTATTATCGGACAAATTGTGTTTAAATAAAAAAAAATAGCTTTACTTATGAACATATTTTTGTACGATTTTAAGTCTCGTTGCCGCTGTTAGTTCCCTTTTTTCCACGCAAGTTTAGCGGAACCAGAAATTGTTCATATTATAATTACTTGTCTAACCTTTGCCCAACTATTTTGGAATCGTTTTCCAGTCTTACCTAATGCAGCTGAATACCAGTATTTAACATAAATCAATTACCTATCACACTTCCACAATGCAGTTCCTAGGTAACACTCCACTCATTATAAAAAATAAATAAATAAAATCGCTGTCAGGTTTTTTTTTTTTTAAATAGTTATCTATTTACTAATGCATACAATAGGGGATGATCACATTTTTTTCTTTGTCCGTCGGGTAGTTTATTGAAAAGTATTGGACACGTATTTTTTCTTTTTTCACATTGTCATAAAATTACGGAGATATATTGACTACTCACTTTCAGAGGCCCGGAATTGGTCACAAGATTGTAAAGAAATAGTGATGTGGTTGTTGGTCAGTCCTCGTCTTAGCATGTCGATGAAAATCTACATTGAGTCAGCCCCAATTTTGGCGACGAGTCTGGTACTCACCACAGTAGCGTCACCAGAGTATGACACAAAATAAAAAGTACTGTTCTTTCTGTCTTGTTAGATACTCTGTGTTCTTGGCGCAATTTATGCATTGAGAGATGCATACGTTCTGCTTAACTTTCGGGTAGTAAGATTACTGTGAGTTAATTAAGTATGTGTTAGTTAAAAAGCAGCTCAGTGTGGTTTTTATTGGATTCACTTTTAATCAGAGAATGAAGTAATCTTTTGTAGAGTTTTGTTTTTGACCACACTTTCTAGCGATTAACAGAAATGTAAAGAAGCGACTGACTGAGAATTTCTAATAGTTGATTCGCCGATTAACAAACAATTACACTTATATATCATAAAGGCACAGTGAGTAAGTGTGTGTGTGTATTGGCCACTCCTTCACGCCTCAATGACTGAACGGATTTGGATGAAATTAAGTATGCACATAGCTTATACCCTGGATTAACACATGCTTTTTATCCCCGTCTTCTTGGGTGAAACCGCGGGGCGCAGCTAATAATTTTATAAAAGAATGATCATGTTTGACGGTAGATTTCCACTTTGAGAAACCAAAGGGCGCTCTGAATAGCTCGCTTTTCGAGAGCATTGCTCAATTAAATATTTATGCAACTTTTTACCATCGCGTTCACTAAACCAATGGTTTACTTCAGTATATTTGGACAACAGCTAAAATCATAAATATTTATTCCGAGATTTTATGAATTTTTGCTTAATTATTTACTAAATACGAATCTGCAAAGATTATCATTAATCATTTCCATTTCATAAATTCCAAAGAAAATCCAAAAATGAAGACCTTAAAACGACAAAACGGGACGTTTAATTTCCGATCTGAATAATTATGGTCATCAGCTGAAAGCCGAGATAACTAGCTCCCGAACATTCCGTTAATTACTTGTAAATTAAAACAAATTCTTCGGGTGTAAGTCGACGGGCGACAGTTATTTATGCGAAGTCCTTTCCTTAAGAAGTTAAGCCTTTGGAGGATATTGTTGTTTGGAATTTCAGTATTTTATTATATTATAAACAGTAAAAATAATAATAAATTAAAATAACACAAAGAAAAGTACTAGGCTAGCATAAGTTTAAGGTGGTTTTAGAATTTTAGATAGATAAATTATTAATTCAGTGCACACAAAAGACATAGCACAACACACAGCACCATAATTAAATGACACAGATTACAAAATATACCTATATAAAAACAAGGTCACAATATAAAAAAGAGAAAATAAAACATATTTACGAAATAGTTATAGTAACACCATGACATACTTCAAATAAAATAACGAGTATACAAGGTGCGGTGTGCGTCTCAAGGTTGCACCAAATGGGAGTCCAGCTCAGCATGTGTCAGGCATGCACCTGACGCTGATATTCTGCTGGATCCCTGTAGTGACATACGGACGTCGAGAAGACGACATAAATTGGTGTTGTGTGTGAAAGTGAAAGAATTACTTATACGCGGAGTGAAATTATGTAAGTATACCCTCAACTTAAATTTAGTGAATGTATGATTACTTGAGCCTTTTATATGGCATAATTATGTAACTTTAAAATTATTTTGTTTTCCTGTTATTTTGTGCCTGTTTGTACTACATATAAATGATGTGAATAAATTAAAAAAATCTTCTCTGTCCGAATTCACCCATCCAAAAAGAGAACTCTTTCCCCACTGCGGTCCGGATTGGAAAGAAGTTCGTGGGCGATTTGAAGATTCATTCAAAAAGAGCTCTTGGGTAATTCACACCGCGGTCCGATACGCTCGCGGTGCGAAACGACTAAAGACCCAAAGAAAAATATTTGCTTAGTCCGGGATTTAAACCCAGGACCTCATTCTCAGCAGCGTAGGGGCAGCACAAGGGGTATCGTATTACCCAGTTACTGGGTTGTGGAGGTCTGATAGGCAGTCGCTTCATGTAAAATACTGGTACTCAGCTGCATCCGGTTAGACTGGAAGCCGACCCCAAGATAGTTTGGGAAAAAGGCTAGGCAGATGATGACCTCATTCTCAGCAGTCACAATTGCAACCACTAGACCAACGAGGCAGTCACCAATAGCAAATATATTATAAAAGATCGTTCCACGAATATTCCAACAATACAGTACGTCGATTCTGTAAAATTCAGACGACAACTCACATCTCACATCGCTATCCACTGTCACTTCGCGTAAGGTTCAAAATGACCTTGATTTTGTAGCCAAGGGAATTACCTTACAGAATGCCACTTCTTACGTCATCTCATACTTTATTTGTCAAAATCTCCTTGTTAATTTAGTTCAACTCGCTGACACGCTCGTAGTGGTGGCGCTAGTATAAAATCGAATTATCAACCGGGTTTTTAGAATGCCAATTAAGAAACTCACATCGGATTCAGATTCGAAGTTCTAAGTGAGGTCTTACAGAATTACACCGCAGTACGAGCATCTTATTTTTTGTTCATAAAACAGGCTTAATAATTTGAGCCAAGAAAATAGGTAAATATTTTACACAAACGAAACAATCCTAACACAATGTATTTCAATATATGTAGGTTTTAACTTCAAACTTAACTAAATACCATTACGATTCATAATTGAAAAACAGTTGAACGACCTTTTACAAAAATACGCTTCATTGTTGGTCTATAATTTCTAGTGAAGCCTTCACTAGAAATTATAGACCAACAAAATTAGTTAATTTTGCCGCAATTATTTTGTTTGAAGTCGCGGAATTATCTATGAAAGTTAATGGAAATGGGCTTTTTGTTAAGTAAGTAGGTCTTACTAGGCTTGCCAGTTTACCATACTAAGCTCGTGGCTAATAGAAGCCGCACCGGTCAATCTTCAAGGTTAAGCAGCACTTGCTAAGGTTGGTCTGTAGATGGGTGACCACCTATGCATACCGAGTTTCCTCCGTGCCTCGGAAAGTACGTTAAGACGTTAGTCTCAGCTGTCAATTGTTGATCTTTGACAGTCGTTACAAGTAGTCAGTGGCCCAAAAGACGGACAACCAGGCTTACCAAGGGGTATCGTATTAGCCAGTACTAGCTGGTTTGCAGAGGTCAGATAGGCAGTCGTTTCATGTAAAATATTGGTATTCAGCTGCATACGGTTAGACTGGAAGCC
Source organism: Cerastis leucographa (assembly GCA_963082945.1). Classification (NCBI taxonomy): domain Eukaryota; kingdom Metazoa; phylum Arthropoda; class Insecta; order Lepidoptera; family Noctuidae; genus Cerastis; species Cerastis leucographa. The sequence continues at coordinate 2,882,500 of OY720361.1, forward strand.
GACCCCAAGAGAGTCGGGTAAAGGCTAGGCAGATGATGATTGAAACCAAAAGTTGCCTTTCAGTCTCTTTATAATAATAACGTTAGCCTTTTCCCACTGCAAAGCAAACGGCATTAGCCTCATACAGTGAAGGAACTACGCAAGAGTGATTTCAGATCGTTAAGTCTTTTGGCTTCAGACGATTAAGTCCTGGTAAAATACTGGTATTCGCTGCGTCCGGATAGACTGGAAGCCGAAAACAACGTTGTTGAGAGAAGGCTAGACAGATGACGAGGTTACAATATTGAAGATATTTGAGGAGCGTCGCACAACTACCTGGTCACGACCTTGACCGCACGATCGGTAATTTTTTTCTGGTCGAAGCTTCTGTGGCCAAAATGGCAACCAGTTTATCACTAGACATTGATTTGTCTGGCACAATATAAACTAAAGTTCACACGGTGCCACATATCGTTCCAAAACTATCATATCGTTCAAACTGGAAGCCTAACCAAAGTAATACACATTCTTAAAATTTCATGGAAATCGGTAGGGATGTTTCGGGGATTAGCGTGTACGAAAATAGTGACCCGTGATTTATATATACAGGGTGTTTGGTGCATCGTTTCCCAAATCAAATAGACCGAAAGGAGAGGTCATTTGCTATCTCTTCACGCCCTTTAACTCATTCCTTACCACACCGGTTTTTTTATAACAACTTTTTAATATAAATTTTGAAAAATTCCAAAATTCAACACTTTAGGTCAAATAAAAAAATTGTTTAAACTTGATAAGGGTCAAATAAAGTCCAAGTGACAGTAGAACACTGACTCCTAAGACACAGGGTATCCTAGACTTAAAATTTCAATTTAATTTTGATGTCTACTGTTGTATGATTCTATCAAATTCAAAATTACTTGCAAGGAACCATTATTTTCTTTATTTAATAGCTCTTAAAGTTTTTGTAAATGAAAAATAAACTTAAAACTCAACTTTAAATGGCTATAAAAAAAAACTTAAAGCGATCGGCATCTTCGAATACCTTTAAAAAGTTCTCTAGTCTGTCCTCATTCCAACGGTATGCAAGAATAAAACGTTTAATACCTTTTCATTTTTAACTAAATGTGTAATCGAGACACTAGGCTGATATTCGAAATTACAGTAAGAACAGAAGTTTTAGCATAAATAACATGCCTCAAGTAAGTAGATAGATACTGTTATGTCACTTGTGCGTAGAGGTTTATCTCTTTCTTAAACAGGAGCCAACTTTTTAAGAATTTGAAATGGAAAAAAAAAAAACTCACAAATCTTGTTCGAGTTGTCCGCCACTGTTGCGAATGCACGCGCGGCATCTTCGTCTTATCTCGACTGTAGTTGTGCGTAAACGTATTTTTGCTTTGATAGTCACGAAAGCCACATCAATGTGTTGGCCTAAATCCTCCCTTGTCTCGATTTCCAAGGCGTAGACAATTTATTTGGCTCTTCCTTAGACGTGAAGATCTAACGGAGTTAAGTCTGGGGAACGTGGAGGCCATAGAATAGGGCCATCCCTCCCAATCCATGATTCTGGAAACTGACGTATCATTAGGTACTCCCTGACAGTTAAACTCCAGTGAGCGGGACAACCGTCTTGTTGGAATACAGAAGACATGTCTTCAAGGAAAATTAGCAGCTCAATCATTACTTAATTACTTAATATTATAAATGCGAATGTCACTCTGTTTGTTACCTTTTCACGACTAAACGGCTGATTGGATCTTAATGAAATTTGGCAAGAAGATAGATTTCAACCTGGGGAAGGACATAGGCATACGTTACGACCAATAGGAGCGGAGCAGCAATGAAAAATGTTGCGAAAACGGGGAAAATGTGTCGCAGACGAAGTTGCGCGGGTTAGCTAGTTAACAATAAGGGGAAGTCTGTTTCGGTGTTTTGGGATGGCTATGTCATGACCTCCACGTTCCCCAGACTTAACTCAGTTAGATCTTTACGTCTAAGAACGAGCCAAAGAAAAAACGCCACGGAAGTTGAGACTAGGGATGATTTAGTCCAACGCATTGATGCGGCTTTCGTGACTATCAAAGCAGAAATAATATACGTTTACGCTCAACTACAGTCGAGATAAGACGAAGATGCCGCGCGTGCATTCGCAACAGTGGCGGACAACTCGAACAAGATTTATGATTTCTGAATTAAAGTTTTTTTTTAAATCTCAAATTCTTAAAAAGTTGGTTCCTGTTTAAGAAAGAGATAGGACACTACGCACAAATGACATAACAGTATGTGTCTACTTACCTGAGGCATGTTATAGTGTCTCGATTACACATTTAGTTAAAAATGAAAAGGTATTAAACGTTTTTTTGGGCATATTGCATACCATTGGAATGAGGACAGACTAGAGAACTTTTTAAAGGTATTCGAAGATGCCGATCACTTTTAGTGTTTTTTTATAGCCATTTATAGTTGAGTTTTAAGTTTATTTTTCATTTACAAAAACTTTACGAGCTATTAAAAAAAGAAAATAATTGTTCCTAGCACGTAATTTTGAATTTTATAGAATCATACAAGAGTAGACATCAAACTTAAATTAAAATTTTAAGTTTAAACATCTTTTTATTTTTTTTTATTTGACCTAAAGTGTTGAATTTTGGAATTTTTCACAATTTAAATTAATAAGTTGTTATAAAAAACCAGTGAAGCAAGGAATGAGTTATAGGGCGTGAAGAGATAGCAAATGACCTCTCCTTTCGGCCTATTTGATTTGGCAAACGATGCACCAAACAACCTGTATATTAGGTTAAAATTTATGTGAGGTTAAGACGTGCTTGCCGAGGTTGGTCCGTGGATGGGTGACCATAATTTCATCCCGAGTTTCTTCAGTGCCTCGGAAAGCACGTTAAGCCGTTCGTCCCGGCTGTCATCTGTAGATCTTTCGATCGAGTAGTCAGAAGCTTCTGGCTTCTGTCATCCAGTCTTACCAAGGGGTATTCTATTACCCAGTTACTGGGTTGTGGAGGTCAGATAGGCAGTCGCTTTTTGTACAATACTGGTACTCAGCTGCATCCAGTTAGACTGGAAGCCGACCCCAAGATAGTTTGACCTCCCCCCATTCTACAACTGAATGAAAAGAAATTTAAATCTTGCGTAAAACGCACACTATGTAGGCAAGCATATTATAAGTTGGGGGATTAAATTGATGATAAAAATGCTTGGCTCAATGCTGATCCTGCTCCACAACCATAAGGGCAATCGGAATCTTCTGAATTACCAAGTGAAGTTATTGTGAAAGCTTCAGAAGATTGTAAAAATATATTTGCATTGTATAGATTCAATCTCTTAGTATTATATTATTGCATAGCACATGTGTGAGTACTATGTACTGTAAAGCCACCATTTAATGAGTACCTACATTTTTCACTGACGCGAAATTACCCTGGTGGTTGAGTGAATGTCATGCTCACTTAAATGTCACGCTGATAGTGGCGGGTGTGTCGGGTCGTTTAGTTCCCTTCTAAATGGTTGAGTTGAATGATGGCTGATACATGAGCCATGTTCGTGAACGGGCGCTGTCAGTTGTGACTGGTCGTTTCTTAGCTGCCACGGTTTATTTTAATTACTTTATTTTTTTAATTAAGTACTGATTTAATCTTTTACTCTGGACGCTCTAAACTTGCCCGTATTTCTACATCGTTCTCACATATTTGTAATTCTTAACATGAATGATGTAACTAAGATTTTGTAACATAATTTGATTTAAAAGAGTGTCCATGGAGTTTCTTGCCCATTCTTCTCCATAGAGATCTACGCTACGGAATGGGCAATTACTGTACTTTCACAAGTTATTATGCCTTGTGACTGGGACTGTAGCTTCGCGTTTTTTTGTTTGTTTGACTTTCAAAAGTGCCTGTAATGGTCTAATTGAAATAAATGCTTTGAGTTTGAGTTTGAGTTTTTGGGAAAAGGCTAGGCAGATGCTGATGAAGTTAAAATTTTATCTTCCTCCTAAAAACGAGTTTAAGGTTGTGTTTTAAAAAGTTGATTTAATTAACACCAAGTAAAAGAAAAATAGCATCCAATACCAGCCAAACTGGTACAAACCAGTATTATACCAACAAAAATGGTCTAAAAAAATAAATAAAAACACTCTCAAAGTAAGGCTCACAAGTAAGTACATTTAGTGAATCTCAGTAAATAGGGACGTGCCAAGTCACACGTCTTCCTCTAAGGAGTACTAGGGACGTGACACGATTATCGATAGTACTAAAGTATCGATGTTCTTAGCGATTACTTTCTGGATTCGGTGGTACGTGATATGCAAGTGTGGATCGAGATGGTTGCTAAATAGGATAATCCAGATGGGTATCGATATCTGCATTGCGTTTTCTTCGCTACGTTTTATTTTGTTTACTAATGTGATGATTTGAGTTAGAACTTTGCTTAAACAGTTTTTTTTGGATCGTCTTGAAAGACTAGTAATTGCCAGTGAGACTGCAGTGTTCACAAACATAGCCCTATTCCTATTTTAGAACCAGACGGTGTTGAGTTTTATCCCGGGTCAGAAAAAGTGTTATTTTTAGGCAAATGTAGTCATAATAAAATTTTCAGTTATATTATATATAGTTTTATTATAAGCGAATAGATTGCGTTAGAAACACCACCCTGCGGTCCATAACTCAAGTAGCTGATGTTAGAGAAAAAACAGCAAAGCAGAAGTGGGAGTGGGCAGACCGCGTAGCACGGATGCACCCGGAGAGATGGGCAAAGATAGTAAAACACTGGACGCCTGAGGAAGGACAGCGCCATAGAGGTCGACTACGGCGAAGGTGGCGTAACGATCTGGGGGGTTACTATGACGCTTAAAACATTATTGTTCCATTCCTATTCCAGAGTGGGAAAGAGATGGAGCTAGACGACCTGTATAGCTCCGTCTCCTTTTCACTCTGGAATGAGAATGGAACAATAATGGTTCAAGACGTCACGGTACGCCACCTGATCCTGTTTGCGGGGCTAACATGGCTAGAGATCGCACAGGATAGAGAGGTATGGAAGGAGAAAGGGGAGGCCTTTGCTCAGCAGTGGGCCACTATGTAGGCTACTAAAATAAATATATATATATATATATATTCGCCCTTAAACTAATCAAAAAGTATTTTGCTGAAAAAAAAAGCAAAGAACAACAGCAAAAACGTCGATCAAACTCCCTAAAAACATTAACCATTCCCCTCTATCAAGAAACTCGAACAAAGTGACAAATTAGCGACTTCCACCCGTCGCCTTTCTAACTCAACCATCCAATTTAAAAATCAATCGGGACTTTGGAGCGAAGTGATTTTTTTAAACGAATTTCAACGAATCTTCACTTTGAATAACTGTTGTTCTCGCATTGTTTCAGTAAGCGTTTTTTATAGATTGTTTTGTTGCTGAGTTTAATATTAAAAACTACAGCAGAAATGCCGATTTTTTTTTTCTCACAGAGAGGTTATGACTCTTAGTCTATTCCATTTTTAACCCCCGACCAAAAAAGAGGGGTGTTATAAGTTTGACGTGTGTATCTGTGTATCTGTGTGTCTGTGTATCTGTGTATCTGTGTGTCTGTCTGTGGTATCGTAGCTCCTAAACGGGTGAACCGATTTTGATAAAATTGGTTCCGTTTGAAAGGTGTTTTAATCGAGAGAGTTCTTAGCTATGTTTCGAGAAAATCTGCTCTGCCGTTTGAAGGTTATCATCTCTTTTCTAGTTAAAGGGAAATAAACAACTTCCACAGGTCTGGTCGATTCAAAATTTGAAATCTTGTTACTTGTAGCCATGTACATCGCCGAGGGAGGACTTTTTTACATTCTAGGCTTATTTATATGAGTCTTCTTTCTTTATTGTGTGTTTACCTAACCAGGTGTCAGAGTTATAATGCCGCCCATGAGCTTCTGCCTTTACTTTACCTTTTTTTTTTCGGATGGGAAATCATCAAATGACTCGCTCACTCTGGGCGGAGCGTAAGGGAGTGTCAGATTTGTACTGACTAAAACCCATCCATGTTCCTTCTAAGCCCTTTGTGTTCCAGGGCCACAGTATCTCTTTCGAACAGTCCCGCAGCCCTGGCAGGCGTCGGCACCCTCGGACCCCTTCCGATTTACTGACATCTCCTTGAGGCGCGCGTGTCGACGACGCGAAGACGAACGCGTCGTCGACACGGCCTGTGGTCATGAGACGGACGGACGGTCAGCTAGCCTTGACTTTACCTGCCTTCGAGCTGGTTTCTTCAAGATGTTTTAATTCACTGAACCAAGTGATAATTATACAATATACACATGAATCCGAAATCAGAGATGCATGTTTAAGATTCAAACTTGAATCCTATGACTTGGCAGTCCAACGGTCACCACTTAAGGCTAAGGCCTATAGCGCCTAGTGATAAATTGGTTTTTCCTAGTAGACTTCATTTTCACATACTAGTGTGACTTTTTAAGTTTGCCGTTTACTATGACGGTTGTGCCATTTGCTGAGGTGGCAAGGGTATTTGCACAATCCGTAATGCAAATACGACTGCCTCTACTGTATTGCTGTTGCGATTTTACTGTTTGATACAAACTTACAAAATTTACTTCCTTATAATATTATAGTTATTATAGCTAGCCTGTATCGTCCCACTGCTGGGCAAAGGCCTCTCTCCATTCCTTCTTACGGTCACGATTCTGTGCTGCTTCTTTCCAATTCTCAAGGAAAACATTCAGTTCGTCCCGCCATCTCTTTCGTGGTCTGCCGCGACCCCGTGTCACTGTTTCAGGGCACCAATCCTGAGCTTTGCGGGCCCACAGCTCGTTCGGCATGCGACAGATATGTCCTGCCCAGTCCCGTTTAAGTTGGGCAGCCTTTTGAGCCACGTCAATGATTTGCGTTTTGGAGCGCAGTGCAGTGTTTCGAACATGATGTTAATTTTACACCTAAGATACTGCGCAAATAATATAAATACTGCAAATATTATAGTAACTTATTTTAATATTATAAATGCGAAAGTAACGTTGTTTGTTTGTCACCCCTTTTCACGCCTAAACCACTGATCCGACCATCCTGAAATTTTGCGTATACGTTGTTAAGTGTACAGAAACGGACATAAGGTACCTTTCATCCCGAATAAAAGTACTGTTTTCGATCGAAACAAAAACAACATTCTTATGATAAATAGATGGCGCTACGTGTCCAAGCCGGTTATTGTCAAAGTCAAATTTAATCGAACGAAGCCGCGGGAAAAAGCAGTAGAAGTATTAATAATTAGCCACTTCTACGGTTTTGTCTGTGGCAGTGCACAGGTCGCTTTGGCTTTTGTTTTGGAGCTCAGCGGGCAAGAAATCAAAATCAAAAGTCATTTATTCAAACTAGGCTGATAATCAGCACTTTTTGAACGTCAAAATCACAAGAGACAGTCCCCCAAAACGCCCGCCCTTCGCCACTTCCTAGTGTTTTAGCTGGGAAGAAGAAGTGGCGGAACAAACTCCCCAGCAACACATCTGTCTATTAGGTTAGAAGAACCAGAGTCTATACAATAGTGTTCAACAAGTTTATATAAACAAGGAATCCATTACATCAAATTAATGTCACAACTCACATGTCAACTAGCACACACCAATAATAAAATAAAATATTAAAAAATATACTCAAGAATAAATAAAGCTTCTAGACATAAAGGGCGTGCCCGCTTACACGTGCATACAGACGAATAAAATAAAGTTAAATAAAAAATTATGCGTGAGGTTATATAATATCACTAAGTTAATTTGGAGAAAGAAAGAACATAAACATTGTCTTGAGTTCAACCCAGCGACCAACTATTCTTATCAAGTCAAGTTAGATAGGACTCTCTGAAAATAATAATATCAAAATTTCAGCTATGTGTTTGTCGTGGGTCCTAGGTGTTGATGAGGTGTGGTAACTTACAAAGTGTATTTAAGGCCATTACTGTCAAACTTACTTAGATATAAGGCTTTAGTTACAAAGTCTAATTTCCGTCTAGCCCTACAAACTCAATTTAATCTATTAACTTGCGAGTACAAACGCCTCTTAAGGTACCATTCTAACAGATTGAACGTTCGTTATGTAACAACAGCGTTACAGCGGTTCAGGATCCCCTTTAATTAGACCCCATCTTTCTTATTTACCGGCTTAAGCCCCGCGTAGGGCGTACTATAGGCGCGCAATATTTTTCTTTCGTTGTAAATTATAATAAACGATACCTCCCATCATCGTTACAAGAACACAGTGTGGAAATTACCGAAATTCTACTCTACTATCTATTTATAACTAGATAATGTTAAACATACAAACTGAGTATTGCCGAGTATGCTTATACAAGGTGTTGTTTTGCATCCTCGTCAAAATATAGCAGGTTGTCACAAACGACATAAATAATCAATAAAAATTACGGTACCTAGTTAATTATTAATAAACGCAGATTTTTTTGGTTCTTTAAGTTTGTCAGTATATCAGAATAACCCCCTTGATGTGGTTTAGGGAATAGTACATTATCGAATAAACGTTTGAGATTGTTTGTATTTATGAAAGCGCGGTTAGAGAGTGAGGGCACTCCCTCCCGCTAGCTCACCGTCCGTCCGTCTCATGACGACAGGCGGTGTCGACGGCGCGTACGTGTTCCACGCGCGCCTCAAGGAGATGTCAGCAAACCGGAAGGGGTCCGAAAGGGCCGATGCCTGCCAGGGCTGCGGGTTGTTCGAAAGAGATACCGCGGCCCTGGAACACAAAGGGCTAAGAAGGAACATGGGTGGGTTTTAGTCAGTCAAGTCTGACACTCCCTCCCGCTCCGCCCAGAGCGGGAGAAGTCATTTGATGATTTCCCATCCGCAAAAAAGAAAAAAAAGGGCACTCCCTCCCGCTCCGCCCAGAGCGGGAGAAGTCATTCGATGATTTCCCATCCGTAAAAAAAAAAGAGTGAGGGTCAGACAGGCCGCGTTTAGAACACGATTCACACTTAACGATTTCCGGAAATAAGAAAAAAAAAACTACCCATTTTATTATTGATTTAAAAAAAACTGCTTTTACTTAATATGTGGTAACAGTGTGTGCGTCGGAGTCTCTTTACTCTGCATACATTCCAAACTGTAATACTTATTTCCTTCCGGGCCCCGTCTAGTTAGAAGTCGGTGCACCTTCTGTTACTTCCTACCTTATGCCAACTCGCTATTCGTTTTGAGACCTCTCGCCAAGTTAATTGGCCGTCTCGTATTTTTGAACAGTCTTAGATTACGAGGAGTGATTGGCTTGCTTTGGTTTGGAGTGCCAAAAGACGCGAGACCTTTTTGATGTTCTGAGTGCTTGTTTTGCCTTTTAATAAGAGAAGGACTGACTGATATTTCGGGTGATTTTATTTGATGTGTAGAGAGTTAATTGTCACTTTGAAGTTAAGTTACAGGTACAGTCAGCATCAAAAGTCGGTTAACACTTATAAATATTACTCCAAGTTTTGTGCTGGTCAGTGTGATCTGATGTTATATTGTTTTGCGAATTTGTGTAACCATTGATGAAAATATTGTTATGTCTTTTACTCCAGTCTGTTAATATGGATCGTTCTAAAACTAAGACGTCTTATAATTTTGGTTATGTAAAGCGACTTTTGCTGCTGACCGTACTACAGTTGCAACCACATTTGTTTTGATACTTTGATTCATTTTATCATCTTATTTAATACATTTTTAAATATTTCTTAGAAATATTAAAAAAAACTTTTAAAATATAAAAAACAGGTATCCGCCGGCGTCGGGAGCAAGGTCCAGGTGATTAGGGCTGCAGAGACAGGAACCTCCTCACAATACGGGCCGTATCTAGGAGTACTGACTTCTGAATCAGGCCCTTGATCTAACCGCCAAGTGATAGCTTCGACAGATGTTCGTCGAGACTTGGCCATAAGGCCATTGGCCGTTATGACAATCGGCATAATGATAGCCGAGTTCACATTCCACATATCGATAACCTCGTGTGCCAAGTCGAGATATTTTACTTGTTTCTCTTTCTCAGCTTTCACGAGGTTTTAGTCATGCGGGATGGTAACATCGACTATCGTCGGCTGCTTACCGTGGCAAACCTATCATCTTCCTCTACTGCACCAAGATTGGACCACAGTGGGATTGCGTCAATGGTTGACGTTTGCACCGCGGTGTGAGAGTAAACGTATACTTTTATTTTTAAAGTATTCTTTTCTGACAAGATTTAATTATGTACCTATTTCTAATTAGAAAATACGATTGGTTCGTCAAGTTTGCTAGGAATCGGAAAACTGATAGTAATTGATTCTTTCTTCATCATAATAATCTGTTTTGTCTAACTATGTTGGGGTCGGCTTCCTGTCTAACGGACTGCAGATGAATACCAGTGTAGTGGTATGTAACCCAAACATGCACACACCCTGCGAACTCAGCTAATTAAGACGGTGTAGTCTGCGAGTTCGGGGCAGTTCAAATAAGCTACACACACAGCCGGTCATAACCGCTTACCGCGTCACCTCGCGTCAATTTATATAACCGCGTTACTCGCGTCAATTTATATTAATTTAATAATAGTCATAGTTTATATACCGTGTTTAGTTATAGTAACTCGCGTCATTAAACTCAGTGTGTTATACTTAAATAATGATCATTTCATTTCATATTATACACATTTATAGAACCTATAACACACCCTAACACAAGTTCTATACCAGTATTTTACATAAGCGACTGCCTATGTGACCTCCACAACGTATTTACATTAATTTCTTCTTTATTTTCTTAATTTTTATTTTGAACTTAATAATAATCAGCTAGAAGAAGAGCTCGTGGCTAAATAATAACAGCCGCACGGGTCGATCCGTCCGATTAAGGTTAAGTTGTGCTTGCCGAGGTTGGTCCATGGATGGGTGACCATAATTACATAACGAATTTCCTCCTCCGTTCCTCGGAAAGCACGTTAAGACGTTGGTCCCGGCTGTCATTTGTAGATCTTTGACCGTCGTTAAGAGTAGTCAGACTTTTGGCTTGTAGTTTAGGAAAAGGCTAGGCAGATGGATGATGAATAATCTGCTAGAATAGCTGTTCTGGTTAGAAACCTCGATTATCTTTAACAGGTTAGTCATAAGTCAGTCCTCATCTTCAACTCCTTTTCCCATTGTTTTAATTTCCTATCCATAAGCTCCCGTATACAAGATGTTGTTTTGCAACCTCGTCAAATTTCAGGAGGTTGTCACAAAAAAAAAACAAAAAAAATTACCGTACCTAGTTAATTATTAATAAACGCTGATTTTTTTGGTTGTTTAAGTTTGTCAGTATTTCAGAATAACCCCCTTAACGTGGTTTAGGGACTAAGAAATTATCGAATAAACGTTTAAGATTGTTTGTACGTGTGTAAGCGAGGTTATAAGACAAAAACCAGACGAGCTGCGTTTAAAACAAGGATGGTTCACACTTCCCGACTTCCGTAAAAAAAAAAAAAATAACCTACCCATTTTATTATTGTTTTGTGACGAGAATCTTTAGCATAGTTACCTCCTTGAATTTGACGAGGATGCAAAACAACACCTTGTATAATCAAACAACAGCTCCTCTTCATTCTCTTCAACATTTTCCCTGCCCTTGTCTCGTCCTATCGATTATCGTTCGCGCCCTCGTAGCTTATATACGGAGATTAGATCAACCGGTAATCCATTCATATCTTTATAATAATATACTTTAGGTATTAACTTAATAAATCCTTTTTTGTGCTTCATATTGGATAGAAATCCCATCATGAAATTTTGGTCACAATAAAAATGCCAAGAGGGCGTAAGCCTAGGTTGTAAATAATCATCATCATTTCAGGCGAAAGACGTCCACTGCTGGACGTAGGCCTCATGGTACTCCCCCAAGTGTCGCCACATTGACCGGTCCCGTGCGACTCGCATCCAGCAGATTCCCGCAACCTTCACCAGGTCATCGGTCCACCTTGTGCGAGGCCTTCCGACGCATTGTCTTCCGGTTTGCGGTCGCCATTTCAGAACTTTTCGGCCCCATCGGCCATCCGTTCTGCGAGCAATGTGCCCTGCCCACTGCCACTTAAGTTACGGGCTACGTCGGTAACCTTGGTTCTCTTGCGGATGTCCTCATTTCTGATTTGGTCACGTAAGGAAACTCCGAGCACAGCCCTCTCCATTGCCCTTTGGGTGATTTTGACCCTTCTGATGAGGCTCAGAGATTTTAATTTGATCTCCTTAGCTGCGTGTCGATTTCACTGTCCAACAATGAAATGACCAAAATCATATTTATACAATACAGAATATTTTTTTTATTTTTTTTTGTTTAAAATACGTTGCCCCACACTGGGAATTTCTCCTGTATCGTGGGTGCGTTTACAAACATTTAAACTCACATACACAAACAGCCAGACCTTAAACAACTATCTGTAGGCCATACAAATATTTGTTCCGTGCGGGGATCGAACCCGCGACACGCAGCTCAGCATTCGATCGCTCAACCACGGCGCCAACCGTGCCGTGCCGTTTTACCCTAACTTAATACCTAGAGTAGATCCTGGCTAGGTATACAACATAGAAAGACCATATAAAAAATGCAATATAAAAAAAAACCTTGTCTCGTTGGTCTATTGGTCTAGTTCGATTCCAAGGCGGGTAAATTTATTGGCTTTTTCGATTAGGCACTACTTAATAGTAACCACGGACTCTGGATTTAATTTTGTGCTCTGTTGGTGGCTATAGGCGCACCCCCAATTTCATGGGACTTAAACATGCAAAATGTGGGTGTACTATTGAGTTCATGTTATAAAAAAAAAACCTAAGGAATCCACCCAAAAAGCTCACACGACAAGACCGCTACCCATTACTCAGGCAGTTAAAAATATACCGCCACAAAGCCCAATATATACACACAATTAATTAAAAACAAATTCTGACAAAACACAAAAAGGACTACACAAAAATTTCCAAAAAAAATGGCCGACAATGTACAAACACGAATTAACATCGCGAAGTCTCGATCGCAATAAAATAAAATTGCGGGTTCGTGAAACATTTTCGATACGTTTAGAGGGATATTTTTCAACGTTATTACGGGAGAAAGCCTTGCAATGGTAAATCCGGAGTCACTAGGAACCATTTGTAAGAAGCGTCTCGGTTCGTAACGTTTCGCACCTCCATGATTAAGGTGTAAGTTACAAGAGCGATATTGCAGTTTTTTTTTTTTTTTCACTTTTTGATGCATCAGAATAAACGACTTTATCCAATGGACTGTGTGTAGACTTTATCTTATTCCAAGTGCCGGTTATTATACATATGTTTTACTTATGTATACGGCAAAATCAAAATCTTAATATTTTTATTTCACATAGGCCTACATGGGCACTTGTAAAACGTCGGCAAAGAGGTGCTCGGTTCGGGTTGGTCGTTTCCTATGGAGAAGAACCGGCAAGAAACTCCATGCTTACTCTTTTAAAATCATTTGGGTTTACAATTTTTCTATGTTACAGCGTTAGTACTCAAGTATGAGAGGACATCGTAGGCCCGACAATAAGTCGTTGCTTACTACGAAATGTACGGCGATGTCATGCGATAATCGAAATATATTATGATGCTGAAGAATGTGGTTTCTTTTGGCAAAGAGTTTAATTGCGAAACTATATCATCATATTACTCAATTCTAGGGCGTTCACTTAAAATAGTGTAGTGTCTATTTGTTTTGTCTTTTCAATAGACTCGTTCCTTACTTGGGACCTAAACAGAACTGGTGAAACGTAGGAGGACTATTAGGTACACCTCTGCCTAACATTTTTATTATATTATGTATAGTTTTTTCTCTTTTCAAGGTATTTTATTACTATTTCGGATATATTGGGTGACTGGTAATTAGTGACCGAATCTTTAGTTGTTTGTCATCATGAGTATAACACATGATTATACTCATGATAACAAACAACTTTTCCAAAGAAACATTTTTAATCGACCAGCTTGCTAAGGAAGCATCAGACGACGGCGAACAATATTCGTGTGTGCCTTATTATACCGAGCTTTATTTTGTGCTTTAATAACTGGCAAGAATATTTTAATGAAAGGAGCCGCAGTAAAGGTATATGGTACGCCACTATTCAACCAACTGTGTCTAAAAGAACGTGGATAGACAGTGCCAATATGGGAAGGCAGACAATAATTATAGCTCTTCGACTTCGTTCCGGACACATACCCTTAAACAAATTCGCATTCTTAATGGGTAAAGTTGAGTCGCCAAATTGTGTAGAATGCAACGTGATTGAAGATGTTTACCATATTATCATGGAGTGTGTTCGGAACGAGCTGGAGAGAAGAGAGCTGTTATTTGTATATGATAATATTTGCGAGACTGGGGTGTGTAACAGCGTCCTGGCTTCCCCCGCTTCAGAAGCAGCCAGGATGTTGTTAGGCTCGTAGCTTGTGGCATTAATCGCAGAAGTAGTTTAAGGTGATTTTGATTTTTTGTTTAGTATTATAAGTTAATTTGTAACAATGAGGGTGGCATAATCGGTCTAGATTAAAACCCTCTCTAAATAAATAAAGAAAAAAAAAAAAAAAACATTTTTAATACTCATTTTCTTTTATCACAATAATACAACAGCCGTATGAAATTCGCGCGCGCGCGCCTCTGGCCTGTCAGCTTGTAATAAAAGTGAATGAGTATAAAAAAAGGTTTGTTTGGGAAAGTTGTTTGTTATGATGAGTATAATCACGTGTTCAAGTATCGGTCACAAATTACCAGTCACCCTATAGAACCTAATCTGCTTTCGTTATTCTATCATTCGGCTAATATTATTTTAATGGCTGGTATTTTCAACAAACCTCTCATGACTTGAACCAATCAGGCCGACGTTACCCCGAAGGGGAGTCATTCCTCAGTCGTTTATTTTATCTCTAATACAAGCGTTTTATCTCAAGACGCCTTGACTGACAAGCAGGCTTGAAGGCGTTACATTGTGCGTACGGTTTGCAATCACACCTAAAATGAGATTGGTAAATATGCAAAGGATTTGTTCAGCACAAATATGGTCGTAATTTGTACGGGTTTTGTTAAATTTGAAACGCTTCAAGTTGTTATATTTGAGGAGCTCGTTGGAGATAATTTACTTTGTTATATTGAGCACGTAAATATTAATTTTGGCTTCGCCATTTAATGATAAATTAAGCAGGTTTTGAAGGAATTGTAACAATTAGCGCACTTGGTTAAATAATTCGTGTGGTTACGTTTTCGGTTTGTTACGTTACGTTATGAAATCAGTCCATATTGTGGGGAACACCATGGCAGTAGTATTTCGTTTTTTTTTTTTCTACAAAAGTAGCAGAGCTAAAAGAAACAGAGATCAACAACTAAGGGCGTATTATTAGAAAACAATTATTTTAAATTTTGCTAAGACGTCGTCCCTCTCGCATTCTTAGCAACGTTGTCAAATCAGTCAATAATTTTATTTATTTATTTAAAATTCATGCACAATAGTGGTATAATTGTACATGAAGTTTAAATAAATAAATAAAATTATGATGCAGCCCTGGGATACGTGGCTGCTACCGTCCGATGCCCGCACCAGTAACTTGGACCTCAAGCATAGCCTAGGGCAGTATCTATTTTCCAATCGAAATATCAGCCAAAGAGTCTGAGCCAAACTGAATTCATTTTTGAATTTAGTCAAACTGTATTGCCATGACAACAGTTGAAAACACGCACAAAATCGTAATCCTAGAATTTCTTGGCCGCAATTGGCGGATCTTCGAATAAGGTACCTCTTCGAGCTACCTATCATTGTCAAACCCATAGTTGCATCTTTCTTCAATCAATGCTAAAGATGTCATATCTCACTTTAATCAATGCTAAGGATGTTATATCTCTCTTTAATCAATGTTAAAGACGTATATCATTAATAGTATTCCGGCACTTCAAATTTGACAGATAAACCGGTGGAATGTAGGCGTGGTTAGTCTGACTTAAGTTCAGTTTATGACTAAGAATACCAGTGTAAGGACCCACCCCCGAAGATTCTATGCTCGTTCTCTACGTTTATTGTTTTTAGGTGGGATCCTCTTTCAATTAAGTGTACCTTAATTTCCCCATTTATTGCTACCTAAAAAAGCAACTATACCGCAAGTTGATTTGAAAAATTATCCTAGCGACAAAATCTCCAAGTCATTCAACAAAAACAAAAAATCAAGTTCTATTGTCTTTCCGAATAAAAGCATAATTGGTAGGAAGCAAAAAGCGTTAGAAAAACAATGGGGACTGCCGAGAATCGCATTAATTCCTTTTTTTACTTCGAATCGAATTCTGGGGTCCTCGTTCCAAGGGGCCTTATTTGTTTGCTTATCTCTCCTTATTAACTGCCTTAATAGAAGTGCGCCCTAAGTCTCCTGAGACTGGCTTTGTTTGCGCGGCAAAGTTTCGTGTTAAAGAGATTTAAGGTGGACTCCTTATTTGCATTGGAGCCTATTATCTTATACGGTGGACGGCCTTTTTTATGAGCGTAGCGAGAATTGAAAAAATGTAGGGTCTTTTTATACTCGCCTATATTTTGTCTAATAATTTGTATTATCTTTATCTTTGGATTTAATAATGACGCAAAATATTATTCTTAAAAAAAAAAAAAAAAAATTACAAGCCTAATAGTCCCACTGCATGGCAAAGGCCACCATTGCCTCCTACCCCTTTTCGCGGTCAAATGCGATTCCTTCGCCTTCAATCGTATTATAAAGAGTCATAATTAAATGAATTGCAAGAATTGCAAAATAGTTATTTGTAATTTACATCCTACTAATATTTTAAATGCGAAAGTTTGTGAGGATGGATGGATGGATGGATGTTTGTTACTCTTTCACGCAAAAACTACTAAATGGATTTGGATGAAATTTGGCACACGGGTAGTTTATAACCTGGATTAACACATGGAATACTTTTTATCCCGATAGTATGTTCCCTAGGGACAAATATCGAACTCCACGCGGGCGACGCCGCGGGCATGAGCTAGTACCTGTATAAATATCTTTTTACGTGAACAATGACACTATGAAACCGGCGAAAAAAAGTAGGACGTTATCAAGTCGACGTATACCGTGTACAGAGTATTATTAGGACGACATATCAAATCATAAACTTAATATTTTTAAACCCATCATGAACAATGTTTTCAATTTACAACGATACATATTTTTAACCCATCTGTTGGTGAGCTAAGTGGACTGTAATTATTTAAAATGAATTGGAGATGGTAGAAACACTGTTAGTATGTTATAATTGCTATTTAATGCCAGAACAAACTATGTACAAAAGCAATGGATCACAGACACTTGACAACATCAGCAAAAGTCAGAAAAAATAGAACAATCATTCAAAATATATATATAGTTCTTAAAAAAGGTGGCATCCCAGCCAGTCGCCAACATACCGGACCCCCAGTGGAACACTAACAACCGGTGGCTACTGGCTGGGAAGCAGCTTCCATTAAAACTAGCTTACGGGCCGGTCGGCGCAGTATGCCGCCCTTAGTGCGGACGTCTGCCACGCGGACCGCTCCGTCTGGCCCTGGGTAGATCGACACTATTCTTCCTAACGGCCATAAGCCACGAGGAAGGGTAGCGTCGGCGATCAGCACCACGTCTCCCTCACTGAAACTAAATGTGTTGGTAGAGAGTCCCCTTGCTCGGAGCGTGGGCAGGTACTCGCGCAGCCATCGTGCCCAAAACTGATCTGCTAGACGTAAGCTTCTACGCCACACTTCTGTTTAAGTCTGCGTCCGTGAGCGTGCTGGTCCAAGGTACGACTGAAGAGGAACCCAGGATGAAATGGAAAGGAGTGATCGCTTCTGGTGAGTCGGTTGAAGATGGCACGTACGTGAGAGGTCTCGAATTTATTATGGCCTCTGCCTCAAGGAGTAGTGTGGATAGTACGTCTTCTTTTAATATTTTTTTTTGCGAGGCAGTCTCTCAGGGCTGTCTTCACGGTTCTTACCAATCTTTCCCATGCTCCGCCCATGAACGGTGATGCCGGTGGGATGAAACGCCATTCAATTTTGTGGTTTGTGGCGTATTCTTGCACTGCGTCGTCTTGTAACGAGCGTAGCTCTCGGGAGGCTCCGACAAAGTTGGTGCCATTATCTGTGAATATTGTTGAAGGCGATCCTCGGCGAGCAATGAAGCGTCTTAGGCTCATAATGGCTGCATCGGATGAAAGTGAAGTGACAAGTTCTAAGTGGATGGCTCTCGTTACTAGGCATGTGTACAGCGCGACGTAGCGTTTTTCGTAACGTTGGAATATTGTGACAGTAATCGCACCGAAATAATCTAAGCCCACGTGCGTGAACGGCCTCTTGTGATGATCGAGTCGCTCTTCCGGTAGATTTCCGATTTGAGGTCGAGCAGGTTGGCCCTTCCACCTTCTGCATTGGAGGCAGGCTTTGGCTACGCTACGAATGCTGTCTCTTGCTTTGAGTATCCAAAACTTCTGCCTGAGCTCATTAAGGACAAGTTCGTTGAAGCAATGTGCGGCGTGAATGTGTTCGTGAAGGATGAGGAGTCGTGTGACGTGATGGCGACCATCCAGAATTGCAGGCGATATGGCTCTCTCACTCACTCCTGGCGTATACTTTGTCCGTGAGTCCAGTCGCATCAAGCCATCCTGACCGAGAGTTGGAGCGAGTTTTGCTATTCGGCTGTTTTTGGGCACGGGTTGTGAAGATTCGACTGCTTTCAGCTCATCGGGGAAGCTGTCTTTCTGAGTTCGTTGGAGTATCATCTTCTCAGCTGTTATGATGTCCGCCGCGTGAAGTTGTGAAGGAGATTTGGTGCTGTCGATGTATATATTAGAATTTTGATCTATTGGCCGAGACAGTTTAAGCCGGAATAATCGCGCACCCTGGAGAACACGGGCGGTAGCGCGTAAAAGGCGTAGCCAAGAGCTAAAACGCGTCGCGTCAGGTACTGGACTCGAGAACGGAACGTCGAGGAGCAACCCCACCAGCTCCGATTTCAACTCGAGGTCTGGTAGAGTCTCCTCGATGTCAGCAACTCGCTCGGTCGGCCAAGCATATGGTGGTTGTAACAGAAACGGAGGACCCGTAAACCATCGATGAGACTGTGTGAGGTTTAATTTTTTAGGTTTTGTGGCATCGTCGGCGACGTTGAGAGAGGTAGGGATCCACCTCCAGTTGGACGGGTTGGTGGTTTCTAATATATCTCCCAACCTGTGCGCCACGAATGGTTTAAACGCCCGAGCATCACTCCGAATCCACTTAAGGACAGTGGTTGAGTCTGTCTAAAAAGTGATCTCGGAGGGCTTAATTCGATGAGCTTGCAAAATTGTTTGCGCGAAACGAGAGGCTATAAGCGCAGCTTGTAGCTCAATGCGTGGAATTGAGACCGGCCTTAAGGGCGAAATGCGTGCTTTACTGCCGATTAGAGTTGTCGACACGGAGTCGTCATCGTATCTAAAACGCCAATAGGCAGCACATGCATAAGCTTGTTCGCCACCATCGGCTAATACATGCAGTTGGGTATCCACTACGTCTGTCTTAGTCATATACCAACGAGGTAATTTTATGTTGGACGCGACCTGCAATTGTAAAAACCAGTCTTCAGATTCATTTATGTACGTGTTGGGAAGCGGTGAGTCCCAGCCGACCCCTGCCCTCCATAGTTTCTGTATCAAAATGCGGCCCCAGATGATGACCGGTATTAATAAGCCGAGGGGGTCATATACCTTCATTACGTTTGATAAGAGACTACGTTTGGTTAAGGTGTCGGCCGGTAACTGCGACACTGCTCGGAAACCCAGCGAATCCTGACGTGGGTTCCACTTAACACCCAATACGCCAACCTCGCTACTAGGCGGTAAATAGACGTCGGAGGTTGCGTCGCTTCGAAATTCCTTTGGGATAAGCGAAAGTGCCTCCGGATCGTTTGACGTCCACGCGCGCATCTCGAAACCACAGGCTTTGTGAACGGTGACTACGTCAGCGGCCAGCTGCGCCGCGTCGGCGACACTGGAGTGGCTACCTAAATAGTCGTCCATATAGTGGTCGTCAATTATTGCCTTACAGGCGGCGGGGTAATCGGCTTGGAGTGTTCTCGCATTTTTGTTTTTAATGTAGAGCGCGATGAACGGACTTGAAACTGCGCCAAAAATCATAGAGGACATACGATACTCTTTCAGTTCGCCTTCTTTGTTACGCCAGAGGAAGCGTTGTGCGTCTCTGTCTCTTGGAGCGATTTTTATTTGTGGGAACATTTCTTTTATGTCACCGTTTATAGCCACGGCGCCTTCTCTAAAGCGAAACAAGATATCTAGTAAAGAACAAAGTAAGTCTGGACCTTGTAGGAGCAGGCTGTTTAAACTTACACCCTTCGTCGCCGCGGCGGCGTCGTGGACCACTCTGAGCTTCTTCTTTTGAGGGTGAAGTACGCCGAAAATAGGCAGGTACCAACGAATACCAGCTTCTACGTTGACGCAGGAACCATTTGGTGGTTTCCGTTGGTGATAGGTGATTGGTTCGCACTCCTCAGCGTAGCCTTTTGCAATGACGTCGTCTATAAATTTGTTAAAGGCTGTGGCGAACGATTCATCTTTTGCCATCTGGCGTTCGAGGGCCTTGAAGCGCGATAATGCCTGCGGGTAACTGTCAGGTATAGTCTTTGGCAGTTCTTTCTTCCAGGGTAGGCCAACTTCAAAATGTCCATCATTAAGTTGGCGCGCCGATGATTCGATAATATCAACGGCTCGTTTATCGTCATCGTTTGGGCGAGGGGCGCTTTTCGTTATGCCTAAGGCATCAATGTCATATTGACTTTTGATAAGAATGTCTAAAGCGTCCGATACGTGGTTCAAAAATTCGAGTGGCTTAGATGAAACGGAAAGCGCACCGTGAAGTACCCAACCTAACAAAGTTCTCGAGGCGACAGGATCACTCTTTTTGCCACATCGTACTTCGCGACTTAAAGAGAGGTGCCAATCGGGCGCACCAATGAGGACAGTAGGGGTGACGTCAGTGTATGAAAGATCGTCGGTTAAGTCTACCAAGTGATCATAGTCTGAGAAAATAATTTTGCCTGGGTGTTGCGCTCGCAACCCCAAAGGTTTGATCGCCCGCGCGTGTTTTACTAAATAACGATCAGATAAATTTCGACCTCGAATGTAAAAGTCTACGTAACTTATGTCAACTTCTTTCGTCATACCACTGACGCCTTCGATGCGTAGCCGCTCCTGACTTCATGGGTTTCGCGCCGATGCGCGAAGCAACCTCACCGTCAATGAGCGTCGCAGTACTGCCCTCATCGAGTTACGCCGTCGTGTGGAACTCGCCGTCAGGACCCTCGAGCACGACCGGGACTACCTTCAGCAGCCCGCGAGGGCGATCGGTTGACCGCGAAGTCCCTGTAACATCAATTAAGGTATCAGATGTATTTCCAATTTTGACAGATGGTTCAAATTCGTTGGTTGAATTGTCCACGTTAACAAGAGTGGTCGGTTCCGCAAACAAAGTTTGAGTATTGTTGCATTGGCTGCTGGATGCTACGCCAGGTTTGGAGTTCGCTGTCATTGTGCCGTGAAGGAGCGCGTTGTGACGTCTCGGACATCCGTCTACTCCACAACGTTTGGCGCGACAAAAATTCCAAGTGTGTGGGCTAGACTTCAAACACCGGTAGCATATTTTTGTCTCACGGACCCAACGCCATCTGTCGTCTATTGAGAGCGCTAAAAAAACTTTACAGGTTTTTATGTTGTGAGGTCCTTGTTTACAATAGGTACAACGCTCGGGCAATTTGTTGTTAGATACGGTGGCATGAATTGTTTCCTTCTTCAATTGGAATCTAGTAGGATGCGTTGTGTTCTGTGCCTTAACCGTATTGTCGGCAACAAAGTTATATTTTAACTGTTTATCAGCCTCTACTAAAAGAAAGCGTGACAAAATATCCAATTTTGTTAAATTTGGTTGATTGGGTGCATAAACGGAAGCAAAGTCCGTGAAACGAGCGCGCGTATGCTCGCTCAACTTCATCATTATGCACCGAAAGAGCTCTGGTGACCATAAGTATTCGCTCTGATTAAGTAGCTTAAGCGTTGTTACGAAGTTGCGTAATTTATTTGCTAAACGGTTTAATTCTTCGGGAGAACTTAGCTTAGGACTGTTGCGCAGCTCGGCGACCTCGAGGGCGACGAGAAGTTCCGGGCGCGCGTACGTCTGCTCTAGGGCGCTCACGATGTCGTCCGGTTCCCCAGAAGTCCACAGAAGAGACGCCACGGACTGGTACGCCAGACCGCGCACAGCGTTGTTTAAACGATCTAAATTATCTGACGGACAAAAATTAGATTTAGTTCGTTCGTAACTACTCTTGAACGCCATCCACTGACTAACTTCGCCCGAGAACGTGACGAGTTCGGGTCTCTTTGGTTTGCTGGAAAGGGCGTTTATAGCTTGGGTAAGCTGAGTTACAGGGTCTGAGATAGGGCGTTCAGACGTATTTGATTGCTGTGTAGCATTATTGTGGTCGTTGTTACCGTCGGCGCGTGTAACTGACGACGGGGCTACATGGTTAACATTCGGTACGTAGAACGATACCGTGTTGGTAGGAGCGGCCGGCTGTGAATATTGTCCTTGGGGGTTGCCCAAGGTGACAGTCGGTGCCTCACCAGGCATGTTTGAGTTACTTACCGTGGTCATGTTCTGCTCGAGAACCCAAGTCGCGGTGCGTTTTGCGGAATGACAATTAGACAAACGTGAACAATGGGATTTAGATGACTTATCTGATGCTTCCAAAGCGGCTAGTCTGGCTTGTAGTTCCGTCTCTTCCGCCTCAGCCTCGAGGCGGGCAAGCGCGCGTTCGCGCTCCACTCGGCGCCGCATTGCGTCTGCTTCGATGGCCAGTTTCTGGGCGCGGATGGTCGCCGAAGACCTCGAGGAGTGAGTGCGTTCACTGCACGACTGTGTACTATGAACACTATGTGCACTGCGTGAAGGTGCTTTTGCATTTGCATCTAAATCCGAATTAGATCGAACACTTAGGCGATTTGCGAGGCTAGGTTGTGCCTGGTCGCAAGGTTCAGTGCCCGCGGACTGTGTGGTCGAGTTAATTGCGCCCTCCGTTGCTGTGGCCAAAGCCGGCCGGTCGCCGCCCCGTGAACGTTCGCGACGTTCGGGCTGCGTCCGATTGACTTCCGTGGCCGTAGTGTCCGTGTTTGCCTTGCTTTGACTACGTGTTTCCACCATAGTTAATGAATAAGAATGACGAAATGAATGTTTACTAAGCGAAATGAAAAAATGAAAAACTTACGTCAAAATGAAAATGTTGAAAAAATGGTTTGTTTTTACGGCGAGAATGGACCAAAATGTTGGTGAGCTAAGTGGACTGTAATTATTTAAAATGAATTGGAGATGGTAGAAACACTGTTAGTATGTTATAATTGCTATTTAATGCCAGAACAAACTATGTACAAAAGCAATGGATCACAGACACTTGACAACATCAGCAAAAGTCAGAAAAAATAGAACAATCATTCAAAATATATATATAGTTCTTAAAAAAGGTGGCATCCCAGCCAGTCGCCAACACCATCGTTAACGATATTTTCAACTTACAGCGCTACGTTGGGTACATGTAATGTGCAATTTCTTCTTTAAAGAATTACCGACACGCCAAGAAAATGTTATTCTATACTTGAAGGCGACGGAACTGCAATTTCTGTCTTAACTTTTTTCTAAAACTAAAACATTTTTGCTCTAAGGTGCATCAAGATTTATATTACGAAAGCGGCTGCTATTGCACTTTTTATTAAGTTTAACATCATAACACGCCTGGAATACCCGAGGTGTGCTTAATAGTACAGATATGTTGCCAGTTATGTTTAAGTCCCATGTAGCTGCCTAATATTATGAAACCATTACGCATATTATCATCCAAATATCATCATCATCTGCCTAGCCTTTTCCCAAACTATCTTGGAGTCGGCTTGCAGTTAACCGGATGCAGCTGAGTACCAGTATTTTACATGAAGCGACTGCCTATCTGACCTCCACAACCCAGTAACTGGGTAATACGATACCTGTGATACCGACTATATCCTTCTTTTTTTGATCTTCCTCTGGTTTTTCGTGTCGATGTGCCTATCGACGAGTTTTTATGCCACCCAACGGCGTCTGACTTGGGTTCACATCATCATCAGCCTATATTGTTCCCACTGCTGGGACGCAGGCCTCCTCTCTATGAGAGGGAATGGGCTGTAATCCACCACGCGGGCCCAGTGCGGGCGGGTTGGCTTCACATGACGTCGGGAAATATCTCTCAGGTATGCTGGTTTGGTTTCCCTCTGTAGGTGCCTCCTTCATGTCTGTAGGTTGGTAATTAACTCCAAATAATTCTCCTTGGTCTATCGGGGTGGAACGACTCACTAGCACTTGTGACTCCGGTCCATTGTCTAATATTTCTTATCGAGTAAAAGTTACAAAAACTTTTTTACCAAAAAATTTGACCGACATGCATTTTAACATTTTTTTGTTAAAAAGTTATTATTTTACCCTTTTTAGTTGTGGTATTTCACTTAAATCCTAGTCAAATATAATTTTTACATTGTAACCAGACACCAGCACATCATCCATACGTACGACAAAGGACAAAATGGATAATATAGAGGATGACTCAAAAAGTACCCAAGCAAAGATAATAAAATTCATATGGGCCCACCGGGCAAGCTTTATCTACCAAACGAATGAAGAATCATCTATATTTGCCCAGTAATCACGGAGAAATATTTATACATACATGAAAAAATGTACATTAATAAATTTAAAAAAATGTTCATAAAATGAAAACTACTGGGCCAAACTATGTTAAATTTTTATCAAATAAAGAAGACTCACGTAAATCGGATCATAAATCTCAGCGTAATCGGTGTACATGCCTAAAAAAAAAATAGGTTGTCTGTAAAGTCGGTTTACTGACGATAGTTGAACGTGACAACGCTATTCATTATAGATGAAAGCACGAATATTCGACAATATATCACTGAATATATAATTAATATCGAAAGAATCATTACCTTTATCGCTGTAATTATCGTTGCTATAAACAATTGACACCACATTCACTTTTCACTGCACTTGATACTCGATCAAAACATGTAAATGTACTATGGTATAGCAGCTGTCCACGCAGACGCATCGCTCACTCAAGTAGGAGAGAGACGGATGTCGAACGCTGCCGAACGCAAAAGCCGATTGTGCTTCTTTGTCGCTCGTTCCGCGCTCTCGCTTGCACTTCAAGCCTTACATGGAACGCCTCAGAGCGAGGTAACGCCGCATGAGTCATGTTTTTTCGTGCGTGCAGCCGGCTCTATCGAATTATAAAACGTTGTCACGTCAAAAATACCAATCGAATTGATAACCTCCTTCGTTTAAAAAGACAAAGGCTTTCAGTCTAACCGGATGCTGCTGAATACCTGTATTTTGCATGGAGCAACTATTTGAACTCCACAGCCCACTTAGTACTGGGTAATACCATACCCCTTTTTAAGCATGTAATTTACAAAAGACATTCTACACCAAAAAGGCAAAATGGAATATTCAAATAAATCGATGGTTAACTTCAAAAAGGTGGAGTCAAAAGCCGATAACTATACCAGCACAATACAAAGACCAAAGTTTAGGTGTCAGACAGAATTTAACCTTATTATAACTTGCCTGCATTAAGCACTTACTGAGGTATTTACTTCTAATATTTATTATCTATGAATAGATAAAAGTTTGAAATGAATTATTAGTAGCTTTGTGTTATTGATATTTTATTTAAGTAGCACTTTGGTAAAGTGGATTTGTGTGTAATGAGCAATATTAATAGACCGTACCGTACGAAGTTTTTTTTCATGAAAGATTTGAATATCGTTGCAATAAATAACCTTGAGAGCTCTAAACTTGGAGTAATTTTTGTTGATTTATTTTATATGAGACTTCAAAAACTTTAAAATTCATTTTTTTCCATATGAAACTGTTTTTAAATTGAACACGACAATCCTTATGAAATGCCTGATTCGGGTGTAACTCTTACATATTCTCCTTAATATATTAATATTTACGCCTAAGTATACTAACTATCAAAGATCATTGGCCATTCGTTTTGTGAAGGCACGCACCTCTGATTTTTCGGTATTTCATTCATTTCTCGATTTCATGTAAATCAGAGGCCCATTGGGCGGATGTAAAACTTTTTACCTTCAGCTGCCGGTTATCTTCTACTTCCAGGGGTACGAAATCTTTGGATGAGAGGTGCACTTTGTATTCACGAAATTGTAGGTAAATAAGTTCGTTTTTGACACCAGGGTAGGCAAAAACCACTCGAAAAAAACAACAACAAAAAAAACAGGCTTCTTCCTCTATGAATCCTTCAAAGCGAGAACTATTACCAAGCGAAAATTCATTAAATTAGCGAATACCAGGATAATGGTAAACCCACATATACACACGCCTGAGATATCGGGAAGTCGATAGCTCCAACAATACGACTAATGACACCGCTACTTGTAGCGACAGCAAAAAAAGAAGATAATGATGTTGCCATTTTATAAGTCGAGCTCTATCTGATTTGAACTGGTTTCGGCAGGTTACAACCGGTTAAGTATATACCGGGTGACCGCTTGGGTGATTTATTTTAAAACAGTAAATACCACTCCAATACTTTTTTTAATTTTAATTGTTGTTTCGATTTCTGTTTTTTAACAATTAATTAAAAAATAATACGTTTACGTTAAAATTTACCGATAAGAATCTGTTAAACATGTGTTTGAGAACGGACATATATTAAGAAAAGTTAAGGAAATTTGAGTTAAAAATTACACGAGAACAACATAGGGAAAACAGGATCCAAAGACATTGCTTTGTTGGCAGAAACTGCCAAAAAATATCGAGCTACCTTCCTTTTATACATTTCTACTTCATTCCAAAAAACACATCACATCTTATTAATTAAAACACAAGTGAAAATTAAAACGCTAGTTAAATTACGTACATTGGCATCTCAAGAATTCATTATGAAAGATAATTGAATAACTTAACATGCTCTAAACCAACACTGCCCTGCACTGCTCTGAACTATGAGCCAACTATTCAACAATGACTAATTTGATTATTCCACTACAGAGCGATGTAGAACTAAAAGCTGTAAGATCTAAGGTGACATTTAATAATGTTGAATATCGCTAAAAAAGTTCTTTTATAAAGTGTTTGGTGTTGACACCTTTTGACATGGGTTCTTGCAAGACCCTGATAAGTTTTGCCAATTAGAATTTTAAAACAATGAAAAAACGCCTTGGCCATCGTTTTAAATAGAAGGTAACTTGAAGCTGAGAAACATTGATGTCAAAAACAGGAAAGCAGATTTTTCTGTAAATGTATTTTCTGTTCTTCTTTAAAATCAAAGTCAAATTATAAAGGGTGTAAAACATCTCTTAACGAAGCCGAAAGGTACTGGTTCTCCCTGTCATTGCGATCATTTTTTTGTTCTACACCATACCTGGGAACCTTCTAGTTACGGAGATATTAGTGGTCAAAGTTCCAACTTTTTGACAAGTATTTTTTTAAATACAAGTTTTTAATGTAAGATTTTTACTTTAAACACCTCCACGACCCCCGTACTATTCAATCCGACCATCAGCACAATGTTTTGAGTGCGTTACATTGAGTTCTACCACAAAACATGATTTTACACCCCCCAAAAAAAAGTCGTTTCCCAGCAATAATTTTTACGTAAAGTTACTTAGTTTCATGTACAGAATGCTTGGTTGACGGCTTCGTGATGAGGTGATTTACACCGTGTATTTGGAACTTACTCTGTCCAAGAAACCCTGAACCCTGAACCCTGCATGATCACGGTCGAAAGTCGCCATAACTTCAACAAACCATAATGTACGAACCGTGTTCGCGAGAAAGGCCTGACACCTCCATATAACTCATAAATAAACTTCATGATACCGGACATTTTTAATTTATTTACTCTGGCAACCCATTAAAAGTCTCATGCCAAAGGGTGGCCAGTCCTTGGTGGTCGATTTGTGTAAATTAAAACACATTTTCTGTGCTAACGACCTTGGGCGACAGATACCTTTATGGCAGAAACTTTTTGGTCGCATCGCTCGCTCGGGACATGCGATTGTTCTAGTTAATAATGGCGGACGAGGCCCTACTTTAATTTAAGGTCGGAAAGCATTAAGCATTGAGTGATGGTTGCCACTTGCCCAAAGTTTGGACCTCTGAGTACTAATATACGTTGATGAACGTGGACCGCATTTTACGAGCCTTCGAGGGGTGATGATGCATGAATTAACACCTGAGTATTTATATTAATAGAAAAAGTTTTTTTACAACCTGGATTTAACAAGGCAGATGTTTTTGTAAGTAAGTTATTAAAAAACATCACTATTTTGGCCTGTTAATTATCATCGTGTCATGCAGTACTAACTGGGTTGTGGAGATCTGATAAGCGGTCACTTCTTGTAAAATAGAATACGATATTAATTCATTGTCTAGGTTTATTGAAATAATGGCTAGAGTCCATGATAACTGACAAATCTACTAAGATTTGTCAGTTATCATGGACTCTTGGCTCAGCGACTAGTAAAAAATAAAAGGTTTACTAAAACCTTAAAAATTGCCGATTCCATTAAATGACATAGCACAAGAATTTTCAAATATACGATTTGATCCCAATCATCATCTGCCTAGCCTTTTACCAAACTTTTTTGGGGTCGGCTTCCAGTCTAACCGGATGCAGCTGAGTACCAGTATTTTACATGAAGCGACTGCCTATCTGACCTCCACAACCCAGTAACTGGGTAATATGAAACCCCTTGGTAAGACTGGAAGTCAGACTTTCGACTTCTGACTACTTGTACCGACTGTCAAAGATCTACAAATGACAGCCGGGATCAACGGCTTAACGTGCTTTCCGAGACACGGAGGAAACTCGGTTTGTAATTATGGTCACCCATCCACGGACCGAACTCGTCAAGCACGGCTTAACCTTGAAGATTGACCTGTGCGACTGTTATTATTAAGCGATGAAGCTCCTCCCAATTAAATGCCAATAACAGGTGTAAAATACTGTAGTTGTTCTCCAAACAATCACAGGATCTCGTGTTAAAGGTCACAACCAAATCCATAAACGATCATTGGTTGAACACAATTTAACATAACTTAAGCGATTGTGATACTAGCAGTCTCTGTGTTTATGGTAAATTAATTACTATCATATTACTATCATATAACGATAATATTCGGTTCCCTATCCATTTGCATAAAATTTTAAGACCTAATATAACTTAGCATTATTGTTTCACATAATTTTTTAAGCATAATTTCTGTAACCATAATAATGATTAAGCATAATATTCTAAAGCATAAAGTTCTAAAGCATAACTTTTTTAAGCATAATATCCTAAAGCATAAATTTATATTTATTTACGCATAATGATATTAAAACATATTTTTATAGGTTTTAGGGTTTTTTTTCGATGTAGGAAGCATGAAGCAAGCAAGCATACAGCATGCAAGCAAGCATACAGCATGCAAGCAAGCATGCAGCAAACAAGCAAGCATACAGCATGCAAGCAACCATGCAGCATGCAGCATTCAAACGAGCATGCAACATGCAGCAGGCAGGGTTTCTGTCACGGCTCCGGCGCTGCGGGCCTCTGGCGGCCCCACGCGTGCTAATCGTCGCAGACGGCTATCGCTCACCACCGCGGCTGAGGCTGGCCGGCGAATCCTCAGCCCGCGGCCCGCCTCGCCCCTACGCGCCTACGCGATTTTAAATTACACTCTAGGGGTAGGACAAACAAGACCACGTGGAGCCGGTTTTGCAGCAATTCGGTTCTGTCACTAACTTTTGTTGGACAGCATATATAAATTATACATAATTAAGGACCACTGTTTCAATCAATTAACTTCTATCTGAGGAATAACCGCCATATTTATTTCTCATAATAGAAGTTAACTGATTGACATATTTTTTTTTATACAAAAACTGTCAAAACATCTAATATATTCTTCAGAATAAAAGTTATCTCGCGATTGAAAAATCGTTTAAGTTACATAATGTTATGTATATAAATCATTTGCATGAAAATTGTTTTTATTCATATTAATTGTATGCCTAAATATTATTATACTAATAGTCATTAGGCCTAATAACGTTATGCGAATCAAATTTATGCCAAAACAAATAAGTCTTTAAGATGATTATGCCAACATAAAATGTATGCCTAAAAATATTATGACGAAGTATTATTATGCCAAAACAAATTGTGCCAAAATCGTTATGCTGAAGTATATTAGGACAAAGAAGAAAAGAAGGGATCCCTAATATTCCTATCATATTACTGTCATGTTTGTCTTCAAGCACTACCATATAATTGAGTTTAAAAATATGATTTTCAGAGAAGCTCGTGGCTAAATAATAGCAGCCTTTCGGATCAATCTTATTCTTCTTGCAAGCCGCGATTGCCTAGGTTGGTCTGTGGGCGTGTGAAACTGACAGACTATTAGGGTACTATTCTTATTATTTAAATAAAGAAATTTTACTAAGATAGGATATTTGAACATTTATCCCTTACTAGCTGTCCCGCGCAACTTTGTCTGCGTCACATTTTCCCCGTTTTCGCAACACTTTTCATTGCTGCTCCTCTCTTATTAGTCGTAGCATAATAATATATAACCTTAGCCTTCCTCGATAAATGGGCTACCTTACACTGAAATATTTTTTTAAATAGGATCAGTAGTTCCTGAGATTAGCGCGTTCAAGCAAACAAACAATCAAACTCTTCAGCTTTATAATATTAAGTATAGAAAAGAGATAAGAGGTAAAAAAAAAAAATATGGAGCTCATAATTTGTAATATAAAAGAATACACACTCAATTCATTATTCCATTCGTTTATGTTTATATTTCATGTTCAAAAAATTAAGCATTAGTTAAATTAACTAAACAGTCATAAACACAGTTCAGAACACTCGTTTTACGACGGAACCCTTTAGAGCCATTAAAATGATGATTGCACTTTACAATTTTCATTAGGTCATCTCATGAGGTGTTACGATGCTACACTAGTATGCAGGTCAATGGTGTAAAGTTTGGTTTACGGCAGTTTCTGACAAGTGTCATGAAGTGACATGACCATGATATTGCTGTAGTAGTTGTTAAATTATGGGAGAATACACATGAGTTGCGTAAATTTTAGTTCAAACACACCTGGAACTCGATTTCCTTATGCATTTAAGATTTTATTAATATTTGTTTCCAGTGCCACGTTGATTATCTATTGATTTGGTTTTGATAAAATATTGACACTGGCTTGCTAATATACTGGAAAACTACTATTTTATCTTTTGTTGCTATAATACTAAATAATAACATTCCTTATTTATTGAAACACATTATTAATTATGTGTTTCAATAAGTA
This sequence comes from Cerastis leucographa, assembly GCA_963082945.1. Taxonomy (NCBI): domain Eukaryota; kingdom Metazoa; phylum Arthropoda; class Insecta; order Lepidoptera; family Noctuidae; genus Cerastis; species Cerastis leucographa. Next base: position 2,913,947 of record OY720361.1, read on the forward strand.
TGTTATTTTGCGCAAAAAATTCGAGCCTTTCTTCTAATAATTATTACTAATAATTTTTTAAATCTTTTTTGAAAAACCTGTTTACTCAAGATCAAAAAAAATATGACTAATTATGATAATTTTTATCATTACTCATGAGAGTGTATAACTTGAGGTCGACACACGGAAGCGCGATTAACGCTTGTGCGACAAAACTGTACTGCGACTCAGTTAAGTATAGGTCGAATGCACGCTTGTGCGACAAGCTGTAGCTCGACATCGCCCTAGTGCGACAAACTGAAGATCGACATCACGGTAGTGCGACAAACGATAGTGCGAAGTTTTTCGACACTACTCAAGTGCGACACAACTCAATTGCGAATGGTATTGACTTGAATGGTATGAATGGTATCTAGACGAAATAAAATTGAGGAGAAAATTAATTCATAAATAATATTGCCCTGTACATCGTTCATTTACCTTTACGACCCCGAGAGCAAACGATCTTTTTTTTTTGTTTTAATGTACGTAACTTGAACTTGAAATAATATCTATCTTGTTGTGCTGCCCCTACACTATCAAGTAGCTAGTGCGAGCTTAGGTCAGGTGCGTCTCGCTCGGCTTTTAGCGCGATTGCTCGAGTGATGCCAGCGACTAGACTGACACTGCAACTAGTGCGGACCGCTGTGCCAAGGCCACGATACAGATTAGGTTCTTAGAGGTGCTTGACTTTCTTATGTAAAAGATTCAGAGGTGTAAGTACTATCGTTTCTATCTCTGCTGTCAAGCATGCTAAATATGTTCTGGTTTAAATGTAAAATTTGAAACAGTTTAATATGACTAATTATATAGGTCGACTGCCTCGTTGGTTTCGTGATGAGGTTTGGGTTCGATGCCCGGGGCGGGCAAACTGTTATTGGGTTATTTTTTTATGGCCGGTTGATGGCAACATACAATATGGTTCAATCTCTTAGTATTATATAATTGCAGAGAACATGTGTGAGTACGGTGTACTGTAAAGCCACCATTTACTGAGTACCTCATTGACGCGAATTTGCCCTGGCTATTGAGTGAATGTCATGCTCACTCAAATGTCTCACTGATGGTGGCGGGTGTGTCGGGTCATTTAGTTCCCTTCAATGTGGCTAATACATGCGTCATGTTCGTGAATGGGCGTTGTAAATTGTGCACCTCGAGCATTTGATTCCCCTGTAATGTAAACAGTTCAGATTCACTTCTTTCTGTACAAAAACGAATGTTTGATTGTTATAATTATTATTACATTTGAATGCTCAGGTGATGTTTTGTGTTGTTTCTGCCTACCCTCAAGTAAAAATGGTATATTTGGATATAATACGTTGAATTTTCCTTTGAAACGTGCTATTAAAAGTACGTAACTAGGTAAACTGTAAGTGCAATAGTCCATGAAAGCCTTCAAACGAGCTAAGATCCTTTTTCGTGACCTAAAAAACCGACTCAAAGAGTTTCAGATTTCGTGACATATTTTCAGTTCGTGTCATACTGTTCTATGTACTTCTTAAGATTGAAATGTGCTTTGTGAGGTACTGCTTTGAAGTAGTTTAAGGTTGATACCTTTCAACAGGGGTTTAAACACAAGTATTTTAAGTTTAGTTTTATTTATATATTTTTTTTTTCCTTTCATTTTAGTTTAGAAATGTGAAAGATTTCGCAGACGATGTTACTTTTCTTAGTATCACTTTTTTACTGTTTATACAATGTGTCGTTTCGTTTATTACAAAATTAATTATAAACATAACAATAAGTAACAAATATATTTTGTAATCACCTTTTAAACCCCTTTATTTTGGTACCACTTTCGATTTCCCATAGGGTTGACATAAGTTCATAACACATTTTAGACCAAATCATCATCACAGAAAATCACTTTCTAGCCCTACTGGTGGCCTACCAAGAAGTCTTAAAACATTATTGTGTCATTCTTATTCCAGAGTGGGAAAGAGACGGAACTATACAAGTCGTCTAGCTCCATCTCTTTCCCACTCTGGAATAAGAATGAAACAGTGATGTTTTAAGACGTCATAGTAACCCCTCGGGAGGCGTACCGAGGGTGCTATTACAATGTAATACCGAAAAAGAGTCTCCAGAAGGCCGCGGTACCGCTGCTATATAAGCTAAGCAAAATGAAAAAAAAAACCTTGAGATCAGCCTTGTCAGGGTTTTCAATTTCCCATGGAAAGATATTTTTGTTTTTACGAATTAATCAGGTATTTTTTCGGGCATTGTCGTTTTGGACTGGACTTTTACTACTTAAAGAAATTAATAAGGCTACTTTTATTTCAAAATAAGAATGAGCGTTCCGTTCCAAAACAAAAACAATTGGCAACAAAATCCGAAAAATCAAATAGGGAAGTAATATTTTTATAATAATTTCACGAGGACGAAAGTCGGAATATCTAGGCAAGTAGTACCAAACAAAAAGGCTAACCGCCAGCTGTATTTTATGCCCCATATAATCCAGCCAGCACTCGGTATCGTATTGCGTAACGCCGCAATAGTTTTCATGATAGTTCAACAATATCCAGCAGTTGAGAAGACATGATTTCAAATAATTCAGTACAATATTCAGGCTCGAATAAACAGTGTTGGGCTGTGGAACTAAACAATAGATTCAATTTCTTAAAAACCTAATACCTAATGCTCATTTTTGCTTGCACTAGTAATACTTAGAATGATGTCTAAATAAATGTGCTCTGTTAGATATTCAACGCTGGATTCAGCAGCAGAGAATAGGAATTCCAACACGCAGTAATATATATGTTACGACTAAAGGTGGATGAGAATATAAACTTAAGATTAGCCGGCTAAACTTAGGTCTAACTTCGAGGAGATGTTAATGTTAGTTTTTTCAATCTTTAGCCGGCTAAACTTAAGTGTAACCGCAGGCCCTTGGCTAAAAATGTAGAAGGACACACAAACACCTATAAATGGTGCAAATTTCGTAATAAAAGATAAAACTAGTTCAGTTTCAGGTAGCCTTTTCTTTTTCATATTTCTTTCTATATAATCTAGTCGTTTCTGGCCCAGTCGTAGGAGGTCACAGTTCTAACCTAACCTAACCTAACCATTTTTCTTTTAATAACTCACTCCGCCTAACTAGTTCGGTTCTCGATAGCCTCGATAGCCTGCTGGTCCATCGAATACATTTTTAGCCGTTTCGTTTCGGTTAATGTGCACATTAGCCGGCTAAAGGTGGAATATCACGACACAAACTAACATGATATTGAACTTTAGCTGCTTCTCGAAGATAAACCTAAGTTTAGCCGACTTATCTTAAGTTTATGTTCACACCCACCTTTAGACGTGACATATACATAGGTATTCATGAATATGAAGATAACAGACTAGAGAATACGAGAATTTATTAAAACTTAACACAATATTAATTAAAATTCGAAAGGAACAACAAAATATTGTAACGATTAAACTTTTGTTTAATATTTTGTTATTCCTTTTAATGATTGTTCATTAAAGTGAAATAAATTCACAACTCATCATCTGCCTCATCTGCTTACCCATTTCCCAAACTATCTTGGGGTCAGCTTCCAGTCTACCCGGATGCAGCTGAGTAACAGTATTTTAAATGAAGTGACTGCCTATCTGACCTCCACAACCCAGTAACTGGGTAATACGATACCTCTTGGTAACACGGATGTCAGATTATTGGCTTCTTACTACTCGTGACTGTCAAAGATCTACAAATGACAGCCGGGACCAACGGCTTAACGTGCTTTCCGAGGCACGGAGAAAACTCTGTTTGTAATTATGGTCACCCATCCTCGGACGAATCTCGGCAAGCACGGCTTAACCTTAAAGATCGACCCGTGCAGCTGTTATTATTTAGCCACGAGCTCTACAAATAAATTCACAACCATACCAACATTTTATCCGTTCGTTGAACCACCAAATTCACGTCAGTACTCGGTACCAAGACGGCAAAGTTGTTACCCGTAATACGAAAACGTCATTACTGGCATAGTTTCCAATGTAATATGGAGTGAAATATTTCATTATCTGGATTGTTAGGCGAGGACTGAGTTAGACGGAGACTACAAGTGTCTGTGGTTGAATTCTGTGAATGTCTACAGCAAGTTACGATATCATGCCTGTTAACACTAATATAACTCTAGGTGAATTTGGGTGCACTGTAATGTACCGGTGTATAAGCTGGTACACTTCTTGATTTAAATAGAAGCCTTGCAGTGACTTCAGCTATATATTTTTAATCATACAAGGTGTTGTTTTGCATCCTTGTCAAATTCAAGGAGGTAACTATGCTAATGATTCTCGACCCGAATCGATAATAAAATGGGTAGGTTTTTGTTTTTCTTATTTTACGGAAATTGGTAAGTGTGAATCACCGGTTAACCGCGCTTTCACAGATACAAACAATCTCAAACGTTTATTCGATAATTTCTTATTTCCAAAACCACGTTAAGGGGGTTATTTTGATATACGGACGACTCCAATAAAATTGGGAAAAGGCTACGCAGATGATAAACCTGGATAGTTCAGGTGGCGTACCATGACTTCATAAAGCAAAACAACCAAAAAAAAATCTTAATAATTAACTAGGTACCGTAATTTAAATTGATTCTTTATGTCTTTTGTGACAACCTCCTGAATTTTGACGAGGATGCAAAACAACACCTTGTAGACCACACCTTTACATCTTCTAAGTGTGTCAATGGCAATCTAAATTGAATCAGCCAAAAATTTGGCGACGAATTTGGCACTACAAGAGCGTTCATTAGCTCCTGTAATGTAAAAGCAACTGGACAGGCAAGTAATAGGTTCCTACTTTGACATGACTAAGCCAGAACCGACATCACCAAGAAAAACAACTGTTTTTTCTTTATTATTTTAATTCAACGTACCTACTTTGAGCGCATGAATGCAATTAGGCTGACAACACAGCCAGCCTAATTTAGGGTTGGTTGGAAAGTATATAACGAGAAGTCATATCATGTCTACCTTCCTCTATAAAAGTCCTTGCCACGGATCCTTGAAGACGATATTTAACACTGATCTGATGAAATATACTATTACTACTATTAGTAACCGCTATGTCACATAACTATCGGTAAATTGACGTGACGTAAAACCTTATTGCGAATAATTATATTACGAGGCACACTTTGACGACCTTCTGTGAAACCATGGCATTGAGACAATTAGTAAAGGTCTTTACAGTATGCGATAATATTAACACGCTATTAATTAAATTTATAAGTGTAATTTTAATATAGAACCAGTTTACTAACGGGAGAATGACACAATAAAATGTTGAATGTTTTCAATTTTTAATCCCATGACATAAACGTGAGTAGTTTAGTTGAGTTACCGTAAAATTATATATACTAAAATGTATATTTATTTCCCTTGGTGACGCCATAACTTGAGAACGACTTAACCGATTTGATTCATCTTTTTTTAAACGTTTTCTAATACTTTGTGGAAGGTTTTTAGGTAGTAAGTAGGTCACTACCTACCCACTGGGTAGGTATTAGGTAGGTAGGTAGTGGATAGGAAGAGGTATTCCACGAAGCACACCCAAACGAAGCAAACCCAGACGAAGCACACCTAAAGTATTCCACTTAGCACACCTACGAATATCAGTCGCATAGTGTGGGGACTAAGAATTAAAAATGTCGATAGAAGAAAATATTTATTATTTAAAAGACTAACTTTTCTAACATCATTCAGTTTCATTATAATAATGTGACACAATATTTGTCATTTTTGTAATCTTACTATTTAAAATCACAGATTGTTTCATAAATGCAATAAAAACTTGGAAAAATATCAAAAACATTGTAAATATAGTTTTCCATAGAGATGTTGAAGTTTTCTTAGCTATAAGCTGTTTTACGTCTTATCTATGGGATTAATATATGAACATTATGAAAATTACAAGTATTGTATCACATTATTATAATGAAACTAAAAGATGTTCGATATTTAAGTTAGTCTTTTAAATAATAAATATTTTCTTCTACCGATATTTTTATTTCATAGTCTCCGCACTATGCGAGTGATATTCGTAGGTGTGCTTCGTGGAATAGGAAATTAATTATTCAAAATTTTTATTTGAAGCCCACCTACGGGTGTGCTAAGTGGAATACTTTAGGTGTGCTTCGTCTGGGTGTGCTTCGTTTGGGTGTGCTTCGTGGAATACCTCGATAGGAGAGGGATAGGAACAAGTGCATTGCAACGCTATGCACTACTTATTTTTAAAACATTATCTTCGTAACCTCTCCTTTTTATAGTGGGTGTTTTGCCACTAACCAAGCAATATTATTCATTGAAAGAGATCATCATGAACTAGCGTGCTCACTAAACGAAAACTTACCTCTGTGTCATGAGTAGTAAGGTTGAAAAGTGGTCGACCGTCAGTGAGCGATATAGTACTTAATCAAATCCTGCAGTAGAAGTGTTTCGGTGCATGATGGTGACAATTTGCCGTCCCAACGAACCAAATTCGACCGAAATTTCTATTAAAAAGTCGTGTCATATTCGTCTCGTATCATGTAAACAGCAAGTAAAGCTAATTTAGTAAATCCGTTCAACAGCAAGGCCGCCTTGACTCAAGATCGTGTCATTTACACAACGGCACCATCGTAAGCCTCTGTAAATATTAGTCGTTTCTCTTCCTTATGAGTCGATACACACCTACTGTGAAATAATAAAGATTATACGCGTAGTTCATATGGGGTCCTGTCACAGTATAATTATCACCTCATCATCACCTACTTAGCATTTCCCCAGACTATGTTAAGGTCGATTTCCAGGCTAACCAGACGCTGCTGAGTACCAGTATTTGAAATGAAGCGACTGCGAGCCCCGAGCATCTGCTCATTCCATGGCACATATGTGCCATAGAAAGGGCAGATGCTCGTACTAAGTGGCGTGTCATGGGAGAGGCCTGTGTCCAGCAGTGGACGAGTACAGGCTGATGATGATGATGATGACTGCCTATCTGACCTCCACAGTAGCTAGGTACTACGATACGCCTTGTTGAAACTGGATGTCAGACTTTCGGATTCTGGCGTCTCGTAACAACTGTCAAAGATCTACAAATGACAGCCGAGACCAGCAGTTGAACGTGCTTGGCGAGGCATGGAGGAAACTCGGTATGTAATGGTGGTCACCCGTCACCCATCTACGGACCAACATCGGCGAGCACGGCTTAACCTTGAAGATCGACCCCTGTGGCTGTAAGTTATTATCAAGCCACGAGCTCCTCTATTGCACCCGTACCTAAGTTAATATCGTCCTGCGGTGTGATTCTGTAAGACCTCACTTAGAACTTCGAATCTGAATCCGCTGTGAGTTTCTTGATTGGCATTCTAAAAACCCGGTTGATAATTCGAATTTTACAGAATCGATGTACTGTTTGGTTGAGTATTATTTAGCAAAGCATTTTGGTGATGCAAATTCCAAATAGCTTAAGCTCTAGCTGGAACCCAAAGTCGGTCTCACATCGATGAACTTCACACAGATCTTTCACCCGAAGCACGAGAACGCAGTGTTTGCTGCTCCTGGCGTTTAGTAAGAAAACTATCCACTAAGTGCTTACCCCTAGCGAAGAAGAAGCTATGTTTAATGACAAAACATACATACACTAGTATGTATGTTTTGTTTTTTCATTTTCTACGAAAACGATCTAGTGATGTGTTTACGTTGGGATAATCCATATAGTACAAAACGGTCATAGTGCTTTGGCTTTACGCCTATTGACAACGAGCGGATGAGTCGAGGTGATGCCGATCTTATACTGTTTTTTTACTGTGAAAGCGTTGATCACATTGGTTTGATCACATTTTTTTTCTTTGTCTGTCGGGTAGATTATTGAAAAGTATTGGACACGTATTTTTTCTTTTTTCACGTGGTCATAAAATAATGGAGAGATATTGAGTTGAAATGGCGCATGACGTCACATATAGGTATTTTTTATACCTACTTGTGACGTAGTGAGCCCCCACTCTCCAACCTTAATGAGTTTTAACTAAGTAATTTTTTGATATTTTGATAAAACAAAAAATACGTGTCTAATATTTTTGCATTACCTGTCTGACGGACAAAATGGAATGTTGTTTTCTTTGCCCAGTCTTCACCCCTGTTATCTGTTACGTGTCAATTTTACGTGAGCCAAACAAAATCCGAATAGAATACGCGGTGGAAGAGGGGTATAAACCCCCAAACGGTAACCACGTGTTCCGTACATCATTCTGACACATCACAAGAACTTTTTATCAGTTTTTTTAGGGTTCCGTACCCAAAGAGTCAAACGGGAACCTATTACTGACACTTCGCTGTCAGTCCGTCTGTCACCAGGCTGTATCTCATGAACCGTGATAGTTAGCCAGTTGAAATTTCTACAGATTATGTATCTCTGTTGCCGCTATAACAACAAATACTAAAAACAGAATAAAATAAATATTTAAGGGGGCTCTAATACAAAAAAGTTTTTATAAATAATGGTACGGAACCATTCGTGCGCGAGTCCGACTCGCACTTGGCCGGTATTTTTTTAAACAGCTGTTTCCTCCAACCTGTAATACCTAGTCCTATTTCATCAAAACAAACCACCCCACTCAAAAACTATCATGTCGTGCTCTCTAAAAGTAAAGCAAAAGTAAATTCCGTGGCCCTCATTCAGTGAGTCCCAGCCATTTGCACAATGGGAGGAATATCATTCCCTCTCATTAGGATCAAGTACTTCCTCATTAAGGTCTGATGTTACTAAGAGGTTAAGAGGGCGTTTGTTTTGTTACAGTTTTATTTTATTTTGATGAATGCTAGTTAAGGGAATAGTTTGTTTTGTTGAGGGAAAGCATGACTGCGTTTAAAAATACATTTAATTTAGTTTAGTAATGGTTCTTTAACTAACTTTAAGGCAACAAGGTTCTTTAATTAAACAGCTCAATTCTTACATTCGAACTCTTAACCTACTTCAAAAAAAGAAGAGTAAATTTTATGTGCAGTCAGATGATAAATTTACTTTTATATAATCCATCCATAGTTACACCAAAATCATATTCATATAAGTCTTCGCCACGAATAAAACTAAAGTCACATAATAATCCTACATACCTACTCGATTTCGTTTTAAACGAAATAAAATGTACAAAATATTTTTAGATAATTTTTTACCACTTTCAGTATTTCCTAAGCTTACCCAAACACTCACTCTCTCCCAAAAACTCGCTCACATTCCCAAAAAACTACTTATTAATACAAGCACTGGATTAACAGTGACAGTTAAGCTTTTATTCACTTTACAAGTATTTCATTAAGTCAAGTTAATCCTTTGACTCATAATGGACTTCTATATAATATGTTCTTCTAATGTTCTGAGTAAAGGTTTGACAGGAAGATTACGAAGGTCATGTTATGGTGGCATAGGAGGAGCGAACGGGACGCGAAAAATTCTGGCACACGATTTCGTGTGTCAGGAATAGAATCCAGTTGTGAGTGACAGTGCTAGTGGCACGTAGCTCAAAAAACCAACAAGAAAGAGGGCAGACCGATTTGTCTGCTCATAAACCCGTAATAACTTCAGTTTATCCGTGATCATGGCGTTCGCAACAGTGCCGAAATATCGGGAACTCAAAACAAATAATAAACGTGGTAAATATCTCTTAACAAGTGTTATTGAAAGTGTTTGTGACCATCATCATTCTCTTGCACTTATCCAAATTTATTTGGGGTCGTCGCAGCATGTCTTCTTCTTCCATACTTCTCTATTGCTTGTCATCTCATGAGACACCTCCTTTCTTGCCATATCATCCTTCACACAGTCCATCTATCTTTTCTTTGGTCTTCCTCTACTTCCTCTACTTGATTGGACAGGTCCACTCAAATCTGTGTGGTTCTTTCTTCAAAAGACCATTTCAGATACTAATCTGCATAGTCCTCATGTAAATTGAGCAATGTCTGGACTTTAAAAGAGTAACAAGTTAACAGAGAACCTCTGAGTTGGTTTCGGCTGTTTCTTCTTAGAGTAGTCAGGTACGAAACACCGGCCCCATCGAGCTTAAAAAAAAAAATTACGTGTAAAAGTGTTTGTAATAACCTACTTGCAAAATAAACATCATTTATCATTTACTCCTGTGACCATGTCAGTTTAAAAACTTAATTCCTGATGGACCTGAAAACCCAACATTTTGCCCGACGAGAAAATCCACCCAAGACCATCATGGTCAGCAGTCGCACTTGTGACCAAAGAGTCAGTCATTTAGTTCAATCTTATAACTTCGCCGGAACTCTCGGATATTGTGTCTGCTATTTAACCCATAACCATTATTTGCTTCATAACCCAAAAACGCGTTCCTATCCGCGGGAACGCTTTTCCTACTCCCGTCCTTTTGATGCACCTTGTAGGTCGTCTCTTAGGAAACTCCTTAAACCCCCTCCCCACTGTACCGACTTCTACTCCTACTCCTTCACTGTACACGCTGTGTGGTTGTGGAATTCACTTCCGCCTGACATTAGAGACTGCCAAACTGTTGCAGTTTACAAGAGATGAGTAAAAAAACATTATCTTTCCATTCCGTCATAGTTGCATAGGTAGGTATATATTTTATTGGTATATATTATTTATACGTAAGTTAGTAAATTTTTATATTGTATTTTATATACTTTTTTTTTATTTAAATAGTTATTCGCTTTGTTTTATATATTCGATTCTCTCTTCTTCTTTTACACACTATGACTGCATCTCTTTTTTTTTTAAAGCTTTTATTTAATATCTCCTTTCGCAGGTATGCTGGAAGATATTTCTTTAGAAATAAGCATCATCTTTGTACCTATTTTCTGTTCCTTTCTTCATCTCTGTATTAAACAAATAAAATAAGCAGTGGTGCTACTGGCCCCGTCTTAGTGTCGTGGATTCTAACTCCTTGGACATTGTGTTACTTCATTCATGACCGCTGGTTTTAAGAGCCTTACGCCATTTCATACAAACTTTCAAGTCCTTACTTTCCGAAATGACTGAACCGATTTGAATGAAACTTCATACGCATAAGCAGGTCTAAAAGTTACTAAAAAAAAAACAGTTTTTTTAGCATAAGATAATTATCCAGTTTTGGAAACCCAAACTCAAAAAGACAGATGTCATAAAGTTCAAATTCCTCCGCAACCTACGTGACCTCACGGTCACGTGTCCTGACGCGACACCTGACGCGAGTTTAACATTTTTTACCCATCACAATAGTGCACAACGCCGCTAAAGAAGTTTTCACTTCAAAAACATTCGTACACACACATTCGTACTGCGCAGTGCGCAGTCTGTTAATACAAACACATGTTAGTAAATACTACATCGTACACGTACCATCATAAACAACAATACAAAATCCTGTCATTCATTCAAGTTCATTAGTGAACAGTAAGTAGAACAGCATATCCTCTGTTAGATCAATTGACAAGACAAAGTAGGTCAACCGGGCAATATAGACGAACTTCGCACAAATACCTGTAACTTTGCCCAGAATTGATACAACGTGGGCAAATGACATGCGAGTAAATTGAACAAAGTACGTGCTAGCTCCTGGATCGCATGTGAGCGCATTGGGAACGTTCAATACTAGCTCCAATATGAAATGTGGAATCTGGGACCGGGGTAGTGAAGGACAGAAGTTATGGGACGGAAAGTCAAATGTTTATTACGATCAGTTCACAAATTTCTTTAGTACGAGGTTTGTGACGGGTTGGCTGGCAGAAAACGCAGTCTAAAAACATAAGGACTTGTATTCATTAAACATTTATAATGCTGATAGAGAAGGAGCTCGTGGCTAAACAATAGCAACCGCACGGGTCGATCTTCAAGGTTAAGCCGTGCTTGCCGAGGTTGGTTCGTGGATGGGTGACATACCAAGTTTCCTCCGTGCTTCAGAAAGCACGTTATCGTTTTCGTTTGTGGATCTTTGACAATCGTTACGAATAGTCAGAAGCCAAAAGTCTGACATCCAGTCTTACTAAGGATTGCTTGATTTGTCGTGGTGCGTATTCATACACCGTGTAAATCACCTTATCACGAAGCCGTCAACCAAGCATTCTGTACATGAAACTAAGTAACTTTACGCAAAAATTATTGCTGGGAAACGACTTTTTTTGGGGGGTGTAAAATCATGTTTTATGGTAGAACTCAATGTAACGCACTCAAAACATTGTACTGATGGACGGATTGAATAGTACGGGGGTCGTGGAGGTGTTTAAAGTAAAAGTCTTACATTAAAAACTTGCATTTAAAAAAATACTTGTCAAAAAGTTCGGACTTTGACCCCTAATATCTCCGTAACTAGAAGGTTCCCAGGTATGGTGTAGAACAAAAAAATGATCGCACTGACAGGGAGAACCAGTGCCTTTCGGCTTTGTTAAGAGGTGTTTTACACCCTTTATATTTTTACAGTAATGAATTTAATCATAAACAGAAGTAAGTCACAATCATATTTTATTGTTTACATTGGATTAGGAATCGATATTCCATCAAAATTGCAAATTTAAAAAAAAAATAGGCCTTGGCTCTTTTAGACTAATCTAAGTCGTTCACAAAATCAGAAAATGAGATCAGACAAGGCATCACGAGTCGTCTAAGTCTACACCAGAAAAGTCTCGAATCTTCCATTTCATTGTTGAAAGCCCTTAACGAAACTACGCTACGCTAAAACTCATTACATCCCCGCTACCTTAAGGGCAGATTTCATTGTACACCCGCCTAGGGGATGTGAATAATTCATTCCAAGCGAGCTTTTTGCTGAATAAACATTGACCATTCTCGGCGATATTCTTAAATAGGTACTTTATTTTTCTTCTATGTAGTATAAGACTGCTGGCATCTGAAGCTACCCGAAACTGTCCAATTTCACCAATCAACTTTGAACCGTAATACTGTACCTTCGTAAGAAAGTCTGTCTAGTAGTACTAGACAGACTTTCGGTCCACTGACTGCCTGTAATGACTGTCAAAGACCACCACTGTCACCCACCAACACGGAAAAAACTCAGTATACAAGTTGTTGTTTTGCATCCTCGTCAAAATTCAGGAGGTTGTCACAAAAAACATAAATCATCAATTAAAATTACGATACCTAGTTAATTATTAATAAACGCTGATAATTTTGGTTGTTTAAGTTTGTCATTATTTCAGAATAACCTCCTTAACGTGTTTAGGGAATAAAAAATTATCGAATTTACGTTTGAGATTGTTTGTATGTGTGGAAGCGCTGTTATAGGGCGAGAATCAGACGGTTTTCGTTTAAAACACGGATGGTTCACACTTACCGATTTCCGTAAATAAGAAAAATAAAAAAATCCTACCCATTTTATTATTGATTCGGGACGAGAATCATTAGCATAGTACGAGACGAGGTTGCAAAACAACACCTTGTATAATGGATCGACGCTCCATCGACGGGCCAACCTTGGTAAGCGGAACTTTACTTTCGAGCGAAGCGTGCGGGTGTTATTATTTTCCTTTTTCCTTCTTCATTTATGGATTCCTATTTGATAAAAACTTTATTACGTCTTGTTTTTAAAGAAATCTAGAGAGATTTGTTTCACAATATCTTGGAACCATTTGATCTCTTGTAATGAAGGATATATATTGTTCTCTTCATGTCTTTAGTTTTCTGCCTGTTACAAGAGCTTTTGTAGTTGTCTTGTCCGCTTGATATAAAGTAGACAGTAGGATTATTTTTCTTTCAGTTGGTACCCTTTGTCAAACGCTAACTAGGCTAGCTGCAGGGACAGCTAAGGAAACATAATAACTCAGTCAGCAGGCAAAGTAAATCGTTTACTTCAAAAGCATTATAAATTATTATAGATTCGTACAAGACTCAAATAAAATAGGCAAAAACGTTGACAACTCTGCGACACATCTGTGTTCTTGCTTAGTCTTTAGTTCGTTTTTATTTTAGTACTAGCGACCCGCCCCGGCTTCGCACGGGTGCAATGCTGATAATAAGCCATTATTTGTCGTAAAAAGTAAATTAGAAAAAAATGTTATAGTGGGATATCCATAAGAGATAGACATATACCATCGCGGAGTTTTCTGTAGACCTTTTCAATGTGTACAATACTTAGCACATTATTTTGATAAAGTTCAGGTAGGTAAAGGTAGGGTTCAGCCTGCGTTTGCAATGTAAGCGGAAAAAATGAAATTATTTACGACATCACATTAGAAACCTCAATAATAACAGTATTTCTCCACTATTCAATGGATGTTATTATACATATAAACCTTCCTCTTCAATCACTCTATCTACTAAAAAAAACCGCATCAAAATCCATTGCGTAGTTTTAAAGATTTAAGCATACATAGGGATATAGGGACAGAGAAAGCGACTTTGTTTTTAACCCCCGACAAAAAAAGAGGGGTGTTATAAGTTTGACGTGCGTATCTGTGTGTCTGTGTATCTGTGTATCTGTGTGTCTGTCTGTGGCATCGTAGCTCCTAAACGGATAAACCGATTTTGATAAAATTGGTTTCGTTTGAAAGGTGTTTTAATCGAGAGTGTTCTTAGCTATGTTTCGAGAAAATCTGCCCAGCCGTTTGAAGGTGATCACCACTTTCCTAGTTGAAGGGAAATAAACAACTTTCCCAGGTCTGGTCGACTGGAACTTTGAAATCTTGTTACTTGTCACTATGGGCACCGCTGAGGGGGGGGGGGGGGGTGCACCACCCCCGGTCCCCCCTAAAAGCTCGTTTTTTTTAATTTATAACTTTTCTTGTTTTCGTTAAGTTTAAAAAAACATTAAATAGAAATTAAATTAAAAATTTAAAAAACCCCTGACCCGAAAAACCTCTAAAAAACCTAAAATAAAATAATCCAAGCGTCTTAGCGTCGGGGGACCGCTAAGTAGGCTGCTTAGCACAAGCACAAAACAAAGCGGACTTATATATACAATGTAATTTATATATACAATGTAGTGATAGTGATGGTCGTTTGTCTGTAGTGGGCGCAAAAGTAATAAATACTAGTACAGAGATCAAATCTTGGAGGTCATTGAGCAAGGTAATATCCTTAATGTAACAGTTATTTGGAAAATGTGATCATCATCTGACCAGCCTTGTTCCAACTATTTTGGGGTTGGCTTTTTATTAACCGAATTCTTCTGAATACCAGTATTTTATATGGAGCAACTGCCTCTCTCACTGACAACCACCACAAACTGGAAAATAGGGTATCCCTTGGAAAGACCTTCTCTTAGCTGCCACGGTTTATTTTAATTACTTTATTTTTAATTACTGATTTAATCTTTTACCCCGTATTTCTACATTGTTCTCACATATTTGTAATTCTTTACATGAATGACGTAACCAAGATTTTGTAACATATTTTGATAAAAAATAGTGTCCATGGAGTTTCTTGCCCGTTCTTCTCCATAGAGATCTACGCTACGGAATGAGCAACTACAGTACTTTCATAAGTTATTATGCCTTGTGACTGGGACTGTAGCTTCGCGTTTTAAATTGTTTTTAACCCCCGACCAAAAAAGAGGGGTGTTATAAGTTTGACGTGTGTATCTGTGTATCTGTGTGTCTGTCTGTGGCATCGTAGCTCCCAAACGGATGAACCGATTTTGTTAAAATTGGTGTCATTTGAAAGGTATTTTAATCGAGAGTGTTCTTAGCTATGTTTCGAGAAAATCTGCTAAGCCGTTTGAAGCTCATCACCTCTTTTCTAGTTGATGCAGGGATTTAATCCACTTCTACGGGTCTAGTTGATTGGAAGTTTGAATTCTTGTCACTTGTCACCATGGGCATCGCCATCTCCCCCCTAAAAGCTCAACTTTTTTTTTTTTAATTCAAATCTTTCCTTGATATCGTTAATAAGCGAAAAAAGGCGCAACACCAAGAAAAGTGGAAGCAATGGGGGAGGCCTATGCCCAGTATTCGGACAGTCAAGGCTAAGATAAAACAATATAAGTTTAAAAAGCATGAAATAAAAATTAAATTAAAAACTTAAAAAACCCCCGACACAAAAGACCTCTAAAAAAACAAAAATAAAATTAATCCAAGCGTCGTAGCGTCGGGGGACCGCTAAGTAGACCGCTTAGTACATACACTAAACAAAGCGGACCCCCGACGCTACGACGCTTGGATTAATTTTATTTTTGTTTTTTAGAGGTTTTGCCTGTCGGGGGTTTTTTAAATTTTTAATTTAATTTTTGTTTTTGACTTTCAAAAGTGCCTGTAATGGTATAATTGAAATAAATGCTTTGACTTTGACTTTTAGACTGGTTGTTAGACTTTCAGGCCCTTGGCCACCTGTTACAACTGAATTAATTACAAATGACCGCCGGGAACAACCCGAGGCATGAAGGAAATGATGCATGCTATGATGGTCACCCATCCACAGACCGAACTAAGCAAGCGCGGCTTAACCCTGAAATTCAACCTGCTGTGAATATTTGCTATAAGTGCCATGAGCTTATTAAGTACTTTCCAAAAAAAAATGCCTGCATAAAGTATCATAATACCAATTCTCAACTTCCTAACCAAATTCAGACACCATTCTAAAGCACCCAAAAGATCCTTATATAACAAAAATCCGGAGATAATCTGAAACCTATAACTCTACGAATATTCGTGCCACGCATCGTACGAGCTATAAAAACGAAACCATTGTGTTTAGTGCCGCAGCTGTCATAAAATCATTATGTACTGTAAATCATTGGAGTTCACTTTGTGAATGCTAAGTTGGGGAACTACTAGAGAAATGTTATTTGTCATGTTGTAAGTAAAGCAGACATTATCTGCCTAGTCTTTTCCCAAACTTTCTTGGGGTCGGCTTCCAGTCTAACCAGATGCAGCTGAGTACCAATATTTTACATGAAGCGACTGCCTATCTGACCTCCACAACCCAGTAACTGGGTAATACGACACCCCTTAGTAAGACTGGATGTCAGACTTTTGGCTTCTAACTACTAGTAAAGACTGTTAAAGATCTACAAATGACAGCCGAGACCAACGGCTTAACGTGCTTTCCGAAGCACGGAGGAAACTCGGTATGTAATTATGATCACCCAGCCACGGACCAACCTCGGCAGGCACAGCTTAACCCTAAAGATCGACCCGTGCGGCTGTTATTATTTAGCCACGAGCAGGACTACCATTGCAAACTTGGCTAAGCTTTATTTAGCTTTACTTCAAACCAAAAACTGACATTAAAATCGAAAACTAACACAAGCATCGCCATTCAACAAAGTTAACTAAACAATAAATCTTCAATTCGATACGCACCCGGACGATCATAACGTCATTACAATATCTGAAATGGTACCGCCTATAAAATCATTACGACCAATCATTTTGGGCACAAACAAGAATACGAAATCATTTGAAGTATATGTACATAGTATAGCGAATGTGGCTCTAGGGAAGAATACGACTTTGATGTCAAGAATGATTTTGGAGGAAACATCTTCTTTTATGCTTTATAAAACGTGTTGTTTTGCATCCTCTTCAAATTCGAGGAGGTAACTATGCTAATGATTCTCGTCCCGAATCAATAATAAAATGGGAATGGGTATTTTTTTTTTCTTACTGACAGAAATCGGTAAGTGTGAACCACCCGTGTTTTAAACGCGGGCCGTTTGATTCTCGCCTTATAACCGCGCTCTCGTACATACAAACAATTCAAACGTTTGTTCGATAATTTATTTTTCCCTAAACCACGTTATGGGATTTATTCTGAAATACTGACACACATAAACAACCAAAAAAAGCAGCGTTTATTAATAATTACCTAGGTACCGTAATTTTAATTAATTATTAAATGTCTTTTCTTACAACATCCTGAATTTTGACGAGGATGCAAAACAACAACTTGTATAAATGAAAGAGCTAGGGTGGCTTACGTGATTTGTAGATCACTAGATATAATACTTAAGGATTCTGCCACTACACCGTGCTATAAACGTATCAGACAAAATGTTCTTTGTATTGAAAACACAGACGTCCACTAGACTAAGTCCAGAATGTCCACTAGACCGTAATTCCGTCACCCACCTACACACGTAGTGTACACGTATCTATGTAGTACACCACGCTACGCCACTTAGCGTATCGGCACTGGCAAATTATTATTGGTAGCAATTGTTTTCACTCCGTGTTTGTCACGTGACGGTGACGCAACGGTCTTCCTTCATACTTCATACGGTTTTCACCGTGTATGATGAACGTTTTAAACTGCATAGCATGGCAATCGGATGATACGGTGTAGTAGGTAGACTTCTTTAGTTACTTGGCATCGAATTCCTGAGGAAAGTATAATTCAAAAAAGATCCTTAAATATGTATTACGCGGAAAGTTCCATAACAATCTACAAAAAGCTCCAACTGATATATGATGATACTTTTTATACGTTACCCAAAATACATACTTCTCAATATAAAAATACTTAGGCACAACAAACCGTAACGTCTATTTTCAGCTGAATGGAACGTCTGTCATCTTTAAATATTGTAAGAGTATCGAACCTAAATATAACCGCGAAAAGGTTATCTTGTGAGACATGTCAGATCCGGTCCATTCTTAAATACTCGTAAACATCTCCTCAATAGAAATCGACCCTGTTGATGCTTTTAATATTAGTCTTGGGGCAAAATAATGTTTTATAAGACATTTATGATTTACTCAATAGGAAGAGTCTTTCATTACTATAAAATCATATCACATCTCGGAATTCAGTTATTTTTTAAAGTTCGCAGCAGTACTGGGGCTCGGTTTTTAGGGGTTATACATATATTTTGACATTTTGTTTTTCGTTTGACGTTACAGGTAGTAAGTGGTCTGTCTTACCGAGTGGTATCTTATTACCCAGTACTAAGTGGGTTGTGGAGGTTATATAGGCAATCATCATCATCATCATCATTTCAGCCGAAAGACGTCCACTGCTGGACATAAGCCTCCCCCAAGTGTCGCCACATTGACCGGTCCCGTGCGACGCGCATCCAGCGGATCCCCGCAACCTTCACCAGGTCATCGGTCCACCTAGTGGGAGGCCTTCCAACGCATCGTCTCCCGGTTCGCGGTCGCCATTCCAGAACTTTTCGGCCCCATCGGCCATCTGTTCTGCGAGCAATGTGCCCTGCCCACTGCCACTTAAGTTTGGCAATTCTTCGGGCTACGTCGGTAACCTTGGTTCTCTTGCGGATGTCCTCATTTCTGATTTGATCACGCAAGGAAACTCCGAGCATAGTTCTCTCCATTGCCCTTTGGGCGACTTTGAGCCTTCTGATGAGGCCCATTGTGAGCGACCACGTTTCGGTCCCGTATGTAATCACTGGCAGCACACACTTGTCATAGACTTTCGTCTAGGCAGTCGCTCCATTTAAAATATTGAAATACGACCTCAAAATAGTTGGGAAAAGGCTAGGCAGATGATAATTTAACATTTTTTTTTTATTATTGTACGTTCTTGGATAAGATAAGATAAGTCTTTATTTGCCTTAAACATGGTATAAAGTTGTTACAGTCAGGTATTATTCTAAAGTCCACATGTGTAGCAATATAGGATATTGTATCAATTGCATGCAAAATAATAATTATTAGTTAATTGTGGTTCAATTTCACAGATGCAAAGTCAATAAGTACAATAATATAATAGTTTTATCACATAATATAATAGCATTATCCGCAATGACAAAAGTACAGAAATTTATAGTTTATTGTTAAGAAAGTCTTTAATGTTTTGTGTCGGATGATTGCTGATTATGATATTCCGAATCTAAATACTGAAGTATTAATACTTGTAGTTCCCATATTACAATGTCCATAAACTAAATTCGTAAACATGCTAATAACTTTTACGTACATCGCCAGCCCTGACTTAAGTTGGGAACCGCTTAAAAACGGACGTGCATTTTCGAATTCACAAAATTAATTATTCCCTTTCATCCTAAGCAGAGTTGATAAACGGACTGACACAATATTAATAAAACGTGTCCAATGTCCAGTGAAACTTTATAATTTATAATACCCTACTTTCGTAAATCGGCTAGAAACCGAGCTTAATTTGAAAAGAAAATCCTCGTACAAACACAAAGTAAATACTGATTAGGGTAAAAAAGCTGACACGGTTGGGCCTCTTACGTCAGGCGTAACAATTAAATAGGGGTAAGGTTTTAGTGACTTGCTTTCTGATGTGTCATGGTTTATTTGGCGGACAAATTATTTATTCCTTTGTTTTCTAACCAAGTGTCAAAATAATGCTTATATGGACTTCCAAAACATTTCTAGGCCAATGAAACCGTTACGTTACTTTTATTTGAAAGGATATGGGAACTCGATAATATCAAGTCAAAAAAAACTTTTATATACAAGGTGTTGTTTTGCATCCTCGTCAAATTCAAAAATGTAACTAAGCTATTGATTCTCGATTCAATAATAAAATGGGTAGGATTTTTTTGTTAATTTTTTTAAATAATGGAAATGGGTAAAGGAGACGGGCGAGACTACATGTATTTTGGGACCCACTCTTAGAGGTAGCATTCATCATAACAACTTATACGTAGTTGTAAAACGACTAAAGACTATCAGAAAAGTAAATGGAAAGTAAGACGGAAAAGTTGGGAGAAAAGAGATATACGTCTATTCACAAGATAACCTAAAAATCTTACGATTAAGGTTTTTACCAGTGGAATGACTCCGTAATTAAGATGAATCAAAATATAATAATATTTAAAACGACTCATAAAAGAAGATTCGAATAAACTACTGTATTTCCCTCGCAGTTTTAGTTCTGACATTACGTGTTTTGCTTCTCTTATAAGCCAAAACCAGAATTTTTACTTCATTGCCTGTACCTAATTGATGAATCATAAAACTGCTAGACTGCAGCTAGAGACTAAACTGATTACCAACCCTGTAATTAGTTCAATCACTATTAAAACTGTCGTTACGATTTTGATCCATAAGCGAATTATAGTCAAGTAAAACGATTCTTATTACGCTGAGAGTAGATAATATTGTTTTACATAAAAAACAGCCAGTGCTGACTAGCTATGTACAGCTATTGAAAAGCAGGGTTTGTTGAATAAAAAACTAAAAGTAATAAATCTTATTTTTTGGTATTTTTACATAGTTTTTATTTTATGCTACACAGACGTTACGATGGCCAAGTTGCTGTCAGGTTTCATTTTCAGGGTCGCAGCTTATCAGCCCCCAACATGTGTGACAAAGGTAGTTGTCTCCTGTTATCTGGAATTAATTAATTATGTTAAAATAAATAAATTCACCTTTAGTATAAACATGAAGAGTTCCATGTATAAGTAACAAAAGGGCCTGACTCGCAGAGTGTATCCAGGTCCCCACGAAAAGAAAAACAGAAATGTCGTTTGATATGAAAGATAATATGACCTCTGATACCTGTGGAGCGGTATATAAATATTTCAAGACAAAATGCAACAGCCACCCATCTTCCATTTTGATGACTGAAACATCTCAGTAAAATACACTACTTCTACTGCTACCTCGGCTAGTCTTTTACTGTATACTGTTTTAGTCCGATAAAGTATAGGGCAACAGTAAGAATGAGCCTAATTTAAGATTACAACAGTATGTATTTATGCATATAAAAGATAAACGAATCTTAGTTTGTTGTTTAGATAGATATCCTAAATAAGTTCTTTACTCATGATATAAATACATGTTCTTTTAAGAATATACTTACATCACGTGGATACACCCATCTCTGAACTTTTTCAAAGCTCTGAGCACCTTCATCAGAGAGACAACGCCTCCGTAAGAGCGCAAGTCGTAAGAGAAGAAGAAATAACCGCAACGCATGTATGTGGTTAAAATCAAAGTCCAAATCAAAAGCAACTTATTGTCCAATGTCCAGAGAAGAATGCGGTAGTCTAAGACAGGGTGCATTATCTACATTTCAAGATGTAAAGGCCAAGTCGTCGAGAATCTACAAAATCGCAATGATAAACATAAAATCCCAGACAAAAATACAAACATAACGATGGACTAGATCATCACAGATCTGACAGTGACAGTAGTGATGGGACTCAATGGATCATCATTGATAACGTTCCTTTATTAGAAATACTATAAAATCGCCACAGTTCCATTTTTATTAGATGCTTTTGCATTGTTAATTGGCGTTTTAATAACAGGTTTGCATGTTATTTTTTATGAATTTTTGACATAATTGAACGTATAAAAACTAAGAGAAAGAGCCATTTGTGGTAATAAACCCATGAACAAAAACACATGTTATTGGATTGGAACGTAATCGGAAAAATGTTGCGTTTTGTAATTGCACGATTACTTAATTTTAGTAAATTGAAAATTATTTATAACTTTTGATTCCCGTGTCCTAAAAAATCAATATTTTAAAAACAAATATCTCATAAAATTGTAGTTATAATTATTTTATATTTACACTGGAACGGAGTTTAGTTAATTTTCAGATTCTTTGGGTCCATTTTCGCCAGCCTCCTTTGAACCACCCGTTTTTTAAATGCGGGCCGTCTGATTCTCGCCCTATAACCGCACTTCTACAAATACAAACAATTTCAAACGTTTATTCGATAATTTCTGATTCGTTAAACCATGTTAAGGGGGTTATTCTGAAATACTGACAAACATAAACTACCAAAAATATCAGCGTTTATTAATAATTAACTAGGTACCGTAATTTTAATTGATTATTTATGTCTTGTGTGACAACCTCCTGAAATTTGACGAGGATGCAAAACAACACCTTGTATAAACTTTTATTTTAGTCGTTTTATTTTGGATGGAAAAGTTTTTTTGAAATATGAACTGGTTGGTTTTTGAGGGTATAGGGTGATTGTGGGAGACTAAAAACTATTGCACTTTATTGAGCAATATTTCATTTGAGTAAGTGAGCGACACTAAAAAGGACCCTTACCTACTATAAATCTGTCATTGGTAAATCTTTGACAGTCGTTACTGATACTCAGTGGCCCGAAAGTCTGACAACCATTCTTACCAAATTCAAATTCATTTATTTCATGAACACCGGGTCATACATTAGACGTTAAAATAAATAGGATCCGAGCTGTGTCCCGCAAAAAAGCATATAAAATTTCAAGGTTTTTTTAAAAAACCTTTTAGGTAGGTACTCAAAATTAGGTACAATCATAAAATTTATAAGATGCCGAGTTAATTAAAAGGAACCAAAAAATACAAATAAAAATAATAATTTCACTAATTCAATACTACAATAATCATTACAATAATCCTAATAATAATCCCCTCTTTGAGGAGTGGCTAGAGAGGCGGCACGGCGCCCTCACCTTCCGCCTGACGCAGGTCCTCACCGGACACGGTTGTTTCGGGAGGTTCCTGCACCGAATCGGGCGGGAGGAAACGCCCGGGTGTTACCATTGCGAGGATCGGCCGGAGGACACGGTGGAGCACACCGTGGAGCTCTGCCCCGCTTGGGCTGAGCACCGCCGTGTCCTCGTAGCGGCGATTGGCGGCGGTGACCTCTCGCGTCCGGCCCTGGTTCAATCCATGGTCCGGAGCGAGAGGGAATGGGAAGCCGTCGCCTCCTTCTGCGAAGCAGTCATGCTAGCGAAGGAGGTGGCGGAACGTGAGAGGGAGAGAACCTCACGTCCCAGCCGCCGCGGGAGACGCCCCGGGCGTCGGGGGGCAACCAGTGGCCCCCGCCCACCGTAGGCGCGAGCCTGTGGACGGTGAGTAATGGGTTAGCTTACCGTCCGTCCGTCTCATGACGACAGGCCGTGTCGACGGCGCGTACGTGTTCCACGCGCGCCTCAAGGAGATGTCAGCAAACCGGAAGGGGTCCGAAAGGGCCGATGCCTGCCAGGGCTGCGGGTTGTTCGAAAGAGATACCGCGGCCCTGGAACACAAAGGGCGAAGAAGGATCATGGGTGGGTTTTAGTCAGTACAAGTCTGACACTCCCTCCCGCTCCGCCCAGAGCGGGAGAAGTCATTTGATGATTTCCCATCCGCAAAAAAAAAAAAAAAAAGCGTCGTACATTAGACGTTAAAATAAATAGGATCCGAGCTGTGTCCCGCAAAAAAGCATATAAAATTTCAAGGTTTTTTTAAAAAACCTTTTAGGTAGGTACTCAAAATTAGGTACAACCATAAAATTTATAAGATGCCAAGTTAATTAAAAGGAACTAAAAAATACAAATAAAAATAATAGTTTTTACTAATTCAATACTACAATAATAAAAATTAACAAAATCTTAGTATACCATAAAAAAGTTAACAATTTAAACAGATTTCTTTTTAATTCGTTTATGTTTGTACTTGAGATAACTTGTCCTGGTAACTTATTATATAGTTTTTGAGCCATTGCGTAAAAGCTTTACCAAGGTGTACCAAGGGGTAATGTATTTGCCAGGGCTGCGGGTTGTTGCCAGGGCTGCGGGTTGTTCGAAAGAGATA
The DNA here is from genome assembly GCA_963082945.1 of Cerastis leucographa. Lineage (NCBI taxonomy): Eukaryota > Metazoa > Arthropoda > Insecta > Lepidoptera > Noctuidae > Cerastis > Cerastis leucographa. Next base: position 2,938,373 of record OY720361.1, read on the forward strand.
CCGCGGCCCTGGAACACAAAGGGCTAAGAAGGAACATGGGTGGGTTTTAGTCAGTTGGAATGGGCAACAACAGTACTTTCACAGTTATTATGTCTTGTGACTGTAGCTTCATTTTTATTGTTGTTCGACTATTCAAAAGTGACTGTAACAAATCAAATCAAAATAATTTATTTCAAGTAGGCCACTACTTGAAATAAATGATTTTGATTTGATTATTACTCAGTATTAACTGAGTTCTGAAAGTCAGACAGCCAGTCGTTCGATGTAAAATACTGGTTTTCAGCTGCCTCTGGTTAGACTGGAAGCCGACCCTAACATACTTGCGATAAAGCTAGGCACATGATGTACTGTGACTGTAAATAAGCAAATTTCTTTCCGTTTTTATTCATTTACTAACTCATCAACCTAAAACCCTGCAGAAAATACATTTTCAAAATAGCAATTAGTAGTGGCCATCCTCCAAAACACAAAACAATAAGATTACAAACTCATTAAGTGAGGATTGTATCCAAATTCCTGCAGCGAAGCGTTAGAATAGTTCACGCCAACTCACAGTGGCGCGAGGACACGGAATAAATACAGAAGGCTAAGGTGAGCAGTGATGGCACACTGGTAGCAGCTATGAGTAACGAGTGTAGGTCATGGGCTTGAACAAAGGAAGGCATCATCGTCATTATATCATCCCGGAATCACTCACTTCTGGGTATAGGCCTACCCGTTTTGCCGCCACACTTCCCGGTTCTGTATTCCACGTACTCTGTTATGACGCCACACACATTTTTTTTTTAAGAACAAACCCTAACTAAATTTACGCGCCGATATTGATTGCAATTATCATGCGGACAAATAGATGTTAGGCATTTTTTGAAAAAATGCGGTAAATATATTTGATCACGTTATGTAATATTTCATCAAAGTTACGTACTCGATTGTTTTTTTGAAGATTCTAATTATGTACTCTTCTACTTCTACTTCTTCGACTAAGTATCATTTTTTTATTTGCCTGAATTATCCTACTCCTGGGCGAACGCCTCCCCCCATTCCTTCCACTTTTCTCGATGTTGCGCCAAGCCACCCAAGGCGTCCCGCCATCTTCTTCTCGATCTGATGCGACCCCGTCTAGCCAGATCATTTGTTATATGGCTCATGCTCATGGCGACATGGAGAGAGCGACTGTCGCAACGCCACAATATTGGTGAAAAGTCCCCTCTTTCAGGAGTGGCTAGAGAGGCGCCACGGCGCCCTCACATTCCGCCTGACGCAGGTCCTCACCGGACACGGTTGTTTCGGGAGGTTCCTGCACCGAATCGGGCGGGAGGAAACGCCCGGGTGTTACCACTGCGAGGATCGGCCGGAGGACACGGGGGAGCACACCATGGAGCTCTGCCCCGCTTGGCCTGAGCACCGCCGTATCCTCGTAGCGCTGATTGGCGGCGGTGACCTCTCGCGTCCGGCCCTGGTTCAATCCATGGTCCGGAGCGAGAGGGAATGGGAAGCCGTAGCCTCCTTTTGCGAAGCAGTCATGCTAGCAAAGGAGGTGGTGGAACGTGAGAGGGAGAGAACCTCACGCGGGCCTGTGGACGGTGAGAAATGGGCTAGCTCGCCGTTCGTCCGTCTTATGACGACAGGCCGTGCCGACGGCGCGTTTGTGTTCCACGCGTACCTCAAGGAGATGTCAGCAAATCGGAAGGGGTCCGAGAGGGCCGATGCCTGGCAGGGCTGCGGATTGCTCGAAAGAGATACCGTGGCCCTGGAACACAAAGGGCTAAGAAGGAACATGGATGGGTTTTAGTCAGTCAAGTCTGACACTCCCTCCCGCTCTGCCCAGAGTGGGGGGGGTCATTTTAAAAAAGAAAAAAAAATTGGTTGCGTGCCATTATTTTTTAATAAAGTTGGCTTTCTGTACTCAACTATTCTGTGCTATAAGCTTACGCGGCCCACGGGATTCGAGTTGTGACGTCATACATTCTGGAAAGGTATGCAGAGATATAATGCCTTGCATAAATTGCTGATGTAACATATATTATTCAGAAGGTTTGATAATTTGAAATGTTCTAGACGAACATGTACTTATATAAGTGACAACACTACTTATTTACACAGGTACATGTGACGTTGGGTTGCGATAGTCGTGGAGAGAATCCGGCAACTGGGTCTCGAGGTAGCATTGCACAAGTCCGAGGCCATGTGCTTTCATGGGCCTCGGAATGCACCACCGTCGGGATCCATACTGGCGGTAGGAGGGGTTCCCATCGGCGTCGAGTCGACGCTGAAGTGCCTAGGGCTTGTCCTCGACAACCGGTGGAACTTCGTGGAGCATTTCCGACGTTTGGCCCCCAAACTGGAACGGGCAGGGGCTGCATTCAAGCGGCTCTTGCCCAACCTAGGGGGTCCAAACGCCTCCTGCCGGAGGCTCTATGCGGGGGTCGTGCGGTCCATGGCCCTTTACGGGGCCCCGGTGTGGGCGCGTTTTTTGAGGCGGCGAGCCGCCCATTACCTGAACGCGCCCCAGAAGGTGGTAGCCGTAAGGCTGGTCCGGGGGTACCGTACGATCTCCGGCGAGGCGGCGAGCCTCTTGGCCGGATTGCCGCCATGGGATCTGGAGGCGATAGTCCTCGCGCGCCTGCACGAATGGCGCGCGGAGGCACTACGCCGGGGGGAAACTCCGCTGCCGCGGCAAATTGTCGCTCAGTGGACAGACCTCCGGCGTGATCTCATGGAGACAGCGACTGTCGCAACCACGTGCAGGGCACGCCACAATAGTGGCGATAAGTCCCCTCTTTGAGGAGTGGCTAGAGAGGAGCCACGGCGCCCTCACCTTTCGCCTGACGCAGGTCCTCACCGGACAAGGTTGTTTCGGGAGGTTCCTGCACCAAATCGGGCGGGAGGAAACGCCCGGGTGTTACCACTGCGAGGATCGGCCGGAGGACACGGTGGAGCACACCGTGGAGCTCTGCCCCGCTTGGGCTGAGCACCGCCGTGTCCTCATAGCGGCGATTGGCGGCGGTGACCTCTCACGTCCGGCCCTGGTTCAATCCATGGTCCGGAGCGAGAGGGAATGGGAAGCCGTCGCCTCCTTCTGCGAAGCAGTCATGCTAGCGAAAGAGGTGGCGGAACGTGAGAGGGAGAGAACCTCACGTCCCAGCCGCCGCGGGAGACGCCCCCGGGCGTCGGGGGGCAACCAGTGGCCCCCGGCCACCGTAGGCGCGAGCCTGTTGACGGTGAGTAATGGGCTAGCTCACCGTCCGTCCGTCTCATTACGACGGGCCGTGTCGACGGCGCGTACGTGTTCTACGCGCGCCTCAAGGAGATGTCAGCAAACCGGAAGGGGTCCGAAAGGGCCGATGCCTGCCAGGGCTGCGGGTTGTTCGAAAGAGATACCGCGGCCCTGGAATACAAAGGGCGAAGAAGGAACATGGGTGGGTTTTAGTCAGTACAAGTCTGACACTCCCTCCCGCTCCGCCCAGAGCGGGAGAAGTCATTTGATGATTTCCCATCCGCAAAAAAAAAAAAAAAAAAAGGTACATGTGACGTAGCCTTTATGACAATTTTTATGTCAATACGAGGCAAAGTAAGTCTCACTATTGTTAGCATAACACATCTAATGACATCCAAAATATGTCTTCCATGACCTTCAAATTCAAACATCAACCATACCAGATAGGGCTCCCCACAACCCCATTACCAGTATTAGCCCTATTTTTACCCCATACAAAGATAACCGAAGATACTTCAGACCCCCTAATGACCCCATAACGGGTCCGCATGAAAAACGACGACGTTAACTGGATAATAGAGAAAGTTTCTCCTCCACTAATAAATTAGCAATGGAAGTGTTTGGCGAGATCCTGCGGCAAGGGATTAATATATCCAAGGATGTTTGTTAGCTTGATTGTGTTAATTAAATTATTATTTGGAATAATGTGCGAGCGGTTAGGGAAGTATAGACGTTGGAGCATAGAAAGAGGGGGGGGGGATGTGTTGGAGTTACATTATACAGGAAGTGAAGTAAAATGAGGTCAAAGTATCAGCTGTAACAGGGGATGATCACATTTTTTTTTCTTTGTCCGTCGGGTAGTTTATAGAAAAGTTTTGGACACGTATTTTTTCTTTTTCACGTGGTCATAAAATTACGGAGATATATTGAGTTGAAATGGCGCATGACGTCACATGTAGGTAAGTTTTATACTACTTGTGACGTAGTGAGCCCCCATTCTCCAAGTTTAATGAGTTTTAACTAAGTAATTTTTTGATATTTTGATAAAACAAAAAATATGTATCTAATATTTTTGTATTACCTGTCTGACGGACAAAATAGAATGTCGTTTTCTTTACCCAGTCCGCACCCCTATTAGAGGGAAAACCGGCCTTAGTACTAATACTAATATGATTCGGGAAAAACGAAAATTTTATAAGCTTAGAGTAAATTAGGGACAGTCATATGTGGTGCCGATGATCTTCCTGCTGGCACAGGCGTGCAGAGACGAGAGCCTGTGCCAGCAGAGGCGAGTGGGAGTGGGAGTACGCAACACGCGAGGACCCGCGTGTTGTGTGCCAATCACTCCCACTTGCCCTTGCTTGGTCGATATCACATGGTCGATTTATTTATTCTAGGACGTGACGTTTTTATCACAAAACATTTTTTCACCGGTTTGAGAGCAGCATAGATGAAATAATTTTCACTTGCACCTGGTAATTCTCAGTAATTTCAAGACTGCTCTTCACAAAAGCAAGTAAGTGTTGCAACGACCAAGGCATCATTCCTGAAGGTGTGTTACGATCTTTCTTATCGTCATGGCTTAAATCTGACCAAATGATTACGGACGACAGATCAGCAGAAGCACCGCTCTTAGTGAGACAACTATCAAATGCTCTAGTGCTCAAATTTCTTCTCTCTCATCCCTATTTTGCGTACCATTTTGCTTGATGAATGTCTGATACCGTACTAAGCTAACATAACTAATACAACTTTTTTTTTATATACTTACAGATCATCTTGGAACTTAAACTCCAGAATATTTATGAGGAAACTTTTAATTAAACATTATCCACATAATGAACTCTGTGTCTTCCAAAAACTAACACATAATACTAATTAATATTCCGATTACATGTAGCTCATTGGTATTCATGCTCTAGATTCAATGTGTAGACCCAGACACCTATTTGTCTTACTAAATAGATCACGTATTTTCTTAACTAAAACGCCTGTACGTATTCAAGATATCTAATGTTACCTCAATGTTATTTAGGGTATTAGTCTACTTGGTTAGTTTTTTGGGCATAATGGGCCGTAATACAAAATTCCATAAACAAAATTATTTTTCATCACACTTGCACGTAAAGAGTGTCATAACATACAGGTAAACTTGGCTGTAATGCCCCATATAAAACCCTAGGGCGGTAAGTAATTGTTTTTTAATTTACAGCACAGCATGACTCAGCCGATGAGATTCAAAGTGATTGCACCGTATTTGTTCTGTCTCCGTAAAAATTGTGAAAAAAGTGGAAAAAAGTTGCTAAATTGTGTTTTGTTGTATATCATTGTAAAGCTTGTAAAACGGCCTAAAGAGTGATATATAAAACTTACCTGGACTCCATCAGTACCGTGAGTAATAAGTGAAAAACTATTAAGTAAAAATTGTAATGACTTGCGTCCCTGACCTAGGGCAACCCGCAAATCGGCCGCTTCTACGCACACATGCTCAACGCTTACACGTACACGAGGCGCTTGTTTAACATCTTGAGCATACGCTACGAATTCATAGCAGACTTAGCCTACGCCACGTTTCGTGAGCATAATAATAATACTATCATCAGAAAGGGAATTCGATAGGCAAGATGGACAACATAACTGTACGCAATAAATTGATAAGATCACAATCACAAATTAACTTATCAACTTCAACTAGCAAAGATCTATTGAACTCAACCATGTTCGATTCTACTATGATGAGCATCCAGAGTGATACACAAAACTACGATCAGACGTACTCCGAGGATCTAAGGCGAGAAATAAAAGAAATTAAAGATAAATTAAAGAGCGCTGACAATGAAATTGAAAATCTAATCTGTGAAAATACTATGCTGAAACAGATTACACAGGAACAACAAAGACAGATAGAATTACTAAAAATAGTTACCTGCACTACCCCGCAGCGCAAACATAACTCATCTCCGATCTCGAGACGAATACTAAGCATAAGAGTAAACACTCCCCGTCATTCTCCTCTACGACTAGCTAAAAGTGACTGCAAAATTAATCCCAGCTCGCGTACAATCCAGCAGGATAATTTAGAATGTAATACGGATATTCAATCGACGAACCGGCATTGTTACGTTGAAAATAAACTGTGTAGTAAAACACACATTGCTATAAGTAAGGAAAGCCCACCAGTTAGGAATCCGAGCCACAATCACAGAGTAATTATTCTAGGTGATGGACAAGGACGAGGTCTACGCAATATACTACAAAACCTGCTTGGATCTGATTATGACGTGTCTTCTTACCTAAAACCAGGTGCTATACTGAGTGAGATATTGGAATGCACGAAGAGCGAAATCAGCACACTAACAAAAAGCGATTACGTGATAGTATTGGGCGGATGCTGCGATAAAAACCCTTATGATATTGACATAAATCTACATCGCTGGTTATCGACAACTGCAAATACAAACGTAATTTTAAGTGAAGTACCTAGTAACAGGTTTCTAAAAGAATCAAAAATTAACTATTTACTACGGTTTATCTGTAAGAAATATAAAAATGTATTGTTCATGGACATGAATTACGCTAGATTTTTACCAAGTAGACGCAATTATGTACTAAATCTTGCAAGGTCAATATTAAAAGAGATATTGTGTATTCATTACCATTTCAAAGCATTGCAACACGAACAAACGTGTAAAAATAAAAAATCTTTTGAAAGTAAATACGTGCAAGTTAACATGGATTCTGACCTAAATTTAATAGACAGAATTAACACAGACTGTATAGATGAATCAAGCAACGAACACGGTGAATCAGAATGTACCAAAATCGAAAACCCAAACCCTAATAATTTATTTCGTTTATAGATTTGTCACTATCCTTCATCAAAATACTAATGGATTGCTCAATAAATCTGATATGATTTCTGTTTGCATTAACGAGTTAGCTACCCAGAACAATCCTGTTGACGTATTATGTATCACTGAAAACAACATGACGGACGGTGACGAAGTGTATCTCAAAATTCCAAATTATAAACTTGCGTCTTATTATATGAGAGACAGCAGACACGGAGGTTCCTGTATATTAATCAAAAATAATATGAAATATAGAATTCTTCATGACATCACAAAACTTTCATTAAGCAACATTATAGAATGCTCTGCAATTGAGTTATTGGAACATCAAATATTTGTTCTATGTATTTATAGGCCGCCAAACAACACCGCTGCCTCTATGGACAGGTTTTTCATAACTTTAAATAAAATATTAAATAACTTGTGTTCAAATGGGGAAAAGATAGTAATATGTGGAGACTTTAACATAGATACTTTGAAGCGTACAAAACTTTCCATTGAATTCGTGGAACTGTTAACTAGAAATAATTTGAAACTAAAATTCAAACAAGTGACACGATCTGCAAGTAAAACGTGCATAGACAACATAGCCCATAACTTAAAAACTTGTAAAGGCACTATTAAGGAATTAGCGCTATCAGACCATAATGCGCAAATCATAAAAGTTCCGGTCAAAAAGACTTGCATCCTAAAATATTGGTATATATTAAAACGGGATTACTCTCCAGACAATAGAGCAATATTTATAAAATATTTAAATCAACTAACCAATAGTGACGTTTATAGCTGCACGGATGCTAATACTGCATACAACAAATTCCATGGTAATTTCATAATGTTGTACGATCTCTGTTTTCCTCTAAAGAAAGTCAGGATACATGACAGATCTAGACCAAAATGGATCTCACGTGGTTTAAAAATATGCAGCAAACGTAAATGCCAACTACTGTGGCAATACAGGAATAATCCAAGTCAAGCCGCTAAAACTGCCTTCAAAGCATATGCAAAGAGGTATAAAACTATAATCAGACTGACGAAAAAGTCTCAAAACGACTATTTCATTAAATCTGCCACAAATAAAAACAAAGCTACATGGAAAGTAATAAATGAGATCAAATCTAAATATCCAAATGAAGGCGTAAATCAATTAATTACGAATGGTGATATCATAAATAATCCTCAAGACATTGCGAATAAATTTAATGACTTTTTTCTTAACATCAATGATAATAATACTAGTATACCCCAAAAATCTTCCAATAAACTGACATATAATTCTAATTCAATTTTTATGACACCCACTATTCCTGATGACATTAATAAAATAATAATTGATCTTAAAAATAAAGCCAGTGCCGGCTATGATAGCATAACAACAAACATTGTTAAAGATGTGGCCCATATTATATCTGAACCTCTAAGCTTCATTGTTAATTTATGTATAGAAGAAGGCACCTTCCCAGACAAACTAAAAATATCTGTTATAAAGCCAGTATTTAAAAAGGGAGACAAAACTAACATGAGCAACTATAGGCCCATAGCATTGATACCGATTTTTGGAAAAATTGTTGAAAAGGTGATGTTTAACTGCCTTTATACTTTCTTTGAAACACACAACATTATATCCTCCAGTCAATATGGTTTCAGGAAAAAAAAATCCATAAATATGGCAATATATAACTTTTTACATAAGGTTATGACTAACTTGGATAAAGGGCTGCCGGCTGTCGCGTTATACATGGACATGTCAAAGGCTTTTGACCGTGTCGACCACAAAATCCTCTTAAGAAAGATGTATGCATATGGTGTGAGAGGTAATGTGTACAAACTTATAGAATCATACCTCAATAACAGACAACAATTTACAGAAGTAAGGAGGTTAAATCCCGCTACAAAAACAGAAGAAATATATGCTTCTGAAGCTGGAACTGTTAAATTCGGCGTCCCTCAAGGGACTATCGTGGGTCCTTTGTTCTTCCTTGTTTATATAAATGACATGCCTTCGGTAACAAATCATGACATTACACTATTTGCTGATGATAGCACTGTTTTATTCGTTAATGATAATGATAATGATAATTCAATTACTCTAGAATCTGACATTAACCAAACAATATTATTAATCATAGACTGGCTTAAAATAAATAACTTAATAATTAACCTTGAAAAAACTAAATTAATGAATTTTAAAATACGAACTCGACGTACAGGTACTTTAAAAATCCATTACCTAGATAGCGATATTGAGGAAACTGAAGTAACAAAATTTCTAGGGCTACATATTGACAGTAAACTTAACTGGAAATTTCAAATTGACCATGTATGCAAAAAGCTGGGACAGTTTTCATATGCACTTCACAGATTGGGAAAAATAGCGAATCAGACTACTTTACTAACAGCTTACCACGGTTACGTTAGCTCAGTCCTCAGATACGGCGTAATATTCTGGGGCAATAGTACAGACAAGGAGCGCGCGTTTATTGCTCAAAAACGTTGCATCAGGGCTATATTTAACTTGCATCAAACTGACTCCTGTAAGCCATTTTTTAAAAAAATGAACGTATTAACACTACCATGTGTCTATATATTTGAGGTTGCAGTATTTGTCAAAAATAATATTCACATGTATAATTACTACACGCGTATACGGCGTAAGGACAAATTGCGCCCAGTAGCTAGCAAGACTCATCTAATGCAAGAAAGTATCTTTTGTGCAGCTTCACGCATCTTTAATATTATTCCGGGGCCTATTAGAATAATTAATGAAATGAAAAAATTTAAAAAGAATCTCCATGATATGCTTGTACACAAGTGCTACTACTCTATAAAAGACTTCCTATCAGACAAATCTCTGCTTCAATATAGTCCCCCTCAGTCATGATGTGTTCGGTGGCCCACTGAGGTGCCTACCATAATTTGTTCTGTTTTGTTTTATCTTTTTTTATATTTTATGTGAAATCTTATTAATTTTTAACTATACTGTATTTTTATTGTAATGTAACTATTGTATGCCCTAAGGGCGGGACGTAGCTGAGCACAATTTCGTTATTTAAGACCTGTATTATGTACCTACCTATGATCCACAATAAAGATATTGATTGATTGATTGATGACAGCACACAGGTCATGCAAGTTCAAGCAAGGAGTTTACACGCAATTGAAAAATTGTCTTAAAATGTTATCTAAACAGGAATTTCATTCAATCTTGCTACATGTTATTTAATTACTCAACTAATGTTCTAAAATCTAAATAATCGATAGTTTTTTGTATCAAAACGTCGTTTTTTTTTACACTCCGTCATGGCTCTATACCTAGGTAAGTATTTGCCCTTAACGTTTCTGAACAAAACATTTGTATAATCTGTGGTGTGGGCAAACATATGTCTATGGGGCAAACAGCCCGCCATCCGCTTAAAAATCAGTTCACGTATTTCGTAATAATATTTGTGCTGATTAGTGTATATTCATAATTATTAACTCGCAAATGTGATGAAAAACATTGTATGTTTCACGGGCGGTACGGGAATTACGAACCTCGACTCAGAAAGCCCTCAGTCTTCGACTTCGGGCTTGTACTAGAGCCTCGATCGTAATTCCTTACTTACCGCCCTTAATACACAATATACTAATAAAATATTTGACGGCACGGTTGGCGCAGTGGTTGAGCGATCGACTGCTGCGCTGCGTGTCGCGGGTTCGATCCCCACACGGAACAAATATTTGTATGGCCTACAGATAGCTGTTCCGGGTCTGGCTGTTTGTGTATGTGAGTTTAAATGTATGTAAACGCACCCACGATACAGGAGAAATACCTAGTGTGGGGCAACGTTTAAAAAAAAAAATGTAAAATATTACTTCCCTATTCGAATCGGATCTTGGTAACAACAATTTCAAGTGTTTTAACTTTTTCGCATAGAACCATAATTTTTATTATCATAAGTTTTTTTCTTCTTAAATAAACGAAGCGTAAATTAGTCCTTATTACATCAGCAACCTTTTAATAAAAGTTTCATCAAAATCGGTCCAGCCTTTTCGGAGATTAGCCGGAATAAACAAATAAACAGACAAAATTAAAAAAAAAAAAACTTTGTTTTGCTTCAGGTAAGTACCTACCGTATATGATACTTTCAGTTGCATTCAGTTAAAAGCTGTTGTTTTGTCATTAAATAGATTCAATTTTATTTATGTCACTGTATTAATGAAGGAACATGACTAGTCTTTTATTATGATTTTAGCATTTAAATCATTTTTGATCAAGGTCAGATACACAAGCTTTGAGCCTAAGACCCCCAAAAGATTATTTTAAACTTAACAAAATACACCATCTACCCCAAAGTGAAACAAAACGTAAACATGACTTGGTATTAACATCCAAAGTACCTAAAGACTAACTTTAGCGAAAACAAAAGCTAGCTGAAACCGCTTAGACCTAGCAAAAACTTTTATCGGCACACTTAGCCCAAATACGTCCTAACAAAACTTACAGTTTCAAAAAACACAGTCTAACCAGACAATGTTACGACCCGTTCACGACCTCAGATAATGCAGCTTACGACACTACTAGCGTCATCCATCAAGTAACACGCTCGTATGTCAAATGTTTCCTATGCGTGCGTCGGTGTTAAATCGTGGTGCGGTCACACTTGACTTAGTATTTTTATACCGTCTGAAAATCAGATCAATTAATAGTTTAACCATAACACAGCAGGGGTCTGCTCGTCAGGTGCTTCTGGAAATTCGGTAATCCACGGTTGTAAAAAAAAAGTCATGTAAAAGTAATTTCATACAGCGTCGAAACCTTATGGGATGATTTTTGGGATTCTCTCTCTTGGGTCGGTCCCTCATGTCTGAGGATCGTGGTCAGCCTGAGGGTTGCTTCGAAAGCGGATGATCTGCTTCCATCGGTTTCTGTCCATCACATCTGTTGCGACGGTCCATCTTGTTGGTGAGCGACCGCGCGATCTCTTGCCTTCGGTGTTTCCAACCACTATCAATTTCACCAGACTTTCGTCGCCTCTACGCACCGTGTGGCCGAAACATGAGAGGATGCGTTTTTAGTCATCTAAGCTAGCTGCATGTAAGTGGGGGGAATTTAAGTCTATTATATCTTTCATTATGTTTCCACACAGTTGCTGTCGCAACACGCACGTCCATGGAGCGTAAAGCGTGTGGCCAAGCTGTTAGGATCGAAATACTTTGACCAGTGTAAATTAAACTCTAGAAGACCCCCGCCAAAGTGTTAACGTGGTGTTTGTCGCTCTGATTTTAAGAAGGGAGGCGGTTCTTAATAAAATTGTATTTGGCTTCTTTAATAGCAAGAGGAAGATTACAGTATCCTGTTTTTGCAAAGCATGAGTTGAAGCGGTTTAAAATGTCATTTTTGGGTGGTCATCTGCATTTATTAATACTACTTTTGCTGATCGATTTTAGTGATTTTTTTTAAAATTGCGATGGGTTTTTTCTTGACTGTAGTCTAGGTCAGAGATGACAGAGACAAAGTCGACGATTGTACGAGCTTACCCAGAAGAAGCCTGTTCACTCTACCTTTGATAAGATTAGGATTGTAAGCGTTCGGAAACACAGACGCGGGCAGAGAGTTCCACTCCTTTTCTGTACGTATTATGCAAGACGTTTGAAAACGCTTGGTGCATATTGGTGGAATAGCAATAAGGTAGGGATGGTAACTTGCAGTGAGTCTAGATGTCCGATGGTAGAAGGGGGCCTGTGGGATAAAATCGTGTACTTAACTTTGTCTATTATGTCGCAAAAAAATCAAGAACATGGATTGTGGTATTATCATAGGAAGCTCACGACAAACTGCTATCAAATTAGATATATCAAGCGATTCAGAGCTACCCTTTGTTGGTAGGTAATTCTTAAGGATTCAAATTCAGTACATGAAGGCTGGTGTCTAAGCTTTTTAGAAGAGACTCCTTTTCGTAGCTGCTCTATTAGTCGACGCAAGGCTTGCATTTCTTATTCGATTGGACCCAACCTAAATACTTCAAAACAAACCAACTTCGGGACAAGTTGGACAGTTGCGCCATTCTGCGTTTAATTATTCAACTCTTTGGTACCTGCGTGAGCCTCTGAAAATTTTCACTTTAAATCAGTTGTTCGCGGTTGATATCAAGCAAAAATTTCAAACAATCACTGTTATTTATTTTGTTCAAAGGATTTATGGAAATGTAAAATCTAATACTTTGTACTTCGTGGCTTATAGTTTTGTTTGTTTGTTTTCGTTATTTGTTCGATTGATCAAATAAGCTGCTTTTCTTGTGGTTTTCATAAAAGAGTTTATTAAAACAAAACATGGTTAGAAAAACACCATTTACGATTTTTTGAAGTGAAAACTTCTTTAGCGGCGTTGTGAACTTTTGTGATGGGTAAAAAATGTTAAACGAAAATTCGTAAGAAGGATTGACATTTGGTTACGAAGGAATTTGAACTTTATGACATCTGTCATTTAGTTTGGGTTTCCAAAACTAGATAATTATCTTATGCACAGACACCTTCGGTTTCTTCTCCAAAGAGGTAAAATTCGTAAGACGGATTGTAATAGTTCTGAAGTGTTAAATTTTTAATGTAATATAAATTGTCATGTTTGTGTATGATAGCGCAATAAATGAATATTGTATTTTACCACATTATTGATAGTACTTTTATACTGATAATTAAAGCAATTCGTGCAAAATTATTCCCTAACCATTCCAAAATATCAAAAATACACAATGTTAATATTTAAGTTTTCACTTCTGCCAGCGCTCCCGGAGTGCTTTCCGTTTTTTTTTAAATACCTACCTATATGGATAATGAATCTTACTGACTAAAGTAAACTCAAATACTACTCGTAAGCTTTCAGGCGAACTTAAAATTAGGTGTCACAGTTAGCCCCTAAGTTTAAGCAATCTAGCCTCCTCCTAACAATGCCCAAGATTTGTGTGCCGAGCAACTTTCATCATTTGTCAAGTTTCATTCGATAATTCAATGAAAACCGTTGCTTCCCCTTACCAACTTATAAGTGCAGCTTGTAAAGTATATTTTGGTTTTTAAGACTGTAGATGTAAAGTTGAAAATATATAAAAATAATAGTAGAATTACTTTGTTTTCGTGACGTAATGTTTCACGCACCACGCACCTGTGAGAAATCACAATATGGGCATAAAATATGATTTTGGATACAATGGCGTCGCTGACACGTTGGATTTATAATACAAGATTGTTTTATTACTTCCTGTTCAGGTGTTTAGTTTTTGAATATAATCAGAGATTTTAGGAATGTATTGGGCATGATAGTTTATTTATTATTCTAAATTGTGTCAGTGTTTTTAGCTCGGAAGGCTAATTTCAGGTTAAGCAGCGCTTGCCTAGGTTGGTCTGTGGAGGGGTGACCACCATTACCTACCAAGTTTCGCCCGTGTCATTTGTAGATCTATGACAGTCATTTCAGGTAGTCAGTGGCCCAAAAGTCTGACAACCAGTCTTACCAAGGGGTATCGCATTACCCAGTACTGAGATTTGTAGGTCAGATAGACAGTCCCTCTATGTAAAACTCCTCCACTGGATTCACCAGCATCCGGTTAGACTGGAAGCCAACCCCAACATGGTTTGGAAAAGGCTAAGCAGATAATGATGATGTGTTTTTGGCAGCCACTTTAGCACATTTCAGTCATCTAAGAAAACATAGTTATCTTGGCAGAAACTTCGATGCACTTTGCTTATAACTGATGATCAGAGGTTGAAGGATCAGCAAAAATACTACTTAGATCTTTTTCCATTTGATAAAATAATCGGTTGAGCAGATTTTAAAATATCTGTTGTAATTGCGAACATATTTCTATGTATTAAGTGTGTACATAATTATTTAATAAATAAAAAAAAACTTAAGTTTCACAAATAAACAGACCGCCACGTTTTGAAAGGCTGATGAACATACTGTGTAAAGGTAGACGGTGTGTCTGGTATGTTTCTTTTAACTTTTTATTTATTGCATTATTTTTAAGCTAAATAAGGAAGTAAGGAGCTCGTGGCTAAATAATAACAGCCGCACGGGTCGATCATTAAGGTTAAGTCGTGCTTGCCGAGGTTGGTCCGTGGATGGGTGATCATAATTACATACCGGATTCCTCCGTGCCTCAGAAAGCACTTTAAGCCGTTGGTCCCTGCTGTCATTTGTAGATCTTTGACAGTCGTTACGAGTAGTCAGAAGCCAAAAGTCTGACTTCCAGTCTTACTAAGGGGTATCGTGTTACCCACCCTATCGTGACACCCTATAGCGCCTACCTATCTGACTTCCACAACCCAGTAAGGGTTGTGGAGGTCAGATAGGCAGTCGCTTCATGTAAAATACTGGTTCTCAGCTACATCCGGTTAGACTGGAACCCGACCCTAAGCTAGTTTGGGAAAACGCTAGGCGGATTATGAGTTTTAAGCAAAAATTTTATTAGCACCATCTTCAGCAAAAATTTTGTCACCTTTGCCTAAGGACATTTTAGTCTATAAATTTTTATTTTTTTTCTATAGTTTCTGCCTATCCCAAGAGAAAACCTCATTAGTTTATATTTGTTATAACAAGTCTGTTTTTCGGTCCTCTAAAACTCTCAGCTGCGTTAGCTCCCACGACATCTTGAAACCAATGAATGTATTACCAATTTCCTATCTTAATGCCTATAGCACTTCTGTAAAACATTTGAGCAAGCCTGTTCGACATTCAAACTTGATACTTAGTACTCGGAATTGTACAATTGGGAGACATTACACTGTCAGACTACAATTTAGGTAACTTTTTGTACATATCCTTGATAAGGTATTTGGTTTTCGGAGAAGAAGGCTGAGATTTCTACAATACAATACAATCCTTTATTTCAGGCAACTAGGCCCATAAAACACAATACATATTAAGCATAAAAACACTAACTATGAACAAATACATACTTTACAAAACTAAAACTAAAAAATATCACTGCACACAAAGTGACGGCGTCGTGTTACGCTGCGAGGTGTCGAATAGCTGGCCGCGGAAAGGCTGATACAGCACACCTTTCGGTCAAAACTCTTCCTTGAGGAAACGGATGACTTGAAATTGGTGTTATGGCGCGCCTCCAGCTTCTCCAATATTTCTTTATGCTTCATTTTTAGCACTTACAACATGTTATTACATGTTATATCCACGTGTACCTGACAGCAAAATGATAATTAAGTACCTAACTCACACGTACACGCGACGCGGGGCGAGCCTATTCAAACTCGAACTCAAAGCATTTATTTAAATTAGATCATTACAGGCAGTTTTGAAAGTCAAAAAACAAAAAAAAAGGCAAAGCCACAGTCCCAGTCACAAGGCATAATATCTTGTGAAAGTAGTTGCCTTCAACCGGGCACATATTCAGACTCTGTGGTTGCTACTGAAAAATTCTAGATGGAAAAACTTTATAACCCGACCCGGGAATCGAATCCAGGACCTCAGTCAGCAGTCATGCTTGCAATCACTAGGACAAGTCAGTTTAGTTTGATCTTTGCGATAATAAAGCGATATAACTTGGAGCCAGGTCAACTTAGTTTAGTTTATTTATTAATAACTAGCTGTACCCGGCATGCGTTGCAATGTACTTTTTCCCACCTATCTACCCTACCCTACCTACCCACCCTAACCTACCGTACCCTACCTTTCTCACCTTTTAAACCTTCCCTGGACTACGACAAACATTTTAAAACCAAAATCAGCTAAATCGGCCCAGCCGTTCTCGAGTTTTAGCGAGACTAACGAACAGCAATTGATTATTATATAGATTATCAAAATTACATGTATAGTTTAGCAATAAAAATAAATAACAGCACAAATCATTAAAGGAGCATAAAATACAAATAATAAAAAAAAAAATTGATTGTCAGAATCTGCTGGATTCACTTGCCTAAGTATATTTACACTAAAGTCTTTTAAAATAATCCACACCCGTATTTACTTTAGAAATTTCTTCCAAAGTTTGAAAATAACAAATAATCTTGAAGATAAGATAGCGTCAGTATATTATTTTCTATCTCAGTACATCGTCCATAGGGGAGCCATTTTCTTAGTAGCTCAATATTTTTTATCGTGCACTTTATTTTTTAAGGTAATTGAGACTGTCAATGACGTTGTTGATACAATCTTTGTACAGACGCTTGTAAGAAAACGGTGGATTTTGAAACACATTTTGTGAAGAAAACTTTAGTGACTATCTATTTTCATTTTAGAAATAGAAGAGTATTTACACTTTAACCTACTCATCTGAGCCAGCGGTAAAACACTGAACTATAATAAACTAGCTGTCCCTGGCATGCGTTGCAATGCACTTTTTACCTACCCTATCTACCTACCTACCATACCCTACCCTACCCTACCTACCCTACCCTACCTACCCTACCCTATCTACCTACCTATCTACGCTACATACCCTACCTACCTACCCACCCTACCCTACCTACCCTATATACCCTACCTACTCTACCCTACATACCCTACCTACCCTACCCTACCCTACCCTAAACCTTCCCTGTACTCCGACAAACATTTTAAAACCAAAATCAGCTAACTCAGCCCAGCCGTTCTTACGTTATAAAATTAAAACGAAAAGTGGCATTGATTTTTATATATATAGAAGAGAAGAAGAAGAAGATGGACCATGTTTGACATAACGATGCATTTTTCCTGGAATAGCATAACCAAACTGCAAACTTAAAGTGGTAATTTGTATGTGCAAAGACCTCGTTTTCAGAAATGACAAAAACCGTATTTAATTTCTACAAAAAATAATAGTAGATTATGCACCAAGGGGCTAAAGTTGTGTCTTATGTCACGGGCGTCATATTGAATCTCGAGCGCAATGAAGGATTCGGGATTTAACTCACGAGCAAAGCGAGGGAGTTAATACAAGAATCCTGAATGCAGCGAGGGATTCAAGCTAGCCCAAGGCAAAGACACCTTTAGCCCAGAGGAGGATACTCTACTTTTTACACCTACTGTGAGAAAATAATAGCCATAGTATGAAAAACAAAGTATTTATTAAATAAACAAACAGTAAGAATAACATATTTAGAACTAGTTAGTTATATGCACTGTAACAAACTTGCTTATTCCTTGATGAAAGGAGTAAACAGATTTATACATTAAAAAAGTAATTAGGGGAAAATGAATTTAATAAATGATGAAATGAAAAATACAATAAATTAGTACAAAAGTGAAGGGCAGGTTAACCGAGAACGTTTTAAATATCTCCGCAAATCTCTGAGCGTGATAGTAACTGAAGACAAACTTGCAGTCGTAGAAAGCTGGCTTGATTAAGATGAGCTTGACCACGACGAACTTGATGCAGGGCGATTTGGTAGGACCCACCAGCAGACACGTACCGCCCAATGCCAGGCTCGTCAGCTCGAAGAGCAGCTTCCAGCAGACAGGTAATGAGCCCCAGTGCTAGGCTCGTCAGTTCGCAAAGCAGCTTCCAGCAGACAGTTAGCAACAGCCACGGCAGCACTAAACGAAGGCCGCTCTTTGACTCCACCAGGCTGTGCTCAAAACTCAAGATATGACAGATCTTGACTCCAAACTAGACTTAGCTGTTTTCTTGATTTTAGACTATACTGATTTCTCGTGTCCAGACTGAACCGACTCTTAACTCCAGACTAGAACCAGGGCATCCGTCAGAAATCCCTTTTATACCCTGATCTTCCGTTTCTTTTCTTCCAATTTTCTTTTTCAGATTCAAAACTGCTGCGCTCTAGTAAGACGCAACCTGCCAGTATTCAAAGCAGCCAGTAGCAATTGGTCAAAAACCTTGCGCATAATATTTTTATAAATATAACTCAGAATATCTTTACACAGCAAATATTCGCAATTAATTATAAAATACAACAATTGAACTAACGAATTGATGATAATAATTTTTAGTAATATATAATCTAAATGAAACCTTCATAGAGAGTTTGGCTGGTAAGAATCAAAAATAAAAGTAAATGACATCTGACAAATTTGAAGTAAACATGTCACAACAAAGGATATAAAGAAAATATTTATAAAAACGAAATGATTGGTAATATGCTAATGTAAAACCAATAAAAGTATGAATATGGATGATAAGTGTGAGTATAGAGTGTCTGTAGTAGGCAGATACTATATTTCCCCAACGACCCCGAGAAAATTTTTGGCCTAGAACAAAAATTTTGGTAAGGTTAAAGTATTACAACATTCACAAAACTTTCATAACTCATTCAAACACACCGACATCTTACGAAGTTAGGCCAGGTAGGATTCACATTCAATGATCACTACTCCACCTGATAAATCAATAACAGAAGGCTTATTTTTGGAGTTGTAATCCGCTCGCGTCTAAAACCCATAATAAGATGAAATATAAAGACTTTTAATAAGGGATCCACCCCAATCAACCTTTAGAGTTGAAGATTAGCGAAGGCTTATTTTAAGGAAGTCGCAACCCGCTTCAGTCAACTTTTAGAGTTGAAGATTAGCGAAGGCTTATTTTAAGGAAGTCGCAACCCGCTTCAGTCAACTTTTAGAGTTGAAGATTAGCGAAGGCTTATTTTAAGGAAGTCGCAACCCGCTTCAATCAACCTTTAGAGTTGAAGATTAGCGAAGGCTTATTTTAAGGAAGTCGCAACCCGCTTCAATCAACATTTAGAGTTGAAGATTAAAAAAAATAGTTATACCAACTTATAGTATAGTTAGGTATAATAGAAGGTTAGATAACTTGTACCTAAAAGCACTTCAAAGAGTTATCTGATAAGAACAGATATAGAAGAAGATTAAAAATAATCTTTTAATGGTTTAAGAACCAATGAATGAACAAAGAAAATAAAAACTTAAGAGTTTAAATAGACCGAATAAAACTCTACAGTTAGAAGAAGGGAAGAGGAAGATGAGTCATGAGTAAGTATAAGATAAAAAAGTTAAAAATAAAGTAGATAAAATTAAAAGGGAGAGAGAGAGTCAAGAGAGTCTGAGTTATTATTAAGAAGGACGCAAACAGCGCCAATAATAGTTCGAGCCCACGACACTAAACCTTTTTTGATGAGATTCATAGAAGATATAGATAAATATATGAATTAAGTGTTTAAGAGTATAAGTAGAGATTTAGTGATGTAATATGATGAAAATATGATGAAAATAGTTACCAAATATAATCTCTTGTGGAAGTTGTTTTAGAATTTAGAGAATATGTTTAAGATCAAGACTTGATTTTGCGTTAGGCGCCAAAATGTAACTAACTTGCTTATTCCTTGATGAAAGGAGTAAACAGATTTATACATTAAAAAAGTAATTAGGGGAAAATGAATTTAATAAATGATGAAATGAAAAATACAATAAATTAGTACAAAAGTGAAGGGCAGGTTAACCGAGAACGTTTTAAATATCTCCGCAAATCTCTGAGCGTGATAGTAACTGAAGACAAACTTGCAGTCGTAGAAAGCTGGCTTGATTAAGATGAGCTTGACCACGACGAACTTGATGCAGGGCGATTTGGTAGGACCCACCAGCAGACACGTACCGCCCAATGCCAGGCTCGTCAGCTCGAAGAGCAGCTTCCAGCAGACAGGTAATGAGCCCCAGTGCTAGGCTCGTCAGTTCGCAAAGCAGCTTCCAGCAGACAGTTAGCAACAGCCACGGCAGCACTAAACGAAGGCCGCTCTTTGACTCCACCAGGCTGTGCTCAAAACTCAAGATATGACAGATCTTGACTCCAAACTAGACTTAGCTGTTTTCTTGATTTTAGACTATACTGATTTCTCGTGTCCAGACTGAACCGACTCTTAACTCCAGACTAGAACCAGGGCATCCGTCAGAAATCCCTTTTATACCCTGATCTTCCGTTTCTTTTCTTCCAATTTTCTTTTTCAGATTCAAAACTGCTGCGCTCTAGTAAGACGCAACCTGCCAGTATTCAAAGCAGCCAGTAGCAATTGGTCAAAAACCTTGCGCATAATATTTTTATAAATATAACTCAGAATATCTTTACACAGCAAATATTCGCAATTAATTATAAAATACAACAATTGAACTAACGAATTGATGATAATAATTTTTAGTAATATATAATCTAAATGAAACCTTCATAGAGAGTTTGGCTGGTAAGAATCAAAAATAAAAGTAAATGACATCTGACAAATTTGAAGTAAACATGTCACAACAAAGGATATAAAGAAAATATTTATAAAAACGAAATGATTGGTAATATGCTAATGTAAAACCAATAAAAGTATGAATATGGATGATAAGTGTGAGTATAGAGTGTCTGTAGTAGGCAGATACTATAGCACTTACATATTAATTGAAGTTAATGGTAACATTTGAGACATTAGTCCAGTTGTGCAAAGATAAAGTTAAGTTTTTATTTGGTACGTTTATAGATGTTGATGTGGAATTTATTTGAGTATTGCTCGTCAATGCTTCAGAATCTTGTATTTGCAGAGGAGCATTTTGGGTGGTGAAAGTTGGTGAAGGTGGTGCATGAGGCTCAGGGAAAGATGGAATGTGATGGTTTGATGTTGAAGGTTGTGGTGAAAAAGAATCAGATGACATTTTTAAAGTTATGCTGTTACCAATTTGACAGCTTATTTTACTTTTGTTTTGTACAGAATTTTCAATGTAGCCCTCCGCTACTGTATCCGATTTCCAGCCACCATGGCGTTTTATTTGGGTTATATCTGCTCCCGCATCCGCCAACAGTGTAGCCGACGTTCGACGAAAACAATGACCCGTATAGAGATCGATATTTGGTAATCATAAGTATTTGGCAATTTCCTTCGGCATGGCACTTATTTTGTTCTTCCCAATCACTTGACGGGTGCATTTTCCACTACTGAACGCTACAAAAAAACGGTTAGTGTTTATGTTAGGAGCCCGCAGAGCTTGATACTTTTCCACAACCTTTACATATGCTCCGCGGATGACAAATGACCTTTCCCTTTTGGTTTTAGTGTCTGGCAACTTAATCAATATCAACTCTTCTGAGTGTTTTTCTATATCTTGGACCTTCATGTTTACCATTTCTTGACAACGACAAGCCCCATTCACTCCAATAATTAAAGCCACCTGTAACAAAAATAAAAATAAATTTTACTAACAACATACGTAAATTCAGTAAGTATACGTAAGCGTTCTTGTTGCTATTTGCTACTATGCTGTATTTTATTTAGTTAAAAATAAAATGATGTACTTACTTTTACGGCAAGATAATTATGATCAGGAGCTTCATTTAAAAAAGTTTCAACATTCAAAGGTGTGAAAACTTTCGATTTCTTTGATTGGTGACTTTCCGATTTCCTCTTTAAAAATGCTAATAGCTTAGCGTATGTCTTGATGTCTATATTGTGTTTCATGCTTATTGTTGACCTAAGCATTGAATAAGTACACCATAGGCTACTTGACTTCTGAGTTCAAGATAAATGCTGAAAATACACTAATAGAACTGGTTCCGAAATGGACTTGACGCCTTTCGTACTTTTCCATTTTTGGAAATTGTCGTAGGCTTTTATATAAGTTTCCTTTGACTTTTCCGGCAGTAAATCATTGGAAATATTATTAGCTTCGGTTGTAATAAATTCAGGAGTACAATCACTTTCATCACTCGACATTTTATAATACTTTGTTGATAAATTTAAAGTTTAAATGCCAAAAGTTCGCGCCTTTATTGCGTCTACCAATAAGTAGCCAAGACACGATCAATTCGATTTTCAAAAAAAAAAGTCTCTTCTACAGTTTTGTCGTGTGTGTCTATTGATATCACTCTCATAGAAGTGGCGTTTGTGTAACTAAGCTCTATACAGGGCTGGTAGAATGGTTTTGGATGATTGGCTGTATGAATTTTGAATTTAGAACGTCATTGGAGACGCTCGTGAAAATAGAGTATTTTTGATAAAATGTGATAAATCGACTGTAGTACAGAAAGGTTTTATTATTTATTTATTTTATCACAAAATCCACAGCAATCTTTGCGCAGTTTACTTAAAATAAATTAACTAATGTTACAGCCAATAACTATTACGGTATTACGGCGCGGTACGGTATTTGTTATTATGAATGCCAGTTTTAATGTTAATCCATTCCTTTTAAAAAATGGTTCGTAGTTATCTAATTATTCTTACAATATTATGTCTTCGCAAACATGGCAACGATATGAAGAAGCAGTCGTTATGATTTTGTAGGAAGTCGAGAATATCATCCACGTGTAGTAAGGGTATCGAGAATAGCTTTCCTCTTTCTGGCACCAAAGGGTGTTTGTTAGTACTATACTGCCAATTTAGCTGAGCATGTGAGATTCCAAATTCAAATCACATTATTGACCAGCGGGTCATAATGAAATCCAGTACAACATTATTGACCGGCTGTGCCCCCGGCCACTAATGACTCACTTTAGGTTAAGGTTGCTTGACATATAATTTGACATTTTCGAGCAGGTGGTGTGAAAAAATATATATTCATTTAATTTGTCAACCAATTTTATTATTCGCCTGGCACAAGTACTTGACTGTGACTTTCAACTATTTCGGTCCAGGACTAAAGTCCAGCATTAGCCCTTTCTTTTGCCCAAATTGTCTTACTCTCACTGCGGGGTGTTATAGGGTTCTTCGTAACCTTTGGGATCATGGATCCGCAAATTGCGCTAAATTATCTAAAAAAACTCGTGATGTCGTTTTGTGTTGGATCCAAGTTCTGGCTGTATACCTAACGGCATTGCGCGGATCCACGTTCCCGTTCAGAACTGCAGTTTCAATACTTTTTTCGATGAAGCGTAATGCTTGACCGTCGTCCATAGTAAGTTAATGAGTCCGTTGACATCCCTGTCCACTTACCAGCACAAAACGTAGCCCTTGACTCCGAACTCCTCCAAAATCTCCCACTCAGCGAAAAGTCAACGCACTCAAAAAATAAAGTCGCTCAACACTTTATTAAAACTTCCCTCCTTACCAAACTTTTTGGTTGAAACTTTTCCGTACACCGGCACAGTAATCGAACACCTTTTTAAATCTGACAGGTGTCAAAGTGATAACAAGCGTCGCTTTGTTTAGCAGTTGTTACGTAACTTTTGTTTTTCAGGAAGCTCGTTAAGTGTTGAGTCTTGAGTTTTTTTATTAAGTAGACGGAATTCAGATGATATTAGTAAAATGTTTGTGTAGCTTTATTGGTTTGATGATGCAAATTTTGTAAAGAATACACACTATATTAACTAGTCAACCCCAACACAAGTATTTTTAATTACGTACTGGGGCTGTCTCAACTCATGTATTATATAGCATGTAACTTTTGAGGCTCAATAAACATTTTTCACATTTTTTATTTGCGATGGGTTTGCTCTCGAATCTAGTCTAGGTCAGAGATGACAAAGGCAAAGTTGACGATGGTACGAGCTTACCCAGAAGAAGCCTGTTCACTCTAACTTTGAAGAGATTAGGGTTGGAAGCGTTCGGAAAAACAGACGCAGGCAGAGAGCTCCACTCCTTTGCTGTGCGCATTAAGAAAGACGTTTGAAAACGCTTAGCGCGAATTGGTGGAATAGCAATAAGGTAGAGATGGTAGCCTTGCAGTCGAGGTCGTGGAATACTTGGGCCCACTCACCGAAGTACAGCCTGTAGAAGACCAACAAGCAGGCAACCTTGCGGCGATGTGCCAAGCTGTGAAGCTTGACATCCACCAATTTTACGTCGACAATCAGCCTGTTTTCTCTGCGTCCCACCGAGTCAAGCGCGACAAGCTGGTATTTAGCTGAGCCATCACAAAGAGGGCTGCAATACTCAATGCAAGGATAGGACTTGTGCTTTATATAGTGATAAAAGCGGTCCAGGCCTGAAGTGGTGTCTACCAATCAACCCAACCTATTGCGGTCTACCGTAGGAACTAGGCCGCTAATCATTCTGCTTTTTCATTTTTGAACTTGACTTCCTACACAACCATGCCAAAATGGCGCTAAATGAAAACAACACCCAGAAAACTAATCTTAAAGTTCCACTATCGGAAACCTCCCAATAAAATTATTTGATGTAATATCCCGGGAAAGTAACTGGGCTCGTGGGAAATCATTGTGACTGCGCCTGCCAGTGCGATCACTCGATAATAAATATTTCATTGAGGGCCGTCGTAAAAGTTAAGGGCTTGATTGTTATGCACCATGCTATGTTTATCGGCTTCGGAAAAGTACGTTTGGTTACTAACGGTTTGATAATTTTGTAACCAGCATTATTGCTGTGGGGAGCTGATAGCTAAATAACAGCTGCTCGGTTCGATTGATAGGTTAAGCTGCCCTTACCTAGGTTGGTCCGTGGATGCATGACTACCTGACTACATCACATATCGGGTTTCCGCATTGCCGTCATTTGTAAATCTTTGACAGTTGTTACAAGTAGTCAGTGGCCCGAATTGTGTCTGTATTACTAAGTAAAGCCACGTCTAATAATATGTATACACGCAGCAACTTTTTAAAGTGATATTCTCCTACTGTATTGATTAAGGTTTTACGTTTTCACGTACATGGAATTTTGGAAGCCATACTATTACGAAATAGGTCTTATCTCAACGTAGAAACCGCCCCAACTAGCAAATAAGTCCTATAATAAAAATTATAGGACTGCCAAGACTAATAAAACTCTTATACTAGCACCCGTAAAGACTTCCATTTTTATAATAGATTTCCACAAGCTGTGATTTACTCAAAATTAATTGTTCTTAAAACATATGATTATAGTATACTACCGGATTAAGTTATAAGCCTTGTCATACTCAAGATCTCTTGATCTTATAACTAAGGTTTATAGTTCACTACAAGATTAAGTTAGTAGACAGTTGCAGGACAAAAGTGCATGTAGCCAAACTAATAGTCTTTGTAAAATTTCTGCTCCTGTAGTAGTATTGAGTAGGAGTATTAGATTTAATAACATACATAGGGGAGTCCTTAATAAGATTGTAATAATATAGTCTTGATCAGAATTATTATAAAAGTAAAAGCACTAAATTAGAGCACTATAAGAGCAATAAGCTTAAAAACTATTTAACCAAGCATATTATTAGTATAAAGTTATCATGTTTAATCTGTTCTGCGTCGTTGCTTAAAAAACAGTCGACATTAAGAAAAACAACCATCTTAAAAATATAACACCTAAAAAAAATGAAATGTTTTAAATAATGATTCAATGAGAAACCCTATTTTATATTAACATGGATGCGAATAGTTCTTATTAACCTCTCCGGCCGGAGTGGAACGAATTCGGTACGCGCAAGCTTTACCGTTGATCCCCGCCGTACCGAATTCGGTACGCGGCGCACCAGCAACTTTAAACCCTTATCGTACGAGAAGTAAGGTTCTAATTCGCTTGTTAAAATTTACGTCTCGGGCCAACTAGAGTTCGATTCAAATGAAACCATCATACCAACCTAACAACTGCACAAAATTATTAAAAAAATAAAGAAACGCGTCTTTGTGGACTGTCAAAATGCGTCATGGCGGCCAGTGTGGAACGGTGATGTTTTGTTTTGGAATGCAGTGAAATTTTTGTGTTTTGTGTTGTTAAACTTTGGTAAGTAAATGTATAGTATGTTATAAGTGTATAATGTAACTTTTTAGATAGTCATTTGCTGGAAAAAATATCTAAAAATTATGTTTTTGACCCAAAAATTTCTCCAAAAATTTCTCCGAAATTCCTTTGTTGTGAAGTTCGTCAGTCGAAATTGAAAATATGAATTTGACTCTTTTACAATGAAATATGGTCTTGGAAACATTAGTAATAAGCGAAAAAATAGTGATAATTCATTATTTCTTGCATTCGAGGCATATTTATTCATATTTATTGATATTTCAAGTATTTTCATGCATTGAACTGCGCAGTTAGAAAATGGCCGATTCTAATAAGACGTTTGAGTTGGAATCTTGCAAGAATAATTTATGTAGGACTCCTCAAAAACACTGTCATTAGATTACTTGTATATTTCTTATGTTAGATCTAAAGTTTCGTGTAAATTGATTCAGTAGTTTTACCAAAAAAAAACAAACTACGACAACAGTATGTTTGCGGCGAGCTCTCTGATTTCTATGCGATGTTTATAATTCTCAAGTAGTTATGAGACAGTTGTTTATATTGTAATACATGGTCTCGTTTTTCAACAACCCGAAACTGTTTACCGGTTGAGATAAGAGCTAATAGAACTCGAGCGATAAGCGTTTTTGTGAGCGCAGGCCACTTGACTCGCGCGATGACGTAACTGGGGGGCCCGCGGGGTGTTTTTTTTGTCAGCCAGAAAGGCTTGACAGGTTAATATTGAAACAAGCGCTATTATGCTAATTATAGTCTTAAAACGCTCTCGGCCAATATCATTTTTAAATATGGCGAATATTACATAAATTAGCTTGTTATAAATTTATTAAAACAATTGTGTAACGTTCAATTTTTGGAGGCGCTTTAAAAAAATGATATAAATATAGTATATTTTAACATTGAATATTACTTCCCAATGGTTTCACACCCTATATTAACATACTATGCTACCATACCAAATAGTATTACCTAACACTTATAATAAATTAATCCTGTATTTAAGTTTTTAATTTCAATGATTACTCAGGGAGCAAACACTAAACAAAATACATAAAACAAGTATTGGAAAATACACTTATAATCAACAACGAAGTACTTTACTAGCACATTATAAACAAGATTTGTTTGGTAAGGATCTTGTATCAGACGCTTATAAAAGTTATCATACTTATAAAGGTTGTGTGTCTATCATTGTAGGACTCATTATACTTCTCAAATGCTATTACAAGTACATCATAGGAGTTAATAACATTGTGTAAGTTGATTATACGATTGTTATAAAAATAAAATGCTCCTATAAGTGTGCCCAAATCCAGGGTTGTAGCAAGCTATAAGTATTTTATAAGCGTTAAAAAAATAGTCTTGTAGACAGTTATAAGCACATATTTTGCTAGTTCGTAATTACACTAGAAAATCACTTTTTAGTTTTGCTAAGTGTCTACATTTATTAGACGTGACTGTACAAATTGGGTTGTGAAGGTCAGATAGGCAGTCGCTTGAAAAAGGGTAAACAAATGATGATGAATGCTGTAGCTTTGAGTAATTTGAAGCGGAGGACAGCAAGTGATTTAAGAATACAATTTCAGAACAGTGAGTCTACGCTTCAAACACTTTCGAATCTGGTACTTTTTCTCAATTTTTTAGTTCTGGTGACTTATTGTCCTTGAAGCTTTTAAAAAATAACATGTTTTAACTCACAGCACCAAAGAGTTTCCAGAATAGCTTACCTACACTTAACCTTGGCTATTGACTGTTGTTTTACTTTATTTTTCAATTCCATGATAAGGTCCCGAAAGGTCATTTTAACCTTTATTAATCAAATTAAGTTCTTTCAAAATAATTCCATATTCCGCCACCTATACAATCAGATCTTAGCGCAAACGCGTGACTTGCGTGCCTTCATAGCATGCGCTTCAAAAAACAATACAACAACCTCACACGTAATTACAACAAAAACCACCAATTAGAATTCACCAAAAGTCTTGATATAGCGGCAATAAGTACCTAAATAGGTCACAGACTAGTTCCCGCACAGATACGTCAAGTGTCTCGTGTTTAGTACCACAGTAATTACGGCGACATTGCTGCCTAAGCAGTGCGGTCAACGGGTACAAGTTGCCATTAATTACTGGTAACATAAGAGGAATTCCTGTTACCAGTTGGCTGTGAGATGACTTGGTAATGGTTGTGGGAATTTCTGTATTTAAGGTAGTAATATTATGATTGATAAGACGTGTTTACCCAGAAGCTGAAGGGCATGACTTCTCGAATAAACTTTAATAATCACGAACTTAATATGCTTTTTCAGGGGATGAATAATACAAAATCTTTAACTCCTGCTGACTTTCGTTATATTAGAAAGATCTTGTACCTTTGTATACATTTAGTATCAAGGTTTCAAGACCCAGCTTGCGTTTTAGGCTATGCGTTGTGCGACGATGAATGAATGATTAAAATAAATAAAGTACAAGCTGAAAAGAAGAAAATTTAGTTTATCTATCAAAATTGAACGCGCCTGCAATGTTTCCTGTCCGTGCTATTTGCCAAGGAGGAGTTTATATATTATTATTTTAGGAGTTCTCTCGTGAGGAGACGATCCTAGCTGCAGGATCAAGTCATGTCGGTCAAAAAAATGTATTATCACCAGAGCCAAAGGTATAAAATTAATTTGCAAGATTTGACCAATACAGACTAACTAACAAAATAACTAGGCAAGTTAAAAAATAAAACTTAATAAAAATTTGTTCAGCTCATGGCTCATCATATCAAAACAAGCCCAGTTAATAAATACAAACTGAAAAGAACGTTTAATGTCAGAGCAAGCAAAGCGAGCTCTAAAATTGTAACATTACATCGGGTAAGTTAGATTTTCATTCAGCAATCAAAAAGTTAGCTGTACAAATAGTTTGTGCAGCACCTTGGAGAGGTCTGACTCACCCACCCTATAGCTGCTTAACTTTAGATCTGTAATCAAATTTCCAGGAACTCGTGGCTAAATAATAAACAGCCCCTCGGGACGATCATTGGGGTAAACCGTGCTTGCCTAGGCTGTTCCGTGAATGGGTGACCACCTATTACACACCGAGCTTCCTCCGTGCCTCAGAAAACACGTTAAGCTGTTGGTCCCGGCTGTCATTAGTTGATCTTAGACAGTCGTTACAGGTAGTCAGTGGCCCGAAACTCTGACAACCAGTCGTACGAAAGCCAAGGGATATCATATTACCCAGTACTAAAAGGGTTGTGAAGTCAGATAGGCAGACGGGCCATGTTAAATACTGGTATTCAGCTGCATCCGGTAAGACTGGAAGCTGACCACATCATTTTTGGGAAAAGGCTTGGCAGATGATATTCAATTTCCATGTCCCAAAAAATGTTAATTGTGTACTTTTAATTCCTTCTAAGCTTAAATGTATATTTTCGTAATTTCAGAGCAAAAACCAGTACAAAATTATATCCCTGGAAAAAGAAGCTTAACTACACAGCAAATAAAACGCTCTTGTAAAAAAAAAACTAAAAAGAATAATCTCACTGTCAATTTAGACGTAGGCGTAGAAAATTATTTCTCTCTAAGCTGTTAGCTGTCTAAGTTAACTGTTTCGAATAAAGCCTGTGTGCACTGGCCAGCAATAAAACTGCAATATAGATGCAGACGTCAAGACAAGTCGGGCCGTTCCAATTAAGCACTGCTGTGCCAGGCTAGGGATGTAGTGGGTACTAGTGTAATTTATGTGGATATTAACTTGTGTTGTTTATTGTACACTGCACTGTAATTTTCAAACATCATCGTTATTTTTTTAGTCTAGTTTGGAATAGACCGTTTTGAGTGTTTCGCAAAAGTTTTTATGCTCAAGGTACATCTAGGAAATCGGAAAATCTTGGAGGTACACCATAAATTAAAATCTATCGCGATTTTTGCGGCTGTTATTTAGGTATTTTACGTCCATTTAATTTTAAGAGATAAAGATATTTTTCCGAGGCACACCACATATTTTGCGGAACACTGGAACAGACCAAATTTAGATTTTTTAAATTAATTTGTCGCTGTAGTGTGCCAAATTAATCTTGTCTTCGTTAACGCCACTGCTTGGCAAAGGATCCAGATTTCGATATCCAGGTTGGTCTTAATGTTAATGAGTTTTTCTATAAGGAATTTTTCAGTATCATTTTGAAGTCGGAATGTGTGCCCAGTTAATGACAAAGTAATGTATGGCAGCCACCATCATAGACCATTTAAGTATTTATTTATTTGTGTACTCATAAAACTACGTATACCTCATAAAGTTCCTAGTCTGCGCAAAAAGAGAAAAACGAATAAGCATAGCATTAGCATAATCAGCTTGTAATGTTCCCACTGCTGGGAAACAGGCCTCCTCTCTATAAGAGGGAGTGGGCTGTAATCCAACACGCGGGCTCAGAGCGGGTTGGTAGATGTCACATGTCTTGGAATTTTTAGCTCTAGGACATATTGGTTTCCTCAATGTTTTCGTTCACAGTTATGAGAGCAGCAATGATGAAATAAATTTCACAAAGTAATGAGCCTGCTTGGGTTCGAACCCATGGCTTTACTACTCTGTCAGAGCTGCCACCACTGGATCACCGTTGCACTCTTTCTACATGATGTAGATTAATAGGCAAGCACTAGTCAGCGTCGACGTCCGAGCGACTGTGGCTTAGATTTAGGCGTAGCTAACTAGTGGACTTGAGAGTGAGTACTCCAAAATTAATAACCATAAAGTACTGATTATAACATCAAGACAAATAATTCTTATAAAGGTGCTCTCAGTGCATCACAGGGCTGGGTGCATACAACCGACCGCTAAACGTGTTCGCTTGCAACTCATTATGTGCAACAAACTTACCGCGCGCCGAATGTGTCTAATGAAATATTTACGTAACGCTCAATGTTACTAGCCGCAGTACCACAGTTTAATGTATTTTATTTGTGGAATTTTCATGAGTTTTCACATATATTTTGAATGTGGAATTGTGCCTTGCTAAACAGGGGCTTTCTAAAGACGATAGCAATAGACTTTTGGTTCGGTCCTACTAAGTCCACTTACTAATAGAAATATTTTTTCCCACTAGTCATACGAGTTATGGTGGTACAAAATCGTAGAACTTGATTTTAAAGTGAGAGAGCACCAGAGTATAGTCGCATAGTTTTTTTTTATATTTTTTATTATTAAATTGTACTTACTGTTACTGGACAATGTACTTGTCAAAATACTTTACCACTTCCACAGCTTCGTCAGTGGTAGCGTAAGGGTCTCTTTGACTGTAGTTTTGGGGCTAAAAGGCAGGAAAAGAGATGAGGCATAGTCTGCAATGCAGTTTCACATCCTCATCATCACTGGAATGATGAATGAATGAACAGTAAAAAAAAGTATTTTTTTTTAAACAGAAGATATCCGAGAATAGAGGTAACCCTTGTTTCATCGAAAAGAAATTGACAAACTATCACTTCCCAAACAATTTTCCGCATAATTTCATTTGCCAAATTATTACTTAGCAAAAAATCTCTTCACAAATACTGGTAACGCAAACCTTACGTTTGGGATGTTAACGTTTAATCAATAACTTGTTCACCAACAAGTACTTTTACCAATTTTTATTTATGTAGTCCAATATTTCAGCTGAAATAACACATTTTACGCAAAATAAAATAAGCCAAATATTTAGTAACGTCAGTTTTCAATTTACCATTTCTATTCATTCAATATTGCTTAGTCAATGAAAAAAAAATGCATCTATGTATCAGTTGCTTCAACACCCCCAAAAAAAGTACAACATCGCGTTCACAAAAGTATTGCAGGTTAATTCTTGTCAAGCAGGAAAACCCTATTCTTATTCTCGCTAATAGTGTCAATGCCTGTTGCATGTTGCATGCAGCATGCAAGCAAGCATGCAACATGCACCGTGCAAGCAAGCATGTAGCAAGCAAGCGAGCACGCAACATGCAACAGGCATGGTTTCTGTCACGGCTAAATCAAACGATTTATTATAGGAAACAACCTTTAAACAAAAAACGTCTGGTATGCAATTTTATTTCAATATAATCACTTATTTAATACAAAATATTTGTAACTTACATTTTTTTGCAATGGACATTAGCAATTTTATTTCGAAGTATTCAGACTTGTGTTGCTGAATTCAACACAAGTCTCAAGTAGTCTTTATAAGCCAATTTGTTGTGCTACAAAAGTTAGTGACAGAAACGAGTCGTTGCAAAACCAACTCCACGTAGTCTTGTGTGCCCTACGTCTAGAGTTTAATTTGAGCCCGCGTAGGCGCTGCCGCGTAGGGTAGACCAGACTACGTGGAGTCGGTTTTGTGTACAAGCCCTTATTATGTGCAGGTTTCATAGCATTTTCAGTAATATGCGAAGTTCTAAGTTTTAGAGCGGAACTACTTATAAATTAACGTACGGCGTTGGGTTTTCATAGTGAAGTTTTATGTTAGCTTTTGTTAGGTATTCTGGATTGTTTTAAGGCTTTATATAAGCGATAGGAAGGTATTATTACATGCGTATCCTTTTTCCAACAATGTTGTTTTTTTATTATTATTGTGTTTATTGGGGAAAACAAACAATTACACACCACATGGGTACATTATTTTATATAATCATTCTTAGTTCACCAATTAGGTGATCCACGGGTACATTTTTTTTTTAAATTAACCATGGTTCACTCATTAGGTGAACCAAGGGTACAGAAAGTTAATCGTGGAACACCTAGGTGAACCACTTGGGTGTTCCACGGGTCAGTAACCCACTGAATTAATTCAATTTTTTTTAATGGAGCGACAATATTACCCTAACAGCCCATTAAATAATTACGCACTTAAGTATGAATAAGAACTAATCACAGAGTTAACTTGCATCACTACCACAAATTGAAAGAAATCTGAAAACTTCTGAACTTTTGCATCGACTTACACCAAGTCTGACCCCATAATTAATTTACTTACCTTCCCCCATTTTTCTTACAGCCGGCGCCCAGATGTTTAGTTATAGCAACCATAAATCATTTAGCACTCGGCTTGTTTGGGAGTGTATATCAGAACTTTTATTTTGGTATATTTTCGACACGTCAAGAATACTTTTCGTGTTATGTTCATGTTGAACTGTTTTGTATTGGATTAAGCGATGTTACGTTTTCGTCTGACTAAAGATATCATCATAACAGCAGAGAAGAGAATGAGAGCAGCGGTGGCCCAGTGGTGGCAGCCCCGAATTATGAGCAGGCAGGCGCATTACTTTGTGTAATTTATTTCATATCCGCTGCCCTCAAAAACAGTGAAGGAAAACATCGTGAGGAAACCGGCATGTTCCTAGAACTAAAAATTCGAAGACATGTGACATCTACCAAACCGCACTGGGCCTACGTGGTGGATTACAGCCCACTCCCTCTCATAGAGAGGAGGCCTGTGTCCCAGCAGTGGGGACATTACAGGCTGATGATGATGATGACGTTTTCGTCTTATAAGGAGGAGCTTGGAGCTAAATAATAACAGTAATTCCGGTCGATTGGCAAGTTAAGCTACACATGCCTAGGTTGTTCCGGGGATTGGTGACCACTCATTATATACCGAGCTTCCTCCATGCCTCGGAAACCACATAAGGTCATGGCTGTGTGTGTGGCCCGAAACTCTGACAATAAGTCTTACCAAAGAGTATCATCATTCGTGTCACCTGCTGGCAATCTCTCATCTGGTAACCTAGACACTCAGTGAAAAGCCACAATATCTTGGAGAAGTGTTACCTGCCCCGTACGATGAGATGAAAATCAACCTAGCTGTATATCTGGTTATTAACTTTTGACCCTTCTTGAAAACTGAAAGTGGGCCCCAGCCAGAGTCAGTCAGATTCCTGTCTGAAACTTTTAATAGAATAATTTTAGCGTTCTTTAAAGGTAATACAATAAAACAAAATTAGATAAAAACAGCAAAAAAAATTGGTTGCCTGTAAAGTCGGTATACGGGCGAAAGTTTTACGTGACAACGACTTTGAGTGGTAAAATAATTTTAATGTGAATATTCATTCGTATAGTAGGAAGAAGGATGAAATAATAGTAACAATTTAAAACATTTATTTATACAAAGAATTATATTTAAAACATTAATTTATACAAAGAATCTCGCACTGAATTTCATATTAACAAAATTTTATTTTTACCTTTACACATACATACGTATTTATATACAAATATACATACAATAACTTGCAATACATTTGCGTACAATGAAACAGCGTTTACTACAACTTAACTTGTTCCTATCTGAGTGATTTTGTTGAGGACAGGGCGATGATAGGAGAAATATGAAATGAAAGGAAGTGTTTCTGCTGTAATGTGCCTAGAAAATGTCAAGTCAATGGTTGTTCCTTTTAACGTAGTAGACTTAGACATATCTGATACGCAATCAAGATTAAACGTATCTTTAATGAATTTGAGAAACTTGTCATCAGACTTCACGTTTTGGTTGAAGTCACCGCATAGAAGAATCGGCATATTAGGATCAACTTGCAGGAACGGTGGCACGTACTGGCTGTTATGCACGTATGGAAGAAGTGCCTGGTGTAGCAACATTCCGATGTCTTGTACACTTAATCCTGGATGAATATAAACAGCACCGAGCACAAATTTGAAGGTAGTATCAGCGGTAAAGCAAGTAACTTCAGCCAAGCACAAGTCACCGCAGGTTTTGATAACTCGAGCAGTGTCTGTGACCGCAACATCGATCACTTTTCCTGTTGATTGATGATAACCTACGATAGATCGTCACTCCACCTGCTGCGTTGGTGTCTGAGTTTGTTCGATTATTCTTCCTTGATATGCACTCATAATTCTTGATTGGATGTGGTTCACAAGTGTAATTCACATTTGATCTTTGAATTTGTAAATCGCGCGCTTACGACCTTGCGCAGTGATTAGTCGTCTCGGTTTGAATGTTTGAAAGTTTCGATTTGAAAGGTTGGAGGTTAAACATTGTTATTTCAATTTTTTACATAGCAAGTCGCGCTCATTTTTTCAAGTTAAACAAATTATTATTGGTTGAGAAACGTTTTATACTACTTTTTTGATTGAAAACTACCACAACATTGTGATTACTACAACATAACCTATTCACTTATGTCTTAGTCATTTATTTCATCATGTTATATTATCAGTCTGAAATTATTTACCTTTGCTGTTTGAATTGTTGCGATGGACGAAACTACCTTCACATTATCACTACACAATCGTTTTACAATTAACTGGCAACGTGTAAACTTGTATGCAGGCGCCTAAGCGAAATAGAAGCGCAAGACATGAACCGGTGTGTATGCCTATCTCTCTCACTCTCTCTCTCTCGCTCTGTCTCCCTCGCTCTTAGGCGGGCTAACTGTGCTCGAGTGGAAGGGACGCGTGCCTTTCACTTTTTATGTCTGTCTCTCTCGCTCTTAGGCGGGCTAACCATGCCCGAGTGGAAGGGACGCGTGCCTCTCACTCGCTCTCATTGTGAGCGCATAACGTGAGCGGAGCGTAACGCAGTTTTTTGAAGTGTCACCCGGCAAACCAATTTATAAGACGTTGTCACGTCAAAAAAAAACAAAAATTTACAAGTATAAAATTAATACTTATTTAAGACTCACCATAAACTAATTTGGTCCTGTAGGAGGCCTAAAGGTCTCTATCTCAGCATGGTGCTGTAACATTAAAAAATCTACAGCGCAATATATTATAGAAATCTATATCATCATCATCTGCCTAGCCTTTTCCCAAACTATCTTGGGGTCGGCTTCCAATCTAGCCGGATGCAGCTGAGAACCAGTATTTTACATGAAGCGACTGCCTGTCTGACCTCCACAACCCAGTAATTGGGTAATACGATACCCCTTGGTAAGACTGGATGTCAGAATTTTTGGCTTCTGACTATTCGTAACGACTGTCAAAGATGTACAAATGACAGCCGGGACCAACGGCTTAACGTGCTTTCCGAGGCACGGAGGAAACTCGGTATGTAATTATGGTCACCCATCCACGGACCAACCTCGGCAAGCACGGCTTAACCTTAAAGATCGACCCGTGCGGCTGTCTTTATTTAGCCACGAGCTCCTCTATAGTTTTTTTTTTTTTTTTTTTTTAAAAACGTTGCCCCACACTAGGAATTTCTCCTGTATCGTGGGTGCGTTTACATACATTTATACTCACATACACAAACAGCCAGACCCGGAACAACTATTTGTAGGCCATACAAATATTTGTTCCGTGCGGGGATCGAACCCGCGACACGCAGCGCAGCAGTCGATCGCTCAACCAGTACGCCAACCGTGTCGTCGGTATATAATAAATATAATTAGAATATCAATTCTACTCTACCCTGATGACGCCCGAGGTACTAAGTTATCAAGTTTTCAAGCTGAATATGTTTTCTGAAAAACCCACTAAGCCACCATCCACATACCTTGAATATTACTTTCAAAAATTACTGCAAAGAATCCCAGAGTAAATGTACCATGACCACATTTTGGTACGTCATCAACAGCCGACATGATTCGTCACTTTCCGAACTTTGACGAACTTAGCCGAACTTATCCGAACATTCTACAAACTTGGACGTCGTTGACTGACTTTGCAAAGCAATTATTTGGTTCAATGACCAATGGCGGGAACTGATACAGATTTTTTTGCTTATAAACCTTAATACTGGGTTAAAAGGTGCTATTTCGAATGTTAAGTAAAATAAAAAGTTGTATTGGCAAAATGATTAATTAATTCGATTTGGCGCAGGTAGTTTACATTCAGGGTTGTCCTTTTTTGAATTGGAATTAACCGCAAATTACATACCGAGTTTCCTCCGTGCCTCGGAAAGCACGCTAGGCCGGTGGTCCCGGCTGTCATTTATAGATCATTGGCAGTCGTAACGTTGTCAGTGGTCCGAAAGTCTGACAACCAGTTTTACCAAGGGGTATCATGTTACCCTGTACTAAATGGGTTGTGGGGGTCAAATAAATAGTCACACAGTACAGTATTTTCTCAGGTGAGCAGATTGAGTGTTCTAGTTAATTGACCACGACTTTCTCACCATTGACGTCACAATTTCTTTATACAAGGTGTTGTTTTGCATCCTAGTCAAATTCAGGGAGGTAACTATGCTAATGATTCTCGTCCCGAATCAATAATAAAATGGGTAGGTAATTTTTCTTTTTTTTCTTTTTTTACGGAAATCGGTAAGTGTGAACCGCCCTTGTTTTTAATGCGGCCCGTTTGGTTCTTGCCTTATAACCTCGCTTACACACGTACAATCAATCTCAAACGTTTATTCGATAATTTCTTAGTCCTTAAACCACGTTAAGGGGGTTATTCTGATATACTGACAAACTTAAACAACCAAAAATATCAGCGTTTATTAATAATTAACTAGGTACCGTAATTTTAATTGATTATTTATGTCATTCGTGACCACCTCCTGAAATTTGACGAGGTTGCAAAACAACACCTTGTATTCGTCATGAAGTGTTTACAATTATTTCTTAAATCCTTCCTTGATTTCGTAAAAATATCATCAACTTTTAAAAAGGAGCACTCAATCCACACGCACACCTACTAGTCGACATCCACCCTCCACAGTACTTGGGTAATTTGAACAGCCTGTAGCGACCACAAAAAGCAACACACTACAAAAAGTTCTACAGCGCCATCTATGTTACGACGGAGGAACTAACATCAATTTCCTACAAGTCGCAAGCAAAGTTTACATTGACTTCAGTATATATAGAGAAACCCGATAACAACTATCGGGCAGTTGCCCGCCAGACATAACACCTGTCTGGCCAGAGGATCCTCCCTTTTCTAAGGAGTATCGAGGAACTTTACATCCTTTTCCTCATACTCCTAAAAGCCCTTGGTGGGTTAACTACTTTTAGCTGTTACCTTTAGATGTCTATTTTATGATATCCAGAAGCTGAGCAGGTTCCGCGCTTTTGTCATATTTTAACCTTGAGCTATTCTCGATTTGGAAATCAATGTATAATTATACAAGTTTAAGCAGCTTAGTCGTTTTAATCAGAAATTATCTGATTTGAAATGTGTAACAGGAACAGCTTCTTGCAAAGGCAATAAACATGCCATGAGAATGGAAAACAATACATTTTCTGTTACATTGAAACACTTACATCCGATCACACGAATTAAAACTCTCTCTTCTTAGACATAAGGTGGCTTTTCAATTGACTAATCGCCTCATATCCAATATCAAAATAACTGAGCTGATCAATGTGCTCAAAACGAAAGTTCTAGAAGTTAATACGGAACAGTTGTTCAGAATCTATAATTTGCCTCGCTCAATACACAAACTCCGTATAATATTATGAACAACTATTTCGTTGCGAATATTTGTAAAGTTCGCTTGTAAAAGTCTTGAATGCTAAGTACAGTGAGCTAAATTACTTCGGAATCATAAAACACATACATACATAACAACGGGCCTGCAATCGCCGTAGGGCAGGTTAGGCAGAGATGTGAAATATATACACATTTTGCCTGTCATATTTAAGTCTCATGTAATAGGAGCCTATTGCCATCAACCTGGCCCAAATCCGGACCACTGCTAGTGTTACTGAGAATAACAAAATAACACTTTAGCCGACTTGGGAATCGAACTTTCACTTTATCTGATATTAAGGTCAGGATAAAATAAAAAAAAACCGGTCAAGTGCGAGGTGGACTCGCGCACAAAGGGTTCCGTACCATTATTTATAAAAAAAACGAGCAAATTGCAAAACAAAGCAAAAAAATGTTTGTAAAGAAATTTCAACTAAGCCAGTTAAAATTTCTTTTTTTTTATATCGGTTCATGTGACGGTACTCCCTTACTTCTCCTAAAATTGTTTGTCCGAAAATCATTATCCATAACACGTTTCCTATAAACTTCAGTAACCATAATGTTCAAAATCCCGAAATTTTGTTTAACATAATTATCTTTACTTCTTAAAGTATTCTGTCATAATATCGAGTACTATAATTATTGAATCTCCTAATATTACAAGACCGAAAGTCATATGTCCTAAGTATTGTGTTAAATAATGTGTATTATTCCGAATGTTCATTTATAATATTTTTTTAGTCCTAAACATATGCTAAAAATTAGGTTTTAGTGACAGTAACCAATCGCTGTAAATCCGACTCCACGCAGTCTTGTCTGCCCTACCCCTAGAGTGTAATTTAAAATCGCGTAGGCGCGGAGGGGCGAGGCGGCCCGCGAGTTGAGGAGCAGGTGGTGCCGGCCAGCAAGCCGAAGCTGCGGTGGTGAGCGTTAAACCCATCTGCGACGATAAACTCGCGTGGGACCGCCGGAGCGCCGCAGCGCCGGAGCCGTGACAGAAACCATGCCTGCTGCATATTGCATGCTTGCATGATTGCTTGCATGCTGTATGCTGCTTGCTGCGTGCTTGCTTGCATGCTGCATGCTGCATGCTGCGTGCTTGCTTGCATGCTGCATGCTGCATGCTGCGTGCTTGCTTGCATGCTGCATGCTGCATGCTTGCTTACTTTACAAAAACCACATGCTCACAATCAACTGCTTTATTGAGTACATGTATAATATATATATTTATGTATAATATTTATTTTTAATTAAATTTGTTCTAAGAATATTATTATTATAAATAAACATTATTTAATTTGAATTTAGGACTTATAACTTTTATAGAAAACATTTTTATGTCTTTTGTATATTATTGATTGTAATATTTATGACAAACGGATTTAGGACATATTATATTTAGGGATTTCAATTTTATGGCATGTGATATTATGTGATGTTAAGTTCGGGTGAATTATCATTCGGACAAATGATGATTAGGACAAAAAAAGTTATGGCACTTTAAATTATGGATAAAAAAGTTAGGTGACACAATAGAGAACCTCATGTGACACAGCCTGGTGACAGACGGACAGCGAAGTCTCAGTAATAGATTCCCGTTTGACCCTTTGGGTACGGAACCCTAAATATTA
Organism: Cerastis leucographa; assembly: GCA_963082945.1. Classification (NCBI taxonomy): domain Eukaryota; kingdom Metazoa; phylum Arthropoda; class Insecta; order Lepidoptera; family Noctuidae; genus Cerastis; species Cerastis leucographa. The sequence goes on from OY720361.1 coordinate 2,979,006, forward strand.
TGTTATCTATAAAAAAATATCTTTGATTGAATCTACTTTGTAGTTATAACTTGTCAGTCAAGTGTATTTAATTTACTAAAGATGCACATAGGTATATTACCACTTGTACGGTTTCTTGGATTTTCCCATACAAACTATGAAATCACATTCATATTTTTTTTTAGAAATAAATTCGACGTATCTAAAAACAGACAGACTGAGTTACTTTCATGTTCATAATACTTACATTAGTATGGATAACTCTACATACAAAAACAGAAGTGGTTTTCTATCCAATTTCAGCAATTTTTTTGTAAAACTTCTAACCACACAGGGCTGGATGGAATAAGTTCAAATTATGGTAATACAGGACCCTTTGTAATAGTTTGTGAGCCAATGTAAAATGTACGAGTCAATTTATATTCTAATGGTATACTAGACACGGTCTGCAGAAGTGAAGACTAACAATATACTTTTTTCGAGGGTTGTAATTTTAAATCGTTTATTTTACGAATATGGTAATTTCAAGTGTTCAAACAAAAATTCAATTTTGAAATAATGACTCATGGCTGTGTCACAAAATTGACAAAATGACGTAGAGGTGCGAGGTGACAGCCATCGACCCGCACTAGAGCCGCATAGTAGATAGAGATTTACATCCCCTCATGAACAAAGGCTTTAGTCCCAGCAGTGGGAACGTTAACAGCTATATCAGCTATAATACCGAGAGGTGCGAATGTTAGCATTCGCACCTCTCGAATAGGAAAAGAATATGGGAAAGGAATATGGGATCTCCGTTTGGATGTTCTATTAGTAGAACATCCAAACGGAGATCCCATATTCCTCGCAGTGGACATCTAGGTAATGGTGTCGAGGAAACTTTTTAATAGCTTACCAATCTGCTTGATTGACATTGAGTCGAGTTCTTTAAGAAAATGACTTAAAATATTCGGAAATTAAACTTAAATTTTTAGGGTTCGCTCAAATCCACACGGAAAAATTGCTGAAGTGACTGCGGTCAGATAATTAATAAGAGTATTGAATTCATAATAATCATTCACAGACTTAATTCACCTATTGGTAGGTATAGGCCTATCTTTTCTTGTACCAGCCTCGTCCAGGTTTTTCCCCCGATGGCAATACCCCGTACTAATTATTGGGTTGTGGAGATCAGATAGGCAGTCGCTCCATGTAAAGTACTGGTATTCAGCTGAATCCGGTAAGACTAGAATTCGACCCTATCATAGATGGGAAAAGGTAAGGCAGATAGTGTCTGCGGGCAAATAATTTACTAGAGTATCTGCCAGTGTCCAGTGTCCACAACCGTTCCACAATCTGTGGAGCGACCGTCACAAGGTGTTTGTCCTTTTAACTCATCTAAAACAGTCTTGTAGTCCTGTGCATCGATAATAATACAAGGTGTTGTTTTGCATCCTCGTCAAAATTCAGGAGGTTGTCACACAAGACATAAATAATCAATTAAAATTACGGTACCTTGTTAATTATTAATAAACCCTGATTTTTTTGGTTGTTTATGTTTGTTAATATTTCAGAATAACCCCCTCAACATGGTTTAAGAAATAAGAAATTATCGAATAAACGTTTGAGATTGTTTGTATTTGTGGAAGCGCGGTTATAAGGGCGAGAATCAGACGGCCCGCGTTTAAAACACGGGTGGGTTACACTTACAGATTTGCGTAAATAAAAAAAAATAAAAAATTACATACCCATTTTATTATTGATTCGGAACGAGAATCATTAGCATAGTAACCTCCTAGAATTTGAAGAGGATGCAAAACAACACCTTGTATAACAAGCTTTTACCGTACGTGGTATAAAACACTAAATTCGTTCTACCGAGTCAATAGTTAGTGATCGGTCCTAGTCGGTAATAGTCGACCGAGTGCAATTGAACGCACTCGCCGCTATTAACAAAAAAAAGTTGCCTCTAAACTGTTGAAATGGGAAAGGCAGAAGGTTTGCTAATATTTACATCATTAATGCAGAAAGTCATCATCATCAGCCTTTAATGTTACCACTGATGGGGCACAGGACTCCTCTCTATGAGAGGGAGTGGGCTGTTATCCACCACGCGGGTCCAGAGCGCGTTGGTAGATGTCATATGTCTTCGAATTTTTAGTTCTAGGACATGCCGGTTTCCTCACGATGTTTTCCTTCACCGTTTTTTGAGGGCAGCGGTGATGAAATAAATTACACAAAGTAATGCGCCTGCCTGGGCGGGTTCGAACTCATGGCTTACTGCTCGTTTTTAGAGAAAGTATTTTCCAAATTATTTAATTTTGAAGTGGACTTTCTGTGATATCTCGCTTGCGTAGCAGAAGTGAGTGGAATTGAGTGGTGTCGATTAGTCTAGTTGCCTCACTTCTAGCTATGAGGTTTTTAGTAATTGGTTATCTTCATGGTAGCGCACAGTTCAGGGTTTTAGTGAACTTTCGTTTTATTTCTGAATATGGTCGTAGTTAAAAGGTACACAAATATTGTTTCTTTTTTATTATTTGCGATGGGAATCAGAATCAGAATCAGAATTTATTTATTTCTCTAGTTTTAATATTACATATCACTTAAAATAAATCTCATTTTACAATTGAGTGTTTCATTTTGTCCGTAGAGTAGGAGCTTTTGAAACCTATCCTGATCGTTTCCTCTATTACTAGTGCTTATATAATTTTAAGATAAGATAAGATAAGATAAGATTTCTTTATTTGTTTAAACATTGTATACATACAAAAGCATGCAAGATATTACATTGTTTGAGTCCAATCATGTTTAGCCGTAAGTATCGGCGTACAAATATTTCACATAACATTATAAAGAATAATCAATAAAAATAATCAAATAAATACTTAGAATAGACACTTAAAAGTTTACAATTTAGAAACTCTGTAAATTAAAATGATTATTATGTTATTAAGTAAATTATAAAAAATAAAATAAATTAAAACCGTATTCATATTTTAGTATTAATGTCAGGGAAAAGATAAAATTATTCAATCACAATAACATTGTCATGAAAAAGATAAAATTATTCAATCACAATATTAAATGTCCCGGAAACGATATAATATTCAATCACATCAATCAATCTTAGAAGAAATATTCAATTATTCTGTCACAATATTAAAGTCAGGGAAAAGATAAAATTATTATATTACAATATTACTGTCAGGGAAAAGATACAATTATTCAGTCACACAAAAAAATCTTTTTCAGCCAGAAATTCGGAGACACTATAATATGCTTTTTGCAAAAGAAACATTTTCAATTGACGCTTGAATGCCTCACCACCTAGCTCCTTCCAACGTTTAGGCAATCTATTAAATATAGTAGGTGCCATGCAGACGATACTTTTGCGCATGAGTGCCGTTTTTGCTGGATAGACTTGAAGAATAGTCATATCCCGTCTGTTACGCGGTACCACGTCCTGTAGACGTGGAAACAAATTGGCGTTTATTTTAACAAATATTTTCACGTTATTATCCATTAACGTGAGGATAACGATAAAGCAGGGGGATTAGCCCCAGCGGCAACCGCTTATTACTTTATTGAGTGACTCTACAGTCAGAGCCTACGCTGTCGGAAGGGGGCCAGTCGTTTAAAGAGCGGCTTGTCCCTATCTTTTTTATTAATGTATTCAATTTCACCTACTCTAGTTGCGAAAAGAAAGGGATTGTGTTGTCCATAGCGCGTGTACGCCGGGCCTTGTTCTTGTAGCCCCTCGATCGACAGAGATTTGAGACGTTCTATCATGTCGCCGTGGAGATCATGCGCACGAATGTGCCACGGGACTTGTTGCAAGATTTCCCATAGTAGATCGGTGTCAGTGCGTCTGGATAAATGTGCGGCGCTCTTTAATGCCATTTTATACTGCCTCTCAAGCTTGAGCAGGTTTATTTTACTGTACCTCGGTAGCATTTGTATTACTCCATAGTCTATCACTGGCAGTAAGCATGCTTGGATGACAAGTAGCTTGATGTCGACGCTTAGCTTAGAGCGGTAGCCGATGATTGGATTCAGCGCTCCTCTGACTCTCTTGGCCTTTTCAATATTTTCCTTGGCATGCTTATTCATCGAAAGCCTTTTGTCAAGCCAGACTCCGAGGTATTTTATTTCTGGTTTGAATGCGATGCGTTCGCCACGTATTTGAACATAATTGCGGTACCCTGTGTTCAAATTGTTGAGTCTTGGTCTCTTATGCGAGAACATTATGCATTCTGTCTTATCGACATTGCATTTGAGGCCCCATTTTTTGTAATAGTCGATTATGTCGTTAGCAGCCCACTCTGCTCGGCGCGTAGCGTGGTCCGGTCTTTCAGCTGCGTTGAGTATACATAGATCGTCGGCGTACTGTGACAGCATCTGGCCTGCTATTCTTTCGTTTGGTAGGTCAGCCACATAGAGGTTGAAGATCGCCGGACCGAGTATCGATCCCTGGGGCACCCCGTGTGGCACACGCCGCTCCGTTCCCAAAGTGGTTCTGAAGCTTCCTCTTGTTGTCCTGTTGCTCAGATAGTTCTCGATCATCTTTACGATATTGTTGCGTGCTCCAGCGTCGATCAGCTTTCGACAGAGCCCTTTATGGTTGATTGAATCGAAGGCTTTGCTGAGGTCTGTCGATATCATGGCGACGCTATGCCCTTTATCCAGAGCGTCGGCTATGTATTTGCCTGTACGAAGGGTTTGGGTGGCGGTGCCTCTGTTTCTCGTGAACCCATGCTGGTGGCTGGGTATTATTTCGCTTAACTCTGTTTCGATGCGGTTGAGTATAATTCTCTCGGCCCATTTGCCCATGATGTTGAGTAGGCTGATGGGTCTATACGATTTGGGATCACTGTGATCCTTACCCGCCTTATGCAGAAAAATACGGGTACTGGTTTTCCATCGCTTAGGGAAGTAACCTGTCTCGAGTACGTAGTCCATAATACGTTTGAATATTGAAATCATGGTGTCGCCGCCTAGTTTGAGTATATCGGCTTTGATACCGTCAGGTCCGGGGGCTTTGCTGTTCTTGAAGCGTCTTAGCGCTAATTTGAGCTCGTGTTTTGAAGTTCGATCGAGTGGTGCGAATGGTGTAGTAGTTTCTGTACATTCGTCACTTGCATCGATAGTAGCTTCCTTGACTATGGCTGTATCGACCATTCTGTCGATGATTTCCAATTCATTGGTGCAATCGCTGAAGTGAGGCAATTTCATGAGGGGCTTTTTCATTGCTCTTTGCACGGCCCACATGCGTTTCCTATTATCTTTAGTGTTTTCGAGTAGCTTGGTCCACTCGGCCTCTTTGTGTTGGATAATTTCTTTAGACAATTGATGTTTGCAGGCATTGTATTGCCTTCTTGCCACTGTCCTAAGACTAGTGTATCTAAGTCGCCACGCACGCTGCTTCTTGGCGTTACGCTCGACTATTTTATCTCTTATCTGTGTTGGAAGTCTCTCTTTGGAGTCAACGATTCTCAGCGGGGCTAACTCGTCGAGTGTTTTGATGACGGCTTTTTCTATTTCCGCGATATACATTTCACAGTCATCGTTTGAGGCGATCTGTAGTTCTGAATCCATGTTGTTAGCAGCAGCTCTTCAAAAGCTTGTCTGCCTTCTCGAGTACCTTTTATCTGCATGAGATCGCGACTCATCGGTTGTTCGTAATCGCTATCGATTATTACATCCAATGTCCACGGAAGGTGGTCTGAGGAAATACACTCCCTCTGCTGGCACTTAAATTCCAATAGTGAGTGATCGTGGTTGACGATTGCTGTGTCGAGTATACTGTTTCCTGGACTCGTAGGCCGAGATGGTTGACCTGTGTTAACGAGTCTGACGGAGCCGCGTTGGATTGCATCGCGGAGTACGATGCCCAGGCCCACGTCTCTGGTGTGATTTAGTTGTCTCGTGCGTAGGTTCGAGTCACCTATGATGATGGCGCTTTCACCCAGTAACAGCGTCTCGAACTCGTGGACGAGGTCTCCCTGTCTCGGTATCGGTATGTAGATGCCCTTGATTGTGATCTTGTCATTGTTTATGTGCTTGGTGTAAAGATTGATACTGCATCCCTCAATGCGTCTATCCGCGTCGTCAATACTGTCTATTAGACGGGTTTGAGCCCATCTTAGACCTTGTTTGATGTACATTACGGTGCCTAGATGTTGCTCTTTTCTTTCGTAAATTTTATCGTAGCCGGGTATGTTGTACCTTTGTTTGTCCAGGTTAATTTTTATTTCGTTGAGTATAAGAATGTCAACGTTGTACTTGTTCACGGTGTGCTTGACCTCGATGAATTTGCCACGGAGGCCTTGCACGTTGATGTGCATTATTCGCACTTGTTTCTTAGTCCCAGTTGCGGTTAATGATGGCATCGCGCAGTTCTCTGAAGCAGCGCTCGAATATCTCGAGAAATTCTTGTTTTGTGAGTTTACGACTCGTTCTTGTTGTCTCTTGTTGTGGGGGGTTGGCGGTGACGTTAGCATAGCTTCGATCTCCTCCAATTTGTCTCTCGCGGGGGCGGGATTGATGTTCGCGTGGTGTCTCCTGCTTGGGGACCTGTTTTTGTTGCTTGTTATAATGCTTCTCCTCCTCACGGAGGATTGCCTCTTCACGTTTTGTTTTTTGCTTGTTCATCTCCCGTTGAAAGCGCGGGCATTTGCGCTGGGTCGCCGTATGCTGTTCGGGTTTCACGTCTCTACAGTTTGCGCACACTTTGATTGTTTCACCGTGACTGTTCACGATTTCGACCGTCGAATTGCGCTTTTGAGCGTGGCAGGCACTTGTTGCGTGGTTAAAAAGAAGACAGTTCTTGCACTGCAGTATCCTGTCACTACTAGTGGTGTAGCGCTCAGGTTTAATTCTGTGGGCGCAGAAAAAGGCCTCAGTGGCATTCTTCATTTTTTCCGCCAGCTCCACATATGAGAAAGTGCCGTCGAAAACGCACAGTTGCACATCTGACGTGATGCGTTTGATGCTCAGCGGGCGAATGCCGATGCACCTTTCCATTTCGTCTAGTTGTTCGTCGTGGGTGTAGTCGTGTGTCATATTCCTTATTATAACTTTGGTCGTTCGTACTTGCTCTGAACGAGGTTTGGGAGCTATAAAAGCCAGGTCTGGTTTAAATTTCTTTATTTCTTCGATACACAGGCTGCGTTTATCTAGGTCCGTTACCGTGATGAGAATATTCTTACTTTTCTCATTACGGCTGACTCTTGCTTTATGTGTTGCAAGGATGCGCGATATGTCACTGATAAGTTTGTCTGACATAGTTTTCTTATTGTCCTTCGCGTTGTTGAATTTGTACCGCGAATCGTTGATGAGTATCGGGGGAACGTATCCATTCTTGTTTACTATTGTATGTTCCTTGCGCGTCAATAGGGGACTTTTCCTTCGCGCGGCTGGTCTCTTTGGTTTCGGGGTGTTGGTATCCCCACCATCAGGTAGTCTTCGCTTGCGTGACGAACTGCGCGAGTTTGCTGAGTTTGAACGCAACGATGATGCTGTTGACAGTGAGCGCATATAAGCGGGCTCATTTGCCGTGCAGCGAAGTAGTTCAAACTGGTTTGAGGTGGTAATCACCGGTGCGCTTTCGCCGACGCGGACGCCAGCTGTTACTTCAGCCAGTTTAGATTGTTTATTTGGTGCACTTGTACTTGTTGAGTTCGTAACACCTTTTATCGAACGTTCACAAAGTTTGTTATTGCGTCGTAAGTTTAATTCATCACTGTGCACGTACACCGTATTAACTTTTTTACAAGTGCATACAATTGTTTCACTTGCGAGAAATTCGTCCTGTGGGATGGCTCTCACTATTAATTGTTTATTACAACTCCGGCAGTTGTGAAATAAGCTTTTGCACATCGTATTTGCACAACTAAATATTTTATACGATACTTCGGTCACAAATTTATTGTCCATTAGCTTCTGCGTGGTATTTACGTAAATTTTCACGGCACTTTGTTTATTGCATTTTTTACACTTAAGTGTCTTTATTTTCGATAGCTCATTATTAAACTCCACGAAGTTCTTTACCTTCTTAACAAAGTTACAGTTGTTGCAGTCAACCGAGAAGGAACCGTCCTCATTATTGAAGAGATCATTACGGGTTTCGCACAACACTCCGTTACTGTTTCTAATGTCTATTTTTTCCTTAAAACTATTCGTAAAGTCCATCCCCATTATTGGAGAATCGCTTGATAGTTCGTTTGTCTCACTCATGTTCACATTTTATTAGTCCAATAATTTTATTTTACTATTATACAATAATAAATCACTATTCACTCTCTATTTGCGATGGGTTTGCTCTTGACTCTAGTCTAGGTCAGAAATAACAGAGACGAAGTCAATGATGGTACGAGCTTACCCAAAAGAAGCCTGTCCACTCTAACTTTGATGAGATTAGGGTTGTAAGCGTTCGGAAACACAGACGCAGGCAGAGAGTTCCACTCTTTTGCTGTGTTCATTATGAATGACGTTTAAAAACGCTTACTGTGTATTGTTTGTTTTACCAGGCCATGGTGTGTCATGTTCCCGAAAGCAGAATTGAGATTAAGAGATAAATTGTGTGGAAACCGGTAAGTTTTAGAACCTTAAATTCGATGAAAATGCTACAACCCGCACTAGGGCCGCATGGTGGATTACGGCTCACTGATGGTGTGGGCCTTAATCCAAGAAGAGAAGAAATTGTCACAGCAGAAGCAAAGTTTTAAGTTGATTATTGCATATTGCGCATTGCAAACAAAAGCGAGTTTCCTCCGTGCCTGGGAAAGCACTTTAAGCCGTTGGTCCCGTCTGTCAATAGTAGATCTTTGACATTCCTTACAGGTACTCAGTAGCCCAAAATTCTGACAACCGGTTTGACCAAGGGGTATCGTATTACCCAGTACTAACTGGTTTGCTGAGGTAAGATAGGCAGTCGTTTCATGTAAAATATTGGTATTCAGCTGCATACGGTTAGACTGGAAGCCGACCCCAAGAGAGTCGGGTAAAGGCTAGGCAGATGATGATTGAAACCAAAAGTTGCCTTTCACTCAATTTATAATAATAACATTAGCTTTTTCCCACTGCAAAGCAAAATGCATTAGCCTCATACAGTGAAAGAACTGCGCAAGGGCGATTTCAGATCGTTAAGTCTTTTGGCTTCAGACGATTAAGTCCATTTCCTTGCAATATTTTTACCGATTAACTGGGAAAGTAAATATCACACTGGCTCTGTAATAATGGCTGCTATTAGTCTGAAAGCAGTCGGGCACACCATTCCTGAATCATATTTTTTATTGCTTCGATGGTTGTAAGGATTGTGACGACTGGTAAGCGTACATCGGTTGGAATCGCAAATGGATATGATAAAGGTGTTCATGGGCATTCTGAAAAACTGCCTGGAGTCAAAATTTGTGCCGTGGTTAAAGGCCATATCGTAAATTTCGTCAGTAGTTAATAAGCGGCGCTTCACTAGCAACTACTGGCGGAATTTGCGATACATAATCGTTATTTAGCACGTTATTTTGTCGAGGCATTGTTTTTGACAGCTTCAATTGCATCCTGGGCATGATTGTTGCTCCAGAATTTCGGGTGGAGTATTGCAGCAATAATTAATAAGGTGTTTTTTTTATTTGATTTTATTATATATTAACATAGTCTTAAGTAAATATTGTTACTTATCTTACGTATATGAGTCGTAGTTACTCGAAATAAATGATTTATTATATTATTCACACTAAACACATAGTAACAAAAACTTATTAATTCCACCCTTCCTCTTCCAACTAAACGTTAATCCTTGGTAGGGCATTCTTAACCCAGCTATTAAATCCCTTAACGTATACATACATATATGGGATATATACATATATATATATTTCCCTCGCCGAGCAGCTATATCCAACTAACAATTACAAGGAAGATTTAAAGATTTCAGCAGTACCTAAAGACAAAGAAACGTTCAAGATAGTGATTACATTTCATTTGATGGCCTGCGTAATGGACCCAAATGGACTAAAATGGACGCGAATGGACGTGAATGGACCAGAGCGCGAGTTATAGAAACATTAACAACGGACATTGCAGGGTCATTGCGTCCGTAAGTAGATGGGCATTCTAATGTAGTCAGTGCCTTAGACAATTTTGTTTTAAATGCGATGGAAAAGTGTTTAAGAAAATATTGTTTCATGTTATGTTTACTCTTAACCAATTTCAAAGCTTTAACAATTTGACTTCAAACAGAGTACACACAAATTGCGTTTAATAGCATCTTCGCAAACAAAGATATATATACACTTCTGGACACATCTATTGGCCCACCTTGTATTTTCAGTTTCGTTTGGTCCTATATTAGGTCGAGCAAAAAGTTTTTATGCAGTTTTGAACCCGGCACATTCACAATTTCATTCAATAGTCTTTTTTTGAATTTCGAACACAGAATTTAAAGAAACAAAAGACAATTTGGAGCCTGTTTGTTGATATCAAACAATCGAATACTAAGAAAACTTGGTTTTATTGGTTTACTTGGACTTAATTCTTGAAAAAGTGATTGATATCTTTGGTTTTGCAACAAACATTACTTATTCTTAACATTAAGGTGAGGTTCTATCAATAATCTATGGATACTTCACCTGAAGTCGCCGCCCAAGCTGTGGCACTTATTCAGGCCGGACACAGCCAAAGAAACGTGAGTGCTCAACTTAATTTAAGTCGATCTGCGGTCCGAAATGTTTATCGGAGGTACCTAGAGACTGGCGACTTTGTTCGTCGCCAAGGAAGGCCACGATCTCGGGTCACAACTGAAAGGCAGGATCGATTCATCGTGTCGACCAGCTTGAGAAATCGTCACCTTACCTCCATTGAGATACAAAACCAACTTCGCGACTTCCACGGAGTATCTGTGAGCGCTCGAACTGTTCGGAGAAGTTTAAAAGAACGCGATATGGTACCACACAAGCCAGCTAATGGGCCCAAACTAACGCGAGCCCACCGAACAGCGCGCCTCATTTCGCACGCAGTCATTTAAATTGGACACAGCAAGATTGGAGCCGTGTACTCTTTTCTGATGAGTCTAAAATTGTGTTACATGACAATGATGGAAGGAAGAAGGTCTACCGACGTAAGGGAGAGCGTTTCGCACAATGCTGCTTTGAAAAGAGGATTACTTATGGCGGTGGCTCATGGACTGTCTGGGGCGGTATATCCGCGAGCGGCAAAACTCAACTTGAGGTTGTTACAGGACCACGGCTGCCAACATTAAATGCTGCAAGGTACATTCGTGAGTGCTTAGAACCTCACGTGATACCATACGCGGACTATGTGGGCCCAAATTTCCTTTTTATGCATGATAATGCAAGAGCCCAAGCGGCCGGCATCGTCAGGGAATATCTTCGGGATGTGAACATCACAGTTATGGACTGGCCAGCCAGAAGCCTAGACATGAACCCCATTGAACACATGTGGGACGAGCTAAAAAGCCGTGTTAGGGCTCGTCAGCCAGTTGCCCAGACGATGCAGGAGTTGAAAACTGCCATAGAAGAGGAATTGGAGATGATCCCTCAAAATTTCATAGAGCGGTTGATAAACTCTATGCCTAATCGTATGAGAGCTGTGGTAGATGCCCATGGAGGCAACACGCGTTATTAAATTAAACCTTTATTTGATAAAAACATGTTTTTTATTCAAAAATCAATTGCCTTTAACAAGGCGCATATCCGACTTGTTAGGCGTAGCTCCATGTCGTATGGTATTCTGAATTCAAATTTAAAACAATACGATCGAAAAAGATGGTAAAATGTATCAGGTATAAAACTGCATCAACAGTTTTTGTTCAATCTAGCAATCATATTTCGGTAGGGGCCATCGAAACCTAAACTCTAAGGTGGGCCAATAGATGTGTCCAGAAGTGTATATATCTACGAAAACAGAATAGCGTCGTAAAAATGCTAGTTCAAGGTGGAAAAGTTAATAAAATACAAGATTAAAATATGATTCGCGGCTGTTTTTTATTATTTAATAATTTTAATCCTGTAATTACATACGTGTTACGGTCGCGAATTATAGTTATATGTTCAGCATACAGCCTGCGAATTGCAATAAACGTAAGAAAATTTTAATTTAGCGCCCCCCTGGCACTTTTCCCGTAATCCACTGTAGAAGAATAGCTAGATTTGTGTTACGTCTGTTGTTACGTCTACGTCGATACATTACATACCTACTTTATCCACAACATCGAAACAAAACTAAACCTTTCACTCCCCCAAAAACAAAACACAACACTACAAAAAGCCAAAAACAACTGCGTATTTTTAGCAATCAACAAAAAGCTGTAAGATTTTTTTTATTTTATTTATGGTAAGCGGGACTCGTAGGCCTTCAATGGCCGAGCTCAACATTTAAGACCTCCGGCCAGGCTTACTGTAAATAAATAATAACAATTTGTTGGACTTGCTTAGAGAACGTCATGACTGTGATTGTCAGGGGTCGGCTATTTAATGTATTGTTGAAAAAAGCTATTTTCAAAATAAGGAATCAACAGTTTAAGGCGCTAAATTCCTTTCACTCTTTAGTTTTTAGTTAATTTGATTTAAGACCAACTGATAATTTGAGGAAAAGTATTTTGTAATATTTTGTTAATTCATTAAAAATGCGTATTAATCACGAACTTTAAGGTTTTACACATTTTATTTTTTAGTTTCGAGTTTAGACCAGTTGTACCAACGTAGGTATATTGTAATACTTAGCAATAACTGCACTGTGCGGCTCAGATAGGCAGTCGATTCAGGTAAAATACTGCTATCCGGGTTAAACTTACCGAATCCGAACTCATTTCATTTCATTTTCATTTATTTATTTCAGTAACAATTTTTACATTGTATTGAAATTTTACACAAAATTATAAATTAAAATTAAAGAATTACAATAAAATCAGTAATAAAATAGTAACCAAATAAATACATTAAAAGGTTAATGTCAAATCAATAATGTAATGTATCAAATAAACTAACTTACCGCGCCGACTAATACAAGGTGTTGTTTTGCATCCTCGTCAAAATTCAGGAGGTTGTAAAAAATATCATAAATAATCAATTAAAATTACGGTACCTAGTTAATTATTAAACGCTGATATTGTTGGTTGTTTAAGATTGTCTGTATATCAGAATAACCCTCTTAACGTGGTTTAGGGATTAAGAAATTATTATTAAACGTTTGAGATCGTTTGATATGTGAAAGCACGGTCATAGGGCGAGGATCAGACAGGCCGCGTTTAAAAGACGGGTGGTTCGCACTTACCGATTTCCGTAAATTAAAAAAAAAAAACCTACTCATTTGGTTATTGATTCGGGTCGAGAATCATTTGCATAGTTCCTTCTTGAATTTGACGAGAATGCAAAACAACACCTTGTATTCTTGGAAAAACGTTGAGCAGACGTGATTTAAAATTGCTCCCTTCTAATAAAAACTTGAATAAACTGAAACAAATAATACACCCACAAAAAAAATTCAAACAAAACATGTTTCCGCTTCACCAAATCCAATCAAACTCTTACCCAAACAACAGAGTTTCACAAACAAAAATAGGCGTACCCGCAAAACCCTGAGTACTGTTAACATAGTTTCACCACCAAAACATATATCAAAGTCTGATTATAACTCACATACACATAATTATTATGTACATAAAAGCAAAGAGAGGGTCTCTTGGCCCTTGAATAAATTACTACCAATGTTTGGGACCAACGTTTTGTCAATGTAATAAAGTAAATAGGAAGCCTTGACATGTTTTAAGCGTATTTGTATTGGGAAATGAGATATCTTACGCTCTGTGTTCGTGATAAGTGGTGAATTTAAACGTGTTGATGGTTCTGTAGAATTGAAAAAAGTAAAGAATAGAAACCTTGTATTGGGAAATGAGATATCTTACGCTCTGTGTTCGTGATAAGTGGTGAATTTAAACGTGTTGATGGTTCTGTAGAATTGAAAAAAGTAAAGAATAGAAACCTTGTATTGGGAAATGAGATATCTTACGCTCTGTGTTCGTGATAAGTGGTGAATTTAAACGTGTTGATGGTTCTGTAGAATTGAAAAAAGTAAAGAATAGAAACCTTGTATTGGGAAATGAGATATCTTACGCTCTGTGTTCGTGATAAGTGGTGAATTTAAACGTTTTGATGGTTCTGTAGAATTGAAAAAAGTAAAGAATAGAAACCACGGTAAAAGTAAAACTTTATCCCTACTCCGCGGCCGACCGTCAGCGTCACGCGACATGCAACACACAGACGAAAAAGTTTAAGACAGTGTAATAAAAGTTTCACTTAAATAAAACCGTTGTTGGTTGCTCATTACAAGAAGTGATGGACGCTCCTGAAAGCGTAAACCTGATCCGACTTAAATTTAGACAGCCGTCGACACTCTGAATCCTCAGGACTTTGTAAACCATATTTTCAGGAAGATGGTTTGCAGATTGTTGGGGGAGTGTAAATAAGTAGTTCCTAAGATTTATTGATTTTTAGCTACAAGTAATATTGGTATTGTATTAATAATTAAGTGTCCGCACTATTAACATTTTCTTTAAACATATTGTTCCTTTCTCAAAGACAAACCGTGAAAACGGTTTTGTGGGGCGCATAGTTCTTGAATAAAGATTTTCGTAAACCTTGTTTAAAAAAAAAAATAATAAACTCTTAGGAGAAGAATAAGGATTGTTCTATGAAAAATATTAAGTACTAGCTGATCCCAGCATGCGTTGCAATGCACTTGTGCCTACCTACCTACTACCTACTACCTACCTACCTACTACCTACCACCTACCTAAGAACCTTCTCCTGACAATAACAAACACAACAAAAAAAGAATTATCGAAATCGGCCCAGCCGTTCACGTGTGATGCCGACCAAGGGAAATAGGGATTCATTTTTAGGGTTCCGTAGCCGAATGGCAAAAAACGGAATCCTTATAGATTCGTCATGTCTGTCTGTCTGTCTGTCTGTCTGTCCGTCCGTATCACAGCCACTTTATTCCGAAACTATTAGGACTACACAGCTGAAACTTGGTAGGTAGATGTATTCTGTGAACCGCATTATGATTTTTGTACAAAATTAAAAAAAAAATATATAGATAGGGATATCCCCCATACATGAAATTGAAACGAAAAAAAAAAACTATCAAACCTATACGTGTGGGGTGTCTATAGATAGGTCTTTAAAAATGACATTGAGGTTCCTGAAACCACTTTTTTTCAAAGTCAATTGTTTGAAAGATAGACACTTCCAAAGTGGTAAAACGAGTGTCCCCCCCCCCTCTAATTTCTAAAGTAACAGGAAATAAAATCTGAAAAAAAATATGGGGATGTAGACCGTAAAAAAAACTTTCAACGAAAATTGGTTTGAATAAGATTTGATATGTAGTTTTTGAGATATGGGACTTTTTCACCAAACTGCAGCAGTAACTTTGTTTTTCATTAACTTACTATGAAAAACAAATTTAGTTTTGCGGTTGAGTGAAGGTTTACTAATGAATGACTGTTCAAAACATTGTCATTATATTGTTTGGGGCTATGGAACCCTGTGTGCGAGTAAGACTCGCACTTGGCCCGTTTTTTTATGTATAGAGATAGCTAAGCAGCAGTTTATATTTAAAAAATGATATACCTACAGACATAATTATCTTCCTGCCCTTGTGCCATGTAATTTGGGGTCGGCGCAACACTTTTCTTTTTTCCATTCCCCCCTGTCAATCGTCATGCTATCATTTACTCCTTTTTCCTTCATATCATTCCTCAAACAATCTTCTGTGTCCTTAAGAAAAACTAGTCACCAGCAGAAGGGAACATAATATTTAATCAGGTAACTATAGTTCTAGTACCATGCTTATTTTACAACAGAAACGACGCAGTATAATACATAATTATCACAATCATCATGAGCCTATAATGTTCCCACTGCTAGGATACAGGCCTCCTCTCTATGAGAGGGAGTGGGCTGTAATCCACCACGCGGGCCCAGTGCGGGTTGGTAGATGTCACATGTCTTCGAATTTGTGTATGTTCTAGGACATGCCGGTTTCCTCACGATGTTTTCCTTCACCGTTTTTGAGGGCAGTGGAGATGAAATAAATTACACAAAGTAATGCGCCTGCTTGGGTTCGAACCCACGGATTACTGCTCGTAAGTCGGGGCTACCACCACTGGGCCACCACTGCTCTCATACATAATTATGTTAAGCTGAAATTAAACGTTAAAATCAGAGAAATGAACACACTCTCTTTTAATTTGTTTGCCGATTGAAATCCAATATTATAGGGTCGATTCACTGATGACTTTTTTTTTGTTCACTTTAACTAAAGAGGCGAATAAAAGACAAAAATTGTCAAGAAGTGTCTTGGGTTGTTGAATGTCTAATAAAGTATCAGCTGTAAGACCATCGGGAAAATAACTCCGTACTCATTACTGTTCAATTTGAACCTATGCAAAGAGAGTCGTAAAAAGGTTGCAAATGAAATTCTAACCAAAAATACCTTCCGTGGAATTCAATCCCAGAGAAAGTCTAAAAATAAACGAAAAAGCTTTCACGAAAACAAAATGACGTCACTCCGATCCTAATTCCGAAAGGTCCAAGGTCTAATCCACCTCCGTCTTGTATACTACGACCGAAACACTTTGTTTAAACAACGTTCAATATCCACTGTAAGTGCTTGGCCGTGAGTTACTCGTTTAAGCGAATTGGTGTTGGCAATTTTGGGATTGCGGAGAAAACAAATGAAAAGGATTGCTTTGAGCATTTCATAGATACTGTGACGCGACGGAACTCGCGCTAAGGAAACAAATCACACACGCATTTGTCGAAAACGCATAGCCTGAGGTTGTGAAAGGGTCGTTATTTCCATAGGCTAAAAATTCTCACCGCACTAAATGTCTGAGGAAAATGGAAATTCTCAGTGTGTCCGGTTACATCCTAGACTGAAATTGAAGAAATTTTTGGATAGAAGGAAATGAAAACGGCGGGGCAGACGGAATTCTCGCTCACAATTTATTTGGACCTAGATTGTCTGCAGCTGATGGTAAGCCTGTGAAATGGGTAGGACTGAAGCAAGTGGCAATAAATTATTGTGTTTTACGCACTTGTGAATGTTCTTGAGAGTTACTGTATTACATTTGGAATAAACTACCAAAGTTGTTAAACCTTCGTCTTCTTATAATTAATTTAGGATTGAAACTTTACGAACTTAGCTTTGATGTAGGCAGTCTGAAGTCTGAAAGTCTGACAGCCGGTCTTGCCAAGGGGTATAGTTTTACCCAGGAAATGAGTTGTGGAGGTCAAATAGGGAATAGGAATCCCAGTTTTAATGATAGTTTTTAAAATAGTTTATTTTTACCATAATTTTATACACTATATAATATTATCATATCGTACACAATATTTATATAATTACTGTATTTACTGACATCCGTACTCTAACCATTTAAGTTCAGTTAAAAACCAGCATCGGGCACTAGTTGTCTAGCATTATGCTGAACTGGGCCTATTTGGCGCTGCGGTGAGTCACACAGTATTTCTTGTTTAGTTTTAAGTTTTTTTTTATATTTTTTTTTTTATATATTGTGTGTACTTGAGGCAATTGCGCCAATAAACGTGTCATCAATGTGTCATCGGAATGTCGTGGACCACGTCTCGCGGCTTCGATCGGGACCGAGGATCTTGGCTTAACCACCCGGACCGCGAGGTAGAAAACCTCTATAAAAAGTTACCCCGAATCTCAAGCGGCGGCGCACCGTGAGGGGATGTATGGCTGACGGGTGTTCCCATGGAACAATCAGTCTCTAGTGCGACCCCCGCCAGGGTACCAGCCGACCACCTGGCGGGTTATAAATGTCAAAGGCTTATCCGGGTCCAGGGGGCACTGCCCGGATGGACCTCGTATTTCCCCCACACTCGTGAGATCAAAATGGATCCAAATAAAAAACCCAGCCGGTAAAGGCAAAGTGAGGGAGAGGAGGAATGCGGGGTCGAAGTCCGACGCCGCGTCCAGTGAGGTGAGTGCGGGAAGCTCGGAGAGCTCCCGCTTCGAGAGGGCCGGGGCTGGAAGGCTACTCTCTTTCTCCGAAACGTAACTTCGGCAACGAACGAAATTTAAACGTAGTTACGTTTGTGACCCTACTCTATATAATTTGCGGACGCACACAATAACATTCAATACATTTGTTGTCTGTTAATTCGAATTTCTTGTGTGCGTCCGCAAATTATGTAGAGTAGGGTCACAAACGTAACTACGTTTAATTTTCGTTCGTTGCCGAAGTTACGTTTCGGAGAAAGAGAGTAGCCCTCCTGCTTCGGAAGAACGCAAGCGGTCCAGACCAAAAGGCGACCGCGAGTCGTCTTCCGAAGTGGAGCTTGCCTCGGCTCCTAAAATTTGAGGCAATTGCGCCAATAAACGTTTTTTCTTTCTTTCAAAATAGGCAGTCCCTTCATGTAAAATACTGGTATTCAGCTGCATGTAGTTAGACTGTAAACCCACCCGTCCATAGTTGGGGAACGACAGAGGCAGATGATAATAGACTTAGCCTGCGGTGTTCAATCAAAGTTCGTTGCAACATATCAGAAACCCTTACAGTGCTGGAGACATTGAATTTAAAGACTTCAAAATTATTACTCTTACAGCATTAACTTCTTAATGAAATGTTGAATTAGAAGGAATAACAAAAATAAAGTTAAATATTTCAATAAATTATATCTTGAATCGAAATGATATCGTAATATACTATACAATACGGATTAGTTCTAGTCCAGTAGTTTATTTAAAAAGCAATGAATATAGAGCAGATAATACTGTTGAAATAGATCACAAATCAGAACTATAAATAAATATAACTAGGTATATACTTAGTATGAATGATAATATATTTTATTTATAGACTTCTTATCCATAGTAGATATTAAAAAAAACCTAAAATAAAATAATCCAAGCGTCTTAGCATCGGGGGTCCGCTTTGTTTTGTGCTTGTACTAAGCGGCCTACTTAGCGGTCCCCCGACGCTAAGACGCTTGTATTATTTTATTTTAGGTTTTTTAGAGGTTTTACGGGTCGGGGGTTTTTTAAATTTTTAATTAAATATTTATTTCATGCTTTTTAAACTTAACGAAAACAAGAAAAGTTATAAATTAAAAAAAACCCGACCTTTTAGGGGGGGGAGGGTGCAGCCCCCCCTGCCAGCGATGCCCATAGTGACAAGTAACATGATTTCAAATTTCGAATCGACCTGACCTGGGAAAGTTGTTTATTTCCCTTCAACTAGAAAAGTGGTGATCACCTTCAAACGGCTGGGCAGATTTTCTCGAAACATAGCTAAGAACACTCTCGATTAAAACACCTTTCAAACGAAACCAATTTTATCAAAATCGGTTCATCCGTTTAGGAGCTACGATGCCACAGACAGACACACAGATACACAGACACACAGATACACACGTCAAACTTATAACACCCCTCTTTTTTTGTCGGGGGTTAAAAATACATTCTGAACAGATCTACATAATCTTAGTAGCCAACAGAAAACTTTCAATAGGTGTCACTTTCACAACCTATTTCCAAATGTAAATACCAAGCCTACTTACGAAAAAAATATGTAGGTACAGAAATAATGGGACCTATGACATTGACACATATCAAATATTGTCATTATGACACAAACCTGTTTCTATTTTTCGTTTTTAGTATATAATAAATCTTTTAGCGCCCCAATGGCGTTGTCAGGACACAACATTTATGTTATAGCCTTGTGAAAAGTTTTCATAAAAAAAAACCAGGAATGTGGGTTAGTTCCGATTTTTTTATGCATGGGACTAATTGATCCTTGCAAGGCTCTAGCGCTTTTATCAGGTAAAAAAAAAAAAATATTAAGTGACCGACATACCTGCTTACAAAACTTTATAATCGTGGTCTTACTTTCAATTGCCAACTCACAACCAAATATTTATACACCAATACTCTTGTACTAACAAACACTTTACTCCCCGATAGTTTCCCAACAGCCGCAGGCGTGCTATTTTCTTCTCATACCCACTGAAAGCTCAATACGCAACAATAACGCGGAAAATCCTTATTCTTGGGTTTTGCGGCTAAATAAAAAGCGGCCGCCATCTTGCTTGCCCGTGACAATGGGCCATCGCAACCGTCTGTATTGTTGTTTACTTGGATTTGTTGAGTGTGGATAAGACTAAGTTAAATCTTTTATTTGAGGATTGACAAAAAAATATTGTCATTCATACGAAATACTTCAAGTTATTAATGAAAAAAAAAACAAGTAATTTATTAAAATTTTATTTCATAATTAGAACTTTTTGAAAGTCAGATACATAATACAAAAATAAAATAAAACAGTCCAAAAAGCGAGTAAACAACGGCCTAAAAACTTTATTTAAAATTTGTGTTTTATTATCACAGTAAGACACGGGAATATTTATACATAAAGAGCGTACGTGGCTGGACTGCCCTGCAAGACAAATTACAATTCTTAACCATAATATGCTGAATGTTCGCAAAAAAACAGATTGCAAGGGACCAAAATATTTTGTATGTACCATTTCTATAAAAGTCTTTTCGGTAATTTTAGAAAATTATCCTTAAGTACATAATAATAAAACAACAAATTCATTTATGAAAATTTTGCTTCTAGAACGTCAAAAATGCCATAAACAGTCCCCCAAAACGCTCACCCCTCACCACTATTATACCTACACAAACCACGGCATAGTTTCACAGCATAACAACTCGCTTTCAACACAAACACCAACGGATGCGATGCGACTTAAACACGTCAATCATTGGAGATGTCGGCGATAACGTGTCAGGTCTGTCACGCGCGTTCAAACTAGCGGTCGTAGTGATTGGTGAATCGAGTGTCAAGTTTTCAACTAAATGAGTAGCAGGCTATCATTAATTATTGTCGTTGGAAACAAGGAATCATCATCTTCCTGCACTTGTTGGCGCACATCGTTTCCTACTTCTATTATCCCCTGTGTGCCGTTACGGTATAATTACTCCTATCTCTTTTACTCACATAAGTAATCTATCTTTTATTTGGCCTTTCTCTCCCTCTCTATCTATCTACGCTGAAGAAAAACAAGCGATTGGAAAGTCAGATGTTTGATAGAATAGCATACTTGGCCTATAACGTTGCCAAAGCTGGGACGAACGCCCCTTCTCTGCAAGAGAGTATGAGCCGAAGTCCACCACGCGGGCCCAGTTTGTGGATATCACATGATTGTCGTCGGTATGTCGGTTTCCTAAGGATGTTTTTCTTTCACCGTTTCAAGACCAGGAGTATTAAAATAAACAAGACGAAAACTAAGAGGGGACTCTGGCCCCGAGGAATTTGAAGAATAGGTATTTGAAGAAACTATTGCCGTCGTGCTGCGCCCGACCAAGCCCCCGTAAAGTGCGAAAGGGACAACTGCAGCTCAGGCTGATTTTACCCACCAAAATCTTGAACGAAACACGTTTTGTATTCCGCTGTTTTCTTCTTCAAAACTACACTGATCTAAATAATTCTGATATCAAAAATTTAGACGAAAAGTATATCTAAGCTTCTATTATTTTCTTTTTTTGTTAAAAACGTATATAATTTGTCAGATAGTCGTCTGAACGTGGCGGTAAAAACGGGCTTTTTTCGGGTTTTTGGATTGTCATAATTCTTTTAATGATTATTTTTTGAAAAAAAGGAAATAATAGGGACATGTATTATTAAGACTTAGATTTTTTGGAAAAAATCATTGCTCTAGACCCATTATCCTCGAAGAAAACAGCGGAATACGTTTGTATGGAGAAAGGCCCACTAGAGTCTCCTCTTAAATTTAGTTTAGTTTAGTTTATTTATTGATAATTATCAAAATTACATGTCAAGTTTAGCAATAAAAATACAATAACAGCACAAATCATTAAAGGAGCATACAATACAAATATTAGAATGAATATACAAATTATAATAAATTAAGAATTACTCGAGAAATATAATAACAATATAGACCAATCGTTTGTCAACAACAAGTAAACATAATCAATTCAAATACCTAAAACCATTCTTTTAGGTCATATAATGCGTTTTCGGTTAGCCAGCCTTTTAGTTTACGTTTGAAACCATTATCAGACGTCGAACTCAAAATAGTAGTAGTAGTAATAATATAAGTGCATGCCACCTGCATGAATGCATACGTCTTTCTTTTTTTTCGTGTGGTTAACGCCTAACCTGTACGTCTACCATGAGTTGTCATAGTTAGATCGCTTGACGTAACTGCAATAGTTCCGTCAATACGCAAATACTATAGTTAGCTTTTTCAATGGTTCGATGAGCTGTGTTGGTGCTTACTACCAAATTCTAAGCAAATGAAGCCCAAACTTGAAGTCGCTGTAGTATAGTTTACTACACGGTGACGTAGGATAGATAACTATAGTGACTCATACTGCGCATTTTAGTACCCAACTATCCGCTAGAGGCGCTGTAAAAGTTTTCATACATTTTTTTAACTACAGATGCTAGCGAGTATAGATTGTTAAAACTCATGGTAGACGTACTGGTATCAGAGTTTTTATGCGGCCCATGGGCCTCTGACTTGGCTTAACATGCCGTCGAGATTTTTTTTTCAGGCAAGTTTGGTTTCCTCATGATATTTTCCTTGACTGAAGCAAGTGATAATTATACAATACGCACATGAATTTCAATAATCTGAGGTGCCTTGGGTTCGAACTCGTGACCTATGATTTGGGGGAACACCCAAATACTCCGAAATATTTTATTCCGAATTTCAATGAATTTATATATATATTTTTTTTTTCTAAGAATTATAATGCCTATTATTAAAAATCACGAAATTGATTTTACCGAAAGTCGTAAATGCGATTAGTCAGTTTTCCGATTTTCATATGTTTGAAGAATCAAATGCTCGAAGGATTCTCGGTCCGAAAAACGACATTCCGATTTTCAATTGTTCGAATAAACTAAAAGTCAACATGTTGTGCTACAAAAATTAGAGACAGAAACGAATCGCTGCAAAACCGACTTCACGCAATCTTGTCTGCCCGACCCCTAGAGTGTAATTTAAGCCCGCGTAGGCGCGGAGGGGTGGAGCGGCCCGCGAGCTGACGAGCTCACCACCGCAGCTTCGGCTTGCTGGCCGGCCATGCCGGCCAGCCTCAGCCGCGGCGGTGGGCCTTCAAACTATCTGCGACAATAAGCTCCCGTGGGGCCGCCCAAATCCCGCAGCGCCGGAGCCGTGACAGAAATAATGCTAGCTGCATTTTGCATGCCAGCTTGCTTGCTGATTACCTGCTTGCATGCTGCATGCCTGCTTGCATGCTTGCTTGCAGGCTGCATGCTTGCTTGCAGGCTGCATGCTTGCTTGCAGGCTGCATGCTTGCTTGCAGGCTGCATTCTTGCTTGCATGCTGCAAATCCCCTGTATTATTGATGAATCACTTCGGTTAGGTTAGGTTAGAATTGTGACCAGGGAAACAAAATATTTTTATTCGAAACAAAATATTTTTATTCAAAACTAAACAATCATAGTTTAAAAGAAAACAAGGCGTTTTTATTTCGGATTTGTATTTTAATAATCGGAATTCGTATTTTTTATGTTTCGAATTATCATCAAGTCGGACTTTTTGTTATTCGATCTATTAAAACTCGGTATTTTGAGAATAGTAATTATAAACGTTAGGAATATTGAAATTTAGGAATTATAAAAATAGGAGTAATGATAAGTCGGAGTTGTTATATTAGGAATTTTGAACCATTCGGAATTATGACAATCGGCATTTTGAAATTCGGCCTTGTGACTATCGGAATTAAGTTTTTCGTATTTATGTAGTGTACCCATGATTTGGCAGTCCGACGGTCATACCATTAGGCTATCGCTGCTTAACACATACATCTATGATATAGCATGATGAGGATATTAGTTGGCTTAAAAATATTTACGTACAATCAAGACAATTGCCATTGTCAATTTTCATTGTCCGGATAAATACATTTTTGTCGACAACATTCATCGATAACCGTTATCCAAATCTATTCAGTTCTCTTAAAGTGAAAATTTTGCGAGTAACTTTTCATTAAAATAATAATTTTAAAACCGTAAGGAAAATAAATACAATTTCTTTGAAATCAATTTATCAAACCTTCTTATCCTGTCTTTAAAATTCCAGCCCTGTCTCCATACAAGTGTTTTTACCAGTTTTTTTTTTTATCTATACCAACCGAATTCTTTTATTTGCCGACGACTGAATCCTTCGTCTTTTTTGACTGAACTTAGGAGCTTTGAGATAAGCCCGCTTTTACGAGATTGTTGTCCAATTTAAATCTCTACAATGGTTCAGAATGGAAGATTAAAATAATGGAGTTGATGGCACTTGTTTAGAGATGTGCGATGGAAAGATATTTCTGTGAAAGATTTTTTTTTTTGTTTGAAGCGATGTATTGTAAGGTATTTTCGGATCTGAAAGGCCTGAAGATTGTTTTGGGATGTGCATTTTAAATTCTCTCAACTGATAACATACCATCACGGCTGTTTTCCTTGAGGAGTTGGGCATGGGCGTACCTGTATTAAACCCACGTTTTACTTTAAATTTAAGTGCCATGTCATAGGCGCCACATTCTACACGACGTAGATTGTGGGCTTATGCAAACTTACAAGTAGCGTGGATAGCATGCAGAGTTTTTCTAAGGGGAAGCATTATTATTACCACAGAAGCTCTACTTAGACACTCAAAGTCTTCAAGCATGGTAATGTTACCATTTATAACCCCAGTTAAAATATATTATGATACAATTTACCATCAAAGGATGCTCATTTCATAATTTCGGCAAAAAGCAAGTGGTCACTCAAGTGGAAGTTGATCCGTCCTATTATGACGTACTGTTACATCTTTCCTTTGTACTCCTTCTGGCCTACTCAGCTGTCTATGCTGCATCCTAGCTGCTGACGCAGCATCCTAACACTCCTATCTCGCCTTCCTCTCAATCCAGCACGTCAGTCGTCTCCCAACCATCCTACCGTGCACTTGTATCTTGCACTCGTGTTTTTATTCTTAATATAAGTTAGTTTAGCATCTTGTGGTTTCTTTTTTAAAAACCTAATCCGGAACTCGGTTCTAACATTGGTGGCAGCGTAAAAAGGGATTGAAAGATCCTTGGTATCCTCCCAAAAAGTGCTAAACTAATCAGTGCCAAATCCAAAAGTGCTATACAAATCCAAAAGTGCTATAAAAATCCAAAAGTGCTATACAAATCCAAAAGTGATAAGTTCCTCAAGAACCTCCAGAGACGGCTCACCTCACCGGTAAATCCGGTATTGACCAAGTTCAAGGTCAATCCAGTTCCAGTTCCAGCTCCAGGTCCAGCAAAAACATGAAGAAAATGTGCGCCATAATACTGTGAGTTGTGAACAATTATTGTCCCAAAATAAGTGATCAAAATCCCTTCTATAAATAACTTACAAACTTACAACATCTTATCTCGAACATTGCAACCCATACCAACGGATGTTGTGTCTCGTCGCTCATCGCAGTTCCAGCCTCATCACAGTGCATAAGCGATAAGGCTTCTCATTACTCTTACACTGTATTCGTTATCTAATTGTATTCTTTTAATTCCAAATCTTTGTTTATATTGTCAATCATGTCTAAAGACTCAAAAACCGTGAAAGAGGAGTCTAAAGAAGGTATTTCTTTGAATGTTATCCTAAAATTCATTAAGCCCTTTGACGGCAGCCGAGAAAAACTAAATGCATTCATAAATAACTGCGATAACGCAATTTCTTTAGCCTCCGCTTCCCAAGATGACATCGTCTTTAAGTATATCATTAGCCAACTGGACGGCAAAGCCGAAATAGCGTGCTCGATTAAAGAATTCGATTCATGGCCATCCCTTAAGGAATTCCTACAGAACCAGTTTGGAGAGCGTAAACATTACGCTCATCTTCTTGCAGAGCTCCAAGACTGTCGGCAAGGCGCCCAGGAGAATGTTAACCAATTCTCACTCAGGATAGAAACATGTCTGTCTAAATTACTTACAGAAATTTCTATATCTAACCATAGAAAGGGTGAAATTTCCGGCAGAGTAGCTGCAATGGAAGACCTTGCTCTCCACACGTTCACAATGGGCCTCACCCCTCGCATAGCTAACATTGTTAGGTGTAGGGAACCCAGAAATCTTAACGAAGCAATAAATTACGCGATTTCCGAGGAAAAACTACAACAATACTCATACAAACAAACTTTGGCCGCAAAATCATTCCGTCATAATGATACAAATACTAAACCAAATAGATCCAGTAACTTCAATAATCAATCTCAAAAACCTGCCTCTTATCAATCTTCAAACGATTCGTTTTGCAGATATTGCAAAAAATTAGGGCATGTCATAGAAAAATGCCAACTCCGTGAATATAACAACAAAAAATTTAATCAAAATAAACTTTCTACTTCTAGTGCGCAACCTAGCACATCTTCCTTCAAACCTCATATTAACTTCATAACCGACGTAGAAGGTAAGGAAGGTTATGATACTGTTGACAACAATTTAAACTAAATAATGTCCCGAATAGGCGTCGCACGGGACAGATAAACTCCATTACAAACGACGCCAAAATTAATAGAGTCAAGCAACAGGGTAACCAGCCCCAAACCGTAGACTCTAAATCCTTAAATTCCATTAGAGCCAAGCAGCAGGGTAACCAGCCCCAAACCGTAGACTCTAAATCCTTAAATCCTATTGGAGTCAAGCAACAGGGTAACCAGCCCCAAATCGTAGACTCTAAACCCTTAAATTCTCCTGAAGTCAAGCAACAGGGTAACCAGCCCCAAATCGTAGACTCTAAACTCTTAAATTCTCCTGAAGTCAAGCAACAGGGTAACCAGCCCCAAATCGTAGACTCTAAACTCTTAAATTCTCCTGAAGTCAAGCAACAGGGTAACCAGCCCCAAATCGTAGACATCATCCAGGAACCTGAAAATAAAAAACATATTAATAAAGAAATATACGAATTTACCTCCAACATATCAAATAAATACTTACCATTTATAAAAGTGAATTCTCCCGTATCCTCTAATGAATTATCTCTCCTCGTTGACTCAGGCGCATGTATAAGTATAATTAAAAAATCAGCCATCGAAACTATGCCTGTAATTAACGAATCAATCATATTCAGAATCAAAGGTATCGATTCAACCACTAATCACCCCTTACGCACATTAGGACAAATTCCTATAACTATATTTACACATGATGAATCTCATACTGACTGTAAATACC
Source organism: Cerastis leucographa (assembly GCA_963082945.1). Classification (NCBI taxonomy): domain Eukaryota; kingdom Metazoa; phylum Arthropoda; class Insecta; order Lepidoptera; family Noctuidae; genus Cerastis; species Cerastis leucographa. The sequence continues at coordinate 3,006,261 of OY720361.1, forward strand.
TAACACATGCATTCAATCTAGTCGAAGAATTAAGCTTACCCTATGATGGCATTATTGGCAATGACTTATTCAATTCTATGAGTTGCCAAATTAACTATGATGAGAGTATATTACATTTAAAAGATTTCAAACTAAGAATACATTTCAATGATCCAGTTTATACTATAACACCACGCAGCGAAACCGTAATTGAATGTACTGTAGCAAACCCAGAGATTAGAGAAGGTTTAATAATAGACCAACATCTATCCAAAGATTTATTAGTAGCGAACTGTATAGTTCGTGTCAAAAATAACAACCGTGTTAATATTTCCGTTGTTAACACCTCAGACGAACCTGTAACAATTGAGTCTGACCTTAAATTACATTTAAATCCTTTTGAACTACAGGATTCAGTTCTTATCGATACCATGACCGAATCCCAAGTTTGGGAACGCACAGAAGAAGTTTTAAAGCAGCTTCGCGTCTCCCACCTTAATTCAGAAGAAACAGAAGCATTATATTCTGTCTGTTCTCAATTTTCGGACATTTTCCACTTACCTAACGATCAGTTAACCTGCACTGATGCAATAGAGCATAAAATTAAAACTACTTCCGACAGCCCAATTCACGTTAAGACATACAGATTCCCCGAATGTCATAAAAAAGAGGTCGATTCTCAAGTCGATAAAATGTTGAAACAAGGTATAATAAAACCTTCTATGTCCCCTTGGTCCTCACCAATTTGGGTAGTACCCAAGAAGCTTGATGCTTCCGGTCAAAGAAAATGGCGCGTTGTAATCGATTACCGCAAGCTTAACGACGTGACCATCGGCGATTCCTATCCTATCCCTAATATAGCCGAAATCCTAGACCAGTTAGGCAAGTGCAAGTACTTCAGTACATTAGACCTAGCTTCCGGTTTTCACCAAATAAACATGTCTCCTGATGATTCTCCCAAAACAGCATTTTCGATTCCAACAGGGCACTACGAGTTCACACGTATGCCATTTGGATTAAAAAATGCACCATCCACATTTCAGAGATTAATGAACTCTGCTTTATCTGGTCTCCAAGGCATCCAATGCTTTGTTTATCTTGATGACATTGTTATTTATTCATTTGATATCCCTTCTCATATGAACAACCTAACTAACGTATTTTCTAGACTCCGTCAATTCAGACTAAAACTACAACCGGACAAATGCGAATTTCTACGAAAGGAAGTTTCATATCTAGGCCATGTCATCACTGACAAAGGCGTAAAACCAAACCCTGAAAAACTAAGAGCAGTTCATGAATTCCCTATACCAAAAACTCCCAAAGATGTCAAATCATTTCTTGGTTTCGTCTCTTATTATCGCAGGTTCATCCCTGACTTTTCAAGCATTGCCAAACCTTTAACAAATCTACTGAAAAAGAACGTAGAGTTTTTATGGTCAAATGAACATCAGTTATCCTTCGAAACCCTTAAAAACAAATTAACTACAGCTCCGTTATTATCATATCCTGACTTCTCCAAACCATTCCTTCTCAGCTGTGATGCATCCAATTATGCAATCAGCGCTATCCTCTCCCAAGGCGAAATAAACAAAGATAAACCTATCGCCTATGCGTCCCGTACACTCAATAAAAATGAGTGCAATTATAGTACAACTGAAAAAGAACTACTTGCAATTCTTTTCGGCTGTAAAACCTTCCGTCCATACCTCTATGGTAGAAAATTCACAATAATTACTGACCATCGTCCCTTACGTTGGCTATTCAATCATTCTGACCCCAGTAGCAAACTCCAAAGATGGAGATTGAAATTAGAAGAGTATGAATATGAAATAATATATCGTAAAGGGAAACTAAATAATGCCGCCGATGCATTATCCCGTTATCCTATAACTAGATCTGTAAATCCTATAAATCCTATACCTAGTACTTCTGATCAAAATTTAAACTCACCTAATCACGATGAAACATCAAATCCAGATGTTCTCCGAGCTGTTTCTCCAGATGACTTAATTGAACTTGAAGATCTTACCGATCTTATACAACCTACAAGTTTACCAGAATTAAGCAATCTTGATGACTTAGACGTTATATCAAATGAAAACTTACCTTCATCCTCTACTGATCCTCCAAATCCAATATCACCTCCTGATTCCTCGAGCCCTAGTAGCTCCTGTACCCTAGACGGTAACTACTCAGAATTCCTTAAAACCATTCCTAAGGATTTTGATCCCAACGTGACCATAATCGAACATAATGAAAGCTTGTCCAAAACTGATAAGAAATATATTATAATACCTACATCTATAGATATGGATGAATCTATTCCGTATACCCAAGAGGTCATATCCAATATTCCTAATTTGAATGAATTTTCCTTACTAGAAAGAACACTATATTCTTTCCTAAGATATGAATTTGAAAACAAAATCTATTACTTCATTTTCACTAAAGTCAATCACTTTGACACCTGTACTTACGAAGATATCTACAAATGTCTAAAATCCGTAAGGAATGAGTTAGTCGTCAGTCTCACAGGTCAAAACAACCCCGAAATAGCTATATCTGACTTTAATAATCCTTTCGATACTCATCAATATATTAAACTATATAACATGATCTTGTATTTATTTCACAATTCAGAAATTACTATACATATTTATAAAAATACCATAATTTACCCATCACTAAGTGAAATTCCCAAAATCATGAAAGAAAATCATGATCTTCCTATAGCCGGTCACCTAGGTTCTGGTAGAATGCTGAAACGTGTCCAAGAAAAATACTACTGGAAAAACATGCGAGTAGACATAGAAAACTACGTTAAGAAATGCCCGCAGTGTCAAATCAACAAAGCCCTTAGAAGAACCAACCGTGCCCCTATGCAAATCACATCTTTTTCCACACGTCCCTTTGAACGCGTAGCTTTTGATATCGTAGGACCACTACCAGAAGCCGGTAACGATAAATATAAGTACATCTTGACTCTTCAAGATGACCTTACCAAATTCTCAGCCGCCTACCCAATCACGAACACTACTGCTGAGGAAACATGTGAATGTCTGACCCACTTTATTACACTTTTTGGAATACCGAAAACAATCTTAACAGACCAAGGCACCAACTTCACGGCCGAGCTATTCAAACAAACCTGTAACCTACTGAAAATCAAGCAACTATGGTCCACCCCCTATCATCCTCAGACTCAAGGTGCTATTGAAAGAAGTCACTCTACATTAAAAGAATATTTAAAATCTTATGTAAATGAGCAACAAAATAACTGGCCCCGCTTTGTATATACAGCTATGCTTGCGTATAACACAGCCATTCACTCAACTACTCATTTCTCTCCCTACGAGCTTTTATTTGGTAATAAACCCTATATCCCAAACTCCATTTACGAAGAAGCAGCAGGCGCCACTTATCCCGAATATGTCCGTTTACTTCAAAATAGGCTCAAGTATTGCCGAACAAAGGCAATAGAACATATCCAGAAGTCAAAAGTAAACTCAAAAAATTATTACGATACTCACACAAGGCCTGTTAAATATAAAGTCGGCGACCTTGTTTATCTAAAAAATCACTTACGCCTCAGAAAAGCTCTTTCACCCATATGGAAAGGTCCATTCAAAATTGTAAAGATCCATGGAAATAACACCGCATCACTGTTGATAAATAGACGTCACGTCAAACACCACTTTGATGAAATTAAATTAGCCTCTACTAACTAAACATATTATATTTAATTTAATTACGTTTCCTTCCAGAATTGGTTACATTTATCCTACCCTGGCGTCAAACAGTCAAGGATATATCCAGCCAGCATCTGACGACGCAGGCATATATTTTGACCCCATTGGCTCTCTAAAAATAACAGATGATACTCTAGATATTATCATTCCTATAAACATCTCTTTTATTCAACCCCATTTAGATAATATAAGAGATATTTTAACAACTTCGAAATTCTTATGTAATCAAAGTAATGCATACTATAAAGACGATTGTCACTATTTGTTCCAACCATTGTCATCCCGTTATTCTGATATAGTTAGAGACTTCGATTCCATTTCTCATCTTATATCCAAATCTAATAAAAGGTCACCTTGGTTTGGTGGAATCGGTTCAGTAATTAAACAACTGTTCGGCAATATGGATCAAAATGATGCCGAAAAATATAGTAATGCCATTCAAACTTTAGAAAATGATCAAACCAAATTAGCAACCCTCATGAAAGAAAACATGATGGTTACAACCTCCACGCTTTTGTCTCTAAAAGAGGTAGTCGACAAAATTAACGCTAATGAAGAAAGTCTAAGTTATGCTATTGATACTTTGAACCAAGAAATGGCAAATTTAACCCTAGTTTCCAACAAACTATTAATGAGGTCTCAAATATCGGGACTGTCGAATATTTTAGAAAGTAGTCTGTTAACTTTATCATTTAAATTAGAAGATATCATTAACGCTATTATGTTTAGCAAGTCTAATATATTATATCCATCTATTATTACTCCTAAGCAACTGTTTTCAGATCTTGTAAATAATTATAGATTTCTTCCTAGTTCTAAGCAATTACCTGTACCCTTAATTTTAGATAATATTCATATTCTAGAAAATATATCCGATGTATCCAGTTATTATGCAAATAACAAAATTATATTTGTGTTACAAATACCTTTAGTAAATACAAAAGAATTTGATCTGTACCATACTATACCTTATCCTATTGCCCTTAAAACTATAAATAATACATTGTATTCTACCATAATACCATCTATTAAATATTTGGGCATAACTAAAGATAAATCATCTTATTGTAAGCTAAACTCACTGAATACCTGTAAGGTTATAAATACACAATATTATATTTGCGAAATTTCCAATGTATATTCTACGTTAGCCGTACCCATGTGTGAAACTGAGGTTATTTCAAAAGCCCTGACTTCCGTTCCGCCTCTTTGCAAAACCGAATTCATTAATGGTAATTTCGAAACCTTTCATAAATTACATAGTAACCAGTGGATTTACATGATAAGCCAAAATTCTAAAATTACGATAGAATGTAATAATCAAGATTTATCAGAATCTTCTATTTCCGGTACTGGTATATTAACTATACCAGACAACTGTATTGCTTATTGCAACGACAATAAGTTAATACCCAAACATAGCATCGAAATAAAAATAAAACCAATAGTATTGCATTTCGAATTAATTAACGACACTTGTTGTAGTTCTACTACATATCTAAAAGACAAAATCAAAGTTCCTTACGTTAACTTAAAAAATATTGATAATTTAGATTTCCTTTTCTCAAACTATAATAAAGTAACTGAACAAATTAAAACAAACCTCAATGGAGTCATTGAAAAACCTCACATTGTTCTTTACGGTAATTACTATTCTTATACTACTATTATTATAAGTTTGATTATAATCTTAATTATTTCTTACAAATTGTATAATTATTGTAAGTTAGTTAAGACATCTAGATGTAAACCCATACCTGAAACCTCCATTGAAATGGCATCCACAAATGATGAAAATATTCCTGCTCCTCGACTCCGAATTTCCTAAAATCCACAAAAACATGCATTTCCCTTTTCCGTCAACTTACCTTCCACCCGTAAGTTTCCTCCTAATCGGGGGGCTGTTACATCTTTCCTTTGTACTCCTTCTGGCCTACTCAGCTGTCTATGCTGCATCCTAGCTGCTGACGCAGCATCCTAACACTCCTATCTCGCCTTCCTCTCAATCCAGCACGTCAGTCGTCTCCCAACCATCCTACCGTGCACTTGTATCTTGCACTCGTGTTTTTATTCTTAATATAAGTTAGTTTAGCATCTTGTGGTTTCTTTTTTAAAAACCTAATCCGGAACTCGGTTCTAACAGTACGCTTTTTTTTCGGATGGAAAGTCATCAAATGCCTCATCCCGCTCTGGGCCCGGCTCCGGGATGAGCCAAGTCGCCCGGGGCTTCTGCCGCGGTGGCTTTGACGTGAGGTTCTCTCTCTCTCACGTTCCGCCTCCTCCTTCGCTAGCATGACTGCTTCGCAGAAGGTGGTGACGACTTCCCATTCCCAAAACGCACTCTTAAAAAATTCAGACGCAAACCGCCGCCTTTCCGACCTCGCCGTCGGGGTGCTTCTGCGCACAAAGTCCCGGAATCATTTTTAAGTTCCGAAATAAAGATGTTAAATTAGAGGGAGTAATATCCACGTGTAACTTAGTTCCTTGAAGTTCAGTCAAATAAACTATACCTATTATGATCTCATAATTTTTCATTGAAAAAGGCGTAAAGCAAGGAGACCCGCTTTCACCTAAGTTTTTTAATAGCGCCCTCGAAGTGTTCAAAAAGCTAACAGCTAGTTGGGAAGGAAGCGGTGTTGAAATCAGTGGGGCGCGGTTAACCAACCTTCGCTTCGCTGACGACATTGTCGTATTCTCTTCTACGGCGGAAGAACTAGAGCTAATGTTAAACCAACTCAGTAATGCAAGCCTTGAGGTTGGACTGGCGATGAACATGTCGAAGACCAAACTCATGTCAAACACCACTAAACATAGGATCAGAGTGAATGGTGAAGAATTAGAATACGTCCATGAATACATCTACTTGGGCCAGTTAGTCTCTTTCCAGTCCAGACAAGACAAGGAAGTCACAAGACGAACCAAAAATGCCTGGAAGAGCTACTGGTCCATGAAGGAGCTTATGAAGGGAAACCTTCCCTTGTCGCTAAAGCGCTAAATCATGGACATGTGAATTCTTCCCATTTTGACCTATGGATCCCAGACTTGATCTTTGACAAATATTCAAAAGTCCAAACTCAAGGTCTGCCAACGTGCCATGGAGCGCAGCATTCTAGGCGTCAAACTAACCGACCGGGTACGCAATACGACACTGCGCTCCAAAACACAAATTACTGATGTTGCTCAAACAGCCGCTAAGCTGAAGTGGAACTGGACAGGCCACGTCTGCCGCATGCCCAATGATATGTGGGCCAAAATAACCACTTTCTGGAGCCCTGAAAACAGCCAGAAGGCGTCGCGGTAGACCTCGTAAAAGATGGCGGGACGAGTTAGACAAGACCAGCAACCAGTAGTCCACCTTGACCCTGGATCGAGATAATTGGAAGTCATGGGGAGAGGTCTTTGCCCAGCAGTGGGATGACGCAGGCTAGCAGTATCAGTATCAGTATTCTGATCTCTGGTTATAAGTAACGCACGGACTCTGAGTTGGAATTTTTAATTCACGGGCCAACCTACATAATGTTCAACATGTGCGCAGCTGTTATAATTTTGCCACAAGTTCCTAATACTCACTTCAAATAATATTTGAATCAAATAGAACACCTTATGTTCAGCTTTTTACTTCCATCTAAACGTGTCCATATTCCATTAAACTCTTGTTATTATATAAAAGAACTAAATCATGGTATGATCTCATAGCTCACGTTCCTTTGTTAGCTTCGACCTCGCTTCTGAATGGCCTTTCAACGTCTAGTAGGATTATCATTGGCACTAAGACGGGAATAATTAAAATGTAGCCTGGATTTTTATTTTTGGAGATGAATTTTTTTATCAAGATTTTTATTATGAATTTAAGGTCTACAGCGTTAAAAAAGCATATTTTTAAAGTGTCGTCGTTCGGAAAGTAAGAATGTTTTATAAGATTTATTTTTATAACAAGCAGTTGCCCGCGACCGTGCACCGCGGGCTCGTGCTAAGGCCCCTAAAGAAAGAAAGCCTCCAATACTGTGTATACACCAAAAAAAAAAAAACGAAATTGAATTTCACTGTAATAAAATCTATTTCTCATTTATTTATAGGTGGATTTCCAATGAAAAATCTTAGTCTGTCTTAATTTTAATTCCATGTTGTTAAATTCAGTGTTTTCAACATCAAGAATTTTAAAGACAGTTGATTAAGCAACATTATTCATCGAAAATTACCAGCAAAAAAAAGCTTTATTTTATTTAAAATACTAAGAAAAAACTTTACGTGGTGGTAAAGTAAAAACGCAGTGAATTATAAACCGGCGGAATCAAATATCCGGTGCTTGAGCGAATAAAATGGAAGAATAACGTTATCTTTACCCACGCCTACAAAAATCTTTAGCGTCTTTACGTTAAGTGAACACTAGACTTTTGCTATACATGAATTGTAATGGTTCTACAATCCGTGTATAACTGACTCCGATAGAGTTTATTATGATACCGAAGTTAATTGCGCATGATAACATTTATGGAACAGTTGGCTAATGACGTGTGAAGATTAGATATTTTTTTGATTAGACGTGCAAGCAGTAATCATTTTTGATCCGTCCTGTTTGTACTTTAAATATTATTATTTTTTCTTGCGTTGTACCTATGTTTATTGTTTTATTTTCTTTTTGTGATTTTGTATGCACGTCCCTGCGACTAATAAATATTATTTCTTTCTTTCTTATTTCTAGATTTACTTACTATTTATTGATTAGACTTACTTACGCTTGTTTCTTTTGTCAAATGTTTACCTCCCGAGCCTACAGACCTTTACTTGCAAATCATAACCGAGGATATGTTTGGTAAATAAAAACAGTCGATCTTCAGGATAAGCCGGGCTTGCTTGGGTTAGTGCATGGATGGTCGATCACCACATACCGAGTTTCCTCCCAGCCTCGGAAAGCATATTGAGCCATTGATCCCAGTTGTCATTTATAGATCTTTTACAGTCGTTACAGATACATATATACATATACAGTCAGTGGCCCAAAAGTCTGACAACCAGCCTTACCAAGGGGTATCGTATTACTCAGTACTAACTGGGTTGTGGAAGTCAGATAGGCAGTCGCTCCATGTAAAACTTTGGTATTCAGCTGAATCCGGATAGGATGGCAGTTGATCCCAACAAATTTGGAAAAACACTAGGCTCGTGATGACGATTAGAGCAGCGGTGGCCCAGTGGTAGCAGCCCCGTCTCACGAGCAGTAAGTCGTAGGTTCGACCCCAGGCAGGCGCAATACTTTGTGTAATTTATTTCATCACCGCTGCTCTCAAAACGGTGAAGGAAAACATCGTGAGGAAACCGGCATGTCCTAGAACAAAAAAATCGAAGACATGTGACATCTACCAACCCGCATTGGCCCGCGTGGTTGATTTCAGCCCTTCTCATAGAGAGGAGGCCTGCGTCCCAGTAGTGGTAACAATATAGGCTGATGATGATGATGACGTGATGACGGAGCATTATAGCTTCACGGGCAACACGTTCAAGGGACACGTATCTGGTGAGGTCTCTGCCGAGAAAACAATTGGAGGAAGTCTCTCAGAGCATGCCAACAGTCACTGCAACGTTTCTTAGGCGCGGACGTGACCATGATGTCTTAAAGCAGTATTTATTTAATCTTATTAAGCACTCTTAATATGATGTCATGAATTAGGTTACAGTAAGTAAAATAGTCATAAAGTGACAATTTTTATATTAACTGCGCTTGTGACCATTTTAAGAATTTTAACGTGAGTCGTATTATTATCCTGTTTTGGTTCTTCTACAGCAGGCATTTGATTCCCTCAGGTATTATTAGGGTCTGCTGTGGAAAACCAGAACTTAAGTGCTGTAATTTGTAAATGCCTAGCAGAAATATCCAATAACAGGTTTCCCGACAGGGTAATCAAATATAAGACCACACGTTCAGCATGGACTTACGGGGTCTATAAAATTCTTCTTAAATCTGCTTTTCTAAAACTTCAAATTCAACAGAAATATTTCAAAACTGGAAAACTCAAAGCACTCCTTGCTTGAACAACTTAGTACTTCACATACACCTTAAGGCTCAGAATAGCGCATCAGTGCTTGTTCAAACTAAATTGAACCTAATAAAAAGAAATCTTTAACAATTACCAACGAGGTTTAATTTCCGGCAGTTGTGCTTTTAAAAAGAAAAAAAACACTCGAACTCCAACTTAATCCTACTTGGTTCTGCAGCCGATGGTGGTGACGTGAAATCGATTTGTGGAATTAAGAGTAAATTGGAAGATGTCAATAAAAGAGATAGAAGTTAAACATATCTGTATAGTCTCATAATTATGAGGTGACCAAGATTGTGACTGAACCTGAAAAGAGACAGGGAGACGGATAATGGGGAGTGAAAACCGAATCACAGAGGGGATCTCGGTGATTCGGTGATCCCTTTCGAGTAGCCGGATTTGACGAACTGACCTTATTTAGTTTTATAAACGGCCTACCCAACTTCCGTGGCATGAAGGTCATACCATCAGGCGGCGTACCATGATTCTTATTCCAGAGTGAAAAAGAGACGGAGCTATACAGGTCGTCTAGCTCCATCTCTTTCCCACTCTGGAATAGGAATGGAACAATAATGTTTTAAGCGTCATAGTAACCCCCCTGGTCTCTTCCCAACGACGCGTGCCAAACCATTGGGTTCTAAGACAGCTGGCACACCGGTGGCAAGAGCACGACGGATGAGATCATTAATGCTGGCGTGCCATGCTATCCGACCTGAACTCTTACTGCAGACAAGGCTATGGTGTCCGAGGCTTTCGACTGCTTCACCACATCGACAGCGATGTGGAGCCCCGCAAGGAACGCCCAATCGCAGACATGTAGCGAGCCGAAAGGTTGTGTCACCTAGCATAGTACTTTTGTAAGGTGACGGTAGTGCATGAAGCCAGAGACCCGACTCCCACTCATCCACAGCCAGCAGGCTGGCACGCTCAGCAGTATTGGTAGACCTTTTGAATAAGGTTATTCCGTACCAATCAGCCGAGTGGCTCATCCCACTGTCTCTGGAAAAATGAGTTTTTAAGCCGATCCGTATATAATATTCGTATTTCTTTATACTGTTACATTTTATTTTATATGGTTTTGGTAACTTCACAGTAAGCAATATAAAATGTTTTGTAATGTTCTAGATTTTGTGGTACGGAAACACTTTTGTCCAGATGTGACAACAATTTTCTTTGGATTATTTTATTGTTTCCTTCCGCTTTTTTAAATTAAATGTGACAAACATTATTATTTAAATTAGACCACGTAATAATCCAAAGTAACATTGTATACAAAAAATAACGTTCTAGTTTCGTTTTTTTTAATTAAAAGTTGAAGATTATTTTAAACCGATTTCAAAATCGAAAAAAAAATGCAAGTAGGAAAGCTCAAAGATGAATCAAAGTAATTATTATATCTTATCACAACGCCATTTCTTGAATTAGAGTTTTATAAACAGCTTACTGAATCCTTTGGATTTATTATCTCTTCGACAAAAGGGTGTATCAGGAAATCGTTTGCTAAATCAAAAGCCATCTATTAGCTAGGTGAACTTTTTAATGAAAAAGGTTATAATCGTTTTATGGAAAGTATATTTTTTTATGTTTTCACCTGGGTTTAAAAGATTGAAAAGGTGAATAAATTTATGTTAAATAATTTTTGGATTTTGAGCGTTTTTGCTGCAGTAGACAAAACATAATTGCTTATCTATTTACATCTTTAAACATAGTACGTTATGTGTTGTGTGTCTGTATACCTCATATAACAAGCATTAGTAACATTAAAGATTTATAGTTATTGTAACAGATGATTATAAAACGTCTGTTAATTTGTAATTTTACAGGTTAAATCACAAACATTAATTTATAACAAGACTTACTTTAGTCTAAAACAATGACATACGAAAGAGGTATGGAGGATCCACACTTTCTAACTACAAACCAGTTTGTTTAAATCAGGAAAGTATGTCCAGCAACCCATAAAACGCAACTAAGACCGCTACATACTCGTAGACCGCGTAGCCCTCTTTGATATCAGAAATAATATTGGCGTCTACGGCGTAGCCTCAAGCAACAATTGCTACGACGTAGCTGCGTAGCAACGTAGCTAAGCTCAATGGAACGATTGGCACCGTTCCTTTGATTGAACAATCAATGTTATGCGCCGTGAAAAACCTTGTTTTCTCTTTGTAATGTTAAAGGTAATATCGGTTTATTTTTCTTTCCGCCTTCGTGGCGCGTGCTAAATGGGAATTATTGTTTAGTAGAGTCTGTATTGTATAACAATATTTTATTACCATTATTGTGATTTTACATATGAATCAATATAACTATGGCCAACAAGACTGCGAAATCAAATTTATTAATTAACTATCAATTTTCACATAGTTTTTAAAACTAATTTGTTTTGAAAAACATATAAACAGAAGTGTCTTTTACTTTTACTAAAGTAAAAGACACTTCGATAAACATATTGCTTTAGAGAGTTTTGAATCTTTTTCTTCTTCATGCTCAATAAATACGAAAATGCTTTAGGTTCAAATTTGTAGATCCACAAACAGTACTTTCCCCTTTATTTGACTCAAATACAAACAGAAATAAACAGAAATTAATTCAATACTCCCACTTCAATAAACTTAATTAAATATTCACCAACAAACTTTTATAGGAACCAACAAACAACCGAAACAAGGCCTCGTGTTACTAAAATTAGATTTCGTAGCCGCTACGAGAATCGTAGCTCGTAGCGCGTAGCTCTTTGCTACGATAGTCGTAGCCGCTACGAATCCGAGCGTAGCAAAAGCCTAATTAGATTGGGCGTCTATGAAACTGAGATCAGAGGAAATCTGACGAATAAAGTCAACAGTCGATGTAGCTTGACTTTGTTATTTCCATGTATTCTGCCTTTGTAAGTGATTTATGTCGGTTTTTGCTCACAGAATATTTCTATTTTTTGGATTGAAATGAGCATTTTGTTTCGTTATTTGTTTAGTGGCTGCAAATAATTTTATAAATTAAATTTAGACGTTACTTATATGTCTGACGGGTTGAAAGTTATTGTTTATGGCTATTATCATAATTGCAGTTCTTAGTCATTCTTTTGGTGCTTGAATAATAATTACAAGTTTATAAAAAATAAAAATTGTATTGGAGCAGCGAGACGGCGGGGTTCGTTCCAATGATGGCTTTACTCCAAAACAACCAGCAGGACTATATATAAGCAGCAGCAGCATTAGCCTATAATGTTCCCACTGCTGGGACACAGGCCTCCTCTCTATGAGAGGGAGTGGGCTGTAATCCACCACGCGGGCCCAGTGCGGGTTGGTAGATGTCACATGTCTTCGAATTTTCAGTTCTAGGACATGCCGGTTTTCTCACGATGTTTTCCTTCACCGTTTTTGAGGGCAGCGGTGATGAAATAAATTATACAAAGTAATGCGCCTGCCTGGGTTCGAACCCACGGCTTACTGCTCGTAATTTGGGGCTGCCACCACTGGGCCACCGCTGCTTTCTCTATATATAGGGAAAATTAACAAAACGAACATTTTAAATTATAAGAATTGGTCTACAGTTTTCAGTGTCTCAAAGCCTTACAAACATCTTGATAATATCAGCAACTAACAAAAATCAATAGTAATAGCAAGCAGTTATTGGGACATTCGTAATGATTATAGAAAACCTACGATTTAAAAAGAATTTCCTTAACAGAAACTTTCGTAACAAATTTCTCCAAAACCGTAGGTACATAACTAACTAAATAAGTAGACACACTCCACTAAATCCAACGATCTTTTTCTCTATCGCAAAAAAGAAAGAGCCTTTATAAAGAACAAATTAATGATTACATGTTCAGGAAGTACTTACTAACTACATAGAACGGTTCTGTTTCTTAGAACCCTCGTGCTCTAAAGTAAATGTGTAACAATCATAATAATATGGGACCCGTTTCCTAGTATTTCTCTAGTATGTTCTCGATATTATTTGTCAGAAAATAATTGGGTACATATTTGAAGTAAACCAATTTGATTTGGTGTACAAGTACATTATTTCTTAAAGTATTCTCCTTGCTTAAGCTGACGTTGTCGCCCAAGCCCATAAAAAAGATGAATTCAATTCAATTCAATTTATTCAAGAACAATTCACATTGTCTTTGATATCACTAATCTATAAATAAAACTAACACATTTATGATAAGTACACTAAATTAGATAAAATAACAAAAAAATAAACAATAACATTACATATTAAAAAAAAAACCAATATCATTAAATATTAAAAATCAATACAATTAAAAATTCAAAATGTGGATATGTCATCGTCTATCGAATACAGATTCTCCAATAGGAATGCTCCAATATGAATTAAAAAAGAAAACTGTCTTTTTTTTAGATTATTAAATTCTGACGCATTTCATCGCAATTCCTCTCAAAACGAAAAAGGAAAACATCGTGAGGAAACAGGCATCTCCTTCAGAAATGCGAAGATATGTGACATCTATCAACTGACATACCCATGTGATGCATTTTAAAACCCATGTGATGGATTACAGTTCACTCCGTCCCATAGAGAAAAGATCTGAGTCATCAACATCACAAGGGGATGTTTAAAATAAGCCATATTTCATTTAATATACATTTGCAACGTAAACAAAAGGGTGTCTGTCACTATAATATGATACCTTTACATCGCTCTGATTTCTTGAAAAAAAGAAAAACATAAAACACACACAAAAGAAACACACAAAATCAAAACATCGCTCATCACTTGAAATAAGCCCTCGATATCCACCTAACCTAACTCGGTAATACAGGCGTTATTATACCATAATGTACCATACGACTGACGACTGACGTTTTTACTGATTGAGAAACGTGATGCCAAAAAAATCTCCAATTTACCTCCTTGGCCCAAAACATTCGATCATAAACAGGGCCATCTCCTAAACCTTATAGGAGCTGCGACGAAACACGCTCATAACCATCCCAAACATAATACCTGTATCCCTTGAGACAACAAGAGTACAGTCAGAAAAAGAGTTTGGTGAACTGACAAGAAATGTTACTGTGAAATGAGTAAAGTGGCTGAGTTATCAAGTAGTCGACAGTGGTTCGCATATTCAAGTGATTTCTTGTACGTGACGAACTAAAAAATGTTTAAGGCTTATTGATAACCTATAAGATGTATATTTGTAAACGTACTCAAAACATAAAATACATTGCTAGGCAATTATGTTTATGAGATAATAAAAAATAGTCTTTTTTATTTTTGTTTCCTAATGTTCATCACATAGCCAGTGATTGCACTATATAAAAATATATAAATGGAGGATTTACAGATGAAGGATTATTAATAACCTATAAGATGTATATTTGTAAACGTACTCAAAACTTAAAAGACATTGCTAGGCAATTATGTTTATGTGATAATAAAAAATATATACAAGGTGTTGTTTTGCAACCTCGTCAAATTTCAGGAGGTGGTCACAAAAGACATAAATAATCAATTAAAATTACGGTACCTAGTTAATTATTAATAAACGCTAATTTTTTTGGTTTTTTTAAGTTTGACAATATTTAAGAATAATCCCCTTAACGTGGTTTAGGGAGTAAGAAATTATCGAATAAACGTTTGAAATTGTTTGATTTGTGTAAGCGAGGTTATAGGGCAAGAACCAGACGGGCCGCGTTTAAAATATGGGTGGTTCACACTTACCGATTTCTGTAAAAAAGAAAAAAAAAGAAAAATTACCTACCTATTTTATTATTGATTCGGGACGAGAATCATTAGCATAGTTACCTCCTTGAATTTGACGAGGTTGCAAAACAACACCTTGTATATATATATATATTTTTTTTTTTAATTTCTGAATATTCATCACATAGCCAGTGATTGCACAATATAAAAATATATAGATGGAGAAAGGGCAGGCCTTTTCTTGCAGTGGAACACGGTGTAAACTAGCAAAAAAAAACAAAACAGAGTATTTCATTCATTTATTTATGGTAACGGAGTGCAAAAGAAACGTAGATTGAAACAAAAATGCTTACTACCTGCATATTCAATTTGTTGATAGTACATGTTTACATAACCGTACTTGTACTAAAGACATTTTTTTTGCTGTGGGTTTGCTCTTGAATCTAATCTAGGTCAGAGATGACAGAGACAAAGTCGACGAATGGTATGAACTTACCCAGAAGAAGCCTGTTCACTCTAACTTTGAAGATATTAGGGTTGTAAGCATTCGGAAACACAGACGCAGGCAGAGTTCCACTCATTTGCTGTGCGCATTATGAAAGACGTTTGAAAACGCTTAGTGTGAATTGGTGTAATAGCAAGAAGGTAGGTATTGTAACTTGCAGTGCGTCTAGATGGTAGAAGGGGACCGGTGGGATGAGGTCGTGGAGTTCTTGAGCACAGCTTGTGGAAGACTGACAATCATACAACGTTGCGGCGATGAGCCAAGCCTGCTGTAAAGCTTGGCATCCACCAAAGGTCGCCTCTTTTTTTTTGTGACAAACTTTGTTCTGTTTTCACCGAAATAACTTTCAGCGAGCGATAAAATTGATCGAAATTGTAGCAAGTCTGCCGGGAACAGAGTATGCTACATATTGTTTGTTTGTGTATGATAATAATATTCTTAACAAGTTTGAGAAAAAATATAAATGTTACATGTTACAGTTTAACTTCCCGTTCCCTTCTTAGCGTGTCGATGACAATCTAAATTGTGTCAACATAGAACTGAGCCACTAGTTTGGCGCCTTCAGTAGCTTTAAGCTTTTGGTCCCGGCTGTCGTTTGTAGATCCTTGACAGTCGTTACGAGTATTCGGAAGCCGAAAGTTTGACATCCATACTAAGGGGCATCGTATTACTCAGTTATTTGATTGAGGAGGTCAGATAGCCAGTCGCTTCATGTGAAATACTGATATTTAGCTGCATCTGGTGAGACTGGAAACCGACCCCAACTAAGTTTGGGAAAAGGCTAGGCAGGATGATGATTAGCGTCATGAGTTCCTGTACTGAACTAACAACATTGAAGCATTAAGTGCCCCATCTTTATTTGTCAGTTCTTCTTCTCCCGTTCAGCTCAGCTCAGCTCAAAGTATTATAAAATCAAGTGGTTTTCAGAAAAATATTTACAAGTCAGCAAGTTGGTTGCGGGGTAATCTAAGAAGGGTGCGAGAAACAACAAATAATAACATACTATTATCTGAAGAGTAAGGCAGAGATATATCTAAAGTTCAAAAAATAATAATTTTATACTGCAAGTTATCAGGGTAGGTAGGTAGGTAGGTATGTTAACAATGAAAACGGGATTTTTCCCATGTTTACTATTTGTTTTGAGTTCCCGATATTTCGGTGCTGTTGCAAGCACCATGATCACGGACTATTTATGTCATTTTCAGTGTTAACTGATACTGACCATGTCAATATTGCAATTTGTTATGTTTGATTTCCATGTAATAGCTGGTCAAATGCCAACCACTCGATAAGCAAAGTTAATAAAAAAAAAACAGAATACTCACCTTTGGAGTAAAAAAAACTTGAAGAGGTGTCAAGGGACACCCGGATGGAACGAAGTTCCTTTCACGTACATAATATCAATACATTTTAGATTTAAGTTAGTGTGCGAAAAATAAAATATTTAATATAAGGAAGATTAATCCTTAATTCGAAGCAATACGTCTTACTTAACTGCACAACCGAATTTGTACTTTGTAGTTCGGTCACTCAAAATAATAATTATATCTATCCTTACTCACATACACACCCCAATTGTACGTAATTTAAGGAAATTTCAACTTTATTTTAAAGAAATAAAGCTTACAATAGCTTACTATAGCAAAAAGTGTCGTGACAACTTTTCGTAAGAATTTTTTCCGTCTAGCCCCCTTTCACAACGCGCGATAAGGAACTTCGTTCGTTTGTTTGACGACACGGCTGGCGCAGTGGTTGAGCGTTCGACTGCTGTGCTACGTGTCGCGGGTTCGATCCCCGCACGGAACAAATATTTGTAAGGGTCTGGCTGTTTGTGTATGTGAGTTTATATGTTTGTGAACGCACCCACGATACAGGAGAAAGTCCTAGTGTGGGGCAACGTTTTTTAAAAAACAAAAAAAAAAAAAACAAAAAAAAAAAACTTATAACAAGGATGGTAAAATTCATAGATTTTGCCGTCAAATTTCGGCACAGTTCACTGAAAATTCCCAGGAACCGCGAACGTGAAACGCGTTAAATATTCTAATACTTAGTTAGCTTCGGTCAAATTCGGTTACAACGGAAATTTGTCATGCACCCGTGCAGGCCGCGGCCGGATTTACATACAAATGAATAGTATTATATTATCTTTGCATAATATCGTCCGCAGATCTGAACAGGGATCCGGGTGATTTGAGCCGAGATGAGTTATAGCCTAGGTATTTTGATGTAGTATTAATTTTTCTGGTGAAAATGCTGTACACTTTTGATGAATCGAATTTTCAGTAAAAATTAAAGGCATGATCATATAATGCTAAAAAGTATTTTAACAATTGAATCAACTTTTTGAGATCGGCCTTGCTATATCATCATCATGCGGCCTTTATCATTTAGGGTAGGCGCAACTCTTTCTCTTTCTTCCATTCTCCTCTGACACCCTATCTTCTATGTCCTTCCTCACATAGTCCAGTTTTTTAGGGTTCCGTACCCAAAGGATCAAACGGGACCCTATTACTGAGACTTCGCTGTCCGTCTGTCCGTCCATCCATCCGTCCGTCTGTCACCAGACTGTATCTTATGAACCGTAACAGTTAGCCAGTTGAAATTTTCACAGATTATGTATTTTTGGTGCCGCTATAACAATAAATACTAAAATCAGAATAAAATAATTATTTTAATTGGGCTCCCATACAAAAAAGTTGCTCGTTTTTATAAATTATGATACGGAACCCTTCGCGCGCGAGTCCAACTCGCACTTGGCCGGTTTTTATTTATCTCTCCCTCCGCTGAAGATTTTCATCAAGCATTTTTTCCATGCAGCTGCATTTATAGCTGTTTTCAAATTCAAATTCAAATTAGTGTAACTAAATGTGGACGTACGACTCAAAATCATAAAGTTCAACATTCATTGAAAAATTTCGACCAATCCATTAAAACAAAGTTAATTCCTAACCCATTTTTCTGAACCTCAATTCGGTTGAAACTACCACAACAGCACTAACACCGAACAGTCTGTTCAATTACAGTGAGAAAGTATAACGATAAGGGAATTACCGGGCAAACAGTTCCTCTCTCAAATTGCTTGTTGGCTACTGTTACCGCAGCACTATCAAAAATTAACTAATAAAGGGTTAATTGTGTCTTTATTGGGATGCTCGTGGCTAAATAATAACAGACGCGCGAGTCGATCTTTAATAATAATAATTTCATTTATTTCAGGCAAGCATAACCCATATACAGATAATATAACATTGTCATAAAATTAAATTAAAATTAAATACAATAAATTACTAACACAAACTAATTGACTCCAAATAAATTTATAAGAGTTAAATATAAATAAAATAACAATAAAATTAAAATTACAATATTCAAATTACAATATTCAAATTACAATATTCAAATTACAATAAAATAAAAATCAAAATAAAAAAAAAACAAATCATTAAATTACAAATTTCGCTCCAGCATAGGCAGAGGTACATGTCTGCTGGAACAATGCCGGATGAAAGGGCAGTCCAACCTTCCCCCAATCATCGCCAAAACGGTGTTGGAGCTGGCCCGCACTCTGCGCGCCAGAGACGCGGCGCGTTTACGCATCGTCGCGTGAAAGCAGTCAGTGTGCGCTTCTGCGAACATACCCGACGCGCTACAGTATCGAGGCAACCCCATCACCGCCTGAATGCGTTATTGAATTGGACGCGGACGGCGCTGTAGTCTCTTTTAGTGTAGTGCGCCCACAAACTGCACGAGTATAGCGATGTACAGACGCTCTAAAGAGCGTAACTTTTACCTCGCTTGAGCACCGCGCAAATCTGCGGGCGATCATATTCGCTTTAACAGACAGCGCCCTCCGTTCCCTTTCCATGTCTACGTGGTCTGTGAGGTTTACAGTCAAAATATGCCCAAGGTATTTAAACTGACTAACTCTTTCCAGAGGAACACCATAGAGCTTGACAGGTGGTATGCTCTCGGGACATTTCGCACTGGCGGTCTCAAAGATCATACACTGGCTTTTCTTTACGTTATACAATAAACCGTGACCACAAGCATATTCCTCGCATATCTTTAACAACTTCCTCAAGCCGCAAACCGAAGCGCTCATCAGCACCATGTCGTCAGCATAACTTAGATTATTGACACAAGTACCGTCAATGTGACAACCGACATGCTGACTGCTAAGCGCCACGATCAGCCCGTTAACATATAAGTTAAACAGGGTAGGAGATGTTAAGCCACCTTGCCTGACTCCGCATTCGAGCTGATACGCATCCGACATTGCCCCCGCCCACCTAACACTATTAGACTGGTGCGCATACCAGTACTGGAACATCTTGATGAGCTCCGGTGGCAAATTTATGCTCTTCAGCTTGTCCCACAGCAGGTCATACGCTACAAGGTCGAAAGCCTTGTATAAATCAAGGAAGCACGCGTATATGGGTGTTTTTCGATCTGTGTAGTATTTGACGGTATGCTTAAGGCACAATATAGCACTTTCAGTGGACAGCCGGGGACGAAACCCGAACTGGTTATCGTGCAGAGTTACCGACATATTTAACTGTGCGTTAAGCAAACCGTCAAACACTTTAGCAGTTACAGTGGCAAGAGAAATAGGCCTGTAGTTACTCTTATCCGTAAGGTTAAGCCGTGTTTGCCGAGGTTGGTCTGTGGATGGGTAACCATAATTACATACTGATTTTTCACCTTGCTTCGGAAAGCACGTTAAGCTGTTGGTGCCGGCTGTCATTTGTAGATTTTTGACAGTCATTACGAGTAGACAGAAGCCAAAAGTCTGACATTCAGTCTCACCAAGGGGTATCGTATTAACCAGTTACTGGGTTGTGGAGGTCAGATAGGCAGTCGCTTCATGTAAAATACCGGTACACAGCTGCATCCGGTTAGACTAAAAGCCGACCCCAAGACAGTTTGGGAAAAGGCTAGGCAGATGATGAGTGTCTTTATTGGGATACCCTATGACCTACCTTTGCTTCGCACGTACTGAGATGTGCTGACATTTTGGAGCATAGAGATTTCTGTGTTATATACATATTTATATTACACACTTAGATCTTTGGGGACAAGCATAATCACTATTATGTGTTACCGGAGGTTCATGGCTAAATAATAACAGCCAGCCGGCTGAGTCGACCATCACGTTAAGCCATAAGTCCCGTCTGTCTTTCCAAGATCAATAATTTAAATCTTTTAATTTTTGTATGAAAATCTGATGAACTAAAATAATGACGAATTTTTAAAAGTCATAAAACATTATGATTTTAGTAATGTACATATTTTTATTATTAATCATTTTATTAAAATAAATAAAATTACATTTAAATCCACTTTCAATTAATTTTTACAAATTAATATTCATTCCTACTCGTAACATGGTCCAGAGAGGTTGCTGGTGTTTTACAAATAACCCTGTTTATACTCCATTATTATAATACATATTGTATGGTTTTGCATCCTCATCAAAATTCAGGAGGTTGTCAGATAAGACATAAATAATCAATTTTAATTACGGTACCTAGTTAATTATTAATAAACGCCGATATTTTGATTGTTTAAGATTGTCAAAATTTCAGAATAACCCCCTTAACGTGGTATATAAGAAATTATCGAATAAATGTTTAAGATTGTTCGTATGTACGAAAGCGCGGTTTTAAGGCGAGGATCCGACGGGTCGCGTTCACACGGGTGCTTTACAATAATACCGATTTCCGTAATTAAGAAAAAATATTACCTACCCATTTTATTATTTTTTCGAGTCGAGAATCTTTAGCATAGTTACCTCTTTGAATTTGACGAGGATGCAAAACAACACCTTGTATATATTCTATTTTGCCACCCAGTTGTGCCGACTCATGTCGATACGAACAAATGTGTAGAACCTCTTACTTAATAGTGTGCGACCGAGGTCATTTTGTCCAGTATTACGAAGAAAACAAACTGTAAAGAGCTTTTTAACTTCGTTAAGATACTAAGATACGGTTTCCAGCTAGCACCGGCGACTTTAGAGTCCTTATTCGCAATAAAATATAGCTCCACATTGACTTGTACAATGTTCACAAAGTTGCTTTCCACAAGGAACAAGTCAGTAACAATAACTGAAGTGGTAGCGAACCACTTAGGAATAAATGCAGGTTTTCTAGTTACTAAATGCTAAATAATAATACACGCACGGGTCGATCATCAAGGTTAAGTAGTGCTTGCCGAGGTCAGTCCATGGATGGGTGACTATCAGTACATACCGAGTTTCCTCTGTACCTCTAAAAGCACGTTAAGCTATTGGTCCCGGCTCTCATACGTAGATTTTTAACAGTTGTTGCGAGTAGTCAGAAGCTCGAAAGTCTGACAACCAGTCTTACCAATGGGTAAGACCGCCATTGTAACCATAAAATTAGCAGTTTTGTAAAACCGTTAAGTTTTATTTTTAGTGCACAATAGGGATGATGACTGGGTAAAGAAAACGAAATTCTGTTTTGTCCGTCAATCAGGTAATACAAAAATATTAGATACGTATTTTTTGTTTTATCGAGTTAACAAAAGAATACTTAGTTAAAACGCATTAAAGTTGGAGAGTGGGGGCTCACTACGTCACAACTAGGTATAAAATGTACTGAGCCGTGACGTCATGCGCCATTTCAACTCAAAATATCACCGTAATTTTACGATTACGTGAAAAAAGAAAAAATACGTGTCTAATACTTTCTAATAATCTACCCGATAGACAAATAAAAAAAAATGAGTCACCATCCCTATTAAGTTTTATTCTTTTCTATCGCATTACCATGTTACAGGGTAGCGGAGCTCAGATAGGCAGCCACTCCATGTAAAATACTGGTATTCAGCTGCATTCGGTTAGACTGGAAACCGAGCCCAAAAATATGTTGGTTTCCCAGGCTTCGGGAAATTCATCTGCTGAACACACGTTTGTTAGCTATTGTTTTTTTTTTTCATTATAAGGTAATTACTCGTAAATCCATCTACGTTCTTACAATATTCTAATGAATTATTTTAAGGTAGTTTTTAACCCCCGACCAAACAAACTTATAACACCCCTCTTTTTTGGTCGGGGGTTAAAAAGAGGGGTGTTATAAGTTTTTTTTGAATAGAATAGAAATCGTTTATTTGCCAATAATGTAGGTATACAGAATATGATGGTCATTTTGATGAGCGTCCCGATACATTTTGCCTTACGGCGTGCAAAATTACCAAATGTCAATAAATTAAATTGAAAATGGCAGAAAAATCAAGTACTTACAAATGTCAATGAAATAGATTTTAAAAAAAATGCCAGAAAAATTAAATACAAATGTCAATAACAGAAAATCAAGTACAAATGTCAATAAATTAAATCTCGACAAATTAAACTACCAAATGTCTACAAATTAAGCTTTGAATGTCAGAAAATTCAACTAATAAATTCAATTACAAATGTCAATAAAATGGCAAAAAAATTAAATAACATTAGAATTGCAATACAAATTAAAGATAGAAATGTCACTAAATTAAATTACACGGAAGCAGCACACAACCCATTAACAGAAAGTTTTGTCATTAACAAAATCTTTAATTGCATAGTAACACTTGTCCAGTAGCAGTTTTGTTAGCTGTTTTTTGAAAACTTTTATGGGTAACTCTTTTAATTGTATCGGTAATTTATTATATATAATTGGACCCATGGTTAAAATATTGTTTTTAAGTAAAGACGTTTGGTAACCACCTGTGTAAAGTTGATCTTTTTATTGTGACCTTATTGGTCCTGAGCGTTGTCTTTTATCCACTACTGACGTAAACAGGTGCTTGTTCCTTCTAACGAATAGAGCAACTTCTAGTATATACAAAGATGGCAATGTAAGTATTTTTAGAGATTTAAAAACAGGTTGACAGCTTTCTGTAGTTTTAAGACCTGTCATTGATCGAAGGCAACGTTTTTGGGCCCTAAATATTCTTTCTCTCTCACTGCAGTTTCCCCAGAATATGACACCAAATCTTAGTGAGGAAGCAACTAAACCATGGTATGCTGTCACTAATGTGTTTATGTTAACTCTTTTTGAAAGGCTATAGAGAACATATGCCGTTCTACTTAATTTATTGCACAAGTTTTCAGCTTGATGTTTCCATGTCAGTTTATTGTCGACGTGCACTCCTAGGAATTTTGTTACTGTAGTCGTATCTACGTTTTGGTCATCATATTTTATTATCATATTTTCTGGCTCTAGCCGCTGGTAGAAATGCATGACTTGTGTTTTATTTAGATTTATCACTAAATTATTTTTATTAAGCCAATCTATTATAGTTTTAAGGGTGTCGTTTATATCTTTTTTGTATTTCGTTTTATCTATGCATTCAATTAAAGCTGTGCTGTCGTCCGCAAATAATGTCATTGGATGGTGAATCTGACGATGAGTTTGACGTGTGTATCTGTGTATCTGTGTGTCTGTCTGTGGCAACGTAGCTCCAAAACGGATGAACCGATTTTGATAAAATTGGTGTCATTTGAAAGGTATTTTAATCGAGAGTGTTCTTAGTTATGTTTCGAGAAAATCTGCTCAGCCGTTTGAAGCTCATCACCTTTTTTCTAGTTGATGCAGGGATTAAAACAACTTCTACGGGTCTAGTTGATTGAAAATTTGAATTCTTGTCACTTGTGACCATGGGCATCGCCAGGGGGGTAGGCTGCACATCCCCCCTCCCCCCTAAAAGCTCAAGTTTTTTTTTTTAATTCATATCTTTCCTTGATTTCGTTAATAAGCGAGAAGAGGCGCAACACCAAGAAAAGTGGAAGAAATGGGAGGAGACCTATGCCCAGGAGTGGGTCAGTCAAGGCTAAGAAAAAATAATTTAAGTTTAAAAAGCATGAAATAAAAATTATATTAAAAATTTAAAAAACCCCCGACAGACAAAACCTCTAAAAAAACAAAAATAAAATTAATCCAAGCGTCGTAGCGTCGGGGGACCGCTAAGTAGACCGCTTCGCTTAGTACATACACTAAACAAAGCGGACTTTTTTAAATTTTTAATTTAATTTTTCTATTTAAAGATGTTGTAAGCTTTAGAAATTCGGAAAAAAATAATACCTTAAAAACCTTACCTTAAAAAGGAACAAGCAACAAGAAAAACGTGTCGTAAAAAAACGCAGGGTGCTTCCAAATTTGCCCAGAAGACGTTTTCATTATTCTACGCGGTGTCACTTGATATACGAGTGCGTACGCAGCGGTGTCATTAAGTCTCGTTTGAAAGGGTCTAGTACTTGAGCAAGTCGTTTGTAATAGTTTATGTCATCATCGACCTGGACTAGGCTAACTGGATGCTTCTGAATATTCAGATGATGATGGTATTCAGATGTATTTTATATGGAGCGACTGATCTGACTCTCACAAACCAGTTAGTACTGGTTAATACGATACTCTTTCGAGCCACCTATAACGACTGTCAAAGAACTTTAAATGACAGCCGGGACCAACGGCTAAACGTGCTCTTCGAGGCACGGAGGAATCTCGCTATGTAGTGGTTGGTCACCCATCCACGGACTAACTTAGGCAAGCGGCTTAACGAAAAGATGAACCCGAGAGGATTTCATTGATTAGCCACGAGCTCCTGTTGAAGCCAACCATCGCTCACTTTAGTAAATGTTGTTCAGTCGCAGCTTTGGGAATGCGGTTTAAAACAATGTAGTTTTTAGGGTTTCGTACCTCGAAAGGAAAAAACGGAACCCGTATAGGATCACTTTGATGTCCGTCCGTCTGTCTGTCTGTCAAGACCCTTTTTCTCAGGAACGCGTAAAGGTATAAAGCTAGAATTTATATCAAATATTAAAATCTACTGCCCTTTGGAGCTCTGAAAAAATCAAACTTCTAAGCCAACGCAATCAAAAGATACAGCCGTTTATGCTGCAAATTTCCGCAAATTTTCGACACTCGCAAAGGAATCAAAACCTACAGGGTACTTCCCGTGAACTCAGAATATTGAAATTTGGTACGAAGCAACGTCTTATAGCACAGAAAAAGGAAAAATTGCGAAAATCGTAAATTTTAAGTTACATCATATAATAAAAATAATTTTAATAATAACGGTTTTAAAAGAAAGGAACCCTCGGTGCGCGAGTCCGACTCGCACTTGGCCGATTTTTTTGTATCAAAACTACTTGAAAATATCTTTGAATTTATTGTTCCACTGTCCAAGTCTCCTTTACCAACAAAGAAGAAATACATCGAACGAATTACGTGTTATAAATTGAAGTACAATTTTATTTTAAAAAGTATGTAACCTCGAAACACACATAGGAAAATAATGTTCGCCTAACACAAATCATTTGTAGGAATAATAGAAGAAGGAACAATACTAAATCAGATTGTTCTACATAAAGGCTTTAATATATTTCCATGTTATAACAAGGCATCAAAAAGCGAGTAACCCATCTTTAAACCAAACGGGCCTCATAACGGATGGCTCGAATAATTTAATAATTCACTCTCCTCCCGTTCACTGAAAATATTATATCTTAAGCTCTATTGTTACAATCATAGTGATTATTTTCCTTTGAACATATAATTATGAATGTATTCTTTATATTCGTGGTATTTGACATAGCCATTGTTATTCTATGAGCATGTGTTCGTATTTTTACATGTAACGCCTTTATACAATATGTATGAGAGAACTGATTAATTTTTGAAAGGTAATATTTTTTGTACGTGTTGATCTGGTTTTGTGGCTGTTCGCAGATGGTGTAATGGGCTGAGCATGTAAATGTTCGCCAGAAAGACATTTTATTCTTGCTTAACGTATTCTCAAACAAAGATTTTGTCGTAAACATTCTTTTTCCCATTTTGGACGGGCTATAATTATTTAGAAAACCAATGTTAAATAAAAAGTAATAACAATGAAACGAACTACTCATGTCGTCGTATCAGAAGCTCTCCGTCAGATATAAATAATAAATGATGTATATTTTGCAGTTTTTTTTAAGTAGGTTTTTACAAACACTTTTACACGACATTTTTTTTTATAAACTAGTTGGGGCCGGTGTTTCGTACCTGACTACTCTGAGAAGAAACAGTCGAAACAAACTCAGAGGTTCTCTGTTAACTTGTTACTCTTTTAAAGTCCAGACATTGCTCAATTTACATGAGGACTATGCAGATTAGTGTCTGAAATGGCCTTTTGAAGAAAGAACCACACAGATTTGAGTGGACCTGTCCAGTCAGTGCCAGCATTTGTCAGTTATCGTGTAGCTCGACTTTTAACTCCAGGAGCTCAACGAAACGACGAACAATAACAAAGAAAGGACATATGGGTAGGTCGCTTAAAGTACTCAAACTGCCAGATAGTGGTGCGAGAAAAAAAATGTGACCTACATGGTCCTCACATTCACAATAATTAATTAATAATAATTTACGAAATGAATTAATATATTAACGATCTGCTGCATATCTGGTAGCCGTTTAATAATAATTTGGACTAAACAAAAAATTATGAAGGACGAAAACTAAGTCCTACTGGCCTACCATGACGTCTTAAAACATCATTGTTTTGCTCCTGTTCCAGTGTGGGAAAGAGATGGCGCTAGACATCCTGAATAGCTCCGTCTCTTTCCCACACTGGAACAAGAGTAAAACAATACTGCTTTAAGACGTCACGGTAGGCCAGCAGACATGTATTCTGGCTGACGACTGACTGAGCAAAAAACTTGTGTAATTTAATTTACACAAGTTTTTTTTTAATAATTTACGCAACCTATTCCTTACTTTGTTTGCTACTGAACACAAGTATTTAACATGGAGTGACTGGCTATCTGACCTCCATAACCAAGTTACTGGGTAATATGATAGCCATAGGTAAGACTGGTGGTCAGACTGCAGGGCTTCTGACTACCCATAGCAAAATTAAGAAAGACAGTCAGGACTAACTGCTAAGCATTAACTTGTTGGTGTCTAGGTTACAACAAAGAACTGAACCAATCTGAGAACTCTTAAATACAAAATATAAAAGATTTTTGTTTTGGAGCAGCGGTGGTCCAGTGGTGGTAGTGACTTAAGAGCAGTAAGCCGTGCGTTCGAGCCAAGGCAGACGCATTACTTTGTATAATATATTTCATTACCGCTACTCTCAAAAACAGTAAAGGAAAACATCGTAAGAAAAAATTCGAAGACAATTGTGACATCTACCAACACGCACTGGGCCCGCGTGGTGGATTACAGCCCTCTCCCTTTCATAGAGAGGAGGCCTGTGTCCCAGCAGTGGAAATATTATAGGTTGTTGATGATGAAAAGATTTTTTTAGAAATTCCTTGAATAGGTAAATATAATAAATTTAATTAATTTTGCAATTCCCATCTTCTTATACCTCAAGATCCAATTAAACACGACCGCCTAAAATTTTAATCCAGCTGAACTAACGGATAATCCATTCCGGGAATCGAATCTACCTACAATCGATTCTCGGTCCGTTCATCAATCGTACTAAGGGTTGTAATAGATAAATTAAAACAGAAGATCGGCTACACACAACGTGTGATAACAGGCGCGCATATCTCCTAGAAAAATTATGCGCTTCGGCAATCATCGGAAATACGAACACTCGAAGATGAATTTCATACAGAGGTGAGCTTATATAAAGCAGAGAAAGGTGAAATTTAGAAGCCGTGCTTAAGAGAAGAGTAACATTAAATTCTAAAAGATGAATAGTACCTTTCCGGAGCGCATACGTTTTCTGGTTTAACTGAATGTACAGTGAAAAAATCTTGCGGAAGCTATCACACGAACCTGGGATAAAAAGAAAGGCCTACATTCAGGGTGTGGATGTTGAATTTAATGCTGACACCAATCACAAACGAATGCCAGTTGCGATTGAAGTTGCACCAACTGTAGGCAAAGCGTGCCCATTTTTGCGGGCATTTTCAGTCGTTATATAGATCCGGCCTTCTGTATCTATTTTCTCTGTGTAAGAGTCTTTGTGGGAATCCAATAAAGAGACCGGCCGTTCATTGTTTGCGTTAACTCAATTTATAAAAGAATCGATATGAATAATTTATGCGGTCGGTATTGATACCACTTGGATTCGGCCGTCACTTCCGAAGTATTAAAATACCATTTACATGAATTTTCTTTCGAGTTTTTTTGAGCTTTGACTTTGTGGTTTTGGGTTCTCAGTATTTTTATTGAATAAATGAATATTTTATTTTATTTAAATATGGCTCTGATTACTGGAGCGAAAATCTAAGAAGCTTTTTGTTGTTATACTGTTCTGTTTTGTGCAGAATAGTCATTCAAAAGATTACTCAATACAAACAGGCAATGTACTAATCAAAAAGTTAGGCAGAGGTGTACCATACACCAGGGCTGCGGGTTGTTCGAAAGAGCTACCGCGGCATACAAAGAAATAAATATGGAATACAAAGGACGAAGAAGGAACATGGGTGGGTTTTAGTCAGTACAAGTCTGACACTCCCTCCCGCTCCGCGACTTCTCCCGCTCTGGGCAGTCATTTGATGATTTCCCATCCGCAAAAAAAAAAAAAGGTGTACCATACACACAGGTGTATTCTGATGGCCAGTCACATTTAAGAAGCATTTAATTGGAGGTGAACCTATTGCCATCATCCAGTCACAAATAACAACTAAAGCGAAGACTGTGTGGGATAAGAAATTTTAGATGTAAAAACCCAATAACATTTTATCTGACCTAGGACTCGAACCAAAGACCTCATGATCAGTAGAGGCACTTGCGCCTATTTGATCAACGAGGCAGGACAGTCAGGTTCATAGTCAAAAGCAGAGCGAGCAGCGGTGGCCCAGTGGTAGCAGCCCCGACTTACAACCAGTAAGTCGTAGGTTCGAACCCAGGCAGGCGCATTACTTTGTGTAATTTATTTCATCACCGCTGCTCTCAAAACGGTGAAGGAAAACATCGTGAGGAAACCGGCATGTCCTAGAACAAAAAATTCGAAGACATGTGACATCTACCAACCCGCACTGGGCCCGCGTGGTGGATTACAGCCCATTCCCTCTCATAGAGAGGAGGCCTGCGTCCCAGGAGTGGAACAATATAGGCTAACTGCTACACGGGAACATAAAAGCGTCGAGAAAAGGTGCTCGGTTCGCTTGGTCATTTCCTATAGAGAAGAACCGGCAAGAAACTCCATGGCTACTCTTTTACTAATTCGAGCACTATTTCAAAATTTCATTTCCATCCGATACACACAATTCTTCATAAAACTCAACAAATATTAAATTTCGTTATTAAAATGTGGTCACCAAAATTTTCAAAATGATTTAAACATGAAACCGCTGGGAACTTCACCATTTGTGAAGTGATAAATTTATTATAAGCAAATGAGCACTATTGGTCGCTTTATTTTACGTCCAATTAGTGGTTATTGAATAAACTAGAATGTAGCATATTGTGGAGTTGTTAATTACTCATAGTGTGGTTTAAACTTTTAGAAAACTAAAATTATGTTGGTATCACGCTCAATGTTCATTCTAAAATTATATCTAAAATAGTCCAATTAGTTATGACAGCAAATAACACTCTTTGCAGCAGTTACAGCAATTATTGTGCCGATAGTCGTGTCGGCCAATGGCTTAATAGCCAACATCTGAGGAGGTACTCGATTGGCACCCGGATCAAGCCACGACGCGTAATGTTCGGCACACCTCTCTCAAGAACCCTGACCACCGGCCCCGGCAGCTCAGACCCAGTTCCTGTTGACGGTAGGCTACTATTTATGATATAGGAACTAATAATATTTAATATCTATTTTATATAAGAATACTTAAAATGTAGAAGCTGCGTTGTAAGAATTAACAAAGTAATAATAATACTGCGGTATAAATATATGGAACAAAATGGATTACTAAATAAAAAAAACGGGCCAAGTGCGAGTCTTACTCGCTCACAGGGTTCCATAGCCCCAAACAATATAATGACAATGTTTTGAACGGTCATTCATTAGTAAACCTTCACTCAACCGCAAAACTAAATTTGTTTTTCATAGTAAGTTAATGAAAAACAAAGTTACTGCTGCAGTTTGGTGAAAAAGTACCATATCTCAAAAACTACATATCAAATCTTATTCAAACCAATTTTCGTTGAAAGTTTTTTTACGGTCTACATCCCCATATTTTTTTCAGATTTTTTCTCCTGTTACTTTAGAAATTAGAGGGGGGGACACTCGTTTTACCACTTTGGAAGTGTCTATCTTTCAAACAATTGACTTTGAAAAAAAATGGTTTCTGGAACCTCAATGTCATTTTTAAAGACCTATCTATAGACACCCCACACGAATAGGTTTGATAGTTTTTTTTTTTTAAATTCAATTTCAAGTATGGGGGGATATCCTTATCTATATTTTTTTTTAAATTTTGTACAAAAATCATAATGCGGTTCACAGAATACATCTACCTACCAAGTTTCAGCTGTGTAGTCCTAATAGTTTCAAAAGTGGCTGTGATACGGACGGACAGACAGACAGACAGACATGACGAATCTATAAGGGTTCCGTTTTTTGCCATTCGGCTACGGAACCCTAAAAATGACCTATTCGAATTTGACACAAACGAATCCCATTCTAACAAAACTTTCGTTTATTCATCGTTCCAAATTCATTGATGCGAAAACATATAAATAGGTAGCTATTATCAACAAAACAGCTGTTTCCGTTGGTAACAGTTGTTCTAATAATGACTGGGACACGGCGAACAAAGCAATACTTTGAATTAAATGTCCGCCACAACGGAACGGACGCTGATTGGAGGCGCGCTACTGAGAGGTTGTCGTCGTGTTTTTTAATTAACGGTAAGTAATTGAATTGAATGCTAATTGATTTACAATTAAGAGGGGCTGAAGAATGATTGTGAATGTTAATTGTAAAGAATGGGGAACATTATTCTTTTTGTCGAGTCGTGGTGCTGCTGTGACTTTTCTTTGGAAAGTCAATAACAAGTTTGTCGTGGATGTTTGATGACCGATAAGATGGAAATATTAGTCATTAAAAGACAGGATGTGAACGCCCTCTTCACGAAGCCGTCAACCAAGCATTACAGAATGCCTCAAACTAACTAACCCTATGCAAATTTATTCCTATTGCTGGGAAACAATTTTTTTTTTGGGGTGAAGATCACTAATGCTGATGGATGTGTCACAGTCAAATCAAGTATTTCATACAAAAATAAATACATTAACATTGCATCTAATTCGATTCCCTGTTATTAACAAAAACAAAACACCGGAAAACTTTCCTCAATTGAAAAACATCCCTTTAGATTACATCAGAATAACAACTGAACTACCTACCCTTGTTAGTTACCCGGGTGCTCGTTATAATGTCATTTAGACACACGCAACACTTGTTTTTTTTATACCAATCACATTAAAGAATCAGCCAAACTGGTACGGATAAAATGTGGTCCGGCTGTAGACATACTATAACTTAATATCACCCCTGTAATCCCCGAAGGGGTATGCAGAGGTGTACAGTTACGTATAATAATATAATGTATGGTCGCGGCGGACCAAGAAGAAGATGGCGGGACACCTTGGATGGCTTTCTCGTTATTTGGCGAGAAGAGGCAAAAAACAGAGAAAAGTGGAAGGAATGGGGGGAGGCTTTTGCCCAGGACTGGGAAAGAGTCGTGGCAGACCAAGAAGAAGATGGCGGGATACCTTGGATGGCTTTCTCGTGAATTGGCGAGAAAAGGCAAAAAACAGAGAAAAGTGGATTGCCCAGGAGTGGGAAAGATCAGGCTAATTAAAAAAAAAATACACGCAGCAATTTTTAAAAGTGATATTATCCCACTGTGTTAATTAAGGTTTTGCGTTTTTACGAACATGGAATTTTGGAAGACATACTATTACGAAATAGGTCTTATGTCAACGTGGAAACCGTAATTTTACGAGCAAATCACTTTTCAGTTTTGCTAAGTTATTATTTATTAGTTATTATTGTTAGTGACTGTACCTAATAGTACACCCAAATTTCGCCAGTTATGTGTAAGTTCCAAGTAATAGAGCGCGATCATAAAGCCATCAAATGGGCACAAATCTAGACTTTGCTTATCCCTTCGGGAAATATTGGCGAGATGTTATATCACGTTTCCAATACTACTACGGCGTATGAAGAACAAGGTGCAAAGTTCTTCATCCCCATGATGTAACTTTAGAAAAGGAATCCCCCGACCAGACGGGTGTTGTGTCTGGTGGCTACATAGTGCCCGACAGATGTTGTCAGGCTTTACTTTACTTAATATTATAAAGCTGAAGAGTTTGTTGGTTTGTTTGTTTGAACACGCCAATCTCAGAAACCACTGATCCGATTTAAAAAAATCTTTCATTGTTAGTTAGCCCATTTATCGAGGGAGGCTATAGGCTATATATCACGCTACGACCAGGAGCGGAGCAGCAATGAATAATGTTGCGAAAACGGGGAAAATGTAATGCAGACGAAGTTGCGCTGGACAGCTAGTATAGTCTAAAGTCGCAGATAACTTTAACTGTGTAATTTGAAGTTTGATGTTAGTTCGTTCTTTATTTGTGTCATAGATGGCGCTGTTGTACTTTTTTGTACAATGTTTCTGTAGTAATTTTAGTACAGCCGCTACCCTACCCTCAAAAATAAAATCACAGCACATGAAACAAAATTCATTGATATACAAATATTTTGATTGTCGACATGATATATCGTTAGTAACACGAACAGTCAAAAATAAATTCACGAACAAAATTGTATGGAGAGCATACAATGAATATTTTCGGAAACGTGTATTTTTTATGGGCTTAGGCATATTGAATTTTCATAGTTTATTGTTTTTGTTATTGTGAAAAGTGCGTAAACGATGAGAACAAGAATAATCGTCTATAACGATACATCGCTTTGGGGATTCTGGGGTATAATCGGTTTAAGGACTGAACTAAGGCCAGTCCTATGCGATTAAATGAGAATTTGTGATAGTTTGATCACCACCATACAATAACCGCCATTTTCCTAATAATATTAAGAGGTATTAGTTTGTATTTAGGGGGTACTCTTCGGAACTACACAACCGATTCCAAAAATTCTGTCACTAACGGAAAGCTACATTATTCCCGAATGCCATAGGCTACATTTGAAATACTTCTGTGAGTTAATTTCCGAACATAACGGCAGTTCTATTAGTTAAGTAAACACACGAGTAGAGGACATTCATTCGGGCGAAATGTCCCCACTATCTAACAGATTTGAAACAAGTGTCATTCGAAGCGTCAGGCAGGAAAGATTTTTTTTGACTATGGCCACATTCTTCATATATGTGGGGTTTACCTGGAATACCTGAATATTTCAACCGAACCTTACCTAATTTAACCTATGGCGATATCCATGGTCCTTTCATCTCGTATCCCGCACGAAATTCATCTCAGTTTGACCACAGCTTTATTCTGTCAAAAAACGGAATATATGAAACTGTCATGCCCAACATTCAGAAGATTCATGTACAAAGCAAATATATGCGTTGTAGCGTAGCGGTGTGGTGAACTGCTACAAAAGCATAAACAAAGCATAGATAGCGGTGACGTTGTTCCATGTTGGTGGGGGCTATCTAGTTTCAATGCTTGACTTACAAAGTTGGGTGATAACATCTTTATGTGTTATTGTTCTTGTTCAAGCGGTTCTAGCATTAGCTTTAATTCTAGAACCGCTCAACAGCTGGTGGGCCCAAAAGAAAAAGTCATATTACTTTTTAAACTGCACAGAATTCAGAGGGACTGAAAAATTTAACACATTATGCTTTTCTATTTACCTTAAAAAAAAAATCAGTAGCTAATCCATAAAAAAAAATTGTTTTTAAAGTTATCGGTAACACTTTCATGACAGACATATTGCCACGAAAATAAAATATAATGCTTTTTTGAAACACCACATTTTTTTAATACGAAAAAACGTATCTTTTTATGTAAATTGTGACCCATATTGAAATAATCCACTGATCGGAGATAGGTTTCAGATTTTACAATACCGCTACCGGATACCGGTTTACTGTACCCAAATTACGGTAAAAACCCGGTGTTTTTAGGCGAACCGCGCTAGTGACATTTAGCACGGCCCGCTTTGGGACGCTCTAGCAATTCACATCTGTATTACAACCATGTTAAGGTAGAGATTTATGTGTATTGTGTTGTTTAATATTGTAATTTTAATACTTTTAGGATGCATACTTGCCTTCATAGTTTGTCGTCGTAATTAAATTGCTTTTTGAAATAGAAAAGGTAAAAAAACTAGTGAGTACCTAGCTTTACAAACATAGGTAAACTATTTTCTGTAAAACCATTTTAATCATCGTGAGTTTTCACCTGGTTTGTGTTTGAAGACGTATAACATTTTTCGGAAATGTTAGTCAATATTTTATACATTCAAACAGTAAATATAGACAAGAATAAATCCCCCATAAACACTTGCAAGGCAAAAAATAAAACACATTTAAAATGGGACAAAATTAATGGAATCCTGGAAAACACAGTGAAGCAAGTAATAAAATTAATACTTAACGGACAAATTAATTAAGAGTGACAGGGAGGGTAATTGAAAGAATAAGGCTTAGGGATATTAGTTTTACGAAGGAAACGTTTTTAATTGGAAAATGTATAATTTATTCACTTCTTGCCACTCTTGATTACGGAACAAGCAAGTTTACTATATATATATATTATACATTAATGCAGTACGTCATCAGTAGCCGTGGTGGCTAGTGGATCCAGTCCTGGAGGTACTAACGGGATCGTGGGCTTAAAACCAAGCAGGCAATTTTACTCACAAAATGGTGAAGGAAAACATTAGGAGGAAATCAGTATGCACTGGGACCAGTAATTTTTCTGGTATATTGGGTGCGTTTATAAATATTTAAACTCACATACACAAACAGCCAGACCTTGAACAACTACCTGTGTAGGTCATACAAATATTTGTTCGAACCACGACACGCAGCACAGCAGCCAATCGCTCAGCCGCTGCGCCACCCATTCGGAATTCATTCGAAGACACGCGATATCAACCACCACGTTTTTAACATTTTTAAAATTAGAAGCATGAAATTTCGTTAATGAGCTTCTGGTTAGAAATAAGGGCCTTTTCATTGTCATGCGTGTTTGCGCCCGCGTGCAGGCCAGGCACGCATGCGTGCTGCCCGCAACCTATACAAGGTGTTGATTTGTATCCTCGTCAAATTCAAGGAGCTAACTATGCCAATGATTGTCGTCCTGAATCAATAATAAAATGGGTAAGTAATTTTTATTCCTTTTTCTTATTAACGAAAATCGGTAGTTGACAACTGCCCGTGTTTTAAACGCGGCCCGTCTGATCCTCGCCATATAGCCGCGCTTTTATACAGACAAATAATCTCAAACGTTTATTCGATAATTTCTTATTCCCTAAACCACGTTTAAGGGGTTATTCTGAAATACTGACAAACTAAAACAATCAATAAAATCAGCGATTGTTAATAATTAACTAGGTACCGTAATTTTACTTGATTATTTGTCTTTTGTGAGATCCTCTTGAATTTTGACGAGGATGCAAAACAACACCTTGTATAATAACAAACTATAATAAGTAGTAGGCAGAGACGAGAACACGTAAACAGTCAAAGCGTGTGGTAAATAACGGTTGTAGATTTCGACCCTGAATCGACTTAAATCGAGCGCGAACTTTGTCATTAACGGAACATCATGCCTGTGTTTTCGATGCGGTAGGTAGAGGCCTATATTTCGCCAATATATTATTAGTGCCATGTAATTAAGGCGCGGTCGCATCACCATACACTTAAGCTAGGTACATACAGTGTGGAAACGCAACGTTTTAGAAGCATACTTATTAGCTTAAGTAACTGTTGACCACGACCTTCATCCTCGTGAAACTACTATAAAAGTTTTACTTCTTTATTTGAATGGGATTGTGTTAAAAATATAAGGGGTTTTCTTATGCATTCAGTAAAACACTGTTATTTGAAATTACAAACAGACTCTGCAATTTTATTTATTGTATACAAGGTGCTGTTTCGGTTTTTGTTCGTCAAATTCAAGGAGGTGACTATGCTAATGATTCTCGACCCGATTCTATTAAAATATGGGGAGGTCATTTTTTTATTTACGGAATTCGGTAAGTGTGAACCGTGTGTGTTAAACGCGGCCCGGCTGATTCTCGACTTATAACCTCGCTTACACACATACAAAAAGTTCAAACAATTATTCGAGATTTTTTTATTCCCTAAACCACGTTAAGGGGATTTCTTCTAAAATACTGACAAATTTAAGCAAAAACAAAGCAGTTTTTTTAATTATTAATTAGGTATACCGTAATTTATATTGATTATTTATGTCTTTTGTGACAAGATCCGTATTTTTTTTTCGCTTGGGCTATCATCAAATGATAGGAGTCACTCCCTCCCGCTCTGGGCGGAGCGGAAGGGAGTGTCAGACTTGTACTGACTAAAACCCATCCATGTTCCTTCTTAGCCCTTTGTGTTCCAGGACCACGGTATCTCAAACACATCAACATCAATCTTGTCAAGTGACAACATCCTGAAATTTGACGAGGATGCAAAACAACATGCAGGCATGTTTTCCTATCTACAAGAGATAGGAAAACATGCCTGAATGCCTCACTTGTCCTAGAACCTAAAAAATCAAAGACGTGTGACATCAACCCTTACCAGAACCGCGAGCTAGATTACAGCCAACCTCTCACAGAGAAGAGAACTCAGCCCCAACAGTAATATCAAAGGCCTGTATCCCACTTGTTGTCAGTGTGTTTTCAACAGGGTTTACCCAGTCCCTAATTAACAGGTGAAACCCTTAATCTGCCGTCCGCGTCACTTTCGTTCCATTGTCCTGCTAATCCGGGTGATATGACCGGTATTTATACCTGTTATCAAATGGGTTAAGATGACGGGAAATATTCTGAGCCTCTCTGAATTTCTGAACGTTTTCGTGTAGTAGGTTTGGTGAGTCTTGGCCTGTTGCTATTTTAATATTATTTCTTTATGTTATGTGTTACCCAGTTACTGGGTTATGGACTTCAGACAGTCAGTTAATTCGTGTTAGTTACTGGCTTTCAACTGCATACGGTTAGACTTAGTATATGATTTTTGTGTAATGAGTTTTTCAAACAATATTTTAAAAGTACGTACTACCTACTTTTGTCTTTACTTACTTATTTATTTTGATATCAATTAGTTTTATTTGTGATAATTATACATTTTTTATTCTAATTATAAGTATATTTATTGTTTGTATAAAATGTTCATATTCATAATAAATAAAAAAGTAAAAAAAAACAGTTTAAGTTGGCCAGCTAATTATTTGATGTTTTGAAAAACTAAATCAAAATTTCACTTGGCTCTTTATAAAACGTCAAGAAAAGATGCATGGATTGGGTTGGTTTCTACGGACAAGAACCGGCAGAAAACTTCATGGTAAGTCTTCTAAAATTATTTGTTTTTACAAAAACCTTTCTTCACCCAGTTACGTTTTCTTTCGATGATGAATAAGCAACATGATGAAATTTATTTTTCTCACACATAATAATACAGTTATTATATATTATATTATAGCTAGCCTGTATCATCCCACTGCTGGGCAAAGGCCTCCCTCCATTCAATAATTAATTTAATTCTATAACGCACGCACGTAATAAAATTCAGTTTTACTCAGAAATATTGAAAATTATTCTCTTAATATCCTACAGTGGTCAATCCACAACATTGCCACTACTACCCAACATACCCACATATTTTCACATACTTCCGCGTTACAAACAAAACGCAATTTTCGCGTCTGAACGTGTAAGGTCAACCGCACGTCAGAAGTTCGCTTTTATTGCTACGAAATAAAGGCGCTGTATATGTCAAAATGGTATAGTTATGTCTGCTGTTGGCTGTACTTGCAGTAATGGAGTTTGCGTATCCGGTCTTATTGTTTCTCTTTGTTTATTTTAATTGCATCCTGTTTTGAAAGCAATTTCATACAGTTCTAATTGAGGCTGTGTTTTTGAAAGGTACAATAAAAGGTTGAGTTGTCTTCCTCCGTGCCTCGGAAAGCACTTTAAGTTGTTGGTCCCGGCTGTCATTTGTTGATCTTTGACAGTCGTTACAGGTAGTCAGTGCCCGAAAAGTCTGACAACCACTCTTACCAACGGGTATTATTAAAGAGAGAAGGGAAGGGAGGAAGGAGAAGGGGAAATGATTTAAGATAATGATTTAAGTAAGTAAGATTGATCTCATTAATTATAAAAAATACCTACTTTAATATAATACTTCTTGTTAGTTCTTTATAATTAATATTGTATGTTGTTTCATGTCATTACTAGTAGTCTATAAATTTATTGTAGTCGTGTATTTGTATACACGGTGTAAATCACCTCATCACGAAGCCGTCAACCAAGCATTCTGTACATGAAACTAAGTAAATTTACGCAAAAAATATTGCTGGGAAACGACTTTTTTTTGGGGAGTGTAAAATCATGTTTTGTGGTAGAACTCAATGTAACGCACTCAAAACATTGTGCTGATGGATGGATTGAATATTACGGGGGTCGTGGAGGTGTTTAAAGTAAAAAAATTACTATAAAAACTTGTATTTAAAAAAATACTTGTTAAAAAGTTGGAACTTTGACCCCTAATATCTCCGTAACTAGAAGGTTCCCAGGTATGGTGTAGAACAAAAAAATGATTGCAAGGACAGGAAGAACCAGTGCCGTTCGGCTTCGTTAAGAGGTGTTTTACTAATAAGAAATTATTGTATAACAATAATTTACATACAAGATAATATTAATAAATACTTATATTGCTGTGCTTAACAGGGTCTATAACATTGTTCTTAGCTTGAAGCCTTTTATAACACCTGTATAACATTGTTTTAACCTGGTACTGACTGGGTTGTGTGGTCTGATAGGCAGTCGTTCCATGTAAAATACAGGTATACTGGTACAGGTAAGACTGGAAACTGACCCCAAGAGAGTTGGGAGAACTCTAGACGGATGATGATGTAAGTAGATCTATAAGTTTGGGTTTTTGTGAGAAGATGAACGAGAGATGATTTTTTCTTGTGCTTGTTCTGTGGGAGGACGCATGTTTTTTTTTTGTAATTTTATGTACTTTATTTAATATTTTTATTATACTTTATTCTAAATATGTTTTTTTTCACTGTACAATTGTTTGGATTTTATCTGTTATACTGTATGTACATGTATATCCTACTAATATAATATTACAAAAGCGAAAGTTTGTAAGTATGGATGGATGTTTGTTACTCTTTCACGTAAAACGACTGAATGGATCTGGATGAAATTTGGCACAGGGATAGATAATAGTCTGGAATAGCACATAGGATACTTTTTATTGCGGCAGTGTGATACCGCGGGACAATTACCGAAAAAACGCGGGCGAAGCCGTGGGCAGAAACTAGTTTTGAAATAAATAAAATCAAAACATCATAGTTCCACCTTGCACTCAAAACCGCACACCCATCATCAATAGCATAGACTCCGATACAACACAATAGATAGCAAGAGCGATCAGACTGAAAGATTTCATTTAATTGTTATCTTAGAAACAACTGTCTATTGTTTCGATCTATCGAGCAAGCTTTTAATTGTGATTGTCGTTCGGGGGGAACCATTATTTTGTTTTCCGCGTGATTTGTATTTTGTTTACTGAGCTGTGTTTATTTTTAAAGGTTTGACAGCGCTGTTTCGTTGGTTTTGTGGTTGCAAGTGCAATTGCTTAGCATGAGGTCCTAGGTTCAAACTCAAAGCATTTATTTCAATTAGACCATTACAGGCACTTTTGAAAGTCAAAAAACAAAACAAAAACGCGAAGCTACAGTCCCAGTCACAAGACATAATAACTTGTGAAAGTACTGTAGTTGCCTATTCCAAAGCGTAGATCTCTATGGAGAAGAATGGGCAAGAAACTCCATGGACAATCTTTTAAATCAAAATATGTTACAAAATCTTGGTGACATCACTCATGTTAAAAATAATGTGAGAACGATGTAGAAATACGGGCAAGTTAAAAGTGTCCAGAGTAAAAGATTAAATCAGTAATTGAAAAATAAACCGTGGCAGCTAAGAGATGACCAGTCACAACTGACAGCGCCCGTTCACGAACATGACGCATTTATCAGGTTCGATCCCGGGTCGGGCTAATTATTATTGGGTTTTTCCATATGGAATTTTTCAGTAGCAGCCACTGTTGTGAGCGGTTGATGGAAATAGGCTTGCTCCCTAATAGATGGAACTTAACATAACTGGCCAAATGTGGGTGCACTATTCGGTACACCTCTGCCTAACCTTTCGGGGATTATAGGCGTGATGGTGTTATGTTACGGTTTTAGAGCTCCAACAAACCATGGCCCTAAATATTTAATATTAACAACTTGATACCTCTTTGCTTTACTGAGAAGATGGTTCTTGACAGACAGACAGATTGACAGGCGAAAAATGATGTGTTCTTATAAGGGGTCCGTTTTTGTCCTTTTATAAAACGGATCATTAAAAAATACGAAAAGTACTTTTTTTTTTTTAAATCGTACCGAAAATTATAAATGCAGGCAGCAGTTTTACAAAACAAATGTCATGTTAAAAGAAAATTGTATAAGATTGCAGTAAACACAGTTTAAGGGCACATAATATCAAAAATCTATACTATAAAAGCCAATACTAGGTCATTCGAACATAATGCGAGTGCAACCTTCTAGCTAGAAATATCTTTAATAGCGGTCAATCATATCGATTCTCAAGTTTAAACCATAGACTAGCTATCAGTCTGTTTGTGAATAATAACACGAATAACCTTAGAATTTATTTCTTGTCTGTACTGACTTTTATAATTAAAGAAATAGAGAAGTATGGAAGAAAACTTTTTTACAAAAAAAAAAATAACCGACTTCCATAAAACACTAAAAAGTGGCAAATAATTTTAGTTTCGGCAGTCGGTGACTTGTTTGTTTCATTTACTTTTTTGCCACCGACTTCCGAAACTAAAATT
Source organism: Cerastis leucographa (assembly GCA_963082945.1). NCBI lineage: Eukaryota > Metazoa > Arthropoda > Insecta > Lepidoptera > Noctuidae > Cerastis > Cerastis leucographa. Next base: position 3,048,222 of record OY720361.1, read on the forward strand.
ATTTGCCACTTTTTAGTGTTTTATGGAAGTCGGTTATTTTTTTTTTTGTAAAAAAGTTTTTATTTTAGCCTTTTCAGTTGTAGTATCTCACTTTAATCCTAGTCAAGTATAATTTTTACACTGTAACTAGACACCAGCACATCGTCCATACATACGACAAAGGACAAAATGCATAATAAAGAGGATGACTCAAAAAGTACCTAAGCAAAGATAATAAAATTCATATGGCTCCACCGGGCAAGCTTCTCTACCAAATGAAAAATCATCTAAATCGGTCCAGTAATCACGGAGAAATCGGTGTACATACGTGAAAAATTTACATATAACAAAATTTTTAATAAAATGAAAACTATATGGCCAAACTATATTAATTTTTTATGGGACCAAATGGCAGGTATTCCACATCAAACTAAAGAAGAATCACGCAAATCGGATCATAAATCTCAGCGTAATCGGTGTATACACCTGGAAAGTGCATACCGTTACAATTCCAACAAGCCCAAACACAGCTAAGATTCATTGCCTTGTTATGGAGTTCCGAAGCCTGTCTCTTGGATTCATCATCAGATCTGATGGTAGAATGGTTCTTATTGGACGCAAATGCTTCACTTGTTGTAGAAAATACCAAAATCACTGTACGTTTTCCTATAAAATTTGAAGAGTTCCCCAGATTTCGCCAAGATTCCATCATCAGATCCCGACTTGGTGACTATGGGACCATTTGGGAAGTATACCCTTTCCAACAAAAAAATAATTTTCCAAATCGGTTGGCAAGCGACGGAGTAATGCGCGAACAAACATAAAAAAAAAAAAAAAAAAATACAAACATCCGAATTGAGAACCTCCTCCTTTTTTAGAAGTCGGTTAAAAAAGACACGCTGCGCCGACCCCAAATAAAAACAGCAGGAAAAGGATGATGACTATGACTTTTATGTTTATTTATTTATTGATTTGCTCATATGTAAAACACTGGATAGTAGGCATGCATTAAAATCTCATGACACAGTATTAAGCCTGCACCCAGTAAGGACACTGCAAATATTTTATATATCTAATTATTAAATTAAGTACATAATATTGATTCTGATTATTACAATTATATTACATAAAAAAAAATACATTAATTATACAAAACATTAATCAATCATTTTAAAAAAAAAGTTTACTTTTCCATACTACTACTTTTACTGTAAAATGAGCTCGTGGGATAATAATAAAAGCCATTCGTCAACCTTCAGAGTATGTCTCGCTTGCCTAGGTTGGTCCGTGGATGGGTGACCACCAATTACATACCGAGTTTCCTCCGTTTCTCGGAAAGCACATTAAACCGTTGGTCTGACAACTAGTCTTACCCAGTATACCCAGTACCCAGTAGGTATGGTATTACCCAGTACTAAATGGGTTGTGGAGGTCAGATAGGCAGTCGCTCCATGTAGAATACTGGTATTAAGCTGCATCCGGTTAGACTGGAAGCCGACCGCAATATAGTTGGTAAAAAGCTAGGCAGATGGAGATGATTCCAAAACAAGTGTTTTCTTTGAACATGTGTTAAACCATTGAGCCAGTTTTTCAATTATTATTATGATCTAAATAGTCGTTGAAACGCAGTACTTTTTATAAAGCTAAAAACTCTGTCTATAAGCTGTACTTAAGTTGTGATAACTACTGCAGGCTGTAATGACTATCAATAAAACAGATCCCGGTGCTTTCCGAGGCAAAGCGGGTTCTTGAGTATAGCCACGGCCACATTCGGTGCACCTTAAAAATCGACCTCATTATTATTGCGGTTGTTATTATTTTGTCACGAGCCTTCACTGTTAACAAAATCAAAATATTTTATTTCACATAGGCGTTGACGTTGACGTTTTACATGGGCACATGTAAAACGTCAACAAAAAAGGTGCACGGTTGGGGTTGGTCGTTTCCTATGGAGAAGAACTGGGAAGAAACTCCATGGTTACTCTTTTAAAATAATTTAGTTTTACAATATTTCTATGTTACAGCGTTAGTTCTTAAGTATGGGAGGATATCGTAGGCCCGACAATAAGTCGTTACTACAAAACGTAGAACAAGATAAAAAGTTACCAAGGAATCTGTAAAGCCTACAATGTCCACACATTCACAAACAATCGGTAAATAAAAAAAAAGGGTCTAAACAACAACAAATAAATATAACACAAGTATCCAATAATGGTGTATCATGCAATCTCAAAGAGCAATTAATAAAACATCGAGTAGGTACCCACGCAATGTACCGTATAAAAACAAAAGAAAGTAGATTGTATTATTTCGCCATTTCTACCTAGCTACCTCATCTTTTTTCGTACTAACAATAAGGTACGCTCGATCAAACGTTTTTGACAGGTCATCCATTCACTTTTGGCGTAAAAATAAATATTTTCCTTTACATAGGATGTAAGTAGGTGGGTATATTATATGATGCCGATCTGCACAGTGGTAAGCAGAATAGGTAAGTACCTGAACAAAGCTCTATGATTCCACATTTATTATGCAAAGCACCAGTCCGTAGAATTCACTGCCGGCTTCTTCGCTCCCTGATGATCGTAATCTGGATTTTTTCAAGCATCGAGTGAATTGGTCTCTTCTAGATTCACTTGCCTCATCATCTGCCTAGCCTTTTCCCAAACTATCTTGGGGTTGGCTTCCAGTCTAACCGGATGCAGCTGAGTACTAGTATTTTACATGACGCGACTGCCTATCTGACCTCCACAACCCAGTAGCTGGGTAATACGATACCCCTTGGTAAGACTGGATGTCAGACTTTTTGGCTTCTGACTACTCGTTACGACTGTCAAAGATCTACAAATGACAGCCGGGCCAACGGCTTAACGTGCTTTCCGAGGCACGGAGGAAACTCGGTATGTAATTATGGTCACCCATTCAAGGACCAACCTCGGCAAGCACGGCTTACCTCAAACATCGACTCGTGAGGCTGTTATTATTTAGCCACGAGCTCCTCCTAGATTCACTTGCATATGATGATAAAATGGAAAATCGGTTCACATTGCCTTTTCTTTTTAACTCCCGACCAAAAAAGACGGGTGTTATTAATTCACAATATTTCGAACCTAGTCTGAATTTTAAGTTTGATTCCATAAAATTCCTAGCTTGGCTTTATAAAAATATTGAGTATCAATTAGCAAATCCTTCGAATCAATCTTATTCAAGTATCAAAATTGGCTCAAGTATAAATATTTAAGGACCTCTTACCTTCTCTTTATTACGAGGATTTCGTGATAATAATAGGTACATTACAAAATCCAAAATTATAATTTTTTACAATTATTGTTTTATTTTGTATACTACATATGTACATTATTTACAAACTACAAATAAAAAATGTACAAGTATCAAAATTACAGGGCGTCAAAAAATTCGTCGACATCGCTGTCGACAGGAAAAGTGCCCAGAAGGCTGGCCGCATTGCCACGTTGGATGGCAATGCTGATTCTTTGACCAAAAAAGAGGCCAGCCCTTTGGTCCCGTGAAGTGTCGACCAACCGCTTGGCGATATCCCGAAACACAAGATGGGCACTCGGGCCCCATGGCCCTAGTGTTATTACTATTTGAATAAGTTTAATTGAGATTGTGAGAGCTAGTTCTGTGGTTTTAATTTAACCGCAAAATGAAACTGATATATAATGTGTCATAAGAATATATTGATCTATTGTACTAGTTTAGCTATTCATTTACACTATTGCGTCCATATACTATGCTATCGATACTGAATTACATAATCCGTCTATCATTTTAGGAACGTGTCTGGGATATACCTATGGGCCCTGGGCATAATCTTTACAATAAATCGAATAAAAACTCGATCAAGCTACATTCATCATCATCATCGTCATCATCATCTTCATCATCATCAACCTATAATATTCCCACTGCTGGGACACAGGCCTCCTCTCAATGAGAGGGAGTGGCTTTAATCCACCAAGCGGGCCCAGTGCGGGTTGGTAGATGTTACATGTATTCGAATAATTTAGTTCTAGAACATGCCGGTTTCCCTATGTTGTCATTCACCGTTTGGAGAGCAGCGGAGATGAAATAAATTACACAAAGTAATGCGCCTATCTGGGTTCGAATCCATGGCTTACTGTTCGTTATTCGGGGCTGCCACCACTGGGCCACTGCTGCTCCCAAGCTGTGTTAAAAGCAATAAAAAAAAACTTCAATAACGATAAACGATTATATTATAAAACTGAGAATATTTTGACCGTTCTGATATAAAGCAAATTTTGACCAACCCCACACATACACCTGTTCCTCACCTCCTTGAAAAACTATTCTCGCTGCACTCACTCCACAAAAGTCACCTTCACTCACACACTGCTCATCTGAACTACTCACCTACATCTCCCCATCTGCTCATCTCTTAGGTCACCTTTTTGAAGAGAAAATAAATGATAAATTCTCTCTATCTCCGTAAAAGGGAATGGGCCATAATCGCCCACGCTGGCCCAGTTGACCTTATAGGAACTGATAAAAAGCCATTAGTGAACTGGTAATTTATTAAATTAACTGTTAAAGAAATCATTAGTGTATGCTTGCCTAAGGGACCATGTTTAATCGCGTGAGGTTTGTAAGGCCACTTTTATATCTCCCCCCCCCCTTCCCGACATCACGTGTATTTTCATATTATTATTTAACAGATAAAAATAGTCTATAATAATAATCTTTTCTAATAGCGCAACCGTTTTTTTTTAACATAAATTGGCTTGACGGGCTTTCACGTGGTCACACGATTCACTTTCAATCCGATATTGGTAAAAAATATTTTATACGTCAACATTAAATTACATTTTCATCGCACGAAAAAATACACGTAATTAACACACAACTGTCTCATTCCCCCCACCCACAGGGATTTTTTTTGAGGCCCTGCTTCTCCTCACTTGATTAAACCAGTGCGGTTGGTACATGCAAAGGTGATGCATCATGCGATTTTCCAAAAATGTACCTTTGCAACTTTTAATTTATTATCTATGAAATGTCAATGAATCACGAAGGCAAGGGATTCAGATTCAGTGTCTGTAAATTATGTACCAAAAATCACTGGCTGAAATGAATATCACTGGCCGAAAAGCGCTATTCAAAGCGAATAATACCCAAAAACTGTTCCAAAACGAACCATTTCAAATTTTGAAAACGACATTTAAAGCTTCATTCAAATAAAATTCGATACTCGACTAAAATTCTATCGCGTTGTACGAAACTAGTACATATCTATACATTTAGTATTGAATTGTGCTGCAATTTTAGTTCGTGCCAGCCTGTGATTTGACTACTTACCGACGCGGGAGTTAGACTAAGCTGTGATCTCTGCCAGACACGTTTGTATCATTCCGCTTTTTATTGCTTTAGGGGTGAGCTGAATTATCGATGACTTTTACTGCGAAAATTGTGAGAAGAGTTTTGGGAAATCGTTCCGCGAAAAAATATCGAAATCAAATCAATCAGGACAAATTTTAATTGTATTATTTAGAACTCACTATAAAGTAAAATTTCTAGTATTGGGCGAGGGTCAAAAAAATGAAATTATGAAAATTATTCGTAGGTATGTATTGAATTCGGCCATATTTATAGTCAGCAAATCAAATAGTCGGCGACTTTTTTTTCTAGCCCATAGTTTCCCACTGCTGTGCGTCCCCCAAGTCCCTCCAAGAGCTCTTGTCCCGCGCCACCAAAAATCACTTTTAGTCGGCTATTTTGAACCGACTAGTCGTCCAAAGTCATAGTTGGCCCATCTCTTATAATGAACATTATTTTAGAATGATTTTAATTTTTAATGAACTTAGAATGATTTTTTTCATAATTTAAGTGATCAAACTCATTAAGTACTCCTCTATTTCAAGTGCCTAACGTACTCGTTAACTCAAATGTCTTAATTATACGTAAAATGAATCTAGAAACGGGAACATGTCAGAAACGTCTCGTATTAATTTTGTCTTATACTTTGCCTTCGTTAATAAGCACTTAATTACCGTCAAAGGGAAAGCGAAAATAAAATCATAACAGTTAATTACATACATTTAGCACACTTATTACATTAAATCCGGAGCCATATTATTGAGACTTGAGCGAAAAACGTTTACACTGTTAAACATCCAAACTTAAAGGTTACCTTCTGGGAAAAAGGAAAAAAAAACTATATACTTTTTATTATAAGGTAATCATATAAAACGTCAGCCCTTCTGCCGGAAAGTAAATAGTAACACCTGAGCACTATGAATTGTCAATGCATTTTCGACTCTAAAGACCAAGTTCAAAACATCTCTATTGTCGATATTCGCTTGACTAACAGAAGACTTAGAACATCAAATCAAGCAGGTCCATCGAAAAAAGGTAACATTTAAACAAAAAAATATATATTTGTAAAAAGAACAGTAACATTAAACGTGTGTGCAGTACCGAATTTAAAACAAAGTACTCGCAAGATTGGTCCAGTGACGGATTCAACAGTTTTGCGCGCGCCTCGACTCACCCCCTCAGTGTACCCTGTGCTACCAGACCGCACGCACGTCCCTACCCAAACTCATCTTGCCGATGTTCTAATTTCAAAAAAAAAACGCGCGTTCTCAAATTCAACGGATTTTTTTTATAAATTTTGAGTGTCGAGTGCCAGTGTTTACGCGAATAATGTGGTACATTTCAGATGTGGGGTAGCAGAAATGTCATCGCTGCGATGATAAAATGATTGAAGATATTAGGATTTGAACTGTTACTGCCAGGTATTGTGGATTTTTATTATTCTTTTAGAACGTAATTTTAATAATAATAAAAAACGGGAAACTTCGCATATGCGTTTAAAAATATAGATATTTTTTAAGTTACAAACTATTAACAATCCCTTAAATACAAAACGACCCTTTTTAGAACAAAAATATTACTGATGGATTTAAAAAAAAAAGCAACGACTCAAAGAAACATCTCCAAACAAAGCCTTTGCTTGCCTGTTAAAAAAATAAATGAAAAAAAATTTCGGACTGAAAAAAAATTACAGCCTCCTTCATTGATTAATTCTTATAACCTCAGGCTACCCCCAGTAAGTTATGTGACACTTATAAGGGACGGGTCAATGTGTGACCCTGTAACAGCTAATAAATTACGTACGCACCTTTTTCCTTGTATGCTGAATGATTAAATACCCAGGTTTAGATAATAAAGACTGGAAAAAAAAAACTGAAGACTGCCACTACTAGGCCTTTTAGATTTAGAGTTCGATTTTCAAAATAGGCTCTACTTAAAACAAGCTTATTTTTTTTTTTGCCAGTTTTCGAAACATTGTTATCCATAAATGACGGAGGTTGATTAAAGGGTTTTGACTGAATCTTTGAATGAGCAAACACAAAATAATTATATTGTGACACTAATTCAACGTGACTCTATAATTACATAGGGTAAAATTTACGTTTAATTTTATTTTTCACCACTCCCGCACGAAAGAAGTGTCTTTCCTCTACGAAAACAGTGAGGAAAATTGGTTTTTCCTCACTGTTTGAACAGTGAGGAAAGTTATGATCCCGTTCAGAAATTAACTTTGCTTGATATTTTTATGTTAAGTTTTAAAGATATTTTCAAAAGTAAATAATTTTATGCTTAGAATAGAAATATTTATAAGTTAAGATTAATGTTTTTTATAAAATTTATCAAATTATTGTAAGTTCAGAAACATTAAAAAAGTTTGATAAAATATTGAAATTTAGGATTATAATTTTTGAACGCACTCAAAGAAAGAAGCCTGTGAAAGAAGGACATTAGAAGCAAAAATTCGAAAAAAATATTATTTTGATTTGCTTTGTGACTATTTAATTTATTTATCTATGATGACTGAATACTTTCTTGCTGGGAGTGGTGAAAACTTTTGTATGCAACATGTGAGCAAGTTCATTTGCTATTCGTTTTGTTGAGTCTTTCGCTTACTCAGGATTGAAATTTATAAAACTCATAGGAAAAACGAACTTTCCTCACATGTTGGATAAATAACTATTACATCATCTGTTTGACGTTCAGTACTAATAGTACTGGATTGTGGAGCTCAGATAGGCAGTCGTTCCATGTAAAATACTGGTATTCAGCTGCATACAGTTAAACTGGAAGCCGACTCCAACATTGTTGAGAAAAGCCTAGGCAGATGATGGGCATCAATTTGACATTCAAAATGTTTATGTAATTTGTAAAAGTAATAGTTAATATGAAGTTGAAAAGTAAAATGATATGTTTTTCGTTTGTTGGTATCACATTTTGTAAAAGATATTTTTTTATTACCAACAAAAAATAAATTGAATACGGTTTACACCCTGGAGAAAAAACATTTCAAACATTTTACTAATTTTAATACTTATTACTTTCAATTTTAAATTATATTTTTGCAATAAATAAAAATGTTTATTTCGTCTAAGCCCGAGAGGTGATCTCAACCTCAGGATTTTCCTATTTCAGACACCTTACTCTATACATGTAAGATTGTACATGTGTGAACCAGCGCTTTTAATTTTTAATGTTGAGAAAAATAAAGATTTATGAATAATTAATAGGAACAATGTGCGCGTCGATGTAACTTATACCTTACTTATGTAAGGTATAAGTGGCATGGCTGATGCCATGGTGGTCTGAAAGATTACGAAGTTCCTCCTCCGCACTATATTCATGGTTCAAACCTAGTTGTTCTCTTCAAAGTCATAACACTACTGCGACTGACAAACGGTAGAACCGAAATTACTCATAATAATTTCTTTTATTTATTTATTCACAATTTTTTTGCATTTTTATATAGTCCGTTAAAAAAATAATATAGAAATACTATTAGAAAATTATTAGAATTAAAAAAATATTGTCTGTCATTTATCTTTGACATTCGTTAGTAGTCAGTGGCCCGGAATTCTGTCAACCAGTATTACATAATACTAACCGAGTTCTGCATGTGCAGGTCAGATAGGCAGTCGTTCCATGTAAAATACTGGTATTCAACTGCATCCAGTTAGACTGAAAGGCGACCCTAATATAGTTGGAAAAAAAACTAGGCAAACGATGACTATTACAAAAATATCTATTTTAACAGGACTTAGTATTAATTACTCATCACACTTAAATACAAGCGGCAATCACTTACAATGAATTAACACGATTAAAAGAAGCCTTTCAACAGTTTATTTAAATTAAACGTATTTTTATTTCTGTAATTATATTCGTGTTTTCTCTATGACTATTAAAAAAATATCTATTTTAACAAGACTTAGTATTTATTACCTATCGCACTTGAATACATGCGGCAATCACTTACAATGAATTAACACGATTGAAAGAAGTTTTTCAAAAGTTTATTTAAATCAAACACATTTTTATTTCCTTAATTATATTCGTGTTTTCTCCGTGCTTCGGAAAGCACGCTGAGCCGTTGGTCCCACCTGTCAATTGTAGATCGAAAGTCTGACAACCAGTTTTACCAAAGGGTTTCGTATTACCTAGTACTAACTGGGTTGTGGAGGTCAGATAAGCAGTCGCTGCAAGTAAAATACTGGTATTCAGCTGAATTCGATAAGGCTGGAAGCCGACCCCAATACAGTTCGGAAAAGACTAGGCAGACGATGAAGTCAAGCCAGAGCAATGGTGCTGAAACACTTCTTTAATGATCAGAAGCATTAAAATGTTCTGCTGTGGAATATTCCATAATAGGCTGGACTTATTATTAAACGGAGTAAGTTAGAAATAACGAGGGAAAGAAAAAGTTTTTATTCGTCTATCACACGACAAAATAAAATGATTTAATCGAAAATACAATGGTAATAAAATAAATTATATAAAAAGTTATCATAAAAAAAAAACTGGGTCCTATACGAGGCCAAATGGCCTCTATCTCGGTATGGTGCTGTTTTTTTTTTTCTAAAGTCGCATCACTGGTCTTCTGATAGGGCCCATAACGATGCCACGGTACGGATGGTCAGTTACGAATAAAAAAATGTTGTACTGATTTCTTTTCTTGAAAAGACATTTTAAACTTTCAGATAATCACAGACTGGTGTTATGGAGTAATATTTTTTCTATTTTTCTAGCCACAGCTGCGTCCTTTAATGGATTTTAAATTAGTATTTTTTATCCAAACACAGCTCAAAAGATTCACAAAAAGTTAATTTTACAACAGACTGGTTCCAGCTTTTCCATCCAGCCAGTTTGTAACGTTTTAATCAAAGGTTACATATTAAAACGTTCTGGGACTTCATTACACAGGTGAGTATTGCAATGATCGGTTTTAGAGCCAGAGGCATTCAATTTTATCATCATCATCTGCCTAGCCTTTTCCCAAACTATCTTGGGGTCGGCTTCCAGTCTAACCAGATGCAGCTGAGTACCAGTATTCTACATGAACCAACTGCCTATCTGACCTCCACAACCAAGTAACTTGGTAATACGATGCCCTTTAGTAAGACTGGATGTCAAACTTTTGACTTCTGACTATCCCGTTACGACTGTCAAAGATGTACAAAAGACAGCCGGGACCAACGGCTTAACGTGATTTCCGAGGCACGGAGGAAACTCGGTATGACCTTGAAGATCGACCCGTGTGGCTGTTATTATTTAGCTACGAGCTTCTTCAGGCATTCAATTTTATATTACTAAAATAATGGTTGTAAAAGAATCCCTCACGAAGCCGAAAGGCACCTGTTCTCTCTGTCATTGTGTTCTTTTTTAATCTGAACTATGGTTCAGATAAAAAAAAACACCTGCACCTACCAGTTAAGGAGATAATGAGGGTTATAGTTCAAAGATTTTCACAAGGTTTTTTTAAATACAAATACCCACGAAGACGATGCGTTGGAAGGCCACTAGGTGGACCGATGACCTGGTGAAGGTTGCGGGGATCCGCTGGATGCGAGACACATGAGACCGGTCAATGTGGCGACACTTGGGTGAGGCCTATGTCCAGCAGTGGACGTCTTTCGGCTGAAATGATGATTATGATGATGACAAATACCCAGCAATAATAAGCTTTGTTCGTGAAGAGACTGTTTTCACCTTGTACGTATTTAACCTTGGTTATAATGTGTAATAAATTTACAGGCAAAAATAAGTTGAATTGAGTTCAAATTGAAAATAGTTATATCGATTTTTAATTTCGGTTCGAAGCCTGTTTTTTTATGAAACGAATGAAATGTCAGATTAGCTTTTAAGCTGATGACCAGTTACTTTTTTCCAGAAAAAAAATATAATCTTTAATTTGTTTTCAAAAGCTATAATATTTTTACCATAAGCAATGGCTCGCTATCGGAATTACAGCTGTTTGAGCGTTGTAGCCATTCACAAAAGAATACTGCATTTTATAGTTTCACGCTTGTCAAAGCTTTTGAATGATGAAAAAAATCACATTAATACTAAAACTCTAACTCAGATGGATAAATCTAACTGTACGTAACGCTTTTAACCGACTTCTTAAAAAGAAGGAGGTTAAGTATTCCACCCGCATCTTTTTTTTTCCTCTATGTCACCGATTAATTGTCTGATTTTCGTGATTCTATTTTTATTTGGTAGAGGACGCCCATATAAATTTCATAACTTTTATCCACCAGTGTGACAATATAGGCTGGGAATAAATCTTGGCTTGTTTATGAGTTATTTTCTATAATACTGTATTTTTTCTTCTTCGTTTATGTTGATAATGGTGATATAATAAAAACTTCACGTTAGATTTATACAATAAGTTAAAAAACCCTGTCCAATCCGAAAAGGGCATATAGGTTTCCTAATGACAAAATTAAAATGTTATTGAATTTTAAAAAACTCGTTTTTTGTGCCCAAAAAAAAAATTACCACAATTCCCCTAAAATCTAACAAACTTTTAAAACGTAGGAACTAGGAACCATATTTGCCATTAATATGTTCGATCGTCAGTTTGTTTGTTTATGACGTCACTACCTGAGAAGCAACCGGAGTGTTGTCCTGTGTTGCCATGTCAGTTTCCTCATTTTACTACATTTTATTAATTTTTGAAGGGGGATTTTTTATAACTTGTTATCCAAGAAGGACTACTTATAAAATCTAATATCGGACAGGGTTTTTTTTTAACATATTGTATATGACCAGATTTTATGTAGAATATCTCTACTAATACGGATTAAATAAAACACCTTCAACTATTACTTGAAAATTTACCTGAACTCAGCTCAGCTAAATACCAGCTTGCCGCGCTTGACGCGGTGGAACGCAGAGCAAAGAGGCTGATTGTTCACGTAAAATTTTTGGATGCCCTGCTTGGCTCATCGCCACAAGGTTGCCTGCTTGTCGGTCTTCTACATGCTGTACTTCGGTGAGTGTGCCTAAGAACTCCACACTCATCCCACCGGCCCCCTTCTACCATCGGACATCTAGACGCACTGCAAGTTACCATCCCTACTTTATTGCTATTCCACCAATTCGCACTAAGCGTTTTCAAATGTCTTTCATAATACGCACAGCAAAGGGGTGGAACTCTCTGCCTGCGTCTGTGTTTCCGAACGCTTATAACCCTAATCTCTTCAAAGTTAGAGTTAACAGGCTTCTTCTGGGTAAACACGTACCATCTACGTGTTTATCTCTGTCATCTCTGACCTAGACTAGAGTCAAGAGCAAACCCATCACAAATAAAAAACTTGAATTGTTTTGAAATTATACTGTAAAAAATTCTTTAAATCAAAAAAAAATATTCTGGAATTAAATTGTTTATTTATCGCCAAATCACCAGTGTTGCCCGAGTGTATATAAAAATGTGTAGCCTAATCACCAGTGTTGCCCGAGTGTAAATAAAAATGTGTAGCCAAATCTCATATCTTAGCTGTCGTCACAAACAACCAATTATGTCACTTAACACGACTGAAATAAGAGTTGATTCAAATTGGTTTAAAGAAACAGTGCTATTGCTCATGTGTTTTATTTAGGCAGAAAACAATCTGAAATAAAGTCAAGGTCAAAGTCTTTAATTTAGTTTTTATTGAGTCGAGACAAATATTTTGTTGTTATAAAAGCGTACTAACTTCAAATCTTTATTTGTAGAGCGTTTGTTAATTCTGCTGTATAGGCTGTCAACCAATTAAATACGTTGAAGAAATAATGACGAAAATTCCTACTTAATTTTTATCGTGTGGTTAGTATCTGAGCTAGTGTATGCCGCCCATGAGCCTCTGACTTAGCTTTACATGCCGTGAAGAAATATCTCTCAGGCAAACTAGTTGTCCACGATGTTTTTCTTTACCAAAGCCAATGATGATTAAACATTACGCACTCTAAAAAATCAGAGATTCACTTGGCAGTCCGACGGTTACATCATCATCATCATCATCTGCCTAGCCTTTTCCCAAACTATCTTGGGGTCGGCTTCCACTCCAACCGGATGCATCTGAGTGCCAGTATTTTACAAGAAGCGACTTCCTATCTGACCTCCACAACCCAGTAACTGGGTAATATGATACCCCTTGGTAAGACTGGATTTCAGACTTTTGGCTTCTGACCACTCGTAATGACTGTCTAAGATCTACAAATGACAGCCGGGCCAACGGCTTAACGTGCTTTCCGAGGCACGGAGGAAACTCGGTATGATATTATGGTCACCCCGTCCATGGACCAATCTCGGCAAGCACGGCTTAACGTTAAAGATCGACCAGCGCGGCTGTTATTATTTTGCTACGAGCTCATTTATAGAGATAGAGATTTTCTAGTGGTGTGGACCACTAGAAAATCACTGCTATTTCTACACTTAACTCACAGAACGCCAGAAATACTGACATTATCGTCATCCATTCGTTCGCGAACACATCACAGTTAAGTTTAGCGTCCAATGGAGCGTTTAGAGAGTGCGAAGGACTCGCCTGACGGTGGTATTTGTTACGATTCTTTCAATAATAGGTTATAATATGGTGGTTGCACAAGTGTTCTAAAAGTATAGGTGCTGCATGTAACCTCACTTACGATATAAAATTGGCGCAACTTTAATTAAAAAAGAACGACTATTAATTAAAATGGGCCTTCAAAGAGCGCGTAACAAAGTTACATACCTTACATTAAGTTATACATTCGGTGTACTGGGAGATATCACAAAGGTGAAGTTGAAATGAGGACACCAAAAGATCTACTTTATTCACCTGGGTGTGGAATAAACCTATGGGGCACCTTGACAAATACTTTTACCATAAGATTCCAATACATTATTGCGAAAAATCCCAGTGCTGGCATTTTTAGCCGTGTGGGAAAATTGCTGTACCATACAGTTGATATCTATTTTGTTTTACATGAATGAGGCTTACTTTTGACCCCAACTCACCTGATGTGAAGCGATGATGCGGCATAGAGTGGAGCACGCTTGTGTAGAAGATACCGAAATTTTAAGAACTGCTGATTTTTCGTCAGAAGCAAATCTCAAGGGCGTGTTTCATAGCCCGTCTACAACCATGTACTGAATGATTGGTAAAACTTTGTGTTACGATATCTCTTACACTTTAAGCCGTATACAGACATTGCGAGGCATGCGCTGCAAACAACGCACAGCGAATGCCTCGCAAGGTCCTTTGTATTCGTGGCGAGGCATGTGCTACGCACGTGCGAGGGCGAGCCAGAGTATGGCCGCGGCATTCGTTGTGCGCCGTTCGTGGCGCATGTCTCGCAAAGCCTGTATCCACCTTTACATTAAAACATATAATCACGCCTTTTATCCCCAAAGAGCTAGGCTGAGGTTGACTATTGCCATCAATCGGGCACAAATCCACACTCCGTGGCTGCTAGTGAGAAATTCTTGATGGAAAAACCCAGCAACAGTAAAAAAAAAAAAAAACTTTGTCTTTGAACACCTTGCCCGACCCGGGAATCGAACCCACACCCCATGCCCAGCGGTGTGATTCTGTAAGACCTCACTTAGCACTTCGAATCTGAATCTGCTGTGAGTGTCTTGATTGGCATTCTAAAAACCCGGTTGATAATTCGAATTTACACTAGCGCCACCACTACGAGCGTGCCAGCGAGTTGAACTAAGTTAACAGGGAGATTTTGACAGATAAAGTATGAGATGACGTAACAAGTGGCATTCTGTAAGGTAATTCCCCGGTCACTTCGACGCTCCCTTGGCTACAAAATCAAGGTCATTTTGAACCTTACGCGAAGTGACAGTGGATAGCGATGTGAGATGTGAGTTGTCGTCTGAATTTTACAGAATCGATGTACAGCAGTCATTCATAAGACCACTAGAACAATGTGGAAACCTTATATTATATTCTAATGTATTTTGATCGTTCACACGTCTCGTAGGTAAATAAATAATTTCCATGTTATATACTTCGCTCTCCGAAGGAAACTTAGTACAAATATTTATCAGTTGACGTCAGCCCACGCTACTTGTGCCGTTTGTAAGAGAATTTAATGTCTAACGTCTTATATAACACAAAAACACTGACACCTTCTTAATATTACAAGTTCTGTCTGCCGACTTTGGTTTCGTGATTTTGTTTCATTTTTGAGATTAACCTCTCCAACCTTGCGGCTAAACGGTAAAACACCCAGCCGGCCTCACAATGACGTCATCGAGCGTGTCAAGTGTCCTGCGCTCATAAAAAGCTTATCGCGCGAGTTCTATTAGCTCTTATCTCAAGCGGTAAACAGTTTCGGGTTCTTGATTAACGAGACCATGTATTACAATATAAACAACTGTTTTATAACTACTTGAGAATTATAAACATCGCATAGAATTCAGAGAGCTCGCCGCAAACATACTGTTGTCGTAGTTTGTTTTTTTTTTGATAAAACTACTGAATCAATTTACACGAAACTTTAGATCTAACATAACAAATATACAAGTAATCTAATGACAGTGTTTTTTAGGAGTCCTACATAAATTATTCTTGCAAGATTCCAATTCAAACGTCTTATTAGAATCGGCCATTTTCTAACTGCGCAGTTCAATGCATGAAAATACTTGAAATATCAATAAATATGAATAAATATGCCTCGAATGCATGAAATTATGAATTATCACTATTTTTTCGCTTATTACTAATGTTTCCAAGACCATATTTCATTGTAAAAGAGTCAAATTCATATTTTCAATTTCGACTGACGAACTTCACAACAAAGGAATTTTTGGAGAAATTTTTGGGCCAAAAACATAATTTTTAGATATTTTTTCCAGCAAATGACTATCTAAAAAGTTACATTATACACTTATAACATACTATACATTTACTTACCAAAGTTTAACAACACAAAACACAAAAATTTCACTGCATTCCAAAACAAAACACCACCGTTCCACACTGGCCGCCATGACTCATTTTGACAGTCGACAAAGACGCGTTTCTTTATTTTTTTAATAATTTTGTGCAGTTGTTAGGTTGGTATGTTTGGTTTCATTTTAATCGAACTCTAGTTGGCCAGAGACGTAAATTTTTACAAACGAATTAGACCCTTACTGTACGTACGATAAGGGTTTAAGTTTGCTTGTACGAGGCGTTCCCATATGGGAACCTCGGGGCTCAACCGAATTGTTCGGCGTTCCCATATGGGAACCACGGGGCTGGAGAGGTTAAAATTAATTTATTTTGTGAACATAAGTAAAAAGTAGGTAGTAATGGTTCTCATTTAAGGTACATGTAATAAAAATACATTAAAAAAAAAAAACAATAAATACTAACAATACGTTTGGATTCACTATATCTATATAAAAATATCAAAAAAACATTCATCATCATCATCAGCCTATAATGTTCCCACTGCTGGAACACATGCATCCTCTCTATTAGCGAAAGTGAGCTATAATCCACCACCATTGCGTCTTTGGTAGATGTCACATGTCTTCGAATTTTTAGTTCTAGGACATGTCGGTTTCCTCACAATATATAATAATATAGCTCCTTGAGTTATAAGTTGAGCTACACGATAACTGACAAATGCTTGCACTGACTGGACAGGTCCACACAAATCTGTGTGGTTCTTTCTTCAAAAGACCATCTCAGACACTAATCTGCATAGTCCTCATGTAAATTGAGCAATGTCTGAACTTTAAAAGAGTAACAAGTTAACAGAGAACCTCTGAGTTTGTTTCGGCTGTTTCTTCTCAGAGTAGTCAGGTACGAAACACCGGCCCCAACTAGCTTAAAAAAAAATTACATGTAAAAGTGTTTGTAAAAACCTACTTGCAAAATAAACATCATTTATCAATATTTTCCTTCACCGTTTTTGAGAGCAGCGGTGATGAAATAAATTACACAAAGTAATGCGCCTGCCTGGGTTCGAACCCGCGGCTTACTGCTCGTAAGTCGGGGCTGTCACCACTGGGCCATCGCTGCTCTCAAAAAACATTACATTACATTAAATGTCAGCTATGCAATATTAAAAATGCACGCATAAAATGTCAGAGCTATGTCAATATTTTTTTGTATAATATTTGAATTTTTACTTACGTTTAAAATATAAGTAATAGAAATAAATATAGAAATCTAAGTATAATATTATGTAACTTAGGCCTATCGTCCAGGAAACAACTCAAGAGTATAATGCGTAGCGGTTTCTAGGTCATCATCATCATCTGCCTAGCCTTTTCCCAAACTGCCTTGGGATCGGCCTCCAGTCTAACCGGATGCAGCTGAGTACCAATATTTTAAATAAAGCGACTGCTTATCTGACCTTCACAACCCAGTAACTGTAAATTAATGTTTTTTTTAGTAACTTTTTATACCTATGTATCCTGCTTATGCGTATTAAGTTTCATTGAAATCGGTGTTGTCATTTCAAAAAATAAGGACTTGGAAGTTTGTATGAAATGCTGCCTTGGACGAATAAGTCTTGCCCCTTTATAAAATCAAAACTTATAAAATCAAAACTTACTCAATTAAATCAATGTAGTCGAAATATTCTCCAGACATACATGACTCCGGAAGTTGTTCTCTTTCCTAACAGATATTTTGTGATCTGGTTTGTTCATACGTCGAGAAAATATTGGTAAACAGACACAACGACATACATTTACATTTAATCGTTTTAGTTAGTACGTTTAATACGGCAAAGTTTAGACATTTAGTTGTTTGTTTTGTTACGTAGCTAAATTATTTAGAAGAACTGCCGATGTAAGATGAAGTTTATGTAAAAAATGTTGCGTCTTTCTTCTTTAAAAAAATGGGTAAATGGTAAAACATATTTCGATATATTAAATGAAAAATTGCAAAAAATTATGATTTGTTTTGCCATGTGTTCTTGTCAGGTTGACTCCAACCCACGAAAACAGTTTAATATCACATAGCTTAGAATTTTGCACTTAATTGTAAAAAAACCCTTTTAATCACAATCCGAGGGATTTTGAAGAAATTTCCTAAGGTCTATGTTATTTAAAAATTCGACTGTTTAGCAGCGAAAACAACGCAGTGAATGTTGTAGATTTGTTGATATTAATAACAATGACATTATAAAATAGAATACATTTATTTCAGACCAAATAAATTTTCCATAATAATCCCTTTATTCATTTATATATACAAATTTAATACATTTTTATATATTCCTTATAAATTAAAAAAAAAAAAAAACATTTAAAATAATAATAAATATAATAATTATTGTTAGTAACAAAGGTTTTAAAATTACGTAAATATTTCATCATTCAATAAAATTTAAATAACTAATTCAATATCTAAAAATACTCACGAGTGTGTTACACAATTACTCCTCAAAAAGCCATAAAAAATGTAAAAGTACCTACCATTTAACATAATAAGCGAAGTAAGGAAAAACGGTCAGGTAAAAGGAAAAACACATTTACGACAAGAAAATAATGTGTTTCTTTTAATGTAGTCTAAAAGTTCCGAACATTAACGACAATGTTAGAAACTTCGTTTTATTACGTACGGGACATAATATGACCTTGACTGACCTTCAATATGTAGGTAGGTACCTAGTAGGCTCTCAAGCGGAATATCGCTGCGAACTTTGCTCGTGAGAGAAGATAAACATAATCATTCCACTTAAAGCACAAAAGCCTATCGTAATGTATTACTTACTTGCTTTTTCCTCAAATATTATCGCAAGGGAACATATGAACTAAATGTATAAAGGGTGTAAAACACCTCTTAACGAAGCCGAAAGGCACTGGTTCTGCCTGTCATTGCGATATTTTTTTTGTTCTACATCATACCTGGGAACCTTCTAGCTACGGAGATATTAGGGGTCAAAGTTCCAACTTTTTGACAGGTATTTTTTTAAATACAAGTTTTTAATGTAAGATTTTTACTTTAAACACCTCCACGACCCCCGCACTATTCAATCCGTCCATCAGCACAATGTTTTGAGTGCGTTAAATTGAGTTCTACCACAAAACATGATTTTACGTCCCCCAAAAAAAAGTCGTTTCCCAGCAATAATTTTTGCGTAAAGTTACTTAGTTTCATGTACAGAATGCTTGGTTGACGGCTTCGTGATGAGGTGATTTACACCGTGTAGAAATATCCCTTATGATAAATCAGGATCTGTTTGCCAAATTAAATCATCAATTGCCTAGCCTTTTCCTCACCAAGTTGGGGTCGGCTTCCAGTCTAACCGAATGCAGCTGAATACCAGTATTTTACATGCAGCGACTGCCTATCTGACCTCCACAACCCAGTCAGTACTGGGTAACACGATAGTCCGTGGTAAGGCTGGCTGTCAGACTTTCGGGGTCTTTTTCAGGCCGACTACCTATAACGACTTTCAAAGATCTTCATTATCATCAATGACAGCCGAGACCAACGGCTGGTTGGACCAACGTTGGTCTCGGCTGGCACGGAGGAAATTCGGTATGTACCTAATGAGCAGAGATCGGAATAGGTACAGCTAATTTACCTAAAGTTTGAGAAAGGAAGTAACAGAGTTGATAATACCTCGTCTAAAATCTCGGAATCTCTACTAATATTATAAAGCTGAAGAGTTTGTTTGTTTGCTTGAACGCGCTAATCTCAGGAACTACAGGTCCGATTTAAAAAATTATTTCATTGTTAGATAGCCCATTTATCGAGGAAGGCTATATATCATCACGCTAAAACTAACAGGAGCGGAGCAGCAATGAAAATGTTGCGAAAACGGAGAAATGTGACGCAGACGAAGTTGCGCCGGACAGCTAGTTATAAATATGACAATCGAAACCGGGAATATAAAAACCTGAACTGGACTTTGAGTATAGTTACTAATTATTGATTTGAACAAATATATTCGTATTTTTAGGATTTTTGCTCTTGACTATAGTCTAGGTCAGAGATGATAGACAAAATTGGAGGTTAAGATATTGACGCATCAAACGATTTCATGATATAGTATGGATGAATAATAATTTAGGAACGAAAAGGTTGCGTAATTTATACATGTCATCATTTTGAACTTTCATTTAAAAAGATTGATTCTGCGTATTTGGTAAATAGCAAATATAATAAAACGAAATATGAAGTTATTAAAAGATATTATACTTGAAAACTAAGAGAGAATAGTGAAGACATGCTGCGCCAACGCCAAATAAATTGTCACAAGGACAGGACACTGACGATGCTTTGGTTTTCACGTTACTTTATTTACCATTATAATCGTTTACTCTGTAATTTATTTATTTATTTAACTTCAAGTACAATGTACAGAGGCGGACTTAATACCATAGGCATTTTCTACCAGTCAACCTTTAGTAGCTTAGTACCTTTTAGTAGCTTTAGTATTTAGTAGGATAATAATTACGCAACCACCCTTAGAAGTTGGCTAAATTGCCTCCCCTCGCTTAATAATTATTGGGAACCCCGGATTGAAAGACCTGACTTATAACGTAATTAATTTGAGCAAGATTTTTGGGTTGGAAAATTTTATTAAGAAGTTAGGTGTTAGAAAAATCTTTTGTGCAACGTGTCTAATCATGGAAGAGAATAACAATGGGAGCTAAGTGCCATAATGAGCCCAGGAACGAGGAGCAAACGCAAGATATATTTGTAAAAAAAAACGGTAATTAGAAAGGAGTTCCTTTTATTGTAACCTTACTAACCAATTCGGATATTCGCAGCAATAACAAAAACAAAACGTGTGTCCTCCCTCTTTGACACCTTGGCGTATTTGAATTATTTGAGACGATGATAAGGCTGCTCTACCTGCCTATTAACCGACTTAAAAAAAGGAGGTTTTCAATTCAACCCTAATATTTATTTTTATTTCTGAGAAGCACCACACAATGACGTAGAAAAAAAAAATTTTTCGAATAGGTATATTTAAAATTCATGATCACTAGTTTTCGAACATTTTCGCTCCTGCACAATGGAACTTGTCGCCTTGCCACTGCATAATTGCTACAATACTAATTAGAAGCTTCTTTTTTTCTGATCTGGAACATTTGCGCGAAAGAAAATCCAAGATGACACCGACGGAAATCTTAATTTTCCTTAATGGGTGTCGGTTTCATGGCTGTCGGGGTCACTGATTACGCACATAAGGTCCAAATAAAAATCCGAGAATGGTGCCCATAAAAATTTCCAAATTTTCTTTGTTAGGTGTAATTTTTTAATAGTTTTTGGGGTTGATCCGCGATAGCATGATTGTGCGATTGACAAGTACGAAGCATATTGACGATATTCCGACGTCTTACTACCTTGACCGCTAGGCGGTCACTGAGGAAATACGGCAAGCGTTTCTGAATATAACCTGTATGTTTTGATAGACTAATAATTTTCCAGTTTACTTCAATTTTAATGGGTTTTTTTTTTATCATATCGAGTCATTGAACATTTTGGCATAAAAAAATAAAATCAAATACTAACAAAAATCTATTGATAGAAACTATGTATTTTTTGAGAGAAAAAAACCAATAAATTTGACGATATTAACGTAATTATATTAAAAAAAAAATATTACGAAAAGTAATGAGCCAATTTTGAAGACAAGGATGTAAAAGTATTTAGCGGCTCGATAAATTTTGCGATTAAGCCTCTATTGCCTACTTTCAACGCCAGATTTACCCAACAAAAGCGCGTTGTATGAACTTCGAAAAAAATACGAAGTTATGAGGCGTATAACCAATATTATGTTGCACTAAAAATAATTCAAATTCATTTATAACTGTAAACCTTGTAAACCTGAGCGAATACATCGACGGGCTGTCAAGTTTACTAGACTGGGCCCTGAAAAAAGTAGAGTGATAAATGATAAATGATGTTTATTTTGCAAGTAGGTTTTTACAAACACTTTTACACGTCATTTTTTTTTTAAGCTAGATGGGGCCGGTGTTTCGTACCTGACTACTCTGAGAAGAAACAGCCGAAACAAACTCAGAGGTTCCCTGCTAACTTGTTACTCTTTTAAAGTCCAGACATTGCTCAATTTACATGAGGAATATGCAGATTAGTATCTGAAATGGTCTTTTGAAGAAAGAACCACTCAGATTTGAGTGGACCTGTCCAGTCAGTGCAAGCATTTGTCAGTTATCGTGTAGCTCGACTTATAACTCAAGGAGCTCAACGAAACGACGAACAATACCAAAGAAAGGACATTTGGGTAGGTCGCTTAAAGTACTCAAACTGCCAGATAGTGGTGGGAGAAAAATAATGTGACCTGCATGGTCCTCACATTCACAATAATTAAATGTAATTAATATTAATAATAATTAGTGATAGAGCAACACCTTATAAAAGGCAATGACTTTCATTAAGACCATTGTAGCAAACCAAATACCTACGACTAGACCATTATGAGCGTCTTGGGTCGCGGTCCAATACGATACACCGAATAAGGTTATCGCTGTCTCTTTCCCGCACGGCCATTGACGGCGTGCGGCTGCAACGCGCGGGTCGCTAGTCGGCTGCCTACGCACAAAGCACTCGTACGAATAAAAGCGGAAACACGCCACGACACGTAAGTATGTTGCCGCCTTAACGATTCCGAACTTATTGTAAATTTATGACTGTGAACGTGTGTACTGAATAAACTGTTTAAATCTCAACTCTAATCAGATACTGTAGTTTCCGTTCCCTGAAAAGCTCTTCTCATACCGTTAATTTATTCATTGCGTTTTTACATTGTTAAGTGCGTTTGTACCTTTGGATTGTAATCGCAATTGTAAAATGACAACGTTTAAAAAAAGGGAACTATATTTTCTATCACCAAAATTTATATTTGTCATCAAGTTGTATCACCTAATAAATAGATCTATCGCCACGAAATATTTTCGTTCTCAGATAAACAAAAATTGTTCCCAGGTATGAATTATCAGTAAAATAAGAGATCGATAACCAATAAAATTATATTGCATTACATGAATATAAACTTCGTTCTTATAATAACAGTTTTGTTACTTAAATAATAGCTCTGTGCTCAGAATGGTAGATCTGTCACCAAATAAATAGATCAGTTCCTTAGAGACATAGGGCACATCAACTCGGACAGGTTAGGTTCGAAGGGGATGGCGGGGTCTAGTGAGCGAGCGGTGCGAGCGAACTAAGACCCCGACATCCCCTTCGTGTTAGGTTACTTTAAACCCTGCAGAGAGAAATAGGAGCCCCGCGTAGCGGGGCTCCGTCGACTACTATTTGAACTTAATGCAATTTTCTAGTAACATAATATGATTTATTGGTGATCTCTTTAAATTAGTTTGCTTAAATACTTATTAGGACACACCTATTATAATACATACAAAAACATTTATTTGGTACTAGACCTTATATCTCAGGATTTTAGGTGATTTATTGTGGAACTGATTTTGCATTGTTTGGTGACTACATTTTGGTGACAGATCTACTATTTTGAGGACAAACCCTATTATTTAAGAAACACAAAACTAATTAAATTGGTGATAGCTTAAATGATACCCTTAAAAAAATAGTACGTACGGACATATGTATTTAAATAAATAAATGTTTTTTATCTAACAGACAACTATTGATCCATTACAATAAAAGCTTACATTTCAATTCAATACAATTTTCGAAGCAATACTGTGATTGTTTAAAATACTAAAGTCAAATCCGAGGACTCATCCTTGAAATTAAATTTTCATCAGCTGAATATAATATTTCTTGTCATTACGTGATTTAAGTATTAATAATTCCATAGTACGAGGTCATAGTAATTACTGAAATTGGGACGCTCACCTTGTTTGACATTGGACGTAAAATAAAGTAAGAAATAATAATTCTGTATTTGTTAAATTATTTGATACTACTTGAAGTGCTAAAACAATTTTGTTTGAAACACTACAATGAAGAGAAACCGAAGGAATAATTCAAACGAAATATAATAGGTGCTTTTTATACCTATTTTATACACGGTGTAACGGAAAGGATATACACCGTGTAAATCACCTCATCACGAAGCCGTCAACCAAGCATTCTGTACATGAAACTAAGTAACTGTACGCAAAAATTATTGCTGGGAAACGACTTTTTTTGGGGGGTGTAAAATCATGTTTTGTGGTAGAACTCAATGTAACGCACTCAAAACATTGTGCTGATGGACGGATTGAATAGTACGGGGGACGTGGAGGTGTTTAAAGTAAAAATCTTACATTAAAAACTTGTATTAAAAAAAATACTTGTCAAAAAGTTGGAACTTTGACCCCTAATATCTCCGTAACTAAAAGGTTCCCAGGTATGGTGTAGAACAAAAAAATGATCGCAATGATAGGGAGAACCAGTGCCGTTCGGCTTCGTTAAGAGGTGTTTTACACCCTTTATACATACTTCAGGGTGTGCTACCGACCATCAAACTAAACATGTTTTGTCTATCGAACAAAAATCGTGATAGCGAAAAAATATCTGCTGCCCCATACAAAATTTCAATACCTATTCGATCCAAATGTATGGCGCAGCCGATTTTTTTTTACACCTACCTTTTGTTACACCCTCTTTAGTAAGGTTTCACGCCATTTTCTTTATTTTCTTAGTAACTTTTTACAGCACTTTTTCTTTTTTTTTTCATTCTTTTCAAAAAGGTCTCGAGTAGACACAGTGAGTTTCGTGTGTCGGGAACAGAATCGAGTTGTGAGTGACAGAGGTAAACGAACAAGAAAGAGGGTTGACCGATGTGTCTGCTCATAAACACCCACCCGAAATAACCTCAGTTTATAATACGTGATCATGGCGTTTGCAACAGCGCCGAAATATCGGGAACTCAAAACAAAATCAAAATCAAAAGTCATTTATTCAAATTAGGCTGATAAACAGCACTTTTTGAACATCAAAATTACAAGAGACAGTCCCCCAAATCACCCGCCCTTCGCCACTCAAAAACAAATAATAAACATGGTAAATATCCCGTTTCAAGTGTTATTGATAGTATCTATGTACAGATGCCAGTGAATTTTTATTTTCCTCTTTTGCAACTGAGCCGATGTCGACAACTTGCACCCAAACTTATTTATTTATTGTCTACGGACGACACCAATGTTTTGTCAAAATGACAAATACACGGTATGCTGCTCTGCAAGCATAGACAGGAACGTCATTTAGAATTTCTTAACCTTTTCGTTCCGCGAACGTAAACAACCTTATCATTTATTAATAGTTATAACGAAATAAATCCCTCACGTTCAACAATAATATCTGTAATGAGTATGTCCTCGCTAAGAGATAGGTCGCGTCGGCCCTGACATTGAATATGACCTACGTAGACCGTACCTTACATATGTAAGTATACTTAAAAGGTTTTAAAAAAAAAAACGATGTTCAAAGCAAATGATCCTTGTTGATTATATATATGAATTATATGCTATATTAAAGCTAACTTGGTTTTTTGAAGAATTGCCAAACTTAAGTGGCAGTGGGCAGAACACATTGCTCGCAGAACGGATGGCCGATGGGCCCGAAAAGTTCTGGAATGGCGACCGCGAACCGAAAGACGATGCGTTGGAAGGCATCCCACTATGCGGACCGATGATCTGGTAAAGGTTGCGGGTATCCGTTGGATGCGAGTCGCTAGGGACTGGTCAATGTGGCGACACTTGGGGGAGGCCTATGTCTAGCCGTGGACGTCATTCGGCTGAAACGATGAATGTAATGAAATGATGATGGTTTTTTTTCCGTGTGAAAAATCTAGTAATGCCTCGTTGGTCTTTTGAGGTAGGACTTTTGAGCATGAGGTCTTGAGTTCGATTCCAGGGTCGGCAAAGATTTATTGGGTTTTTACATCAGGAATTTTTCAGTAGCAGCCACAGAGTTTGGAGTTGCGGCCGGTTGATGACAATAGGTTCGCCCCCTATTACCTGGGACTAAAACTTAACTGGTGAAATATGGGAGTACTTGTTAGACACCTCTGCTTAACCCTTCGGGGATTAGAAAATTTTATTTTGAAGAGAAAATAGAAACAGAAACAATAGTCTACAATTTAAATAAACTCAACGGGGTGTAGCCCGAGGGGCCTGTCCACTTCACAAGGTCAAAGCGATTTCATTAGCTTTCCCTAATAAATTACATTATAGTAACAAATTAGTACAGTTACTTAATTTAATTTACACTTCATTTGTATTTTAGCGTAACCGGCTTTACTACAAATATTTTAGTTCACTCTTTATATTATTATTATTTTTTATACGACGCACAACATTTAAATCAATGATCCGTTTGTAGTCCTCCATCAACATAGAGAGGTTTTGAAGGAGAAAGGGGAGGGTCTTCGCCCAGCGGTGGGACACTCAATAGGCTAACAAAAAAAAAAGTCTAACGTTTATATAATTAACTCTGTAATTGCAGCACAATTGGTGCAGTAATTGAGTAATCGATTGCTGCGCTGCTTGTCACGGGTTCGATCCCCGCACGGAATAAATATTTGTATGGCCTACAGATAGTTGTTCCGGGTCTGGCTGTTTGTGTATGTGAGTTTAAATTTTTGCAAACGATAAAGGAGAAATTCCTAGTGTAGGACAATGTAAAAAATAAATAAAAAAAAATGACGAATGAAAGTAAAATATTAATAATAAACTCTATTGTCACGTGTAAAATGGCTTAATTGATAAATAACCATAAGCCAATAAAAAATACGATATTTATACTTCTATAAATATAGTTAAGTATACAGATCACCCTCTGTATCATACGTGAAATGTTGGTAGATACATATAATATGTTGATATTCCCATCAAATACTTCTTAATAGCAAAAAGAAAGGACTGGCACAAGACTATGATCAAAAGATTTCTTTCAAACGTGACGCCTGCATTGATACTGTCTGAGCGTTCACAGAAAAAAAACAGGTGACTGCACATTAAATGATCGAAACTCTTTGAGATCAAAGAGCTTCTCTTTAAATAAAGATCTTCATTTACTTTCCGAGTACCTACTGCTTGAAAGAAAGGCTCTCACATATTATTGTTATGTAGGTACCTCATATTATTGAATTTTTTTTTACTTGCAATAGCAACCGGACACAAATTGAAACCCTGGGCTATTACGAAATTCCTGGTAGAAAAAACCGTCCCAGTGCGAGTCTTACTCGCACACACAGGGTTCCGTAGCACCAAACAATATTTAGAACAGTCATTATAAAGTAAATTTACACTCAAAAGCAAAACTAAATTTGTTTTTCATCGTATGCTCGTGGCTAAAAATAATAACAGCCGCACGGGTCAATCTTTAAGGATAAGCCGTGCTTGCCGAGGTTGGTCCGTGGATGGGTGACCATAATTACATACTGACTTTCCTCCGTGCCTCCCCCGTGACAGTCGTTAAGAGTAGTCAGAAGCCAAAAGTCTGACATCCAGTCTTACCAAGGGGTATCGTATTACCCAGTTACTGGATTGTGGAGGTTAGATAGGCAGTCGCTTCATGTAAAATACTGGTACTCAGCTGCATCCGGTTAGACTGGGAGCCGACCCCAAGATAGTTTGGGAAAAGGCAAGGCGGATGATGATGCTTATTAAAAACAAAGTTACTGCTGCAGTTTGATGAAAACGTACCATATCTCAAAAACTAAACGTCAAATCCTATTCAAATCAATTTTCATTGAAAGATTTCTTTACGTTCTACAAACCTAAATTTTTTCTGAATTTTCCTTCTCTTACTTCAGAAATTAGAGGGGGGCACATATTTTACCACTTGCTTAGTGTCTACTTTTACAGACGGACAGACATGACGAATCTATAAGTGTTCCGTTTTTTGCCGTTCGGCTACGGAACCTTAAAAACCAGTCATACTTTACCTGGTCTAAATGAATGAATGAGGAAAATGTCGTGAGGAAGGTTTTCAGTGTGAATTTGGATGGGTACAAGAGTATAAAAAGTTTTGTTGTCATTCTTGTTAAAAGTATACAATCACATAAGTACAAGCACTTAGACCCATATCAGCTGGATAAAACCGATATCTACTTAAGTATTCTGTAATATCAAACACGTTTCCAATACGGAGGCTCCTACCTTCATATTACACGAAGTAAGCACAAGGTAATTTTATCTGCTAGCTACGTGACGGTAACTTTTAGTAGGTTATCTAACTGAAATTAATTATTTAGTAGGGTTTTGAGAGGTGCCTACACAGGTTATAAAGTAGGTACCTAGTGCTCCATTGAAAAAGGATGATCCTCCGAACAGACGGGTGTTGTGTCTTGAGTATTATATACTCAAAAAATTAAATATTCTCCTGCCATCTTTTAGTAGGAGCTCGTGGCTAAATAATATCAGCCGCACGGGTCGATCTTTAAGGTTAAGCCGTGCTTGCCGAGGTTGGTCCGTGGATGGGTGACCATAATTACATAACGAGTTTCATCCGTGCCTCGGAAAGCACGTTAAGCCGTTGGTCCTGGCTGTCATTTGTAGATCTTTGACAGTCGTTGCAAGTTGTCAGCAGCCAAAAGTCTGACATCCAGTCTTACCAAATGGTTTCGTATTACCCAGTTACTGGGTTGTGGAGGTCAGATAGGCAGTCGCTTCATGTAAAATACTGGTACTCAGCTGCATCCGGTTAGACTGGAAGCCGACCCCAACATAGTTTGGGAAAAGGCTAGGCAGATGATGATCTTTTAGTTATACAATAGTCAATTTATTTCGCATTTCTACGTGTGGCAGAAGCATCAAACTAGAGTGGACAAGTAGTTTCTCAAAAGTTTTAGAGCGTATAATCTCGTTAGTAGCTTTCAAAAATCTCTTTGGAAATACGCAATGGAACTCTCTGGCAATAGTGAACATTTTAGCTCGAGATAACCTATTGCTGGGTATAGGTCTCCCTTTTTTGAATAGAATAGAATAGAATGGAATAGAATGCATTTATTTGTCAGAATATTGTACAAAGCTTCCGACATACAAATATGTTTTGTAAAATTATGGATCATCATAACATTAAAATTGAGTTAAGTATAAGTCAAGTCTAATGATTACATTAGAATTACAAATAATTTAAATAAATTGAACAATATTTGTATAAGAGATTAATTATATAAGTCAAAATTTAATGAAGGCAAGGATAAACAATATGATTTATTGGCAATAATGTCAAATATTTAGGTAAATTTTTCATTCACAAAATTTTCAGTCAAGTAATAACATTTGTAAATAATTTACATTTATATGTTCTGAGGCTGAGAGTTTTGAAGCCATCAGGTAATTTGTTGTAGACAGTTATGGACATGCAGTAAACATTATTAGAAAATAATTTAATTCTACGCCTAGGAACATTAAGCACGTTTACAAAATCATTAAAAAAGTCAAATTCTGTCTGTTTTGGTGAACAAAAATACAAATTTCAAAAATGTACAGTGCTGGAAGTAGCAGTATTTTTAGTTTTTTAAACAGTGGAACACAACACTGTCCGCTGTGTTCCACTGTTTAAAAAACTTAAAAGTGGGTGCGCTCCACAAATTGAGCGCACGCATTTTTTTTGAGCTCAAAAACCTTTTTTAAGTTCATCCGAATTATCTCTTGTTGTTGTTTATTTGTATAGGTTCCGTTCTGTCCTAAGTCACTTGTAAAATACATCGCAGATATTAAATATTACTATTATTCAAGATTATTAAAGATTCACTAGCACAAGTGGATACGTGAATTCTGTAGGTAGTTTAAAAGACTTTATTAATAAAAATATTGAAGAATATTTTTGTAAACCCTGACATTTTGCGTGCTATGTTTTATCTTAGCTAAACATGTTTAAACCATTTTAATTTTATTCAAGACCATTGTATCATCTTCTGCCTAGCCTTTTCCTAAACTATCTTGGGGTCGGCGTCCAGTCAACCGGATGCAGCTAAGTACCAGTATTTTACATTTATTTATTTATTCGAAAAGACATGTACAATATAACAGAAAATCCAAGTAATTGTACAGTGAAAAGAAACATATTTAGAATAACCTATGATAAAGCATTTAAAATAAAGTACATACTTAAAATTACAACAACAAAAAAAGTCATCTTTCATGCATCCTCCTAATTAATGAATTAATATTAAATGTACAGTAAAAAGAAACATATTTAGAATAAAGTATGATAAACATAATAAAAAAAAGTACTTAAAATTACAACAACAAAAAAGTCATCTTTCATGCATCCTCCCACAGAACAAGCACAAAAAAAAAAACATGAAGCGACTGCCTGTCTGACCCCCACAACCGGGTAATACGAATCCCCTTGGTAAGACTGGATGTCAGACTTATTTTGGCTTCTGAATACTCGAAACGACTGTGAAAGATCTCCAAATGACAGCTGGGACCAACGGCTTAACTTGCTTTCCGAGGCACGGAGGAAACTCTGTATGTAATTATGGTCACCCATCCACGGACCTACCTCGGCATGCACGGCTTAACCTTAAAGATCGACCCGTGCGAATGTTATTGTGTAGTGATCACCATTGTTGATACCATTCCACAGCATACAGCGTTAGTATGTGCTAACCCCTCTACAGTACCGCCGAGTACGCCAGGGGGGTAACTACTTAACAACGCTTTCTGTACCAATTTATGTTTTGTTTTTGTTTTAAAACAAAATAATATCCCTACAAATACATACAAATGACGGCTGATATTTGATAACCGTGTAACAGTAACAGGCAGATTCGTGACCGCATTACGTTTTGCGGTCGCCAATCGGGCCGGCAAGCCGCTCGCCACCCGATGCCACTGCAGCCTAGTTTTTAATTAAAGCAA
Organism: Cerastis leucographa; assembly: GCA_963082945.1. Taxonomy (NCBI): domain Eukaryota; kingdom Metazoa; phylum Arthropoda; class Insecta; order Lepidoptera; family Noctuidae; genus Cerastis; species Cerastis leucographa. Next base: position 3,079,297 of record OY720361.1, read on the forward strand.
GCCATCTGTACCGGACAGTATTCAAAGGAGTCTCTAACTGGAAACCTGAAAGTCTTTGGTAAAGGTGGGTAGTTAACGTAGTTTCAACAGTTGAGAGAAATAAAATGTCATTTTAGCAGAGACAATGATGTTAACAGTAAACGACAATGCGACAATGTAGCAGAGTTAATCCCAAAATGTGTTTGATAAGTCCCATTACCTATCCATATCCATACTAATATTATAAATGCGAAGGTCACTCAGTTTGTTTGTATGTTTGTTACCTTTTCACGACTAAACGGCTGATCGGATCTTAATGAAATTTGACAAGAAGATAGATTTTAACCTAGGGAAGGACATAGATTATATATCATCACGCTACGACCAATACGAGCGGAGCAGCAATGAAAAATGTTGCAAAAACGGGGAAAATGTGACGCAGACGAAGTTGCACGGGACAGCTAGTAGTAAATAAATAAAATTAAATCAGTCAAATACAGACTTGAAAGTTTGTATGAAACGCCGTAAGGTGTAAAACGCTCTTATGCTAAACTTAAATACTTGCCTTATCTATGAAAGCATCGATATTTGCCTTTGGCTTCTAAAGCTGATCACGTGTTAGATGTGTATGTTCAGTCAGCTGGTATCAAATGTCATGTGAGCCGTTGTGATTGGTGGAGCGGAATGTCAACAGCCAATGAGACGTTGACTTAAGACGGAAGATAAACCGGTTGTTTGTAGGCTGCATTTTTAGGCATTTAATAATTTCTGTGACGTTTTAAGCATGCATGTTATGCTACTTTTTATATATGGTAATTTTATTTTCATACCGGAATTATTACAGTTTATTGAGATTATTAAAAATATTACATTTTTGGGAAAACGTATAAGTTGAAGAAAAAAGTACTAAACCCCAATGTTCCATTTTTGTAGACAGGCGCGAGAACAGGTTAGCCCCGAGCAGCTAGTGATTCATAGATGACTCTGCCCTGGAGTGTACAAGTAGTGTTAACGATAAACGATGGGTCACTTGGCATCGTGTCCTGCCTGTCCTATTCTTTGTACATCACAGGAGCTGAAGGAAGCTACTAAAGGTTCAAACTCGTCACCATATTTTAGGCTAACTCAATTTTAATTGTCATCGACACGCTAAAAAGAAGAACGAGCGCGTACTGTACACTAAGGCGATTAACACACTGCCACGTACCACGTAGCGTAGCGCGTGAATGCGTGTAACGTTGCTTGTAAGTATCTCCGTTTGTATAGAAAAACACTCACAGTCCATCACACAGAAAATGCATCCACGCGCGTTCATTTAGACATGCAACATGCAGTGTGATGCGTGGCAGTGTGATATTCGCCTAAAATGCAATACGAGTATCTTTCAGTACAATTAAATTACAAACACTCATTTTTCGTAAATTGAATAACAAAGTACTCTTATATTGTCGCTGTTTATAAACTTAGTCTCGCGAAATGAAAACAAACAGTAAATACGAAGACTGTAACTTCGAGTGCAGTTTAAGTGCTTAACTGATTTTAAGTACTTTTAAAGTGGAAGAGTTTTCTTGAGTAAGCCTGTAGTTTTATTAACTAGATTAAATTAGTATGTCTTGGGCGGCTTTGAGAAGCCAAACAGTAAAGGAGACATTGATGTTATTTGTGTTCTGCATTCGTTTACTAACCTTGTCTTTTACCGGACCAAAATGTGATCGGACCATCAGTTAGCCTGGAAACTATATGTCCTAATATTATAAATACAAAAGTAACTATAGATGAGAGCAGCGGTGGCCCAGTGGTGACAGCCCCGACTTACGAGCAGTAAGCCCCGGATTCGAACCCAGGCAGGTGTATTAATTTGTGTAATTTATTTCATCACCGCGGCCCTCAAAAACGGTGAAGGAAAACATCGTGAGGAAACTGGCATGTCCTAGAACTAAAAATTCGAAGAATTGTGACATCTACCAACCCGCACTGGGCCCGCGTGGTGGATTACAGCCCACTCCCTCTCATAGACAGCAGGCCTGTGTCCCAGCAGTGGGAACATTATAGGCTGATAATGATGAAAAGTAACTATATTTTTCTTTTTTTTATCTATTTGTCTGTCTTTTACCTTTTTGTAAACAGAATAACGGATTTCGATGAACTTTAGCACACAGGTGGATCAAGACATTCTTTATAATATTTATCCGTAGGTAAATCATGATGTAAATTTGTCCCGATTGAAGCTATTCCATTTTCCATGCATCAAGATACCTGCATGCATCGTAGAGCATGTTAAGCAATCGGTTCTAGTGGTTGTACAAATATATTTGACAATGGTTAAAGTGGCCGGAAACCCGAAAGTTTGTCGACCGATCAATTCTCAGAATATTGGTATTCTCCTCTAACTGGTATAATTTGGAGAACTTATTATGAGCGAAAGTTCATTATAAATGGTAAAAAAAAAAGAGATATTCCAATACTGTTGGACTAACGCTCATTTTGACCAAGAGTCTTTTCAGATGGTAAAACTTTAGATGTCTAAAAGGAAACTGAACAAATATGACAAACCAAACCTCAATCTCGTTTGCACCTGTGCATTTTGTAACTCAATGTAGTCGATACCACAGAGTATTCAAAATTCAACGAGCCACAAGATCTGATTGTATCGACACACTCACACCGCGCATCAATACTGATCAAGGCCGGGTGCGCTGTACTCGTAGTTAAAGGTTTAATTTGAGTGTTTCTCAGCAACGATATAATTTCTTCTAACTTGTTTTAATTACAAGTAGGTACCTCATTCTTTTTCAAAGGAATTTTGTTAGACTTCCTGCTTCGATCCCGTATAATTTTGGATAAGGGCAGGCAATGAAATAAATCTTTTCTAAAACGTGTAAGACGGTTTAAAAACAAATCAAAGGATAAAGCTTCGTTAAGCTTAAAAATCGACATTGGTTGTCTTACAAAAAAAATGTATATCTTTAAGAAATATTAACCGAAACTGAGTTTCTATTGAAAAAAAAAACTTGAGAGGTGTCAAGGGACACCCGGATGGAACGAAGATCCAAAAATAATCGTCGCGACACCACACTGTTCAATGCGAAATAGAAATGAAAATATCTGGCTTGCTTTCTATAAGAGAGAGACAGACAGACAGAGAAACATGCGACGCCGCACAGCTTACAATAGCTTACTATAGCAAAAAGTGTCGTGACAACTTTTCGTAAGAATTTTTTCCGTCTAGCCCCCTTTCACAACGCGCGATAAGGAACTTCGTTCCAAAAATGAACCTCAGACCGTAAACACACAGTTACTATATTAAAAATCATAATAATGTATTACCAGCTGCATGAACTTGAATGCATCAAGCACGTAAAGGTCGTAGGAAGTGACGTTAAGTATGTACAAAGGTTCTGCATGCCCCATGGAAAAAAGGCCTGAGCTTCTTTATGTTTTATTAAATGGAAACCGCATTTAAACCAAAAAGCACTCATCAAAGCCGAAACAGCATCATATTTACGACACATCATTAACTTCACATCCGACACTTTTAAAATCTCCGTTTAAAATCATTCCGTATTTTTAAAAGGTTAGAATTTTAACCTCGGACACGGTAGATTTCTATCTCCCTATGTATATACATGTCTATACATAAAGATGTATAATTATTATAGTGGATAGGTAGAGGTCATATTTTACAGGGGGAGTAGAGGCAGTCAACTGTGGACTGTGCCAGCGACCGGCAAATGTGGTTGTGATTCTATGCATTTATAAGATAGTTTGATGTTATGTTGATAGTTTAGGGATAAAATAACATGGAGTGGTTGGCTGTATTGCTTTTAGCGAGTATGTTAGAATTTACATAGAAAACTAGTGTGGGTGGGTAAGATAGTAAATGTAATATTTTCGGTTATACATCATCATGATCATCAGTCTAATAATGTTCCCACTGCTGGGACACAGACCTGAGGTAGAGAGGGAGTGGGCTGTAATCCACCATGCGGGCACCGTGCGGGTTGGTTTTGGTTACACCTTTTTTTTTTTTTTTTTTGCGGATGGGAAATCATCAAATGACTTCTCCCGCTTTGGGCGGAGCGGGAGGGAGTGTCAGACTTGTACTGACTAAAACCCACCTATGTTCCTTCTTCGCCCTTTAAATAAAAAAAACATCTAAATCATCGTCGTTTCAGCCCGGAATCACCCACTGTTGGGTGCTTTCTTCTGCCATACTTCTCATTTCTGTGCTTCTATCCATCCGTTTCCCGCAATCTTGACGGTTTCGTCAACCCAACGCGCTTTTTGACGGCCCTGGTTTTTTAGGCTCAACCTTGGTCATCATTTGGTCAAAACCTTACTCCATCGGCCATTTCCACGTCTAGCCAGAAGTCCTGCTCAACCGAAAAAAATTGAAAAAAAAAAATAGTGCGTGGAGTCCCTCCGCGCGAAAGAAGTGAAACTTCGTAATACTACACGCATGCGTTCGAGTGCCACGCATTCCCTCTCGTCATTTTATTGAGCTTCTTAATAATGTTTTGTTTTCTTGTTGTATTAGGTACTTTTATTACATAATTATTACATAAGTTTATCGAGGTGGGTTCTACTCATACAAATTGAGTGAAGGCTGATCACACCGAAGAGTCGAATGCATGACTGTTTGCACGCCATCTTGCGTACCTAGTAGAACTACGTAGTCACAAATCCTGTAATGCCATCTCTTAATGAGTTTTAGAAAATATTCTCCCTCCATGGTAGCGTTAAACTTGTTGGAAGTCGCCTAAGTAGTTTCACTTCAAAAATTAAAATTTGGTGAATTTACTTAGGCTAACGAAAAGCTATACTTAAAGTATGAATTTTAATGAAAGTCGTTGCAAAAAAACGAAACATTTTGAAAGCGATACCAACTTGTCTAAGTCTTCAGTCTGACCTTTTAAAAAGCGAGCTGCATACCCCACTAGATTATTTATCTAAAAAGACTCATATTGTATCATCCACATATTCCTTCGATCGTTATATTCTAGTATCAAAGAATACGGGTACTTTATATCAAAGCATATGGTTTGCAAGCTTAAGGCGGAGTGAGCTCGTACTCATGATAAAACGTACTTACAATGCACTTGCAACGAACGGTGCACGATAATAAAGGGATTTATAGGAACAAACGTTGCTTATACAAGCATTTTAGAGTTTAATAGATAGTTCAACATGAATATTAGCGGAGCATGTTGTTGATATTTGTGAGAGCTTGGTAAAGGGAATATCTAAGCAAGAAGTTTATAGCGATGCTTTGACTTGAATCTCGAATTTGTAGATATTAGGTTAGTGTCTATTTTAGGATGGCATTTAATTATTTTATTACTACCGAGCCATTAAACTGTGAAAGAAAACATTGTGAGAAAACCGGTATGTCGTTGTGTCCTTCACTTAACCGCTTGGTGATTAGTAAGTCCGTTTGCCGTGCCCTATTATTGTTAGTGGACAGTGTTGTTTTTTTCACACGCCTACTTCACAAATCTGTTTTATAAGTGAAGATTTTTAAATGTCAGTCAGTCTCATATATTATACTTATTCTGTTTTGTTCAGCTGTCAATCTTCCATAGATTACGAAAGTCGATACTTACACTCATATTCTAAGAACCAAAACAAATCCATTTTTGGATTTACTCGAACTGTATTGCCACGACAACAGTTGAAAACACGCACCAAATCGTATTCCTAGAATTTTTTGGCCGCAATTAGCGGATCTTCGAATAAGATTCCTCCTCCAGCTACCTAGCTACCTTTGGCAAACCCATACTTGCATCCTGCTTCAATCAATGCTAAAGATGTCATATCTCACTTTAATCTATGTTAAAGATGTATATAATTAATAGTTTTCCGGTACTTCAAATTTGACAGATGCAATACCTTTCATGTGTCAAATTTGAAGTACCGGTTTTTATATGTCAATTTATAAACAAACAGGGCGGAATGTAGGCGTGGTTATTCTAACTTAAGTTCATTTCATGACTAAGAATACCAGTGTATGTATAGATATAAGAGTACCAGTGTTACAGTCTTATTTACTGTACGACCTGTCATTTCCCGTTTGAGAAGGAACGAGCATTATTCAACACTCTTACTTGGTTATTTCGAACATATTTAAAAGCGCTTAAACTTTTGCGTGTTTAAAAAGGAATGTCAAAAGCGAAACACGGAACATTTTAAAAGCAACCTTTTATACGCGTTAAGTTTTCACGCAAGCCATCACGCTGTCGCTCATTCGCGTCATGTCGCCCGCGTCATTTATCACTGTCACGTTTCACGCGTATCGGCGTCACGTCATGTCGTCATAACACGTCATAACAAGTTGCCGCTGTGACGGAATTGCGTGTTTATTGTTTCAATTGAGACAGTTTAAGGACTGTTTCTAACGTGCGTTGTATTATGTGACGATGCTTGGATTTAGTTTCGCGTGGAGTGTTGTGAGTTTAATTTAATTTTCGAGGAGAATATTGTATGCGTACAATTAGGAATTATATCACTCAAAACTTAAATATCAGAGTTAAATAGATATTTCAAAATTGTGTCATAGTTATGTAATTGAATCTGTTTTGTAAGTGATTTCCTAAAAATACTATCCTAAAAAGAAATATTATAGCAGTAAAAATCACTTTGTTTATAAAAAAACAATATTAATAAAATAATAATAGAAAAAAACCATAATCGATATTAAAAAAGCCTGAGACTGCAACTTTACTGAAATAAGAATTTCTGCGCGAATTTTTCATAAGTTTCCATAAAGTTTTTCATGTCCATTAGTGGAGTTATATTTTACAAGCATCTGTGCTGTTCTTGTATGAATTTGATATTGCAGTAACAGTTGAAGTTTTTAATAAAATGTTTTACAGCGGGTAAAAACGGAATGGTTTTTGTCTGTTATGGTTCATTCTTTAGACTATTTTATGGTTTGATTACCATCAGAAATATTTTTTATGCTTAAAAGGGAACTGAAAATATAATTATTTTATAATAATAATTAATTATTTGACTTGGCTCGCGAGGTTGTAGACTTGTGGGATGTTGACTCAGCGATCATTGTGCCGATAGTCGTATCAGCTAATGGCCTAATTGCCAAGAGCCTCGACCAATATCTGATGAGGCTCTCGCTAGGCAGCTGGATCAAGAGCTTGATTCAGAAAGCGGTACTCCTGGACACGGCTCGTATCGTTAGGAGGTTCCTTTCTCTGGAGCCCTGACCGTCGCGCGCCGGTAGCTTGGACCCTGTTCCCGATACCGGTGGGCTACTATTTTTATATTTTTAAATGTTTTTGTATATAATTTTGTAAAAATATTTAAAAATGTAATTAATATGTATAAAGTAAATAAAGAAAATAATTAATTATTTTATAATAATATAATGACTAAGCATCATGCCTGTAATCCCAGAAGGGCACAAATCCTTAGTAGAAAAATTCTTTGTGGAAAAACCCAATAACAATTTGCTCGAAGTGGAAATCTAACCCAGGACCTCGTGTTTAGCAGTAGCGGTTACGACCACTACACCAACGAGCCAAGCCATCAGGACATTAGTTAATAACCTAGCTAAACAACATTATAATTTCATCAACAATATTCCATCCGGATATTAGTTAATAACCATACCAAGCAGCATTATAATTTCATCAACAATATTCAAATTGCCCGCACATACATACCATTTACTTGCTATGTAGCACGATTTCTAACCGTAACACAATATGGACGGGCGCGACGTGACGTGTCGTGTCAACGTGTTTAGAGAACAGCCCCCGTATTCACAAACACTTCGAATCGATTTCGATTCGGGAAGTCCTATGTCTATTCTTATTTGCCATAATGAAAGCGAGCGAGATAGACATACGACTTTCCGAATCGAAATCGAATCTACGCGTTTGTGAATACGGGGGCTGATCGCTGTACCGCTAATGTAAGTTCCGGATGGCATTCCTGGAAGATATTGTAGGATAGCGGAGATATTTTGAATAATAAAGCTACCTCTGATATATCTATAGTATCTCATCACCTATTGGGTGAAGTACCTATTTATCTGTGTACAAAGTATAACAGAATATGTACAATACCTCTTAGTTCTTTAGTCTGGTTTTGGAATTCTAAAACGAAATAACGTATTAGTTGAAAAATTGGTATGAAGAGTATACATTTTTTTTTCAACATATTTTCCTTGGTGAAAGTTTTCTAGTATGATAGTCTCAATCTCCACTTAAGATGTTTAGGGATAATTATGAAGGGGTGTAAAGTTTTGTTATTATTTATACCCATATTATACTTTGATATATACTTACTTAGAATCAAAAATTCGAAAACGCGTGACACTCATAAACCCGCGTTTGACCTGCGTGATCTATTTTAACAAAGGAGTGTCTCATGGGCAAGAACGTTAAAGTCTAAATGCTGTGCTAAAAATATTATTCATTCAAAGTCGGTAGTTTTAGTAGAGGGTCTATCTGCCCCTAATTTGCTGACTTCGCGTGAAAGCTTTTATTGCACCACATCAATATACGATGTACTCATGTATCAGCAGAAACGCGAAGTGTCGACGAGTCGACGTGTTTAGAAAATAGATAGCCATACGGCTAATATAAGTTCCGGAAAGCATTTGTAGGGACAGAATAAATGGTTTTTATTTCTGTCTTGGGTCCGATTTTCAGATCGAGTAAAGTTTATCCATCTTAAATTACTGAATGGCAGCCCGCAGTAGCTGAAGAAAGTGAGCATATCCATCAACAAGGCACCAATCTCTCGATTTGTCTTCTGTTACATTGGACTCTCTTTCACAGAGCTTTAGTGCCAGAAACCTTGTGCCAGCTCTGGGAACTTGTGTACGTGTGTCTGATTGTATATAGCTATGTTTATGGGATTTAAATATTACTCGTAAAATGTGGTTGGGGATAGGCAGCAATATGTACTCCTGTATCTAAGTAAACAAATCAACGTGTCCAGCTAATGCAACCTCCTGTTAGCTTACCTAGACACGCGACGTAAGACAGCGAAGAAATCTAATAACTTCAACAAAATGACTAAAATCACTCAGTACAAACACTAGCTTTAAACTTAAAAAGCTAAGCTAAGTTGCTTTGTTTCCAAACATTTTAAAAGGACGTGACTAACTCAAGTTTTCTACTTAATTCTCGTACATACATTATGTTGGGTACAGTATTTACTTTCGCATTTAAAATCAAATAGTTCTGTGTCACGTATACATTATAAAGGATGTTAATAAAACATTGTTTTAGGTAAAAACGTGTTTATTTGTCTCGTGTTTATTTGTCTTTATTGAACATGTATATTTTAAAAGAGTAACCATTGAGTTTCTTGCCGGTTCTTCTCCATAGGAAATGGACCAACCCGAACCGAACACCTTTTTGTCGACGTTTTACAAGTGCCCATGTAGGCCTATGTGAATTAAAAATATTTTTATTTGATTTGAATAGGACTTTTTTGCACTCGAAACAATGATAGTGGAAAACTTACAAAGTCAAACTAAAAACGGCTACGGCTTTAAAATAGTACTTACTATCAGAAACCAGGGGAGTGCTATAAAATTTATCACAATTTTAAAAGTAGTATAACGTACAGATGTAACTTTATGGATAAGAAATAATAAAAGTTCAGAAACTTTTACATCGCAAGGATGATAAAAAGTTTTTGTTAGTCCTATCTGGGGACGTAGTACTAAAAGTCTGTGTCTAAGGACTATATCTTCTGCTTTATTAAACATCCATATTCTGAAATTAATAACCTTGAAATGTAGGATATAAAACCAGGTCCTGGTCTAAGGCAGAGATTTCAAAGCACGGTGCGGGGACGCGAGTCGCACGGGACCGGCCAACACTTGGGAGGCCTATGTCCAGGAGTGGACGTCTTTCGGCTGAAATGATGATGATGACATTTCAATTATGTTAGTCTTAGCCCAGAATTCTCATAAAATGCCCATGATTTTTCGTAATCTTGATTTTGCAACGTCATCATCTGCCTAGCCTTTTTCTCACTATATTGGGGTCGGCTTCCAGTCTATCTGGATACAGCTGAATACCAGTATTTTACATGGAGCGACTGCTTATCTGACCTCCACAACCCAGTAACTGGGTAATATGATGTCCCATGGTAATACTGCACCTACAGCGGCTGTCAAAGATCTCGTTACAAGTATTTTTTTTCTTTTATTAAAAACGTTGCCCCCACACTAGGAATTTCTCCGTACCGTGGGTGTGTTTACAAACATTTAAACTCACATACACACAACCAGACCGGAACAACTATCTGTAGTCTACACAAATATTGGTTCCGTGCGGGGGGATCTAACCCGCAACACACAGCGCAGCAGTCGATCGCTCAGCCACTGTGTGCATTTTACACGGTACCAAACAGATAAACAACAACGCAAATATAGAGATACTTACTTTCATAATTATAATATGAAATGCGTCATTAAAACTTTAATAATATGAAGTATTGGGGTTTGTTTTCCAATTACGAGGGAACAGGCCGGTGCTCAATTACGTGTTTGAGGATTTAAAATAATAGGCAGGTCCACATTTAAACAATAACTGGTGTAGTATTTATGTATTGCTGTGAAAATTGGATCAATTTGGTGATATGAAAACTGTCCTGTAAATTTCGGAATCCTTTAAATTCCGGACCTGATTATCGGTGACCATGTCGTGTTGAGAATGGTCATTTGCCATTATTTTTAAAGAAAATCAATATTAAATCAAAACATTTTAATACGAATTTAAAAATGATAACAAAATAATGAATTAAAACAATAATTAAATTTAAACTGATGATAATATGATTCAGGCGTGAACCGTGTCACAATTAGAGTTGTGGACGGGTCGCTCGCTAGAATTGGAATGCCCCGCATCGCTCGGCGCTCCGTATTATAAAGGCCGACCCCTTCCACAACTCGCCTGATTCACTGAGTGGTGCGATGATGTCACAGAGCGTTCCGTTTCGTTTTAAGTCGTAATAATTTGCTCACGCCGACACGGCCATTCTGCTAAAAGGTCGTCACTGACCTCATAACTCTGCAATAAGAGAAAAGATACCACAGTATCAAAACATCACACAACTATCACAATGAACGGGTCATCTTTGCGCACAACCAAACATATTATCAAGAGAAAGGAGGCCCCTGGCCTCAACGAAATCTCAATAATAACATGAAATGGTAACAACTCAAACACATTACTAAGAGCAAGGAGGCCCCTGTCCTCAACGAACTCTTAATAACAGCGTCAAAAATTCGGAGGCCCCTGTCCTCAACAAATTTTATCAGTCTCAGTTTGGAGGCCCCTGTCCTCAACAAACTGGTGTTATTAACATCAACCAAACATATTATTAAGAGAAAGGAGGCCTCCGGCCTCAACGAAATCTCAATAATAACATGAAATGGCTACAACTCAAACACATTACTAAGAGCAAGGAGGCCCTCCGTCCTCAACGAACTCTTAATAACAGCATCAAAAATTCGGAGGCACCTGCCCTCAACAAATTTTATCAGTCTCAGTTTGGAGGCCCCTGTCCTCAACAAACCGGTGTTATTAACATCAACCAAACATATTATTAAGAGAAAGGAGGCCTCCGGCCTCAACGAAATCTCAATAATAACATGAAATGGCTACAACTCAAACACATTACTAAGAGCAAGGAGGCCCTCCGTCCTCAACGAACTCTTAATAACAGCATCAAAAATTCGGAGGCACCTGCCCTCAACAAATTTTATCAGTCTCAGTTTGGAGGCCCCTGTCCTCAACAAACTGGTGTTATTTACATCAACCAAACATATTATCAAGAGAAAGGAGGCCTCCGGCCTCAACGAAATCTCAATAATAATATGAAATGGCTACAACTCAAACACATTACTAAGAGCAAGGAGGCCCTCCGTCCTCAACGAACTCTTAGTAACGGCATCAAAAATTTGGAGGCCTCTGCCCTCAACAAATTATATCAGTCTCATGGTTTGGAGGCCCCTGTCCTCAACAAACCATATCAAATAAAATGTTTGGAGGCCCATGTCCTCAACAAACTTAAATAAGTCATTACAGAACACGGGTACAAAATGCAAATAGTGTAAATGTAACTTAACTTGAGTTCACCTTCCAATGTTATAGACTCATCTTTCGCCGATACGGTACCCTGGTCGATGCATTCTCCAAGTTTCGGTGCTAACCGTAGCTGGTCATGTGCCACTTAGTTTGGTCTTCCTCTGAATAGTGTTATATAGGTAATAGTAGTAAGTTTTCCTCTTCATTAGTGAAATCGGTTTCCAAATTGCTTAAAGCGTCCTCAGTAGCTTGAACCGTTGAAGGCGAGCTTCTTACTACTTAAGCATTTTGTTAAGTAACCAGAATATTCAAGCCAGTGCCTTTTATGATTTTAGTTCAAATCATTAGATCATATGGTGTTTCTTGATCATCGACAATGTGAAACGTAATGACAGCGAAAACATTCTTTATCCAATGCCATTGGGGTAAGTATTTCGTCATGTTCCAGTGCTACATTGACTTTTTCAGCTTCGTTTGTCATCTTCCTAAAACATTTCTCTTCAATGTGTCCAGTTTTGTTGCAATAATTCCATTTGAGTTTTGGGCGTTCCGTTCGAATCCCAGACTCCTCTCTGGTGTTTTCGCTCAGTAATGGCTTTGGGTCGTTCAGTTTGCCATTTGCTTTGTTGCAATTTGCTTGAACTGTCTTGCCACACTTGAAGCATACTATCGGATCTTCTTGATCGTTCCTAAGCCTGGGCCGTTTGGCAGGCGGTTTGCCTTGGCGTGGTTCTTGTGGCCTGATTGTGGCTGCAACAGAAATTAATTCGGGGACAGTTGTGCACTTACTGGACAGCAATTTTGAGCAAAGATACTCATTATTCATGCAGCCAATAACGGCTTCAACAGGCGCTACGCATTGTGGATGGTGCAGGGAATACGACCTTTCAGTCAATCCCACTAAAACTGAATTAGTCATGTTTACCCATAAACGAACTTTAGGGCCTTATCGCCTACCTAAATTATTCGATACAGAACTTCAGTCAGCTACTGTAGTCAAACACTTGGGAGTCCTAAACAGTAAGTAAAACTGGAGCAGTCACTTACACAACAAAATTAACAGGGCATGCATCACCCTCTGGCAGTACAGGAGGATGATAGGTAAGAAGTGGGGCCTATCCCCCAAAATGATACTTTGTCTATACTGTGTGTTGATCCGTCCCATGATCTCGTACGGGGCAGTGGTCTGATGGCCACGCATCACACTCGTCTCAGCATCGTACAAACTTCAACGCATGCAGAGGCTTGCCTGCAAGGCAATTATAGGCTGCATGAGGACCACTCAGACAGCTGCTCTTGAAGCCATGTTGGAGCTTCCGCCGCTCTATCTTAAGGACATCAGTGGAGTAACGTGCTTCAGGTTCGAACGTTTGTATCAATGCTTCTCGCATCTCCCTCCAGACAGGTGATTTTACAAGCCACGCATCACCAATAGTCTTGGCTCGTCCTTGCAATAGACTCGCTATCTTAATGCAAACTTCGTGGTCAGCCAACTCCCGGTGTGCTTTGGCTCGATCGACTTGCTCGCACCAGTCTCGAATTGGGACATCACCATCTGGATTGTAGGATGCTATATAGATGTCACGTAATCTTGGTCTTCGCGTCGGAGCTACAGTCTTATTTATCACCCGTGGCCAGCATCTGTTTTGTGCTAGAGCCATCCGTTTCTCCATCATTGAGGGTGGATGGGACCGAAGATATGTCCCGGTAGATCCCGCTTCTGATTTCGGCGCGAGTATGGCCGGACTGGATTATCGGTGACCATGTCGTGTTGAGAATGGTCATTTGCCATTATTTTTAAAGAAAATCAATATTAAATCAAAACATTTTAATACGAATTTAAAAATGATAACAAAATAATGAATTAAAACAATAATTAAATTTAAACTGATGATAATATGATTCAGGCGTGAACCGTGTCACAATTAGAGTTGTGGACGGGTCGCTCGCTAGAATTGGAATGCCCCGCATCGCTCGGCGCTCCGTATTATAAAGGCCGACCCCTTCCACAACTCGCCTGATTCACTGAGTGGTGCGATGATGTCACAGAGCGTTCCGTTTCGTTTTAAGTCGTAATAATTTGCTCACAAACGCTTTGGTGACAAAGGAAGGTTTTATTCATAATCTCCTTCATAGACCAGTAGCTATTCTTAACGTAACTACAAATGAACAAAATTATTGGTATCTTGGTATCTCCCTGCTTTAGATTCATAAAATAAAGCATAAATACTTGATTACTTTATAAATAAACAATTACAATTTTTGCTCACGTAAAACATAACCTCAAAAATTAAAACATCATCGCAACGTACCCTCAATCATTACGGACGTCTAAATTGCAGTGCGAAACGGTAATGACGCCTCAATTGTGATAATATCCCCACACCGCAAACGCACAGAATAGATCAGCACAGAAGGTCGGTTCCTTACGACGAGCATAAACGCATACAAGCTTCATACAAGCTGTTGTTTTGCATCCTCGTCAAATTCAAGGAGGTAACTACGAGTATGCTTATGATTCTCGACCTTATCAATAATTAAATGTAGGTTTTTTTTTACGTGAATCGGTAAGTGTAAACCACACGTGTTTTAAACGCGTCCCGTCTGATCATCGCTCTATAACCAGGCTTTCACACATACAAACAATCGCACACTTTTATTCGAAAGTTTCTTATTCCCTAAACCACGTCAAGATGGTTTTTCTGAAATACTGGGAAACTGAAACAACAAAAAAAGCAGCGTTTATTAATACTTAACTAGGTTATGTAATTTAAATTGATTATTCATGTCTTTTGTGACAACCTCCTGAATTTTTACGAGGTTGCAAAATAACACCTTGTATAAAGCTAGTGCAAGCGCACTCACAAACGTTGGTTTGAGATCGCCGCATATACCGTTGACGTAAGTATCTATATACAGGTTGGAAGGGACACCCCCGCACAAACCACGTATTCACTACGTCAGTCTCCCGCCGCGCATAGATATAGATCATCGCCAATTTAAAAAAAAAACAGCTGTGCCATACATTTTGAACGTGTAGGTATTGCATTTTTGTAGGAAACAGCCAATATTTAAAAAAATACTGACGAAACATTTTTCTAATTGGGTTCAGAATAATACTTAGTAACCGTTTGAGCGTCGGTGTCCCTTAAAAAGTTATATAAACTTTCCATACACAAATACAGGGTGTATACAAATACACCCTGTATTTGTGTATGGAAAGTTTATATAACTTTTCCCAGAGCAGCTATACATCTTTACTTGCCATTTGTTTGATTTGATTCAGACTTGTTTTTGTCCCACAACTTGTAACAAGTTTTCTTGAAAGTTTATAGACGAAAATCAGCATAACCGGCTGTGCCTAAACGTTGTTGCCCGTGACTTATTTCACGCGGAAATTTTTATGTGTATGTATGTGTGAGGTAGCTTGGAGAAGCTTATTGTGGCTGGTAACGTGGAAGGAAAAAGGGGCCGTGGAAGATCACCAACCCGATGGACAGATGCGGTCAAGGAAGTCTGCAAAGGGAATTTCCAGGCATCTGTCCGCATGGCCGAAAACCGTCCAGCATGAAGAGCTTTGGTGGAACAGGCGACGACCTCATGTGGTCACGACCCTCAGTCATGAGGAAACGAGGAAGAAGAAGACGTATGAGACAAAAACAAATTTCGATTTCAAGTAGGGAACCCAAAAAAAAGCCTATCTCATTACGATCCGATCAGCAGTTTAGACATGGAAAGGTTACAAACAAACAAAGCTACTCTAGCATTTATAACTAGCATTTATAATTTATTTAGCACTTTGCCCGTCCTGAAAACGAACCAGTTGTACCTAATGCTCAGTACTAACGCTTACAACAAGAATGCCAAAGAGGGAATTAGCCAATTTGGTACATAGGTGCCTGATTTTACTCTTGTATGGAGTTAGAACTAACCTTCTGTATGCTTATATATTCTGTGGCAAACGATTCCCAACCATAACTACCGTTATTATCATCGCCATACCTTTATTTGATGCGGCTTTTATTGTTCATACGCAGAAAATATAGGTCACATTAAAAGGAATGATTGTGAAAATGTTCTGATTGTTTTTGTGCACCTATCTGTGTGGAGTTGAAGGGTTGTTTTCTTTATAAAGAATACTTCCAGCAGAGAAAATTAATGGTTAATATTTGACAATGTTTTCGTAAAACCAATATTAATTGCTTCTCTTTATTAGGGTTAGAAATGACTACAATGGGTAAACATTGAAGTCATTTCTTACGTAATCTTTGTGAGACAACGTTTTGGACTCAAACTCAAACCATTTATTACAATTAAACCATTACAGGTACTTTTGAAAGTCAAAAAAAAAATAAGTCCCAGTCACAAGGCATAATAACTTGTGAAAGTACTGTAGTTGCCCATTCCGTAGCGTAGATCTCTATGGAGAAGAATGGGCAACAAACTCAATGGACACTCTTTTAAATCAAAATATGTTACAAAATCGTGGTTACATTTTAGGGGTATGAGGAACAGGGTGTAAAGTTCTTCATACCCTTTAGAAAAGGGAGGATCGACCAGACAAGTGTTATGTCTGGCGGGCAACTGCCCGACAGTTGTAGTCGGGTTTTTCTATAATAATATACTCTTAAGTCGATGTAAACTTTGCTTGCGACTTGTAGGAAATTGATGTTAGTTCCTCCGTCGTGTCATAGATGGCGCTGTAGTACTTTTTGTAGTATGTTGCTTTTTGTGGTCTTTACAACATCATTCATGTTAAGAATTACAAATATATGAGAACGATGTAGAAATACGAGCAAGTTAAGAGCGTCCAGCGTATAAGATTAAATCAAAATAAAGTAATTAAAATAAACCGTGGCAGCTAAGAGATGACCAGTTACAACTGAAAGCATAGGTTAGCATAGTTTGAAGATATTTTTGTTTGGCTCAAATCCTTGTGGGGGTCTAGACAAAGATACATTCTATGAGCATGTACTCGTATGTAGTGTATTTGATTGTCATAAGCTAAGTGTAAAACAAAGCGATAATGGCACCAATAAATTAAACCTCAACATAATAATTCATGATAAATTACTAAAAGTACTTATTTCATTATTAGTCCACCTGCGTACACTTCTCACACAATTTAAAATAATTTGTGAAACCTACCTTCTAAAGTGATGATATTTAAATTTTCCTTTACCTCCAAAAATATTGTTAAAATTACATGATCAAAATTTTGGCCCGTAATTAGCCCCAGCTGTACCTAAAGAGGGAATGTGACATGAAAATGAAGCTCTTGCTAGAGTAATGATATTATATCATGAAAGGTTTTTTAATAATTTAAAATGTATCAGGCTGCTTTTTAGGGTATCCGAGTATAAATATTACAGAGTTACTTTACTCGGTAGTGTTAGTATTGGACGCCGTTATTTAAAAGATTATGATGCATTTAAATAAAAGTTGTTAAGTAATATTTCATTTTCGGTTAGAACTGCCAAAAAAAACTTAGCTTTTTGAGGGGTCATTGAGAAACAATAAATTGAAACTTAACTTATTTTTGCCGTTGACATAAATATTTTGAATCACAGCTATCCTAGATGTGCTCACTGTGATATCTAATTGAATTTGAAGATAGTCTTGCTGAACTGCCTTTATGTCTGGCATTAGTGTGGCAGGCATGTTGCCGTTCCAATGCCGGTTAGAAAATTATACTTAATGTGGTTATTTTTAGGACCAATCATTTAAATTTGAATGAATAAGTTTAATTGAATTTAATGATTTGTATGTTTGTATTGTTATTGAAATTTAGTGCTTAATTAAAATTTAATTAATATGAGTCTTTTGTTACATGATAATAAATAAATAATAATAGTCAAATAGGTCATCTAATTATGGTAATAATAACTATCGAATACATTACCAGATTGTACAAAAAGTATAAAAAATTCTCTTTTTTCGTACTAAAGCTGTTTCATTTCATGTTAAAACTACTACTCGAAAAACACTTTAACAAATTATGATCCCGCATTAGAATATGAAGCTGGTTCATTGTCTTTAAAATCGTACTATTTTACATAATGTCTATAAAATGACAGTGTCTTGTGCATTCAACGAGCTTCTGACGTATGTTTTATTGCACTTAATGGATGGATATAGCGTAATATTGCTTTAATGGAAAGGATAACAGACTGTGGATGATAATATAACCCATATTACATGATGACGAGAGAAGCTCGGGGCTAAGTAATAACACCCGGACGGGTCGATCTTAAAGGTTAAGTGGTGCTTGCCTAGGTTGGTCTGTTGATGGGTGACCATAATTACATACCGAGCGACCTGTGGTCCCCATTGGCCCTCGATCGAAACAATTAGAAGTCATGCAGAGAGGCCTTTGATAACAGCCGCACGAGTCGATCTTCAAGGTTAAGCCGTGCTTGCCAAGGTCGGTCCGTGGATGGGTGACCATAATTACATAACGACTTGCCTCCGTGCCTCGGAAAGCACGTTAAGCCGTTGGTCCTGGCTGTCATTTTTAGATCTTTGACAGTCGTTACGAGAGTTGTCAGAAGCCAAAAGTCTGACATACAGTCTTACCAAGGGGTATCGTATTACCCAATTACTGGGTTGTGAAGGTCAGATAGGATGTCGCTCAGAAAATACTGGTACTCAACTGCATCCGGTTAGACTGCAAAACCGGCCCCAACATAGTTTGAGAAAAGGCTAGGTAGATGATGAGAGGCTAGGAACCCGATATGCACACAAAGTTTCATACAAATCGGTTCAGCCGTTTCGGAGGAGTTTGTTAACAAACACCACGACACAAGAATTTTATATTTTCTGATAGATCCATCATAGGAAATCCCACTTAGCTATTAAACTTCAAACAAAAAGCAGGCACGGTAGGACATAATTGATAATGTGCCTAATTTATTGATGAAAGGTTTTAGGTCTAAATTACGTATCCCAAATTTAAACCTCTAGACCGAGAGCAGTAACCCAGTCGCGAGCCCCATCTCATTATTACCACCGGCTGAGCCAAACGGCAGTATGACACGGAAATGAGCCTGCCAAAATAACGATAGTACGAGCTGCGGACGTTCCACAGTCATAATTCAAAACTTGATTGTGTGCCAAACTTGCCTTGCTATTGTGATGTAAGCTCTAGCTCTTTGGCTATCTGGCTCTCTAATGTCACGCCTCTGTAGGATGGCCGCCAAGTACTATCAACTAAATAATGTGAGCGGGTTTTTTCATAATGGCAATTAAATATTTTTGAGTGGGCTGTGGTCAGGGGTAATGGGCAGTTTAGTTTTTGTTGGGGAAATTATGAGCTGTCTTGTGATGAATGCTCTTGTTTGAGTTGCATTGTTCATTCAACTTTTCTTTTTTTTTAAGAGTATCTATGTTGTTTTTATTGCCAGTTAGTCTACAAAATGACCAACTAAAGGAAATAACCAAATAAGTGATAAATTTCACTCATTTGACCTCAGCATCGTTAAAACTGAACGTAGGGTTAGATTTTTACAATATCAGAACCATAAAGTGAGAGCACAATTAGCTTACTGTCTGTTCTGCACTACGAGACGTGGGTTTCGCTGCAATAGGCATGGTCTGCAGCAGTGATTTTATCCTTGTGTTTTATTTAAGTAATTATCATAATCATCATTCTCTTGACCTTATCCCAAATAAATTGAGGTCAACGCAGCATATCTTCTTCGTCCATATTATTCTACTAGCTGTCCTGCGCAACTTCGTCTGCGTCAGATTTCCCTCGTTTTAGTAACAATTTATATTGCTGCTCCGCTCCTATTAGTCGTACCGTGATAATATATCCTATCCTTATAGATCCTCGATAACTGGGCTATATAACACTGAAAGAATTTTTCAAATCGAACCAGTAATTTCTGACATGAGCGCGTTCAAGCAAACAAACAAACTCTTCAGCTTTATAATATTAAGTACAGATTACTCGTAATCTCATCAGACACATCCTTTCTTGCCATATGACCCTTCATACAGTATAGTGTGACACGGAACAAATTCCTTCAGTCAAACTAGAAAATTAAAAACTAACTTTAAAAAAAGAATGCCGTTGGCTTTTCAGACAATATCTCACATACGGCTGGCTTGTTGTCTCGACGGTCGTAAAACTCGCACAAAGTCGTCGGTTCCGACCGCCCCATGCGAATATAAACGATATCGGCGACGGCCAGTCACACTGTTTTAGACATACGACAAAAATATTCCAGTCCAACTGCCGCTGTGCCGCCTATATATAAAAATCTATCGTTGCCGGGGCCGACAGAAGTCATTCAGAGTGAAATATTGATATTCATCGACATCGGTGGCCGGACGAAGTTTTATTGAGTTTTTTGACTAGATAATTCTTAGTGGCTGGTGTGTGAAATTGCTTATATAAGTTGCGACTGGCTTGGAAATGATATACGGCCACGCTTTGCATTTTTATTAAAACACGTGTATACCGATTTTTTTTATACAGCCTGTTTGGTGCATCATTTGCCAAATTGAACATGTCGAAAAGAGGCGTCATTTGATATATCTTCAGACCCAAAAGTCATCTTTGGCTCATGGATATTAATTTCAAACGAAATCGAAGAAGTGTTTAATTAAACACAAACGACATGATACGGGTTACCTATGTTTGACCGAAAAGAAATTGACAAATTATCACTTCCCAAACAATTTTCCGCATAATTTCAGTTGCCAAATTATTACTTAGCAAAAAATCTTTTCACAAATAATTGTAACGCAAACCTAATGTTTGGCAAGTGAACGTTTAAACAATAACTTGTTTACCAGCAAGTACTTTTACCAACTTTCATGTAGTCAAATATTTCAGTTGGAATAACACATATTACGCAAAATAAAATAAGGCAAATATTTAGTGTAGCGACCACAAAAAGCAACATACTACAAAAAGTACTACAGCGCCATCTATGATGCGACGGAGGAACTAACATCAATTTCCTACAAGTCGCAAGCAAAGTTTACATCGACTTTAGTATATATAGAGAAACCCGATTACAACTATCGGGCAGTTGCCCACCGGACACAACACCTGTCTGGCCAGAGGATCCTCCCTTTTCAATGGAGTATTGAGGAACTTTACACCCTGTTCCTCATACCCCTAAATTAGTATCGTCAGTTTTCAATTTACCATTTCTATTCAGTCAATTGCTTAGTTAATGACAAAAAAATTGCATCTATATGTCAGTTGCACAGAATATACGAATTAAATTACAATGTGTACTGTTAATTAGGTAGATGGTAAATCATAAAAATGTCGCTCAAATGTGGGTTAGTCATGCATAACACT
Organism: Cerastis leucographa; assembly: GCA_963082945.1. Taxonomy (NCBI): domain Eukaryota; kingdom Metazoa; phylum Arthropoda; class Insecta; order Lepidoptera; family Noctuidae; genus Cerastis; species Cerastis leucographa. The sequence goes on from OY720361.1 coordinate 3,100,666, forward strand.
ATCACTGTGTTTTCCATATTTCTTTCTATATAATCTAGTCATTTCTGGATAGGAGGTCGCAGTTCTAACCTAACCTAATATTTTTCTTTTAATAATTAAACCCGTCTAACTAGTTCGGTTCTCGATAGCCTGCTAAAAATAATCTCTATTTTTCCATATTTTTTAGTCGTTTCTGTACTTGCTCGGCTTGTGCGGCAGTGGTAACACCGGGCGTCAGGCTCCCTGTAACCTAACCTAACTTTTTTTTATATTTAAGTTCCATAAATAACCTAGTAACCATTGTTTCAGACAAATTCAATCTTATGTTTGCCTTTATATCTTTTGTCATAGCAAATCTTTTGACCTAACGTTTATAATTGCCCAAAGATTGTTTGCTGTAATAAATCATTTGATTAAAGACTAAATGCCATAATGAAATTATTTTTGGTAATATTCTGCGAAGTAAAAATTTGACCAAATGAAAAAGTGCGTACTAAAATCATTCCAAAAATTGCATTGGTATAAAAAAAGGTTGCTAAAATTTGTTTGGGTAGTGAAATTTTGTCAAAATCTTTTCGGCAAAACGGCAGGCTCCCCATGATATAGTACAAAGTGGATTTTTCAATTGGGTAAAAATGGCCATATCCAAAACTATACGGAATAGCAAAATAATATAAGGAATCTCGATCCCGATATTTATGAAAACTAAAACACTAAAAAAACTATATATTTCTAGCCAGGAATAGCCCTTTGATATTGAAAAAAAAAACACACGCTCGCGGTATAATTACACCATTTTATAGCTAAGATAGCAAGATTTTGTGGGGCTTTCCACGCCCACTTGAAAAATTCACCAAGTATAATCATTGTGTACAGACGCCACCAGCACGTCAAGCTATCCTAAACTGTAAAATTTTCCCAATAAAATTGAACAAGAACCTTATTCTTTTGTAATAAAGTTGAAAAACTATTAAAGAAATTTGACAGATTGGGTTGATTGATGTGCTGGCTTCAGCTGTACATTGATCAACTTTGCTACTTGTCCACTTCGCTGGCAACGCGACATCTATTTGATAAATACGTGACCAACAGAGTTTCTACTTTATAAAATTTACAGCAGAACTGTACGACACAATGATAATATAATGATTATGTACATTGCAAGGGTCAACCCTATACGCGTCGCTGACAACGCGATGTCAAATTGATTGTTGTGGTTTCACTTAATGAGCCAACAATGTCAGTCAACTACCCGACAATTAAAACAATTTGTTACATGTTATACTCTGTAATGACCGTTTGATCTGTTTATATTTTAGGTACTCTAGTGAGCTGTGTAGTAATGAGCTAAACCACGTAATTAATTACATGATGTGTGCTTGAATGTTTGTGTAATGGTTTGTTTATTATGCTGTCTGCTAAAAATGAAGCCTGATCAAGTCTCCTGTCAATATGCCTACAAATTCATGTAAACTTCTGCGAAGGCCAGAAGGGGATAATCCAATATTTTTATCGGGTAGTTGATTGAAAAGTATTGGACACGTATTTTTTCTTTTTTCACGTGGTTATAAAATTACGGAGATATACTGAGTTGAAATGGCGCATGACGTCACATGTAGGTAAGTTTTATACCTACTTGTGACGTAGTAAGCCCCCACTCTCCAACTTTAATGAGTTTTAACTAAGTATTTTTTTGATATTTTGATAAAACAAAAAATTCGTGTCTAATATTTTTGTATTACCTGTCTGACGGGCAAAATAGAATGTCGTTTTCTTTACCCACTCCGCACCCCTATAAAAAAAACCTGCCTAGTTCCGTTCCATTATTTAGAAAAACGAACACAAAAATCCCTTTTTTTCTATCTTATCCTTTAAATATTTATTTTATTCTGTTAAATATTTATATTAACTGTTTTTAGTATTTTTTGTTATAACATCAACAGAAATACATAATCTGTAAAAATTTCAACTGGCTACCTATCACGGTTCATGAGATACAGCCTGGTGACGGACGGACAGCGAAGTCTCAGTAATAGGGTCCCGTCTGACCCTTTGGGTACGGAACCCTAAAAATGGGCCTGCAATCTCTAGTTTTTTTTTTCGCTACATGTGGATCTCTTATGCAACATTTCTCATTACAATAACCCAAAAATGTATGCTAAACGTCATATTATGTATGAACGTAACATTTTAATTAGTTAATTTTCTCTGCCACCTCTATACTAAGACATCTAAGGCTTCAAAACCGAGTTTCGGTCCCATAGAAAAACCCAGTAAAAAAGGGTTTTAATCCATTGTAACCGGGTTTCACAAATCTAATGACATCAACTAAACACACTTCGAAATTAAAGCAACACCACTTCAAACCTTGAACACGTACAAACTCTTCCTATATCAAACAGATTCTATATCCGACCCCATTAACCCCATATTCACCCATCAAGCGAATACCACAACAAAAACGTTGGGAGCCTGAGATGTCACTATGTAGCACGTAATGACACGATCACCCGTCCGGGCGTCCGTACTACACATCGTTATGTATGGAGATACGCAAAACCGCTAATTAGGTGGAGAATTTCAGTTCTACTGAGTAGATAAAATGAGTTGTGAAGCGTTTAGGATTTAAGTTGGGAGAGATGAGCGGGTTTGATAGTGCGTGGATTGTGTATGCACTTTTTTGAGTGATTGTACTTTTAGTGTGAGTTAAGAGTTTTTACGCTTAATGGCATTTCACACAACTTTTATGCAGGGCTTTAAAAAACGGTAAAATTTTCGTAACGTTACCTTCATTTGTCAGTGTTACCGTTAATATTAAAATAACGTTAATAGATTTAACGTGATTTTTGCACATTTTTATCGTTAATTTAGATAACCGTTAATTGCGCCAAACCTTGCGAACGCCGCATTTCGTGGGTCGCCAGGTCATGGTTGAGGGAGTCAGTATATGGTTAGCAACTTAGCATCTCACATACCACACACAACCTTGAATGTGACCGGGTTTTAGCTAAATTAACGGTACAGTAACGTTATCATCGTATATTAGGTTAATTGTATTTAACGTTAAATTACTGGTAATGTTATTAATTAACGTTATATTTTTGTAAAGTTAATAAGGTATCACATTGGAATTAACGTTAAGTAACGGATATTATTTTGTTAGTTGGTAACGTTAACAAGCCCTGCTTTTATGTCCTCATTTTCCGAATGACTGAACCAATTTTAAGGAAACTTCATACGCATATGCAAGATACATAGGTCTAAAAAGTTAATAAAACAGTTTCTAAATGTTTAAAAAAAAAGTTTTTTGTAAATTTCTTTTTCTATGGATAATTTATAATCGGTCTTATTTACGAGAAGCTGTAACATAATTTTTCGAAAAATGTTATTTGTATTTTTACTTATTATGACAGTTTTAATAGTATGTGTATCTATTATTACTTATGTTGACAGTATTAATAATCATTTCACGGTATAACTCGCTTACCGCTCATAACTCACGCCCCATCGAAACATTAATCATATGGAATGAGCAGTATAATGTCCCTTTCACACTAACAATCGTTCCGCACACGCCGCCGCTTGCTGCCAAACAAATGTATTTATTAGTTCGTTTACATTCAGTATTAACAGTCCTATCTATATATATATATCGTCACGTCGTAATACAATCATAAAATATATATATATATATATATATATATATATATATATATATATATATATATATATATATATAATATATATATATTATATATATTTTTTTTTTTTGTGATTGTTTTACGACGTGACGTAATATATTCGTGTTTTGGTTTTACCTATTTCAAATGTGACTATGCTGTGAGATCGTGCGCTCGATTACCGGTCGGACAAAATGTTGTTAAGTTTTTGACCCTACGCCTGTTCTTTTTCGAGCTATATCGAATTGCACTCTTGTTCACGCACATAATTGTGCACTATAATTATTCCAATTCTTTGCACGCCATGACCGCAAAACCGATTTTTTCGGGTTAATTTCGAACTCGAACTGTTACGAAATTATCACTCAGCGAGGTCGCGAGTCGTGCGTAAGCAAGAGAGAAGCCCAAAAGTGTGAATTTTGACTCCTTACAAGCTAGGTTTTTATCCAAATATTCCCGGCTTTACTCCCGTGTTCTGTCCCGCTGAGATCGTGCATTTCGAGATAAAATGTAAACGCTAAGTCACTTACTTAGTCGGCCTACAGACTATTTTTATTGGTGTGCCTAGCTAAAACGCATGGAATAAAGTAAACGTACATTCTCTGTAGTCATACAGAAAATGCATTTATATTTACGACAATAAGCACAATTATTATTACAAACATGTCATGGGTGACACTACTAATAGTTCTTAGCGCAAAAAAATTAACGAGATTTTTATGGAGATAATACTTTCTAGCAACAAAAAAAAACACGTTTACGTCACGCGTCTTCTTAGAGCCTCAGTTTCTCTATTGCTGCGTCAAAGAAGGTTAAACATACAAACAAACTGTACTGTTTTAACTACCTCACTTTGTGTAAAAGAAAAAGAAAGTTTACTACAGTTCCTCTGCAGGGCCATTTTCCTTGCAGTGGGACAGTTGAAGACTGATATTATTACAGGTTAATATGAGCCTGTAATACTGCCTACATGTTGACGTAACGACCGATATTGGAACGAGTCCAGTAAAATAGATGGATTGCTAGAGCTTTGATGGACAGAGAACTATAAATTGATTGATAGGTAGCATTCGTGTGCCAGAAAAGGTAACAAAAAAGCCTTTACTAGAATACAATTCCTTAAAATTTTGTACTTTACAAAAACAAGGAAGATACTTCATGTTTTTTTCATCATGCTCTCCAAATGGCAAAGGGAAACATGGCATGTCATAAAAACAAAAAAAAAATAAAGACAGTTTTTTTTTTAAACGACTGCGCCACACCAGGAATTTCTCTTGTACTGTGGGTTGTGTTTACAAACATTTAAACGCAGCCAGACCCGGAACGGTAGGCCAAATACATACTTTTCTGTGCTGAGATCGACGTCACAAAATCAGCAGCCAATCGCTCAGCCACTGCACAAACCTTGCCGAAGAATATTACATCCAATTATTTCCTCCGATAGAAAGGAGGCCTTTGTGCCGGTGGGAACAAAATACACAAATTATGCCGAGCTATCTGCACACTAAATCAAAGTCTTAAAATACCTAAGATTTTCATCTTTTTTTTATGTCCCAGAAAAAAACTAACTGTATTTTTATAACTCCAACGATAAGAAAAAGTATTCCAATAAAGATTCACCCTTTCACAAAAGTTTTAGTAGTTCGGTAAGCCCTAACAAAACAGAAGTCCGGGATCGTCTGAAGATAACCAAAATACAATTATACCGTGTATAAAATATTACCTACCATTGCAAAATCTTTATCCTTATCTCGATTCAACTGTGAAGATATTAAATTAAAATAAAACTTTTCTTATAAACCATTTTCCTTACAAATATATTAAGTTGGAACTTAATTTCACAAAAATATATTTTCTTGGGAGGCGGTAGAGGAATGAAACACAAAATTATTTATGTTTTTAAGATGACAGCGCTACGCCGTAACCACTCATAGCCGTAGCGCTACGCCGTAGGAACTCGTAGCGTCTCGTAGCGTTGCTCGTAGTCATGGTACTATTTATTTTTCATTGTAAAGTTACTCAGTTATTTTTATTAGTTTGCCGCAGTGCTGTACAGTCTTAACTAAATTCTGATCTTGTTATATTCAGGTAAATAAACCAGAATAATTATTAAGTATTTTTTTTTCTTTTTAGAGCATTTATTCTGTCCTAAAATAAAAACTGTTATCTTTCATGTTAGTATTAAATAATAACTTTCCTAACCTAGCAATGATATCTAACTTATGTAAAACGATTCGAATTCCCACTTCTCCTTCGACAATTTAACCTAATTTTCTCCTAAATTTTCCCCTATTGTTGTCAATTTTCGTTTCGACCCAGAAGCTTTAATACAAAACAATGGGCTCGAGATGGCTCGAGCACCTTATTTACGTAACACACCCGAATTTAATTAAATCCAAGATTTACTGAACATTTTGGACCATTCCGTTTTGTTTATGGTATTAAATATCCAAAAATTGCTGTGTCATTACTGAGAATTGTTAATTATGATGTTTGTACTTAAAAAAAAAAAAAGAAATGATGTTTAGGCCAGCAACTATCTCGTTTCATTTAATATTACTGTATGTTACAGTACTGGTAATAGAGGCCTCTATTACCAGTACAACTGGAGGAGCTCCTGGCTAAATAATAAAAGCCGCACGGGTCGATCTTCAAAGTTAAGCCGTGCTTGCCGAGGTCGGTCCGTGGATGGGTGATCATAATTATATACCGATTTTTCTCCGTGCCTCGGAAAGCACGTTAAGCCGTTGGTCCCGGCTGTCATTTGTAGATCTTTAACAGTCATTACGAGTAGTCAGACGCCGAAAGTCTGACATTCAGTCTTACCAAGGGGTTTCGTATTACCCAGTTACTGGGTTGTGGAGGTCAGATAGGCAGTCGTTTCGTGTAAAATACTGGAACTCAGCTGCATCCGGTAAGACTGGAAGCCGACCCCAAGATAGTTTGGGAAAAGGCTAGGTAGATGATGACCTAACGTAACTGGCGAAATTGGTTCACAGTCTGCCCAGGTGAAACCCTTTGGGAAAAACAAACGTTATGTTTATGAAGATTCTCTTAGTATTTGTCATTTTTGTTATTTTGCTAGCTTAAATTAGGTTCCTAGAACCTTTCATGCAGAATTGTTATTTCAATTAAATATGATAAATAGTGTAAAATATTATAGTAGTTGGTTGGTTGAATTTTCAGTGGTTGTTTTTGGGTTGCCTTAATAAATATTTATTGTTGTTATTTATCTGAATTATTATCGAGACTTGCTTTGGGTAGATATAAACTTTTAGGACAAATTTACATAATAAAATTTATTCTTTAGCTATTTTTTTTTTAAATAATAGACCCCTAGGCAACGAACTAGACGTACATGCAACACGCATGTTGTGACATTGACTGCATAAAACAAATAAAAATACTTAGCACACGCAGGTGTATCTTTTCGCAAGTCGTCAGAAATGACGCAACGTAGGTTAAATAAACTCTTTTTTTTAAACCTTGATCGTGTCCCGCTGCTGGACAAAGGCCTCCCCTTTCTTATTCCATACCTCTCTGTCCTGGGCGATCTCTGGCCATGTAAGCCCCGCGAACATGATCAGATCGTGACGCCACCTTCGCCGCCTCGACAGTGCTGTCCTTCTTTAGACGTCCAGTGAGTGACAATTATAGCCCATATCTCCACGTGCATCCATGCTACGTGGCCTGCCCACTCCCACAGCATGGCTGTTTTTTCTCCAACATCAGCTACTTGCGTTGGACCGCAGGCCTATTATGCTGCGCTCCATTGCTCGTTGGCAAATCTTGAAACTCAAGTATAACTGAAATAAAAACTTTCTTCCATAAATAAATATAATAATATCCCATGCTATTATAACCCGAAGACCTTTTTAGTGAGTCGTGTATTATGCAGAATAAATAAACATGACCTTTACGCACGCCATTTTATAACTTCTCCATAAATAAATAAAATGTTGGCAGTACATACATAATGTTAAGTCGTCTCGTGGTCTTCACGACACTGTGATTTCTTTGTATTTGATTTATTGAATGTTGTTATATGATCTACGACGACACTAGAAGGACGTCGTATTTTTTTTATTGCTTAGGTTTAGGAGGAACAGGGTGTAAAGTTCCTCGATACATTTAAATTTAATTAAACTAGCTTACCTTTTTTATATTATAAGCTTTGTTTATCTACGGTTACATAATGTAGCTCCACTTCCGTCAAATATAATATTGTAACGTTTTATGTACCCACACTTTTGCCATCGCATCACAAAGTTTTCCATCACAAAAATTTCCGTTATTTCTGACTTTTACTATTAGTCCAGCGCTCGGCTGCTTGCACTATATTACTATACTCTTTGTTGCAGCGTATTGACGAAGTGCACGGATTAATTAAATATTGTTAGTCTAGTAGTTAGAAACTAAACGTGCGAAAGGTTTGTTTACATTCGTCCGTCCCATTTACTGTGGTACCTATCGGTTTTTGTTCTGCACTTTTTTCTTTTCTTTTATTACCTAATAAGTAGTTTTATTTTATTTTATTATTATTGCACTGATATTTATTCTATATAAGTACATACCTATTCAAACACATAATTCACAACACATTCACAAAGCACCTACATACCTACTAAACTGTTTTTCGTCCGTCACGTCATTATCTTGGGTCCAGTTGAAAATCAGCGTCGGGCACTAGCTGTTCGGCAGTTTGCTGAACTGGGCCTTTTTGGCGCAGCCGTGAGACACACAATATTATTTATTTCTTTCTGTTTAGTTTTAAGTTTTAACATTTTTTTTTTGTTGTGTGCGCTTGTGGCATGTGCCAAATAAATATGTTTTCTTTCTTTCTTTCTTTCGATACTCCTTAGAAGAGAGAGGATCCTCCGACCAGACAGGTATAATGTGTGGTGGGCAACTGCCCGACGGTTGTTGTCGGGTTTCTCTATATTATTATAGTCTTATGTCGATGTAAACTTTGCTTGCGAGATTCAGACCATATTAGTTCTTCAGTTTTATCATAGATGGCGCTATAGTACTATTTGTTTTAAGTTGCTTTGTGTAGGTCGCTACAATTGCAAGCAAATTACGAAATTAGCGGATAGTACACAATATGCTGTTGCTTTTCATCATCTGACATATCTTGTAATTCAATAACGCAAAAACTGTAATGTAATAACAATAGTCAAGTTAAAGTAATTACTTGAGTTTAAGCAGCTACTTATGCCAACATTTATATGCAATAGACAATAATTTAAACGAAGTAAGAACCTTCAAAGAATACAAAGCTAAGAATTCTCACTTTTGACAATTCTAACTTCAAACAATTAATAAACTACTGTATAAAAACCTTATCTTAAATATTGACTTTTACTCAAGTAAAAAGTAATTTTAACAACCATAAATATAGTGTGTTAAAATTGCTTGGCACCAAAGTACTAACCCACAACATGTTTTATGGTTTACCTACGATTATACCAACTCGATCATTTTCAAGTTCTTATTACACGAGATTCATCGTTCTTGTAATTTAGATAGTGATTTTTGACCCTAGCAAAAAAAAAATAAACCCATGTTTCCATAAACTTCCTAAAATATAAAAGATGGATAACGCCACACCGTTTACTTTAAGTTTCGTTCAATCTTCATTGACCATAACTGTTTGCAGTTCTCATAAAAATGGATATAAAACCTCATAAATGTTCGTTACTTGCAACACACTTGAACGTCTTCTTTGATGCTTGCAACACATTGAAGTAACATGGAAGAACGTTGCAGATGCTATGTATCCCTAGCCATTGAAATGATTGTAAAATTATATAGCAGTGATAGTGTTGTCTCTGAAATTAATCTATACTAATATTATAAAGCTGAACAGTTTGTTTGTTTGTTTGCTTGCTGGAACGCGCTAATCTCAGGAACTACTGATACGATTTGAAAAATTCTTTCAGTGTTAGATAGCCCATTTATTGAGGAAAGCTATAGGCTATATATCTTCACGCTACGACCAATAAAAGAGCAGCAGCAATGAAAAATGTTGCAAAAACGGGGAAAATGTGACGCAGACGAAGTTGCGCGGGACAGCTAGTAAAATAATATAATACAATAACGTGCTTTATTAACAAACTTACGTGAGACTGACAGACTGATTGACTGACTGACTTACATTTGGTCTTAAAAATACTCGTTACGACTGTCCAAGATCTACAAATGACAGCCGAGATCGTTAACGGCACGGAGGATACTCGGTATGTAATGATGGTTACGTCTCTACGGATCGTCTAGGCCTTGAAGATTGAACCGGGCGGCTGTTATTATACTATTATTACACTGGTTGGTTCGTTTTACTTTATTTTGAATGACAATTCTCAATGTCGAATGTTTGTGTACTACATTTAATTAAACATTTTTTTCTTTTGCCAAACAGGTAAAGCAACAGTAGCCAAATGGTTGTGGAGTTGACTGGCGTTCAAGAGGCTGTGAGTTTGATTCCTATCTTATTAATTTGACTAAACATTAACAAGCTGTTAACTGTCTTAATTTTAAAACATTTAAATCAATCGTTCCTGACCAGCGATGGAACATCATCTTTGATATACTAGATGCCCGTCGTAACAAGTAAGTAATATCTCGAAAGTGTGGTAATAGCATTAACCTTGCGTTATAATATTAACCAGTAACTGTCTGTGAAGGTCAGGCTGAAGTGGCTCCGTGATAGAACTTGATACTTATACACATCTCGTTTTACCGGACGGTGCCCTACATACATACAATACACATACGATGGAAAGGTAAGCTATAGACCTGCCAGTCTTAAATAATTGTTTTGCCTATAAAGAATACTTGAAATCGAAGACACTCAAATATTACGAGCTAAATTTACTTTCGACCAAGCAGTTCGGTCATTATCATCATCTTTTTGCCCTTATCCTATGTTACTTGGGGTCGGCACAACGCGTTTTTTTCGCCCATTCTCCTCTTGTCAACCTTCTCTTCTCCATTATCTTTCGGTACAAAGCTTTAAATTATTTGTTATAAAAAAAAGTAAGTCAAAGCTGAAAAAGCACCTTTCGTCTGAGTGCAGAAGTAACCACGGAAGATCAATACACAGAATAAAGTTTTAAAAGGAGTTGTAGTTTTAGCTGCCTTATTACAAACCTGCAATGTACTCCGTAATATATCAATAAAAAAAGCTAAAGTAAAAGCTTCATGAGAGCAGCGGTGGCTCAGTGGTAGCAGCACCGACTTAAGAGCAGTAAGCCGTGGGTTTGAACCCAGGCAGGCGCATTACTTTGTGTAATTTATTTCATCACCGCTGCCCTCCAAAATGGTGAAGGAAAACATCGTGAGGAAACCGGCATGTCCTAGAACTAAAAATTCGAAGACATGTGACATCTACCAACCTGCACTGGGCCCGCGTGGTGGATTGCAGCCCACTCCCTCTCATAGAGAGGAGGCCTGTGGCTCAGCAGTTGGAACATTATGATGATGATGATGAAAAGCTTCGTGAACCATATGATTTCCTCAGAAGACAGTGCGTCAGATAATAATTCCATGTAAATTTTGGAGGAACAGACATCCCACCTCTCCCAGGCCCAAGTTGACCGCTGTAGAAATGATCTGGCCAAATAGGGTTTCATCGACCCGTCCAAAATGCAATGCTAGTGAGGAGCCCCTCTGCAGGATATACCACACCTCCTTTCTTGCCCATCCTGCTCACTGCACGTTCGAATATTTAAACGAAGTCAACGAGAGTTTTAATTTTTTTGTGAATGGCATCTCGCATTTCAATCTATGAGGTTAGCGTCTGCTTAACCGGACTATCCTGTGGGTGCCCTTAGAGTAAGGCCTCCAACCAGGGCATAAAAACTTACAAACTAAGCGACTGCACGCTAGGGGCACCCCCTGTGGGGTACGAACCTCGGCTTAGGGCGTCGCTGGGGGAGGACTGCATGAGGACAGGCTGGATCTGAATGGTATCATTATTTAGGGGCTGATTTAAAACTACAGGCACAGCATCGCGGGCTGGCTCGAGCGAGAGTCGGGGAGGGCCAACGAGAGACCTGTTCAGGTGGCTTTTATACTGCTTGGTGTTATTCGATTCCATCGCCACGCGAAGAAGAAGAAGAGATACCAATTTAAATTATCTGAAACGGATAAATTATGGACGCTGTTCTGGACGACGGACTATAGGACACTGACAGATACTGTACACTTTTTGTCAGAACTTCTTCAACTCAACCGTTCAAGTTACAGAATTGAAACCGAAACCATGTCACGTATTCTCTCCCTAAACACCCAACTGATCTTTAATCGCTCTGAAACTATTTCAATGAGCATAAAAACGATTTGGGTCAAGCATATTGACTAGAACGGGTACAGGACATTAAAGCTATCTATATGTTAATCACTGTAGAAGAAAAGGGCTGCTAGTGTCAATTGTCTTTAGTTTCAAAGACGGTATTTACTTAGGAGAGCTAGTTCAGGGTTTTTTCATGCGGGGTCGGTTGAGTGGGTTACTTTGTACTTTAATGCAATAATGGTGACTATTATGTACTTACACAAGGTGTTGTTTTGCATCCTCATCAAATTCAACGAGGTTATTATGCTAATGATTCTTGTCCCGAATCAATAATAAAATGGGTAGGTAATTGTTATTTTTTTTCTTATTTACGGAAATGGGTAAATGTGAACCACCCGTGTTTTGAACGTGGTCCGTCTGATTCTCGCCCTATAACCGCGCTTCCACACATACAAACAATCTCAAACGTTTTTTCGCTAATTTCTTATTTCCTAAACCATGTTAAGGGGGTTTTTCTGAAATATTGACAAACTTAAAAAAAAAAACAGAAAAATCATTAACTAGGTACTGTAACTTCAATTGAATACTTATGTCTTTTGGGACAACCTCTTGAATTTTGACGATGTTGCAAAACAACACCTTGTATATCCATATTTTTAACGTAACTAACATCACGCTTGTAGTCCCCGAAAGGTTAAGCACATTTTGCCAGTTGTTTTAAAGTCAAGCCATGTAATAGGAGGTGAGCCTATTGCCATCAACCCGCACCGAATCTGGACTGATAAATTCCTGATGGAAAAACCCAATAGCATTTTGGTCGACCTAAAACTCGAACCCACTACCTACAGCTCAGCAGTCGCGTTTGCAACCACTGGACTAACGAAGCAGTCCATATTTTATTCTCTGATAAACCAAGAAAAGGCGCGTTTGCCAAGTTTGGTCCGTGCATGGGTGACCATAATTACATACCGAGTTTCCTCCGTGCTTCGGAAAGCACGTTAAGCCATTGGTCCCGGCTGTCATTTGTAGAACTTTGACAGTCGTTACGAGTAGTCAGAAGCCGAAAGTCTGACATTCAGTCTTACCAAGAGGCAGATACCTTACCAGATAGGCAGTCGCTTCATGTAAAATACTGGTACTCAGCTGCATCAAGTTAGACTGGAAGCCTACCCCAAGATAGTTTGGGAAAAGGCTAGGCAGATGATGAAACCAAGAAATCCATGTTTGCATCTGCCAATTTTAGTTCACCTGAATCGTCGTCCATACATTTAATTATGACAAATGAGAACGTGTCAAAAAAGACGACGTTTAATCAAAGCATAAACTTGTTTGACACCTCTAAAGATTGAAACGGTACAGACTAATAGGGGATAATCCTATTTTTTTTATCCATCGGGTAATATATTGAAAAGTATTGGACACGTATTTTTTCTTTTTTCACGTGGTCATAAAATGACGGAGATATATTGAGTTGAAATGGTATGACGTCACATGTAGGTAAGTTTTATACCTACTTGTGACGTAGTAAGCCCCCACTCTCCAACTTTAATGAGTTCTAACTAAGTAATTTTTTGATATTTTGATAAAACAAAAAATACGTGTCTAATATTTTTGTATTACCTGTCTGACGGACAAAATAGAATGTCGTTTTCTTTACCCAGTCCGATCCCCTATTGTGGTGTATTTGGTGTCTGTACAGTTTTGCCTGGTCCATAACTTAGTTTTCACAGAGTTTTGACCGGTATACAATACTACGCTACCAGCCAAATATACAAGGTGTTGTTTTGCATCCTCGTCAAAATTCAGGAGGTTGTTATAAAAGACATAAATAATCAATGTAAATTATGGTACCTAGTTAATTATTAAAAAAAAAAACGCTGTTTTTTCAGGGCCTTATTTCAGAATAACCCCTTTAACGTGGTTTAGGGAATGAGAAATTATTAAATTAATTAATTTTAATTGTCTGAGATTCTTTGCACATGTAAAAGTACGGTTATGACTTATGGGGCGAGGATAAGACGGGCCGCGTTTAAAACACGGGTGGTTCATAATTACCGATTTCTACAAAAAAAAACAACCTACTCATTTTATTATTGATTTGGGTCGAGAATCATTAGTATAGTTACCTCCTTGAATTTGATGAGAATGCGAAACAACAGCTTGTAGAAATAAAAAAAGTCTTGAGTTGAACGTGTGGCGACCCAGAAAAGAACAGTATCCACCTTAGCGCCATTCGGGAATAAAATATATCAGAAATAGTTTAAAATTCACTTACAGTACGACGAAGCAGCATCGCCGACACTCGCCAAACACGAGCGTTTTCGAGCGTAGTGCGACTTGACTTGAAACGAAGTTGGCCAAATTGACAGAGCTCTAAATATCGTCAGTGAAATTGCTATTGGTAGATCTATCAGTTTCTTGATTCAATACATCAAATTATTTTTAGGACTTTATCCTTATTTATTTGGAGTACAGCAAGAGAGGTGACGACCGGGAGATAATGAAGCTCTCGACCGGCCGAAAGCGCAGTGTGCTGTGCCAAAGTCGCTTGAAGAGGCTGAGGGTGCTGACCGGGAATGCGCTTTTGCTGCATGCCAGGAATACGTATTTGAAGCTGGCTGGCTGTGAGACTCGCCGCTCGAAACCTTGAGGAAGTGATGTTGATGACGTTACGTTGCTCGAAGGCTGCGCTGACGTCCATTTCGGGGTCACCAGTTTAGGAGTATGAGGAACAGGGTGTAAAGTTCATCATCCTCTATAGAAAAGGGAGGAATCCTCCTACCAGACCGGTGTTATGTCTGGTGGGTAACTGCCCGACAGTTGTTGTCGGGTTTCTCTATATACTCTTAAGTCTATGCAAACTTTGCTTGCGAGATTCAGACCATATTAATTCTTCAGTTTTATCATAGATGGCGCTGTAGTACTTTTTATTATAAGTTGCTTTTTGTAGGTCGCTACACGATCATTTTATTGTTCTAAACCATACCTGGAACCTTATAGTTACGGAGATATTGAGGTCAAATTTCCTATTTTCCAAAAGTTTTTTTGTTTGAATACAAGTTGTTAAGGTTATAACTTTACTTTAAATAACTTCATGATCAGTGTACTATTCAATGCATCCATCAGCACAATGTTTTGAGTGCGTTACATTAAGTTTTAAACTGTGAAACCAGGTTAAGCAGATAAAGGAAGATTATCAAGACAGTAATACAATACCGTAAAGTCTCCTTTTGTAAATCATCCAACACTCGTCTACAATGTCAGCTAATGCTACTAGCAGTTACTTCCAATTCAGGACCCACAGATAGCCTAACTTTTGAAATAAGGAAAAGTTTTAACTACCTAAGTGTCATCGTAAGTAGCCATCTTGCACCTCTCATGCAGCGCAGTTTATGTTACGTGTTGCGAACATCGGGTGACTATTCATAAAGATATCGAGATAAATGATTCGAGGCATAACATCTGGTCCAGGGAGGTTGCCATAACGTCTTAAAGCAGTATTGTTTTAATGTCTCTCAAGTGTGGGAAGGAAACGGAGCTATAGAGGAAATCTAGTGCCATCTCTTTCCAACTTTAGAATGAAATTCACACTGGTATTCTTAGTCATGAACTGAACTAAGTCGGATTTAACCACGCCTACATTCCACCCTGTTGGAACGAAGTTCCTTATCGCGCGTTGTGAAAGGGGGCTAGACGGAAAAAATTCTTACGAAAAGTTGTCACGACACTTTTTGCTATAGTAAGCTATTGTAAGCTTTATTTCTTTAAAATAAAGTTGAAATTTCCTTAAATTACGTACAATTGGGGTGTGTATGTGAGTAAGGATAGATATGATTATTATTTTGAGTGACCGAACTACAAAGTACAAATTCGGTTGTGCAGTTAAGTAACGTCTTACTTAACTGCACAACCGAATTTGTACTTTGCTATTGCTTCGAATTAAGGATTAATCTACCTTAAATTAAAATTTTATTTTTCGCACACTAACTTAAATCTAAAATGTATTGATATTATGTACGTGTTTGTTTTTAAATTGAAATATAAATGCCTACTTTACATATGTAAAATTTGAAGTACCAGAAAACTAATGATTATTTACCTACATCTTTAACAATGATAAAAGTTGAAGTGACATGACAGTTTGACAAAGATAGCTAGTAGCGAGGTGGTACCTTATTCGAGGATCTGCCAATTGTAGCTAATAAATTCTAGGAATACGATTTCGTGGGTGTTTTCAACTGTTGTTATGGCAACATAGGTCGACTTATTTCAAAAATGGATTTGGAAAGGCTTTCATAAATATGGGTGTCAAACAATACTGCTATAAGATGTCACGGTAGGCTTACAAGTCAGGGAAACAGTAATTACCACTGTTTTGTTGTTCAACCAAAGTATCTAATCCCTAATACTTATTTTCAAAAACGCCAGGGTAAAATTAAGTCTAATTAAGTATTGCATATAGTAAGTAGTTTTATAAACTCTCCTCCGTTTCGTCAACTTGGCTTAAATCTCTACATTATTGACACTTAACTATAGTTGCTTACAACTTGCCTTAGCAAGTTCAAAATCTGTCAATATTGTTAGAAATTCATTGAAATTACAAGTATACACAGACATTTCAACTTTGTCACAATAATTGACACCGCAATATTAAACTTCTTGGTGTTACAAATTATTTACATAGTATATCATCTATTAAATACTGTTGTTACATAATTGCGGGTCACATGCATGTTTTGGGACTTTTTGACAGCGTCCCAGGACGGCACCGATCTGATTGCCTGATTTCCTAAAAAGTGTGCAAGACCATCGTGAATTCACGCTCCTAAAAAGATTTCACGCAACTACCCCGCGACCTAACGAAGGCGATCTTTGTAACCAAAGATCGCCTTCGTTATCGCGGTCGCGGGGTTGTGAATTGGACATTATTTTTTGGCAGATCAAACCGCAAATAGAACAAAAGTTTTAAAGCGCTATATACATTTCAATCTCAAAAACGAAACAAACCTGTACAACACAATAACATTTTCAACACAATCAAACTAGATCTTTTTAACCCGTACGTGCTAAACCGCGTAGCTTGAGAGTTGGCCCATTCAAGTCATAAAATGGCTATGAGAAAACAGTTTACGATGCTAGTGTGCCGTAAAATGGCTGAACTATATCCTTGGCTGCATTTCTTGATATATATCGTACCTAATGGTACTTTTCATACTGGTTTTAGTGTTCCTCTCTTGGATCGGATTGCTACACTACATATGAGAATTGACGATACTTCGGCAAAAAAAAAACTGTGTTTTTGCTGCACAGAGAGCAGAAGTAGCAGCCGTTGATAACCAGCAGATAGCTCAAGTACCTACTGTCGATGTCAGAGTCTTGTCGTATACATTGCATAGCTTTATACGAAGTTGCTTTAAAAGAAGTTACGTAACGAAGTAACAAAATACGTAAAATAAGCCTTTGATCGTTGATAAAAGCTATCAAGGAAAAAAAAATATTGACAAAATAATGAAAAATATTTTTTTTCCAACTCAAAAAAAAGGCCGTCCTGTATTTCTTATTTTTCTAGGTATATCATTACTGTCGCAAACAATGGAATATGAGTTAAATTTCCGTAGTACAGAGAAGCCGTCGGAACTACTTATATATCAGTTACTACAGGTAACGAGTGCTTTCCGCGAATGCTATTACCGTTCGGAAATCTTAAAGATCGTTTTGCGGTTAAGGTTTATTGCGCCTATATTGCCTTATCTAGAATTATTACGCTTATAGGCAACTTCGGCAACTTCAAAATGATAAACTATTTTAAACTGAATTCTGATGACTTAAAGATTGTACTCCAGTTAACATTGTATCACGATTATTAAAAATTTATTGGTTATCCATACTAATATTATAAATGCGAATGTCACTCTGTTTGTTTGTATGTTTGTTTGTTTGTTTGTTACCTTTTCACGACTAAACGGCTTATCGGATCTTAATGAAATTTGGCAAGAAGATAGATTTCAACCTGGGGAAGGACATAGGCTATATATCATTCGCTACGGCCAATAGGAGCGGAGCAGCAGTGAAAAATGTTGCGAAAACGGGGAAAATGTGACGCAGACGAAGTTGCGCGGGACCAGCTAGTTTATTATAAAATTAAATTTTTATAAATTTGCCATTTTGATGTTTCAAGTCATAATGCGGCGTGTTTCTGTTTTCTCTGATTATTTAATTCATATCAGCCGTAGGACGTCCACTGCTGGACATAGGCCTCCCCCATGGATTTCCAACAGGACCGGTTTGAAGCGGCCTGCGCCCAGCGTCTTCCGGCTACCTTGACTAGGTCGTCGGTCCACCTAGCCGGTGGATGTCCTACGCTGCGCTTGCCGGTCCGCGGTCTCCACTCCAGGACCTTCCGGCCCCATCGGCCATCGATCCTGCGCACTATGTGGCCAGCCCACTGCCATTTTAACTTGCCAATCCGCTGGACTATGTCGGTTGCTCTCGTTCGTCTACGGACCTCCTCATTTCTGATTCGATCTCGGAGAGAAATCCCAAGCATAGCATATTATTTAATTACTAACATGTTATTCATTTATTTATTTCTGTACATATAATTTACATTTTTAAGTATTTATAGGTATATAAAATAATATTAAAAAAAAAAAAATACCATAAAAATATAAATATAGTAGCCCACCGGTATCGGGAACAGGGTCCAAGTTACTGGCGGTCAGAGCTCCAAAGAACGGAACCTCCTAACAATACGAGCCGTGTCCAGAAGTACCGCTTTCTGTATCAAGCCCTTGATCCAGCTGCCTAACGAGAGCCTCATCAGATATTGGTATAGGCTCTTGGTAATTAGGCCATTAGCTGATAAGACTATCGGCACAATGATCGCTGAGTCAACATCCTACGTGTCGACAACCTCGTGAGCCAAGTCAAGATACTTGATTTGCTTATCTTTCTCGGCTTTCACGAGGTTCTCGTCATGCGGAACCGTTATGTCAACAATCATTGAACACCACTCTGATCGATCCATCACCACTATATCAGACTTATTGCTACAATAGTCCTGTCAGTGATGATGGATTGATCCCAATACAGTTTGATATTGCCATTTTTGAGAACTGGGTTGGGCACATACCTATAGTACGGCACTTCTGATTCTATAAGGCCTTATTTCAGAGCAAGTTGCTGATGGATAATCCTGGCTACAAGGTTGTCTATGACCGCACGAAAGTATGGCAGAGTAAGGACCTTCACGGACGCTTCTTCAGGACCAATATTAGTCCTCGAGGCTAGATTTCTCGTATCACAGAGCGTATCGACTTCCTGAAGCAGAAAGTGTATGCATGGGCAAACCGTTTTCGTAGGTATAAGCGGCGGGTGGAGCGATACACTCTGAATCGCACGTTCCAAAGAGATGAAAGGTGAAATTGAATGGTCAGCGTAACACATTTTTTTCTTCCATTCTCCCCTGTCAATAGTCACGCTATCAGTTACTCCTTTCAAACTAAATTATTATTCTCGAACTACCACAGTCTAAACATGTATCAGCAAACCATACATATTCTATGAAAGGAAGACCTTGAAACTTCTATCTATTCACGCTCCTGCTCATAGATAACTAAATTTATAGTAACAGGCAGTGCCCCAACGTCGCGGCCATTTTGCAATTCAAATTCGTGTATCGTTCCATTCAGTGATACCCACAGACCTTGAGGTACTGAATTTTGCAATCTGTGAGGAATATTATTTTGCTCTATGATTTTTTTCGCGGAAGGGTTCGTGTTTTATATTGCTGATGTTTATTTTTGTTATTGCTATGTTGTGTTTGTTTTTAACAGTGATAGATAACTAATTAAAAATAGGCGTGACTTTCCAATGAAAGGTTGGTAGGTTCGAACCGTTCCCTCTCATAGGAGAGGAGGCCTGTGTCCTAGCAGTGGGAACATTATAGGCTAATGATGAGGTTCGAACCTAGACAAAGGAGCTTGTGGCTAAATAATAACATCCGCTTCGGTCGATCTTCAGATTAAGCCGCGCTTGCCTAGGTTGGTCCGTGGATGGGTGACCATCCATTACATACCGAGTTTCGGCAATCACGTTAAGCCGTTGGTTCCTGACAATAAGTCTGCAAACCAGTCTTACCAAGGAGTATCGTATTACCCAGTACTGGCTGGGTTGTTTAGATCAGATAGGCAGTCGTTTTATATAAAACTAGCTGCGCTCGCGACCTCGTCCACGTGGAATTTACCAAAAAAGTTTTTTTTTATTTTCGATTTTGCATTTTCTTTATTCACTTAAATCCATATCATTTACAGTTTTAAATAATTTTACAAAGTTGAACATTTAAAAAATCATTTAAAAATGTAAAAAATAGTAGCCCACCGGCATCACGAACAGGGTCCGGGCTACCAGTGGTCAGGGCTCTTGAGAGAGGAACCTCCTAACAATACGTGCCGTGTCCAGAAGTACTGCTTTCTGAATCAAGCCCTTGATCCGGCTGCCAAGCGAAAGCCTACTCAAATGTTGGTCGAGGCTTTTGGCAATTAAGCCATTGGCTGACACGACTATCGGCACAATGACTTATTATTATTTGCATTTTTATTATTATTTATTATTCTGAAATAGAAGTAGCCTTTTTTTTTTTTTTTTTTTTTTGGGATGGGAAATCATCAAATGACTTCTCCCGCTCTGGGCGGAGCGGGAGGGAGTGTCAGACTTGTACTGACTAAAACCCACCCATGTTCCTTCTTCGCCCTTTTTGTTCCAGGGACGCGGTATCTCTTTCGAACAACCCGCAGCCCTGGCAGGCATCGGCCCTCTCGGGCCCCATCCGGTTTGCTGACATCTCCTTGAGGCGCGCGTGGAACACGTACGCGCCGTCGACACGGCCTGTCGTCATGAGACGGACGGACGGTGAGCTAGCCCATTACTCACCGTCCACAGGCTCGCGCCTACGGTGGCCGGGGGCCACTGGTTGCCCCCCGACGCCCGGGGCGTCTCCCGCGGCGGCTGGGACGTGAGGTTCTCTCCCTCTCACGTTCCGCCACCTCCTTCGCTAGCATAACTGCTTCGCAGAAGGAGGCGACGGCATCCCATTCCCTCTCGCTCCGGACCATGGATTGAACCAGGGCCGGACGCGAGAGGTCGCCGCCGCCAATCGCCGCTACGAGGACACGGCGGTGCTCAGCCCAAGCGGGGCAGAGCTCCACGGTGTGCTCCACCGTGTCCTCCGGCCGATCCTCGCAATGGTAACACCCGGGCGTTTCCTCCCGCCCGATTCGGTGCAGGAACCTCCCGAAACAACCGTGTCCGGTGAGGACCTGCGTCAGGCGGAAGGTGAGGGCGCCGTGCCGCCTCTCTAGCCACTCCTCAAAGAGGGGACTTATCGCCACTATTGTGGCGTGCCCTGCACGTGGTTGCGACAGTCGCTGTCTCCATGTCGCCATGAGATCACGCCGGAGGTCTGTCCGCTGAGCGACAATTTGCCGCGGCAGCGGAGTTTCCCCCCAGCGTAGTGCCTCCGCGCGCCATTCATGCAGGCGCGCGAGGACCATCGCCTCCAGATCCCATGGCGAAATAGAAGTAGCCTTAGTTACTCTTTATTACATCAGCTAACTGCCAGTGTAAGTCCCGTCAAAATCGGTCCAGCCGTTCCAGAGATAAGCCGGAACCAACAGATAGACATACAGATAGATAGACAAAAATTAGTAGTACCTTAAGTAAGTATAAATTCCGTATATAACAAAGAGACACTTCAGTTTTATTTATTTGTTTGGTATATGTACCGTATATACATACATTCATTAGCATGTAGTAAAAAGCGGTTATTTTAATATTACAAACAGACACTTCAATTTTATTTATTTGTATAGATACTGGTATTCAGCTGCGTCCGTTTAGATTGGTAGCCGACCCCAATATAGTTAGAAAAAAGGCTAGACAGATGATTTTACAGAAAATTGAAAAGTTACATGGTTTCCAAAACTATTTCGCTGGCTAATATTTTTTGTATCAAAAACCAATGTCAAACAATAATAATACAGGGTGTAACGGAAAGGGTATATACATACCTAAGGGTGTGCTACAGACCATCAAACTGAACATGTTTCTACATCAGACATCGTTATAGCAAAAAAATTACCTGCTGCCCCATACTAAATTCAATAGCTATTCGACCCCAATGTATGGGGCAGCCGATATTTTATTAGCTATTATGATGTTTGTGTGATGGAAAAACATGTTCAGTTTGATGGTCTGTCGGACAACCTTAAGTATGTATAAAGGGTGTAAAACACCTCTTAACGAAGCCGAAAGGCACTGGTTCTCCCTGTCATTGCGATCATTTGTTTGTTCTACACCATACCTGGGAACCTTCTAGTTACGGAGATATTAGGGGTCAAAGTTCCAACTTTTTGACAAGTATTTTTTTAAATACAAGTTTTTAATGTAAGATTTTTACTTGAAACACCTCCACGACCCCCGTACTATTCAATCCGTCCATCAGCACAATGTTTTGAGTGCGTTACATTGAGTTCGACCACAAAACATGATTTTACACCCCCCAAAAAAAAGTCGTTTCCCAGCAATAATTTTTGCGTAAAGTTACTTAGTTTCTTGTACAGAATGCTTGGTTGACGGCTTCGTGATGAGGTGATTTACACCGTGTATACCCTTTCTGTTACACCCTGTATAAGCCTAGCACACACACTCACACATTTCAGTACACAACGTCAGCTACAGCGCTAAAGTGAGACGTATGTTATGTTACAGCCGTGATATATCGCTAATATAAACTGAGTTAGGCATATGAAAAAGGATAATTTAAAGCAGTACCTGTTTCAAGTGTGTTTTATAGGATTCCGTATAGAGTGAAAGCGGAGTCATATGTATAACAAAGCTTACGCCGTCTCTCTGTTTGTCACAGGGCTGTATTCTTACCCTGGTATCTTTGTCATTTGCAATTTTATTAATAATAAATTATTTATTTCAAGTAACTATGACTCATATACAAACGGTGAGTAACAATATTTACTTAAGACTATGTTAATACTTCATCATATCAATTAAAAAGAAAACACGTTATTAATTATTGCTGCAGAACTCCACCTGAAATTTTGGAGTAACGATTAACAATGCAACAGTCCAACCTATCAGCAATCATGCCCAGGACGCTATTGGAGCTGGCCCGCACCCTGCGCAATTGACAAGAATTTAACGAAGTAAAAACCGACAAGGAAAGCACCGCTAAGAATTCCAACTTTTGCAGTTTTAACTTCTAATCTACAAAATAAAAATCGTACCTTAAGTAATGACATTTACTCAAGTAAACACTTGGACTTGTTAATAGATACGGCTGTTAGAACAGAACCATTACAACGCTACATTACAACTAGGCATTTTTTCTAATCTTGTTCTAACTTCAAACATTGTAAAACCAAATGGTTTTAAAAGAGTAACCATGGAGTTTTTTGCCGGTTCTTCTCCATAGGAAACGACCAAACCGAACCGTGCACCTTTTGTTGACGTTTTATAAGTGCCCATGTAGGCTTATCTAAAATAAAATATTTTGATTTCTTTCACAAAATAATGAAAAAAAACAAGCTGTCATACTATCATGGTTCAACTTAATATTTTACGTGTTTTTTTTTATTTAAATCCTTTGTACACACGGTGACACATCAAGTTATACATTTCCAGTATGACATGGCCTCGTTTTGTGAAGATTTCCCATACAATGAGAGATCCGTTTAATATGGTTTTGTATAGCTTGATTAGTTGCTGTGCGTACGAGCCTGACTACTTTTTGGCAGGATTTTTCACTCAGGAGGGATGTATAACAGTGTCCAGGTGGCCTTCTATGACGTCTTAAAGCAGTATTGTTTTAATCTTATTCCAAAGTGGGAAAGAGATGGCGCTAGACGTCCTCTATAGCTCCGTCTCTTTCCCACACTGGAATAGCAATAAAAGAATACTGATTTAAGATGTCATAGTAAACCCCCTGGTGCACAAGTTTATAATTCTTTGTCTATAAATCACACACAAACGTCGCGATAATACCAATTGTTCCTTAATAAACATAAATGGATGACTACAGAAGATATTTACATAATGAGTTAATTAATTACTGCCGCAATAAATCAGTCAAATCATCGTCGTACCTGCCTATGAGATACAGGACGGAAGTAAGAGTGATGTAATTATATGTTACAAGATAACATAAAGGGTGTAAAACACCTCTTAACTAAGCCGAAAGGCACTGGTTCTCCCTGTCATTGCGATCATTTTTTTGTTGTACACCATACCTGGGAAACTTCTAGTTACGGAGATATTAGGGCTCAAAGTTCCAACTTTTTGACAAGTATTTTTTTAAATACAAGTTTTTAATGTAAGATTTTTACTTAAAACACCTCCACGACCCCCGAACTATTCAATCCGTCCATCAGCACAATGTTTTGAGTGCGTTACGTTGAGTTCTACCACAAAACATGATTTTACACTCCCCAAAAAAAAGTCGTTTCCCAGCAATAATTTTTGCGTAAAGTTACTTAGTTTCATGTACAGAATGCTTGGTTGACGGCTTCGTGATGAGGTGATTTACACCGTGTATATACGAGGTGTTGATACATACAAGGTGTTGTTTTGCATTCTCGTCAAAGTTCAGGATATTGTCACAAAAGACATAAATAATCAATTTTAATTACGCTACCTAGTTAATTATTAAAAACGCTGCTTTTTTATGTTTTGTATTTGTCAGTATTTTGGAATAACTCCCTTAACGTGGCTCTTATTCCTTAATAAGAAATTATCGAATAAACGTTTGAGATTGTTTGTGTCTGTGAAAGCGCGGTTATAAGGCGAGGATCAGACGTGTCGTGTTTAAAAGAGCTTATGAAGGGAAACCTGCCTTTGTCGCTAAAGCGCAAAATCATGGACTTGTCTATTCTTCCCATTTTGACCTATGGATGGTCTTTGGAAAATATTCAAAAGTCCAAAATATTTTAAAAATCACGAAATAAATAAAAGTTCGCAAACAGCAACTTTTAAATATAAAACAAAGTACCTCGTACTTCGTCCCTTAATTACCCGTAAATCCTACTTATCGCCACGCTAGGGTGCTACTTTTGCTACCCTCGTAGGTTTTCGTACTCGAATAAAACCGGGTTCCCTTAAAATCCCTATTAATACTTATTATGGGAATATTCTTTCTCATCGTGCCCTGAAAGCATTCCTAAGCTCCTTATTTACATGTAAATAACAATTTCCATTGATTATTTTCTTCGTTCGGACGGTTTTTTGTGTTAATATGGTAATTTTTAGGTGGAAGACTATCTTATTGGTTCTTAGGGAGCTAGTTAAGGAAGGTCTGAAGTTCAATAAGGCGTAAATTATAGTCTAATTGCCTATTCGCAAGCGTAGAGTTTAGTTATTGTGTTTCTTTATTTTTTTTATTTCATAAACCATCAGACACTTTCAGTCTTTATTCAGAGGAACATCTCTAAAGGGTGAAAGTGGCTTCTAAAACATAAAACAAAAAAATGTTTATGACACTCAATCGTTTACTTGAAACGCCTAAATTTCGAACGCAAAATCTGTAGAGCACCATTATAATTATTTATGGTTTTATCGTGGATTTCACGTTTAGGTGACAATTAAGAATTATCAACGGAAAAGACAAATACGTTATGTCATGTTATGAGTCTCTAAATATTTTGTTCAACAATCTCAAATAAATATAAAAAAACCATTTCAACACAAAAACATATATTTAAAATTCAAAGGTCATTCGCAAGAAAAACTTCACTCCCCTTCGCTAACTAAGCCAGTCCACAATTTTAATAAACGCATCCAGACTAAAATTCATGCACATAGCGTATAGAACATTCATGGAATACAAAAACTCTGGACTAATGAGTGCAATAAAGCCTTCTGCATCGTGGAATGCAAAAAAACGAGCCATTCAGTTTTCTAGGTCACGCCTGGAGAGGGAAATAGATCTTTTATCTTAAATGAATAACGGTTCGAAGAACTTTTTGTTCGATATTTCAAATTACGGGCCGTGATTGGGCCTTTAGTGGTCGCGTTCGGTGTTTTTGAATTTTAAAATTAGAGTGTCGATGTTCGGATTGTTTTAATTTGAATGGGATGGCGGTGGATTCCGGTTTTAATTACAAGTTGTAATAGTACTTGCCCGCGGCATCGCTTGCGTTATAGTTGGAAATTATCCCACGGGAAGTTTAAATAATGAGTCTAAAAATAACCTCAACGAAGCCTAAAGACCTTTGTTCTCCCCATCATTACGATCATTAATTTATTCTGGACCATACATGGAAACCTTCTACTTATGGAAATATTGGAAAGTAAAGTTGTAAAGTCTTTCACATTTTGTAAATAAAATTTAAGTAAAAAGTAAAATTAATTTTCTTTATTTCAGGCAAGCTTAACCCATATACAGAAAATAACATTGGCATTAATCATAGAATTAAATTTAAATAAAAAACAATAACAACCAAGTAGTAGTCCAGTTTAAAAATATAAGTCTTTAATGTTATAACTTTGCTTTAAATAACTCCATGACTATAACTACTCAATGCATCAATCAGCACAGCATCTAGAAAATAAATATGTTTTCTTTCTTTCTTTCTTTTACTATATTTTAGGTACGTTACATTGAGTCCTAACGAAATTTTTAGAAGAGAAGTTTCCCAGCAATATTTTTTTGCATAACATTGTTTGATGAATAGAATGCTTGGTGGACGGCTTAGGGGTATGAGGAACAGGGTGTAAAGTTCCTCGATACTCTTTTAGAAAAGAGTAGATCCCCCGACCAGACGGGTGTTATGTCTGGTGGGCAACAGCCCGACAGTTATAGTCTGGTTTCTCCATATACTTAGTCTTAAGTTGAGGTAAACTTTGCTTGCGCGATTCAGACCATATTAGTACTTCTGTTTTCTCATAGATAGCGCTGTAGTACATTTTGTTGTAAGTTGCTTTATGTAGGTCGCTACAACGGCTTCGTGAAGGGTCCATTATTTACACCTTGTATAGCCAACCGTTTTAGATAATACTCGAACACACTCGGGGATAATAAAGCTTCCCATTAGTGAAAGAATTTTTGGAATCGGTTCCGTAATTCTGAAGATTATCCCTTACATCCAATATAACAAACTTTCCTCTTTTATATTATTCGTATAGATTCGATAGTAATATAGTCTATGGCCCAACAATGGCTACGTTATGTGTAATGATCAAACTATGCTGATCATCATCATCTGCCTAGCCATTACCTAACTATGCTATGCTGATATGGATTCAAACATAGCACACGAAATAGGCACAAAAAAATATATACAAGAGTAACATATTCCTAATAATGCTTTAATGTGTAAACATTTTCTGAAAACATTTCCCCTTACTTAATTATTGCTGCTGTGGAAACAGTTTATGAGGCTCAAAGGTTCCCAGAACTCTTTTGAAATAATCTCAAGAGTTAAATTCCCTTACAATTCCTTAATTATTTTGTCTTAAATAAACTAGCAGCCCTATTCATCCAAAAACAATCGTACTGCCTAAAAATACACAAATATTCGTTCAACTTAAAATTTCATGAACAAAAAGGTTCAAGAGCACAAAATAACAATACGCGAAATACGCTAGTACGCCAGAACGGATGTATGATACGCCAGAACGTATGAACGAATGTATCAGCGTATAATAACAACGACTTTCATTCAAATAGGTTCTGAAATTCTGCACGAAATGGGAGAGAACATCGCATTTTTCCAAGCGAGTGTGTGTGTGGCCACGAAATGAGCGAGTGGATAAGCTTAACCTCTCCAACCTTGCGGCTAAACGGTAAAACACCCAGCCGGCCTCACAATGACGTCATCGAGCGTGTCAAGTGTCCTGCGCTCATAAAAAGCTTATCGCGCGAGTTCTATTAGCTCTTATCTCAAGCGGTAAACAGTTTCGGGTTCTTGATTAACGAGACCATGTATTACAATATAAACAACTGTTTTATAACTACTTGAGAATTATAAACATCGCATAGAATTCAGAGAGCTCGCCGCAAACATACTGTTGTCGTAGTTTGTTTTTTTTTGGTAAAACTACTGAATCAATTTACACGAAACTTTAGATCTAACATAACAAATATACAAGTAATCTAATGACAGTGTTTTTTAGGAGTCCTACATAAATTATTCTTGCAAGATTCCAATTCAAACGTCTTATTAGAATCGGTCATTTTCTAACTGCGCAGTTCAATGCATGAAAATACTTGAAATATCAATAAATATGAATAAATATGCCTCGAATGCATGAAATTATGAATTATCACTATTTTTTCGCTTATTACTAATGTTTCCAAGACCATATTTCATTGTAAAAGAGTCAAATTCATATTTTCAATTTCGACTGACGAACTTCACAACAAAGGAATTTTTGGAGAAATTTTTGGGTCAAAAACATAATTTTTAGATATTTTTTCCAGCAAATGACTATCTAAAAAGTTACATTATACACTTATAACATACTATACATTTACTTACCAAAGTTTAACAACACAAAACACAAAAATTTCACTGCATTCCAAAACAAAACACCACCGTTCCACACTGGCCGCCATGACTCATTTTGACAGTCGACAAAGACGCGTTTCTTTATTTTTTTAATAATTTTGTGCAGTTGTTAGGTTGGTATGTTTGGTTTCATTATAATGGAACTCTAGTTGGCCAGAGACGTAAATTTTTACAAACGAATTAGACCCTTACTGTACGTACGATAAGGGTTTAAGTTTGCTTGTACGAGGCGTTCCCATATGGGAACCTCGGGGTTCAACCGAATTGTTCGGCGTTCCCATATGGGAACCACGGGGCTGGAGAGGTTAAAAGTAAAGCGGAGAGCGTTGACTTATTATTTTGTTAACTGTCTATCACGCACCTTAAAACGATGTCCTATAACGGAAAACATGAAAAAAAAACATTTTGGTTAACATTGACCTTGACCTTAACCTTAACCAAGAATAGAAATGACCTTCAGCCATAAATTCACAATGTCGCAATTAGTTAACCTGGGATTCGTAACAGTACTTATAGAATAATTACACTTAATTTCATTGTTCAAAAAATATTAATTTTATTAGATCGTCTATTTTTTGACCCATGACATAGCCCGTCTTTTTACGAATTCGCGTCACAAAATAACCTTATCTTAAGGAATTTATTGGGTTCCCCAAAGAGTGCCAACGGAAATCTGTTCTCCCCTAATAATTAGGTATTCACGTAAAGTTATAAAAAAATACTGTCTATTAAGTCATATTAATTTGTAGATGTACGATGGTACGGAAGCCTTCCTGTGTGACTTCGACTCACATTTGAATGGTTTTTAGGGTTCCGTACCTCGAAAGAAAAAAATGGAACCCTTATAGGATCACTTTGTTGTCCGTCCGTCTATCTGTCTGTCAAGACCCTTTTTCCCAGGAACGCGTGGAGGTATCAAGCTGGAATTTATATCAAATACTCGAATTTATACAAATAATTCCACGTAATAGACGCGACAATAATCAAGTATGTTCCCATCCTGCCAAAACGGCTTTAATGCGCAAGAGTGTCTACTGCATGGCTCCGGTCATTTATAATAAGTTACCTAAGCAATGGAAAGAATTGCCGCTATCGTTGTTCAAAAACAGGCTCCGAAGTTTTTTAACGCATAAAGCTTATTATACTGTGAGCGAATTTCTTACTGAGAAAGAATTTACACATACTGACACTATCCAGCTTTTATAAATTATTGACATTTCTGCAAATAGCGCTTGCTTAGTTTAATGAATTTTAATATTAATATTCTATTTTAAGGATTTTATTATTTTGCTTGACCTATTTTATTGACTTGGTAGGGTTTATTGTAGTGATTCTATTTAAATGGATTGGTTGCAGTGATTTTATTAATAGATGTTAATGGTTGTAATTCACTGGTTTTATTTAAATTATTTGTCTGTAATTGTAATGATCTTATGATTTTATTAATTGATGTTAATGGTTCTATTGTAATTCACTGGTTTTATTTAAATTATTTGTCTGTAATTGTAATGATCATATGATTTTATTATTTTTTGTAGCTATACTTTAATGATTTTATTTTTCGAATCTGTATGCTAATTTTGATGCTTATTATTGAAAAAATTCGCTAAGTAGCGATTTAAAACTCTTGATGTGTTTCTAGTGCATTTATTGTTTTAGCTTCAAACTATATCTTTTGCATGCCTTTTGGTAAAATATGGCTGAACCTACCTGTTATCAAATTATCACCATGTACTGTACCCATATTTGCGAAATAAAATACTTACTTACTTACTTACTTACTTACTCAGGTCTACTGTCCCTTGGAGCTGTGAAAAAATCAACAACTTCCAAGCCCACGCAATCAAAAGATACAGCCGTTTTTGCCGCAAATAGGTGATGATCACATTTTTTTTTCTTTGTCCCTCGGGTAGTTTATTGAAAAGTATTGGACACGTATTTTTTCTTTTTTCACGTGGTCATTAAATTACGGTCTAATATTTTTGTATTACCTGTCTGACGGATAAAATACAAAATCGTTTTCTTTACCCAGTCCGCACCCCTATTTTCGCAAATTTACGACACTCGCAAGGGAATCAAAACCTACAGGGTACTCCCGTGAACTCAGAATCTCGAAATTTGGTACGAAGCAACGTCTTCTAGCACAGATAAAGGAAAAATTGTGAAAACCGTAAATTTTTAGTTACATCATATAATAAAAATGTTTTTAATAATTGCGGTTTTAAAAGTACGGGACCCTCGGTGCGCGAGTCCTACTCGCACTTGGCCGGTTTTTCTTTATGTCGTTAAAAACAAACAACCTTAAAAAAGTTCCTTCCTAGATATTTCTCTAAGCAAATTCTTTTCATTCACAGCTACAAAAGAGACCTGCAAACGACAGCAACTCTTCAAAAAAAAGCCTTTTGTCTTTTAATTTTGTTGAAAACAATCCTTTCGTCGTTCATTGAATTTACTTCAATTCAATTATTTAGGTCAACTGTTTCCTGCTAGTAGTGCTCCGGGTTTTGGTATTGTTTTTCGGAAGTTTTTTGTCAGTGAAAGTTTCGTTTTATGAAACTGTAAACTTGATTGTTTACCTACAATTTTGCTGGTTTGTATTAATATGAACAAGTCATGCTTCAGTCAGCTAATTTCAATAAATGATTTCTTCCGGGATAGCCTTCTTTCAAGAAGGTTAGTTCGACTTAGTTTTTGGTTAAAATCGTGATGGGTAATTCATATTTTCAAAATCTTTTGGATAAATATTTGCGTCCTGAGGAAAACTGACGTTTATACTGGTCGACTAAAAACGTATAAACTATCTTTATCGATGTCTTTAGGGTCTGATGGATTGAATTTACAACTTCGCATATTACCATGGGAAAAAGGTGAGTTTGTGAAAATATTGTTTTTTTTTTCAAACTTAGTTTTATCTCCGCTGTTTTCGTGGACAACGCCTGCTAGTTTCAAGATAGCGCTAACAAAAGTGGACGCATCAATCCGCGAGACACCGCCAGACATTCAGTTGTTGCTAGGAGACGTATTCCAAGACAGCATCAAGGTCTTAAGACGTCTGTTTTATATTAGAGTAAAGTAGTGGCACTACAAAATGAACTACAGCGCCATCTATGACAAAAATCAAGAACTAACATCAAAATCCATAATCGCGCAGTTAAAGTTATCCTAGAAAAAACCCGACAACTGCCGGGCAGCCAAACAGACATAGCACCCATCTGGTCGGAGGATCCTCCCTTTTCTATGGAGAAGAAGAGCTATACACCCCCCTCCCCGCTTTTGCTTTTTGTTCTTCATACCCCTTTTTTTTTAAAGATGGGAAATCATCAAAAGACTTCTCCCGCTCTGGGCGGAGCGGAAGGGTGTGTCAGACTTGTACTGACTAAAACCCATCCATGTTCCTTCTTAGCCCTTTGTGTTCCAACGCCACGGTATGTCTTTCGAACAGTCCCTCAGCCCTAGCAGGCATCGGCCCTCTCGGACCCCTTCCGATTTGCTGACATCTCCTTGAGGTGCGCGTGGAACACGAATGCGCCATCTACACGGCCTGTCGTCACGAGACGGACGGACGGTGAGCTAGCCCATTTACTCACCGTCCACAGGCCCGCATTCTCCATACCCCTGCAGTAATAATGACTACAAATTATAAGAAGGGTAAAAGTCGCGTTGCGTTGTCCAAGGTCAATCGGTAGAAAGGTGATTGGGAAGCCATTTTCATACCTCCTTAACCGGATATCCAGTCTGGCTAACAATTTATTTCGACGACTGTTGGAACTATACAATGCTTACAGAGTCAAAATTACGATTTTTGCTTCATATAATAGAATACTTTAACTATGACATCTATGTCTATACTATAATAAAATTGAAGTGTCTGTTTGTAATATTAAAATCACCGCTTTTTACTAGATGCATATGAATGTATTTACGGTTCATAATCAAAATAACATTTTTTTCAATTTTTTTCTGTCTGTCTGTCTGTTTGTTCTGGCTAATCTCTGGAACGGCTTGACCGATTTTGACGGGACTTTCACTGGTAGATAGCTGATGTAATAAGGACTACTTCTAATCTATTTCACTCGGAGGAAGTCGCAGGCACAGCTAGTTGTACACTAAAATTGAAACATAACTGTTCTGTCCTGTTCACTTCGTATTATACTGCCACTAGTTTTATTGATTGCTGTCTCGAACCACATTGGCCAAACTCATTGGTAATATCGAGATGCAAATTATAGCTCGGTGAGCAAGCCCTGCCAACCCGCACTGGGCCCGCGTGGTGGATTACAGCCCACTCCCTCTCATTGCAGAGGAGGCCTGTGTCCCAGCTGTGGGAACATTATAGGCTAATGATGATGATGATGATGTTGAGCAAGCCTCTTTAAGACAAGATGACAGTCTTATTAATCTGGGAAGTGGTTATTATATTACACTTCACTCATGTAACTTAGAACTATTTCATAGACGCAGTGTTCTGCATATGCGTTTTTCAAATTACGATCAGCGTTATACAAATACGTTGTTAATTAGTTTAAACGCCAACACTCACGTTAATTACCGACTTTAAAAACAAGTATTTATGTTTAAAACGTTGCCCCACACTTAGAATTTCTCTTGTATCGTGGGTGCGTTTACAAACATTTAAACTCACATATACAAACAGCCAGACCCGAAACAACTACCTGTAAGTCATACAAATATTTGATCCGTGCGTTGGATCGAACCCGCGACACGCAATGCCGCAGCCAATCGCTCAGCCACTGCGCCAACCGTGCCGTTTTATTTGCATCCCGCCACGAATGTACCGCTGAGCCTATCAATTCCGCAAACGACGTGACAATCTTTCAATATCTTAGAAAAGTTATGATGGCACATTAACCTCCTTCACGATAAATGTCCCGATAGTCACTATTTCATTTATTTAGTTTTAAAAAAACAGGAGGAACTCGTGGCTTGGGAATTGGACAGCCGCACGGGTCGATCTTCAAGGTTAAGCCGTGCTTGCCGAGGTTGGTCTGTGGATGGGTGACCATAATTACATACCGAGTTTCCTCCGTGCCTCGGAAAGCACGTTAAGCCGTTGGTCCCGGCTGTCATTTGTAGATCTTTGACAGTCGTTACGAGTAGTCAGAAGCCAAAAGTCTGACATCCAGTCTTACCACAGGGTATCGTATTACCCAGTTACTGGGTTAAATAAATACTGATAATCAGCTGCATGCGGTTAGACTAGAAGCCGACCCCAACATAGTTTGGGAAAAGGCTAGACAGATGATGAGTAAAAACAAACACAACAACTTCTTTAGATTTTCATCGCAGTCGGGTAAAAAAAAGGCTCCCGATACAAGGCTTTAGGTCTCATCCTAAAACCATAGCACAATGGAGTAGCCGGCTACGCCACTGTGTGTAGATAGCCACTAACCAGGCTCATGACAGATTACTGAACGCTCGCCACAAATGCACAGCTGACCCGGTTCCTATCGACTTCCAAACGATGAGACAAGATAAGTAACTGCAGCCATTTGTATTTATTCTGACTTTTAGAGAAGATAGGAAAAGTTTTGGAGGGTTTCGCTTTTTGAACAGTCGCTTTATCTTTCTTATTTATACGGGAATAGGTCACGTGGTAGTGAATAGGTTAGCTTAGTCAGGAAGTTTGGTAGCGGGTTGATATAATGTAGTCTATTGGCATTCGTGAACGCTCTTTGTAATGCAGTAGATATACATACTTACTCAGTGTAAAGTATACAACTTTCTAGTTGAGCCGAACCCCATGCTATAATAAGTCTGAAGAAAGTACAGTCACGGACTTTAATTGATAAGCCACTTTGAAACTTCCTAATTTTGCAGTTTTCTCCATTCACGAAATTAAACGATTAAACCCGAACTCAAACCGCATGCTCGTAAACAAGATGACATATTAGGTACTAATAATCGGAAATAGTCTTATCAATAGAGGTTGAAGAATGACCAATAAGTTGTCAATGAAAAATCCATAAAATGTTACATACGTTTATCCAATCTATTTCTTACCGACCTCCTTTGAATTAGAGCTCACTAAATACTCTTTATTTCATGAACGTCATCTTAGACGCCACGCGTTCGGATTAAATCGTGGGTTCGAGTTTTTCCGATGTCAAAAGTACCAATTATATTTCTCCGTACGCTAGGCGTTACTATGGCTACGCTAAAACAAATTGTAGCTAGGTAACGGTTGCTAGACCTGCAATTGGTTGACTTTGGGTAGTCACTTTGTACTATGCACGAATATAACCGACTAAACACGATTTGCATTACACGGCTAAAATACGAACAGTGGCAAGTGGCTCATCAATTAAAGTCCGCGACTGTACCTACGCCCGGAATTGAGCTATTTTCAGAGCCCTAGAAAGTCTAAGATTTTTCATTGTGTTTATCGAGTTTTGTCTGAAGTTATGTAAAACCAATAAGTTCCCCGGTTTATGACAATAGCCGTCCCATGAAGGTGTTCTATTAGATAGACCTCTGCCTAACCTTTAAGACTTACAGGCGTGAAGTTATGTTTGTAAATAATTTATTCTACTAAAAACCCAACCAACAACACATGACCAAGCTATTGCAAATTCCGCCAATTTCTGACCCACAAACAAAAACCGTGGAACACGTACGTGAGAATAAAAATACCGACGCCATTTAATTTGGGATACGGAAAACGCAAAAAGAAAGTCATTGGGGCCCGGAAACACATCGAATTTTTGATGCTCCACGGTTTTTTTGTATTTTTTTAGGCTTTTGCGTTGGAAACGGATTAATATTTTTTAGAGTAGGAGGTATTATTATGGTTTCCGTTAAGTGCAATACTTTTGAACTGTTTCTTAGTTAGTTTTTTTAGCAGTTGTGGAATATGGATGTTAATTAACTCTTATCGGCGGCAAGTTTGAAAAAGTTCGTGGATCTTAGAAAGTGGAAGAAAATTATGGGGTTAAGTTTATACTTCAAATATTTTAAGTTGGACTCTCCATAGATTTTTGCAACGTTGTATCAGAAAAAAGACTTTTATTTTAGAAAAATCATAACTTTTTAGCACTGACATAAACTGCCACACCGCTCGTGTTAATCCAAAATAAAAAGCTTTATTTTTTAAATAACTTTACTATTGAAAAACTAGATTATTGAATGAAAAGATGAAAATTTGGTTTATGTATGAATATTGATCACTTATAGGTACAAAGTTTTGTGCCCGTGCCATTATCCGTTGAGGAATTTTCTCGTGAAGAGGCGATTCTGGCTGCAGAATGTAGTAATGTCTGCCATAAAATGTATGTTGACCAGAACCAAAGATGTGTGCAAAATATCAGCTGAATCGGATACCAACAATTGGTTGTATAATGGTTTGTAAAATATGAAGCGGACAACAGCTTACATTCGAACCGTGCAAGTTAAAAGTGCTTGTAAAAATCGAAACGCTTTCATAGCAATAGAGTCTTGTCTAGGTTACCAAACACAATTAATCACATATAGACGATGAATAACGCAAAAAAAAACGCCGAAAAAACCGAAACACTGCCATAAAAATTAATGTCTCTCATAAAAAAAAAAACCTTCCAAAAGTAAACTTAATCTGAATTCATGTAAAAATATGATAAACGCTTGGTTTTCAATGTAAAGGTTTATCTCAGCTCAAGTACAACTGTTGAAGAGCAATGAAAATATTCCGACAATCTCAAGTTTACGACCGCAGTTAAAAACTCGTCCAAAACAATGTTATAAGCTATTTTGTTTCTGAAGTCTACCGTTTATATTTTACGAGTAGTGTCTGTTATATTTTAAAGGGTTACTTTATTGTGCTGGCAACTTTTGTTATTTTAGCTTTAGGGCTTGGAAATTGTGAGGAACTCGTGGCTAAATAATAACCGCCGCAGGGGTCGAACTTCAAGGTTAAGTCGTGCTTGCCGAGGTCGGTCCGTGGATGGGTGACCATAATTACACGCCGAGTCTTCTCCGCGCCTCGGAAAGCACGTTAAGCCGTTGGTCCCGGCTGTCATTTGTAGATCTTTGACAATCGTTACAAGTAGTCAGAAGCCGAAAATCTGACATCCAGTCTTACCAAAGGGAGTGGAGTGGAGTGGAGTGGAGGGGGGGTCTCCACCCCCCACATGTCATGTATGCAGAAAACATGTAAAATACTGATACTCAGCTGCATCTGGTTAGACTGGAAGCCGACCCCAAGAAAGTTTGGGAAAAGGCTAGGCAGATGATGATGATGCTGGTTTGGAAATTGTGAAGTTCTTTCTGGAACGCAATTAAGACAGTCCCTACAGTTTTACCTCCATGCGATTGATTTTACCAACAAACTTATTGTTCATCTATTGCTCTCTAGGCGTATGATATGGAATGAGCACATCAAGAAGAAACGAGATGAACTGAATATTAAATACAAAAGCTTCCTGTGGTTGCTAGGCCGAAACAGCAAACTGTCAGTAGACAACTAACTACTAGTGTACAAGTCGATCCTGAAACCTATATGGATGTACGGCCTTCAGCTGTGTTTGTAACTCCTCCATCATACGAATACAAACAATGCAGAACATAATTCCACGAACAATCAGTAATGTCCCCTTGTATGTGACTAATGCTGAGTTCCACGAACACCTGGTAATACTCACAGTGAGAGAAGAAATCACTAAAAACAAGACTTGGTTTTTATTATATGCGATGGGTTTGCTCTTGATTCTAGTCTAGGTCAGAGTTGACAGAGACAAAGTCGACGATGGCACGAGCTTAAACAGAAGAAGCCTGTTCACTCTTACTTTGAAGAGATTAGGGTTGTAAGCGTTCGGAAACAGACGCTGGCGAAGGGTTCCACTCCTTTGCTGTGCGCATTATAAAAGACGTTTGAAAACGCTTATTGCGAATTGGTGGAATAGCAATAAGGTAGGGATGGTAACTTGCAGTGCGTCTAGATGTCTGATGGTAGAAGGGGGCCGGTGGGATGAGGTCGTGGAGTTCTTGAGCAAATCGGTTCAGTAATTTCAGGAAAATAAGGAGCTGAAAGTTTGTATGAAATGTCGTAAGGCGTAAACGCTCTCCTGCCAGGGCTGCGGGTCCTGCCAGGGCTGCGGGTCCTGCCAGGGCTGCGGGTCCTGCCAGGGCTGCGGGTCCTGCCAGGGCTGCGGGTTGTTCGAAAGAGATACCGCGGCCCTGGAACACAAAGGGCTAAGAAGGAACATGGGTGGGTTTTAGTCAGTCAAGTCTGACACTCCCTCCCGCTCCGCCCAGAACGGGAGAAGTCATTTGATGATTTCCCATTCGCAAAAAATATGTGTAAACGCTCTTAACGTCATAGTGTTAACACGGGCGTGCGATCGACTGCGTACATTTCTACTGATAAAATTCTTCTCCTGTCACACTAATTTGCAAACTAAATTGGCTATTATACTACTAAATTACTTACTTTTACATGTGTCTATCGGCAAAATCCTGAAATTGCCGATAATTCACGAAAAGGACATTAACTTAGGTTCCATGTAGAAAAGGGGTGAGCCTGTAACCAATTCTTCTTTTCGTATCGTTATTCCAGTCTAAACGGCCATTATCGGGCCCAATACCTTCAATTTCAATACCATAAAACACTTGAGAAAGACAGTTAAACATTACTTGGACAAATTATAGTAGGTACCTACAATATATTTAATGGTGTCAGAAAGAACTTATACCATTATGTTCACAGTTACAGAAGCCGCAGTGATGCGTGAATATATTGAAGACGAGTGAAATAATAAGAGCAGACGGCGCCAGCCTTTTGCCTCAGACAGAAACTCAGTCATCAGTTTTTTTTGTTTTTCCGAACGCTTACAACCCTAATCTCTTCAAAGTTAGAGTTCAAATCAAAATCATTTATTTCAATTAGGCCAGTTACGGGCACTTTTGAATAGTCAAACAACAATAAAAATGAAGCTACCAGTCCCAGTCACAAGAAATAATAACTTGTGAAAGTACTATAGTTGCCCATTCCAAAGCGTAGATCTCTATGTAGAAGAATGGGCAAGAAACTCCATGGACACTCTTTTAAATCATAATCTTGTTACAAAAACCTTGGTTATATCATTCATGTTGAGATGGTACATTATGTGTGAACGATGTTGCAAGACGTGCAGTCGTGCACGTTCAAAGTGTCCATAGTAACTGAACAGGCTTCTTCTGGGTAAGCTCGTACCATCTCGTCGACTTGGTCTCTGTCATCTCTGACCTAGACTAGAGTCAACAGCAAACGCATGGACAGGGAGCCATTTTATTGTCTGCAACCATTATCCCATAATTTTGGATACAATGTAAAGCTACAAAACATAGTAAACAATTTATGTTAACAAAATCTCCTACACATTACAACAGCATTCTTAGTGTTGTGGCTGGCCGATTCGACTGCCCAATATTGTGGCATTGCGTACAGTTGCATGTAAAAAAAATATTTAATTTTTTAGAATAACGCGCACTGCACTTCAATTTTGTTATTCCGTGTTCGCCTCACACATATTTCATTCATGTACATATATTTCATTCATTCTTTTTAATTAATTTATAATGTAGATTTTCAATTATTTATTATTAAAAATTATTACTTTATTATTTAATTTAATTTATTTTTCATTTAATTTTTAAATTTAAGCGTGGACATTTCATTTGACATAAATGTTTGTATTAATTTAATTTTCATTTGTTGTGTGTTTATTTATTTATTTATTTATTTATTTAACACTTCAAGTACAATGTACAGAGGCGGACTTAATGCCATGGGCATTTTCTACCAGTCAACCTTTGGGTAATGCAGAGACAAACAGTGGTAGGTGTCTAACTGTAAAAAAATTAGAAATTAATAAGGCATACTAAAAAGATATATAAAATACCAAAAAGATATATAAAATACTATAAATTTATAACAAAATACTATAAATATATATCAATATATAAATTATAAAATAAAAGGACCAAC
The DNA here is from genome assembly GCA_963082945.1 of Cerastis leucographa. Taxonomy (NCBI): domain Eukaryota; kingdom Metazoa; phylum Arthropoda; class Insecta; order Lepidoptera; family Noctuidae; genus Cerastis; species Cerastis leucographa. Next base: position 3,140,149 of record OY720361.1, read on the forward strand.
AATGAGGAAAATATCAACGTTGTGACGATAATGCTAGCTTCTTCCGAATGTGCTCGCGAACTTTTATTTTAAAAGATAGACGATTTGTTACCATCCTGATTTCCTGAGGGAGCGCGTTCCACAGAGAAATAGACTGGACGAAGAATGATCGGTGAATGAAGTCTGTGCGGTGAGAGGGACATTGAAGAACACGGTGTTTCTGTCTCTGATTTGATTAACTATTACTAACATTATTTTTAAGTGTACTAAAACTAAGACTTAAGTGTACTAACCAAATGTTATGGATAAAATGAATTGAATTGAATTGATAATGGCTCCATTTCCGTGTTTACAATTTTTGGGGCTGACTGTACCTAATAGTACACACACATTTCGGAAGTTATGTATAAGTCCCATTTAATAGGCAGCCTATTGCCATCTGCTACGCACAAATTATCATGCTCAGCAGTCGCGTTTGCGACCCCTGGACCAACAACGGAATTAATCAGCCAACAACTTATTGTCGGGCCTACGATGTCCTCCCATACTTAAGTACTAACGTTGAAACATAGAAAAATTGTAAAACCAAATGATTTTAAAAGAGTAACCATGGAGTTTCTTGCCGGTTCTTCTCCATAGGAAACGACCAACCCGAACCGAGTACCTTTTTGTCGACGTTTTACAAGTGCCCATGTAGGCTTATGTGAAATAGAAATATTTTGATTTTGATTGATTTTAAAAAATCTGAGGCAGTTTTATCCTTTACTCAGTATCTACATTCACTATTGTCATAGACTAAAAACCGTGTTTATATCTAATATATAAAACTAGCTGTCCCGCGCAACTTCGTCTGCGTCACATTTTCCGTTTTCGCAACATTTTTCATTGCTGCTCCGCTCCTATTAGTCGTAGCGTGATGATATATAGCCTATGTCCTTCCTCAGGTTGAAATCTATCTTCTTGCCAAATTTTATTAAGATCCGATCAGCCGTTTAGTCGGGAAAAGGTTACAAACAAACTTACTTTCGCATTTATAATATTAGTTAGAATTCTCTTGTCGCGGTGTTTGTTACAAAACTCTTTCGAAACGGCTCAACCGATTTGTATGAAATTTTGTGTGCATATCAGGTAGGTCTGAGAATCGGCCAACATTTATTTTTCATACCCCTAAAATCCATCAAAACTTCCACGCGAACGAAGTCGCGGACAGCAGCTAGTTTTAAAGTAAAATCAACCAATAAATAACATGCTCTCAACAAAAAAAGACGATACAACAGGTATTAAAAAAACAGTGAACAAGTAAAACTAGCCTACATAAAGGCGAGGCTGTCGTCCGCAGACGTCGATATTTTGTCAGATGACATCTCAGTCACAAGTACCCAGTACCCACAGTAGCAGAGTATAATATAAAGCCAGTGCTGACAGAGACGGATTGAGCCGCTGTGCGGGACACTCCGTTGTTCCTAAGGGTAATAGATGGAATAGCGTATCGAAAATCACAGTCTCTTTGCTACAAAAAAATTGGTTGTGTTGAATTATTTTTAGGTTAAAACTGAACATCACGCCTGTAATCTCTGAGGGGTTAGGCAGAGGTGGAAGTCATCGTACACCCATATTCGCCAGATATGTTGTATAAATCCCATGCCACAAGAGGCGAGCTCGTGGCTAAATAATAACAGCCGTTTTGATCAATCTTCAGGTTTTAGTCGCGTTTGCCTAAATAGCCCTTTTTTTTTTGTATTCTTTTTTTTTTTTTTGTATTCTTTCATTTTTGTTACTAACACTAATTGTTTAAGTTTTTTCTTACTGTACTAACATTCTATGGATTCCAAAAAATCTGAAATAAAACATTTTTATTTTATTTTTTATACGATGTTAAAGTGTACGGTGTACGTATACATGGTTTTAAAATATGTATTTTTGATGCAATAAGTTATTAGGCTCGCGTATTTGCACTTTGATCGCGACCTACATTTGGGAGTGCATTGACATGCGGCGGAGCCTAGGTGATGCATTTTTGTACATAATTTAATTAGTGTTCATTTAGACGTGGTTTGAGTCGGACAATTTGCATTTTTATTTAGATTCACACGCCTGAGGAGCTCGTGGCTAAATAATAACAGCCGCACGGGTCGATCTTTAAGGTTAAGCCGTGCTTGCCGAGGTTGGTCCGTGGATGGGTGACCATAATAACATACCGAGTTTCCTCCGTGCCTCGGAAAGCACGTTAAGCCGTTGGTCCCGGCTGTCATTTGTAGATCTTTGACAGTCGTTACGAGTAGTCAGAAGCCAAAATTCTGAAGTCCAATCTTATCGTATTACCCAGTTACTGGGTTATGGAGGTCAGATAGGCAGTCGCTTCATGTAAAATACTGTTAATACTAATACTATACTCAGCTGCATCCGGTTAGACTGGAAGCCGATCCCAAGTTAGTTTTGGAAAAAGCTAGGCAGATGATGATACGCGTTGAGCATTCCTCGACATTTAATGCATTTTCTGCATACTTACATAAATTTTACATTTGCATTGATACACACCTTAATGTTTGGTTAACACACCTAACATAAAGCATATGGAAACGGCACTTTTGTCAGGGTTTGAAATTTTTATTCTGACAAGTTTTAACTTCTAGCATTGGATGAGCTCTTAACTAAATAACAACAGCTGCAGCTCCGGTTCATCTTTAGCTTAAGCCGTGCTTGCCTAGGTAAGTCCGTGCAAAGTTGCCTCAGAAAGCACGTAAAACCGTTTGTCCCGGCTGACATTTGTAGATCTTTAACAGTCGTTATCGCTAGTCAGTGGCCGAAAGTCTGCCAACCAGTCCTAACAAGAGGCATCGTATTACCCAGTACTAAAGCAGTCGCTTCATGTAAAATACTGGTACTCAGCTGCATCCGGCTAGACTGAAAGCCGACCCCAAGATAGTTTGGGAAAAGGCTAGGCAGATGATGATGATTTTTCCATCAGGAATATCTGCCCAGTTGATGGCAAAAGGCTCGTCTCTTGTTACATCATCTGCATATCCTTTGGTCAACTATGCTGGGGTTGGCTTCCAGTTTCCCCGGATGTCCGCTGAATACCAGTATTTTACATGAAGCGACTGCTTATCTGACCTCCACAATCCAGTAACTGCGTAATACGATACCCCTTGGCTTCTGACTACTCGTAACGACTGTCAAAGATCTACAAACGACATCCGGGACCAACGGCTTAACGTGCTTTCCGAGGCACGGAGTATTTATACGGTATATAATTATGGTCACTCATCCACGGACCAACCTCGGCAAGCATTTTTTTTTTTTTTTTGTGAATAGCATCTCTCAGTTCAACCTATGAGGTTGTCGTCTGCTTAACAGGACTATCCTGTGGATGCCTTGAGAGTAAGGCCTCCACTCTCCAGCTAGGGCATAAAAACTTACAAACTAAGCGACTACACGCTAAGGACGCCCCCTGTGGGGTACGAGCCTCGGCTTAGGGCGTCGCTGGGGGAGGACTGCATGGGGACAGGCTGGATCTGAATGATATCATTACTAAGGGACTGATTTAAAACTACTAGCACAGCATCGCGGGCTGACTCGAGCGAGGGTCGGGGAGGTTAAAGATCGACCCGCGCGGCTGTCTTTATTTAGCCACGAGCTGATGGAAAAATGACAACACGAAATAACACACACACACTCAAAGAGTCCCCAAATTACTCTCGCACCATTCACTACTAACATCAGTTCACGATCAATACCTACTATAATTGCATTCACTACACAATCTTTGTTCGTCCTGGTAGCCTAAAAGCTAATCAGTCAGCTGGTGACGTCATGAAGTGATGACGTCATAGAGTGATCGGCTTATTGGTCCGTGCAACCAAAACAATGGAGAATGCACGTATTTATCTATAGTTGAGTGTTTCGTGGTTTGCTTTTGGATAGTTTGTAATAGGACAGTAGTTTTTTTTTGTTGTTCCGTTTGGATGTGTTAGAATATTAAGTATTGAGATTTTTTTTTGTAGCTCATAAAAAACGTCAATGCGACTTTTCAGTTTGTCACAAAACTCCCTCAAATAATACCTTTAGAAAAAAAAAGATTCAACAAGCTATGTTATATTTTTTATATCCGTTTACACTAACCAGGCAACCCCTAAATGAATACCTAAATAAAAATACACTATTCTATGGCGCTGTTCGAATTGTGGCGGTCTGGTGTTGATGGGCGCTAACATTACAATAATATTTTAGTGAAAATGGGTATTTAACTACCAACTTCTTACAGGTATCTACTGAAACGATGGAAATGCAAAAAACATAGCTGCTAACATGAAAACTTTAATAGATCATCATCATCATCAGCTTATAATGTTCCCCCTGCTGGGACACAGACCTCCTCTCTATGAGAGGGAGTGGGCTGTAATCCACCACGCGGGCCCAGTGCGGGTTGGTAGATGTCACATGTCTCCAAATTTTTAGTTCTAGGACATTTCCGTTCATCAGTTCCTCACGATGTTTTCCTTTACCGTTAAATAGATATCGAAAGTCCATATCATAATTTAATTGCCTTAGTGTCACTACGCTTAAAATTACCACAATCCTACAGGGACAGGATAATATTTTAAAATATCGCTCAGAAACACTTTAGCTGATGGAATTTTTTTACCAATATTTTTGTGTTATTCCCAACGGGTTTTCAATATTGAAAATTCAATGGGAATTTTATATTCTTCAATGTAATAATTCTATTAAATGAACGGTTTACAGAATCACTGGGCGAAAATAAATAACGCAACGTTTTATTTTTAATTTGTGGTTGTTGGCGTCACCTTTGGTTAGTGTGAATTATTTAATTAATATGCAGTATCAGTTGCCCGAAAGTCTGACAACCAGTCTTACCAAGGGCTACCGTATTACCCAGTACTAACTGGCTGTGGAGGTCAGATAGGCAGTCGCTCCATGTAAAATACTGGTACTCAGCTGCATCCGGTAAGACTGGAAACCGACCCTAACACAGTTGGGGAAAAGCTAAGCAAATGATGATTCAATGAAAAACGAAAATTCATTTGTGGTTATTAGTTTTAAAAGGTTTTATAGCGGATAGTCGAATACTCCTTGGTCGCAAAGGCAAAGGTGTTCCGCCTCGGCGTTACACGCCAGGCTAAGTAGCGTGTTTCTCAACGCGCCCATAGACGTAGAGTTTGTATATGGTCGCACTGACCAATAGTGGCTAAGGTCATTTCAAGTATAAAGCTAACTGATCACTGATTGATCAGTTTGAATATTGTTAAAACCAATCAGGTTCAAGGAGGCTTGACATAAATGTTAGTAGAGTTAGCTAGAATAAGAAGAAATGGCGTGACTTGTGCAATCTGTTTAAGTGTTTAATTTAAGTTTTATCGTGTAACAAAGCTCTTTAACTGAACCTGACCCACCCCGACTACAGTTTCTTGTTTTGCGTTTCTATAAAAAAACGTATCTTAAACACATACTTTACACCCAACACTTCGTGTCACCTGTGTCTTATTACCTTCAGATCTTCTTTCCTTATCGTGTGGGAGTTTTTATGCCTCCCATAGGCCTCTGACTTGGCTTAAGAGCGTTTATACCTTACCGCTTTTCATACAAAATTTCAAGTCCCTATTTTCCGAAATGACTGAACTGATTTAAATGAAACTTAATACGCATAAGCAGGATACATAGGTCTAAAAATTTACCAAAAATATTTTCAAAATGTGTTTAAAAAAAGATAATTGCAATTTTTTGTTTCTATACATAATTTATAATCGATCTAATTTAGCAGTAACACTATTTTTCGAAAATGTTTTTAGTAACTTTTTAGACCTGTGTATCATGCTTATGCATACGAAGTTTCATTAAAATTGGTTCAGTCATTTCGAAAAATAAGAATTTGAAAGTTTGTATGAAATGTCGTCGAAAAATATCTCTCAGGCATGCTGGTTTCCTCACGATGTTTTCCTTCACTGAAACAAGTGATAATTATATTAGTATCGGAAAAATTTGAGCTGCGTGCTATTGGTTCGACCTACGAAACAAAAAAAAATACCTAAAACCCACAAAACCTGAACCTTCAAACGATTTATTTCATTCTCTTATATTTCAAACTCAAAACTCCAACTCAAACCATTTGTTTTAATTAGACCATTAAAGGCACTTATGAAAGTCAAAAAACAAAAAATAACGCGAAGCTACAGTCCCAGACACAAGGCATAATAACTTGTGAAATTACTGTAATTTTTATTGCTTTAAATGATCCTCGCGAAGAAGTGACTTTGCTTAGTTTACTCGGCATGGGAAAATAACCACAACAAAATAAAAATAACGTTTTGTCGAAGCTGTTTCTGGTAAAAGTATGCCCATTATCTCTTTTCCGATCTGTCACAGAAATATTGCGCTTACTCAATCATTTCGCGTGACATACAATGTAATACAGTGATTTATTTATGAACTAGCTGTGCCCGCGACTTTGTCCGCGTGAATTTTAACAAGAAAAGGTATTATTTTTTCGTTTTTGTTTTTTTTTTATAAGTATTTATTTTTCTAAAATTGAATTCTAGTCTTAGTTCCGAAATGCCCGAGGGATTAGGCAGAGGTGAATCTTATAGTACACCCACAATCACCAGTCATACCTCATATCATTTATTATAAAAAAAACTTATCTGTTGCTCCATTATGTTTCGACATATTTTCATTGTAATCAAAAATAAGATCCCTTTTTTTGTTTAAATTCTTAAAATAATATTGCCCTTGCATCAAATTCAAGAGAAATGCGTCTTTTATATCCAAATATGAATCTCATCTATTATCATGACCCACCTAAAGTTACTTAATATCATCGTAAGTCAAAACACGCCCAGCATCTGTGCCTTGCACGAGTGTGAGCAATTTCACGGAATTCGCGTAAATCCGTTAGATTGCACATTACACGTCGCCGGATCCGCATACATACATAAATGTTTGGCTAACAGGCACTGCCTCTTTTAATATGAGGTCATGTCGAGTAAGGAATAGAGGAGCTCGTGGCTTAATAATAACAGCCGCACGGGTCGATCTTCAGGGTAAGACGCAGTCGCTTGGGTTGGTCTGTGGATGGCTGACCATCCATTACATACCGAGTTTCCTCTGTGCCTTAGAAAGCACGTTAAGCCATGAGGCCAGGATGTCATTCGTAGATCTATGACTGATGAAAAAAAAGCCCGTTTTTACCGCCATGTTCAGACGACTATCAGACAAATCATATAAGTTTTTAACAAAAAAAGAAAATAATAGAAGCATAGATATACTTTTCCTCTAAATGTTAGCCGATGCCGTAAAGTTATATTAGAATTATTTAGATCAGTTTAGTTTTGAAGAAGAAAACAGCGGAATACAAAACGTCTTTTGGTCAAGATTTTGGTGGGTAAAATCAGCCTGAGTCCCTTTCCCCCTTCGCTGTCCCTTTCGCTCTTCTTGGTCGGGCGCAGCGTGACGGCAATAGTTTCTTCAAATACCTATTCTTCAAATTCCTCGGGGCTAGAGTCCCCTCTTAAGACTTATAATCATTAAAATCACCCTCTAAGTTCAATTAATCCCATACTATGACTCTCTCATGAACTAGTCATGAAATGAACTTAGATGGTTGTATTTATAACTCGGTAAAGCCGTATTTGGGACGCTTGCAAATTATATTTAAATCAGCATAATAATCGGCAACTGACCAAATTCAAATTGCAAAAAACGTAAGAAAATTTACCTAAGTTTAACTGTCAGCGATTCTCATACGCAAAGAATTTCCAACAAGAATCCTATCTCTCCCGGCATAACAAGATTTTCGCCACGGTCCGCCAAAAAGGTACTCTTCACAGCCGTATGCATAGAAGCGAACAAGTTCTATCATCCGTGTTACGATTTGCGCGTCCGCTGTAAAACGCACACGCGCGTAAAGTGACAGACGGTAGTCATGTTTTGCGAACGTTGTGTGCGACTGGCTTATATTTTGAAAAGGAGTTTTTTAAAAGGATCCTGTGATAAGTCATCATCTGCCTAGCCTTTTCCCAAACTATCTTGGGGTCAGCATCCAGTCTAACCGGATGCAGCTGAGTACCAGTATTTTATATGAAGCGACTGCCTATCTGACCTCCACAACCCAGTAACTGGGTAATACGATACCCCATTGTAAGACTGGATGTCAGACTTTTTGGCTTCTGACTACTCGTAACGACTGTCAAAGATCTACAAATGACAGCCGGGACCAACGGCTTAACGTGCTTTCCGAGGCACGGAGGAAACTCGGTATGTGATTATGGTCACCCATCCACGGACCAACCTCGGCAAGCACGGCTTAACCTTAAAGATCGACCCGGGCAGCTGTTATTATTTAGCCACGAGCTCCTCCTGTGATCAGTGATAAGTGTGGGTAGCTAAAGTTGCTGGTTTCACATAAAATCATGTCTGTCCTTTTGCTGGTGTGCCCTGCTGGCCTGCCATGACGTCCTTAAGCATCAAGTTCCTTAGTTATTCCAGTGTGGGAAAGAGACTGAGCTGTACAGGATGTTTAGCGCCATCTCTTTCCCTTACTGGAAAATGAGTAAAACAATAATGTTTTAAGACGTCATTGTAGGCCACCTGTTCTGTGAATATAACAACAAGTAATTCAGTTGTCTTTCTTTCTCGCGAAACAGAAACTGGACGTAAAGCTGACTATAGACGACAGGCTATAGGTACGTGTGCAGTATTGCCTGTACAGTCAAACTGTACGAATGAGCATGCAAGAAATAGTGTTACTTTTACTCAAGTAATCACTTTGACTTGCTTATAGATACTGGTGTTAATGGGCTCTCGTGGTGAACAGCTCACTACCTCCCACAGAAAGAAGGCCTGTGTCCCAGGAGAGGGAACGAGAGGCCGATTACACTTATATTTATAGACTAGCTGTGCCCGCGACTTCGTCCGCGTGGAATTAGAATTTTTCTAAAATAATAGTAGCCTAAGTTATTACTCCTTATTACATCAGCTATCTGCCAGTGAAAGTCCCGTCAAAATCGGTTCAGCCGTTCCAGAGATAGCCGGAACATAAGACAGATAGACAAAAATTGTAAAAAATAATATTTTGGTATATGTACCGTATGTATATACATTCATTTGCATTTAGTACAAAGCCGTTATTTTAATATTACAAACAGATACTTTAATTTTATTTATTTGTTTTTGTATCGATGTATCGATACCATTTCTCCTGTATCGCGTTCGAACACATTTCGAAATCGATATTAGGGTTCAATTCCGTCGTCTTTATACTTATTAGCACTAAATCCTTGTCCCAATATGTCTTGTAACTACCCCCATATACTAGTACTTTGGCATTCAGTATATTTATTGTATTGAATGAATGCCTGGTCTTTTCATACAACAGAATACAGAAGGATTAGTCCACACCTCATTGAATAGAATGGTGAAAGCGAGTAGTGATGTAAAATTTATTGCTATTTTAAATGATTTTATGGCGACACGGTAGGCGCAGGCTGAACGATTGTCGCGGTTTTGATCCACGAATGAAACAAATATTTGTATGACCTACGTATTATCGAAGAAACAATTCAACTTGAACCCAATAAATCGAACCCAAGACCTCAAACTCAGCAGACACGCTTGTGACACCACTACACAAACCAGGCAGGCTAATCTTATACCAGAAGAAAAATATTTGCATTAGCTATTCAGTTAGCAAATCTGCAAAATCATTCACAGAGCAGGAAAATTCTGAGCGCGAAGCTTTGAGAGCGTTTACGGCTAACGACATTTCATACACACTTTCAAGTCCTTATTTTCCGAAATGACTGAACCGATTTTAATGAAACTTCATACGCATAAGCAGGATACATAGTTCCAAAAAGTTCCTGAAAAAAAAAATCTAAAAATAGTGTTATAGCTCAATTAGACAGATAAGTTATCTACAGAAACAGAAATTTACAATTATATTTTGTTTTAAAAGACATTTCAACAATGTTTTAAGTAACTTTTTAAACCTACATATCCTGCTTATGCGTATTAAGTTTCATTAATCAGTTTCGTCATTTCGGAAAATACGAGTAAGGACTTGAAAGTTGAAATGCCGTAACGTGTAAACGCTCTTAACAAAACATTGGCCTTCTGCGACGCCTTATTGTGATAATGCCAACTTAAGTGCTCCAATGAACGATACATTGTAATAATATAGTTTTATTATTCTTCTCAACGATGCCGTAAAGTTCTGATATGAGTGAATGTTAGGACTGAGGTTATGTTGTATGGGACGAGATTTTTATTGAGTTTTGGACTAAGAGTGTGTTTCGGATGTATTATTCCTGCAATGGATTTTTGTTGACAGATAGTATTGAGTAAGTCAAGGAGGAGGTCTAGGCTTAATAAAAACAGCCTCTTGAATCAATCTTTTGGTCAAGCCGCACTTGCCTAGGTTATTCTGTGGATGCGAGGCGGGACCACATATTCATACAGAGTTTCCTCCGTGCCTTGGAAAGCATATAAGTCGTTGGTCCCAGCTGTCATTTGTAGATCTTTGCTGTCGTTTGACAGGTAATCGGTACACCTATACCTCCAATCACGCAAAGTTTCGCCAGCCAATTTAACTGGAATTTGTACCAAAAAAAAACTAAAAAAACATTGCCCCACACTAGGAATTTCTCCTGTATTGTGGGTGCGTTTACAAACATTTAAAGTCACATAAACAAACAGCCAGACCTGGAACAACTATCTGTAGACCATACAAATATTTGCTCCGTGCGGGGATTGAACCCGCGACACGCAGCGCAGCAGTCGATCGCTCAGCCACTGCGCCAACCGTGCCGTCGAATAATAAGAATGTTCTCTTTCTCTCCCACTTTTTTGACAAAACTCTCGACATGCGAGCCGTTTCCCAATTATGTTAGGGCTGGCTTCCAATCCAACCAGATACAGCTGAATAGTAATATCTACATGTAACGACTGCCTTTCCTCCCCTTCACAACCCAGTCAGTACAGCACAAAGTGATCGTTCAAAATCGTTCAAACTACTACGTTCAAAGCTTTGTCGCTGATACCACTTAAACACTCCAGTTTACGCGTCACAGACAAAAAGCAGCGACGTCCATAGATGATAGGCACCTACTGTACATCATGATGACGGCAAAAGGCGTCGCTAATCCGGACTGAGTGAATCAGAACTGGATTACGTGACGGATTTAGGCGCTTTTGCCCACGAGGCTTGGAGAGAGACCTGGTCTTTTTATTGTTGCGTTTTGGTCTTGTTTTGTATTGTAATTGTGTGTTGGTTTGGGTTTGTAGTGTATTGATGTGATGTCGGTATCTATAGATATTATGAGGTATACAGGGTGTAACGGAAAGGGTATATACATACTTAAGGGTACGCTACAGACCATCATACTGAACATGTTTTTCAGCGAAAAATTATCTGCTGCCCCATACAAAATTTCAATACCTATTCTACACAAATGTACGGGGCAGCTGATATTTTTTTCGCTATTACGATATTTGTCCGATGGAGAAACATGTTCAGTTTGATGGTCTGTAGCACACCCTTAAGTATGTACATACCCTTTCCGTAACACCCCGTATAATGTTTTTCTTATGAAGTCGGACTATGACACAAATTAAAAGCTTTATTAAAAGAGTATTGTGAGGAGCTCGTAGCTAAATAATAACAGCCGCACGGGTCGATCTTTAAGATTAAGCCGTGCTTGCCGTGGTTGGTCCGTGGATGGGTGACCATAATTACATACCGAGTTTCCTCCGTGCCTCGGAAAGTATGTACGTTAAGCCTTTGGTCCCGGCTATCATTTGTAGATATTTGACAGTCGTTACGAGTAGTCAGAAGCTAAGTCTGACGTCCAGTCTTACCAAGGAGTATCGTACTTATTACCCATTATAGTCGTTTTTATTATAGTCGCTTTATGAAAAAATACTGGTACTCAGCTGCGTCCGGTTAGACTGGAAGCCGACCCCAAGATAGTTTGGGAAAAGGCTAGGCAGACGATGATTAATAAAGTATAGTTATTTAGCGAGATCGTAATGTGATATTTTGGGTGGCTTCATACATAATCCTACTAATATTATAAAAATGGGAAAGTTTGTGAGTATGGATGTATGGATGGATGGATGTTTGTTACTCTTTCACGCAAAAACTACTGAACGGATTTGGATGAAATTTGGAACACAGATAGTTTATAACCTGTATTAACACATAAGATACTTTTAATCCCGATAGTATGCTCGTGTGGGACAATTATCGAACTCCCTGCGGGTTGACGCTGCGAGCATAAGCTAGTACATACATAAAATCAAACGTTTTTCCTATGAAGGTAGGCACAAACCACAGACCACTACCAGCTATGATCCTGACATACTTCTTTTGCCTATTCCACGTTCATACTCGTACATCTGGTCATACACACAAGCTGGTTGCAAGTACTACGCACCTGCTGGCCTAAAATGACCTCTTAAAGCAGTATTGTTTTATTTTTATTCCGGTGTGAGGAAGAGACGGAGTGAGAGAGAGATACAGGGTGTCTTGCGCCATCTCTTTCCCACACTGGAAACGAGTAAAACAATAGGTAATGTTTTAAGACGTCATGGTTGGCCACCTGACGTCTGAAGAACCAGGAATAAGGTCAGTGTATGTCCTTCTAGGGCGTCACCTCCCGACGCGGACGTTGCCACTCACATCTGCCTTGTAAATACCTTTTGTTAGTCACCTTTCACTAATCCTCCCCACATGTTCAAACCATCTAAGCATACTTTTTTAAATGTTGCCACTACATTTTCGTTTAAACCGCAACGTTATATACGTACTCTAAAAAAAACTGTTGGTCCTCGGTTTGATACTTTTATGGCACAACTGTTTAATTTGATCATCGCTTTTTTTCTGTTTGGGTTATACTATTCACACACTCAACAAAACTATAACCAACCCAAAAACTAGTGACTAAAACCACCAAAAAACCAGGCAGTCAGCTTAAAACTCGAAAAATACACCGAACTATTTCATCCTAACAAAAAACCTTTCAAAAATGCAAAATCACGAATAAGCCCGTAATAAATAATAACGAAACCACTTCACCGCGCTCATCGAGGAATATTCAGCATAAAAATCGCTGAATGCATCCGACTGCCGTTTTATAAAGCGCTGTAAAATCAATAACTCGGAAATGCACCGCTAAGATTACTATGAAGATGGCTTAGTAAAAGCCGCTGATAACTGGTGGAGTCTGAATGACTTTCATTTTATATCTGAGGGATAAAATGCATGGATATAAATGTATTTTTATGTGGATGTTTATAGCTTGGTATTGAGTGGGATTGCAGCCCTGACACGGTTCGGTTAGAGTGATTGCGTATCTTATTGTGATCGAGGAGGAAGAGCCGTTGTGGAAGAATTGCGTGAATCTTGATGAAAAAGAATCTTAATTTTTCCTTTTATAAATTGTACACAATGTACAGTCACGGACTTTAATTAATTGATAAGCCACTTTGAAACTTTCTAATTTTGCAGTTTTATCCATTCACGAAATTAAACGATAAAACCCGAACTCAAACCGCATGCTCGTAAACAAGATGACATATTACTAATAATCGGAAAAAGTCTTATCAATAGAGGTTGAAGAATGACTTATAAGTTGTCAATGAAAAATCCATAAAATGTTATATACGTTTATCCAATCTATTTCTTACCGATCTCCTTTGAATTAGAGTTCACTAAATACTCTTTATTTCGGAAACCTTGTATTATTTTTCAGACAGTTGAATTGTCAATTTCGGAGAAGATTATTTTGAATTTTGGTGAAACGAATAAGTTGTCATGAACGTCATCTTGGACGCCACGCATTCGGATAAAATTGTGGGTTCGAGTTTTTCCGATGTCAAAATTACCAATCATAATTTTTCCGTACGCTCGGCGTTACTATGGCTACGCTAAAACAAATTGTAGCTAGGTAACGGTTGCTAGACCTGCAATTGGTTGACTTTGTGTAGTCACTCTGTACTATGTACGAATATAACCGACTAAACCCGATTTGCATAACACTGCTTAAATACGAACAGTGGCAAGTGGCTCATCAATTAAAGTCCGTGACTGTACATTCATGTCCAAAGAGGAGCGCGTGGCTAAATAATGACAGCCGGTCTGGTCGATCTTTAGCTTAAGCCGCTCTTGCCTAGGATGCTCCCTGGACCATTCATTACATACCGAGTTTCCTCCTCGCCTCGAAAAGCACGTTAAGCCGTTGGTCCCGGCTGTCAATTGTTGATGTTTGACAGTCGTTAAGTAATCAGTGACCCAAAATTCTGACAACCAGTCTTACCAAGGGGTACGAATTACCCAGTTGTGAAAGTCAGATAGGCAGTAGCTCCATGTAAAATTCTGTTATCAGCACCAACCGGCTAAACTGGAAGCCAAACCCAATATAAGATGACTGGTAATTAGTGACCGATACTTAAACACGTGATTGTACTCATGATAACATACAACTTTCCCAAAAAAACATTGTTTTTTAACACTTATTCACTTTTATTACAATTAAACAACAGCCGAATTAAATTCGCGCGCGCGCTCCTTTGACCTTTCAGCTGTTAGCCGCGTGACACGGTTCTGTCTCGTTACCATTGTACCGTGCATTAGTGGGTAGGCAGAGCACCCGCAAGGCTCGCAATCCCGAATTTCATATGGCTGTTGTGTAAATGTGATAAAAATTTATCAGTATTAAATAAAATGTTTCTTTGGGAAAGTTGTGTGTTATCATAAGTACAATCACGTGATTAGGTATCAATCACGAATTACCAGCCACCCTATAAATTTGGGAAAAGGCTAGGCAGATGATGATGTACATCCATGTCTAACTGTAAAACAGTGATATCTGTATGATTTCTGCATTACCATATACCGAATTCGATGTTACGGTTGGAATATGAATATGCAAAATGGCCGATCGCCGTTGCTGAATCTAAAATATATGTCTGCTAAGCGTGGTGGATGTACTTGCCAGCTGTTAAAAAATCGTATACATGGCGACACATCCAGCTATAGGTACATTTCCAGTATAACATGGCCTAGCTTTGTTAAGATTTACGGTACAATGAGAGATCCGATTGATTGGTCCTTGCGTACTATTATGAATTTACCACAATTTGGATGCTAAGGCCTTTTATAAGTCACTATGTAAACTGAACCAAGGAGTCATTTGGATGAGCGCAACGTCCTCTTGTTAGTTTAATCAAAATGAATTGAAAACCTAAACTCTAAAATTTATAAAAAGATTAACTTAACATTAATAGACCTGTTTTGTAGTAGAAGCAAAAACCTAGCTGCTAAAAAAAAACAAATACATTTTTTGAGTAAATATTATATATAAAAACTTTAATAAAATAGCCGCTCATGTAATTGACGACCGTTTATCAAATAAAATTGTTTGGTAAATGTTTTACAAAATAAAAGGAAACTTTAAGTGCCTGCTAATTAAATAAAACTGAATTATTAATTTTATTTTGCTTCTTCTGGGTAAGCTCGTACCATCGTCGACTTTGTCTCTGTCATCTGTGACCTAGACTATAGTCAAGACCAAAACCATCGCAAATAAAAAAAAATAGTTCATAATACAGTCCTCAACTTTTACTAACTACAAAATCCCGTAAAATGTTTTACCTTGTCTTTATTCATATTTATATTATTTGCGTTCCACAATTTAAAAGAGGTGTTATAAAGGCTTATAATCTAAGAACAGTATTATATACCCTGCCAGGGCACAGCAATATTCATATATTATTACTAGCTGATGCCCGCGACTTCGTTCGCGTGGAAATTTTGATGGGTTTTAGGGATATGAAAAACAGATGTTGGCCGATTCTCAGGCCTACCCGATATGCACAAAATTTCATAGAAATCGGTTCAGCCGTTTCGGAGGCGTTTGGTAACAAACACCGCGACACGAGAATTTTATGTATTTAGAGATATTACAATTAATTTTTGTTTGGTTATTTATAAATAACTATTGCTAATATTGATTTAAATCCACCCAATTTTACAAGGCCAGTATTGAACTCCACAGTTACTATGTTATTAAAAGTTTTTCTACTGTGTAATTGGACCTAGTTAGAGCTTACCTTCGAAGTTAGATAGGCAATTGCTCACGCTCCGCTCTTTCAAACGATTGAAGGTTGCAATTATTTCTTTCAGACCTACTCTGCTCTGTTTAGATCTCAGGGGCTTGAAAGTTGTTAACATCATAATGAGCTTTGATTTATTTAGAGGCCTTGAGAATCAACGTAGGTCTAAGACCGTTTAATATTTTGTAGAGTTTAAAAACTTCAGCTCCATTATAATACACCAAGATTTTCATAAAGTAAATACTGTTCGTATAATTGTAATTTTGTTTTTTCAATTAGTTAGTAAGTTAAGTAATTATAATTTTATACACATTTTTACACATGTACCAATAAGAATAATATATGTGATTATTTAATCAATTAATTTTACCTCCAATCGCCTGAAACATAGGATTACCTAGTTCAGGCACAAGCCATTAGTGAACATGACATAGATTTAAGAAAACTTGTATTTAATGTATACCTTATATTTTTTTAACAAAATTTATTATTATTATATGGGAAAACATGTTCTGTTTCCTAGCTCTTTGGCTAGTTTATGCTACGTTAACGGGCCTTAAGGCGGAAACATACTTACGTGTCGTGGCGTGTCGTGACGTGCCAGAAGCATATTGATTTCATACATTTAATATGGTTAGGGACTTATTTGCATGGCGTGTCGTGTCGCAACAATGTATGAAACCGGTGCGTCACGACACGCCACGACACGTAAGTGTGTTCCCGCCTTTACCCAAGTCAACGTAGCGTGTGTGTGTGAGTTGTGAGGAGAAATTTAATTTTCCTCGATTTGCATGAACTTCCTTACTATTCTGCACGTGTTTAAAATCGCGGCTTTTTGGAGTCTAATGTAAGTTGAGTCTTTGAGGTCTATTAATTTGAGGCTATGGTGGAGGTGGTTGTATTATTTTATTACTATTATTATACTTGACAACCATCGGACTACATATTGGTTGAGAATCATAACACCATCATAAATCCCATGTGATAGACTGCGAGCCTATTGCCACCCAGCGGCCACAAATTCAGATTCCATGGCTGCTACTGCGAAATTCCTGATGTAGAATGCCAATAATACTTTACACGACTTGGGAGTTGAACCCAGAACCTCGTGCTCAGCAGTGGCACGTGCGAACACTAAACAAACGAGTCTGTCAGTGGCTTAGGATCGTGATAAAATGAAAAGGAGGCTATTTAGATATTTTTTTGATAATTTATTCAAAAAAGTTCTACATAAGGTTTACATTTAGGAACAGTAGTATTTTTCTCATGCAATGGTATAAACAGTACTTATAAGTAAACTATAACTAAAACATATTCAAAAGTCGCAAGTGATGTTAATTCAATTCAGATGTTTGGCAGCGACCTGCCCGATCTAGGTTTATTTAAACCTGTGTTTCGGGCCATCACTTTACATAGCATAATTTAATTACGACAGTAAAAATATAAAATAAAAAAATGCGCAAAATTCAAAATTGCGCTGTTTTGGATAGCACTAGCCGAAAATTTAAGTATTCATAAGTTGTTGTAGCTGTTCTTTTTGACCGTGAATGCAATGCACTTAAGGATGCGAAAACTAATTTTGTTTTTGAAAGGACGAAATCTTCTAACTCTGGGGGGTTCAACGACAAATCCGAACCGTGCTCCTTTTGTCGATGTTTTATAAGTTCCTATGAAGGCCTATGTGAAATAAAATATTTTTGACGTGACAACGTCTAATAAATAGATGAACGCCGGCTGCATGCACGAAAAAGGATGACTCATTGTTCCGTTACGCTCATTGTATGCTTGCGCCGCCGCATCAATGTTTTGCTATGACGTTGTCACGTTAAACTATCGTCCGTAAACCAACTTTACAGACAACCAATTTTTTATTTTGATTTTTGAATAATGTGCTGTATTCTTAGTAGGAGCTTGTGTTACGAAGTCCTTATATCTCTAGCTCACCCTCACGTTACGTTGGGAACTTAAATGTCCCCATAACCATAATTCTTCCTTGAACACTTTACAGCCACTATTCCCCTATAGGCCAGCCAATAAACATAGAAAGGACATTATGTAATTATCCGTAATCGCGCCTCAGAGAACTCGTAAAGACATCATCCTGATGTATCGCTAGATGGCGCTGTTCCCAAAAGGGAAATAAAGTTTGAGGACACCGTGTTTGAGGACAGGCATTAAACGGCCTTCACCGATACTTAAGTATTCTTTCAGCGTACCCTGGGTATTAAGCCCTGCTGCAAAATCGCTGACTGGGTATTCTTACCAAGGCACGGTATGCTATAGTCTGTTCTCAGTTATTTTACCCGTGACAGGGTGTACGCCATAATCCCGAAATTCATCATCGCAATGTACTTTTACCACGAAAGTTCACTATCGCGACGTTCGTTGTTGCGAAAGTTCTTTACCGCGAAGTATGTTACTGCGAATGCGAATATTTGCCATCGCGTTGTGCGTTGTCTATCACCTGTATCAGCAACCTCCTACATGACCTTTATCGCTATAGCGCGTTATCAAAACTGCAATCATCGCAGTAAAGATTCGACATCGAGACAACGTATGTCGTGATGGTAAACCTTCGCAGAAACATACTTCGCGGTAAAGAACTTTCGCAACAAAACAACCTTTGCGATAGTGAACTTTCACGGTAACGTTCATCATGGTAATGAACTTCGCGATTATGGCGTACACCCATTACAGGGTGTTGTAATCTAATAGAAAACTAAATAATAATAGAATAAAGATTTTGACTTTGATTTTTAGATTGCGTACCGAGTTTGACTTGACTTTCGGACGGTATTGTGACTGCTGAGCATGACGTCCCGGGTTCGATTCTCTGGTCGCGCAAAAAGTTATTGGGCTTTTCCATTATGAATTTCTCCGTAGCAGCTACGGACTCTATACTTGTGCCCAGTTGATGGCAATAAGCTCGCTCCCTGTTACATGGGACTTAAACATAACTGGCGAACTGAAAGTGTACTATTAAGTACACATGTGACTAACCCTTCGCGGATTACAGGCGTGATGTTATGGCTAGTAAAGTTTTGACAGACTAGTCAGAAAAGTCTCTGACAAGTCTGTCAAAATCTTAAATTAATGGTAGCAATCTTATTACAACAGACTTAACAACCATGGACAATTTTGTCAATGGTGCCAATTTAAAGGTAACTGTCTCGTCTAGTTCGTGCCCAAAAGGGATGAAAAAAGGCCTAAAAGAAGATCTTTGAACCGGATCAGCCGGGTTTAGATTAACCGGGTACCGCCGCTGACAAGTAAAAAAAAACTTGTAAGCGACGTTACCCAAAGATAATAATGTTGTATTTTTGTTTTAAATATTTCCCATATTTTAAACAAAAATACAACATTATTATTCTTTGCCCAAATAAATATTTTTGTGGTTTATTTGGGCATATCTATCTACTGTTAACCACATACCCGCAAAACATATTGCACCCACTTCATTCGAATTCGACGGACCGCGTCACAAAGCTGACCGAACAGAAACATAGTTGTTCCTATGAAAATACTGTTACATTCGACGCAGAACAATATTGCGTGAAGCCAAAATACGCAAACAAACATAAAATAAATGTACCTTTGCACTAGTAAAATGGAGGTTCTAGTGGAATGTCTGCCTTTTGTTGAACTTTGGGCCTGTGTTGTTTTGATCTCTCGACTGAGTCTGTGTGTTAACGCTTTAAAGGGATAGACGCCCAGTTAAAAGTCAAAAGTGTTTCTGCCAACTTTTGGTGGACTGTGCTGTTTTAAAAATTAGTTTTAATATGTGTTACCTTTAAAACAACTCTGTAGTACCTACCACTAAACCAGCTGAACTTCAAAGTGTTACCGCCATCTTTCGGTGGACTGTTCTGTTCTGACAGTGAGGACTAAAAAGATCCCTCTAAAATATAAAGTACCTACCTAAAATAAAATTAGGACAGTCAACTTTGTCCCACTGCCGCGGGCGCTTTCATATGAAATAGGTACACACAGCTCCACTAAGTGCTTACCCCTAAGATATGTGCGTTCAAATCCGTGTTGGGCCTAGTAGGTTTTTGTATTTTTGAAATACCTTTTATTATAGTTAGTTTATTGTTTTAGTGAATAAATATTTTTTAGTTAGTATTCTTCTTATATCTAATCTTTTTTTTTTATATATTGTTTTTTTTTTTTTCAATAAAAAGTTAAAAATTTTATTTTTGGGTATAACAACAAGCTATTAGGCTTAACATTTACAATCCCTTACTTAACGTTTGAATAAACCGCAGGATTCAAGACCGCTTGAAGTGCATAAGATTAGAATCCTAGGCACGACATGATTTATATCATGCATTTTTTTGTATAAGAAAGTAAAATACTTTGATTATCATTTAATAATATTTATTATTGCTATTATTTAACAAAACTTTAATCGTAATTTACTACAAAGATTTATATTTTACAATTCGATTTGTTAAGTTACAGTTATCATAATATAAATATATATTTTGCCTACTGACACAAACGGGTCTCTTCAACAAGTGACATTCTATTAACGCAAACGATAAAAAAAATAGTGCGTGGATTCCCTCCGCGCGAGAGAAGTGAAACTTCGTAATACTACACGCATGCGTTCAAGTGCCACGCATTCACTCTCGTTATTTTATTGAGCTTCTAAATAATGTTTTATTGTTTTATTGTTGTACACTTTTTATTACATAAGTTTATCGAGGTTATTCTACTCATGGAAATTAAGCGAAGGTTGGTCACACCGAAGAGTCGAATGCATGACTGTTTGCACGCCATCTTGCGTACCTAGTAGAACTACGTAGTCACAAATCTTGTAATAGCGCATCTCTTAGTGAGTAATAGAAAATATTCCCCCTCCATGAAAACGTTGGAACTTGTTGGTAGTGGCGTGGCATAAGAAGTTTCACTTCAAAAATTTAAAGCGCTAAGAATATTTTTGATTGACATAAGCTAACGTTATTATAAGTCATAACTTGGATTTAATTTTATAAAAAAAACGTAAGTAAGTAAAATTAATGAAAACCCTTAAATTTTTACGTCTATCATGATGTTCTCAATACACAGAATCTGTTTTCACCTGGGTTCCTATAGCAGGACAAAATCAAAAATCTTTTTTTTTTTTTTTTATTTCACATAGGCCTACATGGGCACTTGTAAAACGTCAACAAAAAGAGGTGCGCGGTTCGGGTTGGTCGTTTCCTATGGAGAAGAACCGGCAAGAAACTCCATGGTTACTCTTTTAAAATCATTTTGACTGGCCATGGTGCCCGAGATTGGCGACAACTTCACCGCAGTGACAACGATGTGGAGCAACACAAGGCGTCCAAGCGAAGGCTTGTAGCGAGCCGAAATGTCACGTCATCCATCATGGTACCAATGGTGGATGACGGGAGTGCCTGAAGCCATAAGCCCGACTCCCATTCCCCCACGGCCAGGAGCCGACCACGCTCTGCAGTATCAATTGACGTATCTAACAGAGTGTTCCGTATAATACTGCAGAGCGGCTCGCCCCAGCGTCTCTGGTAGGACAGGTTGTCGGGCAAATCCGTATTGAAACAAGCCATTGTCCAAGCGTTCCACGTATCGGACAAAAATGGTATCTCAAAATGAACTAGTGAGGAAGATAAGATGTTCCTTTCCTCGGTATTCAAAAATGTATTAAGTAATATAAATGAAAAAACGAAATACAACAAAATAAAACCTACATAAAATAAACTCACGTACAGCCATCATAAATACAGACACTTGACGAAGACTTTTTTGTTTGTATGCGTGCTATACATTGTGTAAATTTTTTTGCATGGGGACATTCCTGCGTAAAGTTTCGAGGATAATTTTGAGAGATTACGAGAGTAACTATAGATTTTATACCACCGTATTACTATTTCATGTAGGTGTATATATATTTTTACATAAAACATCTATATATATTTTTGAATATTCCTTGAAAAAAAAAGATTAAAAACAAATAAAAATAATTTAAAAAAATGCAGTTATTATTATTTACTTTAAACTTCGGTATAGAACTTGGGTGGCATAATATAAAATGAGAGCCCCCTAATGTCTATTTAATTATTGCGTTAATTTTAGGTGGCCGACAGTAAAAAAACTCAGATATTTTGTGGCTGAATTACTTTTCGGTGAATTGACTTACGACTTAAGTGTCATAATAAAAATGTTTATTATTTTATGCTCCATCCAAATAATTTTATTAAAGTTTATTTTTGTTTACTTTTGAAATTAGCCCAAAAATGTATGGAGGCTTTGTGTCTCCTTTGACTGTGCTGATACGAGTCGTAAAACCACCAATCCATTTACTATGCCAATTACTAAAACAGGGTGTAACGGAAAAGGTATATGTATACATACTTAAAGGTATGCTACAGACCATCAAACTGAACATGTTTCTCCATCGGACAAACATCTTAAGAGCGACAAAAATATCAGCTGCTACATACTTACATTATGTCGAATAGGTATTCAATTTTGTATGGGAACCAGGTATTTTTTTCGCTATTACGATGCTTGTCCGATAGAGAAACATGTTCAGTTTGATGGTCTGTAGCACACCCTTAAGTATGTATATACCCTTTATAACACATTTGCTCGTAAAGGGTCTCTTATTGCACCAAGTTCAGTATCGTAATGTATCACATTACGCACTAGTGCGGTAATGTAAAGTAAAACGCACGGCTTATCATAATGCTCCGTCTAAAACGAACGGTACTTTTTTAAATCTTAGCAAAGAGTTTTTATGTCAGAAAAGTAGTCAACATTTTATTAATAAAATTAAGTTGGGAGATAAAATATAATAAATAAACATTTAATTCTTTAATTCAATCAATTTTGACCATAAATTACAACCATTTATCTGTAACAAAACACAAAAATATTAATTTACTTTATTAGTAATACTGGCTGTTTTTGTGCCTTTGCCTTAAAAAAAGCGTAAAAATTATTCCGCGCGCTTTCTCTTTACGCTGTATTGTTTTTGTTTGAAAATTTCATCCGAATTTTATTTATTTCCTCGCAAATGTGTTATAAAACGTCGTATGACATACGTGCGCTTTGATAATTACAGCCTCTGCTTTCTAGCAATATCGCCTCGGCTGTAATTTTCAACTTACCGCACTTATATCATAATGTACTATTACGTTACACTCTGTATATATGACCATTATAAATTGGCCATGTAACACCACTCACTTGTGCCTTCCAAATTTTGTAATTAAGCGTCTGCTGTATCTATTATTACCGTTCCCTATAATCAAAGAGAATCAAATTAGTCGAACCGTGATCTATTACCATTATGTACACCCGGCTCTCTAAATACTAGAACATCATCTTCATAGCCTTTTTCCTACTGGGGTTAGCTTCCAGTTTAACCGGATGCAGCAATACCAGTATTTTACATGGAGCGACTGCCTATCAGTCTGACCTCGACAACCCAGTTAGTACTGGGTAATGCGAAACCTAAGGCAAGGCAAGACTGGTTGTCAGATTTTTAGGCAACTGACTGTAAAGATTATCAAAGATCTACAAATGACAGCCGGGACCAACGGCTTAACGGGCTTTGCGAGGCAAAGAGGATACTCGGTATATGTATAATGGGTGGTCCCCACATCCACAGACCAACCTAGGTAAGCGCAGCTTAACTACGAGCTCCTGAATACTAGGGCGAGAACGTTCTCTGAAATATAAAGGGTGTAAAACACCTCCTAACGAAGCCGAAAGGCACTGGTTCTCCCTGTCATTGCGAGTTTTTTTTTCTTCTACACCATACCTGGGAACCTTCTGGTTACGGAGATATTAGGGGTCAAAGTTACAACTTTTTGACAAGTTTTTTTTTTTTAAATACAAGTTTTTGTAAGATTTTTACTTTAACCACCTCCACGACCCCCGTACTATTCAATCCGTCCATCAGCACAATGTTTTGAATGCGTTACATTGAGTTCTACCATAAAACATGATTTTACACCCCCCCAAAAAAAAGTCGTTCCCCAGCGTATTTTTGCGTAAAGTTACTTAGTTTCATGTACAGAATGCTTGGTTGACGGCTTCGTGATGGGGTGATTTACACCTTGTGTAATATATAAATAAATATAATATCTCCTCCATCTCAAAATTCTGCACACTAAAATTTCAATTTAGAACACTCTCTTCTTAAAAACAAAAAAATAAGACTGTCACAAACATCCGAGTCAGGAAAATTCAAACACATTAAAATTAATTAATTAACTTAATAATCTAAAAGGTTCGCAAGACCTGTGCTCGTTCGCAAAGGACCTCTCATTGTCAGCGATATGACAGCTTATTCCATTCGACTTTTAAATGAAGACGGTCCAAATGAGGTTAATTCAGTTAAGTTTTTAAGTAATTAATGTAATGTAGCTTTATATTTTCGCATGTTTTTAAATTTTGGATGAGCAGTTTCTTTTTGAGGTTATGTTAATCTACTAAAAGAAAGAAAAAGTGTCTCGCACAAGACAAAACAAAAATGGTTATAAAATGGGTATTTTCATGTGTTTTTAGAAAATTTTAAAGATATAGATCGAGATCATAAAAAGTTTGCGAAATTAAGCTTAAGACACAATACGTCATAAAATACATGATTACCGTGTTTTTATACGGCTGATGATATTCAGTTTGTTCAAAAATAATTTTCTTTATCCCTTGATTTTATCGACGTAGTGTTTTCTTACTAATATAAATATTTATTTATCAGCCTGTTCAATCCTACTGCTGAGCAACGCCTCCTCTTGAATTTCCATTGTTCTTTATCTTTGGCCATGTCCAACCTATTTGTTAAGCTAGCCATATTATTATACGCTAGGGTGTAGTACCTGTCAGGTTTACCTATGCAGGTATACCTGTCAGGTAAACTCGACCTGCGTAGAGGACATACTTGGGCTTGAGGGCTTGCTTTAGGAATCAGTCCAGATCGACGCAGACAAAAAAATACTTGATCCATCAAAAACCTTCGAAAACCCAACTTCTGTGTAATTTTGTAATCCCCAAAGCTAAATGTCAATCGTAACATGATTTCGAAATAGTTTTCACCGAGTGCAATGACAAACGAACATATTAGCGACGTCATCTGACGTAACCAAAATGGCGCACGCGGTATTGGACAGTTCCATTTTCAAAAAATATATTTTTTATTCTTTTATTCGACATGGCGTTGTGGTGTAGACACAGTCATTTGTTTTTATGTATAAAAGAAAGGTTAAGTGACTCTTGGTGGGTTAAAAGTACCCATCATGAGCAATTTTTAGACCCGTAATAATGAATCACCCTTATTTAAGAGCATTCAAAATAGCCTTCACGAGTGCCGTAACCGACCCACTTTTACCTAACGTCCGGCGCACCCCGGGCAGTCAGCTACCACATCGTTGATTGGATTTTATTTTGGTCACGGAATGATTTGTTTTTAACTAGAGCCGATACGAGTTTAGATGTTTTTTTTTGTCACCAGCTCTTTATCTAACAATTTTTTAATCAAACAAACTTTTTGTCATTAAGACAATGCCATAAATACGAGATTTGAAAACAAATTAATTTTAGAAATTATGAGAAATAGAGGATATCTACCGACAAAATTGAAGTTATTGTAATGAACAAGCTGTTGCCCGCAACTTCGTCGCATGGAAATTTTGATGTGTGTGTGAGAGAAAAAAGCCTATCCCCCAGGATATGATCTATCTGCTAGCCAAATTTCATTACGATCTAATCGTTTAGTCGTGAAATGGTAACAAACAAAAAAATTCAAATAGGTATTTTAAATTGTAGTATAAAAATAACAAAAAGTACAGCTGTCAATATTTACTAGAATGAACGCTGTGTCTTGCCGACAACAGCGTACCACAGAGTTATTTTCGCATTTATAATATTAGTATGGATTCAAAAAGACAAAAGTGCTTCTTAATCCTAAAATCAAAGCTCTTAAACCAAGCCACGTAGTTGGAAGCTACGTATGCTTTAGTTCACTCAATTTGCAACTGAAATGATCGCGTTAACCCTGTCTTTGATATCGCGCAGTCGGGTAAAAGAAAGCCTAGTTCCATCATGTTACTTATAAAAATAAACGATCAAACGCTAGAGTGTTAGTGTAAGACTAAGCGAGTGCTTATCTTCGCTAGCCGTCATGTGACGTCACGCTAATAGCACTTCACTGGAGTAACTTGTTCGCACCCGTTTAGTGCTTCGCCAATTAGGGGCTGAGTGGCTCTAGTAGTATAGGTAAAGTGTTTACTTAGACCTTGTAACTGGCAAGTTATTCTTATAGTGAAGGGCTATTAATGGTTAGTCTTTCACATAATATATATATATATATATATTTAGTAAACCTCATCTTTCCCACTCCTGGCCAAATGCCTCCCCCCATTCCTTCCACTTTTCTCTGTTTTTTGCCTCTTCTCCTCAATTAACTACAAAGCCAACCAAGGTGTCCCTGAGAATACTGCAAAACCCTAGCCACTAAAATAATAAAGCGAAAAAAAAACAAATCAGAAGCTATGCTTTTTACAAATACAGATATTTCTCTTCAAGAAAGGATATTCAGAAACAAGCATAGTAAAACGTAGAACATTTTATTTTAATTGATTTATTGTTTAAATTTTGAAAAGTTTTCGATGTAGAATTAGATTAAAATTTATAGTTATTAAAGAAAAAGTAACTGTAACAGCAGTAAAAACAACTAATGATTAAAAAGGTCTCTGACCATGTCAGGGGGACACTAGCTAGGCAGGAGGTGGTTTTAGTCAGTTGGAGCCTGACACTACCCAGACTGGCTCGATTTGTGAGCCAGCCTGGGTGTTAGTCCGACCGGATTTCCCCTCCTGCCAAGAAAAAAAAAAAAAAAACCAAGGTGTCTCGCCATCTTCTTAGTCTGCCGCGACCCCGTCTAGCTGTCTCAGGGCTCCAGTTTTGTGAAATATGGGCCCACAGCTTTGCCGACAGACATGGCCTGCCCCGTCCCATTATAGTTTGGCAGCTTTATGAGCAACGTCTGCAATTTGAGTTCTGGAGCGCAGTGTGGTGTTTCTTATACGATCGTTAAGATAAGTAACAAGTTAACGTTGAGTATGCTGCGCTCTATTGTCCGTTCGCAAACCTTGAGTTTGGACTTCTGGATGTTAGTCAAAGACCGTAGAAAACAGACTGCACCGTATGTCAGTATGGGGAGAATACACATGTCCAATAGCTTGCGTTTTAAGGGGATGGGTAAATAATAAATAATACAGCACTGATGACAACATCTGTCTCAATTGTTTAATTTAGTGTTCTTATATTGTTTTATTTTTACTTTTGTATATATTCTTTTTATTTACCTATTTTTTGTGAATGTGTGGTGGACATTGTATGCTTTGTAAATTCTTAGTGGTTTATTTTGTTCTACTTTTTGTAGTAATCAACGACTTATCCTACTTACCCAACGACTTATACTTGGCCTACGCTGTCCTCCCATATTTAAGTAGTAACGCTGTAACTTCAAATATTGTAAAACCAAATGATTTTAAAAGAGTAACCATGGAGTTTCTTGCCGGTTCTTCTCCATAGGAAACGACCAACCCGAACCGTGCACCTTTTGTCGACGTTTTATAAGTGCCTATGTAGGCCTATGTAAAATAAAATATTTTGATTTTGAAATCGCCCTTGAATAGCTCTTTCATTGACCAGTAGCTCTTAATGTCATCATCTAGCCTAGACTTTTCCTAACTATGTTGGGCTCGGCTTCCAGTCTAACCGGATGCAGCTGTATTTTACATGGAGCGACTGCCTATCTGAACGCCACAACCAATTTAGTACGGGGTAATACGCTACGTCTTGGTAAAACCGGGTGTCAGACCTTCCACCACTGACCGCCTGTAGCGACTGTCAAGCATCAACAAATGACAGCCGGAACCAAAGGCTTAACGTGCCCTCCGCGGCACGAAGGAAACTCACTCATCCACGGACTAACCTAGGCAAGCACATCATCATCATCATCATCACCCTATATTGTTCCCACTGCTGGGACGCAGGCCTCCTCTCTATGAGAGGGAATGGGCTATAATCCACCACGCGGGCCCAGCGCGGGTTGGTAGATGTCACATGTCTTCGAATTTTTAGTTCTAGGACATGCCGGTTTCCTCACGATGTTTTCCTTCGCCGTTTTGAGAGCAGCGGTGATGAAATAAATTACACAAAGTAATGCGCCTGCCTGGGTTCGAACCTACGACTTACTGCTCGTAATTCGAGGCTGCTACCACTGGGCTACCGCTGCTCTCCTAGGCAAGCACAGCTTAACCTAAAGATGTTATGAGAGAATATACATACCCTCATACCTATCAAAATCATAACCCTCCTTTTTCTTCACCGCAATAGGGTAGGTAAACGTGTCTGTTGGCTATATTCCCGCTTGACCCATAATTATGTTTTCGTGTATTTCATCAAAAAATTACGTAAAGAGCTCTCTCGTAGTTTTCCACTCAACGTCCAAAGTTAACTCTAATGAGAGCCGTATTCATTAAATAAAGTTTTATTTGAATAAAACCTCTTTATTTGAATAAAACTTTTCATTGCGGCTCGTCTAGTGCTGATGTAGACCCATAGTATGTTTCAGTTTAATGTTTATTAGAAGACGACGAAAACATTAACTCTAAAGGGGTTTGTACACAAGGGGCGGTGTGGTGCGGCAAGGCTCGAGCGATTTGCTTTTGTTTCATTTTCTATGCGGAGATTAGAGGAGATGCTGCTTCGCATGCTTAGCTCCAAGAGACAGTCTATGGCTTAATTTGTTCATGATTCAGTCAGCAAAATGAGTCAAAACAACGGGAGAATTCATTTTGCGTTTTAAATTTTTTACAAAGCAGAATACTTTATGAAACCGACTGCTAAATTATTTGGGTGATCTCAGTCGCTTTTTAACTGCGATACGGTAACATCAAAAATACGTCTAAACGTAAACGTGACGTTGCAATGATCATGTGCTTAGCTCAAAATATAACAAAAACATAACCCTCAATTTTGCTAAACGTCGGGTAAAAACAAAAGCACATTTACTCCACATCTCGTCCTGTGTGAAGACTTCCCTATCTAGGTTTTATAGACATTTTGTTTTACTAGGATAAGTTAGTTTAGTGTCAGTTAACTACTTAATAAAGTAAGTTAGATAGGTAGTTTCTTTGAAGTTATATCCTTTTCCTCAACGTCTAGTTTCCCCTCTTTTGTAGAAGCCAGTCTAGTTTTATTAGATAGATAGTTTTTTTTTTTTTGTATCGGCCTTCTCTAGCCTATGGTCTTAATCAGTAAATCTATTGAATTCCATGTTACCTACAACATAATTTTTAAAAAATAGGTTACTGGTTGACTAAAATAACAGTCAAACTACGAGTGTTTTACATGAAGTGACTGATCATCATCATTTCAGCCGAAAGACGTCCACTGCTGAACATAGGCCTCCCCCAAGTGTCGCCACATTGACCGGTCCCGTGCGACGCGCATCCAGCGGATCCCCGCAACCTTCACCAGGTCATCGGTCCACCTAGTGGGAGGCCTTCCAACGCATCGTCTCCCAGCTCGCGGTCGCCATTCCAGAACCATATTTCAGTTCTATGTGAGGGGGATATCCAAGGATCTATATTAATTTTTTTTTACAAAAATCATAAAGCGGTTCACAGAATACAAGAATACAAGTACCTACCAAGTTTCAGCTGTGTAGTCCTAATAGTTTCGGAATAAAGTGGCTGTGACATACGGACGGATAGACAGACATAACGAATCTATAAGGGTTCCGTTTTTTGCCATTCGGCTACGGAACCCTAAAAAGGAGTAAATAATAGCGTGACGTTTGACAGAAGAGAATGAAAGAACACAAGTAACATGGGACAAGAGCAGAAAGATGATGCCTGCCTATCTGACCTCCGTAACCCACCTGCTGCGTTTTCCAAACTTCTGAGCCTACAGTTTAGATGTAAGGACTGTCAAATATGCATGCCAGGGCTGCGGGACTGTTCGAAAGAGACACCGCGGCCCTGGAACACAAAGGGCTAAGAAGGAACATGGATGGGTTTTAGTCAGTACAAGTCTGACACTACCTTCCGCTCCGCCCAGAGCAGGAGGAGTCATTTGATGATTTCACATCCGGAAAAAAAAAGGTCTGTGAAAGATTTACAAAGGATTTTGGCATGAAACAGACCATAATAACATTGGGTAACTACGATAAATTAATCATCTGTCCATAAACTCGGTGTGCGTTTCCCGATACAAGTCACACATAAACTAACAAGTAATCGTTTTCCCTGCAAAGGGATCGAACTCGTGACCCGCAGAAAGTCAAGTGTTTAGGCACTGGTCCAAATAGGTCATCAATCCATCGTTCATTCTTTCACACTCTTCAATCAAGGAGGTTATAATGTCATCAGCTTTTCAGCCCGATTTCGGGAAGAACCGCATGTGAATAAAATATTTATGAATATAAATATTGATGGATCTCTCTCTCTCCGACAGAGGAAGACGAAAGAAACGATGGAGATATTGTGTGACGAATGATAAGAAATAGGTAAATGATGGAGTGAAGCGCGCGACAGAGGAGAATGGAAAAAAAAAACCGGCAAAGTGCGAGTCGGACTCGCGCACGAAGGGTTCCGTACCATTATTTATAAAAACGAGCAAAAAAATCAATTTTTTGTATGGGAGCCCCCTTAAACATTTATTTTATTTGTTGTTATAGCATCATAGCAACGGAAATACATAATCTGTAGAAGTTTCAACTGGCTACCTATCACGGCCAAAACCTAAATAAAGCCTGCTAGACTGATTTTATAATACAACGAGTTTAAATAAGAATAAAGATAAAAAAAAACTTAATTCTTTTCGGACAGAATTAATTACATCCCATCAATCAGTAATATTTAGAAATTAATAACAGAAGCATGAACCTTTTATCCTATATTACCTACTATTATTGTTATTTAAATTGACAGGGATCAGTACATACAAAAATAGATTGTTAATTATTACTATTTGGGAATAATCCCTCAACTTTGTAACCTATCAATCATGTTAATAAATTGCTTTGTTACTGAAATATTTCCTTTTTACCCAAATTCCTAGAGGGTTTTTAGATTAAATTTCCATCGTTTAATACACCGTGTAAATCCCCTCATCACGAAGCCGTCAACCAAGCATTCTGCACATGAAACTAAGTAACTTTACGCAAAAATTATTGCTGGGAAACGACTTTTTTTTGGGGGGTGTAAAATCATGTTTTGTGGTAGAACTCAATGTAACGCACTCAAAACATTGTACTGATGGACGGATTGAATAGTACGGGGGTCGTGGAGGTGTTTAAAGTGAAAATCTTACATAAAAAGTTGGAACTTTGACCCCTAATATCTGCGTAACTAGAAGGTTCCCAGGTGGTGTAGAACTAAAAAATATCGCAATGACAGGGAGAACCAGTGCCTTTCCGCTTCTTTAAGAGGTGTTTTACACCCTTTATAATGTGACTCTCGACCTTTTAAGCAATAATGGACTCATTTTCACACAAATATTTAAACAGAAACATTGATAACTTTAGTTTTATTGATAATATCATCAAAGCGATATCATCATCATCCGCCTAGCCTTTTTATAACTATGTATGTGTCTACGCTGAATACCAGTATTTTACTTGGAGCTACTGCATACTCAGCGATACTCTGTTTCAAGTACTTGTCAAAAATGTAATTAGACTTATTTTTGGTACATGCATCTCAATGATGCAGAATAAAAAGCGAACATTCTAAAAAAATATAGAAATCACCCACTGTTATTAAATGCTTATGAAAACCATTAACATTTTTGCTTTCCATGAGTAAAATCATGAATAGAACACCTTTTAACACAGAGCAAATTCAAACAAAACTGAACGCTACAACAAGAAAAAACAGTTACTCCTACAACATACTTTTGTTTTTATTGGAACGTGAAAAACACGTGGAAAATATTTTCCTCTTCATATTATTAAACAGACACCCTACATGTGTTTTCAAACGTTATTTTACATTAAAACAGCTCAGAGAGAAATCCAGAGAAATCCAGAATGATAAATATTCATATTTAAAGGAAATTAATAACGCATATGTACACACAGCTCCATAAAGTGGTTACCCCACCCAAAAAAACAATGTTGTGCGTTCAAATACATGTTGGGCCTAGTTGGTTTCTGTATTTTGCAAAAACATTGTAGGTATTGCAATTAAAGAATTGTTTTAGTGAATAAATAAGTTTTTGTTAGTTTTTTTTTTTTCAATTTAACATTGAAACTGTTATTATTGCGTATAACGACACGCAATAATAGGGTTAAAATTTACAAAAGCACACAACACATCACATGTGCATAAAATCCTAAGCAGGAAATGTGCTTTGGTCGTGCATTTTTTTTTTTATAACATAAAGTATTTTTGTATTTGGTTTAAGTAATATTTAGATTTAGATTGACATAAGCTAACGTTATAATTTCTGGGTACGGATTAATATAATAAAGAAAACGTAAGTAAGTCAAAGTTTTCCCATTTTTTTTACGGATGGGAAATCATCAAATGACTCCTCCCGCTCCGGGCGGAGCTAAAGAGACTGTCAGACTTGTACTGACTAAAACCCATTCATGTTCCTTCTTGGCTCTTTGTGTTCTTGGGCCACGGTATCTCTTTGGAACAGTCCCGCAGCCCTGGCAGGCATCGGCCCTCTCGAACCCCTTCCGATTTGCTGACATCTCCTCGAGGCGCGCGTGGAATAGAACGCGCAGTCGACACGGCCCATCGTCATGAGACGAATGGACGACGAGCTAGCCCATTACTTACCGTCCACACTTACGGCCCCGCGCCTACGGTGCCCGGTGCCAGTGGGTGATCCCGGGGGATGCCCGGGGCGTCTCCCGCAGCGGCTGGAACGTGAGGTTCTCTCCCTCTCACGTTCCACCACCTCCTGCGCTAGCATGACTGCTTCGCAGAAGGAGGCGACGGCTTCCCATTCCCTCTCACTCTGGACCATGGATAGAACCAGGGCCGGACGCGAGAGGTCGCCGCCGCATCCAGAAATACCTTAAATCGTTTTAACTTCCAAACAACAGCACTTACACATTACTCAAGCACCACTTATTCAAAACTGAAAACGGTCAACAATACCGAATACAATTTACACTATTTATACCTAAAAACGGTTTTCATTCGTTAACAAAATGTCGGCTCGGCAGAGTGGTTCAGCAACAATATTAAGAGTCAACATACCATTGAAAACGTTATTATTCTCTGCGGAAAACTGTTTTAACATTTTGTAAACTGGCAAAGTATTTATCGCTCCTGTGTACGTGAAAATTAATGAATAATACATTGAATAAATGCTTTTTTGTTTTGGTACGTGATGGTGGTGACCTTTACTCGTATTATGGTTTTTGTCAGAGGTGAAGTTTTTATACTGCCACACAGTAATATTGTGTATTTCATTTGTAGATCTTTGACCGTCGTTACAGGTATTCAATGGCCCGACAGTCTTACTAAAAGTCTAATCGTATTATCCAGTACTAACTGGGCTTAGGAGGTTGGATTGGCAGTCGCTCCATGTAAAATACTGGTATTCAGCTGCATAGACTGGAAGCCGACCCCAACATATTGGGGACAAGGCTAGGCAGATGATGATGTTAGATTAAATAATTCCTGTAAATGCAATGTTTTAGGTAGCCCTCAAATACAGAAGTTTCGAAAGAAATATTTTGGACGTCGACTCTTGGGCCACTTTGTATTCAATCTTCATCGTATCGAAATATTTACGTATGTGTCTCTGATTTTTCGGCTGAATGTGCTTATTGTATACTATCTACTATGACTTGCTTCGGTGAAAGAAAACCAGCTTGCCCGAGATATTTTTCTCGACGGCATGTAAAGCCAAGTCAGAGGCTCATGGGTGGCATAAAAACTTTGACACCAGGTTAGGTATTTACCATTCGAAAAATAATGTGTGTCAAAGAATCAAAAACCTTCCTATTCCTTACTTGTTTGGAATTTGTTGTGTTATTAACTCGAAACACTAGGAAGGACGTTTTCGGGGCTGTCATTTGTAACTTTAGACATTCAAAAAGTGCTGACTCTCAGCTTGATTTGAATTTAATGCTGAAGCTGAACTTCTGTCAAGCCCTACAGCTAAAATAATTGTTACAACTCAGCTTTCCGTTTCAAATAACTTCCAACCGTCAACTCACTCAATAAAACTTAGCAATGTATATTGTCCTAAACAATTGACTCCAATATTACTTACAAATACATAAGGACATATATTAAACATGTTTTCTTTTGTTTTCAGGAGGGCGAGCGACTGAGAATATGAACGCCTCACGGCTGGCCGGGTTCAACGACACTAGCCGTGAGTTATTTTTCATATATCTTAGGAAAAAGGTACGATGATTCGACAGAAACTGTTCGGAGCGGAGGTAGAATTAATAGATGGGATGACAAGGTATAGTGAAATAATGAAAGATTCTAGATGAGGTCTGGAGCTTTTGTTGTTTTCTTGTGCCTGTTTTGTAAAGGGTTTCGTAGCTTTAGTAATAGGTAGGTACCCATATACTCGATATGTATGTATGTATGTATAAAATAAATAAGACTGAAGTGTATTTTTGTAATATTAAAATAACCGCATTTTTTTACATGCATATGAATTTAAATACGGTACATTTATAAATGACATTTTTTTTACAATTTTTGTTGTTTCTGTTTTCTTTTTGTCTGTTTGTTCCGGCTAATCTCTGGAACGGCTGGACCGATTTTGACCAGACTTTCACTGGCAGATAGCTGATGTAGTAAGGAGTAACTTAAGCTACTTATATTTTATTTTTGAAAAAATCTAATTCGACGCGGATGAAGTCGCGGGCACAGCTAGTATGGTATATACCTACGTCTAAATCCATGACGAAGTAAACATCGTTTGTACAGTCACAGGAATTAAAGTTAAAACCACTATGTTTTTTTTTTTTCGTATTCTGCGTCACAACAAATTTTGTCTCAATATTTATGCAGATACTATTATTTGATTGCCTATCTCGTGTCCCACATCTCAGCAAAAGCCTCCCCTTTCTCTTTTCAAACCTCTTTATCCTGTGGGATCTTAACTTTGACCACGTTTGCCCCGCAAACATGATCAGATCGTCATACCAGCTTCGCCGCGGTCGACCTCAACGACGATGTCCTCCCTAGAGTCAGAGTGGATAGGCAAAGATCGTCATATAATGTAATAATATCTTTGGGTAATTCGTGTGCTGTCTACTCCGACTTGAGCCGGCTGTTTTCAGGCCAACACCAGCTACTTGGAGTTCTGCTTGCTTAACACCTATCAGTCTGCTCTCCATGGCATGATGGCAAATCTTGAGTTTGGTCTTCTGTTGTTCTTCTGTTGTTCAAAATGGTTGAGTTGAATGATGGCTGATACATGCGTCATGTTCGTGAACGGGCGCTGTCAGTTGTGACTGGTCATCTCTTAGCTGCCACGGTTTATTTTAATTAAGTACTTTTTTTATTTTTTTATTACTGATTTAATCCTTTAATACTCTGGACGCTCTTAACCTGCCCGTATTTCTACATCGTTCTCACATATTTGTAATTCTTAACATGAATGATGTAACCAAGATTTTGTAACATATTTTGATTTAAAAGAGTGTCCATGGAGTTTCTTGTCCATTCTTCTCCATAGAGATCTACGCTACGGAATGGGCAACTACAGTACTTTCACAAGTTATTATGCCTTGTGACTGGGACTGTAGCTTCGCATTTTATTTTGTTTTTCGACTTTCAAAAATGCCTGTAATGGTCTAATTGAAATAAATGCTTTGACTTTGACTTTGACTTTGACTTTGTTCAGTAAGCGACCGACTTTGCATTATATGATTTGGACGGGCAGAATGCAAATATGAATGAGTTTTTTCTTCAATTTTTTTGAAAGACTTCTTTGTACAAGGTGTTGTTTTGCATCCTCTTCAAATTCAAGGAGGTAACTATGCTAATTATTCGCGTCCCGTATCAATAATAAATTGGTAGGTAATTTGTATTTTTTTTCTTATTTACGGAAATCAGTGTGAACCACCTGTGTTTTAGACGCGACTCTTCTGATCTTCGCCCTATAACCGCGCGTTCACACATACAAACAATCTCAAACGTTTATGTATTATTATTTAAAGGCATCCGCGCTGTCACGTACACAACATATTGACGACACTGTGACCACATGTTGCAATACTCTGAGAATGGGTAAAATACTCTCCGTATTTAACTCGTTTAAACTCTGCAGAGTTTTGAAATTTTGGTAAAATCGGGTATATAAGGTGTTGTTTTGAATCCTCGTAAAATTCAAGGAGGTAACTATGCTAATGATTCTCGTCCCGAATCAATAATAAAATGGGTAGGTAATTTTTACCTTATTTTTCTTATTTAAGGAAATCGGTAAGTGTGAACCACCGTTGTTTTAAACGCGGCCCGTCTGATTCTAGCCCTATAACCGCGCTTTCACACATACAAACAATCTCAAACGTTTATTCGATAATTTCATAATCCCTAAACCAC
The DNA here is from genome assembly GCA_963082945.1 of Cerastis leucographa. Classification (NCBI taxonomy): domain Eukaryota; kingdom Metazoa; phylum Arthropoda; class Insecta; order Lepidoptera; family Noctuidae; genus Cerastis; species Cerastis leucographa. The sequence continues at coordinate 3,176,832 of OY720361.1, forward strand.
GTTAAGGGGATTAATCTGAAATACTGACAAACATCAACAACCAAAAAAATCAGCGTTAATTAATAACTAGCTTATGCCCGCGGCGTCGCCCGCGTGGAGTTCGATAATTGTTCCACGGGAACATACTATCGGGATAAAAGTATCCTATGTGTTAATCCAGGTTATAAACTACCCGTGTGCCATTTTTCATCCAAATCCATTCAGTAGTTTTTGCGTGAAAGAGTAACAAACATCCATCCATCCTCATAAACTTTCGCATTTGTAATATTAGTAGGAATAACTAGGTACCGTAATTTTAATTTATTATTTATGTCTTCCAACCCAATAATGCGTTAGTTCAGCTAAAAATAAGTCCTCCGTTCTTGGGTATAAATAAATCACCTGGCCACATCCCGTGGGTACCGTGGTTACAGGATTATATCATAAAGTTGCTCAAAAACTATTAGGGTACCTGTCCTCATAAACTAAGATATTAAGCCTTTTTAGTAGTATAAGCCTGGGAGCTTCACATTGGGCTACCAAGGCCTTTTAAGGCTAGGTTTCACACACAATGTTTATGGAGTCTTAAATAAAGTAAATGACTTAGACCCTAGGGTTTAATGATGATGCAGTGGCATTTTAACTGGCGACGTGGTTCTCGCGAATCGACCCTGTAAACACTGAAATAATGGTGTGTGCGGCAACTTAATACAGCATAATCAGGATATAATGTCCCTAACTCAGTCCAGTCTCAGTGAGAGGAACACATTTCACTGCATCGCGTTTTCTTTAGTCTACTAAAACCCTAAACCCAAGTGTTCCTACCCACTACCTACCTACTGCCTACTACCTACCTACAACGTACCTACCTACTACTTACCTAAAAACCTTCTACTAAGTATTAGAAATCGTTTAAACGAAGATGAATTAAATCGGTTAAGTTGTTGTCAAGTTATGCCGTGACTAAAGGAAATAGGGATTCATCTAACTAATATATAAAATTCGTGTCGACCAAAGTCGCGGACAGCAGCTAGTATATATACATAAAAACTGGCTGCTGCCCGCGACTTTCATTCGCGAGAAAATTTTGATGGGTTTTAGGGGTATGAAAAATAGATGTTGGCCGATTCTCAGACCTACCCGATATGCACACAAAATTTCATGCAAATCAGTTCAGCCGTTTCGGAGGAGTTTGGTAAGAAACACCGTGACAAGAGAATTTTATATATTAGAAGTTAGATAATGCAATTGAAATCAAAAAATTAATTATTTTTTCCCCGTTCTTCTCAACAAAATCAACGACGTTGGGTACATATGAAACAAGAAAGTTTAAACCGCATTCACTATTCGATCATGAATTTTAAAAAGCGAAAACAAACCCCTACAACAAGCGACCCCAATGCCAATTTAAAAATGAACTGGTGATAAGAGAATTTAAACAACCTCATACTTTTATCAGAGCTTTTATTCTTGCCAGTACTAAACCAATAAGACGCCAAAAAAAACTCCAACAAAAAAGGTTCTTCACAGGAATGTGGCCGAAAAAATGAAATTCTGTTTTCTCCCACAAAAATCCTTGACCCGCTATTCCAACAGTAACATTTTAACAATTGGAACGAGATAGCAAACTTCAAAAAGTTTTTAATTCAACAAATTCTTTTATGAATCATTTACAACAGTTGGTGGGGCGGCGTTCGGACGAAGTTTTAATTTTTACATTTCCCAACAAAATTTTCGGATATTCGAGATTCCGTTTCGAAGTTTCTCCCTGATCCGGGTCCGAAAGAAAAACATCTTTGTTTTTTTATAGAAGTAGGTATAACTAAGAAACTCCTTGCCCTTTTTATATCATGTTAAAGTATAAGGAAACGGTAGATTTGTCGTTCTTGAAATATTGATTCTGACAATATTTAATTTCCAACAACGTTTCTTCGTATCGTCTTTTCGTATTTAAATCTCCTAAGGATCTGTATAGACGTACTTTTCATTTTCGTTTTTTCATCCAAGAAAAATCTATAAACAATACACAATCTATAAACAATAAATATTATTAATTTATAGATTTTTATATAAAAAAAAACAACGTGTGAAGCATTTATACTGCGCGGGTTGTCGTTTAAACTCTCTATACGTGGAAATATATAGGCAGGTAATTATCCTGACACCTCACAGCGGCAGCGTCTTTATAGCTACATTAAAATGTTTAACACCTCAAACTGTTATCTTTATAGCATTTTAAAGCGTGCAGCTTAAATACTTTGCAAAAAATCACGACTTTCACTCCATACAGGTTTTTTTACCAATGTTTTTTAACCGGTTTTTTTTAATCGTTAGTCTATAATACTTTTTGCAGTAATCAAGAATTATGGCCATCTTTGATCTGGCATTAATTACGGTTGATAGCGCCATTTTGAAGTCAGAGTGTGATTTTTGCTCCAAAAAAAATGGTCGAACGATTCCTTCGGCAAAGAGGTTGCAAACCTTTTTTGAAGAGACTTTTTGGTGAGTTGAAGAATAGGAACTCTTTTAATTTATTGTTTGTGGCGGCTTTTTGTTTCCTTTTTACATTTTTTTTTTTATTTTAACAATTTGTGTGCTAATCGGTGGAGAAAAGAGTAACTTTTCTTTATGTTATAGATATTGTGGCTATTACGGTGGTTTTAAGGTCTCCGTAAATGCAGAGTTTGGGCTGTTCCTCTTCGGTTTGAGTCATTAATTCCTGCTGTTGCCAAACACCCTCTGGCGAGAATTTCTTTAATATTTGCGGTTCTCATATTTCAAAAAACCGATCTTGTTTTAGAATTGTTTGCCTAACTTTTATTTACTTTACATGAACGTAACTTTGGGATAACGACCACAAATAGATCAGCATATCTATTTTTCGAACTTCTGTTCAATTAATGTTAATTAAATAAATAAAAATACGTGTTATATACCGAGCTTAAATAAATTGTGATGATGAAAACTGGAAAAGTTTGACAGTGAATCTGCAGTAGATACATATCAGTAGATACATATCAGTAGATATATAAACATAATATAACATAACGACTGTATTCCCCGTTTAGCAGACGTGTACTTAAAGGCGTGTCCAAATATTGCGCGGCAAGAACGCGGCAGCAACACGCGACATTTGCGGGACACATTTCTGCCGCGATCTAGTTAGGACTAAGCCGAAGCATATTTGCGCGGCAGCAGCAATTGCTGACGAAAAATTACTGTTTGTGCGCGGCAGGTGCAGTAAAGCGTTCCCCTGCGGCAGTCGTCCAATCGCAGAGCGGCAGGCCGTAAGCGACCGTCGCGCGCGATTGCCACGCAATGTTTGGACACACCTTAACAGTTCACTCACATTTCACACTTTGCCCAACCCGGGAATTGAATCCAGGATCTCATGCTCAGCCATCGCGCTTGCGACCAACGAGGCAGTCAAGTCACAAGGAAACGTCAACAAAACAGACAAAAATCCTTTCAATACCCAGCATAACCCTAACACTAACAAACACAACCCGCCAACCTAATTTTTGTCCATCTCATCTTGAAACTTCCCTCGTAAGGTTCATTGAAGTATTTCCATATGAATTCCGGAGCGTAATTGCCGCTCCTAATTAAATGCGGAAAATATAATTAAAAGTGAATCGGAGGGGAATGCGCCTGTATCCCGTCTTTATTGTGAGATTCCAGTTACACGGCTTTTTTTTCAACGGCAAGCATATTAGACGCTGACCTTATTAAAATTTGTGCGTGTTTTAGTTTGAATGGAGTTCTGTTATTATTTTAATGTTTTGTTTTACGCATTCTGTACATTAAAACTAAGTACCTAACTCTCCCCAAAAAATATTCATCATATATATCATCAGCCTGTAATGTTCCCACTTCTGGGACAAAGGCCTCCTCTCTATGAGAGGGAGTGGGCTATAATCCACCACGCGGGCCCAGTGCGGGTTGGTAGATGTCACATGTCTTCGAATTTTTAATTCTAGGACATGCCGGTTTCCTCACGATGTTTTCCTTCACCGTTTTTGAGGGCAGCGGTGATGAAATAAATTACACAATGTAATGCGCCTGCCTGGGTTCGATCCCACGGCTTACTGCTCTAGCTGCTTAGTGGGCCACCGCTGCTTCGAAAGAAGTTATGGTAATGCTAATACAGTGCCGTAGCCATCAAGATTCCCGCCAATAAATCAAATTCTTTCAGAATAAAGAATAGGTAGAAAATGGTTGGGTATTCTTCTTGTTCTAGCGTACTTAGTATTCGTCAGTCCTAGGTGTATCCTCACCTTGCATTTTAATGCAATAGCATTAATATGCAGCGATAGTCTGGCTGGGAGAGTACCAGACAAAAGGTTTGAGATTAAATATTGGATCTAAGACTTAATGAGGCGTTTGATTAAACCTTTTTCAGGAGATTATTTGATTGATTCAATTGATTGATTTGTGGTAGCAAGAAATAACAAAAGTTAGGTTACACACCACGAACATTTATTCGTGATACAACAGTGTTGTTTTAAAAAATCTAACAAGTGCTAGCCAATTTCCCTATACATTTTGATTCCGAAAAATATTTTGCGACATAAACAAATGACATAGACAACGGTCGTATCTTTTTTTACGTTAACTTAGATTATTTTACGTTATTTTGATTTGTTTCACAGCTTCATTTGAGTATATGGTTTTAATTTCAACTCGATACCTCCACGCGTTCCCGAGATAAAGGGTATTGACAGACACAGCAAAAGGACAACAAAGTGATCCTATAATATTTAATTTGAAGTACGGACCCTAAAAATAAAAACAGAGGCAGTCAAAAGGACTACAAAAGTGAAAAATCAAAACAATGGCGCGATGCGTCAAGAGCATGTTGAGGTCATCGGTGACGCGAACCCATAGGTTTTCCCCTACCAAAAATTGCTCAATGCTGCTAAAAAAGTTTTCTCTTCAAAAATTGAACTATGTAACCGATTTTGATGTGTGTTTTACCATCAATTAGAACATTTATTCCTAAAGCCTTATATGCACAATATATTTATAATAATCTTCCATAAAGTAATGAAATCTCGATATTTTGTCATAAAAGCAAGGGTGGGTTGCAAGAAATTTTATTACTTCCAAGCTCCAAAGACTCTTACTTCTAGAAAAACGTTCCATTCTAGGATAACAATCACGGTGTAATAAAACCAGTGTCCCAAAGCAATAAAAGGTTATTTCTGCATGCGTGCTCACTTTTAGTATAAATCTGCGTCTTTTTCTCTGCAATAATTTATTCTCCACATAAATTAATCTAATAATCCACTTTGCAATAAGAAAATGAATTAGAAGAATAATAAATGGTATGGTCTGACGTTTGAACTTTTTGAATTAATTAAATCATTAAAAAAACTTTATGAGAAACTATTTTCAGTTTAGTTATGGTTAACCCTAGAAGCCCAATCATATTTTTTTTACATATTTTATTTGATTATGAGCCCAATCATATTTTATGAACCAACTAGCTTATGCCCGCGGCGGCGCCCGCGTGGAGTTCGATAATTGTCCCACGGGAACATACTATCGGGATAAATAGTATCCTATGTGTTAATCCAGGTTATAAGCTACCCGTGTGCCAAATTTCATCCAAATCCATTCAGTAGTTTTTGCGTGAAAGAGTAACAAACAAACATCCATCCATCCATCCATCCATCCATCCATCGATCCATCCATCCATCCATCCATCCATCCATCCATCGATCCATCCATCCATCCATCCATCCATCCATCCATCCATCCATCCATCCATCCATCCTCACAAACTTTCGCATTTATAATATTAGTAGGATGAAACTGACGAATTAAATAAACTGTGAGTGTAACGAGGACTCTAAACAATAACAGCCACTCGGTTCGACCTTCAGGTTAAGCCGTGCTTGCCGGGGTTGGTCCGTGGATGGGTGACCACGTATTACAAACCGAGTTTTATGAGTGCAAAAAAATATGTGGAAAGCACGCTAAGCCGTCTGCGTCTGTCAGTCAGTCGTTACAGTTAGTCAGTGGCCCGAAAGTTTGCAACCAGTCTCGCCAAGGGTTATCGTATTACTCCAGTACTAACTGGGTTGTGGAGGTCAGATATGCAGTCGCTCCATGTAAAATACTGGTATTCAGCTGCAACTACTTTCGCTGGTAGCCGACCCCAACATAGTTTAGAAAAGGCCGTGCCGATGATGTTTGTTTTTTTTATTTGCGATTCTTTTGCTTTTGACTCTAGTCTAGGTCAGAGATGACAGAGACAAAGTCGACAATGCTACGAATCTACTAATATGATGGAACAACTATTATATTAGAAAAGGTATACAAGGTGTTGTTTTGCATCCTCGTCAAATTTCAGGAGGTTGTCATAAAACACATAAATAATCAATTTAAAGTACGGTACCTGTCTATAATTAATAAGCGTTGCTTTTTTTTGTTGTTGAAATTTAACAGTATTTCAGACTACAACCCTCAATTCAAAACACTTGAAACAGAATCACCCAACTACGCACACAGCGACAATGGAGCTCTGTGTGTGAGTGACTACGTCATACCTACGAAACGCAGGCGCGTGCGGCCGTGCGATAACCTACGCTGCCCTGCTAATTGTACTTGCAGTAATCGACATTTTTGGGATTTTCACTTTTTTGCAAAAATGACACCTCAAGGGGCTAATCTATACATAAAAAAATAATACTCATTATTTTTTTTATTATAAACATGTTTTTTATGTAACGAGAAACGCAGTACTTGCACAAAAATATTGCTTTTGCTAACAAGATATGCAGCATTCAACATGTGCTACAAGGTTGTGCAGTACTTGCTACGTTTACTGCAATTTCATTTAGCATATAAGTTTTTTGCAACCAACACTAACTAAAACTAAACGCAGTATTCTACAGTGCTGCGTTTGAGTGTAGCGAGTATTATAAAGAGCTACTCTTGCGCCTCCAAAACTTAACGCAGTATTCTACAGTGCTGCGTTTGAGAGTAGCGAGGGAAACAAAGAGCTACTCATACACCGAAGCCGCAAAGTACAGTGCCGCGTTTAGTGCTAGCACATCAGTGCGTCGACGTCATCCACGGATTGAACAAGTGTGGGGCTCAGCCACTCCGCCAATCCTTTTAAAAGTATGTTGGACATATCGTTAATTCTGCCCAAACGCCCAATAGCGTTAAGATGTAATTAATGGATCGATCTCTTCAAGAAGATTTTATCTTGCTTTGACAACATTTCTTGATTAATAGTCAGAGAAGAGCTACTTTTTGGTGCCCAATCAAATACTTAGTTAGATCAATAAAACCCATCAGACTACGAATTAGCAAAAGTTGTATTAGTAGTTGTGTTCTCATTGAAAAGCACTTTCGAATGGTGTAATTGTATTGCTAATGGTCACCCTAACAATCTTAACTTCGCTTCGGTCCTTAATGTATTTAGGATAATAATTCCGAACAGACTACGAATTAGTTAAAGAGGTGCTAGAAGCAAAGGTTCACGTTAAAAAGCTCTATTCAATATTGTATATCTGATAGTGGTTGGGAAAATATTAATTGGTTGCAAATAAAATCTTAACTTTGGTATCCAACTTGTCACCTACTTAGGTCAATAACTCCGAACAGACCGTGAGAAAGCAAAAGTTGTGTTATTGGTAACCCAGAAAATCTTAATTACGGAGCTCAAATAGTCACCTATTTCAAATCTCCGTACGGACTACGAATTGGCGAAAGTCATGTTACTGGCACTATTCCTTGAAAAGCTTTATAAATTTTTACTATTGGTTGCCAAGAAAATCTTAATTGTTTGCAAACAACCTTAACTACGGTGTCCAACCAGTAACATATATACAAAGTGTTGTTTTGTATCCTCGTCAAATTCAAGGAGGTAACTATGCTAATGATTCTCGTCCCGAATCAATAATGTCAATAACTCCGATCAGACCATGAGTTAGAAAAAGTTGTATTAGTAAGTAGTTAAAGTTTTCTACAATGATACACCATTGGTGTAAAATTTAACTAGTCACCCCAAAAAATCCTAACTTCGTTGCTTTATGAATTATGAGTCACATAGTAAGGCCAATAATTCCGAACAGACTACGAATTAGTATAACTGGTGCTAGTACCTAGTAAAAATTTTAATTAAAAAGCTCTATTCAATAGTGTATAATTATCTTATGGCTAACGTTTGCTTGTCATCAATTTAGGTCAATAACTCCGAAGGTACTGCGAATTGCCAAAACTCGTGTTAGTAGCAAGGTTGTGCTTGAAAAGCTGTTTTTAATTTGCTTTGCAAAAATCTTACCTATGGCTGTTAGACCTTAGGGCAGATGCCTTACTTCAGGACCCATTCTGCTTTCTGAGTAATTTTAATTTATAAGTGAGAACAGAAAGTATTATATGCAGGCCAAAAATATGAAACCCTTTCATTAATATGGCAAAGTTGAACAAGTTTTCTTCGCCTTTTTTTTTTGGGACAAGTTGTTAAATATCTTATTTAAGTTAATCACTGAAAATATTGGCACCTGATTTTGTGAAACCTTGTATAATTATGCATGGTTTTACAAAATCAAGTGCCAATATTATTATTAATATTTATAGATTTTAATAAAAAACTTTTTGTAATCTATTGAAATTATTTTTACAGAAGCTTACCAAACTTTAAACTAGTACAGGGCATGAGAATAGGACATGATTGCTAACTAAAAACGCAGTATTGAACACGTGCTAGATGATTTTGCAGTAATGAACACGAATACTGCATTTGGCCTTAGTTATACTGTAATGCACACAAGCCGAGATGGTAGATTAAAATGCAGTACTGCGCTTTTTGTCCAAATGAGACAGTTAAATAAAGAAAAAAATATGTCAATAGAAAGCTTGTTTTTTTTCTTGTTTTTTAGGTACAATTCAAAAGTTATATAACATAGTCTTGTTATCTAGATATCAAAAAATATGTTTTGCGCGTTTATCTCCAAACCGCCATTTTGCAAGTACTGCGTTTGCAATAAGGAGGGCAGTACGGCGCGCGTCGACCGGCAGCAATAATTTTGCTCTAATTTTATTTCGAAAATCACCTACATTATTGTCAAAAATTTCGCTTGATACTTAACTCATTTTTAAGCATCATTGGAATACGGAAATCAGTACAGTACCTAATACAAGTGCACCAAAGAAAAGTTCATTGACCTGTAAGTTTGGTAGTTATCAGATGTTTAATAAAATGTTAGTTTTGCTTTATTGCTATCCTGCTGAACGGACAATCCTAAAATTGGCAATCTTGGATCTTTATTCCGGATCCTGAGGCGCACTACTGAGGCTATGTTGCGCTAATGTTGCTTAGATACCTAACAAGCGCACCCGTCGCGCGTCGGGCGGATTTAGGTACCTAATAATAATTCATACACTAACAGTCGGTACATTGTACGTAAATTCAGCCTAAAGTATTCGTAATGATTTTGTTTTCATTTGTGGATTGAATTGGTTGATTTGATATTTTTTCTTCCTACATAACGGGCTTAGTCCATCAATAATTTAGTTAGTATCTAATAATGTTTTTATGTTTGATGGAAATGGAAAGATGTGCTAGTTAAAGTAGGTATGTGGTGATACTTTCGACTGTTAGGTATTATTGGCGTAGTTAAAAATTTGAAATCAACTTATTTACACTATTGAATAAAATTGATTAAGCTAACAAGGTATTTAGAAAATGATAGTCGTATGAAAAAATAAGTAAATTACGTACCTAAGTTACACGGAGGTATTGTTCAAGGTTGCCACCACCACACTCTTGGCACAGTCGAGCACGACATAGCTGGTTTTGCCTTCAGCTTACGTAGCACTAACACATTCGTTTTTACGAGTAAAGTGTCGAAAGCACTAAATGATCTTTACTCGTAATTCTGTTACACTTGCCACTTCCTCCGTGTACACTAAACTGTTAACGTCTCCCCACAAATAAAAGTCTAGAGGCGTCAGGTTCGGAGATCGCGGAGGCCAGGCCACAGGTCCTCCGCGACCGATCCAGTGGTCACCAAACCTTCAGCGTACTTGCCGACCGTAATGAGGGGGAGCACCGTCCTGCATGTAGTAGAGGTCGCGATGGAGTGCCAGGGGAACGTCCTCCAACATATCCTCAACAACGTGGAACAGCTGCTCCAGGTATGTGGCGCTGTTGAGGTACCCGTCGATGAAGTAGGGTCCAAGCACTTGTTCCCCTATTATCCCAAGCCCACACATTCAGTCCAAACCGCACTTGCAGTTTATACCTACGTCTCAACGATGTACATCGCAGTACCTAGGAGCGGAATTCGCAAAACGCATGCACTAGTCGGCGACATTAAACATACTGTTGGTTCCGGGGTCCGGGACCGCGGGGGGCGTGGCTACGCGCGTGTGCGAGAGAGTGCGTCGCTAGGCGCGTGAGTGAGAGAGTGCGTCTGCGCATTGGTTTTAGGGAATACCTACGACATTATCGAATGTTCATTGAGTTTGCGTTGTGTATGTATTGTTAGCGTTTTTTGTGTGTGTGAATGCGCGGTAATAAGGCTAGCAACAGACGGGCCGCGTTTAAATACGGCTGGTTCGCACTTACGGATTTCCGTAAATAAGAAAAAAAATATAAAAATTAACCTACCGATTTTATTGTTGATTTGGGTCGAGAATCATTAGTAGAATTACCTCCTTGAATTTGACGAGGATGCAAAACAACACCTTGTATTTCACTCTCCTTTTCAAAGCTGATATCTATTATTCCGCGGTTATTACACCAAATTTTACATTTTCTGCACGTAGTAGAACTTATGGGATCCGCTCGAGCCGAATATAGATCCATTCAAGGGTAATTTTATCAAATTGAGGTATTGACGATGTTATATTCGATTTTTCCCCAGTAAATTACCCCATCAGTGCTGTAGGAATGGAGTTTTGAAAATGGTTTATGGGAAATTGATCTTTATTATGTGTGTGGAGGGACACATTATTGAATGATGACAAGTTGATCAGTATTGATGTGATCCAATAAAGATAATGTGAGAACAATGAATTTCCACATTTTTGCGGCATTTTATTATTTTTAGGACCACAGTAAATTATACGAGTTTACATACATAACTTACGTTGTACCTAAATTATGTATTGGGAAGGTACGTAGCGTTTAAGTACGGTCCCTTTCAAAATTTACCCATGAAAAAAAATAGATAAGAGGTAACCTAACATTCCTGTCGTAATCCAGACTTTGTATTCGGATCTACTTAATATGTCGAGTGCATTCACATTGTTGTTAGCAAACAAGAAAGCAGTAATATTTTGTATTTCTTTGCAACCTGTCTCTATTCAACGAATTAAACACTAACTCAAATACACAAAACAGACAATCTGCCCAATTTTCAAACTAGCCAACTGCCAAACTTCATTTAAAGGCTATCCCAACAGTTTTTTTTAAACACAAGCTTATAATCTGCCAGTATCACCACAATATCCATATAAATTCAGACTAAAAAACTTTCCCTCTGAACACGAACAAACTTCGCTGCTCAGCCAATTTAAAATTTCACCGTTGCACGAATACAAAGTTTCGGAAAACCACTATTTTCTTTACATATTCGGTGTATTTTCATTATACTTATTAGGTTCGGTGGAAGTTCGTTTAAGTGCCAGCGATTTTCTGGAACCCGATTGGGTCTGCAGACTTATTTGAATGTTATTAAAGTTAATAATTCCCCGAGTAATTTGTTTATTCATTCGACAGGAGGATTTTGTACACATTTTTTAGTGTTTATGGGTTTAGCATACCAATTAGCTATTTTAGCCTTTCAGTGACTCACGTCAAGGACTAGTTTGGCATTTGTAGAATAGAGGCAGTAAGGATCCAACGTATGTTAGAACGTAAAACTTCGGTGTTTCTCAAGCCGGTAACGACATATTACATTCTCATTAGGTGCCAAACAAATTAATAACTCTTTTACAAGACAAAACTGTTTTGGAAGTAAGCCAGGAGCTTGGCCCAACGATCTACAGTTCAGTTGTAATTATAAATCATATGTGGACGCCTTCATGTGTTGTTCGCCCTTTTTTATTAGTGTTTAATTGTGTGGGAGGTACCCAATTATGGCCCCGGCCACTGTAGGCGCGGGCCTGTGGACGGTGAGTAGAGGGCTAGCTCACCGTCCGTTCGTCTTATGACGACAGGCCGTGTCGACGGTGCGTTCGTATTCTACGCGCGCCTCAAGGAGATGTCAGCAAATCGAAAGGGATCCGAGAGGGCCGATGCCTGCCAGGACTGCGGGACTGTTTGAAAGGGATACCGTGGTCCTGGAACACAAAGGGCTAAGAAGGAACATGGATTGGTTTTAGTTAGTCTGACACTCCCTTCGGCTCCGCCCAGAGTGGGAAGGGTCATTTGATGATATCCCATCCGTAAAAAAAACGGGTTGCACTCCGGTAGTGGCGGAAGAAGTGAAAACTTGAATATTATAACGTTGTGCATTTTTGATATTTTGAAATGATTAGGGAATAATTTTGCACGAATAGCTTTAATTATCAGTATCATTTATGTGGTAAAATACAATATTCATTTATTGCGCTATCGTACACAAACATGACAATTTATATTACATTAAAAATTTAACACTTCAGAACTATTACAATCCGTCTTACGAATTTTACCGCTTTGGAGAAACCGAAGGTTTTTGTTTGTGCATAAGATAGTTATCCAGTTTTGGAAACCAAAACTCAAAAAGACAGATGTCATAAAGTTCAAATTCCTTCGTAACCTACGTGACCTGACGGTCACGTGTCCTGACGCGAGACCTGACGCGAGTTTGACATTTTTTAGCCATCACAAAAGTGCACAACGCCGCTAAAGAAGTTTTCACATCAAAGATACCCAATTATTGCAGGCATCATGTAGGTTCTTGGTAACAATGACTGAAAAGTTGTGTTGTAATCAATTATTAAGTAATGTATTAAACGGTTTGAGTATGAATGAGTATGGGTTTAAAGATTAAAACGAAAGAAACGATGGATGATAATAAGCTAGAAAAATGGTGCTCATACGAAAGCAACTAACAGAGAAGGACGAAGAAAACAAGCAGCGTTGACTAAAACCAATTTAGGATAAGGACAATAGGGGATTGGACTGGGTAAAGAAAACGACATTCTATTTTGTCCGTCAGACAGGTAATACAAGAATATTAGACACGTATTTTTTGTTTTATCAAAATATCAAAAAATTACTTAGTTAGAACTCATTAAAGTTGGAGAGTGGGGGCTCACTACGTCACAAGTAGGTATAAAACTTGTGACGTCATGCGCCATTTCAACTCAATACACGGTGTAAATCACTTCATCACGAAGCCGTCAACCAAGCATTCTGTACATGAAACGAAGTAACTTTCCGCAAAAATTATTGCTGGGAAACGACTTTTTTTTAAGGAGTGTAAAATCATGTTTTGTGGTAGAACTCAATGTAACGCACTCAAAACATTGTGCTGATGGACGGATTGAATAGTACGGGGGTCGTGGAGGTGTTTAAAGTTAAAACCTTACATTAAAAACTTGTATTTAAAAAAATACTTGTCAAAAAGTTGGAACTTTGACCCCTAATATCTCCGTAACTAGAAGGTTCCCAGGTATGGTGTAGAACAAAAAAATGATCGCAATGACAGGGAGAACCAGTGCCTTTCGGCTTCGTTAAGAGGTGTTTTACACCCTTTATATCTCCGTAATTTTATGACCACGTCAAAAAAGAAAAAATACGTGTCCAATACTTTTCAATAAACTACCCGACCGACAAAGAAAAAAAAAAGGATTGTCCCCTAGTATAATTTTACAAACAGTTACTAAATTTCCTGTTATCTTTATCTTTCCAGAAGATGTCCCGTACCCAACGTCATCAGAGTGGTTCGAAGGCAGCAACTGCTCGTGGGTGGACGCAGTGTCGTGGGGCTGCAACACCACCATCAACGGCACCAGCACCAACTCGACCAACACTGACGTCACGTCGTTCGTCCTCATGGCGGTTACCTCCGTGGTGCTAGCTCTAATCATTCTTGCTACTATTGTAGGTGAGTGGGTCAGAATAAGTAAGCTGAAGTGGAAATGGGCCGGCCATATTAGCCGTAGAACCGACGACCGTTGGGGTAGACGCGTTCTTGAGTGGAGACCGCGAATCGGCAAGCGTAAGGTGGGACGCCCTCAGGCTCGGTGGAGCGACGATCTTCGCAGGGTAGCTGGTAGCAACTGGATGAGAGTTGCCTAGAATCGGGTTAAGTGGCGAGTGATTGAAGAGGCCTATGTCCAGCAGTGGACTGCGGTAGGCTGATGATGATGATGATGGGTCAGCCATAGTTGTAAGCAGATATATTTAAAACAAACTTCTTCTTTGTTGTGTCGATGTTATCCATAGTGATCTAATTAAACTCCAACTAGAACCCATCCACATTGACGACGTTGGTAGTGGCTTCGGATAGGTCCTTTAAAGTGCAAGCCCGCCAAACTATACCCAATCCACTGTGACTCCTAAAATCCAGAACCAACAGTAGCGACCACTGTCAAGTGCAGGTGGAGTTGTAAAAAGAGAATGTCAGGAGGTGGACCGAGGTTTGGAATGAGGCTCCGCAGTCGCACCTGACCAAGTTGTACATGCAGCGCAATAGAATTACGATTGACAATGGACGGCGTGAACGAAATTGTAAGCTACTTGCAAGAGTCAGCTCGTTACTGTTGGTACATGTGTAACGTGTCAGACTTGGCATTTATACAGCACTAGCTGGTGCCCGCGGCTTCACCCGCGTGTAGTTTGATAATTGTCCCATGGGATCGTACTACCGGGATTAAAAGTATCCTATGTGCTAATTCGGGTTATAACCTACCTGTGTGCCAAATTTCATTGAAATCCGTTCAGTAGTTTTTGCGAGAAAGAGTAACAAACATCCATCCATCCTCACAAACTTTCGCATTAATAACATTAGTAGGATTTTGGGTATGGTTTTTGTATTTTTTCTTTTTGTTTTGGATCCGAAGAATGTAGGTGTCAAGACATCTTATTTGAATGAAATTATTACATAATCACAAGAAATATGAAATCAAAAAGACTGGAGAGTAAGAACAAAAAGTTATTTGATTAATCGATTGCCTCGTTGGTCTCGTTGTTGCAATTGGGACTGCTGAGCATGAGGACCTGGGTTCGATTCTCGGGTCGGGCAAATTGGGTTTTTTCATCAGGAACAGGAATCAAGAAACAGGCCTCGAAGTCAGGATTTGTGCCCGGTTGATGGCAATAGGCTCGCCTCTATTTCGTGGAAGTTAAATGTAACTGGCGAAATGTGGGTGTACTATCAGCTACTCCCCTGCCTTACCCCTCGTGGCCACACGCGTGATGTTATCTATGTTATGTTACTTAATAAAAGTGGCAAGCTGCTCACTTACACGAGGGCCTTTCTTGACTGACTCAAGGAGTATTCTATAATATCCTGAACAAATTTTTTTTTTTTTTTGAATGTCATCTCGCAGTTCAACCTATGAGGTTGTCGTCTGCTTAACCGGACTATCCTGTGGGTGCCTTTAGAGTAAGGCCTCCAGCCAGGGCATAAAAACTTACAAACTAAGCGACTGCACGCTAAGGGCACCCCCTGTGGGGTACGAACCTCGGCTTAGGGCATCGCTGGTGGAGGACTGCATGGGGACAGGCTGGATCTGAATGGTATCATTATTTAGGGGCTGATTTAAAACTACTGGCACAGCATCGCGGGCTGGCTCGAGCGAGGGTCGGGGAGGGCATGGACCGGGACGTCGCGACGGACCTCGACAGCGAGGTCGGAAAGACGGCGGTTTGAGTCGGAACTTTTTAAGAGTGCTAGTCTCTTTGCTACTCTTCTGGAGGAGGGTGATAGCATCATCTGGAGTGACGAGGGTATGCCTAGGACGGCGTACTGTACTAATGCGCGAGGGTTCGTAACGGGCGGCCGCTGCGATCAGGGGATTACGGTGTTTAATGGTGTTATCGAAGAAACGCTTCGAAAGACGTTTCATAAACTGAAGGACGGTGGGCATTCTAAGGTCTACGTGTAGACGGTCATTACGGACATAAAAAGGGGCTCTCGTGACTCTACGTAAGAACTGGTTCTGTAAAATTTGCATCCTATGGATGTACTTAGGCTTGGTGTGAGCGTACACGACGCAAGCGTACGTCATAATGGGGCGGATCACTGCGGTATAAAGGCGCAACTTGCACTTGAGTGACAACTTGCTTCTTGCCGAAATCATGAAATGAAGCCTACCCATAGCAAACGCAGCTCGGTCGCGAGCTGCTTTGATGTGCGCCGCGAAAGACAGGTGGTTGTCAAGTAAGACTCCTAAGTACTTGGCTTGCTTCTCCCAAGGGATAGGCTTACCGTACATAGTGATTGGGCTGAGCGCGGGTGGCTTATTTATACGCTGTTTAGAGAAAAGAACTGCCTGGCTCTTGTCAGGGTTCACCTCGATTCTCCATTTCCGGAACCAAGCGCCTAAGACGTTGGCTGAGGTTTGGAGGGTGCTATAGATAGCGTCGTGACTGCGGCCAGTATAATAAATGGCCGTGTCGTCCGCGAACAGGGCTAACAGAGCCTTCTTGCTCTTGGGGATGTCACTGGTGAACAGAGTAAAGATAAGGGGAGGGACGACGGAGCCCTGAGGGGCTCCGGCTCTAATGGGGTGGGGGGAAGACAGTGCCTTCCCGATGCGATAGCGGAAGGTGCGATCCGACAGAAAGTCTCGTAAGATGAGCACGAGACGGTCCGGCACTCCCAGTTTGTACAGCTTATATAATAAGCCGTTGTGCCAGACTTTGTCGAAAGCCTTTGCTATGTCGAAGAACATATCCTGAACAAAGCTTTCATAGTTATAGAATACTATAATAGCTGTCCCACGCAACTTCGTCTGCGTCACATTTTCCGTTTTCGCAACATTTTTTATTGCTGCTCCGCTCCTATTGGTCGTACCGTGATGATATATAGCCTATCTTACTTCTAATACCTCCAAGAATATGTGTACAAAGTTTCATGAAGATCGGTTGAGTAGTTTTCGCATGAAAGCGTAACAAACAAACTTACTGTCGCTTTTATAATTTTAGTTAGGATCATAAAAGCATAATAATATTATAAGGTACTGTATTCTTTGATATTAACTATACTTTGATACTAAAAACCCTTTGTAAAGGGTACCACCAACTTATGAATTTCGGGTGTAGCATTAACAAATTCTTTTTGAAATGGATCCTCAGTAACGAAATACATCTTCATTTCACCGTCAGACAAATTAACACCAACATCAAACGCTTTTAAAGAACCAAAAATACGAAATAAATATCTTTTTATTCACAAAATTCGCATTTAACACCTCTCAACAATAAAAGATCGAATCTTTGGGAACATATATCATGTTCAGCCGATTACGGACCTTATTGTGATGGTGATAGAGTCTAAATTGGGAAACATTTGCTGGAAGAAACAACGTGTATATTTCTATTGTAATATAAAGTCTTTTATACACTTTTTTTCTAATCAAAATGATATGAAAGCGGGCTCAGGGTCTATGTACTGGCTGACAGCCAAATTGGAGGTACTAACAATGTATGGACTGTTGTCAAAGGATTTTGGTCCAGTGTAAGCTGTTAGGCGATGCGATGTAAAAGAAGACAAATCATTATTTAATAATAATTTATTCATAAAAAAAAACATAGTAGTACATGATGTCAATTTACAGAATCGTTATACAAGGTGGTGTTTTGCATCCTCGTCAAAATTCAAGAGAATGTAACTAAAGACATAAATTATCAATTAAAATTTACGGTACCTAGTTAATTATTAATGCAAATTTTTTACGTTGTTTTTTTTTGGTTGTTTTAGTTGTCAGTATTTCTAATTATATTATATTATTATATTATTATTTTTTTTTTTTTTTTTTTTTTTATTTTTTTTTTTTTTTTTATTAACAACACCCTTAACTTTACTTAGAAATTATCGAATAAACGTTTGAGATTGTTTGTGTGTATGAAAGCGCGGTTATAGAGGGAGGATCAGACCGCGTTTAAAACACGGTTGGTTCACACTTACCGATTTTCGTTAAAAAAAAAAAAAAAATTAGCTACCCATTTTAGTATTGATTCGGGACGAGAATCATCAGTATAGTTACCTCCTTGAAATTGACGAGGATGCAAAACAAAAGCTTGTATAGAGTACAAAGACTAAAATTAAATGGTGAGAGACGTGCTGTGTATTCTTAGCTAGGTAACAGATAACCTGAAATAGGGCAGATAGGTTTGTGTATTCCGGGAGGTCGTAGCGACAATAAATATAATTATTTCGCCACGAGCTCCTACAGTGAAACCAAGGAAAAAATTGACAATGTTTAAAATTGGGCCCTCTGTAAGGTTACCCTAATTCACAAAAATACAACAATAGGGGACCGGACTGGGTAAAGAAAACATTCTATTTTGTCCGTTAGACAGGTAATACAAAAATATTAGACACGTATTTTTTGTTTTATCAAAATATCAAAAAAATACTTAGTTAAAACTCATTAAAGTTGGAGAGTGGGGGCTCACTACGTCACAAGTAGGTATAAAACTTACCTACATGTGACGAATATATCTCCGTAATTTTATGACCACGTGAAAAAAAAAATACGTGTCCAATACCTTTCAATAAACTACCCGACGGACAAAGAAAAAAAATTGGGTTATCCCCTATTTACTTATAGGAACAGCATTTGAAGTTGCACCAAAACAAACGAGTAGGCACATAGGCACATAACCTTCGTTATATCAAAACTTCTGACAATTTACAAAGGCAAATTCTTGTCATAGGGAGTATTTTTTGCCGTTCCCGAAATATTTTATTTTTCTTTATAAAACTCATATTTTCCTGAAGTCCTCTATTACTAAATGCTCAAGTGGACATCAGATAGCCGTTTCATCTAAAAAAGTTTTTCTTTGAAGGCCCCGATCATTATAAGCTTGGCTGAACAAACTTCACCCTTTTGCAAAGATTTTATATAAGAAGAATTTATATAAAAGAAGGAAAATATCACATATTTCGCATTGAGAGGAAGGGTAGAATTTATAACAGAGAATTAATGGAATTCTGCAAATTTGATAACAAACTACCTTTGTATTTAGAAATAGCAGATGAATATTTTTAAACTGAACTCTAAAAAAAAGTGAATTAAATCTGCCTTTTTTTTTTAAAACGACGTCGTTTCTTTTTTTTTCATGTGTATCCTTTTTAGTTATTTTAAGATACTACTCAATGGCATCATTTCATTTTTACCTCAGAATACAAAATAACAATCATAAAAGCTACCATTCTACACGTTCCCTGTAAACTTTACCTCTCTTATACCTATCGAAGGCGCAGACATTTTATCTCTAAGCGCACCCGAAAAGGTCCGAATTTATGTTTTGATAAGGTTTTTATACGTTAGAATTGTCAGCGTTTTGAGTTGAGAGCCTTTTTTATTTCCCTAGTAAGGTAATTTCTATTCGCCGGGTTCGGTACAATGATTTAAATCGGTAGCTGTGCCCTTTTCGTACTTAAGAGTGAAGCCACACGGTTGGTACCGGTGCGTTGCGTCGTCGCAACGCAAATGACGACGCTACTGCGTAGCAGCGTTAAGAGGGAACTCTAGTGGCCCTTTCTCCATACAAACGTATTCCGCTGTTTTCTTCGTGGATAATGTGTCTATAGAAATGATGTTTTTCCAAAAAATCTAGGTCTTATTAACACATGCCCCTATCATTTCTTTTTTTTCAAAACATAATCACTAAAAGAATTATGACAGTCCAAAAACCCGAAAAAACAGGTCCAAAAAATTGAGGTGGAACTGGTCCAAAGGTCTGATTTTCAGTATTAATGAGCGAGACTTCTTCAAATGTCTTTGCTAACTTATCAAAAACTTAGCCATCTTTTGTCGGGGTACAGTGAATCGATCAATATTAATCTTTGGTTCGATAGGGAAATATGATATTTCAAGATGAATTTCTTTCTAGATAAAACTAAGAAACCCAGATAGATAAAAGATAGAATGTCAAATGCCAAGGGCGATGTCCTCGTTATCTAAACTGGTCAAGTTCAATTTGCTACCGTCTACCAGGGGCTACTTATATCGGCCTATTCACTATCTCCCTTCGTCCGCTGACTATAATTTGCAGAATATTTTGTTAGGAGTGAAGTGTGTCTAGGGTCCCATCAGTCCTGCCTGTTATGATGTATGGAGCCAAGAGTGGAAGTTACAGCTGATCTTTAAAGTCAACTTTGTTCAGCAAGCTATAGGACGAGCTATTTCTTGGAATCTCTCTCTAGAGGGATCGAATCCATAACGAGGTGATTCGGCAAAGGGTATCAGTTACGCGACTCCTTTAGGTCACAACTTTGAACTCACAATCAAAATTAATTTTGGAATTTACTTGATCTTATGTTAAGAGCGTTTATACCTTACCGCTTTTCATACAAACTTTCAAGTCGTTATTTTTCGAAATGACTGAACCGATTTAAATGAAACTTCGTACACATAAACAAGATACACAGATCTAAAAAGTTGCTAAAATATTTTCAAAATGTGTTTTAAAAAAAGAGATATTAATATATTATAATTGGAATGTTCTGTTTCTATAGAAAATTTATAATCGGTCTAATTTAACTGTAATACTATTTTTCGAAAATGTTTTTTGTAACTTTTTAGATCTGTGTATCCTGCATATGACGTACGAAGTTTCATTTAAATCGGTTCAGCCATTTCGGAAAATAACGACTTGAAAGTTTGTATGAAAAGCGGTAAGGTATAAACGCTCTTAAGATCCTTTTTTTGCTTTGATAATTAGGATCATCATCTTCCTGCTCTTGTGCCATGTTATGTGGGGTTGGCGCAACACGTTTTTTCTTCCATTCGCCCCTGTCATTCCTCATGCTATCATTTACTCCTTTTTCCCATAAGATTCATCAAACATTAATTCTTTCTTTGGTCTTCCTCTCCCTCTCCATCCATATCCATCACTCTTTTAGTCACATGCAATTCGTCCCTGCTCATCACATGTCCATACCAAGACAGTCGATTCCCTTTCAACTTTACTGACACTGACGCAACTTCCAAATTTCCTCTAATATACTCGTTCCTTCCCTTATCCATTTTTATCACACCACACATCTACCTCAACATTCTCATCTCCGCTACATGCAATTATGCTGTATAAATGTAAAAAACAAAATATCCGGGGTTAGATCAACAATCAGCTCACAATTCTTAGGGCTGCGCAGCATAAGTCCGACCACCCTTGCTTGAGAACTACTTGCAGCACAAAGACGTTGTTTTTTTAAATATAATGAGGTTCCAAATACCAAGCAATCATCATCAGCTTATAGTGTTCCCACTGCTGGGACACTGGCCTCCTCTCTATGAGAGGGAGTGGGCTGTAATCCACCACGCGGGCCCAGTGCGGGTTGGTAGATGTCACATGTCTTCGAATTTTTAATTCTAGGACATATCGGTTTCCTCACGATGTGTTCCTTCACCGTTTTTGAGGGCAGCGGTGATGAAATAAATTACACAAAGTAATGCGCCTGCCTGGGTTCAAACCCACGGCTTACTGCTCGTAAATCGGGGCTGCCACCACAGGGCCACCGCTCTTTACCAAGCAATGATATAGCTATATTGTAGCTTCCACTACACATCCAACTTTAGATGTTTTGGCGACGTGATCTCAGTTTGTTTGTACAGACTACAATATAAAACTTTATTAGCTAACAATTTGAATCTATTTAGTCAAGTGAAGTCAACTTTTATACAATTTAGTCAATGTTATTTAATTTTTTTCTTCATGTTGTTTTTGTCTGGCCAGCAATAGATGCTGTAAATAGTGTTATCCGGTTTGAATGTAAAATGTTATACAAGCTGTAAACGGACCTGCACGAAGCCGTACACCATGCATTATGTACATTGATCTAAGTAGGTAAAATTAGCTATGGTTTTTCTTTTGCGTCCGCGATAGTGCTGAATGTAACGCACTTAAAACATTGTGCAGATGCATGCATTGAATTGAAACAGGGACCATGGAGGTTTTAATAGTATAATTACCATTTTTTTTAAAGTGTGTAAAATTTGTATCGTTTACCTTTAATATCTAAGTCACTAAAACATTCCCAGGGATGGTCCAGAACAAAAAAATTGACTGGTAGAAAATGTCTACTATGGTAGTTTGACTCCTCCGACACCTACTCTATGGTTAAAGCAAAAGCTCTATGCTTAAATTCATAAATAATTTCGCACATTTCAACATTATTTAACATGATCATATCAACATCTCGACGGTTTTCAAATATCGATTGTTGCGGTGAAACCCACAAATGTGTTCGATATAATATTACAGGATTAAGTTCCACGTGTATAATCCGGTCTTAATATTATGTTTGGTGGTACATTAATTGGGTTTGCGTGGGAATGTATCCCTGGTTTAATTAATAAATAAGAATTTTGCAATAATACAAGTATCACCACTTGTATTAAGTTTCATATGTCCGGCGCATACTCTAGGCAATCTATCACTCTGCCAAACTTGCTGACTTGAATTTCATCAGCTGCCTCGTTTTCCGCCCATGGGCGATGACTTGGCTTAATATGCCGTCAAATTCAAAATTCAAATTCATTTATTTCGTGAACACAGGGTACATACAGTTGATGTTATAATAAATAGGATTCGAGCTGTGTCCCACAAAAACGGATAAATTTCAAGGTTTTTTTTAAAAACATTTTAGATAATCAAAATAAGGTACAACATAAAAGCTTTATGCTTTCATATCAAATTAAGATAAAATTGATAAGATGTCAAGTTAATTAAAGTAAAAGGAACCAAAAAATACAAATAAAAAATAGGGCGTGGATTCCCTCCGCGCGGAAGAAGTGAACCTTCGTAATACTACACGCATGGGTTCGAGTGCCACGCATTCACTCTCGCTCTATCTCTTTCTATCCCCCCTCCATGGTAGCGTTAAATGTTTAACGCAACCTTGTTGGAAGTCGCGTAAGAAGTTTCACTTCAAAAATAATAATGTCAATAATCATAATTAACAAAATAATTAGTATTTCATAAAAAGTAATAAAAACAGATTCGAAGTCGAGCTCTTAGGCAAAATAGGCATACAAGTGATAATTATACAATAGGTACGCACATGAATCCGAAAAAGCACCAGCATGCGTGAGCACGAGGTACTGTGTTCGATGTGCGGGACGAGCAGTTTTATAGGGGCTATCCATCAGGGATTTTCTCAGTTGCAGCTACGTAGGCTGGAGTCGTGCTCGGTTGATGGCAATAGGCTCGCCCTATATCTCACATGTGGCTAAAAGAGTGATGAATATAAATGTGGATGGATGGAGAGGGAGAGGAAGACCAAAGAAAAGATGGATGGATTGTGAGAAAAATGATATGAAGGAAAAAGGAGTAAATGATAGCATGACGAATGACAGAGCAGAATGGAGGGAAGAGACGTGATGCGCCGACCCCAAATAAAATGAGGCAAGGCCAGGAAAATGATGATGTAGGTAGGTCCATTTAAAGCATATGTTTTCGTAAACTAAGAAAAAAATGTCACTTGGAATAGTGTTGCCTGTTAGCCACAGTTTTTTTTCGTAGCTTGTGGTATAAGTACAAGCTTAAAAAATGTTACAACTCGGTTAATATCACCGAAGTCAATACACTGATAATAGCATCATTTTCCATCAGTCGGCCTGTCACTCAAGGCAGCTGCAACGACACCCAGGATCATTAATTGTGGTTATCTTTGTCAGGCGCTTGTTATGTGATGGACGCCCCGGGTTTTTGGCAGGCCCCATTTAGCCACTGCATTATTATAATAATTATCAATAACATTATCATAATATTGGAAACGCGTGACGTAATGTTTTAATTTATTTTTCTTCCAACTACGCAGTAATGGTATCATTAATCACTACAAAACCGATCACAAAGGATGTCTTTTTTGCTTAGAACCAAAACAGTGCAGAAATGTTGTCATTACTGCACTGTTTTCATTACTGCACTGTTTTTTATGTTTTATCTATACGAGTATATATAAAAATGATTCCCAATTTCCCTTGGTCGCATCACGCGTGAAAGGCTGGACGGATTTCGCTAATTTTTTTTTGTTGTTTTTGTTATTGTTAGGAGAAGGTTCTTAGGTAGGTAGTGGGTGGGTAGTCGGCAGATCGTAGGCAGGTCGTAGGCAGGTCTTAGGCAGGTGGTGGTTCGTCGTAGGCAGGCGGTAGGTAGGTGGTAGGCAGGTAGCAGGCAGATGTTAGGCAGATGTAGGCAAGTGTTAGGCAGGGGGTAGGCAGGTGTTAAGCAGGCGAAATGCAGGTGATAGGCAGGTCGTAGGCAGATCGTAGGCAGGTGGTAGGCAGGTGATTGTATATCTTAGGCAGGTCGTAGGCAGGTGTTAGGCAGGTTGTAGGCAGGTCATAGGCAAGTCGTAGGCAGGTCTTAGGCAGTTTTTAGGCAGGTTGTAGGCAGGTCATAGGCAGATCGTAGGCAGGTCTTAGGCAGGTCGTAGGCAGGTGGTGGTTGGTCGTAGGCAGGCGGTAGGCAGGTCGTAGCAGGTTGTGGTACGTCATAGGCAGGTTGTGGTAGGTCATAGGCAGGCGGTAGGCAAGCGGTAGGCAGGTGGTAGGCAGGCGGTGGTAGGTCGTAGGCAGGAGATAGGCAGGGTGTGGTAGGTCGTAGGCAGGCGGTAGGCAGATGGAAGGCAGGTCGTAGGCAGGTGGTAGTAGGTAGGTAGGTAGTATATTTTGTCACGGTATGACGGTAGTTGAAAGAAAAGTAGATTACGCACCTCGCTAAAGTGAATTATTAATGCACTCGTGTTAATTTAGTGCCCTCGCATACGCTCGGGCACCAACATAACACTCGTGCATTAATAACTCACTTTGCGCTCGATGCAACAATCTACTATTATAACACATTTGCTCGTAAAGGGTATCTTATTTCACCAATTTCAGTATCGTAATGTATCTCATTAGGCACTAGTGCAGTAATAGTACATTGTTACCTTAGGGGTGAAAGTAACTTACTTAGCCCTGAGACGGGGTTTGGCGCCCGAACGAAGTGAGGGCGCAAATAGTTCGAGGGACTAAATAAGTCTTTAACCCGAGGTAAACACTGTGCTTTTCATTACGAATACAAGGAAAGTAAAAATAAAAACATGAATTAGCTAAAGCAAAAATGAGTAATTTTTATTTTACATAAATCAACAACTTAGCAATATCGCCTCTGCTGTAATTTCCAACTTACCGCACATAAATCACAATGTACTATTTCAATAGATTTCTTCGACAGGTTCAGAATGCAGTGTATAATAACACACTCGTGATTTTTTTCTTTTTATTTCTACCGGTGTTTTATTACCACAGATAAACTAAATCCAACGTGGTTCAATTCCTATAGCCGGCGGTGATTGTTTCGATTGGTGATTCTTAGCAATTTTATGAGGTTTTTTTTACAAAAAACAATACATTACTTACATTTATAAAATGTTTTTTTTTTTTTTTTTCTATAAATATCACTTTCCCATAATAACAAAAATTTAACTTCAACTTTAACTTCATAGGAACAGGAATTTCAAGGCGACGGCAATTTTTTCTCATAATTACGACAGAAAAATTAATTTAGCCCGAAAGAAAAATTATTTGGTGTAATGAATTGCTTTCCACCATCGCCTTTTAGAAAGCAATTAGAATAAAATTAAAATAACAAGAAGCGGCTCACTGCGCTTAACAGTTCTTTTGATAAAAACACGATCCTTTTTAATTATTTCTTTTTATTTTTGTTGAAATTATTGCTAAGTCTTAAGCATTGTCTTGTTTATAAAAAAAAAAAACATTATATAGGTAAGTCAATGACACTATTACATTAGCAATCAACAGTCTGTGTATAAAAAAGTGGTTGCAACTTTAAAAATAATATTTTAAAAGTACTACGACATAGAATCCTTAGGAGATATTAAGGTGTTTGTCGGCATTTTGTCAGTGGAACTTTTTCATTGCTCGGCAGTGTATTCCTATTTTTCGGGTCTGGCTGTTTGTGTGAATTTAAATATTAGAAACGCACCCACGATTCAGGAAAATATTCTAGTGTAGAAAAGTTTTAAAAAATAGAAAGCCGGTTTTTTTTGCCTTGTTTTTGCTTTTGACTCTAGTCTAGGTCAGAGATGACAGAGACAAAGTCGACGATGGTACGAGCTTATTTAGAAGGAGCCTGTTCACTCTATCTTTGAAGATTAGGATTGTAAGCGTTCTGAAACACAGACGCAGGCAGAGAGTTCCACTCCTTTGCTCTGCGCATTATAAAAGACGTTTGAAAACGCTTAGTGCGAATTGGTGGAATAGCAATAAGGTAGGGATGGTACCTAGCAGTGCGTCTAGATGTCCAATGGTAGAAGGGGGCCGGATTTCGATTACTGAATTGGCATGGTATAAGTTTAAACAGCTTCTGTGAGAGAAAATGGACCAGAATACAAACCGTGGGCCCGTGTGTTATTTTTATGCATAACCATAAAAACGACAGACTCCCTTAATCTCACAAACACATAAATCTAATCTAATCTATCCCATCGCTCCAATCAGTGGCTCAAAAGCACTTGATTCCGCTACAATCGCATTGGAACCGTCGAAACACCGCTCTAACGTAAACCATAGGGCATTTGTTGTTAAAAAAATATTATAGATGTGAGTAGACCGTGGTGTTTTTAAGTACTATTCCCATTTTTCGGTTTGACTATTAGTGTATGTGAGTTTAATTGTTTATAACACATTTGCTCGTAAAGGGTCTCTTATTTCACCAATTTCAGTATCGTAATGTATCTCATTACGCGCTAATGCGGTAATGTAATGTAAAACGCACGGTTTATCAAAATGCTCCGTCTAAAACGAACGATACTTTTTTAAATCTTAGCAAAGAGTTTTTATGTCAGAAAAGTGGTCAACATTTTATGAATAAAAATAACATGGGAGATAAAATATAATTAATAAACATTTAATTCTTTAATTTAATCAATTTTGACCATAAATTACAACCATTTATCTGTAACAAAACACAAAAATATTAATTTACTTTATTAGTAATACTGGCTGTTTTTGTGCCTTTGCCTTAAAAAAAGCGCTGATGCGCGCGCATCGCTAATTTCATAATTTGTGAACAAGTAAAAATTATTCCGCGCGCTTTTACTTTTCGCTATATTGTTTTTATTTGGAAATGTCGTCAGAGTTTTATTTTTACCCCGCAAATATGTTATAAAACGTCGTATGACATACGTGCGCTTTGATAATTCCAGCCTCTGCTTTCGTGTAGCCCTCGCCTACGGCTCGGGCTGTCTATATCGCCTCGGCTGTAATTTTCAACTTACCGCATTTATATCATAGTGTACTTACTATTATAAACGCATCCACGAGACAGGAAAAATGTAAGGGTGGAGCAAAGCTTAAAAAACAAACTTGAATCGGGTTTCAAGTTTTTTTAAACTAAATATAATATTTTTTTACTGAATTGGCACAGTATGAGCCTACTCAGCTTCTGTGAGAAGGAATGGCACAGTGTTGTAGTTTTATCCATACTTATAAAAACTACTGACGCCCTTAATCTTCTCACAAACACAAAAATCTAATCAGCCCTACCCAGAGCTCCAATCTGTGACTCAAGAACACTTCATCCCGCTACAATCGCACTGGAGCCGTCGAAACACCGCTCTAACGTAAACCGTAGGGAGTTAAGTGCAAAATCTGTTGCGAGTAGGTCAAGTCGCCACCGACGTATCACCGGGTGGCATGGTGACGTGTGGTGGCTTTGTGAGCGATAATAACTTAACAAAGCTTACGGAACGGATGCCCTTCTTTAGAATTTTTTTACTGATATTTTTAGTCGCAGATCAGATCAATTCAAGTTCGACACGCCAAAAATCCGCCCCTTTAGGAACATTGACAACTAGAGTTTTTGTTTAACACACCTTTTCCCCACACTAGAAATTTCTCCTGTATCGTGGTGGGTTCGTTTACAAACATTTAAACTCACATACACACACAGCCAGACCCAGAACAACTACCTGTAGGACGTACAAATATTTGATCCTTCTGGGGATCGAACCCGCGAAACGCAGCGCAGCCTGCGCAGCAGTCAGTTGTATGCAATTTTTTTTGGCCTACTGAACCGATGCAGTAGTCATGACGCCTAGTCTAACTGAGCTGAGCTATTGACACGACTGTAAGTTACCTAATCAGATGTTTAATTCTGCGATTAGGGCGTTTAATACAATATCATTATCTGCTTAGCCTTGTCCGAACTAAAATGGAGTCGGCAACTTTCTGAATAAAGCTGGATAATCTGACCATGGAGTCATAGGTATTGGGTAGCATCTTTAGTAAGATTGGCAGTCAGACTTCCGGGTCTCTGACTACGCAAAAAATCCCAGCCTATTACTGTACCACTGTGGAGCCATGACCTCTTTTCATAATAATATAAAGAAACCACTATTCATCACGTTAACGCTAAGCGGAAAGCAATATCACCATTTTTTTTTCGGGGAGTACCACCAAAACAATACAAACATGCATGTGCTCCTGCCATAATAATAACAAGAAAACAGAACTCAAAAGTAAGCGGTTTCAGAAATAAACATTATTATTCGACCCCATAATGTTTGTTCCCCCCCAAATATTAGGTAATGCATAAGACCACTTCGAAAAGAGTTTATGGTCAGTACACAGTTATAATACATTAATTATAAACATTAATTTTAATAAAAGGTAGACTTGACTTAATTTCATCAGGCAACCCGTTTATAATATGCTTGTTCACATCATCATCATTATCAGCCTATAATGTTCCCACTGCTGGGACACAGGCCTCCTCTCTATGAGAGGGAGTGGGCTGTTATCCACTACACGGGCCCAGTGCGGGTTGGTAGATGTCACTTGTCTTCGAATGTTTAGTTTTAGGACATGCTGGTTTCCTCACAATGTTTTCCTTCACCGTTTTTGAGAGCAGCGGTGATGAAATAAATTACACAAAGTAATGCGCCTGCCTGGGTTCGAATCCACGGCTTACTGCTCGTAAGTCGGGGCTGCTACCACTGGGCCACCAATGCTCTAATTTTTTCACGTATTAAGACTTAAAAATATATTTTCGTTCGATAAACGACTTAGAAACGTTTATGAGAGATTGGTCAGAGAAAACCGCACGGAGAGCATATAAGAAGGCAATGGGCTCCCCCATTGCCTCCGGGAGTGGGACAATATACCCGAAGCCTAATAAAAATCCTCAACTCGAGGTATTCGGAATTCTTTCTCTGAAATCCTAAAAATACTGTAACGCAAACTTTGATTCGGTATCACTAGTAAAAACAAGGCAAGTTAAATAAAAGTTTATAGTTAAGTGAAGGGATGTTTTTAAAGTGTTTTTTTTACACACATATGGTATAACGTTAATTACAGGTTTTCTTAAATCTATGTCAAGATAAAGAGGAAAATCCTGTGTTTCGGGCGATTGGCGTTAACATTAATGGATTAAATAATCACATATGATATTCTTATTTGTTCAAATGTAATAAAAAAGTGGATAAAATTATAATATCCTAATTCATCCAACTAATTGAAAAACAAAATAAAAATATTGCGAATAATATTTACTTTAACACAAGTAGTTTTAACTTCTCTGTATCTTCATAGAGCATAGTTTGAAGAGCTTTCATAAGAAATTTCTAACAGTTTCTATAATTTAAGAGTAGCTACATATTTCCTTTTTTATTTAGCCTGCCATAGAGTAGCGGTCCGATAAAATTAGGCTTTTTTGAGGACAAACTTATGATGATCCGGTGCAGGACTTAAAAGTGTTTTAAGTGTGCTACAGGCTTTAATGGGTTCAGTTTAAATTGACTACATTATAGCGTGAGTTAAATGTCCCATGAATAAAAAGTACTATAGGTAATTAATAATATTGGTCATTAATTAATGACTTTTACATGGGTGGTCTGAATATTATTTTTTATATTAATTAAGCGACTCGCCCCGTCCTCGATCGCTGTAACAATGACCACACCTATTGCATTCAGTTCGAGAAATCTCTTGGAGTGAAGAGCTCAAACGCCACTGTGGGTAACTATTGTAAATCTGTATCTACACGTTTGACTAAATGTAACTACATCACATAGTCCAAATCAAAAGAAATCACAGAAATAAATTGATGATTTGTTTGTAGATCTATACGCGTGGGATATTTATCTATACTTACTAATATAATAAGCTGAAGAGTTTGTTTCTTTATTTGTTTGTTTGCTTGAACGCGCTAATCTCAGAAATTACTGGTCCGATTTGAAAAAATCTTTTAGTTTTAGAACGTCCATGTATCGACGAAGGCTATAGGCTATATATCATCACGCTACGACCAATAGGAGCGGAGCAGCAATGAAAAGTGTTTCCAAATCGGGGAAAATGTGACGCAGACGAAGTTGCGTGGGACAGCTAGTGTCATTATAATAACTGAATAACACTTGAAATGTTTTTCAGAAATACTTTTTCTCGTTTAAGTTGTGTCGATGATTATTTGTAACAGACTTGTAAAAAAAGGACATGGTTATGTGTTCTACCAGCATCTTTTTTTTATTTATGTTGGGCGTATGTATGACCAGAACTCTACCACATCGACATCGGTAGCATGGCTTTAGACAGAGGTCCTTATAAGGGCAGGTGGAGGAGCGGAGCAGGATGGTGGGAGTAGGGTAGCAACTGGGACATCGTTTGTGTGATTTTGCAGTCACATTTAGTTTCGTTAGACATACTCCTCACCAAATTGTATATCCCCGGAATTTATAAATTCAATGTTTTAGAACGAAAAAAAAAACCTTTCGAAATTAAGCCATGAATGCCCTTTTGTGAATAGGGATTTTCGACCAGTCAAATAAAAAATAAAATAAAATAAAAATAAAATAAATTGTGTATTACTTCAGGCAAAATACCCATATACAACAATTAAAATAGTAGATAGAAACAAGAATGAAATCATTTAAAATCATATAAGTATCATTGAAAAATAAATAAAAACATTAAAATCAACAGAAACATTAAAAATCATCAAAAAACTAATTGATAATAATAAAATAATCCGTGAAAAAACAAATGAAACAATGAATTCAAATCAGCTAATACGACTTCAAAACCTTGAACCAAACAACAAACCCGAAGAAAAATATTCATGCGCCTTAACAAAACAATATTCGTAATAGGAACCTGTCAAAAATGTCAACTTGAAAAATCCCTCGGCTCAAAAAAGTTGACCTTGATTAAAACTTCGGACACGAAGGAATAGATTTTTTTATTAAAATAAAACTTTTTTTTATTTATTTATTTATTTAAGCTTTATTTATCCATACTATTACAAACTTAGTTACTAAAAGAGATTTATAAAATATATTTTATTGTATGGCCCCTGTAGGGTAAAAAGCCTCCTCCATCTTTTTCCATTTTTGTTTGTCTTGGGCTATGTACATCCAGTTTTTCCCAGCCGTTTTCACGATATCATCAACCCATCGTTTCTTTTGTCGTCCTCTTTGTCTCTTTCCAGTGGGACCAAGCCACTTTGTTGTTTGTAATGTCCATCTGTTATCCTGGTACCTAGCTATATGGCCTGCCCACTTCCATTTCAGTGTCATGGCTTGTTTCAGTGCATCCGTAAGTTTTGTTTTATTGCGTATGTCAGCATTTCGTGTTTTGTCTATTCTTCTTAGTTTCAGGATACTTCTTTCCATGGCGTGCTGGCACGAGAGGATTTTGTTTTTAGACTTGTTAGTGAAAGTCCAAGTCTGACTTGCAAATGTTAAGGAGGGCAAGATACATGAATCCATTATGATCTTCTTTAACTTCAGATTGTAATTTCCTTTGAGGATTTCTTTCTGTGCCCAATATTTTTTCCATGTTGTGTTTATTCTTCTGTCTACTTCATTCTCATTTCGATTGGTGTCAAATGACATAAGTTTTCCGAGGTATATATATTCGTTGACATATTCTATCGCCCTTCCATCTATCTTTATTGGGGTTTGAATATTATTGGTCATTATTTTTGTTTTGCTGGTATTCATTTCCAATCCTACTTTCTTGCTTTCTTTGTCGAGGTTTTGAAGCATTTTTTCTAGGTCTGTGGCAGTTTCACTAAAAAGAGCTATATCATCAGCGAATCTTAAATGGGTTAGACGTCTGTTTAGTATCCACACCCCTTTGTTTGTCCAATCAATATTTTGGAAGATATCTTGAAGGACCGCAATGAATAACTTCGGCGAGAGCGGATCTCCCTGCTTCACACCTCTTTCTATAGGAAACTCTTCACCTTTCCTTTCTAGTTTTATTCTACTCACGCTTTTTGAATACACATTCTTTATGAGATTTATGTATTTTTCATGTATGTCGTTATTTTTAAGTGCTTCCCATATAGATGTATGTGTAATACTGTCGAAAGCTTTTGAATAGTCAACAAATGCTACATAAAGAGGTTTATTAAATTCCTGGTATTTCTCTATTAGTTGGTCCATTGTGTGGATATGGTCACTGGTTGAATAGTTCGGACGAAACCCTGCTTGTTCCATTGGTTGGTTTTTGTCTATGTTCGGTGCTATTCTGCTAAGTAAGATCGACGAAAACAGCTTATATACAGCCGATAACATACTAATAGGCCTGTAGTTACCTATGTCTAATGGGTTTCCTTTCTTGTAAAGTAGTACTATGTGTGAAAGACCCCATTGTTCTGGTATTTGTTCGGATTCTAAAATCCGGTTAAAGAGTGTTGTCAAGTATGGGATTAGAATCCGTTCTCCGATTTTTAATGATTCATTAGTCAGATTATCTGGTCCTGGACTTTTTTCTGTTTTCAGTGTTTTTATGTGTCTGAATACTTCCATTTCACTTATTGGGTCTATTGTTTGTTGGGTTTGTTCTTTGTCTTCTCCTTTTTTGTATTTGCTTTCATCAGTGACCAATTCCTCTCCTGGAGACTTTCTGTAGAGGCTTCTATAGAAGTCTGTAGCGCACCTGAGAGCATCTTTCCTGTTTCTTGCCTTGCTCTGACCGTCCCCCAGGCTCTGAATCCATATTTTATGTGTTGACAGTTCTTTGTTGGCTCGTTTTGAACTTCGAAACGTTGTGAGGTTTTTTTCGATGATTGTCTTTCTATAAGTGTTGTAGTCTTCTCTGATAGCATTTTTTGTTTTTTTAAATAATTGTTTTAATTCATTTTTCTCTTCCTTTGTTTTGTTTTTTTGTAGTATTAGTTTCCCACGTCTAGCTATTAGGTCCAACGTTTCAATAGTCAGTATTTTGTGTTCGTGGGTTTTTGTTTTGTTTTCGAGTTTGAGACTTTTTGTTATTAGCTGTTCTAGTTGGTAACTTATAGTTTGTATGTCATTTTCGGTTTCTAAGATTTTGTCGAGTGATTTAGAGTATTTTTCTAGGTTTTGAGTGTAAGTTTCTCTTTCGGTTGTAGTTTTAAGTAGGCTTGTTGATACTTTGAATGATTTTCGACTAATTTTGGGTGTTTGAATCATTAGCGAACATCTGAGCATTCTGTGGTCTGATGGAAAATTGGCTGAATTGAGTACTTCCACATTAGCTACAGACTTTGGAATGTTGGTCAAAATATAATCGATTTCGTTTCTTGTTGTCTGGTCGGGCGATATCCATGTCCATCTGCGGGATTGCTTCTTTTTGAAAAATGTGTTCATTATGGACAGTTTGTACTCGTTTGCATACTGTATAAGGCGTTCTCCCCTGCTGTTTCTTCTTCCATATCCAAATTTTCCCATTATCATGTTTTCTTCTGGTTTTGGTTGCCCGATCTTCGCATTGAAATCACCGACCACGAACATGTGTTTGTCTGATAGCTCTTGTGCTTTCTTTAGGTTGTTGTAAAACCTTACAATTTCTTCTTCGCTTGAGCTTACAGTGGGTGCATACGCTTGGATTATGGTAAGTGCCAATTTTTCGAATTTAAGTTTTAGGATTGCGACTCTTTCAGATATTCCTTGGAAGTTTATTATATTATTTTTGAACATTTTCTTTATCAGGAAACCTACTCCATGCAGGCCTGCTGTTTCGCCTATATAACATAGGATATAGTTTTCATATTCTTCGATCTTTTGGCCCATTCTTCTGGTTTCTGCTAGTCCTATAATGTCCCAGTCTATATTTTCTATGGAGTTGTTTAGCTCTAGTAGTCTTTCTCTTGTTGATAATGATCTTACATTGTACGTGCAGATTTTTAGTTGATGTGTTGTATTCAATTTGATTTTTCTTTCTTTTTCATCGTTGTTTGATGGAGGGTAAAATAAAACTTTTACCAAACTTCAAGTAAACTGTGCCAGAGGCCATTGTCGCGAATGATTTATTACTTTTAGGAAAATTTGAATAATTCAGACCTCCGTTAGATATTTTACTAGCACCAAATAAGTTTTCGGATACAAGAAAGTTTAAATGTATTTTATGTACAGTTTGGACAAACCGACCGAACCCGACCATGCGGTGAGTTGGGAGATGAAAGAAGTGACCGAACCAATGAATTATTACTATATTAAAATAGAAACCTACCCATGTTTTGGCAAAAAGATGACACATAATAGATACTTTTGAATCCGCAAAGAAGGAACAGACTGTTAAAATACTTATGTCTGGACCCGTTTTGGGATCGGTTCGGGTAGTTTTAATGGATCCCAGTATTTCAAAATACTTCACAAAAAAAAAACATGTTGTAAATATCTTCTCTAGGTTGATGTTCTCGTCAACCTAGAGTATTTACACGGTTAGAATACTTTATTTTTTTGCATAGCAACATTGCTGAGCAAAAAAAACGATTGTAACCGTAATTATTCACGCCTTTGGGGGTAGGCGGCATAGAGTATAGTAATATAGATTGTAGGCGGTATCCTCGGCGGCATCCTTACGTACTTCTTTTGCTTCATTATCTTTTTTTTTAATACTAATTAGGCTTGTGTTTGGCCTCAAATCACTTGCCATGAAGCAATGATGCGGCCTAGGGTGGAGCACGCTTGCCTAGAAGAAACGATTTATTCGAACTTTGAAGACATCCAGATTAATTTCTTTACTAACCCTGTTTATTTTCTTTTCCTCAGGTAATGTGTTCGTGATAGCAGCCATAATAATCGAGAGGAACTTGCAGAACGTTGCCAACTATCTGGTCGCGTCTCTTGCGGTCGCAGATTTGATGGTCGCGTGTCTTGTCATGCCGCTCGGAGCGGTCTATGAGGTGAGAGAAAACCTAACATGACATAATATCACACCTGTAAGCCCAAAAGGCTAGGCAGATATGTATCAGACACTAATTGGCTGACATTATTACTGAAATGAATCTTTTGGCGCGGCTGTAAGGCGGAATGGTTTTATTTTTCAAATAATCACGTTTTAAATAAACTTTTTTTTTATTTGCCATCAACCGGGCGCAACATTAGAAAAACAAAAAAAAAACACTGTTTGACTCGGGTATCCAACCCCGGAGCGTTACTTACTTGCTTACACCTAATACATTCATGATAAATGTTATTATCATCATTTTCCCACACTTGTCCCATGTTTCTCGGGGCCGGCGAAACACGTTTTTTTTCTTTCATTCTCCCCTGTTAGCTGTTAGTATGTTTTCCTAAACATAAGATAGAAAATTCATATGATAATATTATGTAAGGTTGCTGCAGTACAGTCTGCTCTATTAGTTAAGTGGTCGGATTGCCACTCACACTGCCATGTGGTCCTAGATTGGATTCCCAGGTCGGCCAAAATGTATTATTTTTGTCCATCAATAATTCCTCGGAATCCAGATTTCAGAGATAAATAGTAAAAAGATTAGATTGGATTTGAACATAAGTGGTGCATTAATAGTGTACGACATAGCTGTGCTTTCGGAGAATAGGTACAGAAGAAAGAAAGTAGGAAATAAAATTGGAATAGGAATTAAAGGTACAAGTATGATGTTTTGTAAGTATGTTTTGCAAGACAGTGATTGGATGTCCATGGATCTTTTCGCGCTGTATGACATTATTGTTGGTTAATATTTTTGTGCAATTGTGCAATGTTAAAAAATAAAAACCCTGCCAAGTGCGAGTCGGATTCACACACGAAGGGTTCCGTACCATTATTTATAAAAACGAGTAAAAAAATCACGTTTTTGTATGGGAGCCCCCTTAAATATTTATTTTATTCTGTTTTGAGTATTTTTTGTTATAGCAGCAACATAAATACATAATATGTAGAAATTTCAACTGGGGTAGCCAGTTGAAATTTCTACAGATTATGTATTTCCATTTATCACGGTTTATGAGATACAGCCTGGTGACAGACGGACGGACGGACGGATAGCGAAGTCTCAGTA
Organism: Cerastis leucographa; assembly: GCA_963082945.1. NCBI lineage: Eukaryota > Metazoa > Arthropoda > Insecta > Lepidoptera > Noctuidae > Cerastis > Cerastis leucographa. The sequence continues at coordinate 3,213,235 of OY720361.1, forward strand.
ATAGGGTCCCGTATGATTCTTTGGGTACGGAACCCTAAAAACAAGCTGGCTGCGTTAGTTTCGATTAATAAGTCAAAAGATCCACGTCCAACTTTATGCGGCACGTATTTGTAATGAAGAATTATGTCATAATGGGTCTCGTCATGGTTGCTTAGTAACTTGAGGAAGCAGACTCCGTAGTCGCGTGCCTTGTCATGCCGCTTAGTAATTAGACCAGTAGGTACTCAAACAAGCGACAAGGCATATATCACAGAATTTGTATAGAGTCAATGTGGATGAGACAAAGCGCAGTGACGCATGATAGTGACAAGCTATGTACAGTCACGGACTTTAATTGATGAGCCACTTGCCACTGCTCGTATTTTAGCCGTGTAATGCAAATCGGATTTATTCGGTTAGATTCGTACATAGTACGAAGTGACTACCCAAAGTCAACCAATTGCAGGTCTAGCAACCGTTACCTAGCGATAATTATTTTTAGCGTCGCCATACTAACGCGTGGCGTCCAATATGACATTCATGACAATTATTCCATTCACCAAAAAAGGAAATAATCCTGTCTGACATCATTCATTTCAACTGTTTGAAACCTATCCAACGTTTTCAGAAATAAAGAGTATTTAATGAGCTCTTATTCAAAAGAGGTCAGTAGGGAAAAATAGATTGGATAAAAGTATGTAACATTTTATAGATTTTTCATAGACAACTTACTAGTAATTCTTCAAATACTATGGATAAGACTATTTCCGATTATTAGTAATATGTCATCTTGTTTACGAGCATGCGGTTTGGGTTCGTGTTTAATCGTGTAATCTCGTGAACGTATAAAACTGCAAAAACGGAAAGTTCGAAAGTGGCTTATCAATTAAAGTCCGCGACTGTACTACGACGCTCACTGACTGTCGACCACTATCACCCTTATTACACAGCGTATAAGGGTGAAAAGTGCCAGTTAATTATTTTTGAAGCTTTCCTTTAAATATACGAAAGAAAATTAATCTTTTTAGGGTTCCGTAGCCGAATGGCAAAAAACGGAACCCATACAGATTCGTCATGTCTGTCTGTCTGTCTGTCCGTCCGTATGTCACAGCCACTTTTTTCCGAAACTATTAGCTGACACTTGGTAGGTAGATGTATTCTGTAAACCGCATTACGATTTTTATAAAAAAAAAAATATATATATAGATTAAGGATATCCCCTATATATATACACACGGAACTGGAAACTAAACAAAAAACCATCAAACCTATGCGTGCGGGGTGTCTATAGATAGGTCTTTAAAAATGACATTGAGATTAATAACACCATTTTTTTTCAAAATCAATCGTTTGAAAAATAGACACTTCGAAACTGGTAAAACGTGTTTAACCCCCCCTAATTTCTAAAGTAAGAGGAGAAAAATCTGAAAAAATATTGGGATGTAGAACGTGAAAAAAACTTTCGACGAAAATTGGTTTCAATAAGATGTGATATTTAGTTTTTGAGATATGCGACTTTTTCACCAAACTGCAGCAGTAACTTTATTTTTCATTAACTTACTATGAAAAACAAATTTAGTTTTGCGGTAGAGTGGAAGATTACTAATGAATGGCCGTTGAAAATATTGTTATAAAATTGTTTGGGGCTATGGTACCCTGTGTCGGACGTTTTTGTTTTAAAATAGTTTGGCGTATCCAAAGAACATAATTGCCATTACTTAGGTACATAAAAATATATAAGTATGTCAATATTATAAAATGCTTTATGTAAGTTGTTTGGAACATCATCATCATCATCATCATTAGCCTATAATGTTCCCACTGCTGGGACACAGGCCTCCTCTCTATGAGAGGGAGTAGGCTATAATCCACCACGCGGGCCCAGTGCGGGTTGGTAGATGTCACATGTCTTCGAATTTTTAGTTCTAAGACATGCCGGTTTCCTCACGATGTTTTCCTTCACCGTTTTTGAGGGCAGCGGTGATGAAATAAATTACACAAAGTAATGCACCTGCCTGGGTTCGAACCCACGGCTTACTGCTCGTAAGTCGGGGCTGCCACCACTGGGCCACCGCTGCTCTCTCTTGTTTGGAACATTTTATTCTAATTAAGAACACAACGAAAATGGTTCAACATGAAAAATGGTATTTTTAACCCCCGACCAAAAAAGAGGCTTGTTATACGTTTGACGTGTGTTACTGTATATCTGTGGACCTGTTTATCTGTGTGTCTGTCTGTCGCATGGTAGCTGCTAAACGGATAAACCGATTTTGATAAAATTTGTTTCGTTTGAAAGGTATTTTAATCGGGACGTTGGCGTTAAAGACAGACAAAACTTGTATATCTCATTTAATTCAAAAACACATTCAAAAATAAAACTCCCGTTAAAAAACGTTAACCCAAAAACTTTTAATCCTTGAATTAACAAACACGTAACAAACAGTAGGCAAACAAACATTTGTGCAAATGTTCCGCCAACTAGTTGATGTGTAATTTCCCAAGTTGATATTGTTAGGTGTAGTGTAGGTACACGCGTTACTTGCATGCATGAGAGCGTTTGCCCCAAGGTAGGTAAAAGCCTTACACCATTTCGTTTAAGTGGTCGAGTGGTTGAAACATAAAGCTGTGTTGTTTCATGGCAAAATTGAGGAGCTCGTGACCAAATAACTACAGCCGCCCGGGTCGATCTTTAAGGTTAATTTGTGCTTGCCGAGGTTAGTCCGTGGATGGGTGACCATTATTACATACCGAGTTTACCATGCCTCGGAAAGCACGTTAAGCCGTTGGTTTCGGCTGTCATTTGTAGATCTTTGACAGTCGTTACGAGTAGTCAGAAGCTAAAAGTCTGACATCCTGTCTTACTAAGGGGTATCGTATTACCCAGTTACTGGGTTGTGGAGATCAGAAAGGCAGTCGCTTCATGTAAAATACTGGTACTCAGCGGCTTCTGGTTAGACTGGAAACCGACCCCAAGATAGTTTGGGAAAAGGTTAGACAGATAATGTTTCATGGTAAAATTATGTTGTTTATGGACATAGTTTAGCAGCTAACACGGCCGCTCGGGATAGCGCTTGTATACAAAACTGCGATGCGACGTCGCATCGTAAAAATCTGCAAGCTGAAACAGTACAAACAGTAAGGCGATTAACACACTGCCACGCACCACGCAACGTAGGTGCGTGAATGCAGATTTTAACGTTGCTTGTAAGTATCTCCGCACGCACAGTCCAACACACATAAAATGCATCCACGCGCGTTCATTCAGTGCGTTGACACGCAACATGCAGTGTGATAATCGCCTTAGAGTTCCTTCTGCGTTGCGAACTCACATAGCGCCGATTCGCAGGTTTGTGTACAAGCCCTTAAAAACTGCCGTTTAGGACGATCTTTAGTTAAAGCCGCACTTACCTAGGTTAGTCCGCGGCTGGGTGACCACCCATCACATACAGAGTTTCCTCCGTGTCTCGGAAAGCACGTTAAGCCGTTGGTCCCGGCTGTCATTTGTAGATCTTTGACAGTCGTAACAGATAGTCAGTGGCCCGAAAGTCTGACAACCAGTCTTAACATAGATATATATTATGATGATACATCATATCATCAGCGCAACGGTGGCCCAGTGGTGGCAGCCCCAACTTACGAGCAGTAAGGCGTGGATTCGAACCCAGGCAGGCGCATTACTTTGTGTAATTTATTTCATCACCACTGCCCTCAAAAACGGTAAAGGAAAACACGTCATGTCCTAGAACTAAAAATTCGAAGACATGTGACATGTACCAACCCGCACTGAGCCCGCGTGGTGGATTACAGCCCACTGCCTCTCATAGAGAGGAGGCCTGTGTCCCAGCAGCAGGAACATTATAGGCTGATGATGATGATGATCGTATCATCCAGCTAACTGGACTCTGGAGGTCAAATAGACTTGCCTTGGCTGGGTGAATAGTTACTGAGGCACTCCATGAAAAATTCTAGTATTCAGCTGCATCTGGATAGACGGGAAGCCGACCCCAACATAATTGGGGAAGGGCTAAGCAGATGATGAATTAGTGTGATCTATTTTTTTTGCATACGATTCTGTACTTAATATACTCCTGGGAGAGGGCACTGACTCCTGTAACACATATCCATCACCTAGCACAGGAGTCAGTGACTTCACACAATATTGTAACTTCTTTCTTGTGTAATAAAGATTATTATTATTATCTCTGTGACTCGTGATCATCACTCTATTTTATCTATCTCTTTAGATAAAACATTATTTTTATTGTACTTCAACATTTTAGCAAAGCTTATTTATCAAACCTCAATATTTAAGGCAAATCGGCAACGAGTTGCTACTTAAAATACCCTTCTTTCCTTTATTATTCCAAAGAAACAACCACAAGAACTAAAACAAACCAAAGAACATTTCAATTCAGACGTAATAATACTTAATTGGCAAAAAACTTTCCTCTTAAAACCCGAAATTGAAAGAGTTTAAATATTAAAATAGTAATTCTGTAACTGTGGGTAAGAAAACCCGCAGAAAATTTTGAAACTAATCAGTCGCTTTAAATAATTGAACGTTAAGTTTTGGGTATATTTATGGTCCAGACAATTTACGAAGGTGGAGCCAGTGTCAGGTGTGAGACTTGAATAAATTAGAGGCATCGTCTAGTGCTGGTCTGCATTAATACATACGATAGATATAAGTTACAATGGAGGAGTTAGTTGCTAAATAATAATAAACCCACGGGTCAATCTTTAAGGTTAAGCCGTGCTTGCTGAGTTTGGTCCGTGGACGTGACCATAAAATTACATACCGAGTTTCCTCCGTGCCTCGGAAAGCACGTTAAGCCGTTGGTCCCGGCTGTCATTTGTAGATCTTTGTCAGTCGGTACGAGTAGTTAGAAGCTAAAAGACTGACATCCAGTCTTACTAAAGGGTATCACCCAGTTACTGGGTTGTAGAGGTCAGATAGGAAGTCGCTTAATGTAAAATACAGATATACTGGTACTCAGCTGCATCCGGTTAGATTGGAAGCCGACACAAAGAGAGTTTGGGAAAAGGCTAGGCAGATGATGATAGATATAAGTTACTATGTTTGCTCTGCCAACGCTGAGTTGTCAGCCTTGCTAACTATACATACATTGCCTTTGGCCATTACTGTTATTATGGTTCACGTAAAAAAAAAAAAAAAAAACTGTAAAAGTGTTTGTAAAAACACTTTTATTTTAAATTAAACGGTGTAGCATACAATAATTTATTTTCTCTACCCCTCAGGTCAGTCAAGGCTGGATCCTGGGACCTGAGCTCTGCGACATGTGGACCTCCAGCGATGTGCTCTGCAGTTCCGCATCTATTCTTCATCTCGTTGCCATTGCCACAGACAGGTAAATATAAATCATATCATAGTTCTTTCAATTCTGACACCAACGAAGTCAACAGCTACCTTATAGCAATGGAAATAAAGACCAGAATGATTCTGATGGCCTATGATGCGAGTATACGACGGAGTAGGCGGATGCTACAGTTAGTACTGGCACCATCTTAGTTCTACTCCTTATTTATGAAAGCCTATTAACTGTTTATGTGCTGTTTAATCTCAGGTCAAGCCATTTGATTTGCTGTAATTATTTGAGAACAACAGATTTTCCGATTTACAAAAGCCTTAACCATACTATTTAGGAATTTCAACAGGATTGACATAAGCTTTTCGCTTTTTTTCTCATACATTTTTGTCTTTTTCATTATTGCTATCACTGACAGGATTTTCACTCTTTGTCTAGGCTGTAATGTCTCATTTTTTTCATTATCTGCCTACTTTGTATCCCACTGCTGGACAAGAGCCTCCCCTTTCTCCTTCCATACATTTCTGTTGTGTGCGATGTCAGGTCTGCAAACATGATCAGGCGTCCTGTGTGTGACGATCTTTGCTCATCTCAGAGTACATCCTTGCATCGTGGTCTCCCCCTTCAGCCTGTTAATCTGACACGTTAACGAAAACATAACGTGATAAAGTCCAAAAGTGATCAAGGTTTTTCAAGGAGAAATGAGCCATTATATTTTCAGTATACTTCATAAAATTGTTGAAAGTTTTAGTCTAGCGTAACATCGGAAAATTTCAAAGTAGGTAGAACACTTGAATATTCTGTAACGTCGCGTAAGAACAAAGTAAGAATTTTAAAGTAGATAGGTATATAAGTTTATGAAGTTTGAACTTACTTTATAGGCTACTAGCTTTTGCATTCGGATTCGCTCCCGTTATGTACTGAAATTAACCCACGGGAACGTTTCAAATGTAGCCTATATTACTCGGGCGATGGCGATAGCGTCCCGTTAGTAAAAGAATTTTCGGAAGCGGTAAAATAGGGAAGTTTTTGAGTTTATAAAAACAAAATCAGAACAGAAAAGCTGTAACTGTGCCTGTTCGAAGAAAGTGAAAACTATATCACTGCGCCATTAAATATTCGCCAATATTGTGTACAAAATAAAATTTGAGAATTCTTTAATAAGACTTATTAATTTTTCCAGGTACTGGGCTGTGACAGACGTAGACTACATCCACATACGCAACGAGAAGCGTATCTTCACGATGATTGTGCTGGTCTGGGGGGCGGCACTGGTCGTGTCCTTAGCCCCCCAGCTCGGGTGGAAGGACCCCGACTACCTCGCCAGAATCACGCAGCAACAGAAGTGCCTCGTCAGCCAAGACCTCGCGTACCAAATCTTCGCAACAATGTCCACGTTCTACGTCCCTCTCACGGTAATCCTCATCTTATACTGGAAGATCTTCCAAACAGCCAGGAGACGCATCAGGAGGAGACGAGACCCTCCTCCTCCTAGACCAACGTCCGCAGACGGTGCCACTCCCACAGGACGACCTGTCCAATCAGCGAGGGACCGAAGATTTGTAAAGAAACGGTTCCTCAACCTAAAGAAATGCAACCAACGGACTCGCGCCGAGACGCTGGCTGCAGCATTGTTGTTAACTGAAGGTCAGAGCACCTCCACTGTTGATACGTTAGACGAAGAGCCAAGGACCACAGCGTTCACGATCAACGAGAAGGTTCCGCAGCCTTCAGTGTCCCCAGAAAAGTCTTCCTCGACTGTTACTAACGGCTCGAAGCCCGAGCGAGCCATCGTCCACGCTCCCACTCACAGGGAGAAAAAAGAGTCTCTCGAAGCGAAGAGAGAGAGAAAAGCGGCAAAGACGCTTGCTATCATTACAGGAGCATTCGTGTTCTGCTGGCTTCCATTCTTCATAATGGCGTTGGTGATGCCAATTTGCCAAACGTGTGTGATCAGTGATTACTTAGCGAGTTTCTTCTTGTGGTTAGGATACTTTAACTCGACCCTCAACCCTGTTATATACACCATCTTCAGCCCCGACTTCCGCCAAGCGTTCGCGCGCATTCTCTTCGGCACCCATAGGAGGGGCCGAAATAAAAAGTTCTAACGAAAATATCACTACTATATTATATACTATAATTGAAGCCTCGAAGGCCAAAGGACTATGTTACTCAACCTATATGTATGATATTTCGCTTTCTGTATGTTATACATACTAAGTAGATAGTGTAAATACGTTTATTCAGTGATAATATATTGTAAATAATACAAAGATATATGATAGATGATGTTGACAATTGTTTTTTTTTACGCGTTATAGTGTATGCAGCCGCGACGGGGCCGCTCGCGAGTCCTGAGCGGCCCCCCCGAGCGCTCTTATGTTGTTTCAAGTGACATTACGAAATAAATATTTAAATTATATCAGATTTCAAGGCTTTTATTCTCTCCCTTTTTTAATAAAACCCTCCTTTTATTTGAAAAAGCTCGTAAGATATTGAACGCAATTAGAAAATCCTTTAAATCTATTTTTCGTTGGCTTTGTTCTTGATCCCTTTGTGGCAATATTATGGGAGATTTTATCTTCTGTATATTTAAGGTAATCCTAAAAACTACTTAGGCGTATTTGGAAACTCATTTCTTTTCGTTGAGGATTTATTTTATTGCGTATCTTATTGGTTGTTTTATTTGAATCCCTTGAATGGATACTTTTGGGAATCCCATTGATACTCATACCGACATCTATAAATATGCAAAATAAGTTTCAAGACTTTTAATGCGAACTTCTTTGACACATGACATAAAATCACGCCTGTAATCCTGGATGGGTTGGGCACCTAATAGGTGGTGACCCAGTCCGCACCCCTATTAGGTGGTGGTGTACCTAATAGGGGTGCTGACTGGGTAAAGAAAACGACATTCTATTTTGTCCGTCAGACAGGTAATACAATAATATTAGACACGTGTTTTTTGTTTTATCAAAATATCAAAAAATTACTTAGTTAAAACTCATTAAAGTTGGAGAGTGGGGGCTCACTACGTCACAAGTAGCTATAAAACTTACCTACATATGACGTCATGCGCCACTTCAACTCGATATATCTACGTAATTTTATGACCACGTGAAAAAAGAAAAAATACACGTATTTTTTCTATTGGACACGTGTGTCCAATTCTTTTCAATAAACTACCAGACGGACAAAGAAAAAAAAATGTGATCATCCCCTATTATAGTACACCCTCATTCCGCAGGTTATATTTGAGTCCTATGGAATAGGGGTCGAGCCATCAACCAGGCACACATCCAGACTCCGTGGCTGCTACTGAGCAAATTCCTGATCGGAAACCCAATACCTCTTTGCTCGACACAGGAATCAAACCGATCTAATCTTACCTCATGCTCACCAGTCACTTCTCAAATCAAATCATTTATTGCATCCTTAATGTACACTTAACAGGTGGTCAAATGCTGCTGCGCTGCGTGTCGTGGGTTCGATCCCCGCACGGACCAAATATTTGTAAGGCCTACAGATAGTTGTTCCGGGTCTGGCTGTTTGTGTATGTCGGTTTAAATGTTTGTAAACGCACCCACGATACAGGAGAAATTCCTAGTGTGGGGAAATGTTTTTTTGTAAAAAAAAAAATAGTCACAATTATGGACGCTGTCGGGCACAGCAAGTTTTAAATAAGTAGAGAGAGGAGTTTCTGACCACTCGACCAACAAGGCAGTCAACACATTCTTCCTTAAAACGAAGGGATAAGAAATAGCCACACAATCACCGCAAAAGGTACAAGGATAAGTGATGCGGTACAATCAGATTGATTACTGTGTGACCTTTAATGACCTCTGGGAAAACCGGAAAAGTGAAGCTGCCTTTCTTGTCCTATAATTAATACGTAGTTATTTTAATTTATGTAAGTTTCGTTCGAGGTCGTTTGAATAAAGATATGTTTGTACCTTAGGATGGTGATGGACGTCTGATTTATACTTCTATACTATTATTATAAAGAGGTCATCATCTGCCTAGCCTTTTCCCAAACTATCTTGGGGTCGGCTTCCAGTCTAACCGGATGCAGCTGAGTACCAGTATTTTATCACCCCTAACACACAAACTAAAACGTAACCTCTCCAAATTAACTAAACCCTGAGCATGTAACTCTACTATTGATCAATCGTCTTCAACTACTCTCGACGTATTTAATCAATCAATCAGCTTGCAATATGTTAATGCATTCAAATCAGTTGAAAATGTTCACAACTTTGTTTCAACCCACTTCCAGTTTGTTAATTTTGCTCTCGGAGGCTATAAATCGCATATGGTTGGTAATGGACTTTTTAAACTTAAAAGTTGTTTATTTACCCCGCTTTTTGGAGCAGTATTTCTTACGTGAAATTGAGATGGTGCTTTTCAATCTTTCTTGTTTGTTTAGGATGAGATTTGTTCAGTTATAATGTTTGGTGGCTTGGGTTAATAGCGTGAGTTTTGAAGTTTCAAGAAGAATGGGCTTTTAATGAAAAGCTTACATACTTGGAGTACATTAACTTTTGATGAATTTATGCGAAAAAAAAAATTACCACTATTTCGTTCAAATCAAGCCAGACATTACCCATTGGCTACGCACGGGCGTTGCGGGACTGTTCGAAAGAGATACCGTGGCCCTGGAACACAAAGGGCTAAGAAGGAACTTTGATGGATTTTTGTCACTACAAGTCTGACACTCCGTTCCGCTCCGCACAGAGCAGGAGGGTCATTTGATGATGTCCCATCAATAAAAAAAGGTAAGGCAGAGGTTAACCTAGGAGTAAACACTTCGCTAGTTGTATTAATTTTAAACACGTTTTATTTGTCAATTCTCAATTCTATTTGATGATATCTACAAATGTTATCGTAAAAATCTATACTTAATATTATAAAGCTGAAGAGTTTGTTTGTTTGCTTGAACGTGCTAATCTCAGGAACTACTGGTCCGAATTGAAAAATTATTTCAGTGTTAGATAGCCCATTTATCGAGGAAGCATAGGCTATATATCATTACGCTACAACCAATAGGAGCGGAGCAGCAATGAAAAATGTTGCAAAAACGGGGAAAAAATGTGACGCAGACGAAGTTGCGCAGGACAGCTAGTTCTTCATAAAACTTCGGTTCATATTGTACCTATTACATAAGGTTCACAAAAACATAACATCTTGTTCACATAGACATCACGCTGACACGGGTTAGTGAACCAATAGTACACTCATATTTCCCCACTTATGTTTTCAGTCCCACTGAGCCAGGCACAAATACAAAATCGAGACTGATTAAAAAAATCCCAATATCACAAAAATGGTTAAAGTTATCGCTATCAGCAATAAGACTGCCGCTGTATCCATAGAGGAAAGAGCAATAGAACAGTGCAAAAACTTTGATTTTCTATTTTGCCATTGATAGATAAAATCGCTTCAAAAATAAGCCAAGCCCTCGGTGTCTGCACATACATACATTGGTTTGAAAAGTGAAAGAAAAACAAAACTATCTGGCATCACGACGGGGTATATGTCCTTTACTAACATTTTTTCCTCAAACCGTGACAGCTTTGAAAAATGGTTAGTGAGTGAAAACGTAGTAATGGAAGCGGTAGCGGAAAGCGAATTTTATTGAACCATGTTAAGGCCACGATAACCCGAGCGCCGTAGGCATTCATCGCTTACCCCAGCCCAAGACGAGGCGACACGAAACAAATCACGATAGGCGAGTTCAGGGCCAGACTCCAAATTGTGAAAGTTGAATGGCTCTGGTTTTTATATTACTGCAGCATTCACTTTGTGATTAATATATAACAAAGTTGAGGACTACTTTTAAGTGGTATGGGCTTTGAATACACGATTTCATAAAAAAAAACTCTATAGAAAAATACCTCAAAGTTACCTCTAAAATCCATACTTCCATACTAATATTATAAATGCGAATGTCACTCTGTTTGTTTTTTGTATTTTTGTTTGTTTGTTACCTTTTCACGACTAAACGGCAGATCGGATCTTAATGAAATTTGACAAGAAGATAGATTTTAACCTGGGGAACGACATAGGCTATATACCATCACGCTACAACCAATAGGAGCGGAGCAGCAATGAAAAATGTTGCAAAAACGGGGAAAATTTGACGCAGACGAAGTTGCGCGGGACAGCTAGTAAATTGTAAATGGATAATATTGTACAAGTAGCTTGGGACAAGGGTAGGAAGATGATGATGGTGATTTAGGGAAAATATTAAACTAAATTTTACCTGCGCCTGACACTTAAAACTTACTTGATACGCACTAACTAAAGAACTTATTCAGAAGCTGTTAGGAGTTTTAGTAACTAAAATGTTATAAAACACATTTATAAAGGGTATTAACCAACTCTTTACGAAGACGAAAGGCACTTGTTCTCCCCGACATTGCGATATTTTTTTTTTCCGGACCACTTCTTCCAGTTACGGTGATATTGGAGGTCGTAGACCCAACTTTTACCTGCGAACCTTCTAGTTACGGATATATTGGAGGTCGCAGACCCAACTTTTACCTGAGAACCTTCCAGTTACGGAGATATTGGAGGTCGCAGACCCAACTTTTACCTGCGAACCTTCCAGTTACGGAGATATTGGAGGTCGCAGACCCAACTTTTACCTGAGAACCTTCCAGTTACGGAGATATTGGAGGTCGCAGACCCAACTTTTACCTGAAAACCTTCCAGTTACGGAGATTGGTGATGCGGATGCGGTTAAACAAAAATGCGGGAAAAAATATATGAGCGGAGGAGTTAAGATACGCCAAATAAAAACCCAATCAGACAAGCGTTAAAGAAAAGCAATCAACTCACCATGCAATGCCGCCACGATGTCCTGAAGCTTCTTCTTAGGGACAGCGAGCCCAATGCACATGCACAAGCGGTAGATAATCGTCTTCAGTATGTGTGATGGTCGCGGAAGGTGGCGAGAGCAAGCGAGGGTTATAGGTTTTTTGTTGGCACGGAAGAACAAACAAAATTAGGATTTAAAAATGGCGGTGCGTGGCGGCGTGGCGTCCGGCGCGGTGGCGGCGCGGAGCGGCGACTTTACTGAACGGCGAACGATGTACAACTGGCTCACTCCGAATATGCGCGCGAGCAATGAATGAGTGAATGCAATCTTCACCGCCGTCCAATTGAATGATATTGGCGCAACCATCCTCCCCCCTTTGGAAATCCGTAGGATTTTCGAAACAAAAAGGAAAGGATAAGGAAGGGATCTTAAGTTAAAGCTGAGCGAAATCAAAGGCATTGACGTAAAGTTAAAAGTTACAAGAGATGAACATTGAAGGTGTGGGTTAAATTACAAATATACAAATTATACTAAAGGTTAACGAATTATAACTGTGCTAATCGGTGGATTAAGTTTAAATTATTGCGAAGGAAGGGGGCACAACTTAACGACGGGGCGTTTGAAAGTCCCTGCTGTAGTGCGTACTAATGCGACTCGCACGATTCCATCTTTACCCGGAAATACTTGCTCAGCAATGCCAGTAGGCCAGCGAAGCGGCGGTGAATAATCCTGGTGGATGAGAACAAGTAAACCTGGTTTAATAGGTACAGCAGGAGTATTCCATTTTTGCCTCAGTTGAAGTGTATGCAAATAATCTACATGCCATTTTTTCCAATAGCTTTGGCAAAAAAACTTTTAGACAGTTTATCTAAAAGTTTTTTCCTATTATGAAGGCTCACAGATGCGTCCACCTCATAAGCAGGCAACGACTGCAAAGGAGTTGTGTTTAAAAAATGCGCAGGAGTTATAATCGTATGCGGCTGGTCTGACAGCGCACATAATGGGCGAGAATTTAAGACGCTCTCAATTTGAGTTAATACTGTCAACAATTCCTCATAGCACAGTAATTGTTGCCCTATGCAACGATATAAATGAGTTTTTATACATTTTATGTTACTTTCCCAAATTCCTCCTCAGTGGGGTGCGCGAGCAGGGATATTACGCCATGTTATTTTACGATTATTTAATTCAGTTTGAAATGCGGTAGATGTATCTTTAGAAGAAAGGAAAATATATAACTCGTCCAATTGACGCTTTGCACCGATGAAATTTGTCCCGTTATCGGAATAAAGAACAGATACTGGACCTCGCCTAGACAGGAAACGCTTGAAAGCGTCAAGAAACGTTTCTGAACTCAAGTCTGAGGCAATTTCAATATGTATGGCTTTGGTAGTCAAACACACGAAGAGACAAATATACGCCTTACGGCTTTTAACGCCCCTCTTTCGCGTGATAGTAATATTTATAGGACCAGCGTAATCAACGCCAGTGTGAGTGAAGGCCTTAGCTTCTTGCACTCGAGAAGGGGGTAAACTTGCCATCATAGGCGTAGGATGAGAGGGCGCAACTTTAAAGCAGAAGTTACATTGGCGTATGCGTTGCCGAATAATATTTCGAGCGGAAATGATCCAATATCTTTGCCTTAATAAAGACATAAGAAGATGTGAACCGGTATGACAATTGGATCGATGACAATCATCTATTAGTAAATCGACTATGTGATGTCGACGGGGAAGCAACAATGGATGCCGACTCTCATAAGGTATATGAGCATTTGTCAGTCGACCACCGACGCGGAGCAGTCCGTTGTCATCAACAAACGGATCGAGCTTTCTCAAAGAAGGCGAAGGTAATCTACCCTTTTTAATATTTTTTATTTCATCAGCAAAGTGTTTGCTTTGTAACTCGCGAAGAATCAGGAGTTCAGCGGTTTCAAGGTCAGAGACCTGAATTACCAGAGCAGGAGGTAACTTACGTAGAAAGCGCAAGACATATACCAGAATGCGTAATAATTTTTTCCAAGACGAGACTCTGAGAGCTAGCTCCAGAAGTATCGAAGTATCCAAATCAGGAATGACTGTTAGAGTAACAGAACTCTTTGCTTCAGGTATAAAACTTTCAACACAGGACGGTTTGAATGGTGCAATTGGCCATTCAGCGGGTGGATGGCAAATCCAAGGTGGACCGTGTCACCACAGCGGATGATTAATGAGTCGCGAGGGTAATAAACCTCTTGATAAACAATCACTGGGATTTTCTATCCCACTTATGTGAAAAAAGCGGTCAGGAGATAAATTTTCCTGTATCTCAGTCACACGGTTGGCTACGAATACTTGCCACCGGTGTGGAGATGAATGAATCCACGACAGAGCGATCGTAGAATCACTGAAAGCGAAAATCTCTTTTATAGAATAGCGAGTATCAAAGACCGTATGTACTTGTTTGACAAGCTTCGACAGAAGTAGCGAGGCGCACAATTCAAGCCTTGCCAGCGAAACAGTCTTTAGCGGAGCCACTTTGGACTTAGCGCATACTAAATGAATTGATATATTACCGTTGGGGTTCGTTACGTGCAGGTATAGGACGCAGCCGTAAGCCTTCATACTAGCATCTCCGAAGCCAAGCAAATTTACTACACAGCCGGCAGCGACACCTAAGTGGCGGGGTATTTTTAAATTAGCTAATAACGGTAATTCAGATTTGAGTTTAACGAAACATTCAGTAATGATTTCCGGAGGCTCTTCATCCCACCCCACCTTAGCAAGCCAAAGATCCTGTATTAGAAGTTTTGCGTCATCCTGACAGGTGCGACGAACCCTAGCACGTCAAATAGGCGAGCAATAGTAGACAATATAGCGCGTTTAGTGTTACAGGTAGTCGCGGAGGATGTGGCGAACGAGAACACATCAGAAGTAGGTATCCATTTTAGACCTAAAACCTTCAGTGTGTCATCATCATCTGTGAACTCGATCACAGCACGATACGACTCCGGCAAGTGAGCGAGAAGTTCCGATGAGTTGCTTGCCCATTTGACGAGATCAAATCCACCGACCTTGAATAAAGCGAGCAGCTCGTCTGCTAAAAGAGTACCCTCTTCGACAGAGGGTACAGAAGTAGTTAAATCGTCCATGTACAGTTCTCTTATGGCGACATCTGCCGCGAGAGGAAAGCGTTCGCGATAGTCCTCCGACAATTGACGGATGGTACGCATCGCCAAAAATGGACTCGAGCGGAGGCCAAAAGCCACAGAGTTAAACTGGAAAATACGAATACTCTCGGTATCGTTAAAGCGATATAATATTTTTTGATATTTACGATCATTATCTGACAATAAAATTCTAAGATACATTTGACGTATATCAGCGGTAATTGCTACCTTAAAATATCTAAAGTTAAGCAAAATCGAAAATAAGTCTGCCTGCAAATTAGGCCCTGTATGCAACAAGTCGTTGAGCGACTTGCCACTATCAGTTTTAGCGCTTGCATCTAAGACGATGCGGGTTTTTGTTGTTGACTTGTCAGGCCGTACAACAGCGTGGTGCGGGATGAAGTAGCCTTCATTTATAGCGGACAATGAATAAGGTATTTCAGAAAGATAACCCTTATCTATATAATCATTAATTACATCGTTATAAGCTTGACGTAAAGCGGGAAGCGAATGAAGCTTGCGCTCTAGCGCAGACAATCTACGCTGAGCGTGAATGTAGGAGTTACCTAAAGACTTAGTTTCACCCTTAAAAGGTAACGACACAACATATCGCCCACATGAATTTCGTGAAACGGTCGATTTATAAAAATCTTCACATTCTTGATATTCCGGACCTTTTTTGTTAACAGTAGGTACTTCCTCTATTTCCCAGAATTTTAAAATTATATTATTTAAATTATCTACTAACGGGCCGAAGGACCAGGCTACACTGTTATGGTTGACAGAAGGTACCTCACCCATGACAATATAGCCAAGCGTGGTTTCTAAAGCATGAGGTATGGAGCGAGCGCTGACCGCAGAATCAGCTGATTGAGAGGTAGATGCTGGTATAACCCTTTTCCCGAGCAAAACAAATGCGAACATTTGCGTACCAAGAATCGCGTCTATATTCCCAGGCACATCCCAGCATTCATCTGCAAGCGGTAAACTCTTGAACTGATCCATCGCGGACCTTTGTACCGCGCGAACTGGTAACGGATCAGCTATATGATCAATCACTAACATTGTCAATTCGTATTGAGCGTCACTTACGAGCGATTGTATTGTAAGCGACACGTAACCCTTAATGGGAGTGGAAATCGTACCTACTGATTTTAAGGATGAGTTAACAAGCGGTTTAATATTTAGTTTTAATTTTTTACAACATGCGAGGGTGATAAGATTATTTTGAGAGCCACTGTCTACTAAACATCTTATAACAAAGCGTTTTCCATTTATCGGAACATAAACTTGAGCCGTTGGTAAAACAACGGACGTATTCAACTGGTCACAAGCTAAATCTATATTGTTACGCGACGTCAACGCGATCGAGATATTAGAATTAGTACATTCATTCAACTCGGCGCACGAAGATGTCACGACCGGCGGCGCGGCTGAGTTTACATGCATACACACTGACTGAGCGCCGCTATCCAGTGCGCTTGCACCCGGCAAGGACGAGGCTCCTAATACGTTATGTTGTGATTGTTGGGAGGTTAAATCGCGATTATTTAAATGCAACAATGAATGATGCTTTTTGCTGCAATGTTTACAAGTGTTTGTAGAACCACAATAAAAGGTGGTATGTTTATTACTAAAACAATTGATGCACATTTTATTATCTTTAATGCACTTAAAGCGATCTTTCACATCCAATTTTTTGAATTCTGAACACTCGTATAAATGAGTATGTTGCGAGTTTTTACAAAAATTACAAGCGGGTACATTAATATTAGTAACCTCCTTTTCTGTTAATGCGAAGGTATGCGAAGTTTTCGATACAGATGAACGCGGCCGATTTTGTAAGTTAGTACCCTGATTAATTTGAGGTGATGTGTTCTGACGAACAGCAGGTGTTCGTTCAAGAACTTTGATGTGATGCCTTATGAAATTTATTAAATCATCACTTGTAGGTAAATCTTTGTCGCGGACGGATAACTCGAAGCTTTGTAGTATCTGAGTATCTAACTTTTTTAAAACGAGCTGAGTAAATATGAAATCGGATAAATCGCTAATGTCTAACTGTCTTAACGCGGACCAAGATGAATGAACCCTTTCAATAAAATTATTTAATTGACCGGGTGAACCCGAGGTAGGTTTTATGTCGAGTATATTATTTAAGTACATAGATCCAAGTAACCTGTTGTCTTGGTACTTTGTCACTTACGAATTCCATATCGTAAGATAGTTAGATGCATTAGGAACTATTCCCGCGAATACATTTTTTGCGCTGCCATTTAATTTACTAACTAAATACTGTACACGCTGATCATCAGTCAGATTTTTATTATAATGAACGTTCGTTTTAAAGCATTGATAAAAGAGGGGCCAAGTTTCTGGCTGGCCAGAAAAACTTGTTAATTCCAATGGCGGTAGGCGGCAAAAGTAAGATTCGACCGCGGGCTTAGCTGCGTTCGCGCGGTTAGCGTTAGACTCGATTAATAAGTTATTACGTACATATTGAATTCCTGAAAATAACGTTTCGAAAGAACTCCAATTACTACAACTTATTTCATAATCAGGGTCTATTTCTAACAATAATGTATTATGTTGATCACAAAGATCGTTAAAGTTATTATATAATTTTTCGATATTCGAAGAAGCGGCTAGAAATTCATGTTTACTTCTAGTATCAATATTTGAAGGAGTTATTCTCTTTGCAATCTTGAATAAGTCATTGATTTTTTCGAAAATAGTTTCTTTTTTTGCAATGATAATTTTCAATTTTGCTTTCGACGCCATTTTGTGGCGTCACCTAAGTTCCCGGTATTCGAGTTAGAATTTATAGAAAATGTGCTATTTATGGATTATTGAACAAGTAAACTATATTATTGATATTTAAAAACGTTAAACTGAATAATATATGGGATCTATTCACTCGCTACGTCGATAAGTCAGTCGAAGCACGGCACGTGTCACGTGGCTTCTTTGTTTAGATAAAGGTGCGTAATTTACTTGAAAAGCACAGTTTTAAACGTAATTATTTAGGGATTACTTAGGTAGGGAGATAGGGAATTATTTTTAAAAGGTATGTACTGGCTCAGTCCGACTCGAATGGACCAAAAATTATGGTGATGCGGATGCGGTTAAACAAAAATGCGGGAAAAAATATATGAGCGGAGGAGTTAAGATACGCCAAATAAAAACCCAATCAGACAAGCGTTAAAGAAAAGCAATCAACTCACCATGCAATGCCGCCACGATATCCTGAAGCTTCTTCTTAGGGACAGCGAGCCCAATGCACATGCACAAGCGGTAGATAATCGTCTTCAGTATGTGTGATGGTCGCGGAATGTGGCGAGAGCAAGCGAGGGTTATAGGTTTTTTGTTGGCACGGAAGAACAAACAAAATATGGATTTAAAAATGGCGGTGCGTGGCGGCGTGGCGTCCGGCGCGGTGGCGGCGCGGAGCGGCGACTTTACTGAACGGCGAACGATGTACAACTGGCTCGCTCCGAATATGCGCGCGAGCAATGAATGAGTGAATGCAATCTTCACCGCCGTCCAATTGAATGATATTGGCGCAACCAGAGATATTGGATGTCAAAGTTCCAACCTTTTCACAAGTTTTTTAAAAAAACCTAGTTTTTAAGGTTAGAACTTTACTTTAAATGCGTTCCTGACCTGTTTACTTATCAGTTAGTAAATCCATCAGCACAATGTTTTGAGAGTAAAACGTTATTTTCACCCCAAAACAAAAAGTCGTTTCCCAGCAATTATTTTTCAGTAGAGTTACTTAATTTGATGTACAGAATGCTTGGTTGACGGCGTCATGAAGGGTCAGTTTACGCTTTGTATATTTATTATTAACTTGATAAGTATGAATCTGAAAACAGTATGAAAAAGTTTTGATTTACATTTATTTGATCGCGCGTATAAAGTAATGTAAACGGTCACATTGGGGTGCGTGACACCCTGCTCATTAGAAAATACAAAATACATGCTAACACGATCACTGCTCGATACTTGATCGTATAAGACACGTGCTATTATGAAGTTAACTTCAGTATATACATATATGTATTAGTATGTACCTATTTATGTATATCACTTTATGTTAGCTAAATGGTATTTTTCCTATTTATTTATTTTTTGTAGTCAACCACAATGCTGTCCTTTTTGACCGAAAGTTTGACTGGTAGAGAATGCCTGGTGGCATTAAGTCCGCCTATTTATCATTAATGTACGTGAAGTTTAAATAAATAAAATAAATAAATAATAACACGTAAATTCAGAATTTAAAAGTCCCATACTAACCTTTGTTGCCATCACGGGAATAGCCTGGATAAGGCTGGCACAAGAACGTGCAGCTTGGCAGAAGCAAAGAGAGGCTAAAACCCAGCACTAGGAGAAGTCGGGCTGTGGATGGTAATGACGAAACCTTCAAATATGCTCTGGGGTGTGTAGCGGAGTTTCCTCCGTGCCTCGGAAAGCACGTTAAGCCGTTGGTCCCGGCTGTCATTTGTAGATCTTCGACAGTCGTTACGAGTAGTCTGAAGCTAAAAGTTTGACTAAGGGGTATCGTATCACCCAGTTACTGGGTTGTGGAGGTCAGATAGGCAGTCGCTTCATGTAAAATACTGGTACTCAGCTGCATCCGGTTAGACTGGAAGCCGACTCCAGATAGTTTGGGAAAAGGCTAGGCAGATGATGTGTGTTTGTGGCACCACGCGACCATATTTTTAGATAAGTAATAGAAGACAAAGATTGATGTAAGTAGTTTATTAGTCGTACGGTTGTTATTTACCTTACAACTAGAAAAATACTAATAGCAACCTTTGTCTTTTATTCTCTTCAATAACGTTTTTTTTTATTATCAATAGGCTCGCGCTTGACCACTATTTCACCTGATGGTAAGCGATGATGTGGTCGACGGTGAAGCACGCTTGCCTAGAAGAAACCTATTCACTCTTGACTTGAAGACCCCCAGATTGTAGCTATCGGGAAACACAGACTCCAGCAGGGAATTCCACTCTTTAGCGGTACGCATAATAAAAGTATTCCCAAAATGCTTAGTGCGTTTACACCTCCGTTCGCCCTCTTTAAGGTATAATAATAATAATAAAGCCCCTTTATTCTGACCACGTTCATGAATACATAATTATCTTTTTGATTTTTATAAAATATCCCGTAGATCAGTGTGCCTCTTGGCATAGGCCTCCTCTAACGATTTCCACTGGGTTCTGTCTCGCGCTACTCTTCTCCAATGTCGTCCAGCCGTGAGCTTTAGGTCGTCTTGCCATCTGATTTGTTGGCGACCTCTTTTTCGTTTGCCGTCCCTGGGGTACCAGTCTGAAACTATTGTGCTCCATTTGTTTTGTGGGTCTCTTATCATGTGACCGGTCCATCTCCACTTCTGTAGGTCTATCCGAGTAAGTATGTCTGCTACTTTTGTTATTTCTCTTATTTTGCTACTTCTCACTTTGTCCTGTTTCTTTATTCCTGTCATACTTCTCTCCATGGCTCTTTGGCAGCGTTCCAGTTTTTCTCTGTGGTGTTTGGTGAGTGACCATGTTTCGCATCCGTAGATGATGACTGGCAGTATGCAGGTGTCGAAGGCTTTCCTTTTTGTTGAAATACCCAACTCTTTGGATTTCATGATCTCTCTCAGGGACCAGTACTTCTTCCAACCATTTGCTATTCTTCTGTTAATTTCTTTAGTGGTTTGGTCACTGTGAGAGATTATCTGCCCCAGGTAGATATATTCTTGTACGTATTCGAGTGGTTGGTTATCGATGTTTATAGCTATTGGCTTGGAGTTCGTGAGCAGCTTTGTTTTACTTTTGTTCATATGCAAACCTATTTTCTTACTTTCCTTTTCGAGTGAATTTATCATTTCTTCGAGATGTAGAGGATTTTCTTCAAACAGGACTATATCGTCTGCAAATCTCAGATGGTTCAGTTTTACTCCATGTATGTTGAGGCCAAATTCATTCCAGTTCATTTTGCTAAAGATACTTTCGAGTACGGCCGAGAAAAGTTTCGGTGACAGGGGGTCACCTTGTCTAACCCCCCTTCCGATCTGAAACCTTTCTCCCAACGTTTCTAGTTGTATCCTTGCTTCTGTGTTTGCATAGATGTTCTTTAAAATGTCTATGTATATTGACTGTACCCCTTGTTGTTCTAGGCTCTCCCATATTGCTTTGTGACTTATACTGTCGAAGGCTTTTGAGTAGTCGATAAATGCCATGTATAGGTTCTTATTGTATTCTTTATATTTTTCTATTATTTGTTTCACTGTGTGAATGTGGTCTAGAGTTGAATAGTTTCGTCTGAAGCCAGCTTGCTCTCGTGGTTGGTTTTCGTCGAGCTTTTTGGTTATTCTTTCCAGGATCACTTTGGAGAATACCTTGTAAATATTTGACATCAGACTTATAGGTCGATAGTTGCTTATGTCCTCTTTAGGTCCTTTCTTAAAAGTAAGAAGTATGTGCGATGTTTTCCACTGTGCTGGGATTAGCCCAGTGCTCATTATTTCGTTGAATACAGACGTAAGTATGGGTAGTAGTTCTTCGAGGGTACCTTTGAGGAGCTCATTTGCAATTTTGTCGGGGCCTGGAGCCTTTTCCAATTTCTGGCTAATTATAGCTTTTTCGACCTCGCTAGGCAATATGTCTGGTTCTGGATCTTCTCTGTGTTGCCTTTCGTTTGGGTCGTTTTTATGTCCGTGATTTTGATTGTCATCTAGTTTCGAGTATAGTTCTTTGTAGAATTTAGTTGCTAAATTGTTAATATCTTTTCTTTTCGTTGAGGTATTTCCTTGTTTTATGAGTTTTGATATCCATTCTTTGTTTATTTCTCTGAGTTCCTTTAAAGCTTTCTTTACGCCCCCTGTTTTCTTTATATGTCTTTCTAGTGTTTCCTGTCTCTTATTCTTTCTGTCTTTTCTGATGTTTTCCTTGATTTTTTTTACTTAGTTCGGTTATTAGTTTGATATTTTCATTTTTGGGGTGATTTGAGAAAAGATTTTTCCTTTTTTCTATAAGTTTAAGTGTTGTGTCGGTCAGCCTTTATTTCTTATCTCTCGTAGTTTTGGTTTTGATTAGAGTTAGCTGTTTTTCTAAATTATCATACTTTGTAAGGACATTGGCATTTTTGTCTTCTAGTTTTATTTCTTGACCCAATTCTTTCAGTGATTTGGCCACTTTCTTGAATGTTTCGTTGCAGTATTGGTCTGTTTTGTGTGGAGTAACATGTTTTCGAGATTGGCGTGGTGGTTCTGTTTTTAAGGAACTTCTTACCATGCGGTGGTTCGTGTTGAAATTAAATTTAGTTACTACTGCTGTGTCTGTGAAGGCATTTGGGTGGCTTGTAGCTATATAGTCAATCTCGTTTTTATATCTGCCGTCAGGGGATATCCAAGTCCACTTGTTCTTCCTGTTTTTCTTGTATTTACTGTTGAGTAACGTTAGGTTATGTTCTAGTAAGAACTCCACTAGTAGTTCTCCGTTTGGGCTTCTTTTTCCTTGCCCAAAGTTACCCAGGACGTACTCTTCCTTGCTTTGTTTTTCACCGACTTGTGCGTTGAAGTCTTCCATTAGTATAATATGGTTGTGTGAGTATTTCGTTACTGTTTGAGTTAGTTCATCGTAAAAAAGTTTGGTTTCTGTTTTTGTTGCTTGTTCAGTCGGGGCGTAAATTTGGATGATTGACCATAGCTTTCGGTATCTTGGTATTCTGATGTTGAGTACGACTATACGGTCGGAGATTCCAACTAGTTCTTGAATATGTTGTTTCATTGTCTGTTTGATTAGGAATCCCACGCCACGTTGCCCGGCTATTTCACCTTTATGGTACAGTATGTAGTCTGTACGTTCCTCTATTTTTTCGTCTAGTCTTCGCATCTCGCTGATTCCTAGGATATCCCAATTTATAATTTATCTTTAAGGTAACAGTTCCCCAAATAAAACAAATAAAATTCCCAAAATCGCTACCACGTATACAATAAAACCTCATCCTTACGACCCCATATGTTGTCACTCGAGGGGCGAAATAAATTGTCGAAAGGAACTAGGCCGCTCCAACTGATTTCAGCACTAGTTGATAAGAAATTGCCATTTAACCTAAAAGGTAAACGATAGAGGCGCTACCTATCGGATTTTTTTTTCATTTTTAGGGTTCCGTATCCAAAGGGTCAAACGGGGCCCTATTACTTGAGACCGCTGTCCGTCCGTCCGTCCGTCCGTCTGTCACCAAGCTATATCTTATGAACCAGTTAGTTAGTTAGCCAGTTGAAATTACTACAGATTATGTATTTCTGTTACCGCTATAACAAAAAATGCTAAAAACAGAATAGAATAAATATTTAAGGGGGCTCCCATACAAAAAAGTGATTTTTTTGCTCGTTTTTATAAATCATGGTACGGAACCCTTCGTGCGCGAGTCCGACTCGCACTTGGCCGGTTTTTATTTCAATGGTGAAAAGGAAAGGTGTAAAAGAAACATGGGTAAAAGAAGATTCTATCTGTGGGCTGAGAGTGAAGGTAAAAGATTGATCGGGGAAAAGATGATGGGAGCTTTACATATTCATGGCATAGGATATCAACTGGAATATTGTTACAGTGTTTGTACGAAAATTATGATAGCAAGAATATTTCCTTTCCGCTTTTTAGTGACAAAAAGGTTATGAGAAAAATGTATGCGAGGATTAATGAAGAGACCCCACGCGATGGATGATATAGGTACCTACAAAGTCTTGTTTTGCATCTCCGTCAAAATTCAAGAGGTTGTCACAAAATACATAACAAATCAATTAAAATTACGGTACCTAGCTAGTTATTAATGAACGCTGATATTTTTGGTTGTTTATGCTAGTCTGTATTTCAGAATAACCCCCTTAACATGGTTTATTTATTTATTTGGTTAGCCAACAATTGTTTACACAGTACATTTATAATATCATTTCACCTGCATTTATAAGTGTAACAATTAATTAAAGGCTACACACCACATGCACAGTTTGTGGTTATACACATTGTTATCACTCGGTTAAAGTTTGCTTTAACATAAAATTAAAAAATAAGGGTAACAACAAAAATTAACAATAACAATACAGCAGCATAAAATTAGTATTAAAATTTTGATTAAGTAGTAAATACAACTTTTTATATAAACAAAAACAAAATAGCATTTACCATAAACGTTAAATTAAAATCAAACAATATCAGATATTAAAATTTAAAAACAGCACACAACTTATTTTATACAATTAATAACATTGGAATAAAATAAAACAATTGACACAAAATTAATGAATTAAATTAAATATATCACAGCTCATCATTAATGCATTGAATTATAGTTAAGTACTTAAATCAATTAACTTTCGATTGGATGACAAAATACCTAAATTTAAAATTCTTACACATTTATTAATATTCAGCTACTATTTATATTAGATATTAGAGTAGTGCTCCCTAATTATTTTGTGAAATTTGCTCAACTTGTCGTGGGTTATATCTTTAAGATCACTGCAACTGTTAAGGATTTTACACAAGCGTGGAATCGGAGAGTTAGCACCCAGAACCGTTCTGCGTAAGGGTGGGTGTAACGGCGTGATGGGGTTTCGCGGATATCGGGATGGGGCACGAAACTTGAGAAGACTTAGTAGATTAGGGCAGTCGATTTTATTTCTGAGCAGTTTATAAAGAAACGAGGCATCAATGAGATCTCTTCGAGTTGATAACGACTGCTGTAGGAGGGCAGCAGTTTGTTTTTCCCTTTCGAAAAAGCAAGATGCCAAAGAAAGCGCTTTTGTACCCTTTCTAAAAGTAATTTATGCGTGGCGTAGTGTGGTCTCCATACAACACTGCAATACTCCAAGACGCTCCGTACAAGACTATTGTATAGCATTATTTTAGTGCTAACCAGTTTGAAACTTTTTGTGTTTCTTTGTACAAAACCTAACATTTTGGAGGCTCTTTTTATAATTTTCTCAATGTGAGGGATAAAAGTGATTTTTTTATCAAAAACAACGCCTAGGTCCGTGAGGTTATCGACTCGTTGTATTTTAGAGTTGTCTATCAGGTACTCAGAGTCTATGGGATGAGCCTTCCTTGAAAATGAAAGGTGGTAACATTTTTTTAAATTTAGTTCCATTTTGTTATTTTTACACCATTCGACAACCCTATTCAAATCATCTTGCAAGAGCGCGATATCACTAGATGAATCGATTGCTCTGGCAAACTTTAGGTCATCGGCGTACAAGAAGCACTCAGAGAAGAAAAAGCAGCTGGGAAGGTCATTAATAAATATAATAAACAATATGGGAGCAAGATGTGAACCTTGCGGAGCTCCGGAAGTCATACGATAATTGCTGGCTGATCGAAAACCGTTCACCACAACATAGAATTCCCGATCCAATAGGTAAGACTTCAACCATTCCAGCAAGGGCCCAGTAATACCATACGTTGCTAGTTTTTGAATTAGTATAAGGTTTAGGAAATATAAGAAATTATCGAATATATGTTAGAGATTGTTTGTATTTGTGAATGCGTGGTTGTAGGGCGAGGATCAGACGGGCCGCGTTTAAAACACGGGAGGTTCACACTTACCGATTTCCGTAAATAAGTAAAAATAATAAAAACTACCTACCCATTTTATTATTGACTAGCTGTCCCGCGCAACTTCGTCTGCGTCACATTTTCCCGTTTCCGCAACATTTTTCATTGCTTTTCCGCTCTTGTTGTTTGTAGCGTGATGATATATAGCCTATTTTACTTCTAATACTTCCAAGAATATGTGTACAAAGTTTCATGATGATCGGTTGAGTAGTTTTCGCGTGAAAGCGTAACAAACAAACTTATTTTCGCATTTATAATATAAGTTAGGATTCGGGTCGAGAATCATTAGCATAGTTAGCTTAAATTTGACGAGGATGCAATACAACAGCTTGTAAAGTATATACTTCTAGTACTTTCTGGCCAGTTTTCAGCCTTGTTGACTGCTATGCATGAAAGAAGAAAACTATACATAGGCCTGACATAATATCACGCCTGTAATTCCAGAAGGGGTAGGCAGAGGTGTACCTAATAGTACACCCACATTTTGCTAGTTATTTTTAAGTACCATGTAATAGGGCGAGCCTATTGGCACAAAGCCAGACACCGTGGCTACGCAAATTAAACGTAGTTACGTTTGTGACCGTACTCTATATAATTTGCGCGGACGCACACAATAACATTCAATAAATTCGTTGTCTGTGAATTAGAACTTCTTGTGTGCGTCCGCAAATTATATAAAGTAGCGTCACTAACGTAACTACGGTTAATTTTCGTTCGTTGCCGAAGTTACGTTTCGGAGAAAGAGAGTAGACCTCTAGGACTGATGAGTATTTCGTCCTCTGGTTTTCCCCTTTTACTTTTATATGCAGTTCAAATGCATCCATTTACCTGGACGTCCCAGTACCTTTATTTCTTCGTTTTGTCTTGATTGTTTTTATTTATTTTTTCATTGTATTCGGCGAGATTACTTTGAAATTTCGGTTGAGTTGGGTAAGACAGGCTTCGGTATTGTTCCGTTTCTTACTATCAACACAGTTTAGGATGTTTATTCGGTTAATAAGGTCTATGTATAGACTGCCTCGTTGGTCTAGCGGTTACAATCGCGACTTCTGAGCATCAGGTCTCGGATTCGATAACGGTTCGGTTCGGAATCAAACCAAAACCAAAACCAAACCTCCTGGAACCAAAGTTCGTACACTCCTACTTGCGTTGGGCCCTTGCAGTGCATTACAGCCTACACATACGCACAGTGGTTAAGCGATCGACGGCTGCGCTGCGTGTCGCGGGTTGGATTCCCGCACGGGACAAATATTTGAATGGCCTACAGATAGTTGTTCCGGGTCTGGCTGTTTGTGTATGTAAGTTTAAATGTTTGTAAACGCACCCATGATACAAGAGTAATTCCTAGTGTGGGGCAAGGTAAAAAAATACCCACACAGTCATAACCGTAGGAGTATATCCATCTATCTCTTCTTCAACCTTTGTCCACTTTAGGCAGTTTTGTGTCATGGCTACCTATTCAGTTTCTTCCGGCCACTGTAATGACATTGTCTGTCCATCTAGTCGGTTGTCTTCCCAAATTCCTCTGTCTCGTCTGTGGTCTCCACTCCAGCACTTTCTTCCCTCATCTTCCATCCAGTCTCCGGCATATATGGCCCGCCCATTTCCACTTTCATTTTCGCATTGTAGACCCCTATGCTCTTTGTGAACTCAAAACCCTAATCCAGCTGAAACTCGCCTGCGGAGATATGCTGCACGCACATCGTGACAGTCTACCACTAAATGCATCTTAATGTCACGCTAGCCGTGAACAGGGGGTTAAAGCGGTGACGTCAGTGACGTGTCAACGTCAACACGCTTTGTGCGGTCAGAGTTAACACATTACTTATTTAAACAACGCTGTATTGGTGGATGAAGATGGTCAGTTATAATTAAAGGTGCTGTGGTTTGATGGCTTCACACGTGAACTGCGCGTTGTGACGTGTTTATCAGTATGTATTGTATACCAGAGCTTAAAGGAGACAGATTCTCGGGTCGGGTAAAGTGTTTTTGAGATTCTTCATCAGGAATTTCTCAGTAGTAGTCTGGATTTGTACTCAGTTGATGGCAATAGGCTCGCCTCCTATTATATGGAACTTAAAAACATAACTGGCAAAATGTGGGTGTACTATTACGGACATCTCTGCCTCTGGTGTGTTGTTATGTACGTAAGGAGCCAGATATTTTGTATAGAGACATTCTTAACGTGTCTCGGAAAGCACGTTAAGCCGTTGGTCCCGGCTGTCTTTTGTAGATCTTTGACAGTCGTTACGAGTAGTCAGAAGCCAAAAGTCTGACATCCAGTCTTATCAAGGGGTATCGTATTACCCAGTTATTGGGTTGTGGAGGTCAGATAGGCAGTTGTTTCATGTAAAATACTGGTGCTCAGCTGCATACGGTTAGACTCGAAGCTGACCCAAAGATAGTTTGGGAAAAGGCTAGGCATATGATGATGATGATGCATGCACGGCACTCTAAGTTCATACCAATACCATAGGCAACATACTTAGTCAGTTCACACCAAGAACTACGCGACGGTGCTTGAAGAGTCGTGATCATCGTGAAGTTGGGTGAAAAACTTGCTTTGCAAGTCGCATCACGGGCTTAGCAAGCGCTTTCACGACATTGCTAGCGGCGATGCATCACTGCGACTCAAGACGTCTGGCAGTGCCACGCCGCAGATCGTAGTCAAACTCACGGGTTAGTCATCAACTCGACACGAAATACTCGGCTCTACTACATTGTTTGGCGAAATACATTTCATCATCTAAATTTCTTTACATTAAGAATGTTCTACACTGACGCCAACGATCTAGTTTTTGACTATTTTAGCCGCTCTGATTGGTACCGATCAAATCCGTCTTATCCATACCTACTAAAAAACTGGCCAAGTGCGAGTCGGACTCGCGCCAAAGGGTTCCGTACTATTGTTTATTAAAACGAGCAAAAAATCACCCTTTTGTATGGGAGCCCCTTAAATATTTATTTTATTCTGTTTTTAGTATTTGTTGTTAAAGCATCAACAGAAGTACATAATTTGTAGAAATTTCAACTGGCTAACTATCACGGTTCATGAAATACAGCCTGGTGACAGACCGACAGATAAGTCTCAGTAATAGGGTCCCGTTTGACCCTTTGGGTACGGTACCTTAAAAATAAGATAGGAAAAAGTTTTTTTTTGAGTCCAAAGATGATGTCCAAAGTCCAAATCCTTTTTTTTTATTTTTTTTATTATAAGTAGGCTCGCGCTTGACCACTATCTCACCTGATGGTAAGCGATGATGTGGTCGACGGTGAAGCACGCTTGCCTAGAAGAAGAATACTTAATATAAGAATACTGAATACTTTTTCTTATCTTATTTTTTTTTCAGTTTCGACAATATAAAAATAAAAAAAACATTATGTAAACAGGATGCCTGTATCATAAATCACAATGAATGTGGTTGAATCGTCAAATTAAAAACATTGTGAATGCGACTATGTTACACATTTACCCCCTAGGGCAGAATTTCCATCCTATAACTCCACAAATTGCTGACCAAGCTACAGTTGATAGCGCGACAGGTACCACGTAAATCGTTAGGACAAGCTGTAACCACAGCGTCACATCCTACTAAATGCTGCATCTTAATGTCAGGCTAACCGTCAACCGAGGCAGTTTGTGGTTAGTGCGGCGACATGTGTCCGTTAACGTGGATTAGTAAACGCGAGTTTAATCCTTTCCTAATTTTGTAGCTCAATAAAAATAACACAGAGGGGGACCCAGAGGTGTACCTAATAGTACACCCCCATTTTGCCAGTCATTTTTACGACCCATCTAATAAACGGCGTGCCTATTGCCATCAACCGGGCCCAAATCCAGACTCCGTGGCTTTTAATGAGAAATTCCTGTTGGAAAAACCCAATAATCTATACAGGCTGACTTTGAATAAATGCGACAAAAAGAAATGGGAGCTTCAGTTACAGTAACATAGTAATTATAAACTGTTTTTTCTACAATCTAAATCGTTAAAAAAAATTACGTGATTATCGCTTTAAAATGGTCCATTGATGTTATTATCTCTATTTAAGTACGAATTATCGGTACTCCAGCAAAATAAATTAATATGCAAAATAAATAAGAAAAATTAAAGTATCAAAAAATCTCGTCCTACTCATCGCAGTGCACAATAATCCCGTTGCCGTTCATAGCGGTCATTTACCTAATTTTGCCTATTTTCTAGTGTAAGTATCGCGCGACGTTGCCAAACCTCGCATGAGCTCCGGCGCCGACATCCCTTCCCGGCGACCGCCCCGCCGCCCACCCTTCCTTAGTTCATTAGTCGTCCTAAAACGTTTGTAGGTCATGGTCGCGCGCGCATTCCGCCAATCCTACTTTACGTATTGCGAATAATTTGTATTTTTGTCTTGTGTTTGTCATAACAATGCCTAGGACGAGACGAAATAGTTGTGAACCGTTAACAAACCTACAGTATCTTGATATTGTCGTGTGGTACAACACCGTAAGAAATCTACGTGAAACGCAGCGAAGATTTCGGCTAAAATATCCTAATGTCCCACCTTCATTGGGAAGAATTCTAAGAATCACTCAAAACATGCTGGACAGACGAGCTAAAAAACAAAAAATCAGGAGTGCATTCGAAACTGTAAAATCACAAACTTTAATTAATAAAACTTAAGGACAATTTGCGGCGCCGCGCGCCGTGCTCAATTGTGTATACAAAACTGAGGTGGACATTTTGGACAATTATTAAAATACACGTAAGTGTACTGATTTGATTTAGTGTAAATACTTAATAATTATTGTAAATACTGTGATTCCAACTTTTTAAATACGCCAAAAATACAATAATTGATTTGTTGTTGTAACAAACATTATTCAGGTTAAACCTCTTACTAAAACATTGTTTTACTATTTACTTTTATCGTGTTTTTGATCGTCCTCAGCCGACAAAAGTATGAAGGGAAACTTGGTTTCAAAAAATTTTTATTTATCGTGCGCGCGGGAAAGAGATGCGCGGGCATAGCGAGAATGTATACCTAAATCGTGCCCACTACGCGAAAACGGTAGTACGCGAAATTCTTTGATACTTTAATTATTTTAACGTTTTTCGTAACACTGTTAGATTCTTTTTTAATTTTACATTTGATATGTTCTAAATTTTGTTGACAACACGTATTATTGTAGATTTAAATTTGTCGCATCTGTTCAATTTCACCCTGTATATATAAAAGAAAGTCATGTTAGTTACACTATTTATAACTCAAGAACGGCTGAACCGATTTGGCTGAAAATTGGTGGGGAGTTAGCTTAGAACCAGGAGACGGACACAGGATAGGACGGTAGGGTAGGTAGGTAGGGTAGGGTAGGTAGGTAGGGTAGAGTAGGGTAGGTAGGTAGGTAGACAGGGTAGGGTAGGTAGTTAGGAAAAAGGGCATTGCAACGCAAGCCGAGTACAGCTAGTAAAAAATCAAAAAAGCTCGCGAACACTTACTTAAGGAACTGGTAGATTCATCTCATAATTAAATTGTTGTTAGTTTGTCTCTCTCTTTACTTATTGTTTATAATGTATGTATGTATCGTTATATTTTATTTGTAAATGTTTTTTACCATTTGTTTTGCTGCACCTATTACGTTTTCTCTCTGCATCACCCTAAGGTAGACTGGTAGAAAATGCCTAAGGCATTAAGTCCGCCTTTGTATAGTGTTTTTTTTTTTAACTTGTGCATAAAGATTTAATAAATAAATACTTAAATAATACTTTACCCCACCTGGAAATCAAACCCAGTACCTCATATAATCAGTGTGATTACGAGTATTTAGTTTTCCATGTCAAAATGTAACTGACATCTTCTTCTTGTTTCCACACATTTAAATTAAATCTAAATAGAAATAAATATAGCCGCGAGGATATGCCAAACCACGGACCAACTCGCATTTGTTACAGTCACATGATGTTGAGACATCTTGAACTCTGTCAGAGACGAACGTATTGTAATAAGACGCTGTTTAACTTCGAGGAAACTTCGTCTGTGTCTTGTCTGACTGGTGCTGTGTTCTAGCGGTTTTCTGCGAGTAATTGTCGGGTTTGTATTAATTAGTAATACAGATGTTTGAAGATAAATAACTTTACGCCTGTGTTTTACTGAAGCTTAGGCATACTGATTAGAACTTTCACATTTTGCCGGTTATACAGAGTATAACGGAAAGGGTATATACATACTTAAGGGTGTGCTACAGACCATCAAACTGAACATGTTTCTCCATCAGACAAACATCGTAATAGCGAAAATAAAAATATCTGCTGCCCCATGCTAAAATCCAATACCTATTCGACCCAAATGTATGGGCTAGCTGGTATTTTTTTTTCGCTATTATGACGTTTATCCGATAGAGAAACGTGTTCAGTTTGAGGGTGTAGCACACCCTTAAGTATGTATATACCCTCTCCGTTACATCCTGTATTTAAGATGGAAGCGCCGGGGAAACCCGCGAAATTATATTCTTTAACCTTTTACATAAAATCTCACATCTGAAATATCACACCTACTGTCCAGGAGCGAACTAATTCCTGCTTCAACTTGCTGCTTAGCTCTGTTACTTTGGCATATATTTGGATGACTGACTCGTTAGTTCAGTGCTCGTAAGCACTACTGGTGATCATTGGGTCCTAGTTCGGGCAAAGCGTTATTTTGCGTTCACTTGAATAAAAAAAAAAAAAAAAAAAAAAAAAAAAAAGATATTTATTACCTTCAATAATTGTACAGGAAAACACTTATCTACACACTATGCAGTGTTACAACTATGGAACAGAGTGTTTTCGATGAGCTCTGGCACCCAATGTAAGATTTAACTTGTGTTTAGGGTGCCAGCGTCCTCGCCTATGATTTGAACTTGTAGTAGTAGTTGTAATACGAGCACAGTATAAACATTGTTAATCTACAACATCATTTTTGAACACTATACAATATAATATTTACTAGCTAATGCAACTATGGTGTGGTCTACTTATGTACCTATGTATGGGTGTGTGTATGTGTGTGGTGCAGAGATAAATATTGTGAAAACTTTCGTTTTGTCTGAGTACATAATATTATAAACTTATTAATTTATTGACTACCTTTGGTTAAGCAATCGATATCTGTAGTAGATCTTCAGTTTTGGTATAATCCAATGTCAACAGCCACTTTGTGACCCTGGTTTTGCATTCATTTAGACACATAGGAGCAATGGTGCAAAGTTTATTTATTTTATTATATAAATGGTTTGATAGTATACCAAAATGACGCTGAGCAAGGGCCGTTCTACAACCATGAGTTGAGCATACTTCAAAGTGTCTACGCTTTTTGGTAGCGTTCGGATCGTATACCACAAAGGGATGTTTGCGCAGAATAGTACCAAGGATGAAGAGCTGTCTCACAGTGAGAACCTCACATTCAGTGTAGAGAGCCGTGGTGGGATATCTAAAAGGCTTCGAGGTCATAACCTTGAGAACAGCTCTCTGTGCTCGTTCCAGGGGCAGGAAGATTGTCTTAGGAGCGCCGCCCCACACTGTGATGCAGTAGTTTATTATGCTTTGACACAGGGCATAATAAACAGTTTTAATTGTAAGACGGTCCGCGGAGTGCCTTAGTTTTTTAAAAATAAATATACACTTGCGGACTCGCGAAATGAGATTATTAAGGTGAGGTTTCCAGCTCAGAGAACTATCCACATAGACTCCGAGGTACTTGACATACTCACACCTTTTGAGTTGAGGACAGCCACATTGTGAAGAAGAAAGACCGAGTGAGCAAGTGTGAGCTCTGAGCACCATCGAATTTGGAGGAGGGAGGTTGGTGGATAGTAAGGAGAAAGGTAAGTATACCGTTTTATTTAAATTTAAGGTTAGGATATTATCTGACAGCCATTTCATCACTGAGTTTAGAGCAAGTTCAGCGTATTTTACTGTTTCAGGCCAGTCACTACCATGAATTAATAGAGCCGTATCATCTGCGTAAGTGAAGATTGAGCAATTCATAAGAGACATTTTGCATAAGTTGTTGATATAAATAAGAAACAGGGTGGGACCCAAGATTGAGCCCTGGGGAACGCCAAAACTCAATGAAATGTTGTCACTAATAACGTTATTTATTTTAACACATTGAGTTCTATCACACAGGTAATCCTGGAAAATTTTCAAGGTATTTCCGCGAATGCCTGTAGCTTCCAGCTTAGATAAGAGGTGGGGAACGGACACAGTGTCGAATGCCTTAGACAGATCCAAGAATATAGCCAAGCATTTCATTTTGCCATCTAATTTAGATACTACATGGTCCACTAAGGCAGCAACAGCATTTTCGGTTGACCGGCCACCTCTAAAACCATACTGGTTATTACTTAGTAATTTGTATGACTCAAGATAGTCTACCAATCGATTATTAAGGATCTTTTCTAATATTTTAGAGATGGCAGGCAACACTGAGATTGGTCTATAATTATCTACACTGTGTCTGTCCCCATTTTTGAAGATTGGGTGAACAACAGCTCTTTTAAAAACCCTTGGAAAACAGCCTGTGGAAATAGAGCGATTGCAGATATGAGTGATGGCTGGAACAATTGCGGGCAGACAGGATTTCAATATTCTCGCTGAAATGCCATCCCAACCAGCCGCAGCATCTGTTCGTAATCCAATAATGAGATTCGAGACCTCTGCTTCATCTGTAGGTAGAATTACTAGCGAGTTAGAGGGCGGCGCAACGAGAGAAGATTCGGATGTATACGAGGTGGACAAGATTTTGTCAGCCAGGTTCTTGCCAACATTGGCAAAAAACTCGTTTACCTTATTAACCGAGGACTTTTCATCCGAAGAAATTCTTAGTAGCTCGTTTGGGGATTTAGCATTGAGACTAGTACCAGTAACATTTTTAATGACCTTCCAAGTAGCTTTAGGGTTGTTTTTCGCTACTTGGAACTCCTTCCTTTCATACGCGTGTTTTAAATTTTTGAGAAGCTTGTTTAAGAAATTACGGTATCGCTTATATGTAATCATGACAGTAAAGTTTTCAGGATCTGCCTTTAACGTTTGAGCCATGTTATCTCTATTTCGGATACAACGGAGCAGTCCATTTGTAATCCAAGGTTTCAGAATTCGCCGTTTCGAAGACATGTGCACTGATTTGGAGTGATTAGCGATGACAGATCTAATGATGGAAACCAAAGACTCGGCGGCATTGTTTGGGTCTTGAATAGTCAATATTTCACTAAAGTCCATTGATATGATGTCTGTGATTGCAGCTGTGTAATCAACAACTATACGACTATGCTTATATGCGGGAAATGACATTGTACGTTGGATGCTAATAATCGTAGGCCTATGATCAGTAATATAAGTATCAAGAACCAGAGTCGTGTTTTTATGGTCAGATCTTAACATTACGTGATCAATACAAGAGTTGATACGGGTTGGGAAAAGATGTGTGGGCAGGAGGCCATGCGAAGCAATGAGGTTAAGGTACTGATTAGCTTGATGGGAGATAGCATTTGGAGTGATGTCAATATTAATGTCACCCATGATCACAAAATTTTTTTGGACTGAATTCTGTGTAAGGATAGTGTCTAAGCTATCGATAAAGTTGTCAAGATTTCGTGAGGAGGGAGAGCGATATACTGCTAGAACTACGATATTGTGAGATTTTATGTTACAGATCAGACAACTAGCACCAAAAATAGATGGTTCGGTGACGATATGAGGTAATTCTGATTTTACATATATTATAACACCATCATTCTGATTAGTAGGTGTGCTCGTGTGATAAGAAACATACCCTTCAAGCGGTGGAACAGTTGCCATCTTCAGCCAACACTCCGATAAGATCAAGACGTCACATGAAATTTTTATTCCAGCCAGGAGCACAAGGAAGCTATCAAAGTTACAATTTACACTGCGTATATTTAGGTGTATTATATTAAGCGACTTGTTAGTGTCATTAATGAAGCGACTGCATTGCTCTGGGGCACAAATATGTGAATCACTCATACCAAGGGAGTCAATATCATTTAAAGTGTCAGAATCGAATATTGATGTTTAATGCTAGGTGCATTTTAATTTGAACCATAAATAGGTGGAATATGTGTATTTTAGTTATGTGGGTATGAAGTGATTTTATTTTGGAAGTAGCAGGTAAATTAAGTAAAAATGAGATAGTCAATTGGATGTACATAAATCAGGTATGATATGAGTTGTGTATTTGTAATAACAAGTTTTCAAATGATTATAAGTTTTGCACGGTCTAAAAAGGTACGATCTATTATACAGAGGCTGATGTATACAAGATTCAGTAAATAAAGTTGACAATCTAAATGATATAAGGTAAGTTATATTGATAAAAAGATAAAAAATTGATTTGTTAAAAGATATTTGAGCTTTAAGTAAGCGAAAATGTAGGGTTGGAATATATTTTAGAAGCATGCAATATGAATAGAAATGAGATGCCTTGCGTTTATGTAGCAGGGGTAAGTAGTTTCTTAAGACAAGAAGCTGAATTGATAATAACGGAGTCCATTCCCTCACGTTCACGAAGAAAAATTTTTCCATTTTGCGACCAACAAAATTTATATTTGTTCGTTTTAGCAAATGAACGGGCGTCGAAGAATAGTTGCCGTTGGGTACGGGGCAGATGGTCGGCGATGTAGACTGGTCTGACTTCACCGGGAACACCAATGTGTCCCGTGTTAAGTTTTTCATTTGATGGCAGACCCTTATTGAAAGTACGGCAGGCATCCAGTACTTGATTCTTCGAGGGGACAGTCAGGAACTCTGCAATTATCGGTCTGTTTGAGCCTTTTTTTCCAGGCAGACGATATACGTCACGTAGTTGAGGTGGGTTTTCCGACGGTTTGATGGTCTCACAGGCTTTTAAGACAATCGAAGTTAAGTCTCTAGCTGTTTCCTTCTCAGTAGCTGGGACATTCCTTATCTCAATACATGACGATCGCGATCTCACCTGTAGATCTTCTACTCTTTTTTCCAGTTCCAGTACATAATTGCGCTGTTCATTGTTTTCTCTTTCTAATTTCTGCAGCGATTTTTTAATACAATCGTAATCTTGACTCAGAAATTCTACAGTTTTTAAGGTTTCAGCATTAGTTTTTTGTATCTCTGCATTTTGTAGTTTAATTTCCGTCAAGTCTGATGTTAGTTTCCCAAGCAGGACCTCTTGTTCAGTTTTCCAAGAGGTAAATAACTTCATTATTTTATCCTCGAATTTCTTCCATTCACACTCCGGAGAGAAGTCTGGCCGAAATCGCTTGGGCCGCGAGGTAATGTTTGTGGTTTCGGGGCCACTTGGATTGTTAAAAATGTCTGGAGTTGAGAAAATAGGAGTATTATCCGTCTCTCGGGCAGGAGTGGCAGGCGGTGAGCGCACAGTCCTCGGCATAGTATCTGCAGTTCTGCACTTGTTTACTTACGACGATAGGTATAGTAGCAGCTCTAAAGACACAGATTACCAGGCTATTTTAATTTTTTTGTGGTCGTCCTCCCAGAGGCAATGCAATGAAGGCACAATACGTTGCGCGATCAGTGTCGCTTAATCTTTGGTGCGGGCCGTCGCATATGTCACCGCGCGTCGGTGCAAGCGGTAATGGGACTTCTGCGCGCTACCGAACCGTGAGAATTCTATGCACTGGGCGCAAAGTGTCCTGTCACTCACTCACCGGCTGACCAGTTGTTATTTAAAATGTTCAACAGTTATCACTTTTAAAGTTAAGTTTATGCAATTTTTTACGTTTATTTCACTTCACTGATGTTCTGTTGTCACTGAGATGTAGTTTATTTTAACTTATATTAGAAATTAAGTAGAATTAGAGAATTTTGAACACAGAGCACACAAACACGTATGTTAGCCGTACGAATGCCGGGGCAAAGATGAATTTCACAGAAGCAGTGATGGAGGCTAGATTTGGACCCCGGTTGATGGTAATAGCCTAATGAAGTAAATAATCTCTTTTCTCTTTATCGCGTGGTTGGTGCCTGACCTGCTGTCAGATATTTTTATGCCATCCACGGGCCTGAGTAAATGATGTGTGACGTCTAACAAGGCAGAATGGAAGAAGAAAACGAGTTGCAACGAACCCAAGTAGAATGAGACAAGGACAGAAATATGATGATGATTGTAATAATATATAATAATAAGCGAGTCTGTTACCATAAACCCCTAGTTCATCATTATCAGCCTATAATGTTCCCATTGATGGGACGCAGGCCTCCTCTCTATGAGAGGCAATGGGTTGTTATCCACCACGCGGGCCCAGTGCGGGTTGGTAGATGTCACATGTCTTCTAATTTATAGTTCTGGTTTCCTAACGATGTTTTCCTAACCCCCCCCCCATACCCCCAGTCAATTACACTTAAACATAACTGGAGACATAAGTGGCAGTGGGCAGGGCACATTGCTCGGAGAACAAATGGCCGATGGGGCCGAAAAGTTCTGAAATGGCGACCGCTAACCGTAAGACGATGCGTTGGAAGGCCTCCCACTAGGTGGACCGATGACCTGGTGAAGTTTTCGGGGATCTACTGGATGCGAGTCGCACGGGATCGGTCAATGTGGCGACACTTGGGGGAGGCTTATGTCCAGCAGTGGACTTCCTTTGGCTGAAATGATGATGAATAATGATGATGATTCCACATTCCGGCAATTCTATTAGATATACCTAATTCTTCGGAGATTCCAGGTTCGAAGTCATTTATACGCATATCACAGTTAGTAATGTCATATCACATGTCAATAGTGAATCACTAAGCAAAATCTCCTGCAAAACCATGCAAACATTCAATAAACAGGAAAGCCTACTTGCCTCACTCAAGTTCCATTCTGGCACTCTGCCAGCGTCTGCTCAGTGACTGTTTAAGTTCAGCCCTATCTTGAAGACGTGAACTCACAAGGAAAGGTCAGGGAACCCTCCAAGATATCGGTCAAGCTATCTAGAATTATGTGCATGTGTTGCTTTTAAACGTTTATTTGAGGATGGAATCAGGATTGATAATATTGTCTGTGAAATGAAACCAGGTTGCATGATAAGTTTTCTTTAAGTAACCAACAGCGTATTGTGCCGAGGACAGCTACAAAGAAATTCCCAAAGGAAAAATCCAATAATACATTGCCCGAGTTTGACAAGATCAACGTCCAGTGGTCCACATTAACCCTGGATTAAAAGAACTGACAGACATTAGAAGAGACTTTTGTCCTGCAGTCTAACAACGCAGTCTCATAGGATAGGATCATTAAAAAATACTTACGCACTCATTAAAATGCAGCTAGAAAATGGTGGTGAACTAATTACGTCAATTTAAATAACCTATTTTCTTTCTTAAGAGCGTTTATTCCTTACCGCTTTTCATACAAACTTTCAAGTAGTTTTTTTCCGAAATGACTGAACCGATTTAAATGAAACTTTATACGCATAAGCAGAATACATAGGTCTAAAAAGTTACTAAAAAATATTTTCAAAATGTGTTTTAAAACAAGAGATAATTGGAATTTTCTGTTTCTATAGAAAATTTAAATTTGGTCTAATTTAACTGTAACACTATTTTTCGAAAATGTTTTTTAGTAACTTTTTAGATCTGTGTGCTTATGTGTACGAAGTTTCATCAAAATCAGTTCAGACATTTCGGAAAATAACGACTTGAAAGTTTGTATGAAATGTCGTAAGGCGTAAACGCTCTTAAGCAGACCCGTAACTTTTAATAAGCATAGCATAATGCTTCTATAGTGTACCCCATGGCTGGAACACAGCTGGAGTTAGTACATTTCACATGTTTTCTCAATGAACTATGATTGGCACAAAAAAAACTTAATTTTATTTTAAAATGTTCTTTTTATTAGGGCCAAAAATACCTATTTTACATACACGTGACTACTAAATTAAGTGCTCATCAATTTAGTATTCTCGTAAACCTAGTTAACTGTATAAAATAGTACGCATAAAATTTCACTCACGTCTCATAAATTACCCTTCACCCGTCAACTTCAGTGAAGATCAAAACATGTGTAGTAAAAAGTCTAACAACAAAAATAATGTGACAAAAACGTTGATGAATTTGATGATAGACACGTAATTTCTTCAATATCTCTTCATCTTGAGAGACAAGCTGAAGTAAACACATCCCGGTCGTCGAAATTCGAGCAAATCTGTCGCTTTCGACCGATGGAGCAACGCGGTAGTTTTTCAGTATCATTAGTGATAAAATGACACATTATATAGGATCGAACCAAATTTTGTTCCCTAGTGAGAACTAAATTTGGTTATCCTACGATTTGAGATGGTACGAAATCGTAGGACTAGGGGGGAAAATACTCCCCCTAGTTCTACCATAGAACTGTTTAGAAGAACTAGTAGGAATGATCCCAATATTCAATATCAAGCTGTATGAACAGTGACTTAATACATAGCAGATCAGAACAGTTTCTGAGAGCTTCATCGACTGCATTTCAAGTCAGACTGGTTTATTAATTAATACGTAGAACCAACACGTGCTCACTAAAAACTACGTTCTCCACGTGCAACCTTGCAAGTACAGGCAACAAGATAGATACTTAAGTATGCAGACTGCCAGCTAGAATCTTATGCTTGATTTGAAACATTTCCATAATAAAATTTTGCATACATTTTCATTATTTTTTATGAGAATAAATCACTAATAGTTAATTTATTCACATACATTATTACAATTAAAAACTAATCTAATACTAATAATCAAACTTAAGAGTTTGTTTGTTTGCTTGAACGCGCTAATATCAGGAACTACTAATACAATTTAGAAAATTCATTCAATACATACCGATTTCCTCCGTGTCTCGGAAACCCCGTTAGCCGTTAGTCTCGGCTGTCATTTGTAAATCTTTGACAGTCTTAACAGGTATGCAGTGGCCTGAAAAGTCCGACCACCAGCCGTACCAAGGTGTATCGTATTACCTAGTACTAACTGGGTTGTGGAGGTCATATCAACAATCACTCCATGTAAAATACTGCTATTCAGCAGCATCCGGTTAGACTGGAAGCCGACCCAAACATAGCTAGGAAAAGGCTAGGCAAATGATGATGATGACATTTCGGAGCCATTAAAATGATAAATTTCTTAGCTGCACACAAAACTTAGATCACTCATTCT
Source organism: Cerastis leucographa (assembly GCA_963082945.1). Lineage (NCBI taxonomy): Eukaryota > Metazoa > Arthropoda > Insecta > Lepidoptera > Noctuidae > Cerastis > Cerastis leucographa. The sequence continues at coordinate 3,254,250 of OY720361.1, forward strand.
TATCAGAAAAGTCTCCAGAACGTTATAAGCATGGCAATCAAGCGCAAAACGACGCTGTCAGCGCAGGATAGCCATGGTGAAAGGCTGCGGGGCTGCGGGGGGTGGCATTATTTTTTGTCATACGAGGGCCTAAAAATCCCAAGACTTCATTTGAGTGTTGATGTATTAAGGCACGTGTCGACTGGATGGAACGTTGTTCTTCTTTACGAGACAATATTTTGTTAAAATTAAAAAAAGTGAGTGAAAATTAGCAAGAATATTTTCCTGTTAGATTAGTTGAAAGTAATTTCTAGCATTCTGTTGGATATCAAATTCCAGAATTTGAAGGTTGTTTTGTTTCCCAGCAATGAACAGGCCTATTTGGGCGTGAACGTAAAAACTTATCATCGCTATTATACAATGGACATAAAGTTATTTCTCACCAATTCATATTGAAGATTGACATGATTGGTCACTCCTTATGTTTCGTAAACCAGTTTATCCGTGAGCATACCTAAGATTGCTAATGGCAAACTGCATTGTTGCTGCCTGTCTGTGAAATTCGTGCCACCAAGTCGTACCTACCTAACAAGGTTTATTTTTATCAAATAGGTTCAACTGTTTAGGAGTAACGATCCCGGAACAAAGAAACGGACATACATAAATGCATACAGGTCAAACACATAACAGTCCTTTGGACATCGCTGCAGTTGGGTAAAAATGAACTTACAACAAAATATTCCTTCTTTTTAAATTCTCGGCGACACCAAAAAGAAAGTAATGAATGGAACCTGTGCGGACGCATCTGGCTTTAATTAAACAGTACTTGAACCTTTGCTCTTTTTTTTTAAAGTAGAGCATGAAATTGCTTCCTTATTTAAATTCAGGGTAGTCAGTCCGCGGGTTTATTTTTAACCGCCATATATTACGTGCGACTGTGACGCTGAACGTTTTTTTTTTTTAAGACTAATTACCTCCACGTCGTTTTTTTTTCGGGTTATTAGTGTATTTTTGGGCAGGGTGTGTTTTTTACGATGTGCCACTGTTTAGGCTTTGTGTTTTGATGTAATTGTAAAGCATTACTATTCCTAATATTATTTTTTCCATTCTTTTAATTCACGTGTTTTACAATTGTTTTCAAATCATTGCACCATTCGTTCATTGTTCAGAATAGTTACAGCACTGATGATAACATCTGTGTCAATTGCTTAAGTCAATTGTTTAATTCAGTGTTCTTATAATGTTTTATTATTACTTTTGTATAGATTCTTTTTATTTACCTATTTTTTGTGAATGTGTGGACATTGTAGGCTTCGTAAATTTGTAGTTTTTTGTTTATATCTTGTTCTACGCTATCCTCCCATACTTAAGTACTAACGCTGTAACTTCAAATATTGTAAAACCAAATGATTTTAAAAGAGTAACCATGGAATTTCTACCCGATTCTTCTCCATAGTAAACGACTAACCCGAACCGTGCACCTTTTGTTGACGTTTTATAAGTGCCCATGTAGGCCTATGTAAAATAAAACATTTTGATTTTGATTTTGATGATTACTGTTCGGGCACCTCCGACCACTCGGCAATCTTTGGCTGCTGTCGTGTGACAGCAGGCGGCGGCGGGCTGCGAGAGGTGCGGCGTGGGAGACGCGGGCCATCGACTCTACTTCGCGACCGATCTCTGACGGCGGGCACTCCATACGTTTACCAACAGTCATTGTACCTTTATTTCGATTATACAGTCCACTGCATTTTAAGTTTAGTCCTACTTAGGTCCCTAACATATGGTCCTTCGAGCCGGATCTATGACGGCAGCACGCGCGCGCACTTCATACCTTTATCAACAGTTTTTGTACGTTTATTTCGATTATATTCATTTTATATACAGTCCACTGCATTTTATGTATGGATCTTTTGGCACGTTAATGATACCAACAGGAGAGACTTGATGGTACATATTATGTTGAAATTATTTTGATAAAGGCTTCGAGTTCATCATCATTCTCTTGCTCATATCTCAATTAATTTGGGGTCGACGCAGCATATAAGCTTCTTCTTTCATACATCTCTACTTTTATACCCATCAACATTTATACTCAAACCTTAGTATTAAGACTTCGAGCTAAAAAATCTATAAACATATTACATAGTATTTTCTGTGAAACAGTGTGAGTTTGGTTCAGTTTCCTTAGACATTGGGCTTCATTGTCAAAAACTGGCTTGATTTTATATTAACGAATGATAACAGAATGTTACAACTAATCAAACACGACTTCAAACATCCTACAATTGCCACAAAGGAAAAGAAGTGTTACAAACGTGTTCATTCACACCAGAGTACTACGGCTTATCTACAAAAAGACACAGTAATGATTAATTAACGAGCACTAATTACTAAAACTGGGCCCTGGCAACGTCCCGGAAAAAACCTTAATTACACAAAAAGAAAACTGGAGTAACTGTAACATCTTACAAGTACAGTCATAAGCGCCAATATCTGATGAGTGTGAAAGTACCATTTTCGAGGCCAAAGGGCACTTATTCAGAAAAAATCTTCAGAAATAACGCAATGACAGGGATGTCATTGCGTTATTTCTGAAGATTTTTTGAAGTGAAACTTTATATGCGACTTCCAACAAGTTGGCGTTAAAAGTATAACGCTACCACGGAGGGGGAATAGAAATAGACAGAGCGAGAGTGAATGCATGGCACTCGAATGCATGCGTGTAGTATTACGAAGTTTCACTTCTTCCGCGCGGAGGGACTCCACGCACTATTTTTATTTTCATATAACAAATAATAAATGTGATAACTTTACTTTAAATACTTCCATGGCCCCCGTTCTATTCAATAAATCCATCAAAACAATGTTTTGAATGCGTTACATTGAGTCTTGCCGAAAAAAGTGTTTTTTCCCACAAAAAAAAAATTACAATTCAAAAAAAAAAATGCTTAGAGTTACTAAGTTTGATGTATAGAATGCTTAAGTTGATGACTTCGTGAAGAGTTTGTTTACACCTTGTACTACTACTTAGGTAAATCCAAAAGCGGTTTTCACGTGGAATAACATATATTTCAGTTATATTATATCAGTTTATGTTAACTAAATGGTATTTTTCCTTTTTTTTGCAGTCTACCACAATGCTGTCCTATTTGACCTAAAGGTTGACTGGTAGAGAATGCCTTGTGGCATTAAGTCCGCCTATGTACCACCAATGTACTTTAAGTTTACATAAATAAATAAAACATACATATATAAACTCCGGTTTTTTCCCATGAGGTAGACAGAAACCACAGAACGCCAGCTACGATAATTGTGTAGCCACCTACAAAAAGCAACTTACAACAAAAAGTACTACAGTGCCATCTATGTGAAAAACAGAAGAACTAATATGGTCTGAATCTCACAAACAAAGTTTACATCGACTGAAGACTATACACGGTGTAACGGAAAGGGTATATTCATACTGAAGGGTGTGCTACAGATCATTCAACTGAACATGGTTCTCATCAAAAAACATGTTTTTCACAGTGAAGAAATTATCTGCTGCCCAATAAAAAATTGCAATACTATTCGACCCAAATGTATAGGGTAGCTGATATTTTTTTCGCTATTACGAGTTTGTTCGATGGAGAAACATGATCAGTTTGATGGTCTGTAGGACACACTTCAGTATGTATATACCCTTTCCGTTACACCCTGTATAGGAAAACCCGACAACAATAGGGGATCGGACTGGGTAAAGAAAACGACATTCTATTTTGTCCGTCAGACAGGTAATACAAAAATATTAGACACGTATTTTTTGTTTTATCAAAATATCAAAAAATTACTTAGTTAAAACTCATTAAAGTTGGAGAGTGGGGGCTCACTACGTCACAAGTAGGTATAAAACTTACCCACATATGACGTCATGCGCCATTTCATCTCAATATATCTCCGTAATTTTATGACCACGTGGAAAAAGAAAAAATACGTGTCCAATACTTTTCAATAAACTACCCGACGGACAAAGAAAAAAAAAATTGGATTATCCCCTATTGTCGGGCAGTTGCTCACCATACATAACACCCGTCTGGTTGGAGGATCCTCCCTTTCTTTGGGGGATAGTGAACTTTACACCCTATGCCTCACACCCCTAAACTTACGTACTCCTTTTGCCTCGTCCCCGTTCATACATCTGGTCCAACAAACACGTTGGTTGCGAGTACTACTCTCCTGAACTTTCTGAAGAACCCCACTAATAAGGTCAGTGTATATCCTTCTAGGGCCTCCCTTTTAGCCTATAATTTTCCCACTGTGTGGCCTATGGCAGGGAGTGGCTGCCCACTCCCTGCCATAGGACAGGGAGTGGGCTGTAATCCACCACGCGGGCCCAGTGCGGGTTGGTAGATGTCACATGTCTTCGATTTTTTTGTTCTAGGATATGCCGGTTTCTTCATGATGTTTTCCTTCACCGTTTTAGAGGGCAGTGGTGATAAAATAAATTACACAAAGTAATGCGCCTGTCTGGGTTCGAACTCAGGCTGCCACCACTGGGCCACCGCTGCTCTCCACTGCTGTTGCCACTTAACTTTGCCGAAATACCTTTTGTTAGTCCGCTTTCACTCATCTTCTCCTCTCGAGGCATACTCTTTTTAATTTTTGTCACTAAATTTAATTTTACACCGCAAAGTTCTTGTATAACCTCATTCCTCATTTTACCATTCAGAGCGTGGTGTGTGTAACACGTGCTATGCAAGAAACTTTGAGATAATAGTACCTAGTAGTTATTTCGCAATAAAATGGGTTCCCTAGTACAATGTTCGTAACAACATGAATTTACAATCAATACAGTAAAGAGAGTATTCGTGGCTCAATAATAACAGCCGCACGGGTCGATCTTAAGGTAAAGTCGTGCTTGCCGAGGTTGGTCCGTGGATGGGTGACCATAATTATGTAATTATGGTCACCCTTTAACTTAACGTGCTTTCCGAGGCACGGCGGAATCTCGGTACATACCGAAAGCACGTTAAGCTGTTGGTCCCGGCTGTCATTTGTAGATCTTTGACAGTCGTTACGAGTAGTCAGAAGCCAAAAGTCTGACATCCAGTCTTACCAAGGGGATCGTATTACCCTGTTAGGTACTGGGTTGTGGATGTCAGATAGGCAGTTGCTTCATATAAAATACTGGTACTCAGCTGCATCCGGTTAGACTGAAAGCCGACCCCAAGACAGTTTAGGAAAAGGCTAGGCAGGCAGACAGTAGGAGAGTGATGGATATGAATGTTGATGGATGCAGAAGGAGAGGAAGGTCAAAGAAAAGATGGATGGATGGTGTGAGGAATGAAATGAAAAAGAAAGGAGTACATGATGCCGTGACGTAAGACAAAGGAGAATGGAGAAATAAAACGTGTTGCGCCGTCCCCAAATAAAATGGGAAAAGGGCAAGAAGATAATGATGATTTGCCGGCACGGTTGGTGCAGTGGCTAAGCGACTCACAGCTGCGCTGCGTGTCGCGGGTTCGATCCCCGCACGGAACAAATATTTGTGAGGCCTACAGATAGTTGTTCCGAGTCTGGCTGTTTGGGTATGTGAGTTTAAATGTTTGTAAACGCACCCACAATACAGGACCAATTCCTAGTGTGGGACAAAGTATTTCTTTTTTTTTTAATGATGATAGTAGGCGCAACTCACTTTGAAAAGTTACTTAGTGCGATACATGCTGGTGCCCGTGACTGTACCTCCAGCAGAAAATACCTACCTTTCTTAATTGCCGTTTTTACGAACAAGCGTTCACCTCTCGATACATTACGTTTTCTTCGATACCGTAGAAAAGTTACAAAAACAGAAATACTTCTTTGTGAAACCTGATTCAAGGAAAGAAACAAAAGTAACTATAAACAAGTAAGAAAATGCATTTAGACATTTGAATTTTTATGCAAGCAGTTTGAGTGCATAACAACCGAAAAAAAGTGCGTGGAGTCCGTCCGCGCGGAAGAAGTGAAACTTCGTAATACTACACGCATGCGTAGTGCCACGCATTATTTATATTGTCGTTATTTTATTGAGCTTCTAAATAATATTTTGTTGTTTTATTTTTATTACATAATTATTACATAAGGTTATCGAGGTTATTCTACTCATGGAAATTGAGCGAAGGCTGGTCACACCGAAGAGTCGAATGCATGACTGTTTGCACGCCATCTTGCGTACCTAGTAGAACTACGTAGTCACAAATCTTGTAATGATTGAAAAATCAAATAACGGACAACAGATATAGAAATGCAATACATCAAATGAAAATGAAGCTGTAAACAGCTATGATACCATTAAAAAGCAAATCCAAGAACCAGTTTAGGGCTGTCAATTTTAGTTTTCAACGGTCCTTGGAGGGGGAAGAAAATATTCCCCCTCCAAGGTAGCGTTAAACTTGTTGGAAGTCGCATAAGAAGTTAATTCACTTAAAAATACACAATACCTAAATCACGTGCCAAGTTCCAAAGAAGTGGAATTAAACAATTATCACTGATAATTTTAATGTTATAAATTACAAAGGTCTGGATTACTACACTATGCTACAATTGCACTTGCGAGGTTCCGTCAGTAACAATTCATCTGCCCGTATCTGCAGCTGCTGAAGCCGGAGTACCCGTGAGCTTTGCAGCACTCGTCCTTCTCAGCGTTGATGCGGTTGCAGACCTGGTCGCAGGGTCCCACACGAGCGGCTTCTACGGTCACCATCACCATTGCGAAGGCGATCAGCAGGAGGATGAAGGTGGTCTTCATGGCAGCCATTGTAGCTGTAGTTTTGTTGAATTTCGAGAAACGATTGCTAATGCAAGATGTAGATTTTGTTGTGTTTGAGACATTTCCTTCCGTATTAATACTTTAAATCTAACAAGATAAACACGTAATAACAAACTGGTTCACGCATGTTTTTAGACAACAGGATAAAACAAACACAAAATTTGAATAGGGAACAATTTTTGTTTATACCCCGAGGCGGCTCGGGTTATCATAAGTTTCTACGATATGGTATTTCTATTACTTCATTCTATTACCTTAATCTTCTTGCTCAGTTAAAGGGTTACGATTAAATTATTTTAGTAGATCATCATCATCTGCCTAGCTTTTTCCCAAACTATCTTGGGGTCGGCTTCCAGTCTAACCAGATGCAGCTGAATACCTGTATTTTACATGAAGCGACTGCCTATCTGACCTCCACAACCCAGTAACTGGGTAATACGATACCCCTTAGAAAGACTGGATGTCAAACTTTTAGCTTCTGACTACTCGTAACGACTGTCAAAGATCTACAAATGACAGCCTGGACCAACGGTTTAACGTGCTTTACGAGGCATGGAGGAAACTCGGTATGTAATTATGGTCACTCATCCACGTACCACCCTCTGCCTCTGCAAAACTTTTTAAAGGTATTCGAAGATCCCGATCGCTTTTACTTTTTTTTTTGTAGCCATTTAAAGTTGAGTTTAAACTTTATTTTTCTTTTACAAAAACTTTACGAGCTATTAAAAAAGAAAGTAATTGTTACAAGCAAGTAATTTTGAATTTGATAGAATCATACAACAGTTGACATCAAAATTAAAACGAAATTTTAATTTTAAACAACTATTTATTTTTTTATTTGACCTAAGATGTTGAATTTTGGATTTTTTCAAAATTTTAATTAAAAAATTGTTGTAAAAAACCGGTGTGGCAAGGAATGAGTTTAAGGGCGTGAAGAGATAGCAAATGACCTCTCCTTTCGACCTATTCGATTTGGCAAACGATGCACCAAACATCCTGTATATTTATAGTATTTGATATATTTTTGTTTGTTTTAATATTCAATATATCATATTTTATAGATATACACCTACCACTGTTTGTCCCTGCATCACCGAAAGGTTGACTGGTAGAAAATGCCTATCTATGGCATTAAGTCCGCCTCTGTACTATGTGCTTGAAGTGTTAAATAAATAAATAAATGAAATTTGGCAATAAGATAGATTTCAACCTGAGGAAGGACATAGGTTATATATCATCACGTTACGACCAATAGGAGCGGAGCAGCAATGAAAAATGTTGCGAAAACGGGGAAAATGTGACGCAGACGAAGTTACGCGGGACAGCTAGTTATTAATAAAAACGAGCAAATAAATCACTTTTTTATATGAGAGCCCCCTTAAATATTGATTTTATTCTGTTTTTAGTATCTGTTGTTATAGCGGCAACAAAAATACATAATCTTTACAAATTTCAACTGGCTATCACGGCTCATGAGATACAGCCTAGTGACAGACGGATGGACGGACGTACGGACAGCGAAGTCTGTAGGGTCCCTTTTGACCCTGCACCCACCTGCCTTTCTTAATTGCCGTTTTGACGAACAAACGTTCTTCTCTCGATACATTACATTCACTTTGATACCGTAGAAAAGTTACAAGAGCAGTCCTTTGTGAAACCTGATTCGCTGTTAAAGAGAGCGTTTTTGTTTTTGTTAATTTTCCTTTTGAATTATCAAAGTGTTTATTGTGAAAGGTTTGTTTAGCGGAAACACTTTTGTTCGCGTTTCAAGTTGAAGCTGTCGTTTACTTCTGTTTGAACAACTGGAGAATTAATGTCTTGCTTACGTACTCATAAAATGAATAAAATACTATAAACGCGAAAGTTTGCGAGGATGGATGGTTGTAGATAAAGATGTTTGGCTCTAGTTCTTCTGCTCATGAGGCTTCCCTGGTAGCTCATAAACGACACCAATGTGTGGATATCTCGTAACTATTCCTAATTTTATTTTTTTCTATTATTTTATTCAGATGTTTTACAATAGTTTTCAAATCATTGCTCCGTTCCTTCATTGTTCAGAATAGTTACAGCATTGATGACAACATTTTTGTTTATTGTTTCTTTTGTTAAATTATTTTTTATGTACCTATTGTTTGTGAATTTGTGGACATTGTAGGCGTTGTTGTTCGTAGTTATTTTTTGCTTTTTCTTATTGTACGTTTTGTTATGAGCAACGACTTATTATCGGGCCTATGCTGTCCTCCCATACTTAAGTACTAACACTGTAATATTCAAATATTGTAAAACCGAATGATTTTAAAAGAGTAACCATGGAGTTTCTTGCCGGTTCTTCTCCATAGGAAACGACCAAACCGAACCGTACACCTTTTGTCGACGTTTTATAAGTGCCCATGTTGGCCTATGCAAAAAAAAAATGTTTTGTTTTGATGTTTGCTTACGATATAACGAAAAATGGCAAGACTTTTCATAGAACTTTTCATCCTAGTAAGTGATTTCACGTAGACAAAGTCCCGGGTAGAAGCTGTTGCTTCAAAAAGAAAACTGATTTCCGTGTTAGGTCTTGAAATCTTCTTTAATATAACAAAAAGGGATCGTATGTAAGCTTGTATGTAGAGGTAATCTTCGGTACAAAATATCCGATTCCGAAAATTCTTTCTCTAATGGGGATCTATCCAGAGGGAATATTTAAAACATAAAATTGTCTATATTGTAAGATTTTTTATTTACTAATCATGTACTTTTGGAAATAAAGGCTTCATAATAATAACATAGAAACAATTAAAACAGAACCGATCCTTTTCAGCAATCGGTTAAAACAAAAGGCTTCAAGAACAAATATCTACTCAATTAAAACTTTACAACGGCATACAGAAGAAATACAATTTCAAAATGAAAACCTGTCTATTTGAACTGCAAACCAAGCTTCCTGAAATAATAAAACGAGCTAATAATTCTAAGCAAACTCATTAATGGTCTGTTTCCCTTCCATGGTGTTAAGACAACCCTAAGCTAATAGTCGGTCATAGTATTGACTTTTTAGTCGAGGCCTATTTAATGCCGTTATGTTGGCCATGCAGCTACGAAACGACAACATTTTATGTTTTAGTACTATTTTTTTTAACTGAAACTTCTTATGCGACTTCCAACAAGGTTGCGTTAAACGTTTAACGGTACCATGGAGAGGGAATAGAAAGAGACAGAGCGAGAGTGAATGCGTGGCACTCGAACGCATGCGTATTGCGTGTAGTATTAAGAAGTTTCACTTCCTCCGCGCGGAGGGACTCCACGCACTATTTTTTGTGATGTTGTTGGCATGTATCCTGAAATTGCGTGTCATGGAAAGTGGTGGTGGTTGTCCGAGTGGTCGCAAGTGCGAGTACTGAGCATGAGGTCTTGGATTCGATTCCCAGGTCAGGCAGTGCTAATAGGTTTTTCCATAAGGTATTTCTTAGAAGCAGCCACGGGAGTATCGTGCCCAGTTGATGGCTATACGTTCGCTCCATATTATATGGGACTTAAACAAAAAACTCAAAAGTGAATGAGTAAAAAAAATGCTTCTTTGGGAAAGTTGCTTGTTATCATGAGTATAATCACGTGTTTGAGTATCGGTCACTTATTACCAGTCATCCTATATATTATACTATAAGTTAGGATCTTAAGTCCTCGTTCATCATAAGAAATCTTAATCCTAACTGTATTAGGATAGGATAGGATGACTTAATATTTATATCCGTATTATTTCCTTCTTTTTTTTTTTTACATATTTTTTATATTTTTACAAAATCATATTAAAAAACATTTAAAAATATAAAAATAGTAGCCCACCGGTATCGGGAACAGGGTCCAAGCTACCGGTCAGGGCTCCAGAAAACGAAACCTCCTCACAATACGAGCCGTGTCCAGGAGTACCGCTCTTTGAATCAAGCCCTTGATCCAGCTGCCTAACGAGAGCCTCATCAGATATTGCTCGAGGCTCTTGGTAATTAAGCCATTGGCTGATACGACTATCGGCACAATGATTGCAGAGTCTACATCCCACAAGTCGACAACCTCAATTTCTATTTTATTTTTATAATATAGAGGTAAAGATTGTATGTTTGTAAGTTTGGATGTCGGGGTCAATTTACTGAACTACTGAAACGATTCTGAAAATTCTTGCACTAATGAGAAGCTACACTATCCCCGAGTGTCAGAAATTAAATTTAAAACTATCCCATGGGATGATTTTCGGTGCGACGTTAAAATAACGCGAACCGCGGGAAAAAGCTAGTTTTTTTCTTCTCTATACATATAACGATTTGATTATCGTCGATATCATAAAGAGTACGGAATGTCTTGGGTCAGGAGTTGACGGCGATAGGCTCGCCCCATATCATATGGGACTCAACTTAACTGGATAAAATGTGGTTGTACCTGTACTATAGAGTCACCCATACTTACCCATCGAGGTTTACGGGCATGATGTTATATATGTAAATTATATGTTCCACCATCTCCCCGACCCTTACTCCAGCCAGCCCGCGATGCTGAGCCTGTAGTTTTAAATCAGCCCCTAAATAATGAAATAATTCGGATCCGGCGTGTCCCTTTTACTGCCCTCTCCCAGAGACGCCCCAAGCCCAGGCTCGTACCCCGTAGGGGGTGCCCTTAGCGTGTTGTCTCTTAGTGTATAAGTTTTTTTTTCCTGGATTACAGTCAAGGCATCCAAGGCATAAAAGTCCGGTTAAGCAGAAGCCGGTCTCATCGGTTGACCTGCAAGATGCCATTACCAAGCAAAAAGAAAACACCGTTAAAATGCCGTATCCACGCACCTTCATTTAGACATCGTAAAACAAACAGTCGTTGATCGCGCAGTCAATTAGCTGTCAACCTTTCAAAACACACTCTACCCTACGTCTTTAACCTAAAGTTCGAAGTCCTGTGCCAAGGTATTGCTGCAAAGCGGTTTGTCAGCATCTTATTAAACATTCCGTTTTGTGTCTTTGAGAATTTCGGGAGGATTGCAGTAGGCTTATAATCTGTTTCGAGAGGAATACCCATCAATATTTTGTTGTCCTAATGTTAATTTCAAAAGCATTGAGGATCTTTAGCCAATTCGCTAAACCACTGCCTGCAAAACCATCCATAAGGGATACAAAACCACTCCTTGATTGGCAGAGACTTGCAATAACCAAATATTCTTAGATGTTGGATAATGTCAAATTGCAATGCATGGCTCATAGACCTTATAGGTAAATGGATAGGGTTGTCTACTTTTAATGTACCCTAATGTTTCTTTTATAAAAAACTCTTATGTGTATGCTTGCTTGAAATACAATATTGTCTCTCTTCTGGTTGGACTGAATCCATCTTCGAAAAGACTAAGACTAAGGAGCCTGCCTGGTTGCAGGAATCATATGGTCTGTTCTACTAACCTTCGAGAGGCTGACCGGAGAATAGACTACCAATTGAAAGTAAACTGGAAGAGCAGAGAGCTTTCCAAAACAGCTACTGATGTACAGTCTTAAAAGTGAAAGCTCTCTCAAGTGAATTTAGCTTGTAAATTTTCCACTCTTGGAACACAGATCTCCTCTCTGTGAGCGAGTACGAGGATATTTTTTGTCATAAATACAAGTTTATGCACAATGCACCTACAAGTATGAGACATACTGGAATACCTCATCTTAGATCATTTACTTGCTTCGATGCTGTGTGTTTTCCACACATAAATAATAACTGTTTTGTTTTAATGCAAAACAGTTATATTATTACGAAAACATGTGGCTTCAACATAATATGTATGTAAACGAGACATTAGTTCACCAGTCAATCATTTCAAGATGAGAGAGATAGCGTGTTGGTTTTAATATATGATTTGGTGGCGAGAGGTTTTCAGTGCTTCACATCGACAAAAACAAATAGCAAAAAAAATAACGAAAATATTAAAACTAAGACTTTTAATTAAACAATAGCTAAATCACATGCCGAGTTCTAAAGGAGTGGAACTAAACAAATAACACTGATAATCGATGTTTTACAATACAAGGTAGGTCTTGATTACTTCTGAATGTTCTTCGAACGATGGACGTCGAGGAAATTACACAATAGTTCCACTATGGTACCGTTCCACTTGCGAGATTCCGTCAGTAACAATTCATCTGCCCGTATCTGCAGCTGCTGAAGCCGGAGTACCCGTGAGCTCTGCAGCACTCGTCCTTCTCAGCGTTGATGCGGTTGCAGACCTGGTCGCAGGGTCCCACACGAACGGCTTCTACGGTCACCATCACCATTGCGAAGGCGATCAGCAGGAGGATGAAGGTGGTCTTGATGGCGGCCATTGTAGTTGGTTGTTTAGAATACGAGAAACGTTCGTAGAGAGATTCGGAGTTGATGTGTGAAGTTTGAGACTTTCCTTCCATATTTATACTCTACTAGATCTAATAAGATAACACGCGTAACATAACCGGTTCACGCATTTTTTTATGCAAACAGGATAAAAACACACTCAAAATTTTGAATGAGGAAAATTTTTGTTTTAACCCTTCGCGGCACGGGTTATTTATTTTATAAGATATGGTATTTCTCTTACTTGATTTGATCATTCTAATCAGTTTAGAAGTCACGGTTTAATTATTATTGACTAGCGACCCGCCCCGGCTTCGCACGGGTGCAATGCTGATACTAAATACACTACAGAAAAACTGTGAACGTTGTATATAAAAACATAACGGCCCGCTCTGGCTTCGCACGGGTATAAAATATATAGCCTATGTCACTCATTGAAAAAATAATTAAAATCGATCCAGTAGTTTTGATTTATTCATTACTGCCCGTGGCCCGCACGCGTTTAATTTGGAGTAAAACAATTCCCCTTTCCCTATACCATGAAGATTTTCTGCTATCTTTGGAATATCTAAATTCATGCACTACATTTTTACTTATTTACATTTTTACCTATTTATTTTATTTTTACAACAATTAATATATTACAGAATGTCTTTATAAACAACGTTCACAGCTTTCTTGTCATTAGACAATACAAACATCCCGCCCCGGCCGGCCGGTATCGTCGCAAACGCTACGTCCCGCAATTTTTATTAAATCTGTAATATCTTCGAAAATATTCATTTAAATCATATGCTGTAAGAGCCAAATAGATCTATATTAAATCAACAATGTATTTAAGGTATTTAATTGGATAAGGATTAATGCTGTATTGGTTAAAATCGCTTCGAAAATTAGCCATTATTTGTCGTAAAAAGTAAATGACAAAAAAATATTATTGTGGGATATCCATACGAGATAGACACATACCATCGCGGAGTTTTCTGTAGACCTTTTCAATGTGTACAATACTTAGTACATTATTTTGATAAATCTCGTAGGGTTCAGCCTGCGTTTGCAATGTAAGCGGAAAAAAATGTAATTATTTACGACATCACATTAGAAACCTCAAAAATAACAGTATTTCTCCACTATTCAATGAATGTTATTATACATAAAAACCTTCCTCTTTAAGCACTCTATCTATTTAAAAAACCGCATCAAAATCCGTTGCGTAGTTTTAAAGATTTAAGCATACATAGGGACAGAGAAAGCGACTTTATTTTTTATACTATGTAGTGATGTAGTGATGATGTTTAACACCGGGTTATCTCATAAGATAGGTCAGTATGGTCATATTCATATTTTATTTATATATTTTTTTTGTTTATATATTATTTTCTTACGAGTATGAGTTAAAAAAGCTACATTAAATAAAAAAAATTAAGTACTTATCTTTTTTTTATCTTAAGCCTAGCATATACTATGTTCAAAAAATTGACACGGTTATTTCTTCGTATTTTAGGGGTATGAGGAACAGGATGTAAAGATCTTCATACCCTCTAGAAAAGGGAGGATCCTCCGACCAGACAGGTGTTATGTCTGGCGGGCAACTGCCCGATAGTTGTTATCGGGTTTCGCTGTATACTGAAGTCGATGTAAACTTTGCTTGCGACTTGTAGGAAATTGATGTTAGTTCCTCCGTCGTATCATAGATGACGCTGTTGTACTTTTTGTAGTTTGTTGCTTTTTTTGTGGTCGCTACAGTATAACCATTTCCAGAATTTGTTAGCACAAGACATTCATAGAAAAAACTTACTGGTCATTAATAATGAAAAGTTAAAACTTCAACGCCGTCTATCGATATTGAGTTAAGTGAAATACGTCCATAATTATGTCATTTGACACTTTTATTTTGATTTGACACTTACCAATAATATGAATAAAAGGTCGTACCGACCGATGACAACCGCCGTTTAGGGTTGAAACAAAATTATGTATTTTTTTGTTGCTTAGCCTTCAAGTTATCGTCACAGTAACCGGTTATATTTTTTCATTAAATTTATTGAGGTAAAAATTATCATAAAAAATTAACATACGCAGATAAAGTGTTGTCAACATCAATTGCGAAAGTAAGTTTGTTTGTTGCGCTTTCACGCGAAAACTACTCAACCGATCATCATGAAACTTTGTACACATATTCTTGGAGGTATTAGAAGTAACATAGGCTATATATTATCACGCTACGACCAATAGGACCGGAGAAGCAATGAAAAATGTTCCGAAAACGGGGAAAATGTGACGCAGACGAAGTTGCGCGGGACAGCCAGTATCAAATAAATTTATGATAATCAATAGGACCCGTGTTTATTTTCTTAACATTATTCACCTCCTTCATTCCAATTTATTTGCAGTCGGCCCAGCATGATTTCTTATTCCAAACCTTTCTAGTCATATCATATTTCACAAAGTCGATCCATAGTAGGTAAACAAAGAAAAAGTATTTATTAGTCTCTCACAAGATAAAAAAATGATAAAAATTTACAATAAAAAAAAATATACAAGGTGTTTTTTTTGCATCCCCATCACAATTCAGGATGTTGGCACAAAAAAAACATAAATAATTATTTATGATTAACGAGATACCCCAACTTATATTGATTATAATCAATATAGGGTATCTGGTTAATCAATAAAAAAACACTGCTTTTTTTGTTGTTTAAATTAGTCAGTATTTCAGAATAACCACCTTAACGTGGTTTAGGGAATAAGAAATTATCAAATAAACGTTTGAGATTTTTTGTTTGTGTGTAAGCGAGGTTATAAGGCCAGGATCAGAAGGGCCATGTTTAAAACACGAGTGGTTCACACTTACCGATTTCCGTAAATAAGACAAAACAAAATTACATTCCCATTTTATTATTGATTTGCGTCGAGATTCATTAGCATAGTTACGTCCTTGAATTTTACGAGGATGCAAAACAGCACCTTGTATAAAAATGTGAACATAAGAAAAAAAAAAAAATTGGTCCTAAACGAGGCCAAAAGGCGTCTATCTCAGCATGGTGCAGTAACTATAAAAAAAAAAGTCACAGCGCTGGTATTCTGAAAGGGCCCAAAGCGAAGCCACCACGGTCAGGTAAGTAGGGAATTTATACAAAACTTATTTAATGCATACAATAGGTATCTAGTTTATCTTATACCTATAATTAGTTGATTCTATAAAATGCACTCGAATGCCATTGGCCGGATTTCTGAGCCACGTCTTGGTCGTGCATGCCTGTTATCCAAAACTAGTTTTAATTCCACTATTTTTATAATCAAACCAAGTTTGATACTGGTTGCAAAAATATTGTAGGTAAACAATAAATTACATCTATAAAAATAAATAATATTGAACTGTCTGTTTGTAATATTAAAATAACCGCTTTTTACTACATGCATATGAATGTATACACGGTACATATACCAAAATAACATTTTTTACAATTTTTGTCTGTCTGTCTGTCTGTTCTGGCTAATCTCTGGAACGGATGAACCGTTTTTGACGGGACTTTCAATGGCAGATAAGTGATGTAATAAGGAGTAACTTAGGCTACTTCTATTTTAGAAAAAAAGTAATTCCACGCGGACTTAGTCACGGGCACAGCTAGTACTTAATAATATCAGTCGATTGAAAAATAAAAGGTGATTTTAAAAACTTAAAGTAAGTAAGTAACATGTGGTAACACAACACAATATCATGGCTGTGATCCTCGAAAGGTTAAGCAGAGGTATACCTAAAATAAAACCCACATTTCATCAGTTATATTAATTCCCATGTAATAGGGGGCAAGCCTAATGTCATCAACTGGACACAAATCCAGACCCCGTGGCTTCTACTGAGAAATTTCAGATGGAAAAACCAAATAACAACATGGCCGAACCAGGAATCGAACCTGGGAGTTTATTTGCTTAATACAGGTATAGAGGATGTTACAAAGAAGTTTCATAAAGTAAACTGTACTAGAACCAGCTTTATCGGCCCGCTCGGACCCCTTCTGATTTGCTGACATCTCCTTGAGGCGCGCGTGGAACACGAACGCGCCGTCGGCGCGGCCGGTCGTCATGTGACGGACAGACGGTGAGCTAGCCCATTACTCACCGTCCACAGGCCCGCACCTACGGTGGCTGGGGGCCACTGGTTGCCCCCCGACGCCCGGGGCGTCTCCCGCGGCGGCTGGGACGTGAGGTTCTCTCCCTCTCACGTTCCGCCACCTCCTTCACTAGAACCATCTGAGGTGTACAAATATATTATACTTATAATGTGTTAATTTATTATTATCCTTGGATAGTATGGTGAACAGTAAAACTATAACCAAAATTGAGTTGCTCTGAAAAGAGATAATTTTATTTTATTACATTAAACTAGTTTTAACACTTTTACAATACATTCTTTAACATAACTTAATAACTAATTTACCTAAAAAGAGAAACAACATTTAAAGCTATTGTTTCACCAGTTCTTATTAATCAGTATTAAACTATTAACCTAAGATAACCTCTATATTTTTCATGCTGTCTCCATCCTTCAATCTGACAGACAGCCCCATAGAGTCAAACAAGTTCACAGATTATAAATTATGTAATCAAAGTTATTATACGGCAAATACAAACTAAATGAAGTGTCACGCACTTTGTTTACATCTCCCCCCCCCCATTCTTGAATACAAAGGTTTACTGTTTTACTCTACTACTGGAATAAGTTTTGTGATATGGAAGAGATTCGACTCTGACTTTTTGTGACCCGTGTTTACTTTGTAAATTGAATTGGATATTTTGTCTATAATTTGATATGGTCCTATTTTTAATTCGTCTAGTTTTTTTCGGTTTAACCGGTTTCCGTTTTCAACATATACAGAATCTCCGACTTTTAGTTCATAATGTTTTCTGTTTTTATCAAATCTCTGTTTATTATAATTGTGAGATTTTATACTATTTTCTAAGGCAATTTTTCGGTCTCGCAATAGATGATTATGTGTTACATTTTGTTTTAGTTCATCTGGTAGAATGTCAACATTTTTCCCCTCCAATAAATATTTTGGAGAGAACCCTGTTACACTATGTTCAGTTTCGTTATATTTTTCAGTGCATTCGTGAGCAATAGTTGTCCAAGCAATTTTGTCCCTCCTTTCATTAATCTTGCAACGAATTTTATTAACCAACGTTTGGTTTAACCTTTCGTTCAATCCATTTGAAAATGGCGCATTTACTGCAGTTAAAACTAAAGATATATCTTCTTTTTCTAAATATGTTTTGAAATCCTTTGAATTTAGGCCTGGATATTGATCTGATAGAATCAAGTCAATTTTATAATCTTGTGTTGCTTTTTGGACAAGTTTTATAAAATCATTCGCGGTCTGGGTTTTCGATGTCAAAATATAGGCGTAACGAGTGAAGTGATCTACTAGAAGATGTAGATATGTTTTGGTAGAACGAGCACCACCAAATGCCCCTATGGTGTCTATAGACACTATTTCGAACGGATAGGTAGCGGGACCTAAGTGAGACATTAGTCCAAACTTGTATTTTCCTCTAGATTTATTTTTTATACAGACATCACATTTTTCGCAATATTTTTTTATATTTTCCAATAAATTTTTAGCTTGATAAAAGGGTTTAATTTTTTTTTCCATTTGTTGTCTTCCTATGTGACAGTAGTAGTGATGTACATGTTTTATAATATTTTTACTAAACTCCTCAGTTAGCACTACCTTTTCATTTTTTCCTATCTTTTTATAATATATATTATGTTTGAAAATAAGTTTATTAATATTTTGTTTTATATCTTCATTTTTATGTTGATCATTTCGTATGTCCTCTAATTTAACAAAATTCACTACTTTTAAACTACTATCTTGATTGTCATACGATTCTAAAACAGGGTTTCTGCTTAAAGTATCTGCCTCTATATTATATTTGCCCGGAGAATATATTATTTTAAAATTGAACTGCGACAAATAATATGTTAAATCTCCCAGTTCTTCGCCCGTTCTGGCTTTAATGTTCATTTTTTCTAAAGGTTTGTGATCTGAAAAAACCGTGAATGTTTTTCCTATAAGCCAGTGTTGCCAGTATTTTACCGCCTCTTTTATCGCCAAACATTCAAGATATATAGCTTTTTTCTTCTTTTGGGAGTCGTTTAATTTTTTTGAAAAATATGCACAAGGTTTTTCATCACCATTGGGTTGAATTTGTTTTAAAATCGCACCTATACCTTGTATGCTAGCATCTGTATAAATATGTATTGGGAAGTCTGGATCAAAGATGGCTAGAATAGGTTTTGAGCAAAGTAATTTTTTTATTGTATCAAAGGATTCTTGACATTTATCGGACCAAACGAATTTTTCTCCTTTTCTTAATAAATTATGTAAAGGATCCAGTATAATTGAAATATTTGGCACATATTTTCCATAGAAATTAATTTTGCCTAAAAATTGACGTACGTTTTTTGGAGTTTTTGGAGTTGGAAATTCTTTTATGGCAATCAAATTATCTTTTAATGGAGTGACAGTATTGTTTTTTATTATGTGCCCTAGATATTTTACAGAGTCCTGGGCAAAGTTACATTTCGTGAATTTTAATTTAAAACCTTCTTTTATAATTGCTTCTAATAACAAAGATAAGTTCTCAATGTGTTTTTCGAACGTTTCAGAAAATACTAAAATATCATCGATGTAATTGACAGTAAAATTTGACAGTTTATGCTTTCGTATAATGCTACTTAATATTCTCTGAAAAATAGCGGGAGAAGTTTTTAAACCAAAAGGTAAACACGTCCATTGAAAGTGTGCCTCTTGAGTAACAAATGCAGTTTTATGTCTATCCTCAATTTTAAGAGGTATTGACCAGAACGCTGAGTCTACATCTAATGTTGAAAAAAATTTACATTTCCTTGTTTTTACCATTAGATCCTCGATAAGCGGAAATGGTTGCGATTGGGGGACTACAATTTTATTTAATTCGCGAAAATCAATACAAAGCCTTGATCTCCTTCCTTCTTCTTTTTTAAATGCCAGTGTTACTGGAGCAGCAAAAGGGCTATATGACTCCTCGATTAAATTATTATCTAGTAATTTTGATATCTGATGTTCAATTTCTTTCATATCCTCAATAGAGCACCTATACGGTCTTTTACTACAGTATTTATCTATCAACAAATCAATATGGGCTTCATAACCTTTTACAGTACCTATATCAAATTTGTCTTTAGCGAAGACTGAATTATATTTGCAAATCAATTTATCAATATCAGATTTTTTCTGATGATCTAAATTATTTACTGAAATATCAAAATCATCGACTATTATATTTTCATTAAAGTTTATTTTATACTCATTAATGATAGTTTCTTTTTTATATTTCTTTGTAATATCCACACCGTTTATTCCATCACATATGCCTTGTTTAATCCCTATGTCACTACCTGAACTGCCAGGAATTTCTTTAGTGTTTATAGGTTGCTTTTCTTTATTTTTTATGTAGTCTTTATTATCATTGCTCAGGACTTTTTGGGTGATATTTAAGTTCTCAGTTTGAGTTAAATGAAATTTTTGTATACAGTCCAACCCAACTAGGAAATCATAGTCGAAGTTGTCTTCATCTATAACAAAAATATTAACATGTTTTTCAATTTCGAAAATTTTTATTTTTAATGTTACCATTCCTATTGATTTTTTTACGCCATTAATTGTTTTTAAACCTGCATTTTTATCATAAGTAGGTATTTTTTTTAAAGATGAACTTATTAAGGACACATTAGATCCTGAATCATAGATTCCTGATGTTTCCAAAGTGTCATTTATCAGTAATTTAATTTTTATTAATGGCGGCACTATTAGTTTTTTGAATCAATTTCATTTAATTCTATTTCTAATTCAGAATTGTTAACACTCCTTATTTGATCTTTTTTTGGCCGATCATTATTTTTTATTTTTAACCAACATTGGGATTCAGGGTGGTAACGTACGCCTTTATTCTCTTTTTCACAAATTTTACATGGACTGACCAAGGGCTTTACATTTTTCTCTTTAATTTTACTTTCGAAAGTTCCTATCTTTTTATCAAATGATTTTTTGTTTACCATATGCTCTAAACTTCTTAAATGATTAAATAAGTCTTCAGTTTCCTTTAAACTATTCCTATCAATTTTATCTGCAATAAAATTAGGTAATCCAGTGGCAATCAGATCAATTAGAGTGGGTTTATCTATGGATTTATTTATTTCTAGCAGTAGTCTCTCTTTCTTTAACGCGTAGTCCAGTAATGAGCCCTGTCTGTATTTAAATAACATTGCATACCTGATTGGTGACCAACCCTTATCCGCATATGTTTCACAAAACTTCTTTTTCCACATTGCCCATTCCCAATTTATTGTATGCTTTATAAGCATGGAACTATACCAGTCTAAACAAGAATCTTCTATAAATAACCTAAAAATTTCAATTTTTTTGACATCTTCTATTCCTATACGGGCACATTCCGCTTCAAAGGTAGTCATCCACTGGGACACATTAGTAATCTTGCTATTAAATTTTTCAATAACAAATTTTTCTACCATTTTCCCTATATTGATGAATATTGGTTTTGATGAATCTTTTTTTATTTCAGCGAAGCTTTCCATAATTCTTGTTAGAGATTCTTCTGAAATTCCTGTTGTAGATGTTTGTGGTTTTGTTT
This sequence comes from Cerastis leucographa, assembly GCA_963082945.1. Lineage (NCBI taxonomy): Eukaryota > Metazoa > Arthropoda > Insecta > Lepidoptera > Noctuidae > Cerastis > Cerastis leucographa. Next base: position 3,276,040 of record OY720361.1, read on the forward strand.
GTTCCTCCAATAGGTATCCCATAAATTGTTTATTTCCATCCTCATCACAATAAACCGCCTTCATCTCCGGCTTCATAGATATCCACACCTGTCGTTTCTCATGCCGTTTTTGTAAAGTAGCCTTTACTTTCTGAAAGATTTGGGTTTGTACTATTCCATCATGTAATTTTACAGGTTGTAACTTATCTGGGATCGCAAAAGTCCGGCCATCTGAATCCGTGATTGTCGTTACACAAATAATATTTGTTTTCACATCTTCACTGGCTTTGACCATGAACTCGAATCTTAATTTTTCCATTATTCCTGGTTACCAGCCGTAGAAATGTTGTTTTATAATGTGTTAATTTATTATTATCCTTGGATAGTATGGTGAACAGTAAAACTATAACCAAAATTGAGTTGCTCTGAAAAGAGATAATTTTATTTTATTACATAAACTAGTTTTAACACTTTTACAATACATTCTTTAACATAACTTAATAACTAATTTACCTGAAAAGAGAAACAACATTTAAAGCTATTGTTTCACCAGTTCTTATTAATCAGTATTAAACTATTAACCTAAGATAACCTCTATATTTTTCATGCTGTCTCCATCCTTCAATCTGACAGACAGCCCCATAGAGTCAAACAAGTTCACAGATTATAAATTATGTAATCAAAGTTATTATACGACAAATACAAACTAAATGAAGTGTCACGCACTTTGTTTACATACTTATTAGGAACATTATAACACAATTATTCTTAATCTATGCAAGTTTTATTACAAAATTAGATTGTCATTGAAAATATTATAGGAAGTCTAAAAGTTTTACACACAAAGATGCATTAGTAAATAAAACAATGAAAATCGTAGGTAAAGTCTGGCGACCGAGCTCTGCTTTTGTGAAAATAAATATATTATTATGAGACCTATCTGGATCGTTTTTTCGCTCCAGTAAACGCCCGAATTGCAACTTTCATCGAAATCGTTAGAGCCGTTTTCGAGGAAACATAGAATGTCAACTTTACTGACTTACCAACTAAGTAATGTCTATCAAGGAAAGAAATAAAGAGGAAAGTCCGGAAGGTTATCATGACTAACGATTACTAAGATTAAACATAATGTCCCTTTACTTTTCCTTCTAACACTCCGCAAAATCCCGCATATCTCATACCGGGTTTACCAAATCCGAGATACACGACATTAGTCCTCTCCCACGCTGTTGATATGTCCGCCTCAGTTTATATTGGACATTATTAGCAGTAACTGCTGGTCATAGTAGCGTTATCAGTATCTATGTAACCCTAGAGAGTATAACCACAAAATGTATAAGAAAATTCAGTGGGTTAAGTCTAAAGAACATTCTTATTAAACATGCACTGTTAAGGTAAAAGCGCCTATGGTAGCTAGCGAAGTTCAAATATTCTTACGTTTTTAGCAATTTGCAGGTCAGTGTTAGGTTGTATGTTAGTAATACAAAAATATTAGACACGTATTTTTTGTTTTATCAAAAAAATACTTCGTTAAAACTCATTAAAGTTTGAGAGTGGGGGCTTACTACGTCACAAGTAGGTAAAAAAATTACCTACACGTGACGTCATGCGCCATTTCAACTCAAAATATCTCCGTAATTTTATGACCACGTGAAAAAAGAAAAAATACGTATCCAATACTTTTTAATAATCTACCCAACAGACAAATAAAAAAAAATGTGATTATCCCCTATTGTAACAATTAAAGCTTCACAAAGTGATATCTATTAAAATCATCAATAACAACCCTCTAAGTTAATTGAATCCCATTGAAGGACTTTTTAATTTTTTCATGAGGAGCTCGTGTCTAAATTATAACAGCCGCATGGGTCGATCTTTAAGGTTAAGCCTTGCTTGCCGCGGTTGGTCCATAATTACATACCGAGTTTTCTCCGTGCCTCGGAAAGCACGTTAAGCCGTTGATCCCGGCTGTCATTTGTAGATCTCTGACAGTCGTTACGAGTAGTCAAAAGCCAAAAGTCTGACATCCAGTCTTACCAAGGGGTATCGTATTACCCAGTTACTGGGTTGTGGAGGTCAAATGAGCAATCGCTTCATGTAAAATACTGGTACTCAGCTGCATCCGGTTAGACTGGAAGCCGACCCCAAGATAGTTTGGGAAAAGACTAGGCAGATGATGAAGGACTTTTTCATGAACACACAGTGAAGGGGCGCTTCCTCTAGAAGTAATAATAATAATAACTAATAAGGGCGCATGCAAGCATGTTTATTAACGCGATGTTTTTTTACGCAAAGTCGTCGCGTTATCTGCTTTAAAAAAAAACAGCGTAAGAGTCTAATAATAGTAAGAGTCTCTTTTGTACTCTGTCTATATGAACATGTAAAATAGCAAAATATCACTCTAGAAAGAGTCTTAGAAATGTGGCCATCTATGACAAGGACGAGGGGAGGGGGGCAAATACATGAAATTCGTGTGACGTAATCTATGTATGGCCCCTCCGGAAATTCTCAGTTACATCCCAAAATCTAAATCAGTTCCCAATTTATTGCTTGCCATTTATCATATGGGACTAGTAGCTACTACAAAAACACATCACAAATCTCTACCAATATCTTTAGTAATCTTTAAACCTGATATTATGATAATGTTATTTAAATAAGTAAGATTTGCGTAGTGATAAATCAGGGCTGCACGGGGTCGACGTCTTTTGGAGCTTTGGGCGACCATTTTAAGACTTATTATTATTACTTATTATTTCACATTATTTTGAGACATACATAAACTCGAGATTTTTTTTAAGTATTACACTGGCGTTCCGCCTCTGCGTCGGACTGTTCATCTAAGATTAAATTTAATCTAAATTCCAAATTATTTATTTAATGTTATAGCTTAGCTGAAGACATTTGTTTGTTTGGTTGAGAACACGCTAATCTCTAATAACTAGTTAGTATTGAAAAAAATATTTTTGTGTTGGATAATACATTTATCGAGGAAGGCTAAATGATATATAACATCACGCTACGAGTAATCGCAGCAGAGCATCAATAAAAATGACTAACCAAAAATGAGCGGGTCAGCTAGTGTATTATGTACCTAATCACACACGACTGAAGGGGACATCTGCTTACCGCGGCCCTGGAACACAAAGGGCGAAGAAGGAACATGGGTGGGTTTTAGTCAGTACAAGTCTGACACTCCCTCCCGCTCCGCCCAGAGCGGGAGAAGTCATTTGATGATTTCCCATCTGCAAAAAAAAAAACTTGAGAGGTGTCAAGGGACACCCGGATGGAACGAAGTTCCTTTCACGTACATAATATCAATACATTTTAGATTTAAGTTAGTGTGCGAAAAATAAAATATTTAATTTAAGGAAGATTAATCCTTAATTCGAAGCAATACGTCTTACTTAACTGCACAACCGAATTTGTACTTTGTAGTTCGGTCACTCAAAATAATAATCATATCTATCCTTACTCACATACACACCCCAATTGTACGTAATTTAAGGAAATTTCAACTTTATTTTATAGAAATAAGGCTTACAATAGCTTACTATAGCAAAAAGTGTCGTGACAACTTTTCGTAAGATTTTTTTCCGTCTAGCCCCCTTTCACAACGCGCGATAAGGAACTTCGTTCCAAAAAAAAAAAGGGGTTATCTGCTATCCTTTCAGACCCCTTAACACCTGTCATGCCCAGTGGGTTATTTTTTATCGCCTATAATAGGTTATAGGCATGTCAAAGAAGAAACAAGAGGATAGAAGGTTTAAACCATGGATCGATCCTTGCCAGAAGGTTTGAGCCGTGGATTTGTGGACCGTGGACCTTGCATGGTTCAAACCTTCTTTCCTCGTGTTTTTTTGTGGACCAGACACTAGACCAATGTAGCTTCTGTGTATTACAATAAACGGACACAGTTTTTGTACTAACATAACTTCATTTAGATAAAATGCCTCTAGAGGGCATGGTGGAGCGTTGGTGATAACGAAAAGAGACTGGTATAAGGCAGTGTTTCCCAAAAATTATTCTGCCATGGCCCGGTAAATGTCACACTGGCCCTTAGTGACCCACTCAATACTTTAAAACCTCTTCCCCCGCTGATTACATTAAGTTAAATAGATCGGTATCGCCATATGCGAATGGAGCAATTTTTTCCAAGGTGGACTGGGAGAAAATGCCCAAGGCAATAAGCCCGCCTTCATACAGTTTTTTATTAGTGAATTAAGTTTAATAAATAAATTGTTTTTTTTTTTTTTTTTTTCATCATGGCAGAAATAATAATAATTTATTAATAATTTATCTTTACTTCAGACATACGTTTTTACAAGGAAAGCGTTAGTAGGGTTGGTAGTAGCACACACAAAAAAAAGGGTTTTATTAGTTTGTTCGTAAACAAAACAAGTAAACAATAATAATTAAAACCTATTTCCTATTTCTTTGTAGGTGTACACTTGCCGAAGAAATGCTGCGACCTGGTTTTTTATTTTGATGGCCCGGTACCGGGGCACCGATTGGGAAACGCTGGAATAAGGGAACTAATACTCTATTTGCTCTACTGCCTGATTGTTCTAGTGTTCACAATCGCAACTTTGACGGCACGGTTGGTGTAGTGGTTGAGCGATCGACTGCTGCGCTGCGTGTCGCGGGTTCGATCCCCGCACCGAACAAATATTTGTATGGCCTACAGATAGTTGTTCCGGGTCTGGCTGTTTGTGTATGTGAGTTTAAATGTTAGTAAACGCACCCACGATACAGAAGAAATTCCTAGTGTGGGGCAACGTAATAAAAAAAAAATCCCAGGTTAGGCAAAGACAGTGTTATTGGGTTTTTACCGTAATTTCTCAGTAGCTGCCACGGTGTCTGGATTTGTGTGCGGTTGATGGCAATAGGCTTGCCCCATATCACATGGGACCGAAACATAACTGGCGTAATATGGGTACTGTGAAGTGCACCTCTGCCTAACCCTTCTGCAATGCATGCTATATGTGTACTTTAATGTTTAACTAAATAATTACCTTTGAAACATGAAACTATTCCAAAATAAATTAAATATATTTCCTCAAAAATATAATCATACGTCATTGGTTCGTGAAATTTATAACAGAAGAAAAAAACGTTTGCTATTTGTTTATTTTATTTATTTAATTCGAACACAAATGATTTGTTGTTAGTAACACTTATAAACTATAAATATATAAACTATGTTAGTAACATTTCTCATTAAAATACAAAAAAAAAAATGAAATCAATTTAAATTAAAATAAATTAAATCGAATTAAATTAATTTAAACTAAAAATTAATTTAAATTAATTAAAATCAAAATAAAACTAATTTAAAAACCGGGGAAGTCAAACCTCCCTGCCTCACACCGCACTCCGACCCATACGCCCCCGACAGAGCATATTTATTGGTGGCCATACTAGTAGTCTAGAAGCTTAATGAGCTCATTTAGAAGACTTTGCTCACGCAATTTCGACCATAAATCTTATAATCACCCTGGTCAAATACCTTGGAGAGGTCCAAGAAAGGAAAATAAACAGCTGTGTTTCATTATAGTACCTGACCGAGAGCTTGAGCGCCAGAATAGCAGTCTCCGTGGACAGCCCAGCTCTTAAACCGAACTTTGCATAATGTAGGTGTCCAGTCACTCTTCGCTCAAGCACACCGTCAAGAACCTTTGCTATTACAAACATTTACAAGTATTACACAGACCGTAATACTGCTATATATGCCAGTTTCCTTGATTTGTCCAGGGCGTTTGACCTGGTTTCGTACGAAGTGCTGTGGCAAAAGCTACGTGACCATAAAATTGCACCTGAAACCGTTAACATCTTCCAGCACTGGTACGGAAACCAGGTCAACAACGTAAAATGGGCGGGAGCTCTGTCGGACTCGTACAGGTTGGAGTGCGGGGTGAGGCAGGGTGGCCTGAGCTCACCTACGCTCTTCAATCTGTACATGAATGAGCTTATTGTCGCGCTCAGCAGCCGCCATGTTGGATGCCATGTCGATGATGTCTGTTTTAATAACATCTGCTATGCTGACGACATGGTGCTGCTGAGTGCGTCTGTGGGTGGTCTCAGGGAGCTCATGAGCATATGCGAGACGTACGCTCACTCACATGGCCTTATATATAACGTCGCGAAGAGTGTGCTTATGGTCTTCCGAGCTGGGTCCAAGGGTTTGACAGAGGTTCCGCCAGAAAAGTTGTGCGGCGTGCCCTTGGAGCGCGTGCAAAGTTTTAAATACTTAGGCCATATTGTGACGCCTGACTTGAAGGATGACGCAGATATTGAACGGGAGCGGAGGGCGCTGTCGGTGAGGGCGAACATGATAGGTCGCAGGTTTGCTCGTAGCTCCAAGGAAGTCAAAGTCACCTTGTTTCGAGCCTACTGTACTGCATTTTATACGAGCAGCCTGTGGGTGTCGTACTCGCAGAAAGCCTATGGTGCCCTCCGAGTTCAATATAATAACGCGCTGAGGGCATTGCTGCGGCTGCCTCGCTTCTGCAGCGCGTCGGGGATGTTCGCCAATGTGCGCGTAGACTGTTTCTATGCCACGATGCGCAGGAGGGCAGCCTCGATAGCGGGCAGAGTGAGGGGCAGCGGCAACAGTCTCCTCGCCGTCGTCGCCGACAGGTTAGACGGGCCATTCATGAGGCATTGGTTGGCACGTTGGTTACATGCGCCCATATTTAGGGCATGGGGGAGATGATTGTGATTATGTTATTTTAAATGATTATGTTTTTAAAATTAATTTCCATATTTTGAATTTTATGTATAATTAAATTCGTTATTTTGTTATTTTAAATTATTATTTTAATTTGCTGTATGTACATATTGTGATATTTTTTTATTTTATTATTTATGGTATTTAATATTTTTGTCTTTTGTTGAAGTTTTTTATGGATTTTCTATCTGACAAAATAAATGAATTGATTTAATTACAGTGCTATAGTGCTATTTAGTATAATAAATGTTTTAATAAAACCTGTTCAACTTGTTAATAACTTAACGTCGACAAGAGGCACGCACGAGTATATCATTAACATAAATATAGTATCTACGGTTATAGGTATCAGGAAAGTACATAAGACAAAACAAGTTAAACTTGAGATTTGGAAAAACCTTAAATAATAATTACTTCCTTATCGTTTAATTCGAAATTTCCCATCGACAAAAATTACTTTTTTTGTCAAACTTTCATCCAATATTGAACCTCGTTAGTGAATAAATTGAAAAAACTGGTGTCGAGCAAAACAATTAAGTTTTAAGACTCCACCATCATTCTCTTGCCCTATCTTATTTCATTTAGGTCGGCGCACCTTGATTGTCTTTTTCCACACTTCTCTATTACTCGTCATCTCATCAGACACCTCCTTTCATGCCTTTTTTTTTTTTGGGGATGGGAAATCATCAAATGACTTCTCCCGCTCTGGGCGGAGCGGGAGGGAGTGTCAGACTTCTACTGACTAAAACCCATCCATGTTCCTTCTTCGCCCTTTCTGTTCCAGGGCCACGGTATCTCTTTCGAACAGTCCCGCAACCCTGGCAGGCATCGGCCCTCTCGGACCCCTTCCGGTTTGCTGACATCTCCTTGAGGCGCGCGTGGAACACGTACGCGCCGTCGACACGGCCTGTCGTCATAAGACGGACGGACACAGGCTCGCCCCTACCTCCTTTCATGCCTTAAGTTTTAATTTTTCCATTCACACACTTTTAAATGAGACTCTTTGTACTTGCCGGATTTTAAAGCTGTTTAATATCTCGCTCAAATAACTTCTTACAGTTACTTCTAACTCCGTTACAATAAAAGAAGATTCAGTAAGTCAACTTTGAACGGATTTTTGGTGAGAAGGTGAGAGAGCAGCTTTGGCCCAGTGGTGGCAGCCCCGACTTACAAGCAGCAAGCCGTGGGTTCGAACCCAGGCAGGCGCATTACTTTGTGTAATTTATTTCATCACCGCTGCTCTCAAAAACGGTGAAGGAAAACATCGTGAGGAAACCGGCATGTCCTGGGACTATAAATTCGAAGACATGTGACATCTACCAACCCGCACTGGGCCCGCACTGGGCACTGGGCCCGCGTGGTGGACTACAGCCCACTCCCTCTCATAGAGAGGAGGCCTGTTTCCCAGCAGTGGGAACATTATAGGCTGATGATGATGAGACAAGGTGTAAACGGATCCTGCACGAAGCCTTCAACATCATCATCATCATACATCATCTGCCTAACCTTTTCCCAAACTATCTTGGGGTCGGCTTCCAGTCTCTCCAGACGCAGCTGAGTACTAGTACTTTACATGAAGCGACTGTCTATAAGACCTCCACAACCCAGTAAGTGGGTAATACGATTCCCCTTGGTAAGACTAGATGTCAGACTTTTGGCTTCTGACTACTCGTAACGACTGTCAAAGATCTACAAATGACAGCCGAGACCAACGGCTTAACGTGCTTTCCGAGGCACGGAGGAAACTCGGTATGTAATTATGGTCACCCATCCACGGACCAACCTCGGCAAGCACGGCTTAACCTTAAAGATCGACTCGTGCAGCTGTTATTCTTTAGCCACAAGCTCCTCATCGAACCAAGTATCTCTACTCGAAAATAATTGCTGAATAAATTTTTTACTTCATCACTTTTTACGGTGGGTCTCAATGTAACAGACTCAAAACATTGTGCTGATGGATGAATTGAATAGTTTGGGTCATGGAGGTATTTAAAGTTATGTTATATAACAAGACGAATAGCAAAAATGTTCGAGTATTTCAGTATTGGTGGTCGATGGGTCTTTTAGTGTTGAAAAACATATCCAAATCAATGGAACAAAATTACTTATTTCGCCGGGTTGCATATTAAATGAACCTTCTGAAAACTATCTGTATCGTGGATTCACATTTAAACTTGCTATTGTATTTTCATCTGTGAATTATGTGTGAACTGTAATTGGTTAGTAACTCCAGCTTCTATGCTGTGTAAGTTTCTGCACTTGCACTGTGAATTGTATTCAACCATACGTAGTAGTATTGCAAGTTCTGCTTCTATCTTTCATGCATATGTAAAAAGATGTGCGAAACTTTGACTTACGATCTATTTATTTCGTATGTGATCTCCGACAGTTAAACTTAATACCCTGAATTCTCAATTGAGATAGTTGGTTAACAGCTGCTAAGTATGAGGTTCTGAGTTCGATTTTTATGTTACTTTTTAAAGCTGCTTCAATTTGATGTGTTGTTATAGTTATCGTGGTATGGACATGACATGTGATGCGAAGGAATGAGGAAATTTACGTGAGGAAAGTTTTGAGTGATGAATGTGGATTGCTTTAAGAGTAGAGGAAGACCAAAGAAAGCTGTGGATAACTGTATGAAAGATGATAGGGCTAGAAATGTGGTGACTACTGAGATGATGAGTTATAGAAAAGTATGGAAGAAGAAGACATGCTGCGCCGTCCCAAAATAAATTTGTTGTTGGAGTTGATGCAGCTAAAACTGATTTCTGATCCAGTAATAATTGCTATCACCATAGTATGATTCTCTTCTTCCATACTAATATATATATATATATATAATATAATATATTCCATACAAACAAACAGAGTGACTTTTGCATTTATAATATTAGTATGGGGACCCTTCTAAGGTAAGGGAGTATGAGCTTATTTTAAACAATATGTTCACCTCAATATTTTTGGCACTGACGTATGAGAACGTTGGAGCACTACGAGGGCTCTAATGTTCTCAAAAAAAAAAAAAAACGAGACCTTGGGAACTGTAGACGTTAGAGCCCTCGTAGGGCTCCATCGTCTAAAGTTCTCAGGGTCTCCAATTGGTTAAAGAATGATAAATCGGGTCAGGTTAGGAAGAGGGTTACGTTCGGAATAAATATCATATTTTTTTTCAAGTAGGATTTCGGGTCAGGTTCGGAATAATCCCATATTTCGTGTGGTATTTTTTTGTAGTTCTTCTGAGTCCTAACTGTACTTGCTAAACAAAAGATTACCAGACGGGAATTAATCCACGCATATTCAAAAGGTTATGAAACGAGACTCAATGTATGAAGATCAAAATAGTTACGGATTGGCACTTTTGTGATGGTATTTTGATTAGTTCTCGAAATGGGAAAGTTACCAGATGGGATGTACCCTTCTTGGCGACACAAAAACTTCTACGTACGGGCTAGTTTTTGAACCAAATAACGTTATCTACCTGTACATAAATTCATAAATCAATATTAATATCTACGTCAGCCGATGTTGCATCCACAATAACCTCAGGATATCGACTAATTGGATAGCAGAGTTCAGCTTTGAACACAATATTGTTATTGAACGGAAGCTGGGCAGATTGGGAGCCGGAACCGATGAATTTTAATAAGTAGTGTAGGTATACGTTCAAAATTCATATGTGTATAAGGATAAATAGAGTCGAATATGAAGGGGGTTTAAAATTGTCAGCCTTTAATGTTCCCACTGCTGGGACACAGGCCTCCTCTCTATGAGAGGGAGTGGGCTGGTAATCCACCACGCGGGCCAAGTGCGTGTTGGTAGATATCACATGTCTTCGAATTTTTAGTTCTAGGAAATGCCAGTTTCTTTACGATGTTTTCCTTCACCGTTTTTGAGGGCAGCGGTGATGAAATAAATTACACAAAGTAATGCGCCTGCCTGGGTTTGAACCCACGGCTTACTGCTCGTAAGTCGGGGCTGCCACCACTGGGCCACCCCCCTCTGTGCCACCACCCTGCCACCTGTGCCACTGCCCTCTGTGACCGATTTAGGGGCATGAGAAATAAAATATAAAGATGAAAAGGGAGGATTTTCCAGCAAAGTAGGTTTTCGGTCTCTTGAGCTACTACAGGACGGGCATAGTCGGCTTTGCTATACAGGGTGGAAACGCCACCTACGTTTAAACGTTCACCATGTAGTCAGTTTCACCATGTCATCATTCTGACCCCCTAGTCACAAATAATTTTCGTCGGTTACTAAAAAAACCAGCCAGGTGTTTTGAGTTTTGGCGCAGCCGTGAGACACACATTTTTTTTTTCTGTTTAGTTGTAAGTATTAACTTTTTTTTTTATTGTGTGCGCTTGTAGCATTTGCCAAATAAATATGTTTTCTTTCTTTCTTTCTTTCTCTTTCAAGTGCGAGTCTTACTCACACACAGAGTTTCATATCCCCAAACAATGTAATAACAATATTTTGAACGGTCATTCATTAGTAAACTTCCACTCAACCGCAAAACTAATTTTTTTTTCATAGTAATTTAATGAAAAACAAAGTAACTGCGGCATTTTGGTGAAAAAGTCCCATATCTCAGTCAAATATCAAATCTTATTCAAACCAATTTTCATTGAAAGTTTTTTTTAGGTTCTACATCTCAATATTTTTTTCAGAATTTTTCTCCTCTTGCTTTAGAAATTAGAGGGGGGGGACACACTTTTTACCACTTTGGAAGTACGAAACCCTAAAAATTCTTCTTTGGTAGGTTTCATCTAATCTATTATTATCTGAGAAAGAATGCTATGGTAGAATGCAAAGGACACGGGCGAAAGTGGACCCAAAGAATCTATTAATTAACGAAGCTCCGTTCAAGTGTAAATATAAAATAATTATACCTAAAATTTTATGAGATATTTATTTAAAAAATATTGAATTTTTAGGACACGGGAATCAAAAGTTATAAATATATTCAATTTACTCAAATTAAGTAATCGTGCAATTACAAAACGCAACATTTTTCCGATTACGTTCCAATCCAATGACATGTGTTTTTGCTCAAGGGTTTTCTTACCATATATGGCTCTTTCTCTTAGTTTTTATACATTCTGTAATGTCAAAAATTAATAAAAACAATATGCAAACCTCATATTAAAACGCCAATTAACAATGCAAAAGAATCTAATAAAAATGGAACTATGGCGATTTTGTGGTATATCGTATAAAAGGAACGTTATCAATGATGACCAATTGAGTCCCGTCACTACTGTCACTGTCAGATCTATGATGTCATAGTCCAACGTTACGTTTGTATTTTTGTCTGGGATTTTATGTTTATCATTATCATTGTATAATCGCGACGACTCGGCCTTTACATCTTGAACTGAAGATACTGTACCCTGTCTCAGATTACCGCATTCTTCTCTAGACAATGAGTTGCTTTTGATTTGGACTTTGATTTTAACCACAAACATGCGTTGCGTTAATTTCCACTTACAACTTGCTCTCTTACGGAGGCGTTTTCTCTCCGATGAAGGTGTTCAGAGCTTTGAAAAAGTTCATAGATGGGTGTATCCACGTGATGTAAGTATATTCGTAAAAAAAACATATATTTATAACATAAGTTAAGAACTTATTTAGGATATCTATCTAAACAACAAACTGAGATTCGTTTAGCTTTTATATTTATTTATTTATTTATTTATCTTACACACTATCATTACAGGATAACCCCAATACAATAGTGGTTTGCAAACACACACCAAATAAATTGAAAAAATAAACTTACGGCTAATACTTAAAAATCAAAACAAAATACTAATACTTAAAAATTAAAAATCAAAACAGAATATTAATATTTAAATGTAACTAACATAATTCAACATAACTTTTGCGAATTCACTCAGATTGCAAGAGAATAGGTCAAGTCTCTCATGCACTTCGTTTAGCACACATATTGTGCGAGTGAGGGGTGTTTTTGACAGCAGGTTGGTTCTGGCCACAGGCACGGCCAGCAGTGGCGGTCGCCGCCGCCTCCACACGTACCGATCTGGCACGCATAGCTTCAGTTGACACAGCACACCCGGGTTATTAGCTACTCCACGCAGGAGCTTTAGCGCATACGCCGCAAGTGTAAATTCCCGGCGCACTCTGAGTTCGTTGTACCCCACCATACCCAGTACAAACAGTGTTGGATACATCAGCGGGTAAAATGGGTACACCCCATAAAGTTTAAAATACAAATATCTTGTAAATTTATTCTGTACACGCTCCAGCATGACATTGTATTTCGCTTCATGAGGTGCCCAAATCACCGCACTGTGTTCCAAGTGACTCCTTACCAAAGCATCATACAACACCCTGAGCGTGGTTATGTTTGTGAATCCCTGCGACTGTCTCAGCACGAAACCCAGGTTTCTGTACGCCTTTTTGCATATCTTAACTATATGATCCCGGAAAGTTAGATCCGGGGTTAGCAGTACGCCTAGATCTCGTACCTGAGACACTCGCTGCATCGGCGCTTCCTCTACTTTGTATTCGTAGGCAAAGGTGTTCCTCGCGCGCGTAAATGTCATCACCGAGCATTTCGCTGTGTTAAAATAGAGTTTATTTTTATGACTCCACTCTACCACTCTATTTATGTCTTCCTGCAATCTCTCACAGTCCGACTCACCCTTAACCTCAAGCAGCAATTTGAGGTCATCTGCAAACAATAAACATAAACTATGTTTGACTACGTCTGGTAAGTCATTTATCATTAAAATAAATTCGAGAGGACCCACATTGCTGCCCTGGCTCACGCCTGACCTGGTGTAGTATGGCTCGGATTCGAACCCGTTATAGTCAACGTACTGCTGTCGATCTTTCAAGTAGCTGGCGAAGAACTGTAGTAGGTGCGGAGTACAGCCAATTTTTGCCAGCTTCATTAGTAGTACATCATTGTCAACGGTATCAAATGCCTTTTTAAAATCAAAATATGCCGCGTCTACCTGCACACCAGCGTCGACGGCTGGCACCACCCTCGCCATGAAGTTAAGCAAATTAGTGGCAGTGCTGCGCAAATACATACTGTTGTAATCTTATATTAAGCTCATTCTTACTGTTGCCCTATACTTTATCTGACTAAAACAGTATGCAGTAAAAGACTGGCCGAGGTAGCAGTAGAAGTAGTGTATTTTACTGAGATCTTTCAGTCATCAAAATGGAAGATGGGTGGCTGTTGCATTTTATCTTGAAATATTTATATACCGCTCCACAGGTATCAGAGGTCATGTTCTCTTTCATATCAAACGACAATTCTGTTTTTCTTTCGGGTGGGGACCTGGAGACCTACGACTCAGGCACTTTTATTACTTATACATGGAACTCTTTATGTTTATTACACTAAAGGTGAATTTATTTATTTTAAAATAATTAATTAATTCCAGATAACAGGAGACGACTACATTTGTCACTCATGTTGGGGGCTGATCAGCTGCGACCCTGAAAATGAAACCCGACAGCAACTTGGCCATCGTAACGTCTGTGTTGCATAAAATAATAACTATGTAAAAATACTTACCAATAAATAAGATTCATAACTTATACTTTTTTTATTCAACAAACCCTGTCTTTCAATAGCTGTACATAGCTAGTCAGCTCTGGCTGTTATAATTTATGTAAAACAATATTATCTTCTCTCAGCGTAATAAGAATCGTTTTACTTGACTATAATTCCCTTATAGATCAAAATTGTAACGACATAGTTTTAATAGTGATTGGACTGATTACTGTGTTGGTAATCAGTTTAGTCTCTAGCTGCAGTCTAGCAGTTTTATGATTCGTCAATTAGGTACTGGCAATGAACGACGATAAGCAAAACACGTAAAGTTAGAACTAAAACTGCAAGGGATATACAGTAGTTTATTCGAATCTTTCTTTATGAGTCGTCTTAAATATAATAAATAATTACGGAGATATTCCACTGTTAAAAATCTTAATCGTAACATTTTTAGGTTATCTTGTATATCTCTTTTCTCCCAACTTTTCCGTCTTACTTTCCATTTACTTTTTTGATAGTCTTTAGTCGTTTTAAAACTATGTATAAGTTGCTATAGTGAATGCTACCTCTAAGTGTGGGTCCCAAAATACATGTAGTCTCGCCCGCCTCCTTTCCTTTATTTAGTTTTTTCTCTACATATAATTTACATTTTTAAATACTTCTTTATACAATAATATTTATTAAAAACTTAGCCGGTATCGGGAACAGTGTCCGAGCTGCCGGTGTTCAGAGTTCTTGAGAGGAACCTCCAAACAATACCCGCCGTGTCCAGAAGTACTGATTAAGAACATAACTTAAAAAACACTGTTTCTTTCAAAAGATTAATACCTATACGGTCAAAATGTATGGAGCAACAGATTTGTTTTGAAGTGAAAACTTCTTTGGCGGCGTTGTGCACTTTTGTTATGGGCAGGGGGAGGACACTGCCATACTTGACATAGGCGTCCAATTTTACACAAAGATACTAGCACCATCTCTTACCAAATCCGCATAAACTTGAGATTTAGTGCATTAAAATGACATAGATGGTGCTTACGCCAATTAGCGCCAGTGTGATTAAATACCTTTTTGATTTGAATGAAAATTGAGTTAAAAATAATGAATTTAAACTCTAAAAAAGATTAAACCATTTATTTATTTTAAAAGCATTTTGTAATTGCAAATTTTTTTTTTTAAGGTTTTGCAACAATATCATACAGATTGTTTACAAAATGGCGACTATCGGCGTGTGCGCATGCTTGTAGATCTCTCCCATTTTGTGTAATTTATGTGGTTTCTCGGTTCTGTCTTCTTTTACACTCAACTCAACCGCACTTTCTGGAGCTTTAGATGCAGAAAATGCGTTTGAGTCGAGTGTAAAAAAAGAAATAATAACAGAAACCCATAGAAAACCTATTCAATAACAAAGATATAGATATAAGTATATGTACGCACCTATAGCTATTGGGATTAGTTCAACGGATTTAGTATCAGGTGGCGACACCGTTCAATGTAGGTGTCAAATATTCGCTTCAGTGGGCTCTCTATTCCATCTATATTACTATACTCTTTGGTTATGGGTAAAAAATGTTAAACTCGGGTCATCACGTGTCCTGATCGAAAATTCGTAAGACGGATTGACTGTAGGTTATGAATGAATTTGAACTTTATCACATCTGTCATTGAGTTTGGTTTTCCCAAACTAGATAATTATCTTATGCACAAACAAAACCTTCGGTTTCTCCAAAGAGGTAAAATTCGTAAGACGGATTGTAATAGCGCTAAAGTGTTAAATTTATAATGTAATATAAATTGTCATGTTTGTGTACGATAGCGCAATAAATTAATTGAATTTTACCACTTAAATGATAGTACTTTTAGGAGCAGCGGTGGCCCAGTGGTAGCAGCCCCGACTTACGAGCAGTAAGTCGTAGGTTCGAACCCAGGCAGGCGCATTACTTTGTGTAATTTATTTCATCACCGCTGCTCTCAAAACGGTGAAGGAAAACATCGTGAGGAAACCGGCATGTCCTAGAACTAAAAATTCGAAGACATGTGACATCTACCAACCCGCACTGGGCCCGCGTGGTGGATTACAGCCCATTCCCTCTCATAGAGAGGAGGCCTGCGTCCCAGCAGTGGGAACAATATAGGCTGATGATGATGATGATGATGATAGTACTTTTATACTGATAATTTAAGCAATTCGTACAAAATTATTCTCTAACCATTCCAAAAATGCACAACATTAATATTGAAGTGTCACTTCTGCCAGCACTCCCGGAGTGCAACTCGTTTTTTTTTTATTACCGATGCTAATATCCGACTTGTTGATAAATAATATATTTTATCTACCTACCTACATTAAGTTAACCAGTCAGTTCCCCTTACACACGCAATTAGTAAACGCCATCTAAAAGGTCACATTGCCACGTTAATTAATAGTCTATACAGACTGTCTTAGCATTCGTGTTAGTTACTGTATACATATGTATCATCATATGCCTAGCCTTTTCCCAAACTATCTTGGGGTCCGCTTTCAGTCTAATCGGATCCAGCTGAATACCAGTTTTTTACATGGAGCGACTGCCTATCTGACCTCCACAACCCAGTTACTCATTAACACGACACCCTTTGGTAAGACTAGTTGCCAGACTTTCTGGCTTCTTACTACCTGTAACGACTGTCAAAGATCTGCAATTGACAGCAGAGACCGATTAAAGTATCCTATGGGGCACGAAGGAGTCTCAGTACGTAACAGATCACCGATCCACGGACCAACCTCGCCAGGCGCTGCTTAACCTTGAAGATCGACCCGTACTTCTGTTGTTATTTAGCGCGGGTCTCAAGACGCGTCTAGTCTAGACAATTTTTTGACGTGACAACGTCTAATAAATCGATGAACGCCGGCTGCATGCACGAAAAAGGATGACTCATTGTCCCGTTACGGTCATTGTACGCTTGCGCCGCATCAATGTTTTGCTATGACGTTGTCACGTTAAACTATCGTCCGTAAACTAACTTTACAGCCAATTTTTTTTGTAATTTTTTGGCACCTTTATGATACGACATTCGATCTTACACGAGCACCAAGTGACACTAAATAGGTAGACATAATAATACGGACTCAATTCAACACTTAATACTAATAAGTGAAATCAAAAGAACACTTATTGTTTTCCTGGCGGAAACTTCCCACCTTCCCCCTCCCCCCACTCTTTCAGACTATTTCCTCCTTCATGAATAGCAGACAAATTAGTTACATTAGCCTGAGGCGAGCTCTGTCTTATCACGTATTGATCAAAATAAATATAATTTATTTCTCACCACAACGCGTTAATTGATTTTGGCAAGGAAATTGTGCGATTTCTATCATCACTAGCGGATACGTACTAATTGCTCTCAAAGTGTATTGTGATGTTAGCTATACTCCGATGACGATTAACGTATTGGAAATTTTGTATCGTTCAGCAGGAGGAGGGGTGGGAGTAGTGGTAGATAGAGGGGGTGCCCCTGTCTTCTGGCACCATTTCCATGAAAAGCACCGTTCTTGGGAAAAACAATTATTGTAACTTAACCTCTAGACACTTTATACTAGCTTAAATGGAGTAGGGGGCTCAATGATTTAAAAAAAAATACCACGAAGGGGATGGCGGCGTCTGACCCCGCCATCCCCTGCTAACCTAACTTGTCTGAGTCGGGGTGCCCCAATTCCGGAGCTCACTTCGCTATATTAAACTATGATAATATAATAGCCAGTTTAATTAACGTTACTGACGGTGTTCCATCGATTCTGTCTACAGTGCAAAATGCGGATGTCACTGCATACTGCAGCGTAACCAATGCTCCTCCACATTTGTGTACCTTATCAAACGGCTAAGCCGATAAAATTTAATGTCACAATAGATCCAATCAATTAAATAAAAACACTAATCAAAGTGAAGTGATGGTATTATGCCCTACTAATTATTATGGCAACTACTAAAGAAACATGTTGTTTTAAATCCAATTTTACTTAAGTTTTCAAACACTGTAATCATTTCTGTTGATCAAAGGTAAAAATAATAAGGTAGGCACAGTCAAAAAAGATGTTCACACCGACCATCTTTTTGAGGCCGACTATCTCCCAATGGTCTCTTCTAAATCTCTCCTCATACTTTTGGCGGTTTTGTGTCATGGCTATCCAATTTGTTCCAGCAACTTTAATAAGATTGTCTGTCCAACTAGTCGGTTGTCTTTCCACATTCCTCCATCCCGTCCATTGTCTCCACTCCAGCACTTTCATTCCCCATCTTACATCCAGTCTACAAATCGGTTACATCGTTATTATACTTCGTCTCTTAAGCTTCTACTCCGTCCACGTTATTTCATGGTGTGCGTCAAAATATACTTTAATACTAAACATGTACGTCAAATAATCGGTGGGCATTCAACAGTCTTTAACGTTCAAGTTCTAACATCGCAAAAACATCTGCTTCTTCTGCGCTTCGTCAAATTTATTGTATGATAGTGGTTAAATGAAACGATGTATTTGGGTGCTGTAGGAATTCTTCAAAGGGTAATTTTGCTGTCGTTTGGATAACTTCTTTTGGAGTGAATCATTATGACCGCTTTTTTTTACGGATGGCAAATCATCAAATGACTCCTCCCACTCTGGGCGGAACGGAAGGGAGTGTCAGACTTGTACTGATTAAAACCCATCCATGTTCCTTCTCAGCCCTTAGTGTTCCAGGGCCACGGTATCTCTTTCGAACAGTCCCACAGCCTTGGCAGGCATCGGCCCTCTCGGACCCCTTCCGATTTGCTGACATCTCCTTCAGGCGCGCGTGGAACACGAACGCGCCGTTGACACGGCCTAAAGTCATAAGACGGACGGACGGTGAGCTAGCCCATTACTTAGTCTTTCAAACTATTACCCCTTTAAGAATATCTGACAAATTAGTTACATTAGTCTTAGGCGAGCTCTGTCTAATCATGTATTGATCAAAAGAAATATAATTTATTTCCCACTACAATGCGGTAATTGAGTTTGGGAAGGAGTTTGTGGGTTTTCTATTATCACTTGCGTTACTAATCGCTCTCAAAACGGTGCAAGAAATTATCGGTAGAGAAACGAAAATGTCCTAATAGGAAATACCTATAAAACCTAAGTATGGCGGCACTGAATCTTCGTGGTCGATTACGACAACCGTATCTCTCTCTTTGTGAGGGCACATAAAGAGAATGCCTAGGTCCGATCCGAAGGCCGGTCTCAGCAGTAGGAGGCTCGTTGGCTGATAATCCAAAGCCCAAAGGTTGACTGATAGAGAATGCCTTGCGTCATTAAGTCCTAGTGTATCAGTATTGTACAGACAGCCTGAATAAGTAGTTACCCCCCTGGCGTACTCGGCGGGACTGTAGAGGGGTTGGCACATACCGACGCTGTCTCTACATGAGGTTTAAATAAATAAATAATCACATTGACCAGCTTAATGATTATTTTCTTGTTGTACCTCTTAGCACATTGTAACGTTTTTTTTATCAAGAAGGTACCTTTCGATTTAGATTTTGAGACCAAGCATCGGCAAAACCTTTCTTGATTATAGCAGGACCCCATAATATTATATTCAGTATCCAAGTTTAATACTCGTCGAACAAGTCGAAAGCCGGTTATTGCCAACCCATATCACCAAAACATTATAAAAAGAAGAAATAAATAATACGCGAAACGTGACCTCATATTCGACTGCACTCTTCAAACATCTGCCTGACATAAGGACATGAACACAATACACATATCTGTAACGATCATAGGACGAGCGTGTCATAATGATGAATCTATTTTTGCGGGTGAATGCCGTACCTAATTCGTTTTCCTTATGAACTGAGGGTCCATATTATTTTTAGTAAGAGGCGTTTACACTGAAAACTAGAGGGTCCAGACAAGCGGCAATCGCTTCATAACGATATGTTTTTGGAAAGAAGTTCCTTATCGCGCGTTGTGAAAGGGGGCTAGACGGAAAAAATTCTTACGAAAAGTTGTCACGACACTTTTTGCTATAGTAAGCTATTGTAAGCTTTATTTCTTTAAAATAAAGTTGAAATTTCCTTAAATTACGTACAATTGGGGTGTGTATGTGAGTAAGGATAGATATGATTATTATTTTGAGTGACCGAACTACAAAGTACAAATTCGGTTGTGCAGTTAAGTAAGACGTATTGCTTCGAATTAAGGATTAATCTTCCTTAAATTAAATATTTTATTTTTCGCACACTAACTTAAATCTAAAATGTATTGATATTATGTACGTGAAAGGAACTTCGTTCCATCCGGGTGTCCCTTGACACCTCTCGAGTTTTTTCTTTAACGATTTCACTTTAGATTTTCTGTTCACACGCCATTTTCTTTTGCGTTTTTGTTTCGTCATGTCATGTTTCTTACCAGATTCTAAATTACAACGGGTATCAGACCGACATCTATAAACGTATATAGTATTTAGAGTGCGGAACATGTGTTTTGCCTTAACATTATTCCTATAACTGCTTCACAACTGCCAAACTACACAATGTAAGAGCTCTTTTACTGCGTCATGGCGTCTTGCAGCTCGTTGCGTGTTTTCCGATTACTTTTTTTCTGTTTCTGTTTCCATTCATACGCGCGTTAAACACAAATGTTGTTTACGGAGACGTGGGTGGCGCTACGATTCACACTTTGCTTTTGCGTTAACAAATTATTAAAGGAACTGGCTGGCCGCACCGCTGCGTGTGCTGCCACGTTAAACGCCACGTGTGGGAATTTCATCTGGGGGCTCCACCGCAAGCAACGCTTCATTTCAAGCAAACGCTCGTAAAATCACTTCTCCGTAAACGTTCTCATACATCGCCATATGTTTGATTTACGCCGCGTCTCCATAAATGAAACCTAACACGTTTAAGTCAAATAACATGCTTAGCATTACTTAAAGGTCGCGGCCGCAGACTCAGTAAGAAAAACCCAGTGAGACCAACTTTATTCCTGTTAACCTCTTCATATAATGTTAATGATTTCTTCAATGATAACTCGCTCATCTGCCCGCACCCTAACGGTCGGAAAAAGGAAATCGAAACATTATTATTTAAGAGCATCGCGCCAGCCGCGGTAATGCCACGAATGGTTAGCGTGAACAATTATATTTATGCCCATCTATATTTTGTGTGATTTTCCCAAATTATGTTAGATATTACCCAATGGTTACGATGAACCGTCAAAGAAGTTCGTATAAAATGGTTTGTTATTATCACTTCTTCTATTGAGCGTGTGTAATCGACTTATTTGGCTGCGATAAGGAGACTTCTGTTGCATCCATTAGTCAATATAACAAGCTAACAGCAGGCCATGCAGGACCCTGCCAGGGTTGCGGGACTGTTCGAAAGAGATACCGTGGCCCTGGAACACAAAGGGTGAAGAAAGAACATGGATGGGTTTTAGTCAGTACAAGTCTGACACTCCCTCCTGCTCCGCCCAGAGCGGGCGAAGTCATTTGATGATTTCCCATGCGTAAAAAAAAAAAAAGTAGGATTTGCAGGACATGATATTAATTACCCCATGTGTTGTGGAACAGCACCACATTTACGTGGAATCATACATAAATCTCCAACTTTGCTTTGCTTTAGGTTTTCCTTGAAGTCTGTTTGAAAGACTTCTAAATAAGCCAAGGTCCTATTGAACAATACTCATGTCCAAGCTGGATTT
Source organism: Cerastis leucographa (assembly GCA_963082945.1). NCBI lineage: Eukaryota > Metazoa > Arthropoda > Insecta > Lepidoptera > Noctuidae > Cerastis > Cerastis leucographa. The sequence goes on from OY720361.1 coordinate 3,297,967, forward strand.
TAACCTCAGGTGATAGGATAGGGAGAAAAACGCTGTCTCGCCACAACTTAAGCCCTTTGTAAACGTCATGAGTGAGTGGAAGAATTCACTTGTTTATCACTATTGCGTTTTCTCGCCTTTTTTTCGGATTGGAAATCATCAAATTACTTCTCCCGCTCAGCGCGGAGCGGAAAAGAGAAGAGAGTCAGACTTGTACTGACTAAAACCCATCCATATTCCGTCTTAGCTTTTTGTCTTCCAGGGCCACGGTATCTCTTTCGAACAGTCCCGCAGTCCCGGGCGTTTTTTCGCCTCATCACGCCTTTCGAAAAACAATGTCGTTAACAAAACAAAGAAGTTATATTTCTAATGTTGGGTGTAAATCTAGAGCACCATGCTGTGACAGGGGCCTTTTTGGCCTCGTACAGAACCAGTTTCATTTGGCTTATTTTTATTATATTCTTTTGTTAACCTTTTACAAAATTTTGTCAATTTTAATTTTTTTTTTACAGTGAAACTTTTATTACATCGTCTCAAACTTTTTCGTCTGTGTGTTGCATGTCGCGTGACGGTCGGCCGCGGTGTAGGGATAAAGTGAAAGGCGCCAATTTTTTTTAGTTAAATGTCTATAGTGTGAAAAAAAGTTTCACTTTTACCGTGGTTTCATAAAACCACACAATCCTTTTTTTTATTTCTTTCTTTATTTAGCACGGTGAACAAAACACGAACTATTAATATTTGCGAGATAAATTACCGTGCATAATATTTTTATTTCGCTTTCCTCCGTTAACGACAAACAATTCAATTTTCCTTCAGTTTCATTCCGTTCACTTCAATACAATACAAAATACCCGTCGACGTTATAAAAGAATTTGCATTAAAATTTTCAAAATGTCCTTTGAAATTGCATCCAGACTCGGGAGCAACAGTGCTCAACCTTTTTATTATTTTCTTTACTTTCTTTAAAAAAAAAAAAACGTTTTCCGTACTAGGATTTCTTTTGTATCGTGGGTGCGTTTACAAACATTTAAACTCACATACACAAACAGCCAGACCCGGAACAACTATCTGTAGATCATAGAAATATTTGTTCCGTGCGGGGATCGAACCCGCGACTCGCAACACAGCAGCCAATCGCTCAGCCATTGCGCCAACCGTACCGTTATCAATGTTATTACTTGAGTAGTAGACATAAGGGCGGCTAAGACATTTTTGAAGTGAAAACTTCTTTAGCCGCGTTGAGCGATTTTTGGTAGGGGAAAAATCTTTGTGTTCGCGTGACCGACATGCTCGCGACGTATTAGCCGCAGGCCACGCTAGAGCGACTGCGGTGAGCGGGGGCGACCAGCGGGGCGGGAGGAGTAAAGACGCTGCGCCTTGCCGCTGTAGTGTGCCACGTTGAATGAGTAAAATGAGTTTGTCTAAATTACAACTTTAATGTTTAGAAGGACGTAGTTTTTTTGCACAGGATATACTACAAATAAAAATGGGGGTTCATGATTTTAATAAAAACAGGCATTTTTGGGGTTTTTTTTTATTTAAAAAAAAAAATGGTTTTTGGAACCACGTGTGAAGAAGAAGGCATGCTGCACAGAATTCTAACAATTTTGGATAAGGGCAGAACAATGACGATAAGGTGATACTACGACAATGATATTATTAAATTTTTCTTTGTTTCCTTGGGTGGTCATACCCGTAACTGCTGAGCATAAGGTCCTGAGTTCGATTCCTGTGTTTTTGGGTTTTTCCATCAGGAGTTTATTAGTAGCAGCCATGGAATCTGGATTTGTGCCCGGTTGATGGCAATAGGACATGGGACTTAAAAACATAACTGGCGAAATTTAAGTGTACTTTTAGGTACACCTGCGTAACGCTTCGGGGATTACAAGCGTTATGTTATGTTTCTTTATAGAGTTCTCTGTCTACAGTAACACCGTATTGTATTTAAAGCCCTACGACCCTTGCTTTGAGTACCACTGCTCCTACAGACGCAACAATATCAAGTTCTGCGTTTTAATTCCAATCGTCACAAAGCGCCGCGTCGTCGGTCGGGTTTCACATTGTTGCCTGCAATCCTACTCCGCTCACGACTTCACGCTTATATTGCAACGGCGGGTAAGTAGAGATATTAAATCTGGGGAAATCGTGTAGCTGCAGGTTTCGTTTGATGTAATCTGTGTCACTGAAAGTAATAAAATAGTGAGATTCTTCAGATTTTATCTTCTTATTAGTGTGACCGTTGGACTGCCAAGTCAAAGGTCTTGATTTCGAACCCAAGACACGTACCTTTGATATTTGGGATTCATGTGCGGTGCAGTACTTGCGCGTGCACTGGCGTGCACTCGCACACGTGCGACGCAGTGCTTGCGTGGGTACAGGCGTGCACTCGCTCACTTGCGGCACACTGCTTGCGCGGGCACAGGCGTGCACTCGCACACGTGTGGCGCAGTTCTTGCGCGTGCACTCGCATACGTGCGGCGCAGCGCTTGTATAATTATCACTTGCTTCAGTGAAGGAAAACATCCTGAGGAAACCAGGATGCCTGAGAGATATTTCTCGACGGCCTGTAAAAGCCAAGTCAGAGGCCCATGCGTGGCTTACGACCTCTTTCACCATGGTAGGCACTAACTATAAGATAAAGGAACAAGCAGGTGTCAATCTAAATAGTGTCGGCCCAAAACTGAGCCACTAGTTTGGCGCCTACAGTAGCGTCTATCACTTCTTAAGACTCAACAGGACACGCAGATTTAGATTTAGTGATACGCTTAATATCTTTGACGATTTTTAGGTACCTGTTTAGGTCGTTTTGCTTCAGGCCCCGTACGATGAGATAAAAATCAACATTGCTATTGAACCGGTTTTAGTTTTTGACCCTTTTTAAAAATAAAAGTTAGCCCAAATAAATAAATTTTCAAATAACGTTTTAGGCTTGTCTTATTCCGCTTTTCTAGCTTAGATATATGCTGAGTATATTTGCTGAGAAACCCTTTGGACTCCTCTTACCACTAGTAAAAACTTGACACACGGGCAGAACCGCGAAGTTTAGCCAATTACCTACTCAGGGCTGCGGGTTGTTCGAAAGAGATACCGCGGTCCTGGAACACAAAGGGCTAAGAAGGAACATGGATGGGTTTTAGTCAGTCAAGTCTGACACTCCCTCCCGCTCCGCCCAGAGCGGGAGAAGTCATTTGATGATTTCCCATCCGCAAAAAAAAAAAAAAAAAAAAATACCTACTCGAATTTCTAACGACAATTAGCTCTAAAAATATTTTCGCAATTCCTCTTCTTCTAATTAAAACCACCATTCCATTAATTAAGATTCTTTCCATACCGTTGAAAACTCTATTTATAGAAGACTCATCTAACCTCCGCCCTCCAATAATGAATACAGCGTGTTCACAAATGGATTTGATGAAATAACATCACAAATGTGATCGGGTTGGTGTACGAGAATCAATTTTGTCGACAATACGTTCGTATCGACTGGTACCCGCACTGGGAATATAGGTGTACATGAAAATGTTCATAAATGTTTGACATTTTGAAATGATTTTTGTTGTGTGGTTTAGGATTCTATTTCGAGAGGATCTCGTGACTAAATTATAACAGCCGGTCGGGTCGATCTTTAGGTTTAGCTTAGATTGTCCATGGTGGTGACGCCCATTACATACCGATTTAACTCCGTGCCTCGGGAAGCAACGTAAGCCGTCGGTCCCGGCTGTCATTTGTAGATCTTTGACAGTTGTTATAGGTAGTCAGTGGCACGAAAGCCTGACAACCAGTCTTACGAAGAGGTTTCTTATTAATTTCCTAACTAACTGGGACGGGAGGTCAGATAAGCAGTCGCTCCATGTAAAATACTGCTGCTAATTCAGCTGCGTCTGGTTAGACTGGAAGCCAACCCCCAAATAATTGGGAAAAGGCTAGGCAGATGATGTTGGTTCAGGTTTTTTTTTTAACTTTGTCCCACACTTAGTAATTTCTCCTGTGACGTGGGTGCGTTAACAATCATTTAAACTCACACACACATACAGCATTTGTGTATTTTTTGGTGTGATTTCCCATAAGGATGGATGTTATTTGATTACTTTATTTTTTATATCATGATAAGCTGTGGCTGAGAGGATTCTTGTAGAAAAGTTCAAAATATCTGGCGAAATATGGTGCCTTCACCTCTGCCCTTTGGGGATAACAGGTGTGGTGATATGTTATAAAATATGTGATTAAAACGTCTACAAATTCACGATTTGAAGTTGCAAAACTCCATTGCATATTTACCTGCATACACCACACCGGGGTGAATATCTAACTTCACCCGAAATTGCGTCTCGAAAGCTCAACGCCTGCTTAATGCAAGCTCTTCTAAAATTCAAACAATTACGTAAAACACTTGAATTGTTTATACGTTGCAAGTTGTGACTGTTTGTCGTGATGTCAATTTACTTTTGTTATTGTTGTCGTTATAGGCTTGAAAAATATAGTGAGGGTTATTTGGAGGGGGTGCCGTACTTCTTAGCGAGTATTACAGCATCAGCAGTACATCACTGACCAGCTGACCACCCATTTTTATTTTATGTTCGTACTGAGGAGCTCGTCGCTAAAAAAAACAGACACACGGGTCGATCTTCAAAGTTAAGCCGTGCTTGCCGAGGTCAGTCCGTGTATGGGTGACCATAATTACTTACCGAGTTTCCACCGTGCCTCGCAAAACATGATAAGCCGTTGGGCCCGGCTGTCATTTGTAGATATTTGACAGTCGTTAAAAGTAGTCAGAAGCCGAGAGTCTCACATTCAGTCTTACCAAGGGGTTTCGTATTACCCAGTTACTGGGTTGTGAAGGTCCGATAGGCAGTCGCTTCATGTAAAATACTGATAAGCAGCTGCATCCAGTTAGACTGGAAGCCGACCCCAAGATAGTTTGGGAAAAGGCTAGGCAGAAGATGACAGTCCGTCCAAAGTGTGTTCTGTAGATTTCACTATTAGCGCCATTGTAACCATAAATATTGTTAAACAGTTAGTTGTGTTTCAATGTTGGTGTATAAATAAATAAAGTATTATCTCATTTTATCATAATCAGCCTGTATTTTTTCCACTGCTGTGACACAGACCTCTTGTCTATGAGACGGAATGGGCTAATCCACCACGCGTACCCAGAGCGTGTTAGTAGATGTCACCGCACCGGGTCTGTAGATGTCACATATCTTCGATTTTTTGTTCTAGGACATGCCAGTTTTCTCATGATGTTTTCCTTTACCGCTTGAGAGCGGTGGTGAGAAAATAAATTACTTACAGAAAGAAATCGCGAGACGGCCTCGATGCGTACCTCGAGGGCTGGTTCCAGGTGACGCTAGAAGAAATTTCGTGGAAGGAATTTGGGGAGGTCTTTGCGCAGCTGTGGGACAGTCATCATCATCTGCCTAGCCTTTTCCCAAACTATCTTGGTGTCGGCTTCTAGTCTAACCGGATGCAGCTGAGTACCAGTATTTTAAATGAAGCGACTGCCTATCTGACCTCCACAACCCAGTAACTGGGTAATACGATACCCCTTGGTAAGACTGGATGTCAGACTTTTTGGCTTCTGACTACTCGTAACGACTGACAAAGATAGATAGATATACAAATAACAGCCGGGACCAACGGGTTAACGTGCTTTCCGAGGCACGGAGGAAACTCGGTATACATGTAATTATGATCACCCATCCACGGACCAACCTCGGCAAGCACGGCTTAACCTTAAAGATCGACCCGGGCGGCTTTTATTATTTAGCCACGAGCTCCTCAAGTATATAGTAGTACAAGCACGAAAAACAAAATAAGTAAAACGCCTGCCTGGGTTCGGGCCCACAACCTACAAAAGATTGAGTACATTGAAATATCTTAATTTGAGTAGGCGTAGAACTGAGCTATTAGTTCGATAAACTAGCATCCATCAAGTCCTGTAGCTTGCAGGCATCGGGGCACAGAACACACTATGTCTAGGACTTTAGGTTGGAACGGCTCTACCTTGAATCCTTGGGGCTGCGATGACCTACTGATACAAACTATACAGCACATGACTGCTGAACCCTGAATGATCGGGCAATTTTTACGACTCACAAAAAAGTTGTTGGCATCAATAGTAAGAGCTATAGTTTAAAGGAAATAATATTGCATAAACCTCACTTTAAAAACCTGTCACGTACAGCCTTTATTGGTTTGACACAATTGCTGTTAAAGACCAACTTGGCTTCGTAAAGCCATTTGGCGGATTAATAAGTAAAATATAAAGGCAATGATTTTAAAATGATGCACGCGGTCGAAATATATTGTGATGGTAGAAAATGTATGAATTTATTGTTGTATTTGCCATCATATTTTAAAAGAAAACCTCTTGTTCATCTTCAGGCCTCCTCTCTATGACAGGGAATGGGCTGTAATCCACCACGCGGGCCCAGTGCGGGTTGGTGAAAACCTCTTGTTATTACGGTGTATTCCCGTTGAAAATTGCCCGTCCAAATTGCCATACGCTGACGTTTCAGAAAAAATACAGGAATGCTTAAATAATCAGCCTATAACGTTCCCACTGCTGGGACAGAGGCCTCTCTGTGACAAGTGGGCATTCATCCACCCTGCGCCCCCAATTCGGGTTAGTGGATGTAACTTGTCTTAAACTTTAAAGTATTATACCTTTTTAACTTGTTTTATTTTAGCGTCCTATCGACAAAAACCTGAATAATATCAGGTATCCACTTTCCGCCAGGTGTCATCGCCATCCGTTTTAGTCGTGTTGAGGTCCTAAAAGATAACATAAAATCCATAAATATAGTAGAAAACTGATATTTAATTTCTGGTCTGGTTAAAAAAGGACTATTATCACAACTTTTGGTCACGTGTATAACAATTGTATGCCCCTAATTTAAATTCTGATTGTTTCTGATAAAACTTTTAATCAATTCAGCGGCCTGCTCTAAGCTCTCGATTACTGCATACATCTCTTTGCATTATCATACTCGTGCATACATTGAGTATTTCAAACGCTTTTTTCCGTCGTTAAAAAAAATTATAAGCTTGTACAAGCCCGTGTCAAAAATATCGGGATAATCCGTGTGACTAAAAATCTAGTCAGAAATGGCAGTTGTCATACTCGAGCACTGATGTATCCGTAGCAACTTTTAAAAGTATTTTTTTCTTTTGTGTTATTGATATTTTTTTTACACTGTTCTGAATGTAAACGTGTTAATATTTTGGGACCCATACTAGTGCGAAAGAGGTATTATCAGAAAATTGCAATTTTTATTCCACGAAATAAATCGCTCTTAAATTTTGCCAAGTCCTACTAAGATTATAAATGCGATAGTTTGTGAGTATATATGGATATTTGTTACTGTTTCACGCAAAACCTACTGAATGGATCTGGATAAAATTTGGCACAGGGATAGATAATAGTTTGGATAGCACATAGGATACTTTTTATCCCGGGAGATCGATCCCGTGAGACAATTACCGAACAAAATGCGGGCGAAGCCGTGGACATAAGCTAGTGCATGCATATTAGTGTTCAGCATGAAGTCGTGTCTATACTTACTGTGTACTATCGGGAACACTTCCGCCTGACCACCACTAGATTCATTTTTGTTTGCACTTTTTTTTTTCCTGGCTTCCCACGGTTTGTGCATTTAGCCAGTGTCAAGTTGTTTTGCTTGCACTTAATAAATAGAAGCGCGCTTGCACTTAATAAATAGAACCTAGCCTTTGACCTTGAGTGACGAATGAAAGACAAGATCGGTGGCCGGCCGAGCGCACTTACAAGTAAGACACGGCGCGCGGCGGCGCACGCGCCGAACGAAATTTATTGTTATTTTCAAGCTACTGCTATTACCTATTATATTATGAATAGATCTGGCAAAATTCGTTGTCAGTTATATTTTGTTCTGAGCAGCCCCCCTAGCATGACCGTTCTATCTCTATTCTACCAAGAAACGACAAGAAATCTTTTCTTTACAACTTGTCATTTCTTCCCGAGCATGGCGCGCACCGTCGACTCGCGTTTCTATGAAGACATAGACAGAAATTCTTTCCATAGCAACGGGGACGTTGCTATGGAAAGTTAAAAGGTTACGTTTAGTTAACAAAAAAAAGTTGCCAATTGCACGAGTTTTTCATTTTTCGTGGGCGGGATGGTGTTGCTGCATCCTGGATCCAGGCCTGGATCTTTTTCGCGAAATTAAACTTAAATATTTTACATAACATTTCAACCTTTTGAACGTAACTCAACGCAACCACTAAACGTATTTCTCGTATTTAGTTTTTATTAAGACTAGTTTGACATTTGGCAGAAGTAATGTTTCTACCCCCAAATGTCAAAAGAAGAGAAAATATGGTCGTCATGCTCGACGTTGTAGACTTGTGTTGACTGAAGAAAAGCAACATTTCTTTTCTACATTCTTAATATCGCCATGCTTGGGACGATAGAAATATCTGTCAAATTGTCGATTCTTCCGTAGACATAGCTCGTTTCTACGGCGGTCATGCTAGGCCGGCAGGGCTAGGTATTTTACTTAAACTGCTTATTCTTACTATTATAGGAAGTATTTATTCTAACTAGAACTTTGATTTGATAAATCCTATTACAATTATCGGTTAGGCATGAATTAAAAAGTAAAATACCATTTAAAGGTTTATTAGTTTTATTAAATTCATAAAATAAAGAAAGATATTAAAAAAATATTGGGTATAGTAATAGGGGATAAACCAATTTTTTTTTCTTTGTCCGTCGGGTAGATTATTGAAAAGTATTGGACACGTTTTTTTTCTTTTTTCACGTGGTCATAAAATTACGGAGATATATTGAGTTGAAATGGCGCATGACCCTCGTGGAAATCGCTACGTCCCCGCAGGGGGACGCGCGAGGCGGGGTATGGACTATGTCCTTTGGCCCGCGGAGGAATGGCGCATGACGTCACATGTAGTTAAGTTTTATACCTACTTGTGACGTAGTAAGCCCCCACTCTCCAACTTTAATGAGTTTTAACTAAGTATTTTTTTGATATTTTGATAAAACAAAAAATACGTGTCTAATATTTTTGTATTACCTGTCTGACGGACAAAATAGAATGTCGGTTTCTTTATCCAGTCCGATCCCTTATTGCGATAGCGCTTTCCTAATAGGCGAAAAGTTTAAGAGGGCGTGGCTTGCCGCCGCCGCAGGATTTAAGCGAAAAAAAAATTAAGTGGTCAGGCGGCAATGGCCACGATAGTACATTGAGGTGCGGTCGGCATGGTCGGCTTAGCCAGGCGGTAAAATCGAACACGTTTAGAGTTCAAACGCAGCTCGGTGCAACTTGAATTGTGCCGAGTCTACCCGAATATTATTCAGTGATGGTACATACTACATGCCATGCGCAGTTTGCCGTTCGGCAAAAGAAAGCCGAATTTGTTCAGTAACTGTTCTTGGTCGACTTTGATATTCAACAAGCAATGCTGAATCGAATAACAGACACCCCGTCGTGTCAGAATATGAACAGTCTGTTCGTCCCGATATTTTTTTTTTTCTTGTTTTCCTGTTGACGTTGAATATTTTGCAAAATTGTATAACCAGCTTCTTATAATATGAGGAAAAAGTCGATTTTAAAATCGGTTCAAAAAACTTTTGAGTATTTTTTGTTGTATCGATTTACATGTAATATAATTTATTTAATTTAAATGATTTTTGACTTCGCTTTAATTTGAATATTATTTCGAAGAAAAATGCCTTTTTTTCTAACACTGAATGCACAGCGTTATTTAAAAGTTCCTTCGAAATACGTAAATATAGAAAAACTGCACTATTACTTCATAAAATCCACATAATTTCACCACACAGTTACTTCATTCAGCAGAATACGAGATAAAATTACCCCACGGGAAATCTTGAAGTATTGAAAAGAAAATACACAGTGAAAAATTTATAAACTTCCAATACTCAACGGATATAATAATTTAAAATGTGTTTATAAAGTTTCGCGTCGAGTTTCTAGTTGTTGTAAAAATTCTCTTTTAAAAGCAACTTACGAATTTAATCTCAACACTCGCAATCGTGAATTTTTTTATATTGAATTTTAGTTTGGATTCTAGAATTCCAGTGAAAGTGATGCTTTGCTATGTAGGTTAAAAATACTTAGGGTGAATTGCAACAATGAATTTTCAGCTAAATGATGCTATCATTATCATTTATTTCTGTACATTAATTTAAATTTTTAAACATTACTTTATAAAATAATACTTAAAAAACATTTAAAAATATAAAAATAGTAGCCCACCGGTATCGGGAACAGGGTCCAAGCTACCGGCGGTCAGGGCTCGAAAGACAGGAACCTCCTAACAATACGAGCCGTGTCCAGGAGTACCGCTTTCTGAATCGAGCCCTTGATCCAGCTGCCTAACGAGAGCCTCATCAGATACATGAATGATTTGTGCTGTTATTGTATTTTTATTGCTAAACTTGACATGTAATTTTGATAATTATTAATAAATAAACTAAACTAAACTAGATATTGATCGAGGCTCTTGGCAATTAAGCCATTGGTTGATACGACTATCGGCACAATTGACCCACTGCTGATTAAAGGCCTCTTTTTTGTCCCAATTTTGCTGCTATGGTTTTAGTTATACGTGTCCCGGAAAGCACGGGTCCCAGATTACATTTGTAGATCCTTGAAAGTCGTTACAGGTAGTCAGTGGCCCGAAAAGTGGTCTTACCAAGAAGTATCATAATTATTACCCAGTAAATGGGTTGTGGAAGCCACATAGGCAGTCGCTCTATGTAAGGTTAGACTGAAAGCCGACCCATACGTAGTTGGGGTAGGCAGATGATGATGTTTTCAGCTACTTGATGATCGTGAAGTAATTCTGTGATAAAAAACTCAGATGGTAGCAACTTAGCCAGAGTAGGTAGATGTGAACGAAGAAAACATCTGTAAAGGCCGTTTCTACACATTTCTGATGCTGAAAGGCATAAATATTAATCTTCAAAATCCTTATTCATAAACTAAACCCGAATCAACCCTTAGCCTATTAGTTTTATGCGTTTACGTTACGTTTAACGAGGCAGCAACGTGCCGGGGTGACATTGTATAGTTTCGTAGAACGCACGTTGCAAATGACTGGTTATGGTTTTGTTCTGTACTATATGAATATGGAAAAGCCGTAAATTTTACCCGGATTCATACGCTTTTTTGCCTTTTTATGCTTTATCTGCTGTATTTTGTTTTCGTGGTTGTAGTTTTTGGAATATTTTGTCTATAAGGGTATATTTGGATATTAACAGTTGCATCACATTTTTTTAATTGAAGGGAATCGAACCCGCGGTTACTTAGTGTAGCTGGCAATCACTGCGCTTTCAGGGCAGTAACTAATATTCAGCTGAAATAGCATGTAAAGATAACAGAATTAATTCGTTTGTTGACTTGTTTGGGTTTAGACACTTTAGGCTTTTTTTTTTTTTCTTTATTAATCTTAATGTTTAAAATACAAGTTTTTTTTTTACAGTTTTTACTGCTGATATAGTTTTCACTAAGTTTTGCCTGCGGTGTCGCCTGTCGCCGGTGGTCAGGGCTCTTGAGTGAGGAAGCTCCTAACAATACGCGCGTGTCCAGAAGTACTGCTTTCTGAATCGAACCCTTGATCCATTTGCCAAGCGAAAGACTCCTCAGATGTTGGTCGGGAGGCGACTGCGTACCTCACGGTTGTGCAGGGTCTAAGCATTTAAGAAGCCACGACCTACACACTTCCGCGGGATATACAGTCTCATCACCGATGACCGAGGGTGATGCATCCGATTTGCGATCAGCAGTACGCGGACTATCTAGGGCATCAATTACTGTCTGAGTCCATTTGAGTATGCCAAAAGAATACATAAAAAACCGGCATGACCCAACCATTGAAGGCACGCACCTTGTTCCCGATAAAAGACTGCTTACCACCTTATTCAGGCGACCAAAGAAACGTTCCTTCAACGTTTGTTTCATGTCTTATATCATTATTGTTATTTCTTTTCAATTTGCTGATATTGTCATCAGATTACATATTTTAAATAGAAGAACTGATTTACTGATAAGACCTTACCAGTGATATACATTGGCCCTGGATCGAAACCACTGGGCGTCATGCGGAGAGGGATTTGCGCAGCAGTGGGATGACGCAGGGTAACAGTTCAGTATCAGTATTTCAGAAATCGTTGACTCAAAAGACCAAGTAGGCAATAAGTTGAGCCTGTAATTTAATTCAAAAATACATGTTACAAAATGCCAGTCTTCAGCAACGTTTTTAATGAAAAGATCTTTTGATTATATCCACAGGACTGAATTTTAAATGTGCACTTAAAATTCTGGCCTTTTTAATCTCGCTTTAACACTGTCATTCAAATTAATGAGACTGACAAGAGGTCACGACGTGTCTTTTATTCAGCTCATCAACGTTTTATTTATTCTTTTCGGTGTGAATGTTGTCACGTAGACAAAAATCACTTTGTATACTGGTTCTTACAATACAAAACGGACAACACGGTTGGCGCAGTGGTTGAGCGATCGACTGCTGCGCTGCATGTCGCGGGTTCGATCCCCGCACGGAACAAATATTTGTATGGCCTACAGATAGTTGTTCCGTTTGTGAATTTCAGTTTAAATGTTTGTAAACGCACCCTTGATACAGGAGAAAATCGAGTGACCGCTCCCGCTCTGGGCGGAGCGGAAGAGAGTGTCAGACTTGTACTGACTAACCCATCGATGTTCCTTCGTGTTCCAGGGCCACGATATCACTTTCGAACAGTCCCGCAGCCCTGGCAGGACATTACAAAGCCTTGCACCATCATTTTTCCTTGTTTTTTTCCGTACCCAAAGGGTCAAACGGGACCCTATTTAGGGTTCCTAACGCAGCCAGCTTGTTTTTAGGGTTCCGTACCCAAAGGGTCAAACGGGACCCTATTACTGAGACTTCGCTGTCCGTCCGTCCGTCCGTCTGTCACCAGACTGTATCTCATGAACCGCGACAGGTAGCCAGCTGAAATTTCTACAGGTTATGTATTTCTGTTGATGCTTTAACAACTAATACTAAAAACAGAACAAAATAAATATTTAAGGGCTCCCATACAAAAAAGTGATTTTTTTGCTCGTTTTTATAAATAATGGTACGGAACCCTTCGTGCGCGAGTCCGACTCGCACTTGGCCGGTTTTTTAGTTATAGGGGGGCGAGAAGTAGGCTTTACCCTGGGCAAGAATAGCTAAGTATCTGTTAACTATACAGGAAGATGTTACTCCGACCGAGACCTATACCAGAAAATATAACCATTTAGTCCCTACCAACTTATACGATGCCGTTTAAGGGAATCGCACCCAAAAAAAAAACAACCCAATTGCTGATAAATTAAAAAAAAAGCGGCCAAGTGCGAGTCGGACTTGCGCACGAAGGGTTCCATACCATTATTTATAAAAACGAGCAAAAAAATCACTTTTTTGTATGGGAGCCCTTAAATATTTATTTTGTTCTGTTTTTAGTATTAGTTGTTAAAGCATCAACAGAAATACATAACCTGTAGAAATTTCAGCTGGCTAACTGTCACGGTTCATGAGATACAGCCTGGTGACAGACGGACGGACGGACGGACAGCGAAGCCTCAGTAATAGGGTCCCGTTTGACCCTTTGGGTACGGAACCCTAAATAGGGTCCCGTTTGACCCTTTGGGTACGGAACCCTAAAAAGACCTTGGGCAAAAATCCAGAATCCGGGCGGCTAATGGGAAAATTCTAAATGGGACACCCAAAACCAATGCCTGAAATGAAGATTGAGTCGGCTTGCTATCGTGAGACAATTGAAACAGCATTCATACTCGTGACAAAATACGATAATTCGTAAATGGTTGCGAAAACGGCCGGAGGGATATATTATAATGGCAATATTATAAATCATGTTTTTTTTCCTTATTCTGTTGTTATTTCCTTAACGACTAATCAAATCAGCCAATCCTGCATAGCTCTCGTACGACTGCGCTTTTTTTGGGAATAACAGGTTTTTTTTTTACGTCCGATTGCTATTTCTATTGGACAGCTAGTATTAAAACGCTCAGAGAATCGAGTTTTTTAGAACAGTTTTCCTTATCGTTAGTTCGTTTATTCAATTTTTAGAAGTTTTTATATGACAGTCATTGGACTGCGGGTTGTTCGAAAGAGATACGGCGGTCCTGGGGGTCTACTCTCTAAGCACGAAGTCCGTAGTTTCGGCCGAAGTTACTGTCGTTTCCTACTCCTTATCACTTACGGACATAAGACTCGTTAGGGGCCCGAAATAAAAATGAATGACAATACGATTGGACAGTTGTCCTTACTCCCGATGTGTTTTCAAAACTCATGAATCTGAAAACATTAGAGAGAAGGGTTCATTTAGAAGTATAAAGCTAGTTACGGACGGACCGTTAGTTACGTACTTTCGTTGACGGAGTTAGAGAGTACGGCCCCTAGAACACTAAGGGCGAAGAAGGAACGTGGGTGGGTTTTAGTCAGAATAAGTCTGACACTACCTCCCGCTCCGCCCAGAGCGGGAGAAGTCATTTGAGGATTTCCCATCCGGAAAAAAAAAAAAACAAAAAAAAAAAAAACAGTCATTGGATACAGTAGTCTGAATCAACATGTAAGACGATATATGTATATACCTACTTGTACGTACCTAATAGCGACAAACTGTAATAAGTTCCTGATTTTTATAAAAAAAAAAAAAATGCAAAATAATATTTTGCTAAAATAAAATATGATTAGGGGTTATGCGGTTTTAAGACGAAATATCTAAAGGGCAAGGTATAACTTATCTAAATACAGCGATGCAGTTCATCTTGCGTCGCGACTTAAATTCAATGATGTTGGGTTTTTAATCGCCGATTGTGAGTTCCAACCCAGGGCAGGCATACTTTTTATAAATTGTTTCATCACCACATCTCTCTAAAAGGCGAAAGAAAACATTATAAAAAACCCCCAAGTCTGCTTTTTTAAAAGTCCCCCTCTTTCGGATTTTTTTCTGTATCGTGGGTGCGATTACAGACATTAAAACTCACAAACAGCCAGACTGGAACCTTTGACGCCACGCTTGGCGCAGTGGTTGAGCGATCGACTGCTGCGCTGAGTGGTTGAGTGTCGCGGGTTCGATCTCCGCACGGAACAAATATTTATATAGTCTTAAGTCTACTGATAGTTGTTGCGGGTCTGGCTGTTTATGTATGTGAGTTTAAATGTTTGTAAATGCACCCACGATACAGGAGCAATTCCTAGGGTGGGGCAAAGTTAAAAAAAAAAATTGCGTGGAGTCCCTCCGCGCCGAAGAAGTGAAACTTCGTAATATTACACGCATGCGTTCGAGTGCCACGCATCCACTCTCGCTCTGTCTCTTTCTCTTACCCCTCCATGGTAGCGTTAAACGTTTAACGCAAACTTGTTGGAAGTCGCATAAGAAGTTTCACTTCAAAAAAATACCTGCCTGTATATTCCAGGCAGAAATTCAGACTCCGTGGCTGCTATTGAGAAATTCCTGATAGAAATCGAACCTAGGACCTCATGCTTAGCAGTCGCGCTTCTGATCACTAGACCAACGAGGCAGTGAGGACCTGGTCATAGACTATTGTCTATAAACCCACAAGCCGACCTAGAGATACGTAAGTCAATCGACTGTCGCTCTTAATAATCATCGCTGATTAGTGCGAACGTATACTAAACGTTCCGTTTTCATTTTAGCATATATGTCCACAATAAATTAACTGAACAATCCACGGAATCTTTGCAATTAAACGAAATGATTACGCCTTATTTGCAAAAGATATGATTAAAATTGCTGAGCCGATATTTTTTTATTGAAATAGGTTTCCCTAGTAGTAAGATTAACTTGATAGAGTCCAAAATTATATCCATCTTCACCGCGACAATAATATGAGCGGATATTGCAGTGCATCGTATGCTCGATGTGTTTCGTAAATGCGTTGCAGACGCACTCTTGGTCGACTAAAACAACCGCAACTTCGTCTGCAACGGGAATGTTGTGTCTACCGCGCTTCTGATCACTGGAGCAACGAGGCAGTGAGGACCTGGTCATAGACTATTGTCTATTAACCCACGAACCGACCTAGAGATACGTAAGTCAACTACTGTCGCTCTTACTTACCCACAAGCCCCTCACACTCCTATTGACACTACTAAACACAAATCACTACATTCCACAACATGACAACTAACAACATTACACCTCTATTAATTCCCCAGGGGGTCATTGCACTGTACTACTACGTAATAGACAAGATGCCATTAATTACATGTCGCAGGTGATTCTCTGTTGGACTTCATTTGTGTGAAACACGTGTGTAGAGGTTTATGCTAATATGTGTTCGCGTTGGCTAAGTGATGGGCGTGTTCGTTGATGGACCGTATCCTGTACTACTTAATTCATTTAATTAATGGTAAAGTTAGACAAATGCTAATTAAAAATTTGTGGCACTAAATTTATCACACTTAGGGCCGATTTTTCAATCCTCAGATAAACAACCAGATAGCCTTTATTCGTTGAATAGCAATATTTTTGGTTTTTCAATGGTCAGATAGTAGTTAACTGTCTGATAAAGCCTCTAACGGAGGAATAAAGTTACCTGCTACTTTAAGGGCCAGTTAGGGTTTTATCTCCCCAATAAGTGTGATGATTTGGGTTATGTTGGACTGTTTCATTCATTTAGGTAAAACGACATAGGTACGGTAGTTTGTTATGAAGGATGTGTTTGAACAATTGATGATTTAGAAATCGAGACAGAACGTGAATTCCTTAATTATTTAATCATCTGAGAGGAAAAACCAACTTTTACGAGAGAAGCCTGATAATTTTGACGCATAGACGACAATGAATTTTGGAGAAGATTTTGCTTGAAATATAATACCATTTACCTTCATTAATTGTGGATAAAATTAATTCATTTATTTATTTAACGAAAAACAAACAGTAACACAATAGAAAATAATCATAATATTATATTAATATTACAAATTACAATTAAACACGAAACAGTTTTTTTTTTTCAAACAAATGTTAAGCGAACAATTGTTTACAATAATTAAATCAGATCATAGTCATCTTACAATTTTTACACATCAAAACAATAACTAGGTACTAATCACCCTACGATTCTATGCAACTGGCATATTTAAAATAATAATAATAAAAGGCTAACCATTGTTTTCTTTTTTCAAGCGAGTTCTCCAACATTTTATTCATGTCGTCCCATGTGTTAAATACGTTTTGTTGCTATTCTTGTCTAACACGTTGTATACTGTATCCGTGCATCTCGCTTGCACATCAATAGTGTGAAGTTGGCTAGCAAAGACCACTGATAGCTATTCTCTAGATAAAATACGATTGAAAAATTGAAAATATTTATTCGCTTGATAAACAGACAGATAATTTTAAACGCTTGATAGTTATTCGACTATTTAACTGAGGATTGAACAATCGGCCCTTATTCGATCCCAGGATGACATCGGTCTTTACAAGGTGTTGTTTTGCGTCCTCGTCAAAATTCAAGAGCATGTCAAAAAAGACATAAATAATGAATTAAAATTAAGGTACCTAGTTAATTATTAATGAACGCTGATTTTTTTGGTTGTTTAAGTTTGTCTACTGACAAACATAAACAACCAAAAAAAACACGTCAAGGTTTAGGGAATAATAAATTGTCGAATAAACGTTTGAGATTGTTTGCATGTGTGAAAGCGCGGTTATAGGGCGAGGATCGGACGCGCCGCGTTTAAAACACGGCTGGTTCACACTTAACGATTTACGTAAATAAGAAAAAAAAAAGTTCCCTACCCATTTTATTATTGATTCGGGACGTGAATCATTAGCATAGTTACCTTCTTGAATTTGACGAGGATGCAAAACAAGACCTTGTAGAAAATACCTAACTATAAAGATCAATGTGTGCTACAAGTTTTTTATAAGGAAAAAAATAAAAACTTGAAGTATGACGCACAACGTACGCACGGCAGTCTATGTGCAATATTTTTACCAAGACCGGATTCCTAATAATATTAAGACGTTCGTTATGGCGATATGGTCATTTTGCAACGTGGTTATTCTGATAGTGACCCCTAAACGGAGCCTTCGAAGCCGTGAACCAAGCATTCTGTACATCGAACTAAGTAACCCTACGCGAAAATTATTACTGGGCAACGTCTTTTTTGGGTGCAAAATCACGTTTTACGGTAAAACTTAATGTAACACACTCAAAACATTGTGCTGGTAGATGCATTGAAAAGTAAGCGGCGCAAATACCGCTATATTTAAAGTAGAGTTATAATCTTTATAGTAGTATTTAAAAAAAAAAAAATTAATAACTGGTGACTTTGACCTTCAATATCTCCGTAACTAGGAGGTACAATAGAATCGGGTGGAGTTTCATCCGAATATGTATTTAATGGCTTATGTTTAACATAACACCAGATAAAGTAAATATAACCTTAAAAAACATTTGTATACTGCCTAAAATAGTAAATGATCACCAGAAATAGTAAATGATCACCAGAATTAAAAACCTGAAAATCACAGCTCCGAACTAAGGCGTAGTCGACGGAGCCCCGCTACGCGGGGCTCCTATTTCTCTCTGCAGGGTTTAAAGTAACCTAACGGGGTGCCCAGTATCCCGAGCTCGCTTTGCTCGCACTTGCTTCCTAAGTTCTTCTTGCCACAAAATTTGGTGATCATTTACTATATTTGGTGATCATTTACTATATTTGGTGATCATTTACTATATTTGGTCTTTGTATACAATTTTTTTGGTGTTTAGTATTTTTTTTTGGGTAACGTAGCTTAGGATCTCAAAGTATTTTTTGGTGCTCATTATATTTAATCCCGTTTAATTTCCATATTTCTTTTATGAGTAATTTCGCGAACAAAACTTTAGGAGCAACTAGACCGAGAACATCCCACAGACGGGCAATAGTGGAAAGTATGGAGCGTTTAGTACAACTGTGGGTATGGTCCAGTAAAAAAAATCGCAATGGTGGGCAGGACAAGGGCCTTTTTGCGTGGTTAATTAATAAGTAGACCCTCTATTTAAAACCTTTATTACCGCACCTGTTGTGCAACATCTGCAAACATTGAAAAAAATATGGTCAATACAAAACCGATCTTTCTAATTTACTAACAAAAACCAAACGCTCACAAAAAAAAAGATTCAGAACCTAGAAGGACAATATTAGGGAAAAGTCACGTACGTAGTTTAATCAGATACAAAAAATTTGTTGAGAAACAACGTCATAACGCGTTTGACATATTATGCAGTTTTAATTAAAACTTCAATATAATAATAGTACCTAACATATTATGATTCTTGTCACAAAGCATAATAAAGGTTAGAACCATTACCAGAGCGCAGAGCAAATAACTTTATAGCTACTGAAAATACAGGTTGAGGTTTTAAACTGAAACATGAAAGTGAAAACCGAACATTGAGAGAAAACTGGTCGTTTTTAGGGTTCCGTAGTCAACAAGGAACCCTTATAGTTTCGGTATGTCCGTCTGTCTGTCCGCGGTTAAGCTCAAAAACTGTTGGTACTAGAAAGTTGTAATTTGGCATGAGTATACACGTTAAAGACGCTGGAAAAGTGGGTAAATAAAATTTAAAAAAAAACAATTATTTAGGGCTACATGTAAAGTAGGGATGATATTTTATTTTTGATCCTTTCCATAGTCTGGGATATTGTTGAATAGGTCTTTGAAAAATATTAGGGGTTTGGGGAGACCGTTTTTTGATTAAATAAACCGTTCGTGACTTATCAAGCTTTAAAGTACCAGTTTTCGTTAGAGTCAAGTGTCCCCCCCCTCTACCAAATAAACGGTTGTAGTTAGAAATTCAAATGTCACTGCAGTAGTACCTATATATAACGAAGTTTAAAGGAAAACTATCACACTTAAGTGGGCTTTACAAGTTTACGAGTAATAGTCGATAAATTGTATTTGACTCGAAAATTTCGAACAACTCCATAGAAATGTCGATAGATGGCGCTAAGCGTCAGTTGAACTAAAAACGAGTCTCATTTGCAGATCATATATGGCAGTTTTTATAAATATTGGTACGGAACCCTTCGTGCGCGAGTCCGACTCGCACTTGGGCAGTTTTTTATATTAAAAGGTTTTGATCCCACGGCAGCCGTTAAAGCGTCAAAAGATAACAGACAGACTAGGTGCCAGAAAGACAGACAGAGTTACTTTCACATGAACAATGGAACTTAATTTAACAATAAAAAAAAAAACATTGTTTTACATTTATGTCTAAGTATGTCTTTCTTGTCTTTTTATTCATCGGCTGTCTTTTAAACTTATTAAACTTAACCGTAATTATATATTGGTCAGTATAATTTCAAAACCAAATAAAACTTTACAATATTCTTATGTGTCGCCGTTTTGACCGAATGTTTCGGTATGTCAGAGAATTTTATATCAAAAACCGAGTTCATAACTCATTTAACCCAGCTTCAAAAAGATCTCCCTGTATTTATACAATAGCTTGCGACTAATATAGCCCGGGAGACAGGCTATGCACAAATGAAATAACAGCGCGAACGAACCACTGGCACAAGGATTAGTCCTGATTAAATTGCTCTGATTACAGACTTAATCTAGGTGGATAGTCTTTATTCGTTCTGGACACTAATTGAAAAGTCTCTTGATAGTTTAATGCTGTTACTAAAGTATTAAATTGAGATTAAGATTAACCTTTTGTAAATGAAATGTTTTGTTATTTATTTTAAGGTAAATCCAAATATACCTACAAAGACCACAGTTTCAAATTATTCCCCACGGACAAGAAACAAGAAAAATATTCCTTAAGACCGGCCAGGTTCAACTGACAACACCAAGACGGAAGTATTCAGTTCAAGACTCAACGACAATTTCCTACTGATAATCAATCACGAAAATGCTACCTACTAGTCTGCTTCTACTTCCCGACCTCTAGGACCAATACACGCATCCATTGATCCCGCTCGAAGGACCAAATTTCAGCGAAGGACCAAAAACATCAATGTGTGTTCAGATTTGCGATTGTTTCTGTAAAAATGAAGCTTCTGGTAAAATAATAGGCAAACAACTTGGTCTGTGATGAATGGAGTTCTTTCTCGTCTGTTTATTTTATGGATTGTGTGTAGATTCAGTGTGACCGTATGCCCTGATCCGCAGATAATACTGCCTAACAATGGGGACGGTACAAAATGACTGAATTTTATACAAGCTTTTTTTTACATTGTTCTCCGAATGTATATAGTCGTAATGTAGAAAAATGCGAGTGATTCTGGGCCAATCTGCGGTGAATTGTTGATGATGGAAACGGGCTGTTGCGTTTGAAATAACGAGTGTATTTACTAGACTTTTACGAAGTGTTACATAAATATGTGTTTTAATGAATGTACAGTTGAACAAGCGGATTTGTATACAAGCAAAATAAAATATTATTCCTATTTCCTTAATATATCGCCAATATTTATTTTACAAAGTTTATTATTGGGTAGCTTAGTTAGTTTTTGATATTTTACCTTATATTTTTTTAAGCTCAAGCCATATTAACAAGCCATGAAAAAAGGGACTACATAAAACACACATAAACAGTTTTTAACAAATATGTAGCTTGTTCAGCTGTATTACCTACACTCAGTTTGGTATTATCTAGCTAGGTAATAGGTCCATAGAGATACGCTTTGGAATGGGCAACTACAGTACTTTCACAGTTATTATGTCTTGTGACTGGGACTGTAGCTTCATTTTTATTGTTTTTCGACTATTCAAAAGTGCCTGTAACTGGCCTACTTGAAACAAATTATTTTGATTTGATTTGTAATGACTTGATCTGTGGGCAAGCGGTTCACTTCCTACAATAATCGTGATTCATACTTTACATAATCCGAAATAGTGTCTAGTAATATTATAAAGCTTTTCACATAAACCACGTTTCCACTAAACAAAAGTTGCCAGCCAAAAAAAAAAAAAATGATGTTGCAAATTATGTGAAGCCTCTGAAACCCAAACAAGGTAAAAAATACAAGGTAATAAAACGTTTGGAGTCAGCGTCTCAGCCCAATATATTTTTTTTATGCACAACAAACTGAAACACTAAACTAAAAATTAAATTAAAACTTTTAACAGAAATACGCGATGAAAATACAAAATGCTCGATTTAAAAATACTAGATGTTAAAGCAACGTGAGTATTAAGTATGAGTGTAAGTACCTAATTATTATTGTGAGTGTAACACACACAATTTTGTTTGTTTAATATTATGAGCAGAGTGTCTGTTCAAAAATGATATTGTAAATTAATAATGTTATACTGTGTGTGCTCGTATTACAAGTACTGCTACAAGTTCAAATCATAGGCGAAGACGCTGGCAATCTAAACGCAGTTAAATCTTACATTAGGTGCCAGAGCTTATCGAAAACACTCTGTTCCCTAGTAGTAACGCAGCAAAGTGTTTAGATAAGATTTCCTGTACAATTATTGAAGGTAGTAAAATATAAAAAAGAGTGTTGAATTTCGAAAGACCTTTTTTTATCAAGGCTTCAATTTAGGTATCGGTTAGAGTGAGTGAAAACGGGCGTGTTTAACTTGAGACAAACACGGAAAATATTGTCATGACAACGCAAAAGATACTCCGTGGGGATTACCAACACACAAGTCTTTGACATTGAGACGAATTACGCGCAGCTCATTAAACGTTTTTACAGACGTAAAGATTATGACAACAGGATAAACAAGGAGGAAAATATCTTGTGGTGCAGTTACTCATAAATATTAGTAATTGTGCAATTACCATACTCTCACCATCATAATATTGACATCTGCCTAGGCTTACGTATTTGGCCTATTTGGAACAGCTTACAGACGCAAAAAAAAATTCTGTTGTTTTTGTGTTTTAAGTTAATTTTGTTTTAATGTTGTGTGCACCGTGCACACAACATTAAAACAAAATTAACTAGAGATAAGATGATGATGAGAGCAGCGGTAGCCCAGTGGTGGCAGCCCCGACTTACGAGCAGTAAGCCGTGGGTTCGAACCCAGACAAGCACAAATCTTTGTGTAATTTATTTCATCACCGCTGCCCTCAAAAACGGTGAAAGAAAACATCGTGAGAAAACCGGCATGTCCTAGAACTAAACATTCGAAGACATGAGACATCTATCAACCTGCACTGAGCCCGCGTGGTGGATGACAGCCCACTCCCTCTCATAGAGAGGAGGCCTGTGTCCCAGCAGCGGGAACATTATAGGCTGATGATGATGATGATGTTGTGTGCACTTGTGACATGTGCTAAATAAACCTATTTGTTCTGTCCTTTCTTCAGATATTGAGGACGACTTCTAATTCAGTAGGATGCTGCTGTTTTATGTAGAACCACTTCATATCTGATCTCGACGTTTCAATTATTGGGTAACAAAATATCAACCACCAACCCAATCAATCTTACACCACCAAAAAAGCATAGCTCCCAATTTAAATGGGATGGAGCATTGGCTCAGTGGTAATAGCTCCGTCATACAACTTGTAGGTCGAGAATTTGAAACCAGGCTGGCACTTTACTCTCTGTAATTTATTTTATCACGTTTACTCTTAAAACGGCGGAACACCTAGGACAAAAGAAGACATTTAAAAACAGTATAAAAATCTATCACGAACTTTACAAGTGACGCAATCAAAATAGTAATAAGAACTGGCAAGCGATGCGTGTGCAAAAGACCTAGATTAAGTTATTAAAACCTATTTTATTTGTTTTAACTCGTTTGTTAACCTATCAGGGTTGATGGGTAAGCGACATACGCGTTTATCGCGCGTGATGGGACCTTTGCAACTGCAAAGGTACAGTATTACCTTTATTTACGGGCACGGTGTTTCGGGGAAGGGGGCTGGAATACATTTTCGTGTTCCGTGTCGCTCGAAATACAAAGAACCGTAATGTTCACGCAAAAAATAGCAAAAAAATATACTGTTTTCGTAATTTCTTTGGAAAACAAACTAATAAAACAAGAGATAAATAAAACATAATAACAACTAATGCAGCACCGACAAAACTCATAACTGTTCTAATATACCAGCTATATTTCACAGTTCCGACTGTTCCAGAATAACTGTTCCACAAAACTGTTCCTCATAACATTTGAAGCCAAAGTTGTACTACGCTATAAATTCTCATTAAAAAGAATATAAAATGTTGAACGTGAGGATCCACAGCGTGATAGTGATGCGAGGTGTATTTTATTTTTGTTTGATATCTAATATATCACTTAGAGCAGCGGCTTATAAAAATATAACAGTCTAATAGAGTAGTCTCTGCTATAAGTATCGTATGTTGGTGTTCTTTTTAAGGTTCCGTACCCAAAGGGTCAAACGGGACCCTATTACTGAGACTTCGCTGTCCGTCGGTCTGTTACCAGGCTATATCTCATGAACCGTGATAGTGAGCCAGTTGAAATTTCTACAGATTATTGTATTTCTGTTTATGATGTAACAACAAATACTAAAAACGGAATAAAATAAATATTTAAGGGGGCTCCCATACAAAAAAGGTGATGATTTTTTTGCTCGTTTATATAAATAATGGTACGAAACCCATCGTGTGCGACTCGCACTTGGCCGGTTTTTTATTTATTTCCACAATGTTTTATGATTGTAATTTCTGTGTTATTTTGTAGTGTTAGTACACCCACATTTCGCCAGTTATGTGTAAGTCCCATTTAATGGGGTCGAGCTTATTGCCATCAATCGGGCACTAATCCAGACTCCGTGACTGCTACTGAGAAATTCCAGATGGAAAAACCCAATAACACTTTACCCGACCTGGGAATCGAACCCGGAATCGGACCTCCTTATTATCTCCTCTTTTTATTAATATGTAGTTTTATTTGTTACTAGCTGTCCCGCGCAACTTCGTCTGCGACACATTTTCCCCGTTTTCGCAACATTCTTCATTGCTGTTCCGCTCCTATTAGTCGTAGAGTGATTATATATAAACTATAGCTTTTCTCGATAAATGGGCTATCTAACACTGAAAGAATTTTTCGAATCGGAATATTACTTTCTGAGATTAGCGCGGTCAAGCAAACAAACAAACTCATCAGCTTTATAATATTATTATAAGTATAGATTATTCCAGTGATATTTATTGTATATATTCATACACATAATTCACAACACAAAGTACCTACATACCTACTTAACTGTTTTTCGTCCGCCTCGTCATTATCTCGGGTCCAGGTGAAAGCCAGCGTCGGGCACTAGCTGTTCGGCAGTTTGCTGAAATGCCCCCCTAGCATGACCGTTCTATCTCTATTCTACCAAGAAACGACAAGAAATCTTTTCTTTACAACTTGTCATTTCTTCTGCCCGAGCATGGCGCGCACCGTCGACTCGCGTTTCTACGAAGACATAGAGAGAAATTCTTTCCATAACAACGAGGACGTTGCTATGGAAAGTTAAAAGGTTACGTTTAGTTAACAAAAAAAAGTTGCCAATTGCACGAGTTTTTCATTTTTCGTGGGCGGGATGGTGTTTCTGCATCTTGGATCCAGGCCTGGATCTTTTTCGCGAAATTAAACCTAAATATTTTACATAACATTTCAACCTTTTGAACGTAACTCAACGCAACCAGGAAACGTATTTCTCGTATTTAGTTTTTATTAAGACTAGTTTGACATTTGTCAGAAGTAATGTTTCTAGCCCCAAATGTCAAAAGAAGAGAAAATATGGTCGTCATGCTCGACGTTGTAGACTTGTGTCGACTGAAGAAAAGAAACATTTCTTTTCTACATTCTTAGTATCGCCATGCTTGGGACGATAGAAATATCTGTCAAATTGTCGATTCTTCCGTAGACATAGCTCGTTTCTACGGCGGTCATGCTAGGCCGGCTGGGCCTTTTTGGCGCAGCCGTGAGACACACAACTTTAAGCTTTGTTTTTTTTTGTTGTGTGCACTTGTGCCAAATAAATATGTTTTCTTTCTTCTTGTTCTTTCTCTCTTGATACACACTTTCCAAAGACTGATAAAGCGACTAATCTAGTTTTTCTGACAAGTAAAAATCATGACAGTGAGTGGTTGTCCTTATATTGTGTCTCTAATTGTGCGTACAGACTATGTAACAAAACATGTTATACAACATTGTTATATAACATTTCTCAGTCAAAATGAAATGTTGAATAACAACACTCCATACTGTGGAGGTCCTATATAACACAAGTTATACAACAATGTTATATAGTTTGTACGCACCATTAAACACGAAGACATCTTAAAGGCGGAAACATACTTACGTGTCGTGGCGTGTCGTGACGCGCAAGAAGCAAATCGGTTTCATACATTTAATATGGTTTTAACGTCACGACACGCCACGACACGTAAGTATGTTTCCGCCTTTACTCGGTATAAAAAATAGATTGTGCAATACGCCGAAAATGGTGCATCTCAGCAATGGATCCGGAAAGCCTGTGTTGGTTTTAGGCTTGACGTACTTCGCTTAAAAAAAAAAC
This sequence comes from Cerastis leucographa, assembly GCA_963082945.1. NCBI lineage: Eukaryota > Metazoa > Arthropoda > Insecta > Lepidoptera > Noctuidae > Cerastis > Cerastis leucographa. Next base: position 3,324,485 of record OY720361.1, read on the forward strand.
AACATGTCATAGAAATGCTGATTATAATCAGCACGTATAAGATGTCAACATTTACAAGAGACAGGGTATATTGACTACGATCCGAAACACGTTCTTTCCCTAAAATGAAAGAAAAACATGGTTTGTTTATTTATTTTGTTTGCACCACTTGTAAGAGTTGAGTGAGGAAAACGAGTTACATTGTGTTTGTAATGGAAGTTCCTTATTTATTGACATTCCTTACCCCCATACCCAAGTGTTATTCAACCCATCACATGTTTTTTTTCAGAGCGTTTGGTATTTACGAGAATTGGTTCTGACACTGTTAATTTCCTGATATTTTTTTCCTGCTAGTTAGTTTCATCTAATTATTTGTTAGTAAACAAAACAGATAACGAGTAGGGAAATCGTTGTTTTTATTGTTATCTATCTGACGGCGCTTCTGCAAGGAGGCTTCATATGATTCACGAAAACTAAACTGTGACCACAGACGAGAGAGAAGCGGTCTACAATTGTCTCTGGTGGAACGTCAAGTCGTTGCGGGCAGCCATATTGACTTGTGTGGTTGTCAAGGAAGGTGCCGCGTAACAAGGCGTTGACGGATCGCCGACGTCTGTTTTCTTAATGTAACTAAATCTGGTGCCACATATCATATGTGATTTCGATGGGACTGGAAGAGCTTTTTTTATTTATTACTTGTTATCTGTAAACCATTTGTTTATTTATCATAAAATATAGCCCCGTTGGTTTAGTGATCGCAATTGCGACTGCTGAGCGTGAGGTCTTGGGTTCGATTCCCTGAACGAGCAGCCACGCAGTCTGGATTTGTGCCCGATTGATGGCTCGGTCCCTATTACATGGGATTTAAAACATATCTGGCGAAATGTGGGTGTACTATTAGGTACACATCTGCCTAACCCTTTCGGCATTTTATCTGCCTAGCCATTTCCCAAACTATCTTGGGGTCGGCTTCCAGTCTAACCGGATGCAGCTGACTATCAGTATTTTACATGAAGCGACTGCCTATCTGACCTCCACAACCCAGTAACTGCGTAATACGATACTCCTTGGTAAGACTGGATGTTAGACTTCTGGCTTCTGACTACTCATAACGACTGTCAAAGATGTACAAATGACAGCTGGGACCAATGGCTTAACGTGCTTTCCGAGGCACGGAGGAAACTCTGTATGTAATGATAGACACTCATCCACGACCAACCTCGGCAAGCACGGCTTAACCTTGAAGATCGACCCATGCGGCTGTTAATATTTAGCCACGAGCTCAACCAACTCCTTATACGTAGGATTCCTCTAAACCCATAAAACTTAAAATCAAATCCTTCACAAACGGCGCAGCGATCAAACACAGTACCAACAAATGATTCGACTAGCCGCAAATACATCACGCTGTACCATTTGATTCGGCCAATTTGTTCACAAGACAAATGTACTATTGTTTCTACTACCACGTCATTTATTAACAATTTAATGTAAGAACAGTCTGAAGGGAGAAAGTCAAGAGTTGTTCAATTTGATGGCTAGGTTTCATGAAGAAATATGAGGATATAAAAGGAAAGGATAAGGATAGAGAGATGTCTCGAGACCGATTTTGATGATAGAGAGATGAGATGTCTCGAGACCGATTTTGACAAAACCTAAAACTGCATCATTGGATGTTTGAAAAATCATTATTCCAAGCCAGGAATCAAACCTGTTTATTAAGAAGAAAAAAAACACACCTGTATTATTACACCATTCGATAGTGCCACTGATAAGGAACAGGATGTGTTTTTTTTTTAATTAACAGGTTCGATCCTGGCTAAAAATATCATATTTTCAAGAATCAAATGATACTTAAGAATTGAATTAAGATTTTAATCAAAATCGGGCTCCATATCCTTTGAGTGTTTTCGCTATTCCTCATAGTTTCGGATTAGGCCATACACGTCCACTTGAAAATATCACCCTGTATAAGGATGTTTCATGGTTCATTTTGGTCGGTTTCCCAGCTTCTACGCTATTAAAAATATATTTGAACCTATGATTTAAAAATCAATGATAATAAAAGAACGAATGTAGGTATCACAACGGCTGCGGCAGTATTTCTGAAAATCTACAAAAATAACTTTAGAAGTAGATACATATATCCAACATCCCTAAAATTATAGTTTTAAGTATAATGTCATGTACTTAAATTCCAAATTCAATGTGATACCAATCATAAAAATCTGCTAAAATGCCAACATTAATTATACGCGGGTAGACAGGAAACTCCACTTATTTGCACATACATAATAGGGTCCAAGCACGCATTGATGGCACAATCTGTGCGAAAAGCCAATGTCGAGTCATGCCCGCTGTGGGCCATTTGATACGAAAAACGTTCACCCTACTCAGGGGACTTTTTGTGCAATCGACAAGTTTCTTGTTGGGCCGATAAATGGTGCTGTTACCTCGGAAGACAAGACTTTTTTTAGATAGATTTTGAAATTGTTAATACGATTATAAGCGTTGGAGAAAAACTACAGACTAAATACAAGACGGGAAGATTCCTTTGTCAATTATCAAGCCGTGAAAGGTAGATACGTAGAAACTAAAAAAAAGAAAAACAGTGCGTGGAGTTCCTCCACGCGGAAGAAGGGAAACTTCGTAATACTACACGCATGCGTTCGAGTCCCACGCATTCACTCTCGTTATTTTATTGAGCTTCTAAATATTTTTATGTTTTTTACTAATGTATTATTTTTATTACATTATTATTACATAAGTTTATCGAGGTTTCTACTTATGAAAATTGAGCGAAGGCTGGTCACACCGAAGAGTCGAATGCATGACTGTTTGCACGCCATCTTGCGTACTTATTAGAACTACGTAGTCACAAATCTTGTAATACTGTCATCTCTTAGTGAGTTATAGAAAATATTCCCCCTCCATGATGAGCGTTAAACTTGTTGGAAGTTGCATGAAGTTTCACTTAAAAATACATAATATCACGCCTGTAATCTCTGAAGGGTTATGCAGAGGTGTACCTCATAGTACACCCACATTTCACCAGTTACGTTTGAGTCCCATGTAAAAGGGGGTGATCCTATTGCCATCAACGGGGCACCAACCCAGACTTCGTGGCTGCTACTGAAAAATTCGTGAGGAGGTCGTGGCTAAATATTAACAGCCGCATGGGTCGATCTTCAAGGTTCAGCCGTGCTTGCCGAGGTTCGTCGTGGATGGGTGACCATCATTACATACCGAGTTTCCTCCGTGCCTCCGAAAGCACGTTAAGCTGTTGGTCCCGGTTGTCATTTGAAGATCTTTGACAGCCGTTACGAGTAGTCATCAGAAGCCGAAAGTCTGACATCCAGTCTTACCAAGGGGTATCGTATTACCCATTCACTGGATTGTGGAGGCCAGATAGGCAGTCGCTTCATGTAAAATACTGGTACTCAGTTGCATCCGGTTAGACTGGAAGCCGACCCCAAGATAGTTTGGGAAAAGGCTAGGCATGCAGACTGAGAAATTCGTGATGGAAAAACCCAATAATACTTTGGCTGACCTGGGATTAGATCCCAGGATCTCATGCTGAGCAGTCGCGTTTGCGATGACTATACCACTCGAAAAATTAGGTACCTACATAACTTCATAATATTTATGAAAACCAAAGAAGGTCCTAAATTGACAAAAAGGTTAATAAAACAAGGCAAAATGCGTCTTATATTTATGGATATAAGATGAAGCAGAAACGTGTTTACTTAATTTGACATATTCTATTTATGGGAGGATATAATACGGATAGGGGGAGCCATGGGAAAGATGAATGCAGAAGTCATAAAACTAAATGCATAAGGATGTCATCATCATCATCAGCCTATAATGTTCGCACTGCTGGGACACAGGCCTCCTCTCTATGAGAGGGAGAAGGCTGTAATCCACCACGCGGGTCCAGTGCGGGTTGGTAGATGTCACATGTCTTCGAACTTTTAGTTCCAGGACATGCCAGTTTCCTCACGATGTTTTCTATCACCGTTTTTGAGGACAGCGGTGAAGAAATAAATTACACAAAGTAATGCGCCTGCCCGGGTTCAAACCCACGGGTTACTGCTCGTAAGTCGGGGCTGCCACCACTGGGCCACCACTGCTCTCATAAGGATGGTAGCCTTATTCACTGTTGTACTACAAATTGTATTTAGTTTTTTTGTGTATAAATAAAACATTATGATTTACAAATATATAATATTTTATATCATAGTCATGATCATCATTTTCCTGTCCTTGTCCCAAGTTAAGACGGAAACATACTTACGTGTCGTGGCGTGTCGTGTCGCGCCAGAAGCAAATCGGTTTCATACATTTAATATGGTTAGGGACATATTTGCATGGCGTTCGTGTCGCAACGATGTATGAAACCGAATGCTTCTGGCGCGTCACGACACTTAAATGTGTTTCCGCCTTTACTTGGGGTCGGCGCAACACGTTTTTTTCCATTCTCATCCAAAGAATATCATTAAAGAATTAACCAATCTTTTTGTTGAGATAAATTGTCTAATTAACTGCATGATATTTTTAATAGACTTCTTAAAAAAGAGGACGTTATATTTATGAATTCCACCGGAATCATTTTTTTTAAAGTTACAAACGTGAAGGTTGCTACATGGACTTCTGTTGACAAATAAAAGTTAGATGTAGGTACCTGTTTTTGTTCTATTTTCCTTTTTTCCCTGAAGCTCCTAAAAAAATCACACGGCTTATCAATCAAATACTTTGAAGAGCTCGTGGCTAAATAATAACAGCCGCACAGGTCGATCTTTAAGGTTAAGCCGTGCTTGCCGAGGTTGGTCCGTGGATGAGTGACCATAATTACATACCGAATTTCCTCCGTGCTCCGGAAAACACGTTAGGCCGTTGTTCCCGGCTGTCATTTGTAGATCTTTGACAGTCGTTACGAGTAGTCAGAAGCCAAAAGTCTGTCATCTAGTCTTACCAAGGGCTATCGTATTACCCAATTACTGGGTTGTGCATGGACATCAGATAGGCAGTTGCTTCATGAAAAATACTGGTACTAGGCTGCATCCGGTTAGACTGGAAGCCGACCCCAAGATAGTTTGGGAAAAGGCTAGGCAGATGATGATCAATCAAATACTTTGGCTACTAGGACATATTTTTATTTTATATAACATATTTTTGCAAACTAGTTTCGATTAACCTTCTGTGCGTTTTATTACAGAAAGTATAGCATACTGACTCTATTTACGTACTATTGTAATCTTAAATCGTGAATATATGAAGATAAGTTAACTACACGCTCGCGAAACGTTTTGTCCCTTTTTCCTTATGATGTTATATCAAGCATGTTATTAAGCCACTAGTGTTTTCTCACTAAATTTGATCCTATCGTTTTATCGTGTTTTTTTTTTGACGGCACGTTTGGCGCTGTCTTTGAGCGATTGACTGCTGCGCTACGTGTCGTGGGTTCGATTTACAGAACAAATATTTGTATGGGCTACAGATAGTTGTTCCGGGTCTGGCTGTTTGTGTAAGTTTAAATGTTTGCAAACGCACCCACGATACAGGAGAAATTAAAAAAAAAATACCGACATATGCACTTATTTTTTTTTTCTTCCGTGCTTTATATAAGTGTTAAACAGATTTCAAAAAAATTCTTCATATACGTACTTTATTAATTTATTAATTTTCTTTTTTTTTTTACTTTTTATCACACCTTGTAATCCCCGAAAGGGTTAAGCAGAGATGTACTCACATTTTGCCAGTTATGTTTAAGTCCCATGTAATAGGGGGCGAGCCAATTGCCATCAACCGGGCCTAATCCAGACTCCGTGTCTGCTACTGATGAATTCCTGATGGAAAAACCTAATGACAATTTGTCCGACCCGATTTTCAAAAGCGTGCCTTACTGCAATCCGACAAAATACGGCCATACATATTTATGTTTTAAATTAAAACCAGTAATCGCCCTGCTTACTGACCTTAATCCCAATGTAGGTACAATTAAACGGAAATTAAGCTCGGAATAGTTTTTATAATTAACATAACAATTATATAGGTATTATGTAAATGCATATTTTCTAAGATTGCTTCGAAATATGTCACACAAATGTCACTCTGTAACGAGTGACGTACACGCAAAGTTTCGTTTGCTCCCAACATTTTTTATGTCAATCAACTTCGAACCTTACTGATGTTATATTAGGGAACTATTTTTTTGAGCTGTTGTTTATATATTCGAGATGTTATTATGATCAGTTGGAAAACATATTGAGCAGTTATTTAATTTAATGGTGGTTGATTAATTATTGTGACAGTAAAACATGGCCACTAATAAAAAAATAATTAGTCGGTTATTTTATCATACAATATCAATTCTAAAAATAATTCAGCGGTCCAATAACTGAATGAGCGGTAAAAATGATGGATCGAGCTCGCATTTTGTATTCTTGCATTTGGACTGCTCTCTGGACTTGGGGCACCCCGACTCGGACAGGTTAGGTTCGAAGGGGCTGGCCCCTTCGTGTTAGGTTACTGTAAACCCTGCAGACAGAAATAGGAGCCCCGCGTAGCGGGGCTACGTCGACTATGCTTTTTAAGCGAATATAAAATGTTTTGAGGTTAGGTTACAATAATTGGTTTTTCTCAAGAACGGTGCATTACCTTTTGATGGGAGTGGTGCCAGGGGAGAAGGGGTAGACCCCCCCTTACATATCATTATTTATAGAATTGCTTAGAATGAGATTTCTTACCGACAAATTCCGATTATTACTGCCCACACGTAACCGCTCGTTCAATAATTTTTACCGCCCATTTAATTATTTTCCTGCTCAATTATATATTCACTGATCCATTTCATTATTTTTTATTACTCATTTTTGTTTACTTTACTGCTTAATTTTAGCTGCTGAACTAGTTATTAAGAAGGGACTCTAGTGGGCCTTTCTCCATACAATCGTATTCCGCTGTTTTCTTCGTGGATAATGCGTGATGCAATGATTTTTTCCAAAAAATCTAGGTCTCAATAATACATATCATTTCCTTTTTTTCAAAACATAATCACTAAAAGAATTATGACAATCCAAAAACCCGAAAAAAAGCGACTATCAGACAAAGTTTTTAACAAAAAAGAAAATGATAGAAGCATAGATTTACTCTTCTTCTAGATTTTGCTATAAAAATTATTTAAATCAGTTTAGATTTGAAGAAGAAAACAGCGGAATACAAAACGTCTTTTGGCTGGGATTTTGTAGGTAAAATCAGCCTGAGTTGCAGTTGTCCCTTTCGCATTTTACGGGGGCTTGTTTGGCGCAGCGCGACGGCAATAGTTTCTTCAAATACGTATTCTTCAAATTCCTCGGGGCTAGAGTCCCCTCTTAAACGTGCCATTTATAATTTTTAACTTACCAAAACTGCAATTTACAACTGCCTCTTTAAATCAGTGCCGTTATTTTATAATTTGGTGGTCTACTGAAGATATTTGTTATATATATATATATATATATATATATATATATAACAAATATCTTCAGTAGACCACCAAATTATATATATTGTTATATATATATATATATATAACAAATATCTTCAGTAGACCACCAAATTATATATATATATATATATATATATATATATATATATATATCAAATATCTTCAGTAGACCACCAAATTATAAAATAACGGCACTGATTTAAAGAGGCAGTTGTAAATTGCAGTTTTGGTAAGTTAAAAATTATAAATGGCACGTTTAAGAGGGGACTCTAGCCCCGAGGAATTTGAAGAATACGTATTTGAAGAAACTATTGCTGTCGCGCTGCGCCAAACAAGCCCCCGTAAAATGCGAAAGGGACAACTGCAACTCAGGCTGATTTTACCTACAAAATCCCGGCCAAAAGACGTTTTGTATTCCGCTGTTTTCTTCTTCAAATCTAAACTGATTTAAATATATATACTTCTTGTAAGTATATATATATACTTCTTGATAAGCTCGAACGTCTGCAGAATTTGTGTATCCGCTTCATATTCGGGCTTCGAAAGTACGACCATGTGTCGGAATTTCGGAAGCAGCTGAAGTGGTTACCTATTCGGCAGCGTCGAGATTCTCACACTCTTTCTTTTCTTTTTTCTGTTCTTCATAACCCTAAAGCTCCTTCATATCTTCGGGAACGCTTCGAATATCTTGTTCCTCGAGGTAAACCCTGTCGCTCATCGTCATCTCTTCTCCTTCGCTTCCCTCCCCACTCCTCAAGTCGGTATGATGGATCATTTACTGTTCGTGCTGTGCGCCTTTGGAATTCACTTCCACACTCCTTGCGGGATTCCCCTTCGTTAGACGTGTTCAGGAGAAGAATTAGAGAACATTTCCTGTCAACATGATTATAGTATGTAAGTATATAGTATTTTATGTGTATGTTGATGTATATATGTATTACGTTTATTTTATCGTATGTATTAGTTTAGTTTATAAAATAAGTTGATTTAAGTTTTTATAGTATTGTTCGTGCACAAAGCTCTATCCTCTTTGGCAAATTTTCCTTTTAAAATAAGGTTTGCTGTAAGAAAACCCAATTTTGGGTTAAGCTCGCCGTTGTACATAAGCTATATATTATTTGTGTGTATATCTTGTAATTTTATGTGCAATAAAGAATAAGAATAAGAATATTTGTTGATTGCCTGGTCTTCTTGTTTGAGTGGGTGACAAAGGAATTATTACTTTCTTTTACCCAATTTAAGGTACAGTTCCGAAAGCAACGGCAGACTGTAGACTTAAGCAGCAGTGCCGCGCCATGCGAGATGTTCCATGATACGGCCGTGAGTCCGGTTCTTACATAATATCACGCCTGTATTCCCAAAAAGGGTTAGGCAGAGATGTACTTAATAGCACACCCACATTTCGCCAGTTACGTTTAAGTCCCATGTAATAGGGGGCGAGCCTAACGCCATCAACCGGGCAAAAGAAAGAAAGAAAACATATTTATTTGGCACATTCCACAAGCGCACACAACAAAAAAAAAAAGTTAAAACTTAAAACTAAACAGAAAAAAAGGCCCAGTTCAGCAAACTGCCGAACAGCTAGTGCCCGACGCTGATTTTCAACTGGACCCCAGATAATGACGTCACGGACGAAAAACAGTTTGGTATGTATGTAGGTACTTTGTGTTGTGAATAGGGGTGCGGACTGGGTAAAGAAAACGACATTCTATTTTGTCCGTCAGACAGGTAATACAAAAATATTAGACACATACTTTTTGGTTTATCAAAATATCAAAAAATTACTTAGTTAAAACTCATTAAAGTTGGAGAGTGGGGGCTTACTACGTCACAAATAGGTATAAAACTTACCTAGATGTGACGTCATGCGCCATTTCAACTCAATATAACTCCGTAATTTTATGACCACGTGAAAAAAGAAAAATAAATGTCCAATACTTTTCAATAAACAACCCGACGGACAAAGAAAAAAAAATGGATTATCCCCTATTATGTGTATGAATTGGTATGTACTTATAAACAATAAATAATAAAAAATAATATGGGCACAAATCCAGACTCCTGGCTGCTACTAAGAAATTCAATTTTTCCGACCCGAGAATCGAACCCAGCCAAGTTTAAACCAACGAGACAGCTTCCAGCAGGTACTCATACCTACAGGGTGTAAACGGACTCTTTACGAAGCTGTCAACGAAGCATTCCAAACATCAAACCAAGTATCATCATCATCTGCAAACATCAAACTAAGTAAAACTTTTTAAAGTGTAACTTTTATTACATCGTCTGAAACTTTTTCGTCTGTGTGTTGCATGTCGCGTGACGCTCGGCCGCGGACTAGGGATAAAGTTCACTATCTCTACTCCGCGTTTTATACCCATAATGGAATATTATTCCAAATTTTTAAAGTGAAACCTTTATTTTATCGTCTCAAACTTTTTCGTCTGTGTGTTGCATGTCGCGTGACGCTCGGCCGCGGAGTACACCCTTAATGGAATATTATTCCAAAATTTTTTAGTTAAATGTCTATAGTGTGAAAAAAAGTTTCACTTTTACCGTGGTTTCATAAAACCACACAATCCTTTTTTTTATGTATGTATGCGATCGACTTTATAAGCCTTTATCAGATTTAGATTGATCAGCTAGTCACTGGCCCGAAAGCCTGACCACTAGTCTCTCCAAGGGGTACCGTATTATTCAGTAAAAACTGAGTTGTGGAGGTCAGATAGGCAGTCGCTCCATGCTAAATACTGGTATTCAACTGGATCCGATTGATAAATGATGCTTATTTTGCAAATAGGTTTTTACAAACACTTTTACACGTCATTTTTTTTTTTAAATAGACGGGGCCGGTGTTTCGTATCTGACTACTCTGAGAAGAAACAGCCGAAACAAACTCAGAGGTTCTCTTTTAACTTGTTATTCTTTTAAAGACCAGACATTGCTCAATTTACATGAGGACTATGCAGATTAGTGTCTGAGATGGTCTTTTGAAGGAAGAACCACACAGATTTGAGTGGACCGGTCCAGTCAGTGCAAGCATTTGTCAGTTATCGTGTAGCTCGACTTATAACTCAAGGAGCTCAACGAAGGGCTGCGGGTTGTTCGAGGGCTGCGAGACTGTTCGAAAGAGATACCGTGGCCCTGGAACACAAAGGGCTAAGAAGGAACATGGGTGGGTTTTAGTCAGTCAAGTCTGACACTCCCTCCCGCTCCGCCCAGAGCGGGAGAAGTCATTTGATGATTTCCAATCCGCAAAAAAAAAAAAAAAAAGGAGCTCAACGAAACGACGAACAATACCAAAAAAAGGACATTTGGGTAGGTCGCTTAAAGTACTCAAACTGCCAGACAGCGGTGGGAGAAAAAAAAATAGATAGATTAGACTGGAAGCCGACCCCCTACATGGGGAAAGACTAGGTGATTCTTCTTCTTCTTTATGGGGCTTTTGGTTTCCGCACTTAGTCCCTTAAGTGGACCATTGTGCGTGAGCCATAGTGGCCGTTACTCCAACCACCCCACCTCCCTCCAGAAGCAGATCACACTTCCCGTTCTTCAAGACTAGGTGATTTTTTGCGGTTATGAGGAAAATGTTGTAGGCTAAAGATGCCGGTTAGGAGACGAGTAGTGGGTTTTCCGTTTAGTAGTCATACGTAAATGCAATCAGTCAAGGTTTATGTAAGCAAATGACGTTCCTTAGGACATGAGTAACGACTGTATAACGTGACGTCGACACACGGAAGCGCGATTAAAGCATATGCGACAAAACTGTACTGTGACATACTATAGTTCGAATGCACGCTTGTGCGACGCTGTGTAGGGTGATGTGCCTAGTGCGATAGACTGAGGTCGACATCACGTTAGGGACCGTCCATTAATCACGTGAGGCTTGAAATTGGGGGGAGGGTGTTTAGCGAAAATCACGAAATATCACAAGAGGGGAGGGGGATGTAGTAAGATATCACGTGTATTTATTTTTTCGTCAAATTAACGCGCGATTCTTAACCAAAACGCGGCTTGTAGTGTGACCTTGACTCGCCGTTGCTAGGCAACGAACGAAGTACCTGTTTTTAAAGATAATATTCTAAAAAAATTAAGATTCTGTGTAGGTACTAAAAATACACGTGATTTTGGGTGGGGGCGGGGGGTTAGTCTTAAACCTCACCACGAATCACCTAGGGGGTTGTTTTTTTAGCATTTTTTTTTGGTTAATGCAAAAAAAAACATCACGTGATTAATGGACGGCCCCTTAGTGCGACTTCAATCTAGTGTTAAGTTAGCTTAATCTAAGTCCGTTTGTTAATGTGTGTTCTTAAATGTAAGTTCTTAGGTATTAAGTAACGTTGCGTACTTGTTCCTAGATTTATTCCGGTGTCATCGCACATTTCGGATTGATGTTACAAGTGACTGCGTCGTTGGTCTAAAGGCTGCAAGCACACAAGGTCCAGGGTTAGATTCCCTGGTCGGGCTAAAGTGGTATTGGGTTCTTTCATCAGAATTTCTCAGTAACTGCAACGGAGCTGGGATATGTTCCTGTGGAGGTAAGACTCGCCCCTGCAACATGGGACGTATGCATAACTGGCAAAACTTGGGTGTATTAAGTACACCTCTGCTTATCTTTCAGGGATTACAGGAATGATGTTATGTATGTATGTTACTGGTTAGGTTAAGCAATCCGTAGCATCACGTTGTGGATTACAGCTGGTTCCATTTTACAGAGAGGAGTCCTGAAACTCATCAGTGAGACATTAATAACCTAATTAATAAATAAATAATAACCTAATTATGGTTATAATAAATGATGAAAATAATAAATTTTATTTAAAAAGTATTACAAAAAGTGTACATTTATGCGCAGTAGTATTATTTCTCATACAATGGTATAATTAGTACTTATAAGCAAACTATAACTTAAACATATTCAAAAGTTGCAAGTAGTGACATTTCAATTCAGATGTTTGGTAACGACCTACCCGAACTAGGTTTATTTAAACCTGTAGGTTATGTTTACGCTTAGATACCCATTCTCTTACTAGGAAGTCGATCAAACTTATAAACAAAGATGGTCGACTTTGTCTCTGTCACCTCTGACGTAGACTAGAGTCAAGAGTAAACACATCGCAAAAAAAAATTATCGACAATTTTTGTAAATAACGTGAAACAAAAACCTATTTATTGACTATTTCAATACAAACAAAAGTAAACTAATATTTAAACAACTTGTTATTTCAGCGTCAATTTATCATGTTCCGAAATGGCCGTGCTCAGCTGTAAACAAAACAACCACAAAAATCGCGCGCCAAAAAACATAAAATGAAAAACTTCAAAAATCCAATTTTATTAATTGAATTAAAATCAAACTGAGCACGCAAATTAATTGCAAATCGCTCTGTGTGAACGTTATAATTGCTTTTATAGAATCAATTTGGCTTCTTTGTATTGGTGCATGGTTATTGCTGGGAACGATGTTTTTGCGTGAATTTTACGATATGATATTTTAATTGTCGTTTTGTGTAAATATTCGCAAGTATTGGAAATAATTTTGAATTCTTATAATTGCTGAGGGTTTAACTCGGGAAATGAAACACAACTATAATCGTGTAAAACGAATCGTAAATTCAGTGTCACTTATATTTTGTTTACAAAATAGATTTGTACAACTACCTTTTAGACACTTTAACCTTTCTCGGCTGATGAAATAGTCGTTTTAATCTTCGTGCATGCAAGGTCGTATTAAGATGAAAGGATGAAACCCTTCAGCGTTTAAAGCCCTTTAAAATACCAAGCCATAATTTGCATCAGTTACTGCTTTAACGCAGCTACAACATGCTATTTTCTTGTAATAGTTTTTGTTATTACTATAATAAATCATCTATGTGTAAACATCCAGATTAGGATAATCTGTCTAGCAAAACTTTGATCCCTAGTCGGTAGTTCTTTTAAGAAAAAACTACCAGTTCCAAACAGGTACCTGCCAGGGATAAAAGTTTGGTCGAATGCCCTCTAAGTAGCTACCGTAACAAGACTTTTTTATCTCCAAACGTCATTCTATTTTCAAAGTGCCCCCACAAAGAGAAAAGAGGCTTCAAACAAGCGTATCTCAATGCTATTTCTTTAAGAATTCCTTTCTTTACCAAAGGCACTCGGAATGTGACCTATCTTCGAACGTTGTAGAATGTTTTTGGAGCGCAAAGATTGTTCTTTTCTTAAAAAAAACAAAGCGTTGGTCTAACGAGGAATTTATCTCGAATCTGGCGCGAGATCACCATCTGCTTAGCCTTTTTTCAACTATTCTCAATTCTCAATTCTTTATTGCGTACCATAATGTAAATACATAGATGGAAGGAAAATGATTATTTAAGTCACAATTATGGACCCTGTCGGGCACAGCAAGATCAAGTAGGAGAGAGGAGTATGTTGGGGTCGGCTTCCAGTCTAACCAGATTCTGATACTACAAGTATTTTACATGGAGCGACTGCCTGTCTGACTTCCACAACCCAGTTAGTACTAGATAATACGATACGTCGTAGCATCCTCAAAAATCACTCGGCTTCTCTGTTTTCCGATCATTATAATTTAGACCTCATCAAAGTTAGATTAAATCGCTCCAACCTAGGCCGCGTTATCGCTTCACATCAGGCAAGTTGAGGCCAAAGGCAAGGTTATTAAAAAAAAAATTGTCACTGTGAAATTTCTACGGGTACCCGTAATACTTTTGTGTGTGGGGGATGTGTTGTGTCTGTGTGTGGTGTTATGTTTTGGGTCCAATTATGTACCAACCCATCGCACTCATAAATAATCTGCCATCTGCTGGGCCGGTCAGGCTGTCAACACGACACGATAGTTCATCTCGATACGACACTTCGATGCTCGCGGACCGTTCAATCGATTCATCGGTAATCGCACAAAGTGCCCATGTGAATTTAATCGATTCATTCCAATATGGCCGCTCGATTGCTCTCGGTAGTTCCGTTCACCTGCCAGTAATTTTGAATGGAAAGTAGAGTAGTAGTAGGAAAGTTTGAATGTAGAGTAGAGAAACATTGTTAAAGTAATGTTAAAATGGCTTTAGAACTTCCTTTTCATTCGGAGTTGTCAATAAGAATTAAAAAAATAAATAAACAGTTTTGATTATTTTAGGGAGAAGTCAAAACGTTAGGCGTCCCTTATACTCGGCAGGAGCTGGCTGCCTTCGGGGCGCGGTTCTCTGTCCTGGAGGGCATTGTACTGCGCCCCCCCCTGGCGGCAAACAAGGCGGCCGCTGGCCCGGGGGCGGGCTCGGGCCCGAATGCGAACCCGGGCCCGAGGGCAGTCCCGGGCCCGAAGGCAGTCTCATATGCGGCTGCTGCGGCTGCCAAATCCGGGCCAGGGCAGTCTGGCCAGCCCTCAGGCAGGACTAGGCCGGGCCCTGGAAAGTCGGCTCCGCCGAAAACGACAGCGGCCCAGAAAAAGGGCAAGGTGGCTCCTCAGGTGGTGGCGGTGCCTACGCCAGCAGTAAGCCGGCCGCAGCCACCGCCGACACCCACCATGCCTGCCACGGCCGAAACCGAGTGGCAGGTGGTCGGGGAAAAAAGGAGGAAGGGACGAAAGGCGGCCAAAAAGGCCCGCAATGAAAAAAGAAGGCGTCAGCACAAGGCGCGAAGCGTCGCGGCTCGACTCCGCGCCCCGAAGACCGCAGCTGTAGTGATCACACTACAGCCGGAAGCGGAAAAGAGGGGCGTGTCCTACCGCGACGTGCTGACAAAGGCGAAGGCGACGGTGAATCTTGGGGAGCTTGGGATCACCGGGGGACTCCGGCTCAAAGTCACCGTGACAGGGGCTCGAGCGCTGGAGATCCCCGGAGAAAATAGCGGCCTGTCCGCTGACGCTCTGGCTGAAAAGCTCAGAGCGTCCCTAGATGCGGATGAGGTCCGAGTGTCCAGGCCTGTCAGATGCGCAGACATGCGCATCCTGGGTCTGGATGACTCAGTGACCCAAGAGGAGGTGGTCGCCGCCGTCACCAGGACCGGTGGGTGCCCTGCTGAGCAGGTCAGGGCAGGCACCCTACGTCCGGACCACTCGGGCATGCGAACTGTAATGGTAAGCTGCCCTGTGACGGCGGCAAGAACGATCGTGGAGGCTGGAAGGCTCCTGGTAGGCTGGGTGTCAGCGCAGGTTAAGCTGCTGGAGCCCCGACCTCTGAGGTGTTACCGGTGCCTCGTGGGACACCACGTGAGTTGTCAGTGCACCTCGGAGGTGGACCGCAGCGACGTCTGCTTCCGTTGCGGTCTTCCCGGTCATATGGCCGCGGCCTGCTCTGCCCCACCGCACTGCACTGCATGTGCGGCAGTGGGCAAACCGGCCGATCACCGGGCAGGGGGCAGGGCCTGCGCACCACCCACCAAGACCAGGGGCAAGGGAAGGCCTTCAGCCACCGCCTCCACCGTCGCCACCGCCGCAGCCGCCGCCACTGTTGCGCCCACTGCTGCCGTCAGCACCGCCGCCGCAACAACTGCTGCGGGGCCCTCACAGGGGGCCCGGGAGGGGGCTGAAATGGAGTGCTAATAATGGCCCCATTACGCCTCCTCCAGGCGAACATCAACCACTGCCGCTGTGCTCAGGATCTGTTGCTCCAGAGCATGGCGGAGTGGTTGATTAACGTCGCCGTGGTCGCTGAGCCGTACTTTGTCCCACCCAGGGAAGACTGGGTGGAGGACCTGAGCGGCTCAGTGGCCATAATTTCGTCGGCCGCCGCCGGTACCCCGACCCTTGAGAGTGTCAGGAAGGGTCAGGGTTGCGTAGCAGCACGGTTCGGGGAGATCGTCGTAGCGGGAGTCTACTTCTCCCCGAGCCGAACTCTCGCCGAGTTCCACAACTCCCTCATGGAGTTGAGTGTCGTCATCCGAAGCTATTCCCTCCCAGTGCTTGTGCTCGGGGACTTCAATGCCAAAAACTTGGCTTGGGGTTCTCGTTGCACAGATGTGCGGGGTAGGATGGTGGAGGACTGGGCTCTGGAGGTGGGCCTGGTCGTCCTAAATCGGGGTTCTGTCCCCACGTGTGTGCGGATGCGGGGCGAGTCGGTGGTGGACATCTCGTTCGCTAGCCCCGCTCTGTCACCGCGTGTCGTTGATTGGCGCGTTATGGAGGGGGTGGAGACCTATTCCGACCACCGGTACATCCGGTTCGATGTCTCCGCCCAGGACTCAAGCGCGCCGGTCTCACAGGCCCCGAGTGGTCCGCGTTGGGCGCTGAAGCAGCTGGACCGGGAGCTCCTCCTGGAAGCCTCGATAGTGCAGGCCTGGGTGACATCACCGAACAGGCCTGCCGACATCAACAACGAGGCAGGGTGGTTCCAGGAGGCCATGTCCGACATATGCGACGTGGCAATGCCCCGAGTTCGGCCAGGACGCGCCCGGCGTCAGGTGTACTGGTGGTCGCGAGAGCTGAAGTCTCTGCGCGAGGCGTGCGTCGCCGCGCGGCACCTGTACGCCAGGCATCGCAGGCTCCGCATCCGCCCTACGGATGCGGCAGCCATTGAGGCGGAGCTGTACGAGGGATACAGAGCAGCGAAGACCGCCCTCCAAGAGGCTGTCCAGCGGGCCAGGGACCTGGGCCGCGAGGAGATGCTGGGGACTCTCGACAGAGATCCGTGGGGGCGCCCTTACAAGATGGTGCGGGACAAACTCCGCACCTGGGCCCCCCCGCTGACGCAGAGTCTCCGCCCTCAGCTCGTGGAGGACGTGGTGAGCGCTCTGTTCCCTCTGCGAGGGGAACATCCTCCCCCGCCTATGGCTCCGCCGCTTGCGGTGCCAGATGTGGACCACATCGAGGACGATGACGACATTCCGGAAGTGACCGGGGTAGACCTGAGAGTGGCGGTAGGCAGGCTTAAAGCCAAAAATACCGCCCCGGGACCCGATGGCTTGCCTGGCAAAGCCTGGGTCCTGGCCTCGGAGGCTCTCGGGCCCCGACTGGAAGGGCTCTTAAGCGCATGCTTGGAGAGAGGCCAGTTCCCGCTTCGTTGGAAGACGGGGAAGCTGGTCCTCATCCGGAAGCCGGGGCGCCCTGCGGACTCTCCGTCCGCATACCGGCCCATTGTGTTGCTCGACGAGGTGGGCAAGCTCTTTGAAAGAGTCATTGCGAACCGCCTCGCCGGGCACCTTGTGGGGATGGGGCCGGACCTTGCGGAACACCAATTTGGTTTCCGCAGGGGGCGCTCGACGGTGGACGCCATCATGCGCGTGAGGGCTCTCACGACGGGGGATGCAGTGTCTCGGGGTGGGGTCGTCTTGGCGGTGTCTCTTGACATCGCCAACGCCTTCAACACCATGCCCTGGAGCTGCATAAGGGAGGCACTTCGGTATCATCGGGTGCCGACCTACCTTCGTCGTGTGGTCGGGGACTACCTGACGGATAGGGCCGTCATCTACCCCGGTCGCACCGGAGAATGGAATCGGCGAGAGGTGTCGTGCGGCGTTCCACAGGGATCGGTTCTGGGGCCGCCCTTGTGGAACATCGGCTACGACTGGGTGCTGCGCGCTGACCTCCCTAGTGGTGTCAGCGTAGTTTGCTACGCTGACGACACGCTGGTGCTGGCACAGGGGAGGTCGCACGAGGCGGCGGCCGAATTAATGACACGCGGGGTTGCGATAGTCGTGGAGAGAATCCGGCAACTGGGTCTCGAGGTGGCATTGCACAAGTCCGAGGCCATGTGCTTTCATGGGCCTCGGAATGCGCCACCGTCGGGATCCATACTGACGGTAGGAGGAGTTCCCATCGGCGTCGAGTCGACGCTGAAGTACCTAGGGCTTGTCCTCGACAGCCGGTGGAACTTCGTGGAGCACTTCCGACGTTTGGCCCCAAAACTGGAACGGGCAGGAGCTGCATTCAAGCGGCTCTTGCCCAACCTGGGGGGTCCAAACGCCTCCTGCCGGAGGCTCTACGCGGGGGTCGTGCGGTCCATGGCCCTTTATGGGGCCCCGGTGTGGGCGCGTTCTTTGAGGCGGCGAGCCGCCCATTACCTGAACGCGCCCCAGAGGGTGGTAGCCGTAAGGCTGATCCGGGGGTACCGTACGATCTCCGGCGAGGCGGCGAGCCTCTTGGCCGGATTGCCACCATGGGATCTGGAGGCGATGGTCCTCGCGCGCCTGCATGAATGGCGCGCGGAGGCACTACGCCGGGGGGAAACTCCGCTGCCGCGGCAAATTGTCGCTCAGCGGACAGACCTCCGGCGCGATCTCATGGTGGCATGGAGACAGCGACTATCGCAACCACGTGCAGGGCACGCCACAATAGTGGCGATAAGTCCCCTCTTTGAGGAGTGGCTAGAGAGGCGGCACGGCGCCCTCACCTTCCGCCTGACGCAGGTCCTCACCGGACACGGTTGTTTCGGGAGGTTCCTGCACCGAATCGGGCGGGAGGAAACGCCCGGGTGTTACCATTGCGAGGATCGGCCGGAGGACACGGTGGAGCACACCGTGGAGCTCTGCCCCGCTTGGGCTGAGCACCGCCGTGTCCTCGTAGCGGCGATTGGCGGCGGTGACCTCTCGCGTCCGGCCCTGGTTCAATCCATGGTCCGGAGCGAGAGGGAATGGGAAGCCGTCGCCTCCTTCTGCGAAGCAGTCATGCTAGCGAAGGAGGTGGCGGAACGTGAGAGGGAGAGAACCTCACGTCCCAGCCGCCGCGGGAGACGCCCCGGGCGTCGGGGGGCAACCAGTGGCGCCGGCCACCGTAGGCGCGAGCCTGTGGACGGTGAGTAATGGGCTAGCTCACCGTCCGTCCGTCTCATGACGACAGGCCGTGTCGACGGCGCGTACGTGTTCCACGCGCGCCTCAAGGAGATGTCAGCAAACCGGAAGGGGCCCGAGAGGGCCGATGCCTGCCAGGGCTGCGGGTTGTTCGAAAGAGATACCGCGGCCCTGGAACAAAAAGGGCGAAGAAGGAACATGGGTGGGTTTTAGTCAGTACAAGTCTGACACTCCCTCCCGCTCCGCCCAGAGCGGGAGAAGTCATTTGATGATTTCCCATCCCGAAAAAAAAAAAAAAAAAAAAGGCGTCCCTTATACAAGGTGTTGTTTTGCATTCTCGTCAAAACTCAGGAGGTTGTCACAAAAGACATAAATAATCAATTAAAATTACGGTACCTAGTTAATTATTAATAATCGCTGATTTTTTTGGTTGTTTAAGTTTGTTAGTATTTCGGAATAACCCCCTTAACGTGGTTTAGGGAACAAGAAATGATCGAATAAACGTTTGTGATTTTTTGTTTGTGTGTAAGCGAGGTTATAAGGCGAGGATCAGACGGGCTATGTTTAAAACACGGGTGATTCACACTTTCCGATTTCCGCAAAAAAGAAAAAAAAAGAAAAATTACCTACTAATTTTATTAGTGATTCGGGGCGAGAATCATTAGCATAGTTACCTCTTTGAATTTGACGAGGATGCAAAACAACACCTTGTAGATAGATCCATACTAATATTATAAAATATGCGAAAGTCACTGTTTGTTTGTTTGTTTGTTACCTTTTCACGGCTAAACGGCTGATTGGATCTTAATGAAATTTGGCAAAAAGATAGATTTTAACCTGGGAAAGGACATAGGCTATATATCATCACGCTACGACCAATAGGAGCGGAGCAGCAATGAAAAATGTTGCGAAAACGGGGAAAATGTGACGCAGACGAAGTTGCGCGGGACAGTAAGTTAATAATAAATGCGAAACTTTGTGAGGATGTATGGATATTTGTTACTCTTTTACGCAAAAGTTACTGAATGGATCTGGATGATATTTGGCACAGCGATAGATAATAGCTTGCAAAAGCATATAGGATACATTTTAATCCCAGTAGTATGATCCCGAGGGACAGTTGCGAAACAAAACGAGGGCGAAGCCGTGAGAATAAGCGAGTTTCCAATACCCCAATACATCACCAGAAAACTTATTCTCTAAATAAACAAAAATATTTTTTTTTGCAAACTAATCTTCTCAAATTCCAATCACATTTGTCGACATTTCACTAAATTCGTCAATATTAAAGAAACAACGCTAACTTTTTAAAATTACAATTTGTAGTCGAGACGCATTTCGAAAGTCGCACTGCAATAATATATTTGTAATGAAAATTCTTTCACACAATGAGTACCAAGTAGCTGTCATTCGTCTTTTGCATTTAAAATCGTTTCATTTTAAATCTTTAAATTGTTTAAATGCTGACTTATGTTGCAGCATTTAATTCGAAATTGTTTTTTTAATGTAAGTACAGATCGCGGCACGTACCTAAGTTGAACCAAAATAACAGTAGTCCGCGCAGGTAAAATTATGGGACCCGAAAATGTAGCTGTTTAACTTAAAATGCGTAAACAATATGAAAACAGGATTTTTTTTTGGAAAATGATAAACTAAGTATCTAGTAGATACGTACTATACCTATAGTTTGTAGTGGCCTATGGACCATAAACCAAAAACATTACTAGCCTGTTTCATCCCATGACATTGATGGGCTAAAATAACCACAATGTGGAGCCTTGCAACAGCCATAAGGCGACGCGGTAGACCTTGCAGGAGATGGCGGGAGAAGCTGGACAGAACCAACGAACAGTGGCCCACATTGACCCTGGATTGGAAGATTTGTAAAAAAAAACCTGCTGTTTTTTAAAGGGTTGTAGCTTGGGGTCCATACCCAGAGGATATAAAGGGTCCTGCAACTAATGATAATGGGTTTACTCTTGACTCTAGTCTAACTCTAGTCTAGGTATGAACCTAGACTTGAGTCAAGAGTAAACCTAAAAAGTACTCTTGACTCTAGTCTAGGTATGAACCTAGACTTGAGTCAAGAGTAAACCCATTTAACAAAAATAAAAAAATACCGATTGTTTTCACGACAGTGACTCTCTCTGTCCTCTGTCCTCTGTGCAAACTCATCGGTTGAACGATCTCTATGAATTATAAGAATCACGATACAGGAAAAAGAAAAAAGAAAAATATGGCCTGACTCATACTTGGCATATAGTGATCTCTATAACTTTTAAAACTGCTTCGCTTATATTAATTGTTTCTAAATAATGATTCAATATCAAAATACATACGTTCTACTAACAATTAAAGTTTCTAATGAACACATACAAGTTTCGAGAAACAAACTTAACTTTTATTTAAAGTTATCGATAATTAAAATGTTAATTTAATCTCACATGCTTGATAATTGTTATGCATCAGCATTTTAAACTTTCATTAATTAATTATATTCGTTAAACTGTCAACTTGAGATAATTAATTAACGCGAATTTTTACAGCTCTGGCGTTAGCCTCATAAGTCCAATTTGTTGTGCTCGACGGTCAGGAGAAGGTGTGGCATATCCTGTGTTGGAGCTCCTTGCATTGTGTCCGAAATGCGTCGATTATAATGACTGACTATACAGGGTGTAAATCACCTCATCACGAAGCCGTCAACCAAGCATTCTGTACATGAAACTAAGTAACTTTACGCAAAAATTATTGCTGGAAAACGACTTTTTTTTGGGGGGTGTAAAATCATGTTTTGTGTTAGAACTCAATGTAACGCACTCAAAACATTGTGCTGATGGACGGATTGAATAGTAAGGGGGTCGTGGAGGTGTTTAAAGTAAAAATCTTACATTAAAAACTTGTATAATTTAAAAAAATACTTGTCAAAAAGTTGGAACTTTGACCCCTAATATCTCCGTAAAAAGAAGGTATGGTGTAGAACAAAAAATGATCGCAAGAACAGGGAGAACCAGTGCTTTTCGGCTTCGTTAAGAGGTGTTTTACACCCATTACACTATGGCGCGGTGTGTTGACTTTGGAGCAATTTACCTACTGCTAATTAGTTTGATTACAATATGGAATGCAAAATAAATGAATATGAATATGAATACTTACCCAAAATCTTTTCCAAAGATCCAAAAGAAGTAACCAAACATTTATTAATTAATAATCACACACAAAACACTTACTTCATCATCTGTCTAGCCTTTTCCTAAACTATTTTGGGGTCGGCTTCCAGTCTAACTGGATGCATCTGAGTACCAGTATTTTAAATAGAGCGACTGCCTACCTGACCTCCACAACCCAGTAACGTGGTAATGCAATACCCCTTGGTAAGACTGGTTGTCAGATTTTCGGGCTTCTGACCACTTTTAATGACTGTCAAAGAGTTACAAATGACAGCCGGGACCAACAACTTAACGTGCTTTCCGAGGCACGGAGGAAACTCATTATGTAATGATGGTCACCCATCCACCTACAAACCGTGCGGCTGAAACCACGAGCTTCTTCTTTGAAATGGTATTTGCTAGAAAGAACCAAGAGCTCGTTAATTTTAAGCTAAAAATCTCTTAATTTTTACTCACGAAGCCGACTCCAAACTTTACATTTTAAATAATCAGCTTAATTTCAGGTTTCCACAATACTAATTTTGTGGGAAATTTATCAAAGTTATTAAGTTCTCAGTGGTTTTCGGAACTTTTGATTTATTTTCCGTCTGTAATGGATGAGACGTAGTTTTGGCTACAAACTGGCTGCTGGGAAGTATCTCTATCATGTTATTTTAAAACTTAAGTTATAAGATATTTTAACTAAGGAAATATTTTGATTAATGCGGTAAAGCTTGTAGAATTTATCGAGTAAATATTGTGTTGGTTAAAGGAATGAGATTGGAAGAAAAACGTGTTGTATGTGGGACAAGGGCAAAAGGGTCATGCTGATGATGAGGACTGTGTTATCATAACACTTGTAACGGGATATTTACCATGTTCAAATAATAAACATGGTAAATTTCCCGTTACAAGGGTTATTGACAGTGTTAGTGGCCATGTTAGTTTAAAAACTGAAGACTGTGTTGTATAAAGGGTCTTAAACATCATAAACGAAAACGAAAAGGCCTTGACGTCGTATTCTTTTATCTTATTCCAGATTGAGAAAAAAATGGCGCTAGACATCCTCTATAGCTCCGTCTCTTTCCCACACTGGAATAAGAATAAAAAAATACTGCTTTAAGACGTCATAGTAACCCCCCTGGAACCTTCTACTTACGGATACGATTGAAGGTCGTATTCTTTTATCTTATTCCAGATTGAGAAAAAAATGGCGCTAGACATACTCTATAGCTCCGTCTCTTTCCCACACTGGAATAAGAATAAAAAAATACTGCTTTAAGACGTCATAGTAACCCCCCTGGAACCTTCTACTTACGGATACGATTGAAGGTAAGGGAGGGCTGCTAGGGGCTAGAGGGAGTGGACTATAATCCACCACGCGGGCCCAGTTCGGGTTGGTAGATATCACATGCCTTCGATTTTTTAGTTCTAGGACATGCCGGTTTCCTCACGATGTTTTCCTTCACAGTTTTTGAGGGCATTTTTTTACATTATAAGTTTTAAATATGGTATAAGTTCACGATAAATACCACCATTATTCCATTACTATTCAATGCATCCATCAACACAATGTTTTGAGAGAGTTACATTGAGCGCTACCTTAAACAAAATGATAAAATCGTTTCCCAGCAATAATTTTTGCGCAGTATTATACTAAGTTTATTTATTAGGCAACACATATGAGACTTTGTTCCCAAACAATGCCGGGATTAAAATAAAAGACAGCTTCCTCACAGGAGTAACAGTTCTGACAATAACCCTCACAACAAACGGTACCCCTTGGAGAGACTAGTGGTCAGACTTTCGGGCCACTGACCACCTGTAACGACTGGCAAAGACCTACGGCTTAAGAGCGTTTATACCTTACCGCTTTTCATACAAACTTTCAAGTCGTTATTTTCCGAAATGACTGAACCGATTTAAATGAAACTTTATACGCATAAGCAGGATACATAGGTCTAAAAAGTTATTAAAAAATATTTTCAAAATGTGTTTTAAAAAAGAGATAATTGGTATTTTCTGTTTCTATAGAAAATTTATAATCGGTCTAATTTAACTGTAACACTATTTTTCGAAAATGTTTTTTAGTAACTTTTTAGATCTGTGTATCCTGCTTATGTGTACGTTTCATTAAAATCAGTTCAGTCATTACGGAAAATAACGACTTGAAAGTTTGTATGAAATGTCGTAAGGTGTAAACGCTCTTAACGTGTTTTTTGAGGCACGGAGGAAGCTCGGTATGTCATGATGGTCACCCATCTACTGACTGACCTAGGCAAGCGCCCTAGGCTTAACCTGAAGTTCTCCCGAGCGGCTGTTATTATTTAGTCACGAGCCCCCTCTAAACATCATCTGCCTAACCTTTTCCCAAACTATCTTGGGGTCGGCTTCCAGTCTAGCCGGATGCAGCTGAGTACCAGTGTTTTACATGAAGCGACTGCCTATCTGACCTCCACAACCCAGTAAGTGGATAATACCCTTTGGTAAGACTGGATGTCAGACTAATTGGCTTCTGACTACTCGTAACGACTGTCTAAGATGTACAAATGATAGCCGGGCCCAACGGCTTAACGTGCTTTCCGAGGCACGGAGGAAACTCGGTATGTAATTATGGTCACCCATCCACGGACCAACCTCGGCAAGCACGGCTTAACCTTAAAGATCGACCCGTGCGGCTGTCTTTATTTAGCCACGAGCTCCCTCTAAACATCAGACACAATTAACAATCAACCGACTGCGTGAGAACAAATCTGCTTAATAGCCGTAAGATACGAACGTCCTGAAAGCTTTCAATAAAATCGCCGAAACTTGACTAAAACCGGGTCCATGGTAAAATGACGAACGTTCAATACACGGAGATAATGAACTGATCAAAAGAGGACTGAGTGCCCAGTTTAAAGCAGATTTGAATAGGAGGAATTGAGGAATGATTTTGTGCGATCGGACTGTTTTATGTGGAGGTAGGCTTGAAGTAAGGCGTTGGTTTTGAATGTGTATGCCTAATCGGAGATTGACCACGGATATTATAGAGTCAGCAGTAACTGAAAACTAATGAAACTGAACACTTTCATAAATCGTCGCTGAAGTTTTAACACCACGTAAGCCAAAAATAGCAACTATAAATTCTCTCATTCATTTGTAAATATTTACACTCAACAAAAAGATAAATTTGTTTTTAGAGTATATGTTAATGAAAAACAAAGACCTATAGGTATCTCGAAAACTAAATATCAAATCTTTTTCAAACCAAGTTTCGTTGATTTTGATGTTTTTTTTTTTTATTATAATAGTTTTTTTTAAAGATACTTTATTACGTCCTACAAACCTGAATTTTTTCGCCATTTTCATCCTCTTACTTTGGAAATTAGAGGGGACAATTTGATATTTTTTTACGAATTTGGAAGCAAATATCTCATCAATCATTGAATTAAGAAAAAAAAACAGAAACCGCGTAATCATTTTTTAAGACCTATAGATAGACACCCCAAACGTATAATGTAAGTAGATGTTATTTTTTTTCAACAGTCATTTACATGTACAGTCACGTCTAATAATATGTATACACTTAGCAAAACTGAAAAGTGATTTGCTCGTGAAATTAATTGGTTTCTACATTGAGATAACACCTATTTTGTAATTGTATGGCTTTCAAAATTCCATGTTCGTGAAAACTTAAAACCTTAATCAATACAATAGGAGAAAATCACTTTTAAAAGTTGCTGCGTGTATACATATTATTAGACGTGACTGTACGGAGGCCCATATTATTTATTCATTATTTCGCATTATATTTGTGTAGCGGTTCGCAGAAGGCGCTTACTCTCCTTTCAACTGTGTGGTGCCAATAACTGTGTGACAAACGGACGGACGGACAGACCGAATCTGGGGGTCTACTCTTTAAGTCCGTTAGCGAAAATACGGGTTCGTCCGTTACTAGCTTTATACTTCGAAATCATTCCTACTCCCTAATATTTTCAGATTCATGAGTTTTGAAAACAAATCGGGAGTAAGGAGAACTGTCCAATCGTGTTGTCATTCATTTTTAGTTCGTGGCCCTAAGTGTGTTTGTAATATCAAAATAACCGCTTTTTACTACATGCATATGAATGTATTTACAGTACATATACCAAAATAACATGTTTTATGATTTTTGTCTGTCTTTCCGTCTGTATATCTGTCTGTTTGTTCCGCCTAATCTCTGGAACGGCTGGACCGATTTTGAGGAACTGTCACTGGTAGATAGCTGATGTAATAAGGAGTAACTAAGGCTACTTCTATTTTAGAAAAAATCTAATTCCACCCACGCGGACAAAGTCGCGGGCACAGTTAGTGCCCAAATAAATTTCTCTTACATCTCAATCTCAAAAACGCATCGTTTAGGTGACAGTCAACGTCTCACGTTCGTAAACGCTCAAAGTCAGACAAATAGTCACTGCACAAATAGTCAGACTCCAAACATTTGTAGGTCGACCAAAGTTAGCTTGGATACGTAAAGCGTGAACCGAACTCACGACATTTAGCGTCAAAGGCTTCCGCTGCGGTAGTTCGATAGCATAATTTACATGCTTGTAGTTACGGGAACGTTAGTTGGAGATAAAGGGGTACACAAAGCGAGTAGTTGGCAGGTTTTGTGATGAAAGCAGTGTGTCTATAAGTCTTTATTGCTATGTACTGGTACTGGTAAATAAAAAAGCAAATTTATTCACAAACTTTCTTATATTAATTATTTTCTAAAACTAAATATTTACATTACCTAAGCAAATATAAACTAACTTAAAATCAACAAGACGCCTAGGCGACAAAATACTCCTCCACATCACTGTCATCCGGAAACGTGAAAAGGCAATGCTAATTCTTTACCCAAAGAAAGAGCCAGCCCTCAGCTCTCGCGAAGTGTCAACCAGTCGACGAGAAATTTCCTTAAAAAGGAGATGCGCACTTGGGCCTCATGACTCGAGCGTTTCAATTCCAAAACGGCTCAAAACTGTTACTGCCATTTTGGTCACAGTATTTACGCCGTTTGAGGCTCTCTGCAGCCGCAGCAGCAGCCCCAGCACAGCCCGCCGTGCTTGCAACATGAGATTGCGCAAGGGTATCGACGCCCACCAAAGGCCTACCCACCTTCCAAGGTATCAGCGTCAAAATAAATAAATAAGTCTTGAAAACGAAATTTATAATAACTTATAATACACTCACATTTTGACAGTTATGCTGAAGCCCGGGGTGAAACTTGTCCCTTCCACAAGACACAAATCATAACGAGCTGCTCCTGAAAAAATTCTGATCGAAAAACCCAACTACACCGTTCTCAACAACCCGTTGATCCACTTCAAAAAATAATCAGCGACTTTGTCTCCATCTATGTGCTATGAGTCGCAAGGACAGCTAGTTCCTTAGTAAAATAATCCCAAAGTATGACTTCGCACTTCCGTCCAATTTCCTTAATTTTCACTCAGCACGACATTATCACATACAAATAGAATTATTACGGAAAAGCCGCTAGTTTAGATGTTAATCTAGAAAGGCTTGTGTTATTTGCTAATGCTAACGTTTCTTTGAATGTAACGGCCTGTCCACACTCGTCACTTAGCATGACGAATGCTGATTTTATTTGTTAAGTATTCAATTTTATTTTTTGTTAATATTAATGTTTTAATGCTACTTATAGAATAACTAAAATCGTAATTATCGATCAATCAAAAATGAACTCGTATGCAAAGTTTCGTGTCTGTGCTATTAAACGTTGAAGAGTTCCCTCGTGAGAAGACGATCCTGGCTGCAGGATGAGATCATGATAGAATTCATGTCTATGCATCAAATATGAACGTGCATAATTTCGAATCGACCAGACCTGTGGAAGTATTTCATTTCTCTTCTTTAGAAAAGAGGTGATGATCTTCAAACGGCTGAGCAGATTTTCATGAAACATAGCTAAGAACACTCTCGATTAACACACCTTTCAAACGAAACCAAATTTATCAAAATCGGTTCATCCGTTCAGGAGCTATGATGCCACAGACAGACACACAGATACACACGTCAAACTTATAACACCCCTCTTTTTTTGATCGGGGGTTAAAAATTAAATATTTATAAAAAAGGAACAAGTTCATATAAAATAAATTAACTCGCTAAATAAACAACAGGACGCTTAGGCGTCGAAGTATTCCTCCACATGACAGTGATGTGGAGTATCCGAACACGTGAGAAGACTGGAACATTGCCACGTTGAATAGCAATTAGACTGCACATGCGTGATGGCGGTTTACCTTATTTTTCATAATTATAATGGAAGAATATATTATACTTACATTACTTACCATTATCTCGGTGGCGTAGGTCAGACATACAGTCGCTCCATGTAAAGTACTGGTATTTAGCTACAGCCGATTAAACCGAAAACTAATCCCAACAAATAATTAAGAAAAGGCTATGCCTCAAAATGCTGCACTAATAATCACTATAAGGCGAATCGGCGATTCATACACGTGTGAATGCCCTGTAATCTTTAATATTTATGTGTCGCAGGGAAATGACGTGCATACAAAATGACAAAAAAAGAACTAAAAAGAATTCTAACGAGCAAGAATTTGAAAAAAAACTTCAAAACGGTCGGGGTAAGAAAAGCAGTGATTATCAATAGAAGTGTTGAAGCTAGGATTTGCTGATTGACCTTGAAACATTATTGTGATCTCTAATCATCGTTTGATAGCTAGTTACTAGACACAATGACAATGGGGTTGACGACATCGAACGTGTCGACAGGTATAATTGCGTAATACGCTCATTTGCCTCATTAGAAAAAAAAACAGTAATGCTGTTCTTTTATTAAGTCGTTAAACAACAACAAAATGTTTCCTCACAAAGGAAACTGTTGTAATCTCAAAATCAACGAGTTTGTTTTTGCAAGTGTTAAACACGATTAGGGGATAGCATAGCCTTAGTGAGTACCAAAATCGATCTATGTTTTTCATACCTGTGTGTTTTTTTACAAAAACTCAAACTAATATAAAAAAAAAATCCTAAAGCCAAATAATAATTTATTTACTATTTATCATCATTATCAGATCTGGCTAGCCTTTTCCCAAGTACGTTAAAGTCGGCTTCAAGCCAAAAAGGATGCAGCTGAGTACTAGAATTTTACATGGAGCGACTGTCTATCTCAACCCAACCTCAGATCCTAAAAGATCAGAGCTTACATATAACAGTTCATGAACATATTCTTACAAAATATCACAACGTGCCAACGTCACACATAACCCACATCCGCTCACAACTACCCGCAAATTGAAACGAAAAATATTTTTCCCTTTTTCTCTCATTTTCAGAGGAAACATTGAGTGCATCAGTTGCATATCAAACGCGGTCGTAAAAGGCGACGGACGGAAATAGGCCGTGTCAAGTGTCGGCCAAATCGTTCAGCCGTTTCAAACGTGATTGAGGAACGTGGTACAAACACGCGACAGTTTTCCACAGTTTTTGCCCAATGTCCTTTAGTTTTGACCAATAATTTGATGATTGGTTTTTAACGAATGATGTAGATGAGTTTTCAGTGTGTGATTTATTTTTTGATTGTGTGCTGATTTATTAGAGTCCGACCGAATTTTGTTTTGGTGTTCGTTAATGGTTGGCAGAAATCCACGTTGGACAATTTACGTTTTTGGACTCTACGAATCAATTAAAAGTTTTTAAAGTGAAACTTTTATTACATTGTCTCAAACTTTTTCGTCTGTGTGTTGCATGTCGCGTGACGCTCGGCCGCGGAGTAGGAATAAAGTGAAAGGCGCTCGTCAGGCGCTCGTCAGAGCGCCTTTCACTTTATACCTACTCCGCGTTTTATACCCTTAATGGAATATTATTCCTAAAATTTTTAGTTAAATGTTTATAGTTTGAAAAAAAGTTTCACTTTTACCGTGGTTTCATAAAACCACACAATCCCTTTTTTTGTGAAAGAAGAAAGAAAGATAGCGTCATCATATCAGCGATTAGATGACAACCATCTAGTTGCTGATATGATAAGGCTATCTGTTGGCTTATCTTTCTTTAAGTGACATTAAAAGAGTCTGTATCAAATAGCCTATATTGTAATGGGCCTTTCATCTTAGAGTCATCATCTGCCTAGCCTTTTCCCAAACTATCTTGGGGTCGGCTTCCAGTCTAACCGGATGCAGGAGTACCAGTATTTTACATGAAGCGACTGCCTATCTGACCTCCACAACGCATTAACTGGGTAATACGTACGATACCCCTTGGTAAGTCTGGATGTCAGACTTTCGGCTTTTGACTACTCGTAACGATGTCAAAGATGTACAAATGACAGCCGGGACCAACGGCTTAACGTGCTTCCGAGGCACGCAGGAAACTCGGTATGTAGTTATGGTTACCCATCCACGGACCAACCACGGCACGCACGGCTTAACCTTAAAGATCGACCCGTGTGGCTGTTATTATTTAGCCACAAGCTCCTCGCCTTTCATCTTAGAGTATTAATGGAAAAATACAGTTCAAAAGAGCGTACCCAGAAGGCACCTGCTTTGATTCCCTCCTCGCATTGGAGCCAACCTAAAATGCAAGAGTGTTGAATGCTATGGATATTTGTATCTATGGGTCTGGCACTCTTTTGAATCATAAATATTAATGTAAAAAAAAAAAACAACTTTTTTATTTAATGCATATGTTACCGGCCAAACCCGATTTCCGGCTAAATTAGTTTGTCCTAGGCCAAACTAAGATTCATCATAACAGGATCATATAGAGCAACCCAACTAAATGGGTAAGGTTAGGTTAGAACTGTGACCATAAACGCGCGAGCCGAGCAAGAGTAACGAGCGGTGCCACATCCAAGTTAGGCGTATTGTAAATGTTTTGTTTGGGTCAATATATCCTGACACGATAAGCCACTAAACCGGTTTGGCCTAGGATAAACTAGTTTGGCCTGAAATCGGGTTTGGCCGGTAACACATACATAGATAGAAGTCCGTAAACACATACACTGGTATTCTTAGTCATGAACTGAACTTAGGTCGGACTAACCACGCCTACCTTCCGCAATGTTTGTACCGGAAAAACATTAATTAGATACATCTTTAACATTGATTAAAGTGACATATGACATCTTTAGCATTGATTGAAGCAGAATGCAACTATGGGTTTGAAAAAGATAGCTAGCTAGAGGAGGTACCTTATTAGAAGATCCGCCAATAAAGGCCAAGAAATTCTAGGAATATGGTGTGTGTTTTCAACTGCTGTCATGGCAACAAAAGGTTGAATTAGTTCAAAAATGGATTCAGGAAGACTCTTAGAATATGGGTGTTAGTGACTCAACAAAAATCCTAAGATTTGCCGTGGTAAAAACAAATAGGCACGCCTGATGAATTAAATCTATCAGTTACTTCAGACATGCAAGCCAAAACAGTAGTCCAATCTACGGCACAATGGCGCAGTATCTGAAC
The DNA here is from genome assembly GCA_963082945.1 of Cerastis leucographa. Classification (NCBI taxonomy): domain Eukaryota; kingdom Metazoa; phylum Arthropoda; class Insecta; order Lepidoptera; family Noctuidae; genus Cerastis; species Cerastis leucographa. The sequence continues at coordinate 3,356,275 of OY720361.1, forward strand.
GATTGATTGCTGCGCTGCGTGTCGCGGGTTCGAATCCCGCATGCAATAAATATTTGTATGGCCTTTGGTTGCTCCGGGTCCGAATGTTTCTGTATCTGAGTTTTAAGTTCGCACCATTATTAACCTTCTACTTATTTATCCAGGTGACCAGTAGATCCATTAATGTGATTGCCAATGTTGTTTCCAGAAACATTTCGACTAAATAATGTCGCAGATGGACCTGGAAACGAGGAAACAATCAAAATTGAACCTAGAATTTGAGATGACAAGATACGATTCATTTTAGTGATGTGTTAATAAGGCAATATTAATCAGGTGAAGGGTAGAGATTGAACCTACTGGATTAATTATTAATATTTATGTTTGTTGTAATGTGTAACAGATTGGGAGTTTAGTTCCGACTTCGTATTGATCGCTATTACGAAGATTGAATGGAACATTGTGTAGATACGTATATACAACATATAATTATACTACCTGAATCTTACTCTCTTTCACGATATTTAAATTTTATTTGTTATTAATGTACTATTACTAGTATGTATATACACCGTGTAAATCACCTTATCACGAAGCCGTCAACCAAGCATTCTGTACATGAAACTAAGTAGCTTTACGCAAAAAATATTGCTGGAAACGACTTTTTTTTGGGGGGTGTAAAATCATGTTTTGTGGTAGAACTCAATGTAACGCACTCAAAACATTGTGCTGATGGACGGATTAAATAGTACGGGGGCAGTGGAAGTGTTTGAAGTAAAAATCTTACATTAAAAACTTGTATTTAAAAAAATACTTGTCGAAAAGTTGGAACTTTAACCCCTAATATCTCCGTAACTAGAAGGTTCCCAGGTATGGTGTAGAACAAGAAAATGATCGCAATGACAGGAAGAACCAGTGCCTACCCTTACACCCTTTATGTAACTATTCATACACATATTAACACAATGTAAAAATTGTGTTACGGTTGCTCGTCACTATCTCTCAGGTTTTGTTGAAAACCAGCGTCGGGCACTAGCTGCTCGGCAGTTTGCTGAACTGGGCCTATTTGGCGCAGCCTTGCAGATACTTTATTTAAATTTTTTAACCTTATTTTTTAATGTGTGCACTTTTGGCATGTGTCAAATCAATATGTTTTCTATCTTTCTTTCTTTCAACTAAGTATAAATTATATAAAACAAAGTTGATGTTTGTGTCTGTATGTTCTCATTAAGAAGATTTATTCTGGAAGGTGTATGTGCAAGTATATCGTCATCGACTTGCCTTTGTTTTTTATTATTTGGAAAAGGTGCCTTCTATCTGTCAAACTGATAACTATAGAAATAAAAACCAATTTCATAAAATATGATACTTTGTTTCTTGTCTGTGTAAACCTTGATCAGTTTCGAAAATTAATATACTTTTTTCTTGTAGGCACCCAGGATCGTTGGGTAAAAATATTAACTATCTTTTGTTGGAAACTGATCTCGAGATCGGTGGATACAAATCGATGGGATCAGTTTCCAATTCAATCTGATCTCGTGATCGGTGGAGACAAATCCTTTTGTTGGCAACAAAGGCAATATCTCAGTTTATATTAAAGTGTTTACATTATTATTGAATGGACTAATAGCACTTAACATGTCGCCACGTAGTGTATTGCACGTTCGAAACCGGGGTGGTTCGCTAGTTGTATTATTAATTTAACACATTGTAGTTCGTGCTTTGATGCAACGGAGGTGGTAATTACTTAAGAGCTATCGTCGGCACATCGGAGTCCTTACAGACCAATGAAATTACAAACAGTGAGGCGCCTAAGTGATGAATTGATGTGCTCTATTGCAATCCTCTTGACAAGATGATTTTCTATCAGTGATAACATCATCTGCCTAGTTTTTTCCTAACCATGTTGGTCGACTTCCAGTCTTACTGGATACAGCTGAATACTATTATTTTATTTACATGTAGTGACTGCCTTTGTGAGCTCCAAAACCCATTTTGTACTGGGTAATACGATACCCCTTAGTGAGACTGGCTTTCAGACTTCGGGCCACGGACTACCAGGTACGTCGAGATCTACAAATGGAAACTTGGTATGCACCCATCCACGGAACATCCTAGGCAAGCACGGTTTAATATGAAGGTTGACTTGAACGGCTGTTATTATTTAGCGACGAAATGATAAATGATGACATCGATTTCTGGTACGTGGATTCAATGTAGAAAGGATTCACACAGACAGCGATGACAAGCCACTTTAATTTAAAGCAAATTGCGGTCTTTTTTTCCACAGAAACCACCACAACCAACCAAATCTGTACCAACATAAGCCATGTAATAAAAAAAACATCACAAACGTATAGGACGCTTTATACTTGTAATATTGTCCAACCTTTATCAGGTTTTTAGGACAATACACTACCTTTTTAATATGCAGGGTTGCTTTGTGAACGTTTTCCTCCATATAATACATACGTTACGTCCTAATGAAAGAAATAAATTGACCCTTGATTCTTATGCTAAAATTAACTTAGATGTTTACGTTTCTTGCGAAATCTCTCGTTTCTCTGTGGTAGCAATAAACCTATTACGGGGAAGCGAAGGTGGGGGGGGAGCGAGGCAAAAGTACACGCCATGGCTTCATATTGTATTTTCTTTATACTGCACATACTTTTCTAGCCTGCGTACATATCTGTTGAAGTTATTTTGTTTTATTTTCTTATTATGTAATCAAATATTTATGCCGTCTTGGCTTGCGTACGTTTTATCTCGGGTGACCACCAAAAACCAGCACAGTGCTGTGGGCCCCTATAGCACAGCATCATACGGAGTAGTGGAGCAGCGGTGGCCCAGTGGTGGCAGCCCTGACTTACGAGCAATAAGTATATATAATTTGTGTAATTTATTTCATCACCGCTGCTCTCAAAACGGTGAAGGAAAACATCGTGAGGAAACCGGCATGTCTTAGAACTAAAAATTCGAAGACATGTGACATCTACCAACCCGCACTGGGTCCGCATGGTGGATTAAAGCCCGCTCCCTCTCATTGAGAGGAGGCCTGTGTCCCTGCAGTGGTAATATTATAGGCTTACGATGATGATGATGACACTGAGTGGTAACCTGCTTGTCGCAGTCATGACGTGCTGGCTGTCAAATTTTTTGTTCCGTCCTGCTATATTTATAAAAATTTGTTAAGCATTCCATGTTTATTGTTTATTTTTGTAATTTTGTATGCACGTTTTAAACATGAACATAGAGTATTTTCATTGGACTTGGAAACCCTAACAAAACTAAGCCTTATTACAGGCTTTACCAATATTTTTTACGAACTAATAATAAATAGCTTAAAACGCTAAAAATAATAATTGTATAAAATACATAAAGTTGCATTATAAAAAAAAACCCAGTATTTTTTTACATAGGCCTACATGGGCACTTATAAAACGTCGACAAAAGGTGCTCGGTTCGGGTTGGTCGTTTCCTATAGAAAAGAACCGGCAAGAAACTCCATGGTAACTCTTTTAAAATCATTTGGTTTTACAATATTTGAAGTTACAGCATTACTACTTATGAATGGGAGTGATGGGCATTCGCTTTTCAAGTCTATCTGTGTGCCCCCATTATTCCCGCAACGGATTTTAATGCTGTTTTAATCAACATAGTAAATCTATTCCTGAATATTTATATACAATCAATCAAATGACGATATTGTGTCGAATCACAAAACTAGTTCTTCATAAAATTATTTTTATTAGTGCCTCAATATAAGACATTAATTTCGTTCTATACGCAGATAAACTCTTATCAATGATATAGAACACATACTTTATTACATGCTTTGTTATCACCCGTCTTACGAGCAAAAGCAACGGGAGATCTATATTGTAACCGATGGGTTTTACGACTCGTAAACGGTAAATACATTTATTGCCCCTTTTAACCCATTTATTTTTGATATTATACAAGGTGTTGTTTTGCATCCTCGTCAAATTCAAGGAGGTAACTCTAACTATGCTAATGATTCACGACCCGAATCAATAATAAAATGAGTAGGTTTTTTTTTTTTTTCTTATTTACGAAAATCGGTAAGTGTGAACCACCCGTGTTTTAAACGTCACCCGTCTGATTCTAGCGTTCGTACCGCGCTTTCACACATACAAACAATTTCAAACGTTTATTCGATAAAATTATCGAATAAACGTTTGAAATTGTTCCCTAAACCACGTTAAAGGGGTTTTTCTGATATACCTACTGACAAACAAAACAACCAAAAAAAATCAGCGTTTATTAATTATTAACTAGGTACCGTAATTTTAATTGATTATGTCTTTAGTGACATCCTCTTGAATTTTGACGACGATGCAACGATGCATTTTTCCTGATACGGGAATCGAACCGAGGGCCTCAAACAAATACCACATACTTAACTAGTTAAGTTAATAGTTCATACGTGCACGACTATTTCAAATTTGGAACTTCAACACCTCCTGAAGAGAACCTATCTCACTTGTAGAACGGTTCAAAGACCTCATCCCTAAGACTTTCAAGAGGAAATACGAAGCCAGCTGGCCTACCATGACGTCTTAAAGCAGTATTGTTTTACATTTATTCCAGTGTGGGAAAGAGACGGAGCTATACAAGGTCTCTAGCGCTATCTCTTTCCCACACTTCAAAAGGAGTAAAACAAAAATGTTTTAAGACGTCATGGGGCCACCTGAACAAAAAAAAATGTTTGTTAATATTGAGAACGATCAATTGTGACAAGGAACAATGGCCGATTCATCAAAGACTTATATACGATATTCGTTAACCCTTGCTAATCATGGTAAGTAAGTCTTCCTAGAATGTGCATCTAAGTAATATTGATCAACCAAATCCAAATATTATTGAAGGCCGTCGAGTAATTTTAAGGTTATCTCTATAGGTGAATTAAAACTGTGTGGACTACAAGGATAGTCATACAGTTAACAAATCGCTAGATAAGATGGCGCTGAAACATAGCAGATTAGCATACTGTATACATATACATAATTATTCGAATAATTAGAAGCTTTTATTCAAAAGCTCGTTCTGTGTTTTGCAAACCATTAATAGGTTGTCTTCAAATATCGCTTTTAGGGATATGAACGACTATATTGTGTAACCCTATTTAAAATGTCTACATTTATATCTGCTATTCTTTACAAAATAAGGAGTGTTTTATGATATCCTTGTTATCCAAGCAGTTAAAAACACTCACAGCGTTGTCGCCAGCCTCAAACTCCGTAGATCGCCGACTCACTGCAAACAATTACGTAATTAAAATCTAATCAAAACTCGGTTCTGTGGCGGATTGGGACAATATTTTACAACTTGTTCCGCCAAATGATGGATGAGCCCCATTCCTCTGTAACATTATATGTAATAAATTAATTAGCAACTTGATTAATTGGACGGCTCAGTGAGAAAAAAATACAAACAATCCCCGACTGAGGAAATTAAATCCGTACCAAGGGATGCTGAAAAATTTTGGTAGAAAAAACGGCTTAAGTGCGAGTCGGGTCCGCGCGCTATCGTACCACATTTTTTATTTAAGCCTTTTTAGTTGTGGTATCTCACACAACACCTTTTCAAGTATCCATCATCTACGTAAGCGAGGAAGAAAACATGCATATTATAAAGGGTAACTCATAATGTAATATAAAGCCAAGTTAATAAAATTTGGGACCACTGCGTAAGCTTCCTCTACCAAAGAATATAAAAAAAACTTAAATTAGAGCAGTAATCACGGAGAAATCGATGAAAATACAAGAAAAAAAGGTGCTGGTGGAATACATAACCTATTCCATTTTTAGAAATCGGTCTAAAATATAGTATTAAGCGTGTAAAACACCTCTTCACGAAGCCGAAAGGCACTGGTTCTCCCTGTCATTGCGATATTTTTTTTGTTCTACGCCATACCTGGGAACCTTCTAGTTACGGAGATATTAGGGGTCAAAGTTCCAACTATTTGACAAGTATTTTTTTTTTAAATACAAGTTTTTAATGTAAGATTTTTACTTTAAACACCTCTACGACCCCCGTACTATTCAATCCGTCCATCAGCACAATGTTTTGAGTGCGTTACATTGAGTTCTACCACAAAACATGATTTTACACCCCCCAAAAAAAAGTCGTTTCCCAGCAAGAATTTTTGCGTAAAGTTACTTAGTTTCATGTACAGAATACGGCTTCGTGATGAGGTGATTTACACCTTGTATACAATGTTTTGTCTATACAGTCCCACGAGTTGGCTAAGGCAGAAATAGGCATATATAGTAAATATTGAGAAGGAGTATTGAAATGAAAGAGATGTTCAACGTAGCTGGTTAAATTCAAGAATATAATTTTAAATAAAAGCTAAATACTAGGACGGATCGAGAGACGTATATAATGACGTCTTCCACGACTTGCGTTGTCAGGACCAGTCTCTATATTTAAACTGATTGTCATATCCGCTTGTAAAAAGTATAGAATAGAATCAATATTAAAAACTTAAGAAGAAAAACAGAAATAAAAGTGTATTAAAAATATTACTCGTAATAATAAAACACCGGCGGAAACCTGTTTTTTTTTATATTTTTAAATGTATTTTTTGTTTTTTAATAAATATTTAGAAATGTATTGAATAAGATGATAATTAAAGGAATAAAGAAGTTGATAATAATAAACTGAACACAACATTTTCACATTTATAAAAGATATAATTTACGCCACATGTATACTATGCCTTGATAGAGGCCAAAGTAACACTAAATATTCTATGAAAAGGTCTACTGACCCAATTACATCCCAATGCAACTCTGTGACAGATCCCCGACGGGTCGCTGGCCCACTCCGCTAAAGAGAAGGCAAATTTATTTGCCTCTCTTTTTGCGGAATCTTCACGTCTGAATCCAGGTGACGCGCGGCCCCCTCCTTTTCCTGATGGATGCGAGACGAGTATGTCGGATATTCGCATCCATCAGAACGACGTTCGCAGAGTGCTCCGCAACCTCGACGTGAACAAGGCTAGTGGCCCTGATGGTATACCAGCAATTGTCCTTAGAACCTGTGCGCCTGAATTGTCTCCGATCCTGACTCGCCTGTTCCGTCTTTCCTACGAGACTGGAAAAGTGCCGAATGCTTGGAAGCAAGCCAACGTACAGCCCGTGCCCAAGAAGGGCAGTCGAGCTGACCCGGCCAACTACAGACCCATCTCTATAACGTCCATACTCTGTAAGAGTATGGAACGTGTACTCAATTGTAAGCTCCTAGCATACCTAGAAACTAACGATATCCTTAGTGACCGCCAATACGGCTTCCGACGTAATCGGTCTACTGGGGATCTTCTAGCGTATGCCGTTCACATATGGAGTGAGGCCATCGAGAGGCACGGGGAAGCGATTGCTGTCTCCCTCGACATCTCGAAGGTTTTTGATAGGGTCTGGCATGAAAGCCTTATCGGTAAGCTTCCTTCATTCGGTCTGCCCGGTGGTCTGTGTGATTGGATTGCAGACTTCCTGAGAGATCGGTCCATTCGAGTGGTTATCGATGGCTGCTCGTCGGACCAACTGCATATTAATGCTGGGGTCCCTCAGGGGTCCGTACTCTCAGCAACATTATTCTTGCTGCACATTGACGATCTGCTAAGACCCGGCACCTTTGGGTATGCAGACGACAGCACTGTTGCTGAGAGATACTTGTCTAACGCACGGGCTACCGGGCCTCAGATCCGGTCTCTCCGTGAGGCTATGGTGGAGCGTTTGAACCTGTCCTTGCAAGCAGTCTCCGAATGGGGAGATGCCAATCTGGTCAGGTTTAATGCTACCAAAACCCAGGCGTGTCTTTTTTCCGCAAAAAAGAGCCAATTTCACCCTGCTCCAACTTTCCGAGATGTCACCGTGCCAATAGCAGACCATCTTGAGCTTCTTGGCATAACTTTAACATCAACCCTCAATTTTGGCTCATATATTGAGGCAAAGGCACAGCTGGCTGCCAAAAAGTTGGGGGTCCTTGCAAAGGTGAGAAGGTACTTCACGCCAGAACAGCTGCTCAGCTTGTATGAAGCGCAAGTTCGATCATGCATGGAGTACTGTTCTCATCTCTGGGACGGATCTGCCAAATACCAGCTTGATGCACTTGAGTCGGTTGAAAAGCGGGCCAAGAGGCTCATTGGCAATGAGGCACTGGTCAAATCTAAGCTCCAGAGCCTTGAACATCGTCGCCGAGTTGCCAGCCTATCGGTTTTTTACCGGTTACATTTCGGGGAGTGTGCGATGGAATTGCATGACCTAATTCCAGCTAGCCCGTTTCATCATCGGACTACCAGACGTACGGCGATGCGCCATCGGTACATGGTGGACATCCCACCTATACGCACTAAGCGCTTTGGGAATACTTTTATTATGCGTACCGCTAAGGAGTGGAATTCCCTGCCGGAGTCTGTGTTTCCCGATAGCTACAATCTGGGGGTCTTCAAGTCAAGAGTGAATAGGTTTCTTCTAGGCAAGCGTGCTTCACCGTCGACCACATCATCGCTTACCATCAGGTGAGATAGTGGTCAAACGCGAGCCTATTTATAATAAAAAAAAAAAAAAAAAAAAAAAAAAAAAAACAGATAGACCGTCTGGCGAAACAAAACGCTTCGTAATAATAGTTCACCATCACTGAACCCAAAAAAATGTGGAGTCCGGTCTATGTATACGTATAATTAAATTGCGAAGGGATTTGTAGATTGAGGCAATTTTAATTAAGGATATCGATCTAAAAGGGTGAGGAAGCGAATATTATTTGAATGTTTGTGATCCGTCTGGAACTCGACCCTTTGCTTTATTATCTGATCGCTTTTACATTTTCTGGAAATAACATGAATAGCAAATATCAACAGTTGTCTTGTTGATGTGGTACGATAATCGCATAAAAATAAGAGCACTCTGTTTGTAAACGTGTTCATGTTACCATATTAACATAACATCACGCCTATAATCTCCGAGGAGTTAGGCAGAGGTGTACCTAATACCCATATTTCGCCAGTAATGTTTAAGTCCCATTTAATAGGGGCGAGCCTATTGCCATCCACTAGGCAGAAATCCAAACGCCGTGGATGCGACTGAGAAATTATAGATGAAAATAAACCGAATTAATTAACATTTTCATACTATTTATTGTCCGCGACCTTCGTCCGCGTGAGGTGATTATAAAAATATTACTAACCCATTTGAATCGAATTTTAAGGGTTTAATTTAGCACCTAATCCTTTTCTAAAATAAAAGCCTTTCTCCTTATTACTTCAGCTATCTGCCAGTAAAAGTCCCTTCGAAATCGGACGAGCTGTTTCGGAGATTAGCCGGAATAAACAAACTGACAGACACATTTTTTTTTATTAGGTACGTATACCGTATAGACTTTCATATGCACAGTACATAACATAACATCACGCCTGCAATCCTCGAAGGGTTAGGCAGAGGTGTACCTAATAGTATAAACCAAAAATAGTACCAAATATTAGGTCATATGCATTCAATAAAAAGCGGATATTTTAAAATTACAATACAGAAAGAAACACTTCAATTTTATTTTATTTGTATGATGAAGAATGATCAGCATCAAAAAATATTGGCAAACAAAATGGATGGCTGTTTCGCACCGTATCGTGGCTTATAACCACAAAATCCAAAATAGGTTGCCAATCAATTTGTCGACGCCCAAACATTTTAGTTTAAAGGATTATTTGAATGAGATTTTATGGTTTTCATATTATGACCTAGATTTGAATGTATGTTTTATTTAAGAAAGAAAGAAAATAAGTTTATTTGGCACATGCCACAAGTATACAAAACATTAAACAAAAATACCGGCCAAGTGCGAGTCGGACTCGCGCACGAAGGGTTCCGTACCATTATTTATAATAGCGAAGTCTCTGTACCCAAAGGTCCCGTTTGGTCCCGTTTGGTCCCGTTTGACCAAAGGGTCAAACGGGACGCTACCGTTTGACCCTATGGGTACGGAACCCTAAAAATACTAAAATCTAAACAAAAAATTAAGGGAATAATTATTGTATAACTAAACAAAACAAAACAAAAAAAGGGATAATTATTTACAGGTGTCACTTATTCACCGAGTGATACAGGGAAATATGAATTGCATACGGGTTTTTACTATAGACGATTGCAACATCTGCCAAGTTAAAGATGACTCTCCTATTTGTCATCTATGTTAAGACGGAGAACATGTACTTGTAACTGAGGAATTAGTAGGTGAACTAAATTTTAGTTATTTTTTTGAGCCAAAAAAAACTAAACCAGTATCTTTTTCCACACAAAAAGAAGTAACGCAATCAATAATTCAGCCAGCTACATCGTAGATTTAAATGTGATTCGATCGTGCAATGTTAACAGTCGTAATAAACTCGGCTGTAACCCATGTTTTTTTAGCGTGGTAATACTGGTCGGGACCGCCCTGTCGATTGGCTGGGGTTCCTTCTATGGAATAAATTAGGTGAAGTTGCCTTTATTTGAGTTGTGTTAGTATTTGTGGATGGTTTTGGTGTTTCTCAGAATAATTAAAGCTAAATGTCACATTTGATACATGTCATAACATCACGGCTGTAATCCCAGAAGGGTTGAGTAGAGGTGTTCCTAATAGTACACCCACATTTTGCCAGTTATTTTTAAGTCTTATTGTTCGGCGAACCTATTATAACCATCAATCGGGCAAAGTCTAAGTCAAAGTCAAAGCATTTATTTCAATTAGACCATTACAGGCACTTTTGAAAGTCAAAAAAACAAAATAAAACGCGAAGCTACAGTCCCAGTCACAAGGCATAATAACTTGTGAAAGTACTGTAGTTGCCCATTCCGTAGCGTAGATCTCTATGGAGAAGAATGGGCAAGAAACTCCATGAACACTCTTTTAAATCAAAATATATTACAAAATCTTGGTACATTATTCATGTTAAGAATTACAAATATGTGAGAACGATGTAGAAATACGGGCAGGTTAAAAGCGTCCAGAGTATTAAAAGATTAAATCAGTAATAAAAAATAAAAAAAGTACTTAATCAAAATAAACCGTGGCAGCTAAGAGATGACCAGTCACAACTGACAGCGCCCGTTCACGAACATGACGCATGTATCAGCCATCATTCAACTCAACCATTTTGAAGGGAATAAACGACCCGACACACCCGCCACCAGCAGCGTGACATTTAAGTGAGCATGACATTCACTCAACCACCAGGGTAATTTCGCGTCAATGAAAGATTTAGGTACTCATTAAATGGTGGCTTTACAGTACATGGTACTCACACATGTGCTATGCAATTATGGGCAAAAATCTAGAACCTTTGATCCAAAGCTTGCGAACTCAATGTGTTTAAAATATTTATATGTTCTTAAAAAACACTAGCTAATATAATTACTAAAAGAAACATAAAACATAACTAGTCATACTATTTTTAGGCACACCTCTGCCTGATCTTTCTAGAATAACAGGAGCGGCGATACGTTTATTAACTCATAGTCAACTCATATTCAACTGACAGTTACTCATATTCAACTGACAATCAACTCATAGTCAGGAGGAGCTCGTGGCTAAATAATAACAGCCGCCCGGGTCGATCTTTATGGTTAAGCCGTGCTTGCCGAGGTTGGTCCGTGGATGGGTGACCTATGGGTTACATACCGAGTTGAACGATGGGTTACATACCGTGCCTCGGAAAGCACGTTAAGCCATTGGTCCCGGCTGTCATTTGTAGATCTTTGACAGTCGTTAGGAGTAGTCAGAAGCCAAAAAGTCTGACATCCAGTCTTACCAAGGGGTATCGTATTACCCAGTTACTGGGTTGTGGAGGTTAGATAGGCAGTCGCTTCATGTAAAATACTGGTACTCAGCTGCATCTGGTTAGACTGGAAGCCGACCCCAAGATAGTTTGGGAAAAGGCTAGGCAGATGATGAGTCAACTCATAGTCAACTCATAGTCAACTCATAGTCAACTCATAGTCAACTCATAGTCAACTCATAGTCAACTCATAGTCAACTCATAGTCAACTCATAGTCAACTCATAGTCAACTCATAGTCAACTCATAGTCAACTCATAGTCAACTCATAGTCAACTCATAGTCAACTCATTGTCAACTCATAGTCAACTCATAGTCAACTCATAGTCAACTCATAGTAACTCATAGTCAACTCATAGTCAACTCATAGTCAACTCATAGTCACTCATAGTCAACTCATAGTCAACTCATAGTCAACTCACAGTCAACTCAGTCAACGCATAGCCAAGTCATAGTCAACTCATAGTCAACTCAAAGTCAACTCATAGTCAACCCATAGTCATCTCATAATCAACTCATAGTCAACTCATAGTCAAGTCATAGTCAGATCATAGTCAACTCATAGCCATCGCTTACTATCAAGTACGATAGACGTCAAACGTCATCATCGGCATTCACCTGCCCTTATACCAATTTATTTGGGGTCTGCGCAGCATGTCTTCTTCCTTTCTTCTCAATTACTCGTCAACTCATCAGACACCTCCTCCCTTGCCATGTTATCCTCTAAAGTGGTCCCTACGTTTGACCGCCTTTTTGTCCTACTTTTGGCCTATAAATAAAATAAAAAACTCCATTATGTTCAAAATCATTATAACGTTCTTACGATGTTATAATAACATCTTGCAGACAATTCCACTTTCTGAAAAAAAAATAAGATTACCTGTTTCGAATATCACCATATTTTTCTAGGACGACTTGCACTACTTAAACATTTACCTCTAAAAACTACAAAGGACCAAGCCTACCAACCTTTGACGACATGGTTGGCCCAATGGCTGAGCGATCGACTGCTGCACTGCGTGTCGCGGGTTCGATCCCCGCACGGAACAAATATTTGTATGGCCTACAAATAATTGTTCCGGGTCTGGCTGTTTGTGTATGTGAGTTTAAATGTTTGTAAACGCACCCACAATACAGGAGAAACTACTAGTGTGGAGCAACGTTTAAAAAAAAAAAGCCACATACACCATTGCTTGAAAAATCTCGTCGTGTCACGGGTTTTATGCAAAAGGGGGAAAGCCAGTGGGTTGTAATACCTCCTAAGACTTGCGACCTCCTTGGTCCACGGGCCATTCGTTCTAAGATCTAGGTCCAAATAATCACAGACTAGCATAACACGATTCACTGAACTACTTGTATAAGTCGAAAAATTGTATCAATTTAATTATTCGTTGCAAACCGATGTTCTGAAGTTGGTTGGAATTTAGTTAGTAGGTGAGTCTATCGCTACGGTAAATTGAAAAGAGTTCTAAATCGTTACGTAGGTGTTTAATGTATTCAGAAATGTACATTTTTTAAAGGGATAGCCTAAGTGTCTAACTCGTAGAAAACTGCTCCGAGATTAAGGAAGTTTTGTAGTGTCTAAAGGTAGATTTTTGCAAAAAAAAATAGCCTTTTCTCTCGGTCTATCAAATTGAAATTGTGTATTACGCGTTATGTTATTATGACACTATTACGAGTACCAACACATGTTAGGTTCCGTCATAAAAATAGCATCCATGTAATCATTCATATATATATATACCTATAACTTCGTTCCCATCGAAGAAACATATCCGCTGCAGCAATCAGAATTAGCGAACCTTTGTATCAGTATTAGATTTTTTGTAATTTGACGAGTGGTTTACCTTCTGCATCGAAAGTTACAAACTTTACCTCTTCATAATATTAGTATAGATAGTGATAATTTGTAGCGTCATAATAAAAGCTCGTTAAAACTTTTGATTATAAGTTAGGTTTCCTTACGATGTTTTCCTTCCCTGTTTTAGAACAGCGTTCATAAAGTGCATAAGGCATAAGCGCATCGAACTTTCAATTCATATCACGGAGCCCGGTCATGAGTTTGGGCCAACACCATAACAAAAATAGCCTCTAAACAAACGTTTCCGTTTTCGTGCAAAATTTCGAATTTGCATTATCCTGTTTACGTTTTATAAACGAGCTTCAACCGGTATGTTTGTAGGTATTTTCCTTATAGGATTTACAGTATAAATACGCAAAGAAATGTCTAATGCTTCACACATCCACTCCACATCTCTTTACGAACGTTTCTCGTTTTCTAAACAACCAACTAAAATGGCCGCCATCAAGACCACCTTCATCCTCCTGCTGATCGCCTTCGCAATGGTGATGGTGACCGTAGAAGCCGTTCGTGTGGGACCCTGCGACCAGGTCTGCAACCGCATCAACGCTGAGAAGGACGAGTGCTGCAGAGCCCACGGGTACTCTGGCTTCAGCAGCTGCAGATACGGGCAGATGCAATGTTACTGACGGAACATCGCTACTTCATCATAATCTTTCAATAACCAATTTTCGAACAACGTCCAGAGGTAATTAAGACTTCTCACATCAAAAGTCTTTTTTTGTGTTTAAATTCTTCGTCACATGTTCCGCATACTTTTTAAATTAATGAAATAAACTAATTTTAGTTATAAAAACTTCTTTTTTTTGTCCATTATGTTAAGTTTTAATGGGTTGCTTATATTTCATACAAATCTTTGTCAAATGGTGACACTGTCCAAAGTGTCCAACTTACAGTAAGTGGTTCTATTTATCTCCTGTGTGCGGAAACCTCAATATTATGCCAACTACATCAATGTAACATACATACAACGTCGGTTATTGATCAGCTTCATACGGCTAGGAACAGACCTACACAAGTTCAAAACCATAATCTCACACCTTCTAACCGTGGCAAATACCTACAACTTCTTAAATTCAAAGTAAAAGGATTACCAAAACAATCTATTTAGGTACTTACAAAAGAACCTTAAGAAAATCCAACTCATTTTAAACCAATCACAGAGCTTGGAGGGATAGCAATAGACAGAAATAGGTACCTAGTACTTCCTCGGTTAAAGGAAATCAAATAAAACCAACACTTTAGAATCTCCAAGACTTATTGGATCAGGCGTCTCTGACAACCTCTATTTGAAACCTATTGAATACATCATTATGTTGTCAATGGCGAGATCCTTTCTAAAACAATTGATCCACAGAGGGGTCTTCAGCCGTGCAATTATAACGATTAACAAATCAAATAGGATTGGCAGCTGAGAGCTCTAACAAATCCGAGCGTCTATCGCTCTTAGTGAAGTGTCTCTTTGGCTCAAAACAATTCCTTGTTTTGGGATGTGGAGAATGATTAAAGTACTTGAAGTTGTCGGTTGCTTTGTTAGCGATTAAGGAAAGCTTTGGCTGAAGTATTTGTGTGATAAAGTGGATTCTCGGCGTAAAGGAAAGTGCTTTTGGTTTGTTCCGCGGTTTTCGTTAGGTACTTGTTTACTTGTGTTCAATTAAAATTGAAAGCAAAGACGCTTATCAGGTGGCGTACCATGACGTTTTAAAACGTTATTGTTCCATTCTTATTCCAGAGTGAAAAAGAGACGGAGCTATACAGGTCGTCTAGCTTCATCTCTTGCCCACTCTGGAATAGGAATGGAACAATAATGTTTTAAGCGTCATAGTAACCCCCCAGAAGGCACTTTAAAAGAGTGTTTTACCTGATGAAATTAAGTTGGTCGCTAGCGTGATTGCTGAGAATGATGGTACTGAATTCGATTCTCGGGTCGGGCAAAATGTTTTTGGGTTTTTCCATCAGGAATTTCTCAGTAGCAGTCACGGAGGCTGGATTTGTGACCGATTTATGGTATTAGGCTCGCCATGGGACTTAAACATAACTGACGAAATGTGGGTGTACTATTAGATACACCTCTGCCTATCCCTTCGGGGTTTACAGGCGTGATGATGTGTTATTTAGTCAAGACCATTTACATGCGACAACTATGAGTCTTGACCAATTTTACCACCACATGTTTAATCTAAAGGTGGACAGGTGTAATGTCCACTTTTTGCATGGACGTTGATTTTTATTCCGAGAGTTATTTTTCATTCGGTATACAGATAACTGGTGTTTGATCTTACTACCTACATAATAAAGTTGACTCATTGCTACATATCATCTTACCCTGGACCGCCACAAGGTGTAGACGTGCACTACATCCGTAACAATTTATTTAAAAATTAAAACAGAGAAATAATAAGACAGCATAGTAACGCTGGAGGTGTTCCGTGCAGTGCGCCGCGCGTGAATAGCGATAACGATACTACTCAACAGATCTGTCGCCTTGGCAACTTAACAATTGTCAAATAACCTGTGACAACTAATCAGCGTACGCGCAGGAGGCAGTTCCAATTTGGGTCACGCCCACTAATTAGCGCCTGCTCAAGGACGCCACTCACTCGAAGCTGAGCGCCGCCTACTTCAAGGATTAGCACCGCCTCACTAAACTGTCATTGATCGCTTGATCTGCGCTTGCGCCGTTGCGCCTATTACCAGTTGTGCCTATACATACTATAATCGGGTAAAATGGGTAGATCTCTCTCTGATCCAAATGTCAGCGTAGTGATGGACTCTACTGTCCCTTATTTTATTTATACGCGAGCTTTTAATAAGATTAAATGAATTGGATACTGCTGAGATTGCTAGTTCTACTATTCTTGATATTGCACACTTAAATACTTACATTCAACATAATAATCATAACTAACCGTCAAGACTCAAAATATAAATACGATATGCAGTAATATTGATGACCTTCAAATAACTTTGTCTGAAATTCGAGTTGAAGTGGATGCCCCACTTTTAACAGAGTGCTGATTGAACGCTGTTAAACAAATACCAGTCTTAAATAACTATACCTCGTTTAATACATCCAGACATTTCAATCAAAACGATGGCTTAGTAGCCTACATAAAAACTGCTACTTACCCCAAGCAACGGAAACTAGTTTTATACATGCCTCAGCTTTGCAAATCACAATCCCTAATTTCACCATTATTGGTATTTACAGGTCTTCGTCGCCTGTATCAGCAGATCGCTTCAATGCCTCGCTTGATCAATACCTTCAAACGATCCACTCACATAGAGGAAGAACTTTATAGGGAAACCAGCAGAAACATCACAAATACGGATTAACAGATTAAATTATGAGGGTTTATGATAAAGATTTTCTTGTGTATTAGAAGATTTTCCCGCCACTATTTCGTAGGTTACAGAGCTCGTTTATATACACCAGAAACAGTGGCGGGCCGAGCACGTTGCCCTGCGGAACACCGAAAACATCTAGATTTCACTAGTAAAAAAACAAAGCTTCATTATCAAAACTGCGAATTGTTGCAGGACCTCAACTTGGTTTATATTCATCTACCGTCGAATTTGATCTACCAGAAAATTTACGAAGAAAAACAAACATATAGGTGAATATTAGAGACGCAGGAGTGAATCAAGACAAAACTTTGAAAGGCATATTAACGTTGATTTAATGTAATATGTTACCAACATAACAAGTAGGTACTCTATTTAATTTAATTAATTTCATTTACTCTATTTTAAACTTAATAATTTACATAGGTATAGATAACTGTCTAGATATCACAAATGAGAAAGCATCAATCATATTATCAAGGGTTTTCATTTCTTTGCATATTTTTTTTTTAAACAATATGTAAAAACGGAGTAAATGATAGCGTGACGGTGGACAGAGGAAAATGAATAAAAAATTTTTTGCGCTGACACCAATTAACATGGGGCACGGGCAGGAAGATGATGATGATGACCCCAATAGTTAGGAAAATGACTTGTCAGGTGATACAATGAGTAATTTCTTCTTTTCCTACAGGTAGAGCCTCTCCTATACCTCCTATGACTATCAAACCTACTACCTATTTCCCTGTTTATCTACGTACTTACAGCAACAAACAAAGCAGTACCTAGTTTACCTATGAATATCTTTCCTCGTTTTCACACAACAAATCTACATCTCGTTCCGAACGTTTCTCGTTTTCTAAACAACCAACTACAATGGCTGCCATCAAGACCACCTTCATTCTCCTGCTGATCGCCTTCGCAATGGTGATGGTGACCGTAGAAGCCGCTCGTGTGGGACCCTGCGACCAGGTCTGCAGCCGCACCGACGCTGAGAAGGACGAGTGCTGCAGAGCTCACGGGTACTCCCGCTACAGCAGCTGCAGATACGGGCAGATGCAATGTAACTGACGGAACGTCTCTAAGATGACCCTCTGATCGGAACCTTGCAGGTGCAACAGTTACCCTTCGACGATTTATTATTATTTATTTTTGCTGACATTTTAGCTCTATAAAAACTGAATTCAGCTTGTAATTAAATTTTTTCAGATTAAATATTAACAATATCAGTTATCTTTTTACTCCTCAAAATATTTCCTATACCCTATAATCACCAAAGTAATCTTATTACCTACACACGCAATACTTACTTCTGGAATAAGGAAGAGAAATAGTTTAAACCTGCCTGCGTTGTTTGTTGATAAAAGCAGGCTAAAGCAGGGCTTCTGACCTTCTCTTTTTACTTCCAAACCTTTGTCAATTCGATAAATAAATAATTAAATACCTTTGGATGAATGAACATAGCCACAGAATCAGCTAGTTTCGTTAAACAAGCCTAGCCGATACACGCGTTAATATCTAATATTCACATGACACGAGTAGGTATAATATCGAATGTTTAATATGTATTAGCCTGTCAGCTATCATGATCACGACAGTCTCGTACAACAAGTTCAGGCCCGATATGACAGATACAGGCCGTTTTTGTGTCTTGTAATATTAACGTGAAATAAATAACAAAAAATAACGTAGATACTCGTATTGCGAGTGTTGTGTAAGTTTTTATTTTGCTCGCCGACTGCGTTTTCATCAGCGTGTTTGTTTTTCTTTCTGCTAGTAGCGATATACCTACCTAAGAAGCTAACATATATACCTACAAGGTGTTGTTTTGCATCCTCGTCAAAATTCAGGAAGTTGGCACAAAAGACATAAATAATCAATTCAATTTAAATTACGGTACCTAGTCAATTATTAATAAACCTTAAAGTGGTTTAGGGAATAAGAAATCATCGAATAAACGTTTGCGATTGTTTGTAGTATGTGTGAAAGCGTGGTTATAGGGCGAGGATCAGACGGACCGCATTTAAAACACGGGTGGTTGACACTTACCGATTTTCGTAAATAAAGATAAATATAAAAAAATCCTACCCATTTTATTATTGATTCAGGTCGAGTATCATTAGCATAGTTACCTCCTTGAATTTGACGAGGATGCAAAAAAAACAACATGTATAGTTGCCCCTTGTTAAAAAAACATTGTGCTGATGGATTCATTGAATAGTGCAGAGGTCATGCAGGTATTTTCAGTAAAGTTATAAGATTAAAAACTCGTAAAAAGAGCTGGAACTTTGCCCCCAATATCTCCTTAACTAGAAGGTTCCCAGATATGTCTAGAACAAAAGATATTACAATGACAGGGAAAACATGTGCCTTTTGGCTTTATGAAGGGTTTTTTACAACCATAATATGTAGATCCTTTGCATGTTCGCTACTTTATGCATATTCCATTAACCCTCTTTCCAGCCGCGCATCTGACGCAACTCATCTTCTACCTGTCTATACACGTATGTTATTCCACAATGTTATTCCAAAAGAGTTACTGCGGGTACCGTAATAGCCTGCTAATAAATTGCCATAACCTTACGGCTCCTGCCCCCTATTCACAAACGCTTCGATTCGATTTCGATTCGGAAAGTCGTATGTCTCTCTTGTTTTGTCTTAAGAGCGTTTATTCCTTACCGCTTTTCATACAAACTTTCAAGTAGTTTTTTTCCGAAATGACTGAACCGATTTAAATGAAACTTTATACGCATAAGCAGGATACATAGGTCTAAAAAGTTACTAAAAAATATTTTCAAAATGTGTTTTAAAACAAGAGATAATTGGAATTTTCTGTTTCTATAGAAAATTTAAATTTGGTCTAATTTAACTGTAACACTATTTTTCGAAAATGTTTTTAGTAACTTTTTAGATCTGTGTATCCTGCTTATGTGTACGAAGTTTCATCAAAATCAGTTCAGTCATTTCGGAAAATAACGACTTGAAAGTTTGTATGAAATGTCGTAAGGCGTAAACGCTCATAACGAAAGCGAGTGAGACAGACGAACGACTTTCCGAATCGAAACGTTTGTGAATACGGGGGCTGGAAGCCAAAAGTATCGACATTATTAGATTGTCAAGCTAAATTTCTGTCTACGTCTGAAAGGCGTACCGTAGGTAGTATAAAATCAGGCTTCCCGCGCGTTGTTGTATTTTTTATCAAGAATTTCCCAGTAGCAACCACGGAATCTGCATTTGTGTCCGGTTGATGGCAATGGGCTCCCGGGATATTGCAGGGGACTTAAACATAACTGGCGAAATGTGAGTGTACTATTAGGTACACCTCTGCCTAACCCCATGGGAATTACAGGCGTGATGTTATGTTATTTTTCTATTAGCAACCTCAGCAATAAGGAATAATAACTATTCTATCTTCCAGTATGGCATGTTTTATCCACAAACAAAGATTTCTTTGTGTGAAGTCTGGAGGCAACCAGTGAGGTACAAAAAAGGTAGTCAACCTCTGATTGCTAAGTAGAGCAAGAGTGCACAAATATCAGTTTGGATGTTTGACAGTTTTTTTGTTACGTGTTCAGGCTAGATCGACATGTCAAATGTGAAATCTTGGCCGCGTAGGGCCCTTGTGGTCGATTATAGCCTCCCCCTCACAGAAAGGGCCTGTGTCCCAGTTCTGGAAACATTAAAATCTGATTATCATATGCTCATGTTAGGGGTTCGATACCTACAGTACCAAGTATCACGCTAATATCATCATCATCATCTGCTGAGACACAGGCCTCCTGTCTAGGACACGCCGGTTTTCTCACGATGTTTTCCATCACCGTTTTTGAGGGCAGCGGTGATGAAATAAATTACACAAAGTAATGCGTCTACCTGGGTTCGAACTCACGGCTTACTGCTCGTAAGTCGGTGCTGCAGCCACTGGGCCACCGCTGCTCTCAGTGCAGCTAAGATACATGGTGTCAAAAACTTAAGGTTAATTATATCTTCAGGATGAATTTTACCAAAATCAAATTCCAGGCTAGGAAGATTTATTTTTCAAAATCCAATGATGCAGTTTTAGATTTCATTAAAATCGGACTCGAGACTCCTTTAGTATTTTTCGCTATTCCTCATAGTTTCGAATTTGGCCATCCACGCCCACTTGGAAAATTCACCCTGTATTTTCATTTTTATGTAGGTATAAAGATATTATATATTGAGAATGTTCCAAATCTACGTGACAATGGATACTCACTCCAATATAATTAGTTTTAAGTTATCTTGCTAAGCCTTCACAGGGTCATGTACTCGCTAATTTTATGCCTACAGTGTAACTATGTGTACAATTTGCATTAAATAAATAAACTAATTAAATTTTTCTTTTACAGTTCCATATCTTCGTCCCTAATATCCTTGGCGCACACATCAGATAGGATAGACCTACAAAAACAATGAGAAATCGCACACACGCGGCTAAATTAAATTTTGAAGCGTACCCTTATAAAACATTTACGTTGGGGTGTGGTGTGTGCGATAAGCGGAGCGAGATACGCATTCCTCATTATTATGGTGGACTTTTTTGTAGCGTCTGCACCAACATTTTCTTCGAATGTCAGTTATAACAGTTTTGTAATGAGCTACAAAAATATATTTATCTAGCTTTTGCTTTGGGTAGTTTTGTGATGGAAAGGTAGCGTAGATTCGAATAGAGGCTTGTTGATTGACTGTTCTGTTGGCTATAAATTTTAACGGAAGCCAGAACCTTTTTATCTTTTATCACTTTCGGTACTGAGCACCCAGGATATGGGTCGAACAATAATTCGTTCGTGTGCCTACAACCCGCCATCCGGAGTCGTCGCTATACGTAGCTTTATATGAATTGCATACTAATGTAGCCACCTACAAAAAACAACTTACAAAAAAAAGGTACTACAGCGCCACCTACGAACAAACTGAAGAATTAATATGGTCTGCATCTCGCAAGCAAAGTTTTCATCGACATGAAACTATTTAGAAAAACTCAACAACAACCGTCGTCCCTTTTCTATAGAGGATGAAAAACTTTACACCCTGTTCCGTACACCCCCCCAACTAGTAAAAATCTTTGTTTGAATGGTTTATTTGAACTTTGCAGCGAAAATGTTATTTGATACCGTTGTGCCAGGGACAGCACAACACAGTTAGGTAGTAGTGTAGGTAGGGGTGGAGACCGCGACCAAAATCAAGTAAACTTTAGATCGCTACAGCTTTCAAATCAGACTATACACAAACAAACCGAAGGAAAATCAATGTGTACAATAAGCTCCTATCTTAAGGACATTAGGTTGACAATCGAACGCTCCCGACGACACTAACGAGTATTTGATTTACCATTTATATTACGTTTTGTCCCAGTTCGATTCTATCACAAACACCTTAATGAGTTCACTTCACGTCATTCTGACTGATTTTATGGGAAATCTTGAAATTGTTCCTTTTGGAGAAACCAATTTTTTAACTGAGTTATTCCAATTAAGCTCCCGTTCTCAAGGGAAACAAGTAACGCAATATTGGTCTTACCCAACTGCGGCGAACCTCAAAAGGAGGGTTATAGGTATGTCTGTTTCTTGGTTACCTCGTAACTCCTTAAGCGGATGAACCGATTTAGATCAATTTTATTGTACATACGACGTTAGATTCTTGATGGCGCGAAAGACACTGGTAACATAAAAATTAAATGAAATGAAAAATGGCTGACTGGGCGCCATATCGTAGAGTGAAAATTTTTCTTGAAAATTGAATAAACTATGAAAGCCGAAAAAAAAAAATTCTAATACCTTTTTTATACATGTTTTTGTGATACGGGTAACAATTATTGTTCTTCTTTTTTGTTGTGGTTGATACGACACTACCCCTCCGGCACCTAATCCAGTCAAAACTTGCCACGGCGTCTTCGGGGGCAATGTAGTGGTGACTTGGCTAAAGGTTTTTGTAGGCAGGTAGGTAGGTAGGCACCTTTAGTTTGCGACACAGTTCCATATCACAACCCTCTGCTCTTCCCGGCCAACTACAGTACTTTCACAAGTTATTATGCCTTGTAACTGGGACTGCAGTTTCAGTTTTTTTTTAAGTGAAACTTCATATGCGACTTCCAACAAGTTTAACGTTTTAATGGAGGGGGAATATTTTCTATTACTCACTAAGAGATGGCGCTATTACAATATTTGTGACTACGTAGTTCTACTAGGTACGCAAGATGGCGTGCAAACAGTCATGCATTCGACTCTTCAGTGTGACCAGCCTTCGCTCATGGAAATTATGAGTAGAATAACCTCGATAAACTTATGTAATAAAAAGTGTGCATCAATAGAACTATAAAATATTATTTAGAAGCTCAATAAAATAACGAGAGTGAATGCGTGGCACTTGAACGCATGCGTGTAGTATTACGAAGTTTCACTTCTTCCGCGCGTAGGGACTCCACGCACAATTATTATTTTTTTTACTTTCGAAAGTGCCAGTAAATGGGTAATTGAAATAAATGCTTTGAGTTTGAGTTGAGGTAGCCGATATTCTAGGTACGGTCATGTTCCTGGCAAAATAAAACCAGCACCAGATAATAGACCAACTCGAGCTTCGTACAAACCGGGTAGGTAAGTGTATACATATGTTTAATTAGTCATAATAATATATAAGCTCTTTACTAAAAGTTTGTTGACATAGGTCTGGGGATGTTGACATGGGATAAAAGTTACGGTGTTCGTGATTTGGGATAATAATTTGCATGGATATTTTAAAAGAATTCAGGCTGTTTCCTTGTTTTTATAAGGAACTAACACTTCGCCCACGACTTAGTCTGCGAAAACTGTGATATAATTATAGCCTTTGTTACTCAGTAAAGTTGTACCTTTCTAATGGTGAAAGATTTTTTTAAATCGGTCGAGTAGTTTTTGATTTAAATCGTAACAAACAAACAGTCAGATCTTTACTCTTTATACCTAATATTATTTTAGATTGGGCGAATGATCCATTTGATGAACGTAACATCACGACTCATAATTAGCAAAGGGTTACCTCGACAGAGTTGTACCGTACAGCATAGGCACACTCACATTTTGACAGTAATTTGATTGCCTCCTTCGTCTCATAGTCCGGTCAAAATAGATATTTCAATTAACAAAAACTATGTACATCAGAACGTTCGGCCAGTTGAGATAGGGAGCTGGCTGCTACTCCAGTTTTTAATGACGATTATGTGACGCATAAAGACGCCAGCCAAAGAATTTGTGACAGAACAGTTCGAAAGTTAGAAGCATTTATTTATGGCCGAACGACCTGATATCAGAACGTTCGGCCAACCTGAATCTCCATAACTGAGGACCTTAGAGTAACTGTTACTGAATAAAGATTTACTGACGATTTAATGACAAACAACCAATGCTTTACTTTTACTCGTAATGCCACCGGTTAAAAGTAAAATGAATTTTGGTTTCTGTAACATCAGGACGTTCGGCCAACGTAATCTCCATAACTGAGGACCTGAGAGAAACCGTTAATGAATAAAGACTTAGTGACGAGACTGAAACGAACTTTTATTGTTTTATTTTTCTTTGTGATGGCCTTATATAGTAAATTAAAAATTTAACATATAACCTCAAAACATTGGCATTATCGATTCCTCCACAAGGAAGAAGCCCAGAGAAACCGTTAATCAATAAAGATTTTGTGACGACACTGAAGTGAACTTTTATTGTTTTATTTTTCTTTGTGATGGCCCCCTTATATAGTAAATTAAAAATTTACAATATAACCTCAAAACATTGGGATTATCGATTGCTCCACAACGAAGAAGCCTAGAATACTCGCAAAACCCTTGATGTGTTAAAGGTTTCAGTGCAATGGTGTCAGTATTTTTGTTGATTCCAGATTAATCTTTAAAAATGCACTATGGCACATGGCGACTGAAATAGGGTGACCATGTATTCCAACGAAACAAGTATTTATCGAGTACTAAATTACCTAAACAATGAAGCAAAACACGTTGTAATATTAAATTATATAGGTACAAGCAATGTTGAGCTGATGCCTGCATACCAGTGTCCACTTGTGAAGTTTTTGTTATATTAGTCGAGTCTATTTTGGCTAAAAGCAAACGAAAGTGGAAAGGTGACTGACATTGGAGATTGGGAAATTTGACTAAGTACAAGAATACTTAAATAACTAGGTACCCTAATTGAAAAAGGCTTTATTAGGTACATAATAATGGATATTTTTTAGAATGACAATGAATAAAAAATAAATTAAAAATTTAAAAGAACCCCCGACACAAAAAACCTCTAAAAAACCAAAAATAAAATAATCCAAGCATCTTAGCGTCGGGGGTCCGCTTTGATTTGTGCTTGTAATAAGTTTAATTTTTATTTTATGCTTTTTAGACTTATATTATTTTATCTAAGCCTTGACTGTCCCAATCTTGGACATAGGTCTCCCCATTGCTTCCACTTTTCTCGGTGTTGCGCGACTTCCCGCCAATAAAAGAAATAAAAAAATTAAACGTTTTTGGGGTGAAGGGGGTGCAACCACCCCCCCCCCTGGCGATGCCCATGTTGACAAGTGACAAGATTTCAAATTTTGAATCGACCAGACCTGTGGAAGTTGTTTATTTCCCTTCAACTAGAAAAGACGTGATTACCATCAAAAGACTGAGTAGATATTTTCAAAACATAGCTAAGAACACTCTCGATTAAAACACCTTTCAAACGAAACCAATTTTATCAAAATCGGTACATCCGTTTAGGAGCTACGATGCCACAGACAGACACAGAAACACCCCTCTTTTTTGGTCGGGGGTAAAAAATGGGATTGAGATTTTTATAGAAAGCCGCCGTAACTGAATGAAGCAAAACTTAGTGGTGGCCTATTGGTCTAAATTCGATCGATAGTTTCAATTATGTTTTTTCATGTGACAGTGACAAGAGGTCTACTCTCTTTCTCCGAAACGTAACTTCGACAACGAACAAAAATTAAACGTAGATACGTTTGTGATCCTACTCTATATAATTCACAGACAATTAACGTATTGAATGTTATTGTGTGCGTCCGCAAATGATTGGCCGCCATTGGTGTGTGTAACGTTTTTTTTTATAACAATTATTTCTAATGCATATTATATAAAATATTGGTTATCTGCACTCCTTCTCAAAGTCCTCCGTCCGCGTATCCATTTATTTTGTTGCAATACCTACATCGTCACCTTATTTCAACAATTTCGACGTGTTTTGCTTCATTGTTTAGGTAATTTAGTACTCGATAAATACTTGTTTCGTTGGAATACATGGTCACCCTATTTCAGTCGCCATGTGCCATAGTGCATTTTTAAAGATTAATCTGGAATCAACAAAAATACTGACACCATTGCACTGAAACCTTTAACACATCAAGGGTTTTGCGAGTATTCTAGGCTTCTTCGTTGTGGAGCAATCGATAATCCCAATGTTTTGAGGTTATATTGTAAATTTTTAATTTACTATATAAGGGGGCCATCACAAAGAAAAATAAAACAATAAAAGTTCATTTCAGTGTCGTCACAAAATCTTTATTGATTAACGGTTTCTCTGGGCTTCTTCCTTGTGGAGGAATCGATAATGCCAATGTTTTGAGGTTATATGTTAAATTTTTAATTTACTATATAAGGAGGCCATCACAAAGAAAAATAAAACAATAAAAGTTCGTTTCAGTCTCGTCACTAAGTCTTTATTCATTAACGGTTTCTCTCAGGTCCTCAGTTATGGAGATTACGTTGGCCGAACGTCCTGATGTTACAGAAACCAAAATTCATTTTACTTTTAACCGGTGGCATTACGAGTAAAAGTAAAGCATTGGTTGTTTGTCATTAAATCGTCAGTAAATCTTTATTCAGTAACAGTTACTCTAAGGTCCTCAGTTATGGAGATTCAGGTTGGCCGAACGTTCTGATATCAGGTCGTTCGGCCATAAATAAATGCTTCTAACTTTCGAACTGTTCTGTCACAAATTCTTTGGCTGGCGTCTTTATGCGTCACATAATCGTCATTAAAAACTGGAGTAGCAGCCAGCTCCCTATCTCAACTGGCCGAACGTTCTGATGTACATCAAAAACTTGGATCAAGCTGAATTTTGGTAGACCTTGGGTACACCAGTAGAAATATAGTTTTAAAAGTCTCCATCGCTCCCATGTGTGCTAAAAAAGTTATTCGAGGTCAAAAGTCAAAATTTTCGAATTTTTGGATTTTTCTCGAAAACGGTAATCTTTTTGCTGCTCCTCACGGTGCGTGCCCCACGTGACCCACGTACGCGCTTCGTCACGCCCCGCATCTTTGTAAACAACGCCCCGCAATGCAGCTTAAAATCAACCTTTACCCATTAAAATAAAGTTTGTTTTGGACAGAGTTGATGTTTACTTTGTAACTCCTTCATCTTTTAGAATCGCGATATCTTAGGAATAGTGATTCTTAGGAAAGAAGTATAAGCCCATTTTTGTAGATAATTTATGATCTACAATTTTGTCTGTGCCGAAACACTGACACGAATTTTGACTTTTGACCTCGATTAACTTTTTTAGCACAAGTGGGAGCGATGGAGACTTTTAAAACTTTATTTCTACTGGTGTACCCAAGGTCTGTATCAAAATTCAGCTCGATCCGAGATTTTGTTATTTGATCACTATTTTATATCTAATTTGACCGGGCTATAATGTTTGTAAGCGCGTTTGATGAGCGTGAGCTCCTGCGCTTGATCCAGGTCTAGCAGTGTTGTTGGGAGTTTTATTAGGATTTCTTCATTAGCAACCTGGAGTATAAATACTTACCCGATTAGGCAATAGGCTCGCGACGGAAGGAAAGCGACCTTCACAATGAGGAATGAAAAAAAAAAACAAACAAGATAATTATCAAAATATTTTATTCATTAACATTCTATAAAAAGAAAATAGATTTTTAACATTATTATAATACACTGTGATTTGACCTTAAAACTAATTTATCACAGCAGAGCGAGACGTGTGATTGACGTGCGAAATGCGTAACTATGGAAGCGATGGCAGAACAAGCAAACAAGCATTGCCTTAGGTATGGCTCCGTATTGAGAGAACCTATAAACCAGATAGCGAGAACTAGGTCATAATGCAGAAAGACCTAAAATCGGCCAAACTTTGCCCTGGGTTATGGCATTCAATCGAACAAGCTGAAGCCTGCAGGCGATCATGTAATTAAGGTAGCCATACACACTAGGGTGTACCGTAGGGTGTCAGGTAAACCGGATCATATGTTGCAAAACTGTGCAGGTTTTCTCACTTGTAAGCTCAAGCTTACGTGTCAGGTGTGTTTGAAACCTGTCAGGTACACCCTAGCGTGACCTTTACAGCTGGCCTACCATGACATCTTAAAGCAGTATTGTTTTACTGTTATTCCAGTGTGGGAAAGAGACGGAGCTATACAGGATGTCTAGCGACATCTCTTTCCCACACTGGAAAAGGAGTACAACAATAATGTTTTAAGTCGTCATGGTAGGCCAGCTGGTATGTTTTTTTTCTTTATAAACTGTCAGAGAACATATGAGCCTGACGTTTAGTTTCGACCCGTAAAGAAATGGAATTGTTTATTCTATGCATTTGCCTATAATGTGACAGTTAAGATTCGAGCATTAAATAAGTGAGTGAGACACTTTGTAACAGTCACTTGTTTCTGAACAAAATCGAATCTTGGTTTGTTACATTACAGGCGTATGCTCCGGTGAGAGAGCATCTTTAACAGCCAGATTCAAATCATTGGCTTGAAAATACCCACAACACCAGTGTTATGGGTATTTTCAAGCCAATGATTTGGATCTCTACAAGTTTTTAACCTATAACGAGCGCAAAAAAAAAAAAAAAACATCTATCTTGTTCGTTTTTTTTCCGCTCGGTACCGTTATAGCTTCAGTTTATCCGTGATCATGGCGCTTGCAACCGCACCGAAATATCGGGAACTCATAACAAATAGTAAACATGGAAAATATCCCGTTTCCAGTGTTAATGATAGGTCTCGCTTATTAGGTAAAAAAAAAAAACTTTTGAATCTGAACAGTATTTATGTATAATGCTGCTCTAAACTTAAAGATAGCTTGATTGGACGATTTACCGTGACTAGTGATTACTGTTAGTTTTAACATAAACATACATTTATTTGATATACATGTTAGTTTTGTTATAAAATGTGTAAATTGTATCTTTTTGTTTCCTAGGCCAAGAAACTATTAGTTTGGTTAGATCTCAAGGTGGATTACAAGGATTTTTTATTTATACCTGCACTTTTTCCTATACTCAAATATATCAACCAAATTGGAAATAATTGTTTTACTGGCAAATAAACGGATAACTAATGAAAATAATGAGACCAAGAAATAAAAATTGGCTTCTACATAAGTTAATCCAAGTCGTTGTTTTTAGTCCAAACCTAAATTACAAGAAAATAACAGAAACACAAATTAAATGCATAACTTTTCTAAAAATTCATTTTAATTACTTAGCCTTAAAACACACAAAAACTCCGCTTAGAAACAAAATAGATGCATTCGCACAAAATTACATGGCATTACATATGCTGTGTTATCGCCCATATTACACCCGGCGCATACAAAAACCAGCTCATTTACGTAAACGCAATTAGCAGTTACTGCGGTAGCCCGCAACGCGATGTGTTTTTGTTTTCTAGCTTCACAAACTTGGCTCAGGCACGTTTTAAATGAAATTAGAATTAGCTGCCACAAAAAGTCGAGCATGAGACGCGTTTTTGTGAATATTTTGAAAGAGATTACTGGTTTTTGGAAACCCGGAGCTTTGAGCTTAAATATAGTTTAATGGGAATATGCTCATAAGTGTCCGGTGTGATCTCCATTATATTTTGATTTCCTGCATTGAAGGTGTTTTTCCGCATCGTAGTTGCATTTAACACAATTGTTCGCACCAATTTTTTATGGAGTC
The DNA here is from genome assembly GCA_963082945.1 of Cerastis leucographa. Taxonomy (NCBI): domain Eukaryota; kingdom Metazoa; phylum Arthropoda; class Insecta; order Lepidoptera; family Noctuidae; genus Cerastis; species Cerastis leucographa. Next base: position 3,386,253 of record OY720361.1, read on the forward strand.
CTCAGACAAAGCCGTATTCTCAACAAATGCGCCAATCAAGTTATTTAAGGTGTAAGCGATATAGTATAGACCGCGGTATTAAAACTTTCTTACGTTTTTTTTTGTAATTTGCCGGTCAGTGGCTGTATGTTGAACAAACTTATGATTGATAATACGTATGTATTAACAGAATTATAATAATTCAATTTAATTAACCTCAACACTAAACTAAGCCAAGCCAAGCCATGAAAAACTAAAATAAACAATTCTATTATACTACTTCATTCTAAAAAACAGACCAAGCGTTTACAAACACCATTTCCCGACTCCCAATGGACGACCCGAATTCTGTCGCTTAAAGAGATTGGGGCGACACAAATGGAGTCTTTCGGAATATCCATGAGTTTTTGCGGAAAAACACTTAATAGGCCTAAGGGATATTTATTCTAAAAACGTCTCGAGGTAATCTCTCAAATAGCTTTATTATTTATTGTTTTTGCTTTTTTTTTCAACTGATGGGACTTTGCAAAAAGAGTAAAGTGATCGCAGCATGTTGTCATGCGTCATGTTCGTGAACGGGCGCTGTCAGTTGTGACTGGTCATCTCTTAGCTGCCACGGTTTATTTTAATTAAGTACTTTATATTTTTTTTTTCTGATTTAATCTTTTACTCTGGACGCTCTTACCTTGCCCGTATTTCTACATCGTTCTGACATATATTATTTGTAATTCTTAACATGAAAAACATAATGATGTAACCAAGATTTTGTAACATATTTCGATTTAAAAAAGTATCTATGGAGTTTCTTGCTCATTCTTCTCCACAGAGATCCACGCTTTGGAATGGGCAACTACAGTACTTTCACAAATTATTTTGCCTTGTGACTGGGACTGTAGCTCCGCGTTTTTTTTTCTTTTTTTTTTCTTTCGAAAGTGCCTGTAATGATCTTATTGAAATAAATGAATCTTTGAATTTGAGTTTGTAGCATTACCATGAGTTTTGTCTACGGATGAATTGACATAATGACAGATAGACAATGAGAATGTGTCAGTTTGTCGATTCTTCCGTCGCATAGCCGTCATTTCTAAGGCGGTCATGCTACGCGTGCAGCAGTCGATTACGACCATTAGACCACCGAGACAGTCCTACACCCTCATGGGCACAAGACATGAATTAATAAGATGGAATTCAAAAATATTTTTTCACACCACCTGCTCGATAATGTCAAATTATATGTCATGCAAACCTAACCTAAAGTAAGTCATTAACGACCTGAGGTCTAGCAGGGCAATAATATTGTACTGAATTTCATTATGACCCGCTGGTCAATAATGTGATTTGAATTTGGAACATAAATCGCATACGAATATTCACGCATTCACCATCATTATCTGCTCAAAAAAATTAATTGTTCAAAAATCGAACTGGCCACCACGAGATAGAATATAATTAAAAGAAAAATAGAACACAAATTAAAAAGAGGCGCGAATACTGAAAATTGCTTTGCTTTGTTCATTGTTATTTTTTGTTACAAATTACTTAAAATATTGCAAATTCTCACAAAAATGTTGAGTGACGATAGTGATTTGACTCCGGAATACTTGATTCTAGTACTACTGCTTCTATTCTCTCGTAGATGGTGTGAAAAGTAGAGTATTCACCTCGGGGATAAAGGTGCCTTCGTCTTGGGCGAACTTGATTCCCACGCTGCACTCAGGATTCTTGTCTTAACTCCCTCGCTTTGCTCGGGAGTTAACTCTAAACTCCCTCGCTCCGCTCGGGAGTTAACGCTAGAATCCTTTGTTTAGCTCGGGATTCAATACGGCGCCCGCTACATAAGACACTACTTTATCCCCTTGGTGCATAATCTACTATTATAATTGCGCTCGTTATTATGTTCTTTTTACGAAGTCTTAAAGGCACAGATCTAATACATCACTTTGTTTTTTATTTTCAAAAATAGTTTTAAAAAATAGGTTTTAGTCTTTACATAAAACATCAAGGTCTGAAGAAGCGCAACGAAATCGAAACTTTAAGAAAATAATTGTTGATTTCATTTTAATAACATTATGTCAGAATATATTTTAGTTTTCACACATTGTTTTAACCAAACTTATTGGAAGTACACAAAAACACTACATGAGCGATACTTAGTCAATAGACAATATTTAGAAACCTCTTTCGAAGCCTCAATTTTAATAACATTAATAAAACTGCATTATGGTAAACAATATTCTTAAAGCATATTATGTAAAATTTGTCACTAATTAAAAACTAATTGTAGCTAAACACCTCTATCAAATCTCAAAATTATTTATTTACAATGATAATAATATTTGATAATAGATCAGGCTCAAAAATCGTTACGATATACCCAAATAGACAAAAAAGCATAACTTTCTTCAAATCATTTAATTTAATTAATCATTAAATTTCCTTAAATAATTTAATTTATCATTAATTTCCTTTTAAATCATTAAATTTTTAACTGACTTCTAAAAATGGTTATGTATTCGATTAGCATCTTTTCTTCATGTATTTACACTGATTTCTCCGTTATTACTGGTCTGATTTGCGCGGTGGTCCCATATTAATTTTATTAACTTTGCTTTGGTACTTTAACGAGTTCATCATCTGCCTTTTCCCAAACTATGTTGGGGTATCTCCCAGTCAAACAGGATGCAACTGAGTACCAGTATTTTACATGAAGCGACTGCCTATCTGACCTCCACAACCCAGTAACTGGGTAATACGATACCCCTTGGTAAGACTGGATGTCAGGCTTTCGGCTTCTGACTACTCGTAACGACTGTCAAAGATCTATAATTGACAGCCGGGACCAACGGCTTAACGTGCTTTCCGAGGCACGGATACGGTACTTTACGAGTTGTTCTCCATGATATGCGTTACTTCTACGTCCTTGTGGATGATGTGCTAATAACTTTTAGTTACAATGTAAAATTGATACCTACTTGACAAGAATTTATGTGAGATACCACAACAAAAAATAAAAACTTTCGGAAGTCTGTGACTTTTATTTATTTCATTGACTCTTACCACCGACTTCCGAAAATAAAGTTTATTTCCCGTTTTAGTGGAAGTCGGTTATTTTTTTTGCAAAAAAATATATCAAAAAAAAAGTTACGATTTTACGCTTTAGGTAACTTCCAATCTGCTTTACGACCGTTTTCAGTTAGCAGCAACACTAAAATACATATACATGAATGCCTAAATATTATTGGACTTGCGAATTTAAACTCTCATTGGAGTGCCAAGCGTTGAAAATGAAATAGTGCGGTTTTATTTAGAGTTTGTGAAAGCGGCGACACTTTGGATATGAGATTCCGACAAGAAGACGATATGACTTCTCAGTTCTTCTCCATAGAGATCTTGGCAACGACGTAACACCGTTTAACTTCACATTTTTTTAAATAAATTTGACAATTCAAGAGTCTATTTGAAATAAATGCATTGAGTTTTAGTAATTCGATTAATGAGCCCAAAAAACACAGAATTTATTTAAAACCTGCCGTCATCTTGTTTCCTCCTGCCGACCGCTCTCTAGTTCCGTCCCTCGCAAGTAATGGGGCATGAGGATCGAAGCTCTAAGAAGAATGGACCTTCCTGCGCCGGGTAGAAGGTTGATGGAGTTAGTATGTACCTACCTGCAGGCAGGTTGCGCAACTCTAGAACTACGAAGCCGGCTCTGTGAATAAAAAAATAATAATATTAAATAGTATCACGCCACATGAACTTCATGATTTTTGAGCTTGATCACGATGAGAGAGGGGGATAATGTGACAAACACGTATATTTTTTTTTAAACCTGAAATACGTTTTTTTTTTATTAAAACAGTTTCTACAATTATCTGATCTCTTAAAAAATACACGTGATGCTGGGAGGGGGGGAGAAGGGGTAGCCAAAAACCTCACGAAGGGTAGGTGGGGCTATAAAAGTGGTAAAATACCTCACTTAATGGCCCCTAAACTGCAGTGCTGCACGATTTCCCCGGCCAAACAAATATCAACATAGTGCCTCTTAAAGAATGTCTAAAATAATTATACTTCAACCGCGTATATCTGCTTTGATATTCTAGTGAACTGACTAATGGAAGTTATTTTATTCACAACTGTATCTGTAACTCGCCAAGGTTGATATTTGTGTGTCAATGAAATCCGCTGGTCCAGCCTTTAAACTACTCCTTACCTATAAGGCCCCGAAGACTCCTTCAAAAACGGCGCAGTGACTGTAGGGTCATCTAACGCTTCGACTCTCGCATCCACCCCCATCTGGTACTGCTTAGGCCCCTTGAGTTCCACGACGATGTTACAAGGGGACCTGGCGTCGGGTACTGTGATGATGAACTTCGGGTTGTTAGGGTAGGTCGCGCGATGGTTCTCGCACCCCCCGGCTGTACGCGCCGTCCATTCTCCTTTTAGCTGTAACGAGGTTTTATGTGAGGTTTTGGAAGTTTGGTGGGTTTTTAAACCCCGACCAAAAAAGAGGGGTGTTATAAGTTTGAACACCAAGAAAAATTAAAAAAATGGGGAGAGGCCTATGCAGGAGTGGGACAGTCAAGCCTAAGACAAAATAATATACACACAAAAAGTTTTTTTTTTACCTTTGCCCCACGCTTGGAATTTTTCCAATATCGTGGGTGCGTTTACAAACATCTAAACTCGCATACACAAACAGCCAGACCCGGAAGAATTTTTTCCGAGCGGGGATCGAAACCGCGACACGCGAGGCAGCAGCCAATTGCTTAGCCAATACGCCAACCGTGCTGGCAAAATAAAATTCGTTCGTGTTTATTTTTTGCTATCTTTGATTTGGATGCTACTCCAGAACTTATACACACTCATTCATACATACATAAACTCAAGCCTTTTTGCCATGGGAGTAGACAGAAACAACAGAAAACAGAACGGTACATAGGTACTCCTTTTACCTCGTTCATACATCAGGCCCCCTATTCACAAACGCTCTGATTCGATTTCGATTCGATAAGTCGTATGTCTATCTTGTTTTGGCATTACGAAACCGAGCGAGATAGACATATGACTTTCCGAATCGAAATCGAATCCGAGCGTTTGTGAATAGGGGGCTGGTCATACAAAAATATTTAAAAAAAAAACTCCACTTACTGTTTTCTTATACGGATACGGCTCGAGCTTACTCAACGTGAAGGGACACGTTGCATACGCCCTTAACGTGTAGAATATTGTCTTACTCTTCTCATACTGCGACACGACCAACGTGTACCTATCCGCGCTCCCTTCTCCTATTAACAGCTCACATAAGTAGTGCGGACTGTTGATCCTAATTCCGTCTTTATAAGGTTCGGGATCGTCTGAAAATAATTTTTGATGTTAGTTACTGTTAGCCTGTGTCATCCCATTGCTGGGCAAAGCCCTCTCCCCATGACTTCCAAATCCTTCGAACCAGGGCCAATGTGGGCCACTGGTCGTTAGTTCTGTCCAGCTCGTCCCGCCATCTCCTGCGAGGTCTACCGCGTCGCCTTCTGGCTGTGTCAGGGCTCCACATCGTGGCTATTTGGCCTACAGCTCGTCGGGCATACGGCAGATATGGCCAGCCCAGTCCCACTTCAGCTTAGCGGCTTTTTGAGCAACGTCAGGCGCAGTGTGGTGTTGCGTACATGGTTTGACGCCTAGAAAGCTGCGCTCCATGGCACGTTCGTAGATATTGAGAATACACTTTTGATTTTTTGTCAAAGACCAAGTCTGGGATCCATAGGTCAAAATGGGAAGAATGCACATGTCCATTCCAGGCATTGAGGACATTATCACTACATAGTATAAAAAATTAAATTAAAAATTTAAAAAACCCCCGACACAAAAAACCTCTAAAAAACCAAAAATAATCCAAGCGTCTTAGCGTCGGGGGTCCGCTTTGTTATGTGCTTGTACTTAGCGGTCCCTTTAGTCGTTTTGGTCGGGGGTTAAAAACAAAGTCGCTTTTTCTGTCCCTATATCCCTATGTATGCTTAAATCTTTAAAACTACGCAACGGATTTTGATGCGGTTTTTTTAATAGATAGAGTGATTGAAGAGGAAGGTTTATATGAGGCAAAAAGCGTGGAAAAAAGAAAGTAGTGGTAGGGTGGAATACGCATGTAGGTGAGGCTTACAGGGACGCTAGGCAGAAGTTTCGACTTTGGGAAGACCTTGGAAAGCCTTCTGCTGGTCCCACATTTTGTGCTATGAGGGAAGCCAAGAGAATGTTTAAGTCTCGCTTGAAATGGTGCCAAAATAATGAAGACCAAATAAAAATGGATATTTTGGCTTCAGAACATTCAAGCAATGATTTTCGCTCGTTTTGGAAACACACAAATAAGTTGAGTAGTAGGCCTGGCCTCCCTGTGTCTGTCAATGGTGAGAGTGATCCCGTTGGCATTGCTGACCTCTTTAAGGAACATTTTCGAATAAAGTCACCACTGGGTCCCTGCGTTTCCGAGCCTGATGTTGCTGACCATGGTGACCTTGGAACGAGATTCACTGCCAAGGACGTTAAACATGTTGTTAACAGTATGTCAAGAGGCAAGTCTCCGGGTCACGATGGTCTCAGCATCGAGCACCTCAAGTTCGCGGGCCCTCATTTACCAAGAGTGTTAGCAATGTTTTACAACTTTTGTGTGAGTCATGCGTATTTACCTTGCCATATGACTAAAACTATTGTAGTGCCCATTATTAAAAATAAAACGGGTGATATCGCTGATCTAAAGAACTACAGGCCCATTTCTCTGGCCACAGTGATTGCGAAAGTGCTTGACAGCCTGCTAAACAGACAACTTAATAACTTTGTTCAGCTGCACGACAATCAGTTCGGATTTCGATCCGGACTATCTACCGAGAGTGCCATCTTGTGTCTGAAGTGGGCTGTGAGGTACTACTCGGATAGGAAAACTCCTACATATGCTTGCTTCCTCGACCTTTCCAAAGCTTTTGATCTGGTCTCATACGGTATCCTCTGGAGGAAGTTAGAGGAAGCTGGAGTTCCTCCGGAGTTGATAAACACTTTTAAATGCTGGTATGGGGGCCAGATCAACCAGGTACGCTGGGCCGGGGCTTTTTCAGAGCCTTATAGGTTGGAGTGTGGGGTGAGGCAGGGGGGGTTGACTTCACCCACACTCTTCAATCTCTACATCAATGGTCTGATTGAGGTGCTCAGCAGAGAGCGCGCCGGCTGTTACATTGACGGAGTATGTGTAAACAACATTAGTTACGCCGATGATATGGCGCTGCTGAGCGCCTCGGTTTGTGGTCTTAGGAGATTGCTGACCATCTGTGAAGACTATGCACTACGTCATGGATTGGTCTACAACGTCACTAAAAGTGAAGTCATTGTCTTTGGTGTCAGTGGTCGATGTCCGGATCCTATCCCTCCGGTTAAGTTGAACGGAATATCGCTTGTAAGGGTACATAAAGTGAAGTACTTGGGACATCTTTTGACCGCTGACCTCAGAGACGATGATGATATTGAAAGAGAAAGGAGGGCGCTGTCGGTGAGAGCTAATATGATCGCTCGCAGGTTTGCGCGTTGTTCTGCCGCTGTAAAAAGAACCTTGTTTCGTGCTTATTGCACCTCATTTTACACGTGCAGCCTGTGGGTAGATTACACTCAAAAATCGTACAGCGCCCTTCGTGTTCAATATAATAATGCGTTCCGGGTATTGATGGGGCTGTTCCGCTTTTGTAGCGCATCAGGGATGTTTGCTGATGCTCGTGTCAATTGTTTCTATACCACGATGCGAAAAAGATGCGCTTCCCTGGTGCGCCGGGTGCGGGCCAGCCCTAACATTATACTGCAGTGTATTGCGAGCAGACTGGACTGTTTGTGTGTGAATCGTTGCTGCAAGCTTTCTACATCGCTGTTGAGCTTGTAGCAGGGATTCTCATATCTACAAGGCAGTGTAGGTTAAGTATGTAGGTTAAGTGTACTAACATAGTTGTTAAGAAACATTGTTACTTACTTACTAACTTAATCTGAGTCTTGTTACTTGTTGTTTAAATATAAATAAATAAATATGTATAATCTATATATATAAAAATCAATTGCTGTTCGTTAGTCTCGCTAAAACTCGAGAACGGCTGGGCCGATTTAGCTGATTAAGGTTTTAAAATGTTTGTCGTAGTCCAGGGAAGGTTTAAAAGGTGAAAAAGGTAGGGTAGGTAAGGGTAGGTAGGTAGGTAGGTAGGGTAGGGTAGGTAGAGTATGTAGGGTAGGTAGGTAGGGTAGGGTATGGTAGGTAGGTAGTTAGGGTAGGTAAAAAGTGCATTGCAACGCATGCCGGGGACAGCTAGTAACTATATATTTTATACCCGTGCGAAGCCAGAGCGGGCCGCTATGTTTTTATATACAACGTTCACAGTTTTTCTGTAGTGTATTTAGTATCAGCATTGCACCCGTGCGAAGCCGGGGCGGGTAGCTAGTTACGTATAAAGCACAACACACACAGGGAGCGGACGCGGGACGGGCGAGGAAGTAAAGCGTCTATTTCATATTATATGGACGACATCACAGAGAGAACGTGTCACCCCGCGCCAGTCCCGCGCACGCTCTCTGTGCAACACCGGAATTATTAGGTTATTCCTAATAATTCCAAGAAACAATAGATGTCTCTATTGTCCTAGATCATCATCTGATCTGATTATTGTCCTAGATATTTTGGAATATTGCCTTGCGTCAAGGGGGCGTTCAAGAATTACGTAACGCAATTTGTGGGAAGGGGGGGTCTTGTAAAACGTTACGATGCGTTACGTAACACTTGAAGGTTCTCAAGGCTCAACCTTGACGAAACACGTCGGATCGCATGAAGCGTGCCTAAAGTGGTGATAAGACACTTGGATCATTCTAGAATACTCACAAGGATAATAGACTCTTCTTCCATTCTTGTAGACTAACAGCGTGATATACTCCTTGTTGTCTCTAAAGTCGTCGATCTGCGTGATGTGTCTTGTCAGCAGTAACCACACGGCGCCTCTGCCTTGTACGTGTAGAGAGAACTGAGGGTTTTCACCAATGTTGTACGCGTCTTTAGCTGGGCCTGTACCTGCGTCCCATTTTCTGGAAAGATCGATAGGTTACATTAGTGGTAAGATATGCTTAAGTTGGTTACTAATCTTCAAAGAAAGTTAGGCTAAAATAGTTTAAGGAAAGCAAACAACATAATCAAGCCATAATAGATTGAAAATGTATTAGTGACAGAGTAGAACTTCATATACAGGGTGTAACGGAAAGGGTATATACATCCTTAAGGGTGTGCTACAGACCATCAAACTGAACATGTTTCTCATTATAAAACATGTTTTTCAGCAAAAAAAATATCTGCTGCCCCATAGAAAATTACAATACCTATTCGACCCAAATGTATAGGCAGCAGATATTTTTTTTTGCTGCAATTTTTTTTTTGTGTTGAGACACATGTTCTGTTTGATGGTCTGTAGCACACCCTTAAGGATGTATATACCCTTTCCGTTACACCCTGTATAATATATCCTTTTCATAAATGAAGCAAAGAAAAAAATGCTAATGCTGTAAAATAGGAAAAAAGTTAAACCTTAGCAGAACCAAATCTATATTGAAGTACAGTAAGTTTAATATACCTAATAAACCTAATTTGAAATGTAACACATTAATTTATCACTCAAACTTACTGGTGAATACAATACGTAAATTGAAACATCTCCGGATTCCAATTCAAGTAGAAGACATCAAAGAAGTTCAGTATACTGGCGTAGTCTATCCAGAATACGCCGTTGTCGTACTGCGCCGCGCTGTCGGGGTCGTAGTTTAGTAGCGCGCGTAGTGTTGGCGTCCAATGCTCCAGGTCTAACTCCGAGTAGTTGCCGCGCCAACGTAGATGGGACCAGGGGTTCTTAAGTTTTAGTAGTCTTACACCCTGAAAGCAGATAGATTTTTAGTGAGTTAAGAAGCACATATGCATAGTCCTCATGTGAGGTGTTTCCAAACCTTAAAGAGACTATGACCTTTGGTTTTGGCTGTTCTCAGAGTAGTCAAGTACGAAACACGTCACATCTAGTTTAAAAAAGACGACCTTTAAAAGTGGTTTTAAAAATCTATGTATAAAATAGACATCATTTATAAAGCGACAGTGTCAGCAATGTTTATCCAAGACCATCAAATACTCGTCGTGGGTATACGAGTAAGGAAGACCAAAGAAACGATGAACGACTGTGTGAAGGATGATATGGCAAGAAGGTGTCTGATGAGATGACGAGTAATAGAGAAGTATGGAAGTAGAAGACATGCTGCGCCGACCCCAAATAAATTGGAATAACGGTGGGAAAGATGATGATGGGCCGCGAATCGAAAGCTAAGTTGATCGATTGTTCTACTTACATTAGCGAGTTTGACGTCTAGGACGGCGTATGCATGCGTCGCCACAAGCCCCGTGCGTTCCGCCTCTGCGTCAGACAGCGGGCCTGTAGCCACTGTCACTAGAACATCTCCCTTCTCCAGCCTGATTCTTATCTTTTCGTATAGTGAGTCTGCGTTGAAATCTGCTTCTCCGTTGCGTATGGCTGAACGTTCGGGTATCCAACCGGTTAGGGCGTGGAGATCTATGTTCTGAGAATGAATTAGTGATATTATTTGTAATTTTTGTTTTGAACATTCTGTGAAGACGCATAAGGGTCAGGCCTGGCATTAAACTTATGCCAGGGCTGCGGGATTGTTCGAAAGATATACCGTGGCCCTAGAACACAAAGGGCTAAGAAGGAACATGGATGGATTTTAGTCAGTACAAGTCTGATACTCCCTTCCACTCCGCCTAGAGCAGGAGGGGTCATTTGATGACTTCCCATCCGAAAATGAAAAAACGGGTGAGGTTAAACCTAACCCGTTTTTTCTTAACTAAAAACAAAATCTGATGTAAGTAAATCGATGTAACATATCGAATTACTTACGAGTACATCAGATTTTATCTTCACAAGAAAATTAGTATTAATTATAAGAACAGCCGGCCTAGCATGACCGCCGTAGAAACGAGCTATGTCTACGGAAGAATCGACAATTTGACAGATATTTCTATCGTCCCAAGCATGGCGATATTAAGAATGTAGAAAAGAAATGTTTCTTTTCTTCAGTCGACACAAGTCTACAACGTCGAGCATGACGACCATATTTTCTCTTCTTTTGACATTTGGGGGTAGAAACATTACTTCTGACAAATGTCAAGCTACTCTTAATAAAAACTAAATATGAGAAATACGTTTCGTGGTTGCGTTGAGTTACGTTCAAAAGGTTGAAATGTTATGTAAAATATTTAGGTTTAATTTCGCGAAAAAGATCCAGGCCTGGATGCAGGATGCAGCAACACCATCCCGCCCACGAAAAATGAAAAACTCGTGCAATTGGCAACTTTTTTTTGTTAACTAAACGTAACCTTTTAACTTTCCATAGCAACGTCCCCGTTGCTATGGAAAGAATTTCTGTCTATGTCTTCGTAGAAACGCGAGTCGACGGTGCGCGCCATGCTCGGGCAGAAGAAATGACAAGTTGTAAAGAAAAGATTTCTTGTCGTTTCTTGGTAGAATAGAGATAGAACGGTCATGCTAGGGGGGCAGGTAGTGTACTAAAAAAATTTTGTTAGATAAAGTACACAATATTAAAATGCATCTTATTGGTTCTTCATTTTACAAGGCTTTTTAGTTTCGGGGAAACCTAAGCACACAAAATCGCGATACAATAAAACGCAAATCCTTTAAAATACTGTCAATTACTTGGCAGTAAAGGTGCAACTAGGTTGCGGTCGATCGATGACACTGACCATTCAAATCAGTTTGCTGTGGTATATTCGACCTTGTATTACCCTCCTAAGGTTGAATGTCAATTACATAGTTAACCCTAGTTAGTAGGAGTACCGGTAACTATCATTCCAAGCGATACAACCATTAATTAATTTATTGGCCATTTTGTTTCACGAAATGGGTCATATGTCTTATATATCCATCTATATATATAAAAGAAAGTCGTGTTAGTTACTTCACTTATAACTCAAGAACGGCTGAACCGATTTAGCTGAAAATTGGCAGGGAGGTAGTTTAGAGCCAGGAGAAGGACATAGGATACGGTAGGGTAGGGTAGGTAGGTAGGGTAGGGTAGGGTAGGTAGGTAGGGTAGGGTAGGTAGGTAGGGTAGGTAGGTAGGGTAGGGTAGGTAGGTAGGGTAGGGTAGGTAGGTAGGGTAGGTAGGTAGGGTAGGGTAGGTAGGTAGGGTAGGGTAGGTAGGTAGGTAGGGTAGGGTAGGTAGGTAGGGTAGGGTAGGTAGGTAGGGTAGGGTAGGTAGGTAGGTAGGTAGGGTAGGGTAGGGTAGGTAGGTAGGGTAGGGTAGGTAGGTAGGGTAGGTAGGTAGTAAGGGTAGGGTAGGGTAGGGTAGGGTAGGGTAGAGTAGGTAGGTAGGGTAGGGTAGAGTAGGTAGGTAGGTAGCGTAGGGTAGGGTAGGTAGGATAGGGTAGGTAGGTCGGATAGGGTAGGTGGGTAGTAAAAAGTGCATTGCAACGCATGCTGGGTACAGCTAGTATATATATAAAAGAAAGTCGTGTTAGTTACTTCACTTATAACTCAAGAACGGCTGAACCGATTTAGCTGAAAATTGGCAGGGAGGTAGTTTAGAGCCAGGAGAAGGACATAGGATACGGTAGGGTAGGGTAGGGTAGGTAGGTAGGATAGGGTAGGTAGGTAGGGTAGGGTAGGTAGGTAGGGTAGGGTAGGTAGGTAGGGTAGGGTAGGTAGGTAGGGTAGGGTAGGTTAGGTAGGGTAGGGTAGGTAGGTAGGGTAGGGTAGGGTAGGTAGGTAGGGTAGGTAGGTAGGTAGGGTAGGTAGGTAGGGTAGGGTAGGTAGGTAGGTAGGGTAGGGTAGGTAGGTAGGGTAGGGTAGGTAGGTAGGGTAGGTAGGTAGGGTAGGGTAGGGTAGGTAGGTAGGGTAGGGTAGGTAGGTAGTAAGGGTAGGGTAGGGTAGGGTAGAGTAGGTAGGTAGGGTAGGGTAGAGTAGGTAGGTAGGTAGCGTCGGGTAGGGTAGGTAGGATAGGGTAGGTAGGTCGGATAGGGTAGGTGGGTAGTAAAAAGTGCATTGCAACGCATGCTGGGTACAGCTAGTTTATATTAAAATATAATAAAGCTGAAGAGTTTGTTTCTTTGGTTGAACGCGCTAATCTCAGGAACTACTGGATCGATTCAAAAAAATCTTTTAGTGTTGGATAGCCCATTAATCGAGGAAGGCTTTAGGCTATATAACATCACGCTGCGACCAATAAGAGCAAAGCATCAAAGAAAAATAAAATTGCTAACACGGGGAGAACAGTCGCTTGGCTAATGTGTTGAAGACGAAGTTACGCGGGGCAGCTAGTAACAAAATAAACTCACACTGTTGGAGCCAGGAAAGTCATATCCCCCCATTACTTTCATATACGCCTTCTCTAACAAGGAGACCCAGAACTCGTTCTTGTTGCTGGAGTAAGAACACAGCAGTCGGCCGTGTTTACTGTACGGTAGTCTATCGTCTATTATCACCTGAAAACGAAAGAGGTTTTATTATTTTTTGGACTTTGTTTTGTGAGCCATTGGTACAGTTTGCAATCGTTATGGAAAATCAAGCTATGTAAAGAGTATAAATAGATTAAAGCGATAAGACCGCCATTGTAACGATAAAATTAGCAGTTTTGTAAACCCGTTATGTTTCATTTTTGGTGTACAATAAAGATTAAATTCAGTGCTGACTGAGTTCTGTTTGCCGTCTCATTTTACATCATACTTATGTTTTGGAGGAGCTCGGGGCAAAATAATAACAGCCGCTAGGATCAATATACTACCCAGTACTAATTGCGTTGCTTAGGTCAGATAGGTAGTCGATCCATGTAAAATACTGGTATTCACCTGCATCCGGTCAGACTGGAAGCTGAAACCAACATAGTTGGTGAAACGGTAGGCAGAATGTTTTGTTAGTGGCCGCGAAAAAATATAAAAAGGCAACATTGCTCTTTTTTTTTAAATTATAAATAGGCTCGACCACTATCTCACCTAATGGTAAGCGATGATGTGGTCGAAGGTGAAGCACGCTTGCCTAGAAGAAACCTATTCACTCTTGACTTGAAGACCCCCAGATTGTAGCTATCGGGAAACACAGACTCCGGCAGGGAATTCCACTCCTTAGCGGTACGCATAATAAAAGCTCCATACATTTTGGGTATTATCTTTTGAACCTAAGCTTACCTTTCTTCTCACGCCATTCAGATGTAATTTGACCATGTATTTGCCGAACGGGTTGTAGACTGGCGACTTGCTCTTATTCTTAGGATATATAATAGAGGTTATGATCTTCTTGTTAAATCGCTTCTCGTATAGCGCACTTACTGCTAATGATGCTACGAAAGAGCAGTCTGAGACTATCTGAAAGTTAATAATTTTGATTGTCACTCCATGTGTATAAGAGTAGAGGAAGACTAAAGAAACGATGGATGGACTGAGTGGGGGATGATATGGGAGCGTTTAAGTATTACGTAACGAGTTGGGGGGCAGGGGGGTCTTCTGCAACGTTACGATGCGTTACAGGGGAGGGACGAGGGGGGTTTGAACTACGCGTTACGTAACTTTTTTTTAACCCTTTAGAATGGTCGCGTAGAGATTTTTTTTCTCACCCATTTTTGAAAACTTTTTTTTTTCTCAAAATTTCAAATAGAATAACCACTTAAAATTTACACAACAATATTTCTTGCCTTCTTTACAGGATAGTGCATATTTTTTTATATAGTATAGTAAAACACGCCACATAATTGTGACTTTCAGGTAAAAATGGTCACATGGCGGTGGTTACGTAACGTTTTACTAGGGGGCAGGGGGGGGTACAGAAAAACATTACGGCGCGTTACATTGTGGAGGGGGGCTCAAAAAACTCCAAAAATTGCGTTACGTAATACTTGAACGCTTCCATATGACAAGAAAGGAGGTGTCTGATGAGATGACGAGTAATGAGAGAAGTATGAAAGAAGAAGACATGCTGCGCCGACACCAAATAAATTGGGACAAGGACAAGGGGATGATAATGAACTCACTCCTTGTAAAATACTGGTATTCAGCTTTATCCGGTGAGATAACAAACCAACCTTAACATAGTTAGGAAAAGGCTACGCAGTTTATGAAGTCAAAGGTTTGACAACTAAATCTTGTATTTGCACGCTGATATGTATTAAATACGAAAAAAATCTTTTTATTCAAACCAATAATTCATATTTAAAGCTAAGAAAATGCGAAAAAAAAAATAACAACTTTTCTGATATGTATTTGCATTTCGATGGGGCACTAGCCTCTAACTGTGACTAGACGAGTGATGGATGTAAATGTTGATGGATGGAGAGGGAGAGGAAGACCAAGATGGATGGATGGTGTAAGAATGAAAGAGAAAGGAGAAAATGATGCCGAGACGTCTGATAAGGGAGAATGGAAGAATAAAACGTGTTGCGCCGACCCCAAGTAGAATGACGAAATTAAAGATGGATGGATGATGTTAGAAATGATATGAAAGAGAAAGAAATAAATGATGCCGAGACGTCTGATAGTAGTAGTATAGAATGGAAGAATAAAACGTGTTGCGCCGACCCCAAGTAGAATGGGACCAGGGCAGACAGATGACGAGTAGCTCTAAGCTCTAGCTGTAAAATTCGAACTGCATCGTCGCTTACCATCACTGCATCAGGTAAACAAAAGGCAAAGCATAGCCTTTTCAAAAACCAAAACTTATTTCAAAAATGAAGATCAGCACTTTATGAACGTAAAACCCGTCAAAAACAAAGGGCAGGCCTTCGCTAATATGTGGCTTGCTTATCCTAATTTCGATTACCGCATGTAATAAATATGGTATAGCTTACAGAGAGTGTTATTATTAGAGAGTTAAAAAGAAATAAAAAACCGGCCAAGTGCGAGTTGGACTACCGCACGAAGGGTTCCGTACCATTATTTATAATCTATAGAAATTTCAACTGGCTACGTATTACGGTGCATGAGATACAGCCTGGTTACAGACAGACAGACGGACGGACGGAAGGACGGACAGCGAAGTCTCAGTAATAGGGTCCCGTTTGACCCTTTGGGTACGGAACCCTAAAAAATGGGTAAGGTCACTACTTATACAACCACTATCATCTCTTAACAGAAGTAAAAAAGATTTTTGTTTGCTTATCATTAGAACATATTTTGCACTCATTTAGACAGGGGACCTAAATGAGAAGGGGCATTGAAAATATTGCTATTTTAACAAGTTTTGTGAACTGCAAAGAATTGTAATGTAATCTATCAAGTACTTAATATACTTACAGTTTGCTTTATACTAAAACAGTCAACATGATCTCCAACAATCATCTTTGGGTCTGTACTGATCTCATGCGGCCTCGCCCAGGCATCAAACTCCTTTGCTTGCTTAGAAGAGAGCTTCAGCTCACTAGCTCTGTCCTCAAAAGGTATAGCATACTGGAACCGCTCTGATAAATCCACATCCATAAATGGGAGGAAGCAATTGTTATTTATATTAGATGTTGTGCGTAATACTTCCTTCTCTTCTTCAGAATATGTGGCTTGCTTTCCGCTAACTTTTAAATGGATGCTTTGATCTCTTTGCAATACGGGTCTGACTTGTGATGCGGCTAAAAAGAAAATTGAGGATATTCAAATTATAAATTTCTATTTATTTATTTAACAATTTATGTACACACTTAATACAGAGAAAAAGAAAGGAACAGAAAATAGGTACAAAGGTAATGCTTATTTCTAAATAAATCTCTTCCAGCATACCTGCGAAAGGAGATATTAAAAAAAAAGAGATGCAGACATAGTGTGTAAAAGAAAAAGAGAGAATTGAATACATAAAACATAAAGCAAATAACTATTTAAAATACAATATAAAAATATACTAACTTATGTATAAATACAAAACAAAATATATACCAATAAAATAAATACCTATGCAACTATGACGGAATGGAAAGATAATGTTCTTTTACTCTTCTTTTGAAAACTGCAACAGTTTGGCAGTCTCTAAATTGAATTTAAAATGTGTTTTCCTAGCCCGGGTGAAAGGAATCTTTGTTTAATTATTATTAACTGTTAATGTCTGTTAGAAATAACTGTGGAAGATAATATAATAATAAGAAAATTGAGGATATTCAAATTATAAATTTCTATTTATTTATTTAACAATTTATGTACACACTTAATACAGAGAAAAAGAAAGGAACAGAAAATAGGTACAAAGGTAATGCTTATTTCTAAATAAATCTCTTCCAGCATACCTGCGAAAGGAGATATTAAAAAAAAAGAGATGCAGACATAGTGTGTAAAAGAAAAAGAGAGAATTGAATACATAAAACATAAAGCAAATAACTATTTAAAATACAATATAAAAATATACTAACTTATGTATAAATACAAAACAAAATATATACCAATAAAATAAATACCTATGCAACTATGACGGAATGGAAAGATAATGTTCTTTTACTCTTCTTTTGAAAACTGCAACAGTTTGGCAGTCTCTAAATTAAATTTAAAATGTGTTTTCCTAGCCCGGGTGAAAGGAATCTTTGTTTAATTATTATTAACTGTTAATGTCTGTTAGAAATAACTGTGGAAGATAACAAGACAGTAATAGGTAAGACATACGCATGCATTTCCACTTTAAAAGCACAATAAAAACTGAAATAGAGATCTTCGAGAACTAAGTTTTAGCTGAAAAATTAAATTCAAAATATAATAATTTACCTGGCTTTTTTGGTTCACTAATAGAAAGGGATCCAATTCTCTTTAAACCTTTCAACTCCTCAGCCCTGTCGAGGGCCTGTTCAGCTATGCCTTTAATTTTTGCTTTTATTTCTGGATCACTTGTTCTCTGTAAAATGGTAACTTTTGTTAAGCACAAAAAACATCAGTAATTGAAATTAACAACAAAACACAAAAGGACCTAGAATTTTACCTTGCAGAACAACTGGGTTGTATAATTAATGAGCCAGAAACTCTTAAATGTGAAGAAGGACTTAACTCATCTTAGGTGAGAGCAAGAAGTAATTAACAATTTGTTGTAATTAAGACAGTCTAACGCTTTGGAGAAATCACAAAATTTAAGATTTATTTAATTAATAAATAAACAAAAATCGCATGTATGAAGGATCGTCACTTGAGAACGGCTTGACCGATTTGGCTGTATAAAAGAATAGATTTGTATGAAAGAATTTCTCCATAAGAAAATTGCAAGCACGCAAAGCCGGAGCAGGTTGGTAGTAATTAGTTGTTAGTAATTCATTTATTTGATACTTACTTTCTTCTTTTTTTTTTGTTACAGTTAAAGTTAATAAATAAAGGCCACCAGAGCCCCTCCATGCTCTGCAATAAATATACTCACAACAGAAACAGCAAATTCCACAGCCTGCGTATATAGTTGTAGTGCACTATCTTTATGATTAGCCTCATCAGCATCTAAGGCTTGTTGCATGAGGAAGTAACATTGTTGCATGGATCGCTCGCACTCTGCTTGCTGTGCTCTATCTGTTAATGAAAAAAACTTTTTAGTTTCTTTCTCAATTTATGGTATAGTCTATAGATCCTTTTTGATGAACCTTCAGATGTTGTCTCACTTCAACTCTAATAGGTTACTGCATAGTCAGCTAGTTTGGTTTCACGAAGGGTGGGTCGACAACGGACGCGGAATGTGAATGGATTCCTGGGAGAAGTCCCAGGACGCTATTGGCATTTTCTGTGATCTCTCAAAAGTCTTCGACTGCGTCGATCACAATACACTGTAAATTACACCAGTACGGAATTCGTGGACAAGCTGCTGATCTTGTTCTTTCCTATTATCAAACAGGCAGCAAAAGTAAACATGAATGGGGCGACATCCTCAGGGTCTATATTCAAGATGGGCGTTCCCCAAGGCTCAATTCTCGGCCCTTTTTTTTTATTTCTTGTTTATATTAATGATCTCCCTTATATGATGCCCAAGTTATCGTATATAATTCTATTTGCTGATGGCACTTTGCTAATTTTTAAAATTCATAGAAAAGATATTCTTTTGAAATGATTTGTAGCTAAAAATCTTTCGTAAATAGATCTATATCTTAGATATACTGACTTATGAACACTATATGCTTTTATAATAAGTTGTCAAAGTCAGTTACAGAACTCACTGATGGAAAGTTTAAAAGTTACATCAAACATGTCCTTATTAAAAAAGCATATTACAACATTAAGGACTACATTGAAGATAAAGAAGTTTGGCTCTAGTTCCTTCTGCTCATGCAACTTCCCTGGTAGCCCATAAACAACAGAAATGTGTGTGTTATTCAAATATTTTACAATAGTTTTCAAATCACTGCACCTTTCATTCATTGTTCAGAATAGTTACAGCACTGATGGGAACATTTGTGTCAATTGTTTAATTTAGTCTTCTTATAATATTTTATTTTTATCTTTGTATAGATTCTTTTTTATTTACTAATTGTGAATGCGTGGACATTGTAGGCATTGTAAATTCCTAGATGCGTAATTGCTAGATGCTTTTGTTTGCTTTATGTGTTCTTAATTTTGTAGTAAGCAACAACTTATTGTCGGGCCTGTGCTGTCCTCCCATACTTAAATACTAACACTGTAAAATAGAAATATTGTAAAACCTGATTTTAAAAGAGTAACCATAGAGTTTCCTGCTGGTTCTTCTCCATAGGACCAACCCAAAATGTGCACCTTTTGTCGATGTTTCATAAGTAGGCCTTTGTAAAATAAAATATTTTGATTTTTCTTAAAGTTATTCCTATTTCACAAAACATTGCTTCTTCAAACACAAAATTTGAAAAAAAACATTGCCTCCCAGGTTTATATGTAGAACCTTTAATAAAAGTAGTATAAAGTATTTCTTTAGTGAATAACCATACAAAAAATACTTCATTGTAATTAGTTATTTCCGCATAACTTTCTTGTAACAAAAAAGTGTTTGTTTTCTTTCAAACAATAATAAGTACTGTTAGTTGTCAAAAGCACAGTCGCAGCACTTAAAACAGATTGGACTAAAAAAAATATGATATCATCGTCATCATACAGATTAAGTTGAATGGCTACTGTGTACAGTGAACACTTAAAGGATCTATGAGTCATAGTTATGGCCTAGTAGAAGAAAAACCAAGCAATACTTATAAGTTCATATACCAGCCAAAATAAAGATAAAAAAGTATCGTACCCTGTTGTTCTGCCAAGAAAGTAGCTCTTTCTAGGTACTCCTGCACTTTGTTCCTTACTTCTTCCTGTTTTTCTGGAGGGAAACGATCTCGAACCCTGTCCAACAACCTCGCAGCTGTACGGTAGCATTCTACAGCCTTATCTATGTATCTTGCCTGATCGAATTGCACAGCTAAGGACGCAGCCTCAGTGGCGTTAACAAAGTCACTCATTTTCCCTGATTAACGCATTAGAATGCCCAAAATAGTATTACAAACAAAAATGAAATGTTTAAAATGACAATGACAATCACAGATCAACCATGCATTGTGATTAATTAATCGTTTTCCATGAAAAAATAAGACGGCAAGATTTCATTCCGACGAGTGCAACTATAACAACTGATAACAACTAAACTTTCAAGATGCTTCAAATATTAAAAAACGTTGCCCTGGAACATTCAAATTGTTAGTTGTCAATTAATCATATAAGTGACGTACAATGTTTTGTTTAGAAATAAATTCATTTAGTTTTTTGTAACAACGACCGCTATCAACCACGTAGCGATTACATTGTAATAGCCGTTAGATAAATTGTGGTTCATAATATGTAGTTTTGTAATCATTTTTAAACCACTTACAAGAAGTAAACTGTCTGTGTAGTATTATTTCAGTAAGAACTTGAAAATACAAGTATAGGGAGACCAAAGAAACGACAAAGTATGCACTGTGTGAAGAATCTTCTTCTTTTCATATCGCTGGCACGACAATTTTTAAATTTTATTAGCCCAGAACCTTGCCACTTCCACCGCGTTCTCGGTGGTAGCACAAGTTCACTTCGTCTGCATGTTAAGGCTAAGCGTAAGAGGGCAGGCAGGCTTGACAGGTTGGATGATATGGCAAGAAAGAAGGTGTCTGATGAGATGACGAGTAATAGAGAAGTATGGAAGAAGAAGATATGCTTCGCCGACCCCAAATAAATTGAGATGAGGCAGGAGAGTCATGAAATAGGAAATACTTGTGGATAAAGATCTTTACACGAGAATAATTACTAAACGAAATCGACGTTTCTTATTTAGTCTGTGCACAACTCTACAGAAAAAAAGAAAAAATTAAATGTCATGGAATGTCAAAGAAAATTGATTAATCGTCTCCGATACATGGATTTTAATTAATGTTTTCTTAATTTTGTACTGTGCAAACAATAAAAACACGTTTTTATTAAATTTGTGATTTAGTTATTGGTTCAACTTCACAAAATTAAGTGAAAATGGCTTCAGAGGCTTTGGCGAGTGCGGGAGGAGACATTCGGGAGAATTTGGTAATTTCTTGAATATTTTTGCATTTTATTCAAAGGGATAAGCAGAATCTGTCATTAGTATTCCAGTTTCATTGATCGTTGATGTATGTTATTGGTACATAACATGATTTTGATTACGTTCAATCGTGAATCGACCTTCGCACTGCTTGTTAACTCCACTTAGTAATCTGTTGGTTTTTGTTTTTTTTTTAATTACATTCACCTTCTCAGGTGCGAATAAGACATCCAAAACAAAGAACGCACACTTTAAAGCTACTTCGTAATAAAGATGTTGAATGTTATCTCAATAACAATTTTTTTTCTAGCAAAACTTCTTATCATGCAATCGAATAATAAATTATTAAATTCAGGTCATGTTTGGGTATTAAATTGCTAAGAATGACTACTAACTTTTAAGTAGTACAGTTCAAAATTACATATAAAAGTATGTTTTAAATTGAATATAATAATAATAGCAGACTGTCTGCATTATTTTGTCTTTTTTGTGAAATGACAAGATTTATTAACTTTATTATCTTTTACCTAGATATGACTGAATTTTTTCCAAATTGTTCATAAAAAATTCAATCAACAGACAGAAACACCTTAGATGTCACTACTGTTGAACAAACCTTCCAAGAGGTTTATTAAAGGGGTTTCATTGCCAAGGCATATTGTGTTACCTAGTTACTGGGGTTGTTGATGTCTGGTAGGCAGTAGCTCCATGTAAACTACTGGTATACAGCTGCATCCGGTTAGTCTGGAAGGTTACCCCAACATGCTTGAGAAAAGGCTGGATCCAACTCAACAATTGAAGGGCAGCAAATGCATAGACTAGAATCCTCCTTTTCAAGTTTATTTTTTACATTGTGTGTTCCTAACAAAATCTTTATCTAAAACTAATATTATAAAGAGGAAAGATTGGTTTGTTTGTTACGATTTAACTCGAAAACAACTTGACCAATTAAAAAAATATTTCACCATTAGAAAGCTACATTTTTACCGAGTAACACAGGCTAAATTATATCACAATTATCTCGAATGAAGTCGAGGGAGAAGTGCTAGTACACTTAGTATATTTAAAAAAAAAAGTTGGTAAGAGAGTACTCAAAATGAGGACACTAATAAAAATGCTGATAATTTAGACAAAAAACTGAACATACCTAAAACACACAATATTTCTGTATAGGTGACAACCGCTGTGAAGTTCCTAACAAACCCCAGCGTGCAACGTTGCACCATAGAAAGCAAGGAACGGTTTCTACGAAGCAAGGGCCTGACTGATCCCGAGATTCAGAAAGCTATTGGAAAATGCACTGAAATGCTGGATGTGCCATCAATGACTTCGGAACTCATGTTCTTTCATCAGTCACGGAGATCCTGGTTTAGAGATAATGTGCTGCCATTATTGGTGTATGGAGGCTTCATGTATGGGGCCTACTGGTTTTACAAAGTAAGTTGTTGTCAATAGTAATCTTACGCCAGTTTTCCATATGTAGGTAGAAATTAGAGAATGGTTGGCATGCCATTGCCCTATGCTACTTTTTTATACAGGGCTACTTTTTTAATACAGGGTGTAACGGAAAGGGTATACACATACTTTATAAGGGTAAAAGCAACAGCGGCCATACACAGCGCCCATACATTTGGGTCGAATAGGTATTGAAGTTTCGTATGGGGCAGCAGGTATTTTTTTCGCAATTACGATTTTTGTCCGATGGAGAAACATGTTTAGTTTGATGGTCTGTAGCACACCCTTAAGTATGTATATGTTACGGCTAAAGGTGGATGTGAACATAAACTTAAGATTAGTTTATGTTAACACCCACCTTTAGCCGTAACATATATACCCTTTCTGTTACATCCTGTATACTCCCTTTGCATCATTCATATAATGAATGTAAAAAGACTTTGTAAAAAACTGAAAAGCACTTGCTGTGCCCATCATTGCAATTTTTTTTTGTGCCTGTTTGATGGCAATAAGCTCGCCCCCTATGGGGCTTGAACAGGGTACACCTAAACTAGGTACACCTCTGCCTATCCCTTCAGGGAGTACAGGTTATTTGTTAGAACAAGTTTTCAATGTCACTTCAAATTCATTAAAACACAATATGTAATCTTAATTATCTCAATTTTGTATTTCTTTTATCTGCATAGGCTTATTGATAAAAAGACTTTAATGTTAGATAAAAATTACCTATATTAGAAAATGTATGTTAATTAAATTAGTTGTATGTTATTTGAATCACATATTAGTTTCATTACCATCTCGTAAAACATACACACAAACATAAACTCACGCCTCAATCACGGTAGGATGGGGGTAGGCAGAAACCACAGAATGCCTACAGATAAAGCAGAATAAACTGCCACTCGGTGTTGAAACGACTTGGGCGACGGAACTCGTGCGCGTCGCACAAGGGGTTGTAACAAACTTGCTTATTCCTTGATGAAAGGAGTAAACAGATTTATACATTAAAAAAGTAATTAGGGGAAAATGAATTTAATAAATGATGAAATGAAAAATACAATAAATTAGTACAAAAGTGAAGGGCAGGTTAACCGAGAACGTTTTAAATATCTCCGCAAATCTCTGAGCGTGATAGTAACTGAAGACAAACTTGCAGTCGTAGAAAGCTGGCTTGATTAAGATGAGCTTGACCACGACGAACTTGATGCAGGGCGATTTGGTAGGACCCACCAGCAGACACGTACCGCCCAATGCCAGGCTCGTCAGCTCGAAGAGCAGCTTCCAGCAGACAGGTAATGAGCCCCAGTGCCAGGCTCGTCAGTTCGCAAAGCAGCTTCCAGCAGACAGTTAGCAACAGCCACGGCAACACTAAACGAAGGCCGCTCTTTGACTCCACCAGGCTGTGCTCAAAACTCAAGATATGACAGATCTTGACTCCAAACTAGACTTAGCTGTTTTCTTGATTTTAGACTATACTGATTTCTCGTGTCCAGACTGAACCGACTCTTAACTCCAGACTAGAACCAGAACATCTGTCAGAAATCCCTTTTATACCCTGATCTTCCGTTTCTTTTCTTCCAATCATTTTTTTAGATTCAAAACTGCTGCGCTCTAGTAAGACGCAACCTGCCAGTATTAAAAACAGCCAGTAACAATGGTCAAAAACCCTGCACATAATATTTTTAGAAATATAACTCAGAATATCTAACACAGCAAATATTCGAAATTAACTATAAAATACAAAAATTGAACTCACGAATTGATGATAATAATTTTTAGTAATATGTAATCTAAATGAAACCTTCATAGAGAGTTTGACTGGTAACAATCAAAAATAAAAGTAAAAGACATCTGACAAATATGCTTGAAGTAAACATGTCACAACAAAGGATTAGAAAATATTTATAAAAATGAAATAAAAGTATGAATATGGATGATAAGTGTGAGTATAAAGTATCTGTAGTAAGCAGATACTATAGGGTCTGAAAGATATTGCGTTGCGACACCGATTTTTTTATGTCGCACTCGGTGCGTCAGCGCATCGCACGGGCAACGCCAGTGTGATTTCACTCCTTGTCTGTTTGGACCCAAGGACTGAGTTAGCGTAACCCTTATTTACTTACAATGGCGCCTTCGGCCTTCCAAATGCCTCCTCATTTTCTACGCAACGAAACGATCTTGTGGTTTGGCTCTTTTATTCTATGGTCTCCACCAAGTTAAAATCGTGTAGTTATTGTTTTATCCTGTGGAAATACATCCAGCCTATACTGCCTACCGTTGCACCCACCCATAGACAATGCTTAATAAATTGTCTTTCACCCACAGAACTACGTCAGACACCTACTCTTCGTAGAACAACCGAAGCGCAAAACAACGGCGGAATGCATTGACGAGTTGCGTAAGAGTGTGGACATCCTCAACGCTAACTTTACGTCAATGCGTAGCGAGATGACGACGAATGCTCAACAGAGCGCGCTACGGTCGCATCTTGATAACATCAAGTCGGAAGTAGCGTCTGTTAAGGCGATTATGCTGAATAGGTAAGGTTTTACCTTTGAAAAATGTACATGATTATCTTGGCCATAACTCAAGAAAGTAAAACTAGATTAAAAATCATCATCATGATCAGCCTTATAAGTTTTTAAAGTGACAAGGTCACTAACACCCACTGCTCGGTATAGGCCTCCTCTCGTTTGTGCCATTTTTCGCAGGTCTGCGCGACCCTCAACCAGCTTTTACCCATAATCTTCTAAATGTCATCCACCCTGTTTGTTGTTGACTGCTAACACTTCTTCTTTTCAGGGTTAGAATGTTCTCTAAGAATAGTTCTTTATTTTTCATATCCTCGCTCATACGATGAGCGAGGAAATGAAAAGCTTGCCGTACTGCTTGGAATTTAATCATAACTAGAATAAACTGGCCAAATGCAAGTCGTACTTACACGCACATAGGGTAAGGTAGCACCAAACAATATATTAAAAGTATTTTGAAGGGTCATTCATATTTATCTTGTATTGTATTACACTCCAACAGCAAACTAAAGTTTTTCGTAGAATGTTAATGAAAAACAAAGTTACTGCTGCAGTTTGATGAAAAAGTCCCATATATCAAAAACCATCATCATCTTAATTTCCCATCTCATAAAACTGAATTCTATTCCTACTCCTTCTCCGTTCATGCAGTACGTCTATGGAACTCACTTCCGCCTAACATTCGAGAATCTAAAACTTTATTTCTCTTCAATAAGCAAGTCAAAGAACATTACCTTTCCTCTATACTGTAATATTCTGATATATATTATAGGTATTATATGGTTATTATAGTAGGTTATTATAGGTTTTTACGTCTACTTTTAATTTTTATATGTGTATGTTTATTTTATATAGGTTTTAAGTTTGTTTTAAGCTCTAATTTAATTTTTTCCTGTTCTATCTTTTCTACACTGTGTCTACATTTCTAATCCAACTTTCCTCTCGCAGGTCTGCTGGAAGAAATTTCTTTTGAAATAAGCAGTACCTTTGTGCTCTTGTATCTTAATGTATTGTCCTGTTAAGTATTATGTGTGTACATAAATAAAAAAATTAATAAACCAAAGATCAAATCTGATTCAAACCAATTTTCGGAAAAAGTTTTTTTACGTTCCTACAATCCTGATTTTTTCCAGAATTTTCCTCCTCTTACTTCAGAAATCACATTTTACCACTTTGGAAGAGTCCATCTTTTTTTTGTCCTTAATTTTTTATGTTTTTTGTTTTTGTATGAAAATCGTAAAGCGGTTCATAGAATATATAATAGTCTTAACCCTCTGTATCATAGTGTAGACTGTAGGCAACATACCGTACAAACGCCTCGAAATTTAATAGAATTGATTTCATAACGTTATCAAGCAATGTAACTC
Source organism: Cerastis leucographa (assembly GCA_963082945.1). Lineage (NCBI taxonomy): Eukaryota > Metazoa > Arthropoda > Insecta > Lepidoptera > Noctuidae > Cerastis > Cerastis leucographa. The sequence goes on from OY720361.1 coordinate 3,413,124, forward strand.
GTAGTCTACACTCCGAACTGACGGACACCTACCAAAAAATACGACTAGATGGCGCTATTTGTAAAAAAATGAGATTTGTATTTCGACAGTCGGTATTTACGAAACATGTTGGTTCCCTGTGATTTCGAAAATTTAAAAAAAATAGTTCTGCTTGTGTTTTGTGAATTATCTTCATAAATTGGAGAGGTAAGTGTTTGAACTTAATTGTCTAACGTTATTTTTGAATAATGTTCACATTTTCATTTGTTTTTCTTAGAATATATGATTGTTGCCCGTAGGCTACATCAGACAAAAAGTTTAAAATTTTGTTCGATATCTATAATGCTGATTGTTGATTTTTTCATGTTTCAGGATGTCTCGTAAGCAATTTCTTGGTGAACAAGATATTGGTTTTGCGCTAAATAATGATGCAGATAGTGAAGATGGCCTGGATTTTGATGACGACAGCCTTGCCGATCCCGATTTTGTTCCTGAATTGGACACCTTCGTAGATATTGATGTGGATTCCATAATAGAAACTCTAGAAAACATTTATGAAAGTCCTTCCTCTACCACGGAAACTGCAGCATCAAACGAGAGCACTGCTGGACCATCCCAAGCCAAAAACCCAAGAACATCCGCTAAAGCAAAGCCTGCTAAACTGAATTTACGCTGGAAGAAAAAAAACGTAGACATGAATGCAGAACAGATCATATTTATGGGAAACAATACCCTGGGTACTGATCTTCTTGAGCCAGATACTCCCATACAGTTTTTTTTTTTTTTTTTTTTATTATTCAAAGAAACAGTTTTATACTTATTGACTAATCGTAAACATACCACACAAACCATCGTGGGTTTAACAGTGGTATGCCAAGTTCTTTATCTACCTATTTTGAAATGATCTTATCAAGAAGATTTCTGAAGAAACCAATTTCTATCAAGTGCAAAAAGTTCTTAATAGCTCTTTTCGGACGTCTGAGGAGGATATCAGGCAATTTATAGGTGTGGCTTATCTAATGTCTCTCGTCCAATTACCTACAGTTACCAACCACTGGAGTCCCATACTTGGAACACCTCTATTATAGGAAACCATGACGTTGAACAAATTCGAAAAAAATCGTCATACTTTGCATTTCAATCCATATGGGTGGCGTCGATCTTCTTGATAGCATCATGGGTATATATAAAATACGTTTGCGAAGCAAACGATGGCCAATGCGCCTGTTTTATCGTTATTTGGATCTCACGATAATGTAATGCATGGCTTCTTTACAAAGGGGTTGCTAAATGCAAAAGCCTCCAATCAGGCTGCTTATCGTCAGCAGGTTTTCGTCAGGAGGTTGCTGTGACCCTTTGCAAAATGGGCATAAAACCTAGTTTATCATAGTCGGCGTTTTGAGAGTGAGATCCGAGCCAAAAAGCATAAAGGACCTGCTCAGCATGTGCCTCCAAAAGCAGTCCGGCAAGACCAGATTGGGCACTGGCCGCAATGGTCTGATAATAAAACTAGATGCAAGTTTCCGAAGTGTGTTGGATTTACCCATGATGTATGTGAAAAATGAGGGGTAGCTTATGCTACACAAAAACCAAGAATTGCTTCAGAAACTTCCATCTTTCGTAACATGTGATTGTGCTGCAGTACTATATAGATTTTGACTACTTACCCCAGTGTTGCCTAGAAGCAACACTCCCTATTTTTGTGTTTTTCTTTCCAAATAATAAAAAAAAAACTAAATCCAGAAATACGTGTATTTTATTTTTTTGTAATTCATGCAGTTCATGAGTGATAGAGGGTTAATAGTTTCGGAATAAAGTGGCTGTGAAATAAGGACGGACAGACAAGCAGACATGAGGAATCTATAAAGATTCGGCTACGGAACCCTAAAAACATGGGTGTACTTATTGTTGGCGCATGATGTAATGATAAGTAATTAAAATGTCACATTTTCCAGGAACCAATTCCCCGCTCTAAAGACCCGCCCAGACCCACCTTCGATCCCCGACTGGCAGCGGCAGTCAGAAGAGGCGACGTCCACTGAAGTGCCTGCTGAAGACAAGAAGAAGGCCCACAGGAGTCGTAGCCAGCGGTCGGAGTCCGGCGGATCCAACTCTAGCGAGGGAGAGCAGGCCACCAAGAACAGTGACAGTAGCTTAGAGATAATGTGAGTATACTGATTAAGTGTCTATCTTTCTCTCATCCTGTCAACTTCTTCTTGTCGTATCGATGTCACTTCCATGTTACACGTTTTGAGCCCAGTAGGTGGCCACGTTTATTGCAGTGTCAGAGACGTTATTCAGTTCGTCGCGAGTGCAGGTAAATACCTGGGACACTCATGTAAAGGCGTCATTTGGTGGAACGAGAAGTCCGGTCGCAAGCAGTCAAATAAATTCCCGTCGGAAGTATTTTAACGCTTTTACCTCTCACTTTATTAGTTCTAATTCTAAGTGACAGAAAGGGAAAAAGATGCGAGAAAATGCTGAGTTGTGCGCGTAAATGTGATTTCACCCTAAGACGAAAGCACAGCCTAAAAATTGCAAAGAAAACCTAAGAATATTTGAGTTTCGTGGCCTACCATAGCGTATGCCACTTAAGGATTTCATTAGAAGGTCTGCTCTATAAAACGAATACAGACGTACGTACACTGCGTAAAGTCAAATTCACGTTATTTCCACTTAAAATTAAATAGTGAAAATTTATTGATTTCAGAATGACCAGTACTTTTAAAATGTATAAACTTGTTTTAAGTTGTAGCTCTAAGTTGTATCTTTTTTAAGCCTTACGAAAGCGATCGAGACGATTTCTCGAATCGAAGAAATAAATAAAAAGTATAAAATTAGTCTCACTCAGGACAAAAAAGAAACAGGCAGTACTAAGGACTACCGCAGAAGACAAAACTCAAAACAATGAAATTACTGTGTTCTTTTTTGAATTTTTAAATCAATAATATAGTCTGAATTATTTTCATAATTTGTAATTTGAAATTATTAACATTAGTTTGGTTTTCACTTCTATTGGCACTCCAAGCAATAATTATATATTTTTTATACAGTCTATTTAATCAATCAAACATGATGTGCTGCACAAGCTCAATACAAAATATCAGGCCGCTATACTACGCGTCGCTAGTCTGGCGCAATAAGTTACGAGCATGTCGAGGTCATCGGTGACGAGAACCCAAAGATTTTTCCCCTACCAAAAATCGTTCTACGCGGCTAACGAGATTATTACTTCAAAAATGGTCGGTGGACGCGTTTGTGAAGTTGGCGGCAGGTACTACGGCTCGGTTGAACTATGTGAAACGAATGCTAATCGTGAGAGCGTTTGCTTCACGTGAAGCGTGCCTAATTGTGCAAATATGTTCGCTTTATATTCATATAACTGACCTTCTACAACTATCTATTTTTTGTGAAACTTCAATGCGTATCTACTTACTTATCTATAGGTTAAAATAGCGTAAAGGCTGAGCAAAGTTTTGGGTATCGCCCGGGTATTTCCCGCCGTAAAAGAATGTATTGTTGGACGTATGGTTTCGTTTGCATAACGTTGCAAAAAGTTTCTTCAGTAGAAGATTTTTCTACAAACTTACTACGAGTGAAGCAGTTTCTTCTAGGCTTCACATCCGGCGAGGTGTGACCAAACGCAAGCCTATTTAGTATAAAAAAAAATAAAACAATATTTTCGAAGTAGGCATAAGGAAATCGGATCAACTACACAACGTTATGGATTATTCCTTCAACAATAAGAAACTATCACTCTCCGTATTGACTTAGTAGTGCACCAGATGAAATTAAGTTAACCAAAGAAAACGTATTAATCTTAAATAATAATACCAACCTTTTTGCCATCAGGAGAAGATTTAAATCGAACAAGCCCAGGCATCCTTTGTCTGCTTACATGATGTGGCTAAAAGGTAATAAAGAACTGTTTAAAGCGGAGAATCCTGGCATGGAAACCATTGAGAAGGAAGATTATAGACAAGACTAAATTGGAAGAAAAAGCTGCAAAAGCAAAGGAGCTGTATGAAAAAGCCGCAAAAGCGAAGAAGCAATATGAAAAATACATTGAGTTATACAATGCAGCTACGGAAGACGCTCTGTAATAACGCGAATATGATTATAATAAAGCGATACTGCAAGACAAGCTTACAGTATTAAAATGTGTATTAAGCAAAGTATGTATTATTGTGACACTGAACACGAAATTCGCTTTTGTACAGATACTTCATCCGCAAGTCGCCAACCAATCAGAGGTAGTGAAGGGGGTTGACGGCGATGCTATCCAACCAAAGTCGGGAATGACAAACGCGTTTGGAGTGTGATTGGTGGATTTATGAGCTGAATATTCTAGACCATTATAACCTGTTTTCATTTTGAAATAAGTAAAGAGCGTAACGAGGTTTATATTGCATCGGATGGGGATCGAACTCATGGCCTCATACAAAGGTCTGCGCAGATAACGCCCGAACTGATGCGCACTTTTTGCAAACTTTTAGTAATCTACTTTATAAATAGAACGATATATTTAACTAGGCAACTTCTATATGATTCCATTTATTGCTAGTTATTTAACAATATCTTTAATAATGTAATCTATATGACTAAACTGTATTGTACCCACCGATAAAACTTAAATTATAATAAACTTTTTTTTTTATTAGAATGTTTTACTGATACACATAAGTCCCCTTATTACATTGATGAAGAAAACCCATAGTGAAGAATTAAAATATTTAAAAAAAAAAACCGGCCAAGTGCGAGTTAGACTCGCGCTCAAAGGGTTCCGTACCATTATTTATAAAAACGAGCAAAAAAAATACTTTTGTATGGGAGCCCCCCTTAAATATTTACTTTATTCTGTTTTTAGTATTTGTTGTTATAGCATCAACAGAAATACAGAATCTGTAGAAATTTCAACTGGCTACCTATCACGGTTCATGAGATACAGCCTGGTGACAGACGGACAGCAAAGTCTCAGTAATGGGGTCCCATTTGACCCTTTGGGTACGGAACCCTTAAAAGGGGTTCGATTGGATAAACAAAAAAAAACTATTTGTATCTTACTAAACCATCATTACCGGCATCCACTGTAACCAAATGCAGCTGAACACCAGTATTCTGCATGGAGCGACAGCTTATCTGATCTTCTATCTTCAAACCCATCCTAGAATAAAAAGTGCAACACACACTGCTACTGGCTCCACCTACCCGTCAAAAGAGAAACTCAGAGCATAGAATTTTATGATGACATTGATCATTTTCACCCTTATAGGTATGCCATTATGACCGTAAGCAATTTTCATTAACGTACACTCGTAAAATGAAAAGGTTATGGTCTAAATAAACTTTTCTTTAACCTTTCGAACGCTAAAGCAAGCGCGTGCCCTCCACGCCAACCCACAAATTCACCGCAAATACTTACAATTATTATTTACTTATTTCTTGATAAGACATTTAATATTTAAGATATATAGATCACATTTTAAAGATGTATTTAAATAAACACACACAAAAGTTATGATTTAAATTACTTATTTCGTGTTATAGTGCACCACATTTTTGTCACATATTTGTGTCGTTGGCGTACAGGGCACGCGCTTGCTTGTCACGTATATGCGACAGTGGCGTTCAAAATGTTAACAAGCCTAATGCAAACGATAGCTCTAAGAGGCTTATAACTTTCCTTCTGCGAGTGTAGAGTCATATCAATTATTACATAATATACAGCAGTAACTAAATATATGTTTTTACTTTCAGTACATGAAACCGTCTTCACAAGTACTTCAATAGCTGCAGGTATTAGGGTAGTACCACACTTGCGCGACAGTTGAAATGCAAGAAGACATTGGCAGTGTGGCAGGTATTTATCAGTGAACGTGTTATCGTGTGGAACTTGGACTATTTTAGTGATGAACTCCTCTTAAATGTTGTTGCAATAGATGTAATGTAATTAGGCTTTGAAGTCTCAAGATCAAGTAATTGTGGATTAAGGAAACTGGATGACTTAATCAGCTGGTCTGGGCCATTTTAGTCGCCATGTGAGGTAAATGTGTAACACACTTAAAATGAGAACCTGCATGGTCCTCCATCCTCACATGATTGACTAAGACAATGTCTCGACTTTAAAATAAACTGGGACCTCTTTAGTGACCTCCTGCTTACAAAAATAAATATTGTTTTGTTCCATTTCAATGGCTATGCTTTTTTTAATGTCAGTTCAACGACATTAATTGCGTTATTTACTTTGGCGGACAGCATACAGACTATCAACTGGCGCTTTTAAAAAAAAGGTTATATTTGGAAAAACAATTAATTGATTATCAAGACGATGAATATATTTTTATTTATCCTATAAGCACAGAAATGGACAGAAACAGAGTTAATAAACCAAATAAACCATTGGTTTATTTCCAAGAATTGTACAATCAACACCTAGTTTTTTGGTCTAGTGGTCGCAAAGGCGACAGCTGAGCAAGAGGTCCTGGTTTCAACTCCCAGGTTGTGTAGAGTGTTATTGGGTTTTTCCATCAGGAATTTCTTAGTAGCAGCCACGAAGTCTGGATTTGATACCTGGTTGATGGCAATGGGCATTATAAAGGGCAGGGACTTAAAAACACCTTCATAAAGGTTACAGAATTATAAGTGTTACAGTTGAATTGGTAACAGAATCAAATATGTAACACTTTTAAATGTGTTTACAACCGTAACATATCTGTAAGATATATAAGTGTTAATAAGTGTAACAGGTATACGCAGCGTACTATAGCTATAATTGATTATTTCAGTTACACATATTAACACATAAAAAAGGTTACACTTTGATTCGGTAACATTATTGTATCCGTTACATTTAAAAGTGTTTTTCTGTTAAAACTGTTTTAAAAAACAGTGGTAAAAACACTTATTACGGTTACAAGTTGGGTCCCTGATAATGGGTCTTAAAAATATCTGCCAAAATGTGTGTGTGCGCACGGAGACCAATCAAGTTACAAAAAACCAGTTTACGCGGATCTCTCATTGTACGCTAAATCTATACAAAGCGTGGCCATGTTATACTGGAATTCTGTAGCTTGGTGTGTCGCTGTGTGTACTAAGTACAGTCACGTCTAATAATATGTATAAACTTAGCAAAACTGAAAAGTGATTTGCTCGTGAAATTACGGTTTCTACGTTGAGATAAGACCTATTTCGTAATAGTATGGATTCCAAAACTCCGTGTTCGTGAAAACGTAAAACCTTAATCAGTACAGTAGGAAAAAATCACTTTTTAAAGTTGCTGCGTGTATACATATTATTAGACGTGACTGTACACCTCTGCACAACCCTTCGGGGATAAAAGCCGTGATGTTACGTAATGTTTTTTCACAGGATTTAAGTTAATCTTTTATCCACTGTTACTTTATCGAAAGGCGTTAATGTCTATAAATAGTCAAATTGAAATATAAATCAATCGTTTTGCTTTAAGCCAAGTATTATTTGCCAATGTATTTTTAGACTCGTAAACACATATGTTAGAGTCCAAAATCGTACAACATTATTAAAGACATTGTATAGAGGATTTTTGTCGATATTTTGGTTGCATTCATGTCTGTTTATAAATAAATTTTAGTTAGAATTTATATGAATTGAAATTGTAGGGGTTTTTGTTAAATATTATGTGATGTAAGATGTTTGGGGATTTTTATAATTCTGTATTGTTTTCCTACCTTTTTTTGTTAATTTCTAGTTTTTATGCGTCGGGTTTTAAAGTAAGCAGTATGCGTTATAGTTTCAGAAGTTTCCGAAAAACTTTATTTAAGCACTACACCACGAATCTGCATTATTTTTACTATCTTGTAGATACCGTATTATATGCAAAGCATATTTGTATTTGCATGTTAAGGCAGTTTTTTAAAATAATTGTCATTTTTGCTAAATTCGGCTTTTAGTGTATTTTTGGGCATGTATATGCCCAAAAAAAATGCCTGCCCTTTAATTTTATCTGCGTACTAGTTGTTGCCCGCGACTTTCGCGTAAAATTATTATTAAATTCTTGAATCGGATTTCGTCAACAATTTTATGGGTTTAAATGTTTTGCATTCATCAAACCATCAGCTATCTGCCAGTAAAAGTCAATATCAATCTAGCCGTTTCGGAGATTAGCCGAAACAAACAAACAGACAGACAGACATTTTTTGTTAAATGTTGTTATTTTGAAATAGAAACAGAGACCTCAATTTTATTTTTGTATAGATTACCGAAAAAATTGCATGTTATGGCTAACTTGCATAATAATCCGGTCTGTCCTGTCTGCATATAATATAGCCTGAGCTTCTTGCCATTCAGAGCCGGTGCAGTGTTTACACATGTGCGATGACCTTAAGGCTATCCAATGCTTGAAACAGTTTGCGAAACATTTTAATCCAAACTATACAAACACCAATCTGTACCCGACTGTACCTATTTTACTATACTGTATTATACAACCTTGATATTGAATTTATTTTTTAAAATAACCAAAGTTATTAAAAAAAACTTGTATAAAATTTTATTATTCTTTTTTAAAGGCTACTTTGGTCTTATTTGCCAATTTTTATTACTTATTGTGTGATGGTTTTATAGGTATACGGACTATGTAGTTGTATATAGATAGAGTTGTACTTATTTTTATACACAAAATAGTTCCCCCATTAAATGGGACTTAACTGGCGAAATGTGACTGGGAATCTCTCTCTCTCGGATTCTGACATCTCTCTCTAACTCATCATCTGCCTAGCCTTTTCTCAACTGTGTTACTGTCGGCTTTTCATCTAGCTGGATACAGCTGAATACCAGTATTTTACATGGAGCGACTGCCTATCTGACCTCCACAACACAATAGGGATGGTGACTCATTTTTTTTTATTTGTCTATCGGGTAGATTATTAAAAAGTATTTGACACGTATTTTTTCTTTTTTCACGTAATCGTAAAATAACGGAGATATTTTGAGTTGAAATGGCGCATGACGTCACGGCTCAGTACATTTTATACCTAGTTGTGACGTAGTGAGCCCCCACTCTCCAACTTTAATGCGTTTTAACTAAGTATATTTTTGCTAACTTGATAAAACAAAAAATACGTATCTAATATTTTTGTATTACCTGATTGACGGACAAAATAGAATTTCGTTTTCTTTACCCAGTCATTATCCCTATTAGTACGTGGTTATACGACACCTTGGCAAGACTGGTTGTCAGTCTTTCGGGTAAAGACTGTCAACGATCTACAAAGGCACATAGAAAACTCGGCCTCGGTCTAACTGTTCAGGATGAAAAGATGATGATGTTATACTTCCTTTGATATTGTATATCTTTTCCGTAATAGGGGATAATCCTATTTTTTTTTTTCTTTGTCCGTCGGGTAGTTTATTGAGCAGTATTGGACACGTATTTTTTCTTCTTTCACGTGGTCATAAAATTACGGAGATAAATTGAGTTGAAATGGCGCTCGACGTCACATGTAGGTAAGTTTTATACCCACTTGTGACGTAGTAAGCCCCCACTCTCCAACTTTAATGAGTTCTAACTAAGTAATTTTTTTGATATTTTGATAAAACAAAAAATACGTGTCTAATATTTTTGTATTACCTGTCTGACGGACAAAATAGAATGTCGTTTTCTTTACCCAGTCCGATCCTCTATTGCGGTCTCTTTGACTGGGTAGTAAATAATAATATAGTTACGGTCTGATCGAATAGCACGCGACTACGCAGTACGAGTTCAGGGAAACACAAAGCGTTTATAAAAAACAGTTTGACAATGGCTTTTGTAAGAGGACGCATTTTAGCATTTATAAGGTAAAGGCAAGGGTGTATACTGAAATTCAACTTATTGCTTCTCAGGGCAAGTTTCATAAATCGCACTTTGACTGGAAGTAAGCTTTCCACATGAATATGAACCTAATTCTTATGCGTGTAAAAGCTCATAATCGTATTAGTCGATTATGAGCATTAATGCTTTAGGCATCATATTCACAAAATCAGCAAAGTGAGTCTATGAATCTTTGCAACATTCGGTGGTTCCGAACCTGAACCCTAAACCTTTATTATTACGGGTCATTTTTGAAAATACAAACATAATGCGTCGTCTTAAGTATTTGAAAACAAATTAGGAATTATTTTGTGTATCAAAAGTAAGCATAGAGTAGTAAACTCGCATAATCATGTTTGTTTTGCTATAAAATAATTACTTAGTCATTAATATTTTATAGTTTTGTTGTTGTTATTATTTGTAGATCACTTTGTATGGGCATTATACAATTATTAGAATGAAGATAAACTTCGTAGCGAAACCCACATGTCCTAAACCCAAACGCTCGAAGAAATGTGACCACGAACCCTCGTTGTTTTCTACAAACGAGCCAGCTTGAACAGCATTTGATACTGGCTAATATTATATCTGATATTTTATTACGCCCATACAATACCGTACAAAATATACCAAGGGTTATGTAAATTGTTTTTTTTTTACTAATTTAATTTAGTTAACTAGCACTTTTGATTAAATTTTAATATACATAAATATTTTTGCCATGTAACTCATTAAAAATGTATCCATGCTACTTTAAAATTGCTCAGTGTATGTATATTCAATAATATCTAAAAGACTATCGTTGTATACATTATGTACAACATTCCATATTGGTGTTTTGTGATAAATAAACCAAAATGATAATGAGATAGCACTTGTTTTCTTACTATTTTTTTCCTGAAGCTTTGACCAAACTGAATCTAATCGCGCCCGGGATATGGAACTATATTCGTCCGCGCCGATTTTGGCAACTTGTATGAAGGGGTTTAAACTATCGACTCGCAGTCGGATTCCACATCCCGCATCGGGATTCGTCTCAGGGTGGCTATAGTGTTATCTGGCTTTTAGTATGGCCTATGTAAGATCACGAAAAGGTGTAAAAATGTCTTAGTAAAATGATATTATTGTGAAAATTTTCTGCAAGGATCTAAAAAATATGTAGTTACTCTACTATAAAAAAAAAACAACCTCAAGGTAATGTAATATACGACTTTATTTTATAAAAATACATCACAAGGTATAATATTTTGAGCTTAATAATTGAAAGGTCCTGTATCAAGATAGAACACACTCAACAGTATTTACCAATGAGATCAACGAGGAAACAGGTATATATAAAAAGGTACAAACAGTTTGACACTAAATAACTAGAGTTGCTAGTTTATAATATCAATAACAATTTTTTTATGCTAGCAATATTAAGCAAAGCTTGCGATATAAAATAAATGCATGTCCTCGAAAAACCTAATAAAATGCTAGTATTATTAGAAAACAAGAATACAAAGCGTTTTCTGACATGTAAAAGTAAACTTTTGGAAACACTGGGAAGATCCACCAAAAAGTAAAAAATTGCAGCGAAAATACTATAGCGACATAAGAATGTTTGATATCACTTATAGGTACCCAAAACCGAAGTTCTGAAGCATTGTATAAATAGGTTGCAATTCTGCATGTTTTAAAATAAGAAATAGGGATCAGTAAGAGTCAGCTCACACCAAGACGCGACGCTGAGCGCACTTGTGAGAATTCAGAATACGTTGCGCAACGTATTCTGAATTCTCACAACGAAATGTGTAACTTTTCGTGTAGAAAATAAAGTTATATTTTGAATCGCTCTTTGAAGTGTGCGCGCAGCGTCGCGTCTCGGTGTGAGCTGACCCTTAGGATGTAAAATACCCATTAACTTTTGCGAGAAAGTGTCAAGAGCAGTCAAAAAACTACATAATGTAGTTTGAATGTGATACTTTTTAGTACACAAGTGAGAGGAAAAAATGGTCATTTAATACGGGTTACGTAAACATAGGTAGATCAGTCGCACCAACCTGTATAATAATTATGATGCCGTAGATGTTTATGCGATAGTTGTGCGTCTTTTTACTTACAGCTTATTCAGTTCAATATATAAAAGCGTATATCTTATGTAACACCACTCTAGTTATTTAGTGCAGTGTAAAGGTGCTTTGTGGTCAAACACTAACTTCTTACACAAAGAAACAATACACCGATTTAGTGTAATTTATGGCACACCAAATTTAAAGAGAAAAAGTCTGGAAAATTCAGCAAGAAAAGATTTTACACAAAAGTTTTAAGTATTAAATTACTAATAAATGATTTTTTTTATTCGCCATTGATACTTAAAAGATATGCAATTGAAGAGTTTACAACAGAACACATTTTACATTTCATATATTTTAGAAAATAAATGTTAGTCATTTGTTTCGACTTCTTGAACGCCAATTACTTTACATGACAAATGTATGTGTAACAATAAAAGCAAATTTTATAAATGTTAATTCTGTCAATTTAACACATAGGTGTATCATAGTATGTAAATAAAAATAGTTTATATCTAGTACGTATTTTCAAAGCCAGGTCACGAGTGAAGTTGGACCACCTACAAACATCATAATAAAAAAAAAATACCGATGTTTCAGGTGGGATAAAAGTGCGACGTTCAAAAAGTGAATAATGCCTTTAAAATTAAAAGTAAAAAATGTAATATAAAAATACCTATTACTAAAAGCCATAAGATATGCATCGTACTGGGAAAGACAACAATTATAAATAACCATAAAAATATTCATGAATAGAAAAGGTATACAGGGTGCCCAAAGCTGTAATTCATTATTTCGGGTTTGGAAAAACACCTGCCTTATCTTTGGAATTAACTTTCTTTCATTTTCTTGTATACAGTACCGGCCCGTAAAGCTTTGGAAAGAGACTATTATACTCGTACAAGTGACAGAAACGACACTCGAAGAAACACGCCTTTTTAAAAGGACCATGGGCATTTTCTTATGGGGGTATCCATTTAACTCTGGGCGTAAGACCAACAGAATGGAAATATGTACAAATAGTAGCTTATAATTAGGACTTCAATTCATTTTAAAACAACAAGTGCCTGAGTCACCGGATAACAAAAATAGAGACACTTGAAATATGTTACCTTTTCCTGTATTTTGCCGATGATTTGACCTATTTATTCAGACTAAAAATAAAGCTCGTTTATCAAGGAGAATCCGTAACACAGTCTCTCTACAGTCCTTAGTCGATTCAAGGACTTCACTTGTTTAGGTCGATTTTATTACTGTGTGCTTGCATTAGAAAATGTTTTCGGCAGGATCCATTTAAAAAATAAATGACTGTTGTAGTCAAATCTTCGACAAAACACAGGAAACAACAACATTTTCAATTGGCCGTAGCTCTGATCTCCACTGAAGTTGATACTTGTCAATACTATGAATTAGAGAACTTATTGTGTGCTATCACTTGAGATACATTTTGAGTTCCGTTGGACGTATTCCCGTTATGACCAAGACCCTTTCCATGTGCCATTTTACTGCTAGGTATATACTCTATCCCTTTTGATTACTGTTCGCCTATAATTTCCGAGCTTCTTTCAAACCCAAAACAAATGAACGAGCAGGCCTATTGCATCGTATTAAATGTTAGAACAATTTAGTTGCGAAGGAGAGAGCGTTATTAACAATCTATGTGCGAGAAAGAAACAGAAATACATCTAAGGTGACGTCTTTGTCCGCAACTGAATAGTGTATCTAACATTAAAGTACGGTCTTGGAATATAAATCTAACCATTTAATGATTCCTCCTTGAGCCACATATACGCTCTTCGTAAACATTTTTTTTTTTTCGTATAATTTTTACACAGATAAATATATTATCAAATACAAATATATATATTTCCCTTAAAATACGTAACATAAAATAAACTTTTTCTGAACTTTCAATCGAAAAATATTTGCGTATAGATTGTAGACTAAATAATAACATGGATATTAATGTTATAACATTATTCTTTTCCTAACTTTAGTGAACTAAAAAAGTCAAGCAATTTTAAAATATAACTACAACAGTAAATGATGATCTTTTGACTATTCCAACTTTTATGACTACAAAACATTAAAATAGCATTGACATGTCATCAGATACCTTCCCATATTATTATTTAGTCCAACGACAATACTAAACATCCAATACGTGTACAATCACAGTGAACAACTATAAGCTGTTGTCTCCGAATTCAAAATGTCACAAATCAGCGTCACAGTTGCTGACTGTACGCGTGGGAGTCGGTGGGCGGGCTTCGTTAAACACCGGGATTTTTTCAACATTTTATTGAAACATCTTATCTACGCGGTAAAAGACCCTAGAATCTTTTTTAACAATATTCAGAGTATATTATAGATTGATAATAGTATGTACCTTGCATTAATAGGGACACAACAGAGCGCAGCATTGCGGTTTTCGTGTTGCGGGAAAACAATATTGCTGGCATGTTAACAGCAACAATAAAACATTTCGCAGTATCACATGATCTTGCCAATAACATTGTGAAGTTATAAAAATCCCGGCTTTTCTATCTCCCCCATTCTCATCCAAACGCGCTCAATACTGGGCCCAAAAACTTATACAATACCATCTTACAACAATATCTTCTTCTCAAAATTCTTATTCTGCTCGAATTGCACGATCACTTCGTCATTCCTGGCGCCTAACAGTTTCTTGGCCCTTTTCAAGTCATCGTAAAAGCACCTACCTTTTTCCGAACGCTGTATATGTATTTTGGGGAGCAAGTTTTTTGATAGATAAGATATTAGTTTCTGCCAATCCGTGAGTAGGGTGAATGTTTTCGCGAGACGAGTTTCGACTGGAATTTGGCCATCGGAATGTTCGAACAATACATTGATGATATCTTTCGAGCATTTTAGGGCTCTGCTAGCTTTGACGAACGAGAGAATTAGAGTGTCGACATTTTTATGAGCGCTTATTATGGGTTTATCGTAGATGTTGTTGCAGAGGTTGGCTTCTTCAGCTGGTCCAACGATGTAAATGACATGTGTGGCTAACCTGAAGGCATCTTCTGCCCAGATGAAGGGGTCGCCGTGCGAAGTGGTGGATATGTCGCCGTCGAACATGACGATGAAGCCGTATTCTGATCGCAGGAAGGTGACGAATGACGCGACGCATTCGGCGTGCAGTCGATTCGCGGGGGAGTATGCTACCAGTATTTTCGGCGGTGTGGGTATCATTACGGCTGGAAAGAAAGTTGTTCTTGTTTTTTAAATCAGTATTTGATTTTTCCAGGACTTTTAACATCCTTGGACCTATTCGCGCTACTTCCTTTACAAGGTGGAGCGATGAACTGGTGAATCCACTAAATATCAGAGGCAAGGGACCGGACAATCTTGCGGATATGTGCTTGATGGAACCCTATTCTCAGAAGTGGACGTTATTCTTCTGAATGATACTAATGTCAAAGACTCTACAGCTGTTAAACTACATAAAATCCTCGTGCAACTTACCCAACTCCGCGTCTCTGTTTCTGTCTTGGCAACAATACCGCCTGATCCCGCGCAATACGATGTAGTAAGCGAACAGTGTCGCTACTATCAGAGCTGTCACACTCGCTATGCAGATGTTCAGGGTTTGGGGGTCACTGCCTGGAAAGAGGGAAATACCATGGTCAAATAAGTACCAAATTGAGGGCTCCGCTGGCTAACTAATAGCAACCGCGCGGAATCATCACGATTTCTTTAAGCAACGTTTGCCGAGGTCCATTCGTGCCTTGGAAAGCATGTTAAGTTGTTGGTTTCGTCTGTTATTTGTAGATTAGAGCTCGGTACGACAGTGTACCTAACCAGGAGCACGAAAGTCTGATAAACAATCTAACCAAGGCGGACAACTGCATTTATTTTTATTTTATTAATGTTTTTTTTTCCTATTTTGACACTGATTAATGTTATCTTAAAATTCTGAGAATGATTTTATATTTAAATACCTACATAGATTTTATACAAGCTTGCATGCTTTGTCATTTTAAACAATGAAGTTGCTCAAACTTATTTGGTTATCTGCATTGTCTTGAGGTGCTATTAAAGGCTTTCAATGACGCTACTTGGGGCTATACAGGGTGGACAGGACAAAACCACTTTTATTTCGTCCACAAAATTTTGTAATGAAGGCTTGCTTCACAATTTCTAGACATAAATTGCAATGTTGTTTAACTCTGCAAGAAATGTTTCGGACACTTTTCAGGATTTTCACCGCCTTTTACAAGGACTTAAACATAACGAAATGTGGATTTGTGTGTATTTGTGTTGAGTTATTGGAAATAACTATGTATACCTCCTCCTGTATTATAGGACGTACAAGACAATTTTTTTTCAATGTCTTTTCACGTCATAAAAACCGCGCGAAGCAGACGCTGATCCCTAGTCAATAACAAGATCTAGTTTATAGTATACAATGTTCGTTAATAGATAGTGTCGTGCCAGGAACAATAATTAAAAACAAATGCGATAACACCACGTTTTGTTTTTTTCCTGTAACGGTACTACATAATAAAAAACGAGGTTAAATACAGTCAATCGCACTGCCATGGTAGAAATTTTACAGTGTCTTAGTGCCTTTATTTCGTAGTATTACCTAAGTGCGGTTTTCGTAAGGGAGTGTGACTACCGAGCTTAATTTGTTTACGTGCCACTTTTCGGGATGACCGGAATATGAAGTACTAGCCTATGCCCGCGCTTCGCACGCGTGAAATTCAATAATTGTCCCACGGTATTGTACTAGCAGAATAACAAACATCCAGACAGCCATACATCCTCACAAACTTTAGCATTTATAATATTAGTAGGATTGACGCGGGACTATCCGAAAGATAATATGCGCGGACGATAATTCAGAATAGAACATTTTTTTAAATTGCTACTTAATACTTGTTACGCAGTTTTTTTATCGTTTTTGATAGATATGTACTTCAATTATGTTTTGTAGATGTAGTTACTTTATTGCTCTTTTTTCTGTTTGTTTGTAAAAGTTGTTGTATTGTCTCAATAATAATATAAACGATTTAATATTTTTAATAAGCTTTTTTATATGTTATGCGTCGCGCAAATAAACGTTTTTTCTTACTAACATAACATACAAACATGACATAAAGATTCTTCAAAGCATGACCTGCATAAGCTGTAGCCAAGTATTTTCTCTATAACTATCCATAATTTTGTTTGTTTGCTTGCAGAAAAAAAGTCAATATAACGGATAAACCCAGGCGTCCTATGTCAGCTTACATGATGTGGCTGAACAGCGCGAGAGAAAAGATCAAGTCGGAGAATCCAGGCATGAAAATTACAGATATCGCCAAAAAGGGAGGTGCGATTTGGAGGGCGATGGACAAATCTGAGTGGGAAGAAAAAGCTGCCAAAGCCAAGGAACAGTATGAAAAAGACCTGGAGTCATACTACGCCAACGGAGGTGGCGAAGAGGACAGTGGCGGCAAGAAGGCCAAGAAAACGCCGCAAACAAAATCCTCGAAGAAGGAAGTTCCTGCATATGAGGATGAGGATGAGGAAGAGGATGGAAGCGACTGACATAAGAAAACTGGTAGCCTACGACCACCTCTTATATCAGTATTGTTTTAATTTTATTTCAGTGAGGGATAGAGAGAGCTAGACGTCCTGTACAGCTCTATCTCTTTCACACACTATAGTGACATTTAAGTGATTCTACTTTAAGAAGTGGTGGCACGAGCCCTGTCCATATTGAATAATTTACTTGGGACTTAATTTGTGACTAAGTAGAATGGGACTGACTTTCCAAAGGACATTTCTGTTCGACATTACATTTTTTTAACAATATTTACCGAGTTGTATTTATTATCATTCTCCTAGTATTATACTTGTCGCAGTGAGGGGATTTTATTTCGTTCGACTAGGTCACCATGTGGGCAGAACATGGGTTTCGTGCTATGAGAACACACATTAAACACGGTACACTGCTATTATCGAACAAACAAATTACTTGAAATTACAATCCAATACAGAAACAATAGGCACCATGAATCGGTATACAGTTTCGGGACGTCTTGATTCCGCCGCGATCAGACACTCACTGTCCTGCAGCGAGCAAGAAACATCACGACTCTGTAAAAGCGCGCTTAGGTGGGGGTAGACTGCTAAGTAGGTCGCGTGATGACACCTTTGGCGCGCTTTCGATTCATTTTCTGTCCGTACTAATGACCGGATCCGACATACTAATTTATTTGAGGTTAGAACGGCATGTCTACATCTTCCATTCTTCTCTATTACCATCATCTCAGCAGCCTCCTTTCTAGCCACATCAATCTTCTCACGGCCCATCCATCGTTTTTTTGGGCTTTCCCTACACATACGTCCACCTACATTCATATTTAAATCTTTCCTCACATTTCCCTCATTCCTTCGTATCATACCAAGACAACCGATTACCAGACATTTTTTCAGACACAGGTGACACTTTCACGACTTCCTCTTATGTATTCATTCCTTATTCTATCCATTCGTGTTACACCACACATCCCCCTTAGTATGCTCATTGCACATTTGCTCATGTCAGCCACATGCAATATTGCCTTTTGGGGTCCAACATTCTGATCCATATATTCAGGTCCCAATATTTGTTTCTGATGCATTATAACTGTGTATGATTTTTGTCTAATATTATACCTTTCTGTAACTAATGTAACTGACTAATGACCGTTTTATGTTCTGAAAAAAAGTAACAAAATACATAACATCACGCCTGTAATCCCTGACAGGTGAGGCAGTGGTATACCTAATAATACACTCACATTTCCCCAGTTATGTTTAAGTCCCATGTAATAGGGACGAGCCTATTGCCATTAAATGGGCAGAAATCTGAACTCCGGGGCTGCTACAGGGAAAAACCCAATAACAGTTTTCCCCGACTTGGGAATCAAACTTGCTCAGCAGTCGCGATTGCGACCACTAGACCAACGAGGCAGTTTTCTAAAAAGAAAAAAAAGCAACAAATCAACAAAATACTCACTAATCATAATCCTCGGACTCTCCACAGATTTACAACCGATTTTCCTCTTGGCATCGCACTTCGCATGTAAAGGGGTCACAACAAAGCTGAAGGACCCATTCGATCCGAAATAGTAGTAGTCATACGTGACTTCATCGGTATTATTTTGTAGAAGCATGGTAGACGCCTTGACCTCCCTATGGGGACCCCTGACGGTTGGAGTTTGCACCACCTGTATGCGGTACGCACGAATCTTCAGGTGGCGTGGAGGAGGCATTATATGCAAACGCATGATCATCGGGAATATTTCTATGTATATAAACGGCTTCCATTTCTCTACGGTTGTGGATTCACCTAAAAAATAAAGTGAATCGTATCATTAGTTTTGAAGCGGTACATAGGCCGTTAGCATCTGTGTATGTTAACAAATTTGTGTTTGTGGAAAAATAACTTTAATTTCCATCATTTAAAGTTGATATTTATTGATTTGGAAATACATAATTATTATCAAAAGAAAACAAGAATTTGACTAGACTTTAGACAAATATAAAACAATGTACTTACTCAGCATCTCAGCAGAGGGTATATTAAAGTAATATTGACCCCTATTAACAGTTTTGTCCTCAGCAGTAGCCTCAAAGTCGAGTATATGGCTCTGTCCATCTCGGTCGTCAGTTTTCGGCCAATAGCAGTCGTAGTAGAGAACCGAGTCTTCGTTAATCGTCACCTGGTTCGATATCTTTATGTCTCTGCAGTGATTCTTCACATCCCTGTACTTGTCTTGGAAACGGAATCTCATGGCTGTAAAAGAAAATCAACTTTATGCGACTGTTTTTAATGTTTGTATTCCTATGTCTCGGAAGTGTAAACAACTTTTCTCTGGAAAGAAAGGTCTAAAGATTTAAATGGCTAGATGTGCCCGTCACAGTGCTTACATAGCGTGAAAAAGTTTTCACACTGGGAACAGTAAGCTCAAAAATCCCGTATGGAACTAATACCTTGTACAGTATCATTGAGCAAGACAATATTAGTATACAAATGTCATTGTCAACGAAACAGAAATGTGCCAAGAACAGAACCCTCATATTGTATTGATATTGCTAGCAACACCTCAGTCGCTTCATGTCAAAGGCCAAAAAGTTTTCCAACCAGCCTAAGACTGGTAAGCCAAGGGGTATCGAATTATCCAGTACTAACTGGGTTGTGGAGGTCAGATAGGCAGTCGCTCCATGTAAAATACTGGTATTCTGCTGCACCCAGTTAGACTGGAAGCCGACCCCAACAAGTTGGAAAAGGCTAGGCAGGTGATGTTGATAGCAACACCTCAAATAATTGTTCCTAGCAGAATGTTTCTCACAACATAGAAACATGTTGCCTACATTTATGCCAGTTGTAATAGGGGATCGGACTGGGTAAAGAAAACGACATTCTATTTTGTCCGTCAGACAGGTAATACAAAAATATTAGACACGTATTTTTTGTTTTATCAAAATATCAAAAAAATACTTAGTTAGAACTCATTAAAGTTGGAGAGTGGGGGCTTACTACGTCACAAGTAGGTATAAAACTTACCTACATGTGACGTCATGCGCCATTTCAACTCAATATATCTCTGTAATTTTATGACCACGTGAAAAAAGAAAAAATACGTGTCCAATACTTTTCAATAAACTACCCGACGGACAAAGAAAAAAAAATAGGATTATCCCCTATTTAAAAAACCCCAGTAACTAAGCAAAGTAATATTTCTCAACAGGAAAACTTAATCAATATATAGAAGTCTAGAAAAATAGACGCAGACACAGATATATAAACATTAAATAGGACACATGTTTAATGATGTCATCCCTAAAGATAACGTTATTGAGTATATTGTTATTTTATTGCTTTATACTAAGCTCGCACATAATAACAAAGGCATGATAAAGGGTTTCGAACTGTATTTGTCATATTCACCCCATCGCCATTTTGTACGCACGATTAGGACCCAGACACCACCAAAGCGGAGAATGTGAATGTGCAATATTCGACCAATTAAAAGAAATACGGGAGCCGCTATGTAGATTTCAACAAATTTGATTGGGCGGGTTCCATACGTCTCTCCGCTCCGTTCCTTTCCCCATTGGTGGAGTCTGGGCCTTAACATAACATAACATTTATTTATTTTCAAGCAACTTTGGCCCATAGATTTATACCTTACAGTCTAACATACGTAAACCTTAAACCGGTATTAGTTGTGTATAGAACGCTTAGGCTACGTACACGCTGACAGGTGCCTTTCTTAGCACCTAGAACGTAGTGACATAACATTGTTACTTGTAAGCGAAGGCGCCAAGCGCGCAGTTTCACTAGGCGACTCTCTAGCCTTTAGAGAGAGACCCTGTTTGTCCGTAAGGAGAATAAACAATGAACAAAAAAAGTAGTTTTACCGAACACTGCACGTTTTTGCGCTACGTTTGGTTCGAGAAATAACAGTCCCCAGTAGCCGTAGTTGCGCTAAACACCTGGTGCGAGAAAAATTAAAAAAAAAACTGACAAGTGCGAGTCGGACTCGCGAACGAAGGGTTCCGTACCATTATTTATAAAAACGAGCAAAAGAACACTTTTTTGTATGGAAGCCCCCTTAAATATTTATTTTATTCTGTTTTTAGTATGTCTTATTATAGCGGCAACAGAAATACATAATCAGTAGAAATTTCAACTGGCTAACTATCACGGTTCATGAGCCCGTTGATGACACGGACCACAGCCTGGTGACAGACGGACGGACGGACATTGAAGTCTCAGTAATAGGGTCCCGTTTGACCCTTTGGGTACGGAACCCTAAAAACAGCTGGCACATACATTAGGTTACGTAATTGAAATTTTGTATGGGACAATTGAATAATTTTTCGTGATTATGAGGATGGTCCCATTTGATTGAGGAAATTACCCTAATTGGTCGCGTGAGGGGTTACACACCCCAGCGCCACTTTGAAGGTTTAGAAATGATGCATGATGAATTCTGAATTTTGCGCGCCGAAGTTCCCGTAAGCTTCATAAAACACGTGTCCTTTATGATCAAGTATCGAGCAGTGATCGTGGTTTTGCTTATATTTCGTATCTATCTATATTATAAACCTTAAGTTTGTTTGTTTGGTCGAACGCGCTAATCTAAGGAAATACTGGTTCGAATTGAAAAAAAAAAATGGATAGCCCATTTATCGAGAGAGGCTATAGGCTATATAACACCACACTACGACCGGAGCATCGATGAAAAATGTTGCAAAAACGGGGAAAATATGACACAGACGAAGTTGTGTGGGTCAGATAGTTTTATTTATATGATCAGAATGTCACGCATCTCACGTGGCCGTGGCCTGTTTAGACGCAAACAATTAAGAGCTAAATAATGTGAACATACTTTCTGATTCATGCATTGGTGTTCTTTTCATACTTTGACGTGAACGAGTCCTTCTATTATCCCATAAAGAGTTTATTCGCGTCACTTTATTGCTCAATGCTTATCACTAACGAATTATCGTTATCTGCTGGATCAAACTCCTAGCAACGGAAGTTACATAGATGACACACATCATTATGACTCCAATAATATGTTTGCTCTTTATGCTAAAATGTAGGTACATATATCGACATAAAACTTACTTTTCCACTTAATATTACTGAACATAATATTCAGGACCGTGTGGTTCAAATCGAAAGTGTCGTAATGGCGCACTGGCATGATGTACGGCTTCAGGGTGACACCCCCGATGTGGGTGTTCTCGGATAGAGGCCCAAACGTCATGGCTCCGCATTCCTGGCTGTCAGGAGGGTACACTGTCATACTGCAGGAATCGTAGTCAGCGTTCGTTTGGCCGCGGATCTGGAATTAAATGGCATATTTAAATATTTAAGCGGAGATGAGAATTCCGAGGTGGGTGTGTGGCGTGACAAGAATGGATAATGCAAGGAACGAGTATATTAGAGGACGTATGAAAGTTGCGCCAGTTACAGAAAAGTTGAAAGGGAATCGACTGTCTTGGTATGGGCATGTGACGAAGGGGGACGAATCGCATGCGACTTAAAGATCAGTGAGGATAAATGTTGATGGATGGGGAGGGACGGGTCAACCAAGGAAACGATGAATGATGATATCAAGGAAATGATGATGATGGATTGTATGAGGAATGACATGAAAGAAAAATAAGTAAATTATAGCGTGAAGGTTGACAGAGAAAGGAAGACAAAACGTGTTGCGCCAACCCCAAGTAACATGGGAAGGAAAATGATGACGATATAAAGATTTAAGCAAAAAAAATTAAATTAAAGATTTAAAAAACCAGCGACACAAAAAACCCAAAAATAAAATAATCCAACCGTCTTAGCGTCGGGGGACCGCTAAGTAGAACGCTTAGTATAAGCACAAAACAAAGCGGACCCCCGACGCTAAGACGCTTGGATTATTTTATTTTTGGTTTTTTAGAGGTTTTTTGTGTCGGGGTTTTTTTAAATCTTTAATTTAATTTTTATTTCATGCTTTTTAAACTTATATTATTTTCTTAGCCTTGACTGTCCCAATACTGGGCATAGGCCTCCCCCATTGCTTCCACTTTTCTTGGTGTTGGGCGACTTCTCGCCAATAAATGAAAATACATAAATTTAAAAAAAAACGAGGTGGAAGGGGGGTGCAGCCACCCCCCCCTGGCGATGCCCATGGTTACAAGTGACAAGATTTCAAATTTCGAATCGACCAGACCTGTGGAAGGTGTTAATTTCCCTTTAACTAGAAAAGAGGTGATGACCATCAAACGGCTGGACAGATTTTTTCGAAACATAGCTAAGAACACTCTCGATTAAAATACCTTTCAAACGAAACCAATTTTATTGAAATCGGTTCATCCGTTTAGGAGCTACGATGCTACAGACAGACACACAGATGCACACGTCAAACTTATAACACCCCTCTTTTTTGGTCGGGGGTTAAAAAGGTCACGCTCGCCTTGACTTTTGTTAAAACTGTTTCACTATTTTGGCGATCGATAAAGTTTTCTACCTACCTATCTAGTGTATAGCAAAATACAATACTTAAATTACAGAAAACCACATCGCTTATTTCTTTTTTCAACCCTCAATTATATATGTTTGGAGAGCCTATTTTAATTTGCTTCACAATTTCACATCACTTTTGGGTAGCGACTAGCGGTTCATCTACTCTCCAAATTTCAATTGTGTGGTGCCAACCAACAGTCTCGGAGTAAGATGGCTGTAACGTACGAACGGACAGGGCGAATCTATCAGCAAATGGCTAAAACGGAACCCTAAAAAAGTAAGTTCCGATTCCGATAGTAGCTAAAAGTGTGTCCTATTCCTGAATATTATAAAAATATTTAAAGCATGTTCCAATGAGCACCATCTTTCATTAGAATTAATTCGTTTGTAAACTAAAGAAACTAAATCGCGAACGAAGTTACGATAAATCGCTTTCGAATACTCGCGGTTTGGTCGTACCTTTGGACACCGCCTCGCATCATCAATATAATCATGTTGATTTTTTTGACAACAAACAGCTTCAATAATAAATTCTTATCATATTATGATTACAATGCAGATAATGATTTCATTTTCCGATGTTTTATGACGTCAATGTCGATTCGCAATTATAAAATTACAACAAGTAACACCTTGCGATAACACTTAAAATGGATATATTGCGAATTAATGTGTAATAAAATAAAACAAAAGGTGATCAATGAATACCAAACGAGTTCGGGAAACTTAACAATAATAAAAGATTGTGGTTTGAGCACTTTGAAACTGGGCAAGTGCGAGTCGCACGCAAATAACAGGTTACTGAATGCATCATACAATACAAGTTAGAAAACAAAATCATTTTTTAAATACTTATCTGTTTGTTCTGGCCTTTGACGGGACTTTTACTAGCAGATAGCTAATGTTTTAAGGAAGTAACTTGGGCTACTTTTATTTTAGAAAAAGGATTAGGGTGACATACAAAAAAAAAAACCCTTTAAATTCCGATTCAAACAGTAAAGTTTATAATAATTACACACTGATGAACTTCAAGACAAAAACTAGTCATCATTATAAAGAACAATATGTTTATCTCCTTGAATTTGTCTTAAACTTCAAAATATACCTGCATAAACATTGTTTGCTGCGAGATTTGTAGCAAAACAGAAAATACTGTATTCAATGAATAATAATTTATATTCATTCAGTATTCTATCTGAAATGCCGAGAAACACTAAAAAAAAAAAACAACTGGGGTTGTTACTCCTACAAGCCTATGCATGATGAGGGTGTATTGCTAACTGTTCTGCGTGCATGCATCTAGTACTAAATTATTCTCTAGAGCGTTTACACCTTATGAAATTTCATACAAACTTTCAAGTCGTTATTTTCCGAAATGACTGAACTTATATTAATGAAATTTCGTACACATAAGCAGGATACACAGATCTAAAAAGTTACAGTTTTATCATAAATTAGTGTTACAGTTAAATTATACCGATTATAAATTTTCTATAGAAACAGAAAATTCCAATTATCTCTTTTTTTAAAACACATTTTGAAATTATTTTGACCTATGTATCCTGCTTATGCGTATAAAGTTTAATTTAAATCGGTTCAGTAATTTCGGAAAATAACGACTTGAAAGTTTGTATGAAAAGCGGTAAGGTATAAACGCTTTTAAATGACGTTTGTAACTATTAACCAATTTGTCAGTCTCTCTTATTGAGTAAAGAGTAGGGTAATAATAATAACAAAGTAAGAATGGATGATCTGTGTGAAAGACGTTAAGACTAGGAAGGTGGTGACAACTGAAATGAAGATTAGTAGTGAAGTATGGAAAAAGAAGACAAGGTGGCGTACCATGACGTCTTAAAATATTATCGTTCTATTCTTATTCCAGAGTGAAAAAGAGACGGAGCTATACAGCTCGTCTAGCTCTATCTCTTTCCCATTCTGGAATAGGAATGGAACAATAATGTTTTAAGCGTCATAGTAACCAACCGCCAACTCCAAGCAAAATTGGGATAAGGGCAAGAGATTGGAGGAAAAAGGCACACCAACCAACAGTGTGAACCAACTAGTGGATTCTCACTTCTACGATCATAATAAGCAACGGTGGCCCGTATCGGTCTAGGGCAGTGCGTGTACACCTGGCTACTGGCTGCTTCTATACTCAATAAGGTTTTCGGTAATGGCAATAGGCTCACTCAATTTAACATGGCACTTAAAACAAAAATGGTGAAATGGTACACTCACATTCAATTAACCATTTTTGTTTTATTTGTGTTTTATATTAAACTAGCTGATCCCAGCATGCATTGCAATACACTTGTTCCTACATACGTACCCTACCCTACTCACCCTACCCTATCTACTCAACCCTACCTACTCTACCCTACCTACACAACCTTACCTACTACCAACCTAAGAACCTTCTCCTGACAATAACAAACACAACAAAAAAATAATTAGTTCAATCTGTCCAGCCATTCACACGTGATGCCATGACCAAGGGAAATAGGTATTCATATTTTTATATTATACTAGCTGTCCCCGGCATGCGTTGCAATGCACTTTTTACCTACCCTATCTCCCTACCTACCATACCCTACCCTACCTACCTACCTACCTACCCTACCCTACCCTACCCTACCTACCTACCCTACCCTACCCTACCTACCCTACCCTACCTTTCTACCCTACCTACCCTACCTTTCTACCCTACCTACCCTACCTTTCTACCCTACCGACCCTACCCTACCCACTTACCTACCCTACCCTACCTTTCTCACCTTTTAAACCTTCCCTGGACTACAACAAACATTTTAAAACCAAAATCAGCCAAATCGGTTCAGCCGTTCTCGAGTTTTAGCGAGACTAACGAACAGCAATTGATTTTTATTTATACAGTACGTTAGTTTAAACGAGGGACATATTCAAACCCATAATAGTACATGCTAACATGATACTAATAAAAATATAAACAAAAAAAAAAAACACTGTAAAATAACAGACAGAACCATACCAAAATTTTCGCAAATGTCACGCAACGTGTATACACCCTTGCGCTAGCGACTTAATACTATCGCAGAACATGTGAGCGGGTCAATGACTCTTAGGTATAATCCATTTTCCCTTCATACTTTAAACTTACCTGGCTTAGGACAGTCCAAAATATCTAGGCACTAAACAAAACATTAAAAATTCTTCTATATACCTTATAGGTTTTTTACATATTTGGGACGAGAATCGAATACTGAATACCCTCCCTCAATATGTCCCTCATTTAACCTAACATACTGTATAATAGATAGATTAAAGTTCTCCACTTTAAAAAAAACATCCTATAAACAACTCTGCCTAACCTTTTGTGACAGAAGTGAGTAGATTGCTGTTCGTTTGTCTCGTTAAAACTCGAGAATGGCTGAACCGATTTGGCTGATTTTGGTTTTGAAATGTTTAAAAGGTGAGAAAGGTAGGGTAGGGTAGGGTACGGTAGGTAGGTAGGGTAGGATATGTAGGTAGGTAGGGTATGTAGGTAGGTATGGTAGAGCAGGTAGGGTAACCCTACCCTACCTGCTGCTGTAGGTGTAGGTATGTGGGTAGGGTAGCTAGGTAGGAAAAAGTGCATTGCAATGCATGCCGGGTACAGCTAGGGATGCCGGAAATGCAAAAAAGTATCGATATATATCGTATAGATATTTTTTGAAAATATCGAAATCGATATTGATATTTTTATTAAAAAATATCGATATATCGGTATGATTTGACAGAAAATATTCGTGCTCTAAAACTTAATTTATTTGGCCTAATCTACTTCATTCATCTTACATTAATAAATCAAAACAACCTTTAATTTTTTTATTTATTAATCAAACCAATATTTATCTAAAAATAATACGATACGGACGCGGGACAGGCAATTGAAGTCATTTGAAGTTGAAATTGACAAACAGAGTTGCCAACTTAAAAACCAAATTATAAAACTGCAAATCGAGTCGACCATAAAATATAATTTGTTGAAAAGATGTTAGTATAAAAAAAGTAATACTTTTAGGATTTTTCAATCTTAAAACTTATAAATGTTTATTAGTCTGAAAAAAAATATCGATTTTTATACCTTTTCGATACCTGGAATTTTATATTGATACATCAATATATCAAAATAGAGGAGAGGAGCTCGTGGCTAAATAATAACAGCCGCACGGGTCGATCTTTAAGGTTAAGCTATGCTTGCCGAGGTTGGTC
Source organism: Cerastis leucographa (assembly GCA_963082945.1). NCBI lineage: Eukaryota > Metazoa > Arthropoda > Insecta > Lepidoptera > Noctuidae > Cerastis > Cerastis leucographa. Next base: position 3,441,241 of record OY720361.1, read on the forward strand.
CGTGGATGGGTGACCATAATTACATACCGAGTTTCCTCCGTGCCTCGGAAAGCACGTTAAGCCGTTGGTCCCGGCTGTTATTTGTAGATCTTTGACAGTCGTTACGAGTAGTCAGAAGCCAAAAAGTCTGACATCCAGTCTTACCAAGGGGTATCGTATTACTGGGTTGTGGAGGTCAGATAGGCAGTCGCTTCATGTAAAATACTGGTACTCAGCTGCATCCGGTTAGACTGGAAGCCGACCCCAAGAGAGTTTGGGAAAAGGCTAGGCAGATGATGATGACATCAATATATCAAAATATTAAATATCGCTCAAAAATATCAATACATTGAAAAAATAATATTGATATAACGATGTATTGATATATTTTCAACAAGCCTGGGTACAGCTAGTCCTACTAATATTATAAACGCGAAAGTTTGTAAGTATGGATGGATGTTTGTTACTCTTTCACGTAAAAACTACTGAATGGATCTGGATGAAATTTTGCACAGGGATAGATAATAGTCTGGAATAGCACATAGGATACTTTTTATCATGGTAGTGTGATCCCGCGGGACCAAAAAAACGCGGGCGAAGCCGTGAGCAGAAGCTAGTATGTAATAATAATGTCTCCGGCTGGCTGATGGGTAACATGTTTGTTAGCCTTTAAAAACTTCCAGTTTCATTTTCTTCTTTAGGACACCCCATCAACTTTGATTACAGAACTCACAAGATTAAAATGTTTTAACTTTTCATAATTCTTATTTATGTTAAAATTTGTTTTATTTATATGAAATGCAGCATAACACGGTACTGATTTTAAAACCAACCTTATGATGATTAGAATTGCCACTGAAATGCTTTCATGGGTGAACTTCAATTTGAAATAGGAACTAATCATTAGAGATGGCCCATATTACTAATCATTAGAGATGGCCCATTTTCAAATAATAATATAAATTAAATACATATTTTCTACTGTGGATGGTTGCTAAACAAATCTACATCTTTAGGTCTAGCCTTGAGATTTGAACTATGTTGAGAAACTTGATATAATTAGTTATGTAGAAACAGACTTGTAAAATAGGATTTCTAATTATTGTGTTTCACAGTTCCACCTTGTTTATAGATGGAAATTTTGTTCACTTAATTTTACAAGTTCATGCAAGTTCATCATTGAGGAAACTTCTTTATCTTGAATGCAGAGCATAAACGTGTTTATTTTAATAAAATTAGCGATACAAGGAAAATTATAGGTCCGAATTGTGAAGGACGGGAATGTCAAGTAGTGCACCCAATGTCTTGCTCTTTCATTGCAAAAATCAATACTGATTGATGCAGTTGTGCAAATAAAGGACCAAATTGAATACATACCTCGGTTGTACAGCTAAGTTCCAATGATTTATTTCCACATAATTGACTATATCCATCTACAGCGTAATGCAGAAAACAAACAAACACTAAAAACACTTTTCGCCACATTTTGATGGTATCGTCCGATAATACTATAGTGTAAGATATGAAAATAAATATATCTAAGATAAACACATGATTAAGTGCTCATCTTGCCCGGTTATTTTATCTATTGGTTAAATAAAAAGTGAAAAAATAATAAAAATGTTTACAACGCGATATGCTCAGTGCACAAGCAAACTACGCAATGGTTGCGTTCCGTATTTTAGCATTGTGTCATTAGTAGCATTCATAATGTCTGTGCCATAGAATGATGTAAGTTTTGTAGTAAGTTTGATTGTTTGCTAATGTTTTTTAGAAGCTCGCTTATATGATAGCAGCACAGCACTGTTGAGTGTTCATTAAATGTTTTTTTTTAAGCTATGCTTATAAGATTGAAAATTAAATAATTAAATTTTTAAACAAAAAAATCCCAAACAGTGGGAAAGGGGGCAGGTGCCCCGCCGCTGGCGACGCACATAGCTATTCACAACCACTCGATTGGCAGTCTAATCCAATCCAATGATCGAGCAGTCGAAGAAGTCCTCGAAACGCTACTCACACAACCGAAAACTATCAATTTTGACTAATCTTGACATTTCTTTGGATTGTGATTCGGTTATGATGGTCCGACAGCTATTTGCAGTCGAGAATGAAGTCAAATGAAAATTAAAAGCATTTTATACTCATTTATAGCAGTGTTTGAAGTCATCATCATCATCAGCCTATATTGTTCCCACTGCTGGGATGCAGGCCTCCTCTCTATGAGAGGGAATGGGCTGTAATCCACCACGCGGGCCCAGTGCGGGTTGGTAGATGTCACATCGTCTTCGAATTTTTAGTTCTCGGACATGCCGGTTTCCTCACGATGTTTTCCTTCACCGTTTTTGAGAGCAGCGGTGATGAAATAAATTACACAAAGTAATGCGCCTGCCTGGAAAAATAAAAAATTCTTCTCGAGTTTGATTTTAATTATTTGGGTGGATGGAGTTCGTGATTGTGCGATCCTGAGACCGTTGGCGTGCCGCAGAACAGCAGAGGCTGGACACATTATCTCTCTTCTCATCGAAGAATATAAGACATGACGGATTCATTTGCTGTCCCGCGCTTCCAGTCCGTATACAGGCTATCGCATGACATGGCCCGTAGCATAATACATAATATCCATACTAATATTATAAATGCGAATGTCACTCTGTTTGTTTGTTTGTTACATTTTCACGACTAAACGGCTGATCGGATCTTAATGAAATTTGGCAAGAAGATAGATTTCAACCTGGGGAAGGACATAGGCTATATATCATTACGCTACGACCAATAGGAGCGGAGCAGCAATGAAAAATGTTGCGAAAACGGGGAAAATGTGACGCAGATGGAGTTGCGCGGGACAGCTAGTTGTGGAAATAAAACCCTATTTCCCAAAAGTGCTTTCATCAGTCGCAATCCCCATTGAACTCAAAGTAAGTAAAATTAATTTTAAAGTAAGTAACTAACAAATGTCATAACCATAACATCACGTCGAGAAGGTATACGACGAGGTGTAATTATTCGTCCACATTTAATATTATAGCTATCAACCAGGCAGTTATAAACCAAAGTATACTGTTACTGATAAACTCATCCCTATATGTAACCCTACCTCTATGTAATACTGCCTTAATGTGGTTAAGGTTTACCTAGACCCTCAACGGGTTTAGGTAAACATTCAATAATTGTAACAAAATAAAACTACAAACTCAAAAATTGATCGTTTACGGTTGTGTGAATATACGATATTCATATTATATATTATTATTTATCTAGCTATATTTCTACTAAGAACTTATTAAAAATTGTTTCAATCCAAATAATATTGTTGCACAGCCTTATAATAGTTTTCTATGAACGCATCTTTATCGCGGTGGCGACCCGCCAAGCTAAGCTAATCGCTATTGGACGAGGATTCGTGCGCTGTTTCAAATCACTCGCGATATGCTCGTAATGTTTCCATAGTTTTACTATTCTTTACTATTGTTTTACTATAAAACGGGAACAAACTACTATCGTGTTAACTTTTAACCCATTTCAATTGTACATTACGCGCAAAATAAATCCAAACACTTCAAATTAAATCAGCAAAACTTTGGGCGACTCCACTCTTCCCGGCAAAATTCTAACCGACGCGTGGGTGGGTAAGTCCACTTTTCTTGTCAAAATTCCAAGCGATGCGCAATCGGGACTCCACTGTGCATAGTGTTTTGGCGCGAAAAATACCCAAGTTTAACGGTTCTTGTTAGTTGTGCTACGAGAATATTAACGACAACTTAAGTTACACTCGTACCGTCCTTAAAAACATCACCCGCGTATATCCCTGGTTATAAATATATCGTAAGATTTTCTGTTTTTGACGAAATAGTGAAGGGCAGACATAATTAAGTAAAATACGCGCTGTAATTTTTAAATTGCAATCATATAGTGCCGCCGAAAGTGATGGTGAATTACATTGTCTTCAGATTGTCACACAGTATTAAATTATCGGACGCGCTATTATTGAATGTGACCCTGTACTACGCATACTATCGGACGTCGTAAGTCGCAAACGTTACTTTGGCCATCCTTGAACGGTTGGACGTTCGATAATTCTGGCTCACTCTAGTAGACGTTTTTGACTGTGCACACCTGTCATTAGAGGTAGTTAGCAGCGGCCTAAGAACACGTTCAATCGTTTGTTTCCGCCTATAAGAAACGAGTGTCTCGCGATGCAACGCGGTGGACGAACTGGAACAGCTATTAGCGAAGGCCATGCATAGTCGAAAAGTCATTTTCGGAGGTAAGTGCTTGCATCCCTGATAACATCGCTAAGTCCGACTCCCACTCACACTCACCTTTCCTCATGAACGCGTAGAGGTATTAAATTGAAATTCATATCAAATATTTAGGTCTATAATACCTTTAAGCTGTAACAAAATCAAACTTCTATGTCAACGCAATCAAAAGAAACAGCAATTTATGCCGCATATTTTCAAACTCGCAACTACTCGCAAGGGAATCAAAACCTAAAGGGTACTTCCAGTCAACCTAGAATCTTGAAACTTGGCATGAAGCAATGTTTTATAGCACATATAAAGGAAAAAATTACGAACACCTTAAATTTTTAGTAAGATCACATATTTTTATTTATTCTGTTCAGTAATTTTGGTTTGTACGGAACCCTCGGTGCGCGAGTCCGACTCGCACTTGACCGGATTTTTTTATAAATAATGGTACGGAACCTTTCGTGCGCGAGTCCTACTAGCACTTGGCCGTTTTAGACTTGCCTATACCCCGCACGTATAGGTTTATGAACGTATAGATTTGATGCATGATTTGATGAAGATTTGATTTTAGCTGCTGTTCCATGTGTGGGGAGCCTCCCCTTAATCTTTGTTTTTTTTTTTTTTTTTTATAAAAGTCGTAAAGCGTCTCACAGAATACATCTTACCAAGTGTCGACTGTGTAGTCCACTAGTCCTTATGGTAATCTTTACCCGGGTGCCCAAATACGAATACTTTTATTTGTAGGACATAGGTAAGTATACACATGGGTGTACAGATGTTGTAAAATTATTTTCATCACACTTGCACGTAAACAGTGTCATAACATACAGGTTAACTTGGCTGTAATGCCCCATATAAAACCCTAGGGCGGTAAGTATTTTTTTTTTTAATTTTCATCACACTTGCACGTAAACAGTGTCATAACATACAGGTGAACTTGGCTGTAATGCCCCATATAAAACCCTAGGGCGGTAAGTAATTTTTTTTTAATTTACAGCACCGCTTGACAGCACACAGGTCATGCAAGTTCATCAAGCAAGGAGTTTACACGCAATTGAAAAATTGTCTTAAAATGTTACAGGAATTTCATTCAATCTCGCTACATGTTCTAAAATCTAAATAATCGATAGTTTTTTGTATCAAAACGTCGTTTTTTTTTTTATACTCCGTCATGGCTGTATACCTAGGTAAGTATTTGTCTTTAACGTTTCTGAAAAAAACATTTGTATAATCTGTGGTGTGGGCAAACAGCCCGCCATCCGCAAATCAGTTCACGTATTTCGTAATAATATGTGCTGACTTGTGTATATTCATAATTATTAACTCGCAAGTGTAATGAAAAACATTGTATGTTTCACGGGCGGTACAGGAATTACGAACCTCGACTCAGAAAGCCCTCAGTCTTCGACTTCGGGCTTCTACTAGAGCCTCGATCGTAATTCCTTACTTACCGCCCTTAATACACAATATACTATTTCATCACACTTGCACGTAAACAGTGTCATAACATACAGGTGAACTTGGCTGTAATGCCCCATATAAAACCCTAGGGCGGTAAGTATTTTTTTTTTTAATTTACAGCACAGCATGACAGCACACAGGTCATGCAAGTTCAAGCAAGGAGTATACACGCAATTGAAAAATTGTCTTAAAATGTTATATAAACAGTAATTTCATTCAATCTCGCTACATGTTATTTAATTACTCAACTAATAATCTAAAATCTAAATAATCGATAGTTTTTTGTATCAAACCTTTTTTTTTTGTACTCCGGTATGGCTGTATACCTAGGTAAGTATTTGCCTTTAACGTTTCTCAACAAAACATTTGTATAATCTGTGGTGTGGGCAAACAGCCCGCCATCCGCAAATCAGTTCACGTATTTCGTAATAATATGTGCTGACTTGTGTATATTCATAATTATTAACTCGCAAATGTGATGAAAAACATTGTATGTTTCACGGGCGGTACGGGAATTACGAACCTCGACTCAGAAAGCCCTCAGTCTTCGACTTCGGGCTTCTACTAGAGCCTCGATCGTAATTCCTTACTTACCGCCCTTAATACACAATATACTATTATAACACATTTGCTCGTAAAGGGTCTCTTAATGCACCAAGTTCAGTATCGTAATGTATCACATTACGCACTAGTGCGGTAATGTAAAGTAAAACGCACGGCTTATCATAATGCTCCGTCTAAAACGAACGTTACTTTTTTAAATCTTAGCAAAGAGTTTTTATGTCAGAAAAGTAGTCAACATTTTATGAATAAAATTAAGTTGGGAGATAAAATATAATAAATAAACATTTAATTCTTTAATTTAATTAATTTTTACCATAAATTACAACCATTTATCTGTAACAAAACACAAAAATATTAATTTAGTTTATTAGTAATACTGGCTGTTTTTGTGCATTAGCCTTAAAAAAAGCGTAAAAATTATTCCGCGCGCTTTCTCTTTACGCTGTATTGTTTTTGTTTGAAAATGTCATCCGAATTTTATTTATTTCCTCGCAAATGTGTTATAAAACGTCGTATGACATACGTGCGCTTTGATAATTACAGCCTCTGCTTTCATGTAGCCCTCGCCTACGGCTCGGGCTAGCAATATCGCCTCGGCTGTGATTTTCAACTTACCGCACTTATATCATAATGTACTTTATGTACTATTATAACACATTTTCTCGTAAAGGGTCTCTTATTGCACCAAGTTTAGTATCGTAATGTATCACATTACGCACTAGTGCGGTAATGTAAAGTAAAACGCACGGCTATCATAATGCTCCGTCTAAAACGAACGGTACTTTTTTCAATCTTAGCAAAGAGTTTTTATGTCAGAAAAGTAGTCAACATTTTATTAATAAAATTAAGTTGGGAGATAAAATATAATAAATAAACATTTAATTCTTTAATTTAATCAATTTTGACCATAAATTACAACCATTTATCTGTAACAAAATAGTAATACTGGCTGTTTTTGTGCCTTTGCCTTAAAAAAAGCGTAAAAATTATTCCGCGCGCTTTCTCTTTACGCTGTATTGTTTTTGTTTGAAAATGTCATCCGAATTTTATTTATTTCCTCGCAAATGTGTTATAAAACGTCGTATGACATACGTGCGCTTTGATAATTACTGCCTCTGCTTTCTTGTAGCCCTCGCCTACGGCTCGGGCTAGCAATATCGCCTCAGCTGTACTTTTCAACTTACCGCACTTATATCATAATGTACTATAATGAACGCTATGTCAAGCCGTCATCGGCGTACAAATATTATATTGAAACAATCATGCTGATTATAATAAATTATCAAACATTATAAAATAAAGAAAATTAAACAAATATATTTAAGAAAAATACCGGCCAAGTGCGTGTCGTACTCACACGCACTCAGGGTTCCGTACCACCAAACAATAAAATAAAAAATATTTTTAATATTATTAAATTATTTTATATGTAACAGCAAAACTAAATTTGTTATTCATAGTATGTTAATGAAAAACAAAGTTACTGCTGCAGTTTGAAGAAAAAGTCCTATATCTCAAAAACTAAACATCATATCTTATTCAAACCAATTTTCGTTGAAAGTTTTTTTTTACTTTCTATAATCTTAAATATTTTCAGAATTTTCATCCTCTTACTTTAGAAATTAGAGGGGGGGGGACACACATTTTACCACTTTGGAAGTGTCTCTCGCGCGAACTGTTCACTTTAGAAAATAATGATATTAGAAACCTCAATATCATTTTTGAAGACCTATCCATAGATACCCCACAAGTATGGGTTTGATAAAAAAAAAAAAAAGTTTCAGTTCTAAGTATGGGGAACCCCCAAAATTTAGTGTTCTTTTTTCTATTTTTGTGTGAAAATCTTAATGCGGTTCACAGAATACATCTACGTACTAAGTTTCAACAGTATAGTTCTTATAGTTACGGAATAAAGTGGCTGTGACATACGGACGGACAGACAGACAGACAGACATGACGAATCTATAAGGGTTCCGTTTTTTGCTATTCGGCTACGGAACCCTAAAAAGCAATAGTACTATCACACATTATTACATAAAACAAATTTTAATTTTTTTTATAGGTTTTCTCAGACGGGGGTTTTTTAAATTTTAAATTTAATTTTTATTTCATACCCTATAACTTACATTATTTTTTCGTAGTCTGTCCCACTCCTGGGCATAGGTCTCCTCCCATCCCTTCCACTCTTCTCGGTGTTGCGTCTCTTCTCGCTAATTAACGGAAACAAGGACAGTTATAAATTAAAAAAAAACTCGAGCTTTTAGGGGGGGGGGGTGCAGCCACCCCCCCTGGCGATTACTAAAGTGACAAGTGACAAGAATTCAAATTTTGAATCGACCAGACCCGTAGAAGTTGTTTATATCCCTTCATCAACTAGAAAAGAGGTCATGAGCTTCAAACGGCGGAGCAGATTTTCTCGAAACTTAGCTAAAAACACTCTCGATTAAAATACCTTTCAAACGACACCAATTTTATCAAAGTTATCGTAGTAGTTTGTGGTTCATCCGTTTAGGAGCTACGATTTGTCAATTTGTCATAGTGTCTTGATAGTGCATATCTCTGTTGCGTCGTTTAGATCTCAATCTTTCAAACAAATGAAAGTTGAATTTGATAAATCCTGCTGTTTCAAAAATGTACAAGCAGGACAATGGAACGTAGTTTTTTTTTTAAATGTGGCTTACGGCTTTCAGTTGGTTTCAGCTACACAGCATGTGCACATTTTTTTTGGGCCTTGAACGCAATTTCATTGTTCCAAAACGTAATGTAGAATATGTAACATAGGCCTTGTAAGAAATTAGAACAACGGACTCATTTACCTACTATCTTTGCTAGATTAATTATAGAGTCCTTAAGAGTACTGGAATACATTATTTATTTACAAACAGTTTCTTTATGATGTTTCCAGTTTAAGTGAGTTTTCAAGTAAAGTCCTAAAAATCTAGCACAGCTTGTTTCAGCTATTGTTAGATCTTCATAAGTTATAGGTATTTGAGTTAAGTTTTTTTTGTTCTTTGAAAATGTCATATGCTTTGTTTAATCTATGTTATTTTTTTCAGAGTAGGTAACGAATTTATAATGCCAAGGATGGACTAATTTATGTCCAATGATCGGCTCTTTCTGTTGAGCCCGGATTGATGGCTTCATATCGAATCGAACTAATTGTTCGGTACGTACTGTGAATGAAAGCAAATCGAGTGATTGTGTTTGGCTCTTGTTTGACTAGTGTCTTTTGGAAATTATATTGCATCTTACTATCTTTATCACAATCTGCTATTCTGAAACTAAACTGAAACGCAACTGTCATTACAGTGATTCACATTTCTGTTTTTATGCCTAAAAGCCTCGTTCTCTTTCACTAAAAAAGTATAAATCAAGAAATTGACATCATGATGTTTGACGTAGAGACGTTTTTGTTGATAACGCCATGCGATAATACTTCAAATTTTGACTCACCTAAATAAATAATTATGAACTAGTTTAATAATAACAAATTCTACAAGCTTTAAAATATGCCCTTAATCCTATTATCAAGTGCTAAGTAAACAGGCAGGATGGCCGTAAGTCTTAATACTCCATAATATTATTTTACTTGTGTTGTGATCTCATTGCGATGGACACATTACAATGTTGTTAAAACTTTTAATTAAGCCATTACCAATTGATATAAAGATTAAAACTGTTATCCTCTATATTTGTGTTAACAGTAATTATTGATTTGTATTAGAATGAGTTGTTTATTATCTCTTAGATGCTTACGTAAAATGTATTGGGGTAGGTATATTTCTGTTTAATAATAAGAGTAGTTGATGGTAAATAATCGATATTAAGAGAAACCTGGCTGTTTTTCGTCAACACTTTAGTAACGTTTTCTTTATTGCATATTCTCTTACTTACTAACCAATAACATTTACAGAATGGGCTTAAATTGATTATCTAATTTTCTCAGCTAATGTCTAGGATTGATCCAAACTTGTTTCTATGGTATTGATGACTTAAACTGATTTATTATTCATTGAATTAGTGGGTAATTGAAGTAGAGTTAACATAGGATAATCATCATTTAGAATATCAGTCATTAATTCATGTTTTATGTATCAGTCTAAAAGTGAAACAAGTTCTAATTAGAAGTCTTAGTAATTCTTCAAGTTACGTCTAAGTTCAAGTTATCATTGCCTTCTTCCCACTAATATATAATTTGACCCAATAAACACTGTGTGAACCAGCAATAGTAAATAAGATAATTGTACTCTAAACCTATATATTATTGTACCATGGTCATTAGTTGGTATGCCTCAGAAAAATAAGGTGATGTCTTATACACAGACGGGAGAAAAACCTACCTAAAAACGCGCGATAGAATTTTCATTAATGGTGTACCCCCTAAATTATTCGATTTTCTAGTTGTACCTTGAACACACTAAGTTTGTGGAACACTGCTCCAAACAACACTAAATATAAAGTCCACCTCTAAGATGACCCAAAATTTACCAATTTTCAACACAATAAGTTTGCGGACACTGCTCCAGACAAGAAATTGACCAAATTTTAAGACCATGAAACTCTTATAAAAGAGGGGGTCAATCAAGCGACAGGTTAAAAGATAATCTATATCCTTTCAGCCACCATGGCAACTGAGTTTCACAACCAGTTGGGAAAAAGGAATATTTGGTAGCAAACAAGTTAGGATAAGTTGTTTTAATTGGTCACATTAGTTTTCATACATAATGCTTTCTTGGCAGCTGAATACAATCTTTTATAATTACACCTGTAATCAAAAAAAATTTGAATAGATAGATTGTATTTACCCAAACTTTAGGGAAACAATTCACATGGGGATCTCTGTTGTAGTTTAGCAGTTTTTTTTAGAACCCAATAGGTACAAAAAGACCTGGAATGTTATCCATAAAATAAGAAAAATCTAACAAGATTTATAATACAATATAATTTTAAGATTTTTTTCAAAGCGCTATACAATATTATAATTTAATGTTATTGCGGAGACAAAATGTCATGACTGTTATTCTAGGTCTGGATTAGATTGTGGATTTTAGAGAGAGGTATTATCTAAATGTTACAGGTGACTTACTTCCTGGAAGTTTAGGTAAATCTACTCTGCCTATAGATACAATAAAATTTTTCTCCAAGACTTTGTCGAGCTTCATTGTCTCGGCGCTTTTCTTGTGGTTTCCGCTGTTGATTCTGGCTCTGACGAGTTGCCTTGGTTTGGAAAAAGTGTGATTAAAAAAATTACTCTGCCTATTACAATCTCTGGTTATCCAAACATTAATTAAATATAATGTGTATCATTACAATGATAGGGATTTTCTTCTTCTTCTCAATCACTCATCTCTCTTGAGAATGGTGACTCTGTTTCAACTTGTCACCAGTCTTTCTCAATCTGTTCGAATCAGTCAAATTAGGGATCCCGGTGAAATCATAAATTAACATAGTTATTGTTTTCCTGTTAACTTATAAACAAGTTTACTTATAATTACACATAAGGTCAGGTTTATTTAAATCCTTAGGGTTTTATTTTGAGATTTAGGTCAAAACTCTGTGAATCTTCGTAAATTTTATACAGATTATGTAAAACATATACTGTACTCAACATGTATGTCAGTGATTAAATAAAATATAAATTTTATCAAAAGGATGTTATAATAAGTTTTTGTTGGAATATGTGCGTTAAAACTTCCTGTTAAAAAACAGTTCATTCAATGAGTTAACTAGTAAGCTTCGTCCTATCGAGTTCTATGTGATAACATTTATTCTTTTATTCATAATTATTATTTGTTCTGAATATTTATTTGTTTTTTTTTTGTTCTTAAAAGTGTGTCTAGTGTTTATACCTTTTGTTGGTAAGTACTTTATACTGTTGATAATATGTTAGTTAAATATTGTAAATAACTAGTTACCTTCATTATAATTTCACGTACCATAAATAAAGGCATATTTAAGTGTGACTATGTGAATAAAAAGAAATAGTCCATAAAGATTCTTATCACACAATTTTTAACACTGAATTTTGCTTAGTTGGTCATACGATAAGATTGTATGGGCAATTTCGAACCATAATTAAGCTGCTTCACAAATGTTTGAGTCTTTTAGGTATGTTTCTAGTGAGGACTTTTCACGTATACTTTTTTATAGTTTTGGTATAATGAGAAACAAACGGTAAAGTCATGCTAGTATAAAGTATTTTATTACTCATAAAATAGATTTCAATTGATTGAGACTGGCCTTTTAATTTGAATCGGTAGTTTTACATACAAGAGTCATGGTGTCCTCAACATATATAGAAGTCGGAGAAAAATGTGTAAAGGTCGTATTATAGCATGTAATATAAATAAATAAAAAACTTGTAAAAATTATGGAATCATGTTGTATGTATACCGTATTGCATAAGTATTTATGAATACTGAGGCTGGTACAGTCAACAAACAACACTGTTATTAACTCTGATAATAATTTGATATTTTACGTTCGCAAATGTCGTAATCACGTAAGATCACGTAAGATCACGTCTGTACTCCCTTAAGGCTCTGGCTGAGGTGTGTTGTCTGTTATTCAGGGTAATATAGCTAAGTTATGATTCAGTTTGCCACGTGCTCTTGCATACATACGCTGCAAAACTTGTTGAATAAAAAATAAAATTAAATGTCTACTATTTAATATTCAATTCGTTTGTCTAGAAAATGGAATAAAACTCGATAATTCCTTGTGTTATGTGACTGTCCGTATCAGATATTGCATAATTTCTTAAGAGGGAACAAGGACAGCGATTCTCCATACAAATGTATTCCCACTTTTTCTACCTGAATAATGTCTGTACTAGAGCAAACTTTGTTTTTAAAGTAAAGAAAATATGACTCATCAAAAATTTTCGAAAAGTTTTTAAAATAAATACGTTCGTACGTTTCGTATTGTACAAAATAAATTGATAGGTACCATACTACTTAAAATTTTAATGTCATAAATAATTGAATCCGCCCAGCTTTCGAGGAGAAAAAAGAGGAGTAAGAAACGTCGTTCTCTTTTGAGAATTTTGTGACGTAATCGGTCCGAGCTGCAGCTGTCTCTATCGCACTCACCGGAGGCAGGCAATAGTTTCTTTAAATACCTATTATTTATATTACTGATGCCCTGTTCCCTCTTAACTTAATTTTGTTACCCGCTTGATAATAAAAGAGAAGTGCGCGTCGCACTTGGAAAAAGGAAAATGAAGTAACCATGCCTTACGTTTATTAAGGTTTATCAAAAGACGCAATTTAACGACGCGGTAGTTAAAGAAACAATACTATGAACTACCTTTTGCCCGTGGTTTCACTCGTATCCTGGGGAAACTACCATATGCACCTTGTTAAATTGTATCCTTTATCTTATCCATGTCATAGTCTACCAGCCAGCATTCATACAAATCCTGATCAATCTTTTAAGAGCGATAGTGTTACAAACATACAAAATTACGCACGTTTAATATTTATGAGTAGGATAACTCTCTCAACAACGTAATTACTGTAAATGTGGTAGGGGTATCGTACTATTATCCAGTTAGTGCGTAGTGGAGGTCAGATAAGCAGTCGCTCCATGTAAAATACTGGTACTCTGCTGTATCCGGTCAGATTGAAAGCCGACTTCTATAGTTAATTCGGCAGATGATGATGATCCTAGGTATGCGAGAATGGCAACATGATTCCACCAGAGTGCATAATAACAAATAATCGCGGTTAGTAAACAAATAAACAATAAGAGATGCCTTGTGATGTGCACTGACAGTAAGGATTACGAGTAACATATTTTTACGTGAAGGTGGCAAACGCTCGCGATATACGCTGATTATTTTTCAAAGAAATGCGTTCTGCGTATTCATATTTAGTAAGTGTCTACGTTACGAGTCGTCGAAGAGAATGTTTATTTATTTCTAAAAAATAATGTACGTTTTTCAGTAATAATTATTGTCTCAGTGAGTTAAGACGTAAATATCAAGCCCTTGTTACAACAGTGTAAAATGTTTCACTCGCTCACACGTTTGTCACTCCTGAAAAGGCAGTTGACGACATTGGCACTATTGCCCTAAAATAAAAATATAATAGAACACTGTACTATTATAAAGTTAATAGTAATCATTTAAATACTTGTGGCTTTTTTCACTTGTTTAAACAAACCATAACAGATCAGTTCTACATACAGCATGTTTGAAAACTTTTTTTTTTTTTAAACGAACGATCGCAAAAACGTATAAAATACATATATATAAAAAATCTTATTCATAATATTGGGACAATATTATTCAGTTTTGTATTTACCTAAATCGTTTTCGTATAGTGCTTATTGAGTAGGTATGTGTAAACTGGGTCAGCAATAGAACCAAATTGGTATCATTGGCTAATAACATATTTTACTGTGTGCACCATGTTGGTGTGATGTCTTATTGTAGGTAAGTGTTAAATTGATAACGAGTCCGCACCGCGCCGTCTTTTCACTACAATTGATAAAGTTTAAATTTTTTATTGTGCACCAGGAAATTGAACGAAAACCGGGTATTATATTTTAATTATGGTTATTTTCGATCCTAGATTAGTTCAGTGTTATCCTTATAACCTTACTATCGGTTATCGCGCTATCGTTTGCCGACTGGCTGTCGTTTTGATAACACTTTGAAGTACCCATGTGCCACGTCACCTTGTACTACTAGGAAAGAAGAGAGACCACTCGTAATCATGTGGGAATACAGTTAATGTTCAGTTTACTTTATACGGTACGGATCGGTTTTATTCTGTATGTCCTTTTTTAGTGCATCTTGTTTTTTTTTCTAACAACAAAACTACTAAAATTACTAAATACCCAACCCAACAAAATAAAAACAACTACTATAGTAATACAAATAATAATCAGTGAATTTAAAAAATACAACTAAAACCCATAGCACTTTCCCTTTTGTGAACATTTGTGCATGTTATTGAATGCACAAATTAATTTGTATGAAGAGGAAGCGATGTCTTAGGTTTGCTAAGCACTGTTGTAATTTTTTTTTACTGACAGACCAGCGAGACTATCAGTGAAATTAATTAAGTAGAATTTGTGTCAAAAAAAGAGCCTTTTCTGCTCTTGTCAGTTTTTACGCTTGCTAAACTACACGATGCTCTCACTTACTTAAATTCCTGTTTGAGACACAATTAACTTACATTTGCTTAGTTCAAAAATGAAAAGAAAACATTATTCCAAAAAAATATTAATATTTTCATTCAAAAAATCAAAACGAAACCAGGTGAGTAGAGCATAATTATGATAAAATAATGTGACGTAGTTTTGTGGCAGTATGCACCAAATAATAGGTACGTCCTACTCATCAATTGTTATAGACAGAACTCGCGCGAACGTTTTCATATTAACAACCACTTTTATATCTTATTGATCAGTTTGATCACACTAGAAATAAATTGTATGTAAACGTATTGAGTCGTCTAATTGTTGTGAACTACAAGTCGTGTAGGCCGGCTTCGACGACTCGTCGCGTAGACGCGCTGCCGCGAGCAGTCTTAGGATAAAAAAAAATAAAATAAAAAAATAATTGAGCGTAGATCGTTTAGCAATGTACACTAATATGCTGCAGGCAGAAGGTCGGGTGATGGGTCGACGTTTCTTTTTAACGCTGGTGATTGGGATTTCCGCTGGATTTAGTTTTGCATACATACTATTAACATCGACTGGATTCTCACGAGACACTGCTTGGCATAACTACAGGTAACCAACTATCTAGAATTTTGCATGTCGCATGACTCCTTTTCTTTCTTTTTTCTTGATTTTGCATGAATTTGCATGGCATGTTTGAGATTTTGTAAGCTAATTAAAAAAAAAAAGAATTTTGTAAATAATACATTTTGTGCTAGCATTTTTTATTGTACTAATTTAAAATATTATTTAGTAAGTATTATAAGATTGTATTGTTTATAAATTGAATGCGTAATTTTACCTTAATGTGCGGTTAGAAATTTAGGCGCATAATTGTTAAAAGTCCATAGTATAGGTCATTCTGTCACACAAAATAATGTTTTCTGGAGTGCGGCCCAAATTGTTTTAATACGAAATTATTTTACTTGTACAAATACTTTACTCAGGTAGATATTTATGATTATTATCCACCACTTTGTGAATGTTTTATCAACAGGTATTTATTTGATCTAAAGGCTGCATCCGTTTAGACTGGAAGCCGACTCTAACATAGCTGGAAAAAGGCTAGAGAGACGATGATAATTTATTTGAATTATCGTGTACCCAAAAGATGTATAAAAGTGCAAATGAGTTTCTCAAAGGATTACTTTCAAGAACTCCTTGATGGAAAGCAATCTGATTTGTCGCAGCTTTGTGATATCATTGAGGAAAGCCTGGAGTATAGCGAACTTGTTGGTAACCAACAACTGTTTACTACTACCTTTTTCACCCCGTAAACATTCTTCGTCCATTAGCCTTGGCCTATTTGCCACCAGGTATCTTTACGTAGACGAAAATGATTGGCTCAATTATTCTGCCCAGAGATAATATTTTTTGTAATCTAAATATTGTTTTTCGTCGATACGATATTAAATATTACTGCTTGTCGTATGTACGATGTACGCTATTGTTATGGCATTATCTATATTCATATTTTGATACATTGTTATACATTTGAATGATGAGAACCCTTTTCGGTGGGAATGCCAAACCTACTTAGTAAATCAATTCAACTTGCCCGCTACTTACCACCGTTAATATTGGAAATCATCCCACAGGACGAACCATCGGGATTAGAGCGGTTCTTCGACCTTACCCAGGTTATAATCTAATCGAAATCCATCCATCTAATCGGATACGTAGAAAGAAAGACAGACAGAGTAACTCTTATATTTTAATCATCATAATTTTCCTGCCCTTATACCAGTTACTATTTGTAAAACTTTATCATTAAAAAAAAATTGATGCGCATGTGTGAGAAAACAAAGATAGCCTATTTTAGTTATTTTCCCCAGGATATAATCTCTTTGCCAAATTTCATAACGATCCGATCAGCCGTTTAGTCGTGGAAACAAACAAACATTACCTACTCTGTTTGTTTCCACGACAAACAAAGATAGCCTATTAGTACGGGGCTTTTAGGTTTGAACCTTGCATTAAATATAAACAGCGATTTTTTTCTTGAATCGTGTACTTGACCTTAGCTCTCCAAATAATAAAAAAAAATTAAACATTTTCCAAGGCCGGATCAAGGTCAAAAAGACGAAAACGCGTTTTTGTGAATAAAAACGTGGGCAAAATTATTAACAGGACGAATTTAATTATTTTAGGTAAAGAACTGATTCCGATAAAAAAACATTTACGTAATTTTTGGATTGTACTTGAGGCAAAAATATAAACAGTGGTTTTTTTACATAAAATAACTTAAATTAATATATTAAACCTCCGTTAAAAAAATTAAACAAATTTGACTCACGGAAGTCATTAATATCAGTTTTTTTACAATAGCGGTCGGGGCAAAAATGTAACAGGGTTTAATTTTGTTTAACTTTCATCTAAAGGCTATTTCTAACCAATTTACATGAAAATTAAACACTTTCAAGCAAATACTGAAGAAAAATAAAAATAATGTTTACGTAAAATACGTTTGCAAGCTTCATTCTTGTATTTGGTGCAGCGCTTTCATAGGAATTTGATCTTTCCGTAATAGAGATAAGGTGTAAAATCGCGTATACGTAACAAAACACTATTAAGACTTACAAATGTTTTGATGTGTTCCCGGTTGTCATACTTTCAAGTAAATATTTGGTTCCCTAGCACGAGCGCATGGTGTAAACGTAAAATGTCGATGTTCACGTTACGTTGTTCGTCAGAGTCATCCATATATACGAAATAAATTATGAAATATTGTACGTAATACAAGTATTTTCCATTTTGAAATCGACGTATTTACGATCCGTTTAAATCAGTTTTTAATCAATATAAAACCTGACACTGCTGTGCAAATTGCAAAAAGCGTAAGAAAATTTGAACATCACGGGCCAAATGAAATTTTTCGTCGCGCGCGATATTTTTTTTTTTCATTCATAATGTTAATGACTAGCTTTTGCCCGCGGCTTCGCCCGCGTGAAGTTCGGCAATTGCCCACGTACGTATGCGTTAACCACCCCAAAATAATGTCGAAAATAGTCATTTAAATGTTATAGATAATAGTTGTTGGCCACGGCTTCGCGCGCGCGTAAGTGTAAGTATAGGACACATTTTAATGGTTGTGTAAAAATCTGCGCTTTTCGAAGTAAGACGCCACATAATTCATTCTGGTTAGAAAAATGTATATTACGGCGTTTTTTTTTTAATTTTTTTTTGTGTTGTTAGGGACCTAAATGGGTTGAACCAGAATTTATTTTATACATGTCTTCCGAGTGACGATGCTGTAGCTCAAATGCCCCGGTCATCCATCCACCTAGCGATATAGGTTATGGTGTAAATGAGCTAACTTACTTAACTTTCAATATTTTAAATTAAAAAATACTCAGATTAAACCAATCTTTTTAACACCCGGAAAACTACACCGTGTAAATCACCTCATCACGAAGCCGTTAACCAAGCATTCTGTACATGAAACTATGTAACTTTACGCAAAAATTATTGCTGGGAAACGACTTTTTTTTTGGGGGGTGTAAAATCATGTTTTGTGGTAGAACTCAATGTAACGCACTCAAAACATTGTGCTGATGGACGGATTGAATAGTCCGGGGGTCGTGGAGGTGTTTAAAGTAAAAATCTTAAATTAAAAACTTGTATTTAAAAAAATACTTGTCAAAAAGTTGGAACTTTGACCCCTAATATCTCCGTAACTAGAAGGTTCCCAGGTATGGTGTAGAACAAAAAAATTATCGCAATGACAGGGAGAACCAGTGCCTTTCGGCTTCGTTAAGAGGTGTTTTACACCCTTTTATACTAATGAATTATCCTAGCTCTTCTGTGTAAATGACGTTTGCGGTGTTTCCTTTTGGGGCTAAAATTACTAAGATACTCGCCGAGCTCACTTCGGAGCACGCAACATAAATCTGCACACGTGAGAAACAGTTATCACTTAAATCAATGCCAGCCATAGCCTAGGGGAGGATATTGAGACATTGCGTATTTTAATTTTTATTATTTGCACCTAGAAAATGAGGTCATCATTTTCGTTATCGGCGACCCTGAAGTCCACAAAAACGACACTTGTGAAAGAAAAACCGAATGTTTTCCTCGCCGTCAATTTGGTCAGCAACCCCAAAAACCACGAAAACGACACCCATGCACGAAAAACAGGAAATTTTCCTCGGGGCCATCTCCGATTTTTTTTTATTGCCAGCGACCCGCTAAAACCACGAAAACGACACCCGTGAAGCCATTGAGTCGCGCAATTGTCCAGCTCTCGAGTGTCGGTCACGCAAGTGTCCATGCGCGCAAATATCTTTTTGCGTAAATGGATTACCGCAAGTGTCCTTCCCACAAATGACCCAGATTCCCTAGAAGTGTGTACTTAAATGAAGTTTTTTTTAGCGTATTTGTCCACACAAACGTGCTAATACAAAAAACAATAACAAAAAAATGCCATCCCTGTTTTCGTCTGAGGGGTGGAATTTTCAAAAAAATAGATACGTGTTTCACGTCAATTCAATCGAGAAACACAAATAGTGAATTTCAAGCTGTGAAAAACTTTGAACCCCTATCTCACCCTCTTAGGGGGTAAGAGGGTGAGCCTCTTAGGGGGTAAATTCTTAAAAACTCTAAAATACGTATTTATTTATTTCTAACCAGAAGCTTGTATATGAAATTTCAGCCTTCTAACTTAAAAAATGACGAATTTCCATACAAACTTTCACTCTTCTTTCAAACTTTCTTATTTAAGTCCGTTAGGGGTTGAATTTCGAAGAATCCTTCCTTTTTCCTTGTCTACATTATAAAGGAAACCTCTGTGCAAAATTTCAGCTTTCCTGGGTCATAGGTTTGGGCTTGGCGTTGATGAGTCAGTCAATCAGTCAGTCAGGACTTCTATTTTTATTTATATAATATACATATATATATATATATAACTTTGTAAAGCCATTTGTTGACCCTCTAATTGCAAAAGAACAATTTGAATTTCGCAGGCTACCCTTCCACTTCCACCTTAAGTATGTAGTAGCTATCTGCACTGTAATGGTGAAATAAGTAATATAATTACCTCACCTGCATTTAACATGTTGGGAAACTGTGTTGTTATCGTCCTTTATAAAATAACACTATTTCTGTATTTTTAGCCAAAGAAAACGAGGTGGGTGCTACATTTTTTCAACCACCCTGAAAATAATCCACTCTTGAAATAATCATTTAGGTTTCGAGATATGGAACTTTTTTATCAAAACTGCAGCAGTTACTTTGTTCATCATTAACATACTATAAAAGAAAAAGAATTGTGTGGTTTTATGAAACCACGGTAAAAGTGAAACTTTTTTTCATACTTTTGACATTTATCTAAAAAAAATTGGAATAATATTGCATTAAGGGTATAAAACGCGGAGTACATAAAACCGACCGTCACGCGACATGCAACACACAGACGAAAAAGTTTGAGACGATGTAATAAAACTTTCACTTTAACTAATTTAGTTTTACTGTTGAGTGTATGTTTACTAATTAATTAGCGTTAAAAATATTTTTATTATATTGTTTGGTGCTACGGAACTCGGTGTGTGCGAGTATGACTCGCACTTGGCCGGTTTTCTAAATGAAGATTTAACGTTAATGACGATCATGTTTGTAAACAGTAGGTATGTCGCCACTGACCGACTGATGGCTTGCCGTTTTTATTCCTATGCTTTTACAATTACAGAGTAACACAATAAAACCTACTTGCAAAATAAGTATAAGTGCAAAATAAACATCATTTATCATTTATCAATAAAAACACACCGACTCTTAAAAAAGAACACAGTCATACGCATACAATGAACGCAGCTCTTATCTTGGATACGCACACTAGCACACGCTGTACCACAGAGTACTATAATATAAAAGGAACGCTGTACGCTGCTCGCTGCTTAGCGCTGACGTCACGTTCATCGTAATTTATTTTTTACTTTTACTTTATTAAATAACGCTCTAATCTGTTTAATTTTGGGAGATTAAGGTTTGGATTGATATATATCCCATTATTGAATGAATTTCAGTCCTGTTACATTTTTGCCGTAAGTAGTATTCAAGATTTTTGGATTTTCTTGATTTTCTGTGAAGTCCGGAGCAGAATTTGTTTAATTTTCATAATAATAGTTAGATATGTTGATAACAATCACTTTAGCACTATTTTTGTCCTGTTAATATTTTTGCCTTAAGTACGAAGTCAAATTATATGATTTTTAAAAAAAAATGATTGTTCCGTGGACGAAAAATGTTTAATTTGCTGACCTACTCGTAGCACTCAATCTGTTCTACAATACTCCAAATAAACATACCTGTTTATATTTTTTTCCACCAAGTTACAACATATTAGACGTTTTCTTAAAAAAAACACATACGCGGAGGTGAACTTTTCGCGGGATACAGCATAACATACTCTCCTGTCCATACCCTACACATTCAATGAAAAAAATCGCTGTTTTTAATTAATGCAGAGTTGGCCTAATTTTCGGCGTAAATTCCCCGGACTATATGTCCTTCCCCAGGATATAATCTCTGCCAAATTTCATTACGATCCGATTAGCCGTTTAGTCGTGGAAACAAACATTACTTACTCTGTTTGTTTGTTTCGCATTTACCTATACAGGGTGTAACGGAAAGGGTATATACATCCTTAAGGGTGTGCTACAGACCACCAAACTGAACATATTTCTCATCATAAAAAAAAAAATTGTAGCAAAAAGTTTCAGTTTGATGGTCTGTAGCACACCCTTAAGGATGTATATACCCATTCCATTACACCCTGTATTGAATGGATTATTGACCTAGGCTTGTTATTTTATTAATTCTTGTAAATATTGTTTAGTTTTGCGAAAACGTACTTATGTTTTTTTAATGTTCATATTTTTATGACTGACTGAGAGGAGAAAAAAACCTTTTTTAAGTAAAAAATGCGAAATGATTTCGTGACCAACGTCCCTTTCAAAAACCTAGTTTAATTTACTAGCGGTTGCAAAGAGTAATAAACGTAGACTACGTTCTAAGTATTCTACATACGAAGCGATAGCGTAACAGGTTTTTAATTATTTTATCGCACTAAAGGATGTAAGCTTCTTTTTTACCGCTTCCTTTACTAGAAATTCCATTGATGACGTAACACTACTGAAATTCAAAAAAGGTGCATGTTTATGCATTCACGCAGTAGTGGCCCCCTTGTGCATAATATAATGTTGATCAAAACCTCTGCTAGGTGTAGGCTTCGTTTCGATACTGGCAGTCTAGAAATAGTCGAGTGCAATTAGACAAAAAATACTCATAAGGAGGAACGAAGTTTATGGTAAAAAAACTTGATATATTGATTTCGTCGACCACAATGAACAAGATACTGACCAAATTGCGTTTAATGGACACAGGTCACTATTCCTAAAATATAAATTCAGCGAATTTCAAGTATTTCATAAACGAAAAAAATATTACAAAGGAAACTCAAAAAAAAAAGTCGCGAGTTTTTTTTCCAGTTTCTGCTATAGGAACTCAAGAAAAAAAGTCCCATGAAAATTCGTCTACCATAAACTTCGTTCCACCTTGTAGTCTACTTGTCTATTTTGGCGTTTGACGTTCAGGTATGGGTCACAAAACTTCAAATTGTTATAACGCCCAAATTGGCCAACCAGAAACAAACGAATACGGCTAGATTCGAATGAGCTGTTCTATTTTGTAACATAAGTCATCTTCTCCAAAAGTTTCAAGCACTACTGATGCTAAAGTGCTCACCATTCGAATTATCATGTACAAATGAACACATAGGTTCAAGGAAAAGGTTAGAGTATTTTTGTAAGGAACTCTTTGTAAGGAACCCTTAAATACAAAACTAGCTTTTTAGAAGTTTACTAGAGAACCATACCAATCACGGCAATCAAACTAGTTTACGATAAAAGCCAATTTAACAAAAAAAAAATATACCTAATAGGCAGTTTCGCCTAGTGTGAAACGATGATGTGGCCTAGAGTGGAGCACGCTTTTCTAGAAGAAACGATCCAATCGAACTTGCCAGAGATTCTGATTATAATGATCAGGAAACAGAAGGACATGTTTTTAAGAGACCGCGTCGAATGCATCCTCCCCGTGTTTAGAATCGGCTGAAGATAACCAAAGACAAGCATGTGCTACGGTTGCGTATACATTCTGATCGAAATATGTCACGTTATGATAAGATAATATGTAGTTGTAGTAATGTTATTGATTTAACACCTCACCGATGAAATTGGAACGCCAACCTCAACAGTGTTATCGATGCTTAAACACAAAAATATGCGAGTTCTGTTACGTAATTACAAATGAATGATAAATCTTCTTGAATTTCTTCGAGTTTTAAGTTTATAAAATTGGACTCTCTCTAGAAAGTGTTTTTTCGCTATTTCTTATTTTTTTCGGATTTGGCCATCCATTAAAAAAACTCAGTATAACGTCATTAACGTCATATTTTCTTTGAACACTATCATTTACTATTTTTCGGACTACATCCGTGATCTATGAGTAGGAACTCTGATAACAAGTAAATAAATGTTCAGCCAAATTAATTTAATCATTTAAGATAATCTTTTGTAAAATATAATGTTATGATTATGATAATTAAATTTTCAGTCATAGTTTACTTTTAAAGTTGATCTTTTTTAGCGTTAATTATAATCTTCAATTTATGTAAATCGTGATTGTTATTGATAAAAATCGGTTTTGAACATATAAGTTTGACACTTTCGATAGTCCAGCAGGCCAAAAAGAACTAGAAAATGCCTGGAGTGGTGTACTGGAAAATAAACTAATGAATGAGGGGTTAGTGAGAAAGGTTTGCTTGGATGAAGTCAGAATAGCAGTGAATGTGATGAAGAATGGTAAAAGGAATGGCCCATATAGAATACCAGTTGAAGTGATGAAATTATTACCGGTGGATTGACGGACGTGGTTAGCTTTATTCTTCAATAAGTCGTTGTTGGTAGAGGCCATACTTGACGAATGGTGTAACAGTTCGCTGGTGGTCATCTTCAAAAACAACGGTTATGCACTGGAGTGCAATAAATATTGTTACGAGCTGGGTATAGGACAAATTAACACACTACCAAATAAACACTAAAAATCTTTAATTTACTTAAAACAGTTTAAAACACTTCACAAACACTTAAACTTAATCACAATTACAGAATTTATCCCTAATCACTTAGATATCGCACTAGTCGTTCACTTCGATCGCTTCGTTTCGTAGCCAAAATCAGACTAACTCACTTCCGCTAACCCGTCGCCTATTTATACGGCCGACCCACCTTCGAGAAACTTCCACAACTTCCGTCAATGTCTAGGTAGTTCCTTAGGGGAAACCCATCCTTCGAGAAAGTTCTACAACCTTCCCGAACCTTCTAGATGGCTCTATAGTGGAACCAATCCTTCTAGAAGGTTCCAGAAAGGTCCAGAACTTTCTAGACACTTCCATCGTGGAACATTCTAGACTCGACCGTAGTCCTAGAATGTTCTCGTAAAGCAGTCGGCGTAACACTGCCCCCTCCTTAGACATGCTCGTCCCGAGCATCGTTAGTCCCGTAGTATCGCGCTAATCGGTCCACATGTACGATCTTAGGCGCACCTCGTGGACCCTTCTGTATCCGATAGGTGACATCGTTGATCCTGGTCACGACTCGGTATGGTCCATCCCATTTTGCTTGCAATTTCGGAGACTTCCCCTTGCTACGCACTGGGTTATGCAGCCACACCAGTGAATTCTCGTCGAACCCTCTACTGTTTGCCTTCCGGTCATAACGGGTCTTCATCCTCTCAGACATTTGTTGGCCGGATTGTCTGATATGCTCATACACGTCATTCAACTTGTTACGCAAGTCACTTGCATAATCGGTTACACTGCGTGGAGCATCAGGAGCAGTTCCAGTGATTAGATCTGCTGGCAACCGTAATTCCCTTCCAAAGTTCGCGAAGGCTGGTGTCACAGTCGTACTTTCGTGGACTGCACTACGGTAGGACAAAAGAAACGGCTGTATGTGCTTGTCCCAATCCCTTTGCCTGCTTTCCACGACTTTTGCCAAATATCTTTCCAACGTTTGGTTGAAACGTTCCACCATTCCATCAGATTGTGGGTGGTAAGAGGTGGTTCTGGTTTTGTGGGTACCCATCAATCGGCAAGTCTCCTGAAATACTTGTGATTCAAAATTCCTTCCTTGATCACTGTGAATTTCTAAGGGTACTCCAAAACGACAGAAAACTTCCTGAACCAATTTATCTGCGACTGTTGTAGCTTCTTGGTTAGGAATGGCAAACACTTCTGGCCACTTGGTGAAGTAATCCATGACAACCATGAAGTACTTGTTCCCGCTTTCACTTTCCGGAAATGGTCCCGCAACGTCGAGTGCTATCCGTTCCCAGGGGGCTCCAACGTTGTACAGTTTTAATGCACCTCTGCTGCGTGTTTGGGGTCCTTTCACAGCCGCACAAGTGGTACATTTGCGACGCCAGTCCTCCACATCTTCTCGACAGTGGATCCAGTAAAACCGCTCTCGGATCTTCAGTAGAGTCCGTTTTACCCCCATATGTCCGCCTGAACATCCATCATGATATAGCCGTAGAACATCCGGTACTTTAGCTTTAGGGACAACCATTTGTAGATGACACCTATCCCCTCGAGCGTTTTCCCATTTACGGCACAAGATTTCATCCTGGATAACCAAGCTGTCCCATTGTGCCCAATAACTTTTTGTGATGGAACTCATCGCTGCCACATCACTCCACTTGGGTTTAGGAGCACCAGCTGTGATCCACTCGAAAATCGGTTTGATGTCCAAGTCATTTTGCTGAGCTTGCTGTAGGGTTTCCTTCCATTCATCGCTGAGATCTGTTCTAAGCATCCTCACGGTTGCTACCTCCTTAGTCTCTTGCCTGGCACAGTGCTTACAATCTTCAGGACAAGGTCTTCTTGACAAGGCGTCTGCGTTACCGTGAGTTCTCCCACTGCGATGTTCAGTTACGAAGTCAAACTCTTGCAGTAGCTCAATCCATCTCGCCACTTGTCCATCCGGATTTTTGAACTGTAATAGCCACTTCAAGGCAGCATGGTCAGTTCGCAGCTGGAATTTCCGCCCCAGCAAATATTTACTGAAATGCTGCAATGTTTTTACTACGGCAAGCAGCTCCCGTCGAGTAACGCAGTAATTTCTTGCCGGTTTGGATAAAGATTTGCTGAAGTAAGCAATCACAACCTCCTGGTCTCCTTTCCGTTGAGACAGCACGCCCCCAATTCCAGTATTACTTGCATCTGTGTCAACTATGAAGTCATTTTCAGTGTCAGGATATCCCAAAATAGGTGTTTTGCACAGACGTTTCTTCAATTCCTGAAATGCGACGTCACAGCTCTCGTCCCAACAGAATTGTCGCTTTTCCTCAGT
Source organism: Cerastis leucographa (assembly GCA_963082945.1). Lineage (NCBI taxonomy): Eukaryota > Metazoa > Arthropoda > Insecta > Lepidoptera > Noctuidae > Cerastis > Cerastis leucographa. The sequence goes on from OY720361.1 coordinate 3,468,074, forward strand.
GAGCTTGTGTAAAGGTTTCGCAATGTCGGCAAAATTCTTTACGAACCGTCGATAGTAGGAGCACAAACCCAAAAATGCTCTGACCTGTGTCTTGTCTTTCGGAACTGGCCAGTCCTTGACGGCGACTACTTTTTCCGGGTCTGTTTGAACACCTTCCCCCGAAACTATGTGTCCTAAGAAGTTCACTTGTTTCCGGAAAAACGAGCACTTCTTCGGACTTAACTTGAGATTTGCTGTTTGGATTTTCGACAGCACTCGGTTGAGGTTTTTAAGGTGGTCTTCAAATGTACGGCCCACGATGATTATGTCGTCTAGATAGACAAGACATGCGTCTCCAATCAATCCGGCGAGTACTTGCTCCATCAGCCTTTCAAATGTTGCAGGAGCATTGCACAATCCGAATGGCATAACTTTAAACTGCCATAACCCCTTTCCTGTTGAGAATGCAGTTTTCTCTTTGTCTTTGGGGTCTATTTCTACTTGCCAATAGCCACTTTTCAGATCCAGCGTGGTAAACCACTTCATTCCAGTGAGCGTATCCAGTGTGTCATCGATCCTAGGCAGTGGATAGCTGTCCTTTTTCGTGACGTCGTTCAGTCGTCGATAATCCACACAAAAACGCATGCTGCCGTCCTTTTTCTTCACCAGGACTACAGGTGAACACCATGGACTGGATGAAGGCTCTATAACACCGTCCTTCACCATTCCATCAATCATGGTTTCCACTTCTTTTTCCCGTGCAACAGGCAGTCTTCTTGGTCGCTGACGGATAGGTAACTCGTTGCCTGTATTAATCTTGTGCTGAACCAGTCCAGTTCTCCCTATGTCAGCATCATTTGTAGAGAAAATGCCGGCGTACTGAAGTAACATTTTCATAGCCTTGTCCTTTTCTCCTTCAGATAAATCGCAGTTTTCCAATAGCGTTGACACGTCAAATTTTGCACAAGGAATTTTATTTCCGGTAGGCCGATCTTGTAATTGACGCATCCAAGCTACTTCTTCGCAAGTGCCGATCAACGTGCCCTTCTTAATCACTTGCTCCTTGTCACTTGGATTCAGTATGCGTACTGCTGCGACGTTGGTGGCTTTTACCAGAGTTCGTGCCGTCTTCCATGGAAAGTCATTGTTCGCCCTTTCTATCAGAACACTTCGAACTTTGTGTCCAGAATACTGAGGTAGACGAATTGGCACGATTGTTTCTGATCTGCTAGGAAGAACAATCTTCTTCAAGCAGTACACCTTCCCTGATGGTGCACCTTCCATGAAGACTTCCTCTAAGCCACATTTCAGTACTCCCTGATTAACGTCGATCTCACAACGATGTTTCCGCATGAAGTCCAAACCCAGGATACAATCGTCCACTATGTCGGCCACGATGACATTGTGACAGTAAATTCTGTCACCCAATTTTAACATCACTTGCTTCTTGCCTCGGACGGTTATGTGCTGTCCGGTAGCTGTAAACAATTGCATACGGTCGTGGTTATTGAAGTAGTCCCCAAGAAACCGACTTGCTAGGTGAGAATTGACGACCGTGTGAGAAGCTCCAGTATCTAACGTCAGTTTGCATGGTATTCCGTTGACTTCGCCTTTGATGGTCAGGCTGTTCCCGTCATGAGCTTGTGAGATCAAGATCCTCGGGGCTCTTTCAATACCAGCCAGCACCCGCCCCCCAGTCCTGGCATTTACTCGTTTCCCTGCTGTGGCTGGGCAGTCACTTCAGCTACTCTCCCCTGCCGAGATTGATCTTCTCTCGGTGTGCTTCGCTTAGGACAGCTTGACCGAAGATGACCCCTTTCTCCACAGGTGTAACACCTAGGGCTGTACCCTTGCGGACGGTCGCGTACAGGTGACGCCACAACCTCCCTGATGCGGTGTGTTCGGTGGTCCTGCCTCACTGCCTCTACTTCTAAGGCATGGGCCAAGGCGTCTTTCAACGTCTCATGATGCCCAAGTCTCACAGCAGCTCTAACTTCCAAGTCGCGTATTCCGTCGACGAAAGCCTGTACCAGATTCCCATTGATAAGTGCAGGGACAGACTGGTATGCTTTGCGGACCAGCTTTTCAACTTCCAGGGCCCACTGCTGCAGATTCTCGGCACTGCGTTGAACGCGATCCTTCAACTTAGCTCGGAATACGTGCTCCAGGTGCGCATCGCCGTATCTGGACTCTAAAGCCTCCAGCAGCTGCTCGTAGGTCACATCCTTGCCGAGCGCCTCAACGATGTTTAGGGCCTGGTCTCTGAGGCCCAAGGTGAGCGCGGTCATGGCTTGCGCTTTGGTCCAGCCATTCGCCTTCATAACGGCCTCAAATTGGATTTTATAGGCCGACCACGAAGATGTTCCGTCGAATGGAGGCACTTTAAACCCACGTGCTGAAGGTGCAGCAACCATGGAAACCACAGTCCCATCTCCAGCCTTAAGTTCGTCTAAGGCCTTCTTCACACCAGCAATCTGAACCTCGGCCTCCGAGATACGATTTTCATGCTGGTGGACATGTTCCTTCATCACCTTAAGATCTTTGCCAAAGGTTGCGTGAAGATCTTTTATCAGGAGCATCTGTTCTTCCTGGCGGCGGACCTGCTCCTCTTTATCTCGCTGTAACTGCTCCTCCAACCGGTGAGCTTGCTCCTCTTGACGGCGAGCCTGCTCCTCCTTATCTCGTTGCAACTGATCTTGCAACTGGCGAGCCTGGTCCTGCAGTAGTGCCATTAAAACAGTCAAGTCTGGCGCCGCAGGTGCTGGAGAAACTCCGGATGAGCCAGCGACTGGCTCCGACGTAGGCTGGGCACCAGCCGGTGTCTGTGTCGGAGAATCTCCAAACCTCCGTTGGTCCATATCTTGCTGTCGATGACTTCTGGTGCGGACACCGTCTGTATCGTCCTTTGGTAGAATTGGCATAATTTATCCTCACTTCTGACACCAATTGTTACGAGCTGGGTATAGGACAAATTAACACACTACCAAATAAACACTAAAAATCTTTAATTTACTTAAAACAGTTTAAAACACTTCACAAACACTTAAACTTAATCACAATTACAGAATTTATCCCTAATCACTTAGATATCGCACTAGTCGTTCACTTCGATCGCTTCGTTTCGTAGCCAAAATCAGACTAACTCACTTCCGCTAACCCGTCGCCTATTTATACGGCCGACCCACCTTCGAGAAACTTCCACAACTTCCGTCAATGTCTAGGTAGTTCCTTAGGGGAAACCCATCCTTCGAGAAAGTTCTACAACCTTCCCGAACCTTCTAGATGGCTCTATAGTGGAACCAATCCTTCTAGAAGGTTCCAGAAAGGTCCAGAACTTTCTAGACACTTCCATCGTGGAACATTCTAGACTCGACCGTAGTCCTAGAATGTTCTCGTAAAGCAGTCGGCGTAACAATATAGAGGAGTAAAGCTAGTGCCACATAGTATGAAAGCATGGGGGAAAGTTGTTAAAAGGCGACTGAGAGAAGAGGGCGAGATTTCACGGAACCAATTCGGTTTTATGCCTGGTCGGAAACGACGGATACCATTATTGTTATCCGCCAGGTATACGAATAATACAAAGGTGCGCATAAATTTTTACAAATGGAGTTCGTAGACCTCGAATAGGCATATTATACGACCGGGTAACCCGTAAGGTTTTGTGGTGGGCTCTTAAGGAGAAAGGTGTGCCTGGAAAGTAAGTTGATCCGAGCGATGTACAGTCGATGTAGAACCCAAGTATGGTCTTCAGTCGGAATTACCGGTCATCATCTTCTTGCCCTTAAATTGTCCCTGTTATTTGGGGTCAAATTCATTTCAATGTGGCAGTTAGCTTGCATGACAAGAGCGTTCATTATCACCAGGAAGAGGTAAGGGCTCAGCATGCACCAAGGGTCGGCTGACTCTTACGTCGGACATCTAGGAAGAGGCTTCCTGGTGTATGCTGTTTCCCGACGAGATTGAGCTAGTTGCCAAGAGTGGCTTAGAGGTCCAGAGCAGATTGGAGGTGTGGTGGTAAAGACTGGAGAATGTTGGCTTGAAATGATGTAGAACCAAAACGGAATACTTGTTTTGTGATTTCGGCGGTCTCTTCAGTCCTGTGCCTATAGCCCTTGCCGGAACGCCCATACCGATGTGCTCTGATTTTCGGTACCTCGAGTCGCTTGTTCAAGGTGATGGCGAAAATGGCGAACCGGGATGTAACTCACCAGATAAACTCAGGATGGATGAAATGGCGACAGGTCACTGAAACAACTCGCGACCCGCGGGTACCCCTTAAGTTAAAGGGAAAATATACAAGTCCGTGATTCGTAATATGATTAGCAAATTACCCTTTACATTAGAACTGTCTAGAAAGTGTACATATTTTATGTTTTTACCCGACTGCGCGATGCAAAGGAGGGTAATGTGGTTATTTTGTAATTAAATGATAGCGAGGGCTACACTGTGACAAATGCCCTTTTATTATCAATTTCGCAGCAAATCATCAATTTTCAATCTAATTTTTGTCATTGTTTTTTTTGCAATTTTGATGTCCTGTAGACCTGGCATCTCTTTCCCTCCCTTAAGTGTCATAGTCTACTACTATAAAAGGTGATGGCAGGCCTCATGATTTGTCCAAATTGCCGACCAAATTGTTGAATAGTTTTCTTATGAATTTAGTTTAGACTTTTTTATTCTTTACAAGGTTTTAGACAAAACTATTAGTGTTATTTATTTTATAAGATTTTGCTTATAATTATGTACCATAGGTATTAAAGTTGCAGCGTTTCTTTCGCCTTATGTGTATGTATCTTGTTTGTATGGCAACGTAGATCATTCTTAGTCTTATCTATTTTTAATGTAGTACATAATATTGGTAGCACATATTGGTGACTAGTATTTTAAGTTTTTGTTTATCATTGTCATGCTTTTGGAATGGCTAGGCCGCACTCGGGAGCTTTGCTGGATCATGTAGGTATTCATGAATGATACTATTTTTAATTTTCTTTACAACTTGTAATTTTTTTGTAACTATCGAATGGAGTGTTTCGAAAAATGAAAACTTAGAGGACATCATGCTTTAAAGGAGGAAAAATCAAATAAAATACCTGTCAGATGGGGTATCCAATCAAAAACAAACATTGTTCCAGATAATTGAGTCAAACCAGGGAATTATTTATCTCCAATCTTGGGTTGATTCTTAAATTAATTTTGAAATAATACCTGTGGGCATTTAATTTAATCTATCAAATAGAGGATTAGAAAATAATAATCTTTGTAGAATATTTGTATTGCCATCAGTAAAATGCTTTATTTCATGCCTTGAATAGCAATTCTCGTTAAATTCGATAATGCAGAGATATGAAGTTATATTGTTTGGCTCCTTGAGGAGTTGATTTGTAGAATTCTAGCTCAGTACAGTTCAAGTTTTTATTTTACTACTGTTAATAAAAGGCTAATAGATAATTTTATTTAAAAATATATTTATATGTTCGATTTCCGTAAAGTAACGCCTGATTTAGATAAGTACTACCTATAGCATTATTCAATAACTCGAATAGTATTTGTTCGGTTTAGAAACAATCAAAAACTTTATTTAATAAATCAACTATACAGGATGATTGGTTAAACGAGGGCCATACTATAAGGGAGTGATACTCATAAATATGAACAACTATACGTCAATAAAGTATTGCCATCGTTTAAAAAATCACCGAGTATACATTCTTACAGCTATAAGATGCTAAACAACCAGCTTATGGGTCGAACAATAATTCGTTCGTGTGCGTACAACCCGCCTCCCGAGTCGTGTTTATACGTAACTAGATGACTTGCACATACAAGTAAAAATTAATTATTTAAACTTAGCACCGAAATGGTTAAGGAAACGAAAATAACTAAACTGACATCGAATTATAAAAGCCATAAAAAAATCCTCAACGCTGTCAGCGTGTGAGTCTGTCAAGTAATGGTCCCAAGAGTCTGGCGGTGTTGCCACGTTGTATGGCAACACTTGGGCTCATTTACGGAGACGCGGCGTGTTGTACGGCGCATACGTGCGTAACAAAACTATGCGCTTAAAAAATCCCTAAAAAGGCTGGCTGTGAGCAGAGTTTAGACCTTAGAGTTTCAACCCCAAACGGCTCGAAAATATAGTTACCACAAAGCTATTAACGCCCTTGAGGTTCTCCGCAGCCACAGCGGCAGCGCCAGCACAACACGATGAGCTTAGCAAGAGTATCGACACATGTTGTTTCATCGGTCTTTTGTCATTTTCGCGTGCCCAAACTATTCTTTGGAATCTGGAACTTAGACGGTACCAAGAGCTCGTCGGATGATGGCGTTCATGTTCGCGTGCCGCACAAAACAGCCCGCACTTGAAAACGCAAGGACAGACCGTGGTGTTGGAGGCTGTTGATAGCTTCATCACACTGACAGCAATGAGGAGAAGCGGCAGGCGGTTTCAAGGCGTAAAGAACCAGCGAAGCGGACGGTTGTGTCGTCGATCAAAGTGCCTATGTTCGACGCCGGCAGTGTCTGAAGGCAATGACCCGACTCCCACTCACTCACAGCCAGCAGAGCGCACTCTCATCAATATCATCATATCTCTCATCATTAGTAGGAGACCTGTTGAGTGAATTGAAATACTCTGCAGAGAAGCCGCTCTCGTCGTCCCACCGTCTATGGGACGTATTGAATAATGCGTCTTTAAATTAAATAACCGATCAAAAAATATGTTCAACTGAAAATAATTAAATTAAATATCTACTTAATGCTCATGTTGTCCGTAATTTTATAATCAAAGTTTGTAAGGTAATCTATGCAAAAGATTTGTTACCGGATTCGATTAAAACCTGATAGATATGCAGGTACTGAAAACTTTATCATACTTGTGTGACTTATAAACCAATTAGGCAAACAGTGTTCTTAGAATCTGATTCGATCAGATGTCCACTTTGCGTATGTTACAAGGCACATTTTTTTTTTTAAATTATTGTTTTTCCACTTTCGTAAGTTTATATTTCGATGCGTTTAATAATTATTTTTTCTAACACTCCATTCGATGTTTAGGTTTCCTTCTTAGCAGTCTAAATCAAAGACAATCCCAAAAGCATTCACTAGCTTTTTAAAAAAAGGGAGAAAAAGAGGTTTATTTAAACCTCAACACAAAAATATACCGAGTCTAAACACCTACTTCGCTGATACTTCATTAATATTTCTTTTAACATTTCAGGGAATCAGTAAGGGATTTGGCCAAGCACCCGATCATTGGTATCGGAGAACACAGCCAGGATGAACCGGCACATAGGGATGAGGATAGAACATTGGCTGACGAGCTGCAGAAAAAGGTCAGGGTGCTATGCTGGATCATGACCCAGCCCAATAACCATGAACAGAAAGCCAAACATGTGAAGGCGACGTGGGGCAAGAGATGCAATAAACTGCTGTTCATGAGCACTGAAGAGGGTAAGTACGTGGATTTTCGCATTTCCTCATCTTCAACTGGGGCTCCTGTCTACCTCTAATACCAAGGAATGAGATGAACTTATACAAGCTGTTGTTTTGCAACCTCGTCAAAAGCAAGGAGGTAGGATTATGAGTCTCGTCACGAATCAATAAAAATGCTTCCTTATTGATGGAAATCAGTAAGTTTGAACCACCCGTGTTTTAAACGCGGGCTGTCTGATTCTCGCCCTATAACCGCGCTTCCACACATACAAACGATCTCAAACGTTGATTCGATAATTTCTTATTCCCTAAATCACGTTATGGGGGTTATTCTGGTTTAAATCGCAAAATCACGATGAAACAGAGTAACTAGTGGAAGTGTAAAACACTTATCGCTCCCGTACATACCCAAACAAAGCCACGCACAACACAAATGCCACAAACATCTCATGCACACCTCATTAACACTCACCCTACACTCACCACATAAGCCTACCGTCATAATACACCAAATTTTATGTCCTGTACTGTTTAATTTCCTTTTTTTGTTTCTTTATTGTACTTATTTTTATTAAAAACTAGCTGTACCCAGCATGCGTTGCAATGCACTTTTTACTACCCACCTACCCTATCCGACCTACCTACCCTATCCTACCTACCCTACCCGACGCTACCTACCTACCTACTCTACCCTACCCTACCTACCTACTCTACCCTACCCTACCCTACCCTTACTACCTACCTACCCTACCTACCTACCCTACCCTACCTACCTACCCTACCCTACCCTACCTACCTACCCTACCCTACCTACCTACCCTACCCTACCTACCTACCCTACCCACCTACCTACCCTACCCTACCTACCTACCCTACCTACCTACCTACCCTACCCTACCTACCTACCCTACCCTACCTACCTACCCTACCTAACCTACCCTACCTACCTACCCTACCCTACCTACCTACCCTACCCTACCTACCTACCCTACCCTACCTACCTACCCTATCCTACCTACCTACCCTACCCTACCCTACCCTACCGTATCCTATGTCCCTCTCCTGGCTCTAAACTACCTCCCTGCCAATTTTCAGCTAAATCGGTTTAGCCGTTCTTGAGTTATAAGTGAAGTAACTAACACGACTTTCTTTTATATATATAGATTAAAAAAAAAACCTAAATTAATTACCTATTAAGAACTTTTAGCATGAAACATAATTCCATTCTGTATCTGGGAAAGGGCGTTGTTAGCTGCGCTAAAGACCTACAGTTTATACTTTTGCAGCTACCATCGTTTTACTTGTTGTACCTAGTCTTGTGTTTTTGTTCCGAAATAAACTTTTATTATTATTTATTTATTTATTATATTCTGAAATACTGACAAACTTAAACAACCAAAAAAATCAGCGTTAATTAATAATTAACTAGGTACCGAATTTTAAATGGATTGTTTATGTCTTGTGGCAACCTTCTGAACTTTGACGAGGGTGCAAAACAACACCTTGTTTAGGACGCATAGCTTCGTCTCTTCTCCCACACTGTTTCGAACATTCATCTTACACGTCATCTTGTATGAATACACAGTACACACTATACAGACAACTTGTCTGTCTGAGACAAGTTCGTGATTAGACCTGTCGTATTGTATGGATCGGAATGCTGGAATGTGAAGAAGATGGATGAAAATGCATGTAGCAGAGATGAGAATGTTGAGATGGATGTGTGGATTGTGTGGTGTGACAAGAATGGATAAAGTAAGGAATGAGTATATTAGAGGAAGTATGAAAGTTACGCCAGTTATAGAAAAGTTGAAAGGGAATCGTCTGTCTGGTATGTGATCGGGTGGAATGAAGCGCGTGATCTAAAAAGTTGATGGATGGAGAGGGAGATTCAACTCCCACTCCGCCAAGACCAAGGAAACGAGGGATGAATTGTGTGAGGAATGATATGAAAGAAAAAGGAGTAAATTATAGCGTGACAGAGGAGAAAGAAGACAACTGCTGCGCCGACCCCAAGTAATATACAATGACACTTTGCCCAGCAGTGGGATGATTCAGGCCAACAGTAACAGAATGAAAATTAAGTTACTTTCATTACTATAAATGTTTTCTTATTAGTTTTTTTAGTTTTCTTAGTAATACGATATTATTATTTTTCATTATTTTAAGTTTAACCGTAGATAATTACTGAGGTTAAAAAACATCTTAAATTAAGCAAACAGTTACTTTTATCGCCAACCCTCACAGAACAGTGAAGCAATAGATCGGTGAAAAAATCAGTCAAACATAGGAAAACCTAACAAATTTGAGGTGGGTGCTAAAATTTTCAAGCTCTTTGCGCTTATTGAATCCTTTTTTTTTTCGTTTGATGGGCTTTTCTGTATATCGACGATGATTTTTACTTTCAGATCCATCCCTTCCAACGGTAAAGTTACCGGTGGGTGAAGGACGAGACTTCTTGTGGGCAAAGACGAAGGCAGCCTTCCGATACGTCTACGAACATCACAGGAGAGATGCCGACTGGTTCATGAAAGCCGACGATGATACGTAAGTTTATTTAATTACTAGCAGTGTGTGTGATAGAATTCCCCATCGGCCTCGGCTGCATCCGGTTAGACTGGAAGCCTTTTTAATATAGTTGGCACGATTAAATCTAACTCAATCTCGATTTTACCCGATTCACCCTTAACCTAGTGAATCGTGGAAGCTATATAAAACACTGTTTACCTAAACCAAGGTGGTGCATTGTTCAGAAAATTTACATATGTAAAACACATTAGTCCCTTTTTAGACACGGTCGTGTATGGCTTGTACCTACGTTTATATTGTTGAATGTAGAATTGTAGATACATACGTAATATGTTTGCCAAGGTTTTCTAATAGTTAATAATTGTTCCTTTTCCCAACAAATAGGCAAATATAAAACCAATTCAATTCCTGTACTGAGGATTTATTTGTTGACTACAAAAATTAGCTTATTGACTGTATATTTTTAGGCGGCAGTAGCAGATGTGGCTTAATATTAGAGAGATTATTTGTCTCATAATCTTAATATAATAACAGCGAAAGGTCACTCACATACTCATCACGAAATATTGTCCATCGCTTGTGAAGATCCTCCACTTATGAAGATGAAAGGCAGGGAGGTAGTTTATAGTTAGAAGATGTCCGCTAAGACCGGATTTTGCGACAGGGCCAAGTTAAGGAGGTCTAAGGGCTCTCGCAAGTTTGTACGAAAGTCCTTAATTTTTTGTGCTACAAACTTGAAATTTGGCTGGGTGGTAGTTTACAGTTAGTAGACGTCCGTTAAGAACGAATTTTGCGAAAGGGCCAAATTAAGGAGGTCTAAGGGCTCTCGCAAGTTTGTACGAAAGTCCTTAAGTTTTTGTGCTACAAACTTGAAATTTGGCAGGGTGGTAGTTTACAGTTAGTAGACGGCGCTAAGAACGGATTTTGCGACAGTAGGTCTAAGGGCTCTCGCAAGTTTGTATGAAAGTCCTTCATTTTTTGTGCTACAAACTTGAAATTTGCCAGGCGTCATGTTCGTGAACGGGCGCTGCTAAGAAAGAGATGACCAGTCAGTTGTGACTGGTCATCTCTTAGATGCCATGATTCCATCTTTTACTCTTGACGCTCCTAACTTGCACTTAATTTCTACATCGTTCTCACATATTTGTAATTCTCAACATGAATGATGTAACCAAGATTTTGTAACAATATTTTTAATTTGAAAGAGTGTTCTTGCCCATTCTTCTCCATAGAGATCTACTCTTTGGAATGGGCAAATACAGTACTTCCACAAGTTATTATGCCTTGTGTCTGGGACTGTAGCTTTGCGTTTTGTTCTTTTTTTTACTTTTAAAAGTGCCAGCAAAGGTCTAATTGAAATAAGAGTTTCTGGGAAACGAAATTCTATGAGATTTTAATTCTGTCTGCGAAACAAGGGGACACCGGGTCGTTGACATTACTGCCTCGATAAGTGTTTGGATTAGTGATAATAGCGCACTACGAGATATTAGACTGCCTATGCCTATCACCATCCTCTTATCACTATCTCTTAAGGTTGCACAAGTCGACGGCTTGAATTCTTTGGCGGGCGTGGCTGATATGCATTTTCATACTACATAAGTTATTTATTTACGCTAAAGATAAGTTAAAATTTGTGTTGAAATATGGAAGTTTCGACGCTTATAACTTCCAAAACAATATTTTTTTTCCAATTCTGCTTCCATACAGGTCTAGATAGTGACAAGACCAGTTGATACAATTTTTAGTTTTGAACCTACACCGTCTTCTTCTTCTTCATGGGGTTTCTGGTTTCCGCACTTAGTCCCTTAAGTGGACCATTGTGCGTACCTACACCGTCAAACAGACGAGTAATCACCATACTACGTTTTTATGGAAGAATGACCGACTAGTGTAACCTTAATTATTAGTATACGTCGACGTCGATCGATAGTTTCTATTAGGTAAACCTATCGATCAATTTTTTGATAAATCCATTCTACCATCGATCGACGATCGATCTATTAGTGTAGTAACACCCTAAAGGAAATATGCAATCGGCGCCGAACGAAAAAAGGTAAACGCCATAATGTACTATTTCTATGTACGATTTCTATGAGCTTTGGTTATTGAAAAGCATCAAACATAGCAAGTGCTTTGAGTGTCCTGGAAATAACAAAGCTTTTTGGACCATGTCTATAGAAGTCTACCCGATTACGGTTAATTATCCAGTATTTTATTTATTTGCCTGCTTATTTACCATGCTAACTTCAAAGAGCTCAGCAGGTGACCAGGAACGACCTAAGTAACTTATATAATGTAGATTAATTTCTTATAACGTGGGGTAATTCATACGTAGCATAATTAGCTTAGTTAAATAATAATATAATTGAAATTATATTTCAGCGGAACTAAAAGTTACAGCTGCTGTTAGATGAAAAAGTCCCATATCTCAAAAACGAAACATCATAACTTATGCAAACCAATTTTCGTTGAAAGTTTTTTTACGTTTTACAGATCGGAGAAATCGGTATGTGTGAACCACACCCTTGTTTTAAATGCGGCACGTCTGAAGCTCGCCCTATAACCGAGCTTTCACAAATACAAACAATCTCAAAAGTTTATTTGATAATTTCTTATTCCAAACCACGTTAAGGGGGGTTATTCTGAAATACTGACAAACATAAAAAAAATAATTAAAAAAATCTGGGTTTATTAATAATTAACCAAGTACCGTAATTTTAATTGATTATTTATGTGTTGTGTGACAACCTCCTGAATTTTGACGAGGATGCAAAACAACACCTCGTAAAATGTAGTTTTAAATAGGGAAGTGTCATGGTGTCGTATTATTCTGTTTGTATCGTCTGATATATTTTGTTGTGTGGTGTCGTGTATAAGTTTTTAAACTGACACGGTAACTAACACTCATTAACACTGAAAACTAATTTACTTATTTAAAAAGTAAAAAAAGAATAGAAAAATCGCTAACTCAAAACAACAGTAAACATGGTAAATATCCCGTTTTCAGTGTTAATAATAGTGTTGTAAACATTTTACACTGTTCGGTCTTATTTTAAAAGTAGTCAATGGAGATAAAGTCTCGACCTAATTGTTTCTTCAATTGCATGCTCTTCAAGTCTTCATCAGACCTATCGTAAGAGTAAGTATATCGAATATTGTGTGGATCTTCACTTTTAGACGGTATTAGTTCTAATATTTATTAAATATTTATTTACGTACTGTATTTATATAATTTATATACAATGTGTTGTTTTGCTTCCTTGTCAAAAATACAGATGATGTCATAAAAGACATAAATAATCAATTAAAATTACGGTACCTAGTTATTTATTAATAAACGCTGATTTTTTTGTTTGTTTAAGGTGGTTCACACTTACCGACATTCGAAAATAAGAAAAAAAATAAAAATTCCCAACTCATTTTATTATTGATTCGGGACGAGAATCATTAGCATAGTTACCTCCTTAAATTTAACGAGGATGCAAAACAACACCTTGTATAATATCATAATCATCATACTTTACTTGAATATTTTTTTATCGTTGGGAAGTATTAGCAGTACACCACTGAATACCCGGGTAGGGTAGTTGGGTAGTATTAGGGCCCTTGATAGTTTATGTTCGCAAACCGCCATTGTAACTAAAAAATTTGCAAAATTATAGAACAGGTGGTTCAATTTTGGTGTACAATTAAAAGTATATTATATTCTATTCAGCCACAACTGTCCTACCGCAAAGAAAACTGCGAAAGTATCGACCTACAAAATCAACGCGTTTACGACTTAACAACGTTATTGTAATGTTTATTCAAGATTACGTATCATTCAAAATAATAAATGATAAATATGTTAAATCCACCTGCACAAACACACAAACATGGAGCCAAAATTCCTAACAGCAGCAACGTAAATATTATTAAACACTTGCGCCCAAGCAAATCGACTCAAACTATACAAGGTGTTGCTTTGCATCCTCGTCAAATTTCAGGAGGTTGTCATAAAATACATAAATAATCAATTTAAAGTACGGTACCGGTGTATAATTAATAACCGTTGCTTTTTTTTGTTGTTGAAATTTAACAGTATTTCAGAATAAAACTCTTAACACTTAAAACAGAATCACCCGACTGTGCACACAGTGACAATGCAGCTGTGTGCCTGAGTGTCGACGTCTTACTTACGAATGCAAGCGCGTGCGACCGTGCGATGAACTACGGCGACCGGTAGCAATAATTTTGCCTAATTTTATTTCGAAATTCACCTACATAATTGTCATAAATTTCGCTTGATACTTAACTAAGTTTTAAGCATCATTGGAATACGGAAATCGTACTAATGACAGTAATACTAATGCGCCAGATAAAAGTTCACTGACCTGTAAGGTCGGTAGTTATCAGATGTTTAATAAAATGTTAGTTTTGCTTTATTACTATCCTGCTGAACGGACAATTCCAAAATTGGCAATCTTGTCTTCAATCCTTATCCCGGATCCTGAGGTGCACTGCTGCTGTAGGTTATGTTGCGCTAATGTTGCTTAGATAGCAAGCGCACCCGGTCGGATTTACCTAATTAATAATAATTCACTACACTAACACTCGGCACATTGTACGTAAATTCATCCTGGAGTTTTCTAATGATTTTGTTTTTATTTGTTACTTTAAATTTTTCTTCCTACATAACGGGCTTAGGACCGGCAATAATACCTAGTTATCTTAGTTGGTGTACCGATCTACTAAATCTAAAAAAGTTTTCCACGTTTTATGAAATGGAAAGATGTGCTTGTTAAGTAGGTATGTGGTGATACTTTCGACTGTTAGGTATTATTGGCGTAGTTAATTTGAAATCAACTTATTTACACTAATAAAATTGATAAAGCTAAGCTAACAACGTATTTATAAAACGATAGTCTTATGTACAAATAAATTACCTACCTACTTATGTTACTCGGAGGTATTGTTAAAAATTGCCACAACCACACTCTTGGCACAGTCGAGCACGACGTAGCTGATTTTCTTTCAGCTTACGTAGCACTAACAAATTCGTTTCTAATGTTTCGAAAGAACTAATGATCTTTGCACGTAATTCTGTTCTACTTGCCACTTCTTCCGTGTAAACTAACCTTTTAACATCTCCCCACAAATAAAAGTCAAGAGCTATCAGGTCCGGAGAGCGCGGAGGCCACGCCACAGGTCCTCCGCGACGTAATCATGCCTGTTACGCATCCTAGAGAGGGTGTTGTTTTCTTATAAAACAAGAAGGAACGGACAAAATGTGTATAAGAGAGTTCAATCTTTATTGAACAAAACATTTAACGTTGTATGGAAACTCTTCAGTTGCGTAACAGACATGATTACGTACATAAATCAACCAAAAAATTAATTCATTCAAATCAAGCTAAGAATCATTTTTGAACCTCATTATTCAAGAAAGTTCTTCAAAATGAGTGCACTTCGTCAACTATGGTTGTTATTTATAATACACAACATAAAATTACGCCTATAATTTCTAAAGACTTAGGCAGAGGTGTACCTAATAGTACATTTCGCTAGTTAGCGACAACCTCTCGTGTGGTGACTCAGACCGTGATACTAAACAAGTTTTGGAAATACAAAATGGTATTGTCAAGTCCAATATTTTTTTTGTGAATTCCAAGACTTCTTAGAACAACACTGTTCAGTAACATGGCCCGAGACACCACACAAGAGGTTGTGCGTTTATTATTACACCTTGTATGTCCAATACGTGGCATTACCGCTATTCGTAATTTGTTCTACAGTTATAAATGAGACAAATTGTCGGCATTGACTACCGTAGTAATTTCCGTTCGATCCATATGATAAACCACTTTAGTACTGCGCTCCATAAAACAGCTGTAATTTTAACTTTTGTTGTTAGACTGTGGAGGTAAAAAAACATTATTGTTCCACCTCTCTCCACTGTTTATACATACCTAGCGAAGTTTTTACTACCTGACAAAACTGTCTTTATTATATTGAAGTTTAATAAGAATGTTTTAATACTCATTATAATACGAGAGAGATAAAATATTCCAGAAAACATTTTCAACCTTTTTTTTAAATCTCAATCACCACAATAAAAGAACTAACTGGTCAGGCTTTTATGGTCCCCATTTTTGCGAAAAGATACCAAAGGAACGTTGCCGTTATTACGCCCACCGAGTTAGGGAAAAGTTAAAATAAACTCGACCTCAAAGCGTTTTAGAACGACATCTCTGTACCTTATACTTGTAACTATCACTCTCTAAAACTCGATGGTGGCTAGTGTGTAATAATATAATAATGTAATGTTTAATTTTTCAGGTATGTGGTGGTTGAAAACCTGCGGTACATGTTGGCAGACTACAATCCTAATGACCCTATATACTTCGGCTGCAGATTCAAACATTTCTCACCGCAGGTGTGTTTTTACCCGATTGTAGGGGCTTATTGTGTTTATCAGCCTATACGGAGTGTGGAGGAGGGTCGTCCAGAATGATGTACTGTGTATGTAAGCGTTTTCGTGTCGGTGTTCCTTACACCCTGTATACGTAAAGGTTTGGGTAAAAGTGGCATGATTTTTCTAAGTCTGCGGCCACTAATGAAAAATATTTCAATGGTAAGAACACAATAAGAAATTCATTTTCTTCTATGAATAATTATTTCCAAAATGCATCGGAGCCGAGATATACAGGCTGAATTTTTCAACTGAGTGGTAGGCCAAATCCGAAACTATGAGGAATAGCGAAAAACACTCGAAAGGAGTCACGAGCCTGATTTTGATAAAAACTAAAACTGCTTCATTGGTTTTTTGAAATATCAATATTCCTAGCCAGGAAACAAACCCGTTAATTTGAAAAAAAAACACCCTATATGATAACAAAATTCGATAGTGTCGCTGCTAAGGATTATATTCTGGGAAGTAATGGCATACGGCAAACGATAGGAAATAGTTAATTTTTGATAAAATACATAACAGTATGTTTGCATACTGTTATGTATTTTTCTGCTAGTAGGAACAAACAATTTGACATCAAATATTTCAGCTCCGATATAATTTTCGGCAAAATTATTTTAGGAGTCATTGTTATCATATATTCCACACTATACGTTAGCAACAATTATCTATGTGGCCACTGTGAAAAAAAATTTTGCCACTGGTCCATACAAACTTACCCAATGCCCTTTGTTTCTTTGTGGCATTCTTAGAGACAAAAGGCGTGGACCGATTTTGATGATTCTTACGTCAATCGATTTGTCTATCTTGCGAGTGTCATTAAAGACAAGACTGTAATCAAAATTCAACATGGCGACCAGACGCCAAATTGTGAAAAACAAAAATGTCGTCGAACTATGGTAAGTGGGGTATCAATGAATAGGTATTTGAAAAACCACCTGAGGTTTCTCACATCATTTTTCATTTTGAATTCTTATTTATGATTTATAACGATTTAAACTTGGTTATTAGAACTGATAAATCTTATAAAAGTGAAAAAAACAAGAAGTAAAATCGTGTGTGAAATCTTTCACATTATAAAACTGAAAAGCTGGAAATAAAAAGTAATTTGAGGCACTAGGCACCTACTCTCCAAATAGAATAGAATAGAATAATATTTTATTGCACACCAAAAATCAAACATAACGGGTTTACAAAACTTATAATTGTATGGTTACAACGGCGGTCTTATCGCTTATAGCGATATCTTCCAGACAACCTTTGGATGGACATTATGGAATTAAAATAAAAAGGGGGTAGTCAGTGGTGTACTACACAAAAATTTTAAACAAAACAACAACATAACATTTAAACAAAATAACAAAAGTAAAGTTATCTACTAAGTTAGTTACAAATTTCAACTGTGTGGCGACAATGGTGTCGGAGTAAAAATTCTGTGACAAACGGTCGGACAGAAAGGCAGATATAGGACAGGGCGAAGCTACAAGGGCTCCGTTTTGCTATTTGGCAATTCTTATTCCGAAGCTGGTTGGTACCAAACTGTTGGCAAAAGGGGTTGGACGATTTTTGCATGAAGCGTGGCCTGCCTTACTTTCGCCGGGTTGGAAGATTTTTGTATGAAGCGTGGCCTGCCTAACTTTCGCCGGGTTGGAAGATTTTTGTATGAAGCGTGGTCTGCCTAACTTTCGCCATTTTATTTTCAAAATAGCGGCCAAGCATAAAATCTACATTAATCATTAGCTGGTATCAATACAAACAAGTTTTGAATGAGACAAGATTATCTAAAGCATCACGTTTCCGAGATATGAGCAGAGGTCGGAATTAGGTAGAGTTATTTATGTATACTTGCATCGAAATGTTGATATTAATATGGATCCAGGGATTTCCCGGGATGTAATAAAATCCCTTGTGACCAACAATATTACAAATAAATAATTATAAAAACTATTTAAACTCAGTTGATGTATAGCGATCTTTTTCAATGTACAAATGGATTTTAGACGTTCGGAGAAATTCATTAGGCGTGTCCACACACAGCGAGCAGCCTCGCGAGGCATTTGCCGCGCGAAGCAGCTGGGTTACGGCCTGGTCACGAATTTGGTCTGAGCGGTGCGCGGCGCGGCGAGCGGTGCGTTTTGCACGCCACGTACCCTCAGTAGCGGTTAGTTGCAGCGGCAGCGGTGGACGTATTTAGGTAGTCAAAACGTGCTCAAAATCATGGCGTTATCAAAATTATCCCTTCTCAGTTTAGAAAGCAGTATATTTTTAAAACAAGATATTATTCTTAATATGAGAGAAGGAGTGCACGAACTGAATAAAAATCGGTATTGAAAT
The DNA here is from genome assembly GCA_963082945.1 of Cerastis leucographa. Taxonomy (NCBI): domain Eukaryota; kingdom Metazoa; phylum Arthropoda; class Insecta; order Lepidoptera; family Noctuidae; genus Cerastis; species Cerastis leucographa. The sequence goes on from OY720361.1 coordinate 3,486,798, forward strand.
AGCGAATTTCGTGACCTATACGAAGATTACAGAAAATATCCAGATAAGTTTTATGAGTACAGTTTTGACATCCTAATGGGCGATCGATTTAAAATTTTAGTAATAAAGGCCTCGGTGTCCATTACCGCCACAAAATCGTCTAAACTTTTTTGTTTTAATCTACGCCGCTGAGTACGTCACTGCTACACCGCTGTCCGCGCCGCTTTGTTTCGTGGCGTCGCACTCATTCGCTTTTACTTTTGTTCCTGCCGCTCTCCGCACCGCGCGCCGCTGCCGCGATTCGCTCGGATAAAACCGCGCGCGTTTTCGCTGAGCGGCGTCTCGTGGCGTGCTTCAAACATTTTTATACTTTTGATCTTACCGCTCGCCGCCCCGCGCTTAGCTGCCGCTCACAGCGGCAAGGTCGTGAACGGGCTGTTAGTGTGGACGTGCCTCGGCACGCGCGCTGCCGCGGGCGAGCGTCCGAGCGCCCGAGCCATTCAGCGGTTTTTTGTTTTGCTCAAAGGCGCCTCAGTCGTTTGCTGCGCGCACTCTGGACGCTCGTGTATATTGTTTCGTGCCTCGCTCGAGTATAATAAGCCTAACCTATCCTCCATGGATTAGTTACTCGGTTAACTGTTATTGAACCGATAAGCTAAATGTTGTCATAAACTTGCAGGGCTACATGAGCGGCGGCGCGGGTTACGTGCTGAGCAGAGCTGCGTTGGATCTGTTCGTGAACAAAGCGCTGCCGACTCCCACGCTTTGCCGCCAGGACGATCACGGAGCTGAAGATGCCGAGATGGGTAAGATAGCATTCATAAACACAACGACGCTTCGTTAACCGATGACATAGCAGCCACAGATAAAACTTATATGAAACGAGAGGTGGCATCGATACATTCAAGTATTGTTTGAAACAAAATCTTCTAAAGTGTCACGTTTCTGAGATATAAGCCATCAAAGTTACAATCTCCGCAATCACCACACCTTTGATGGCTTATATTTCGGAAATGTGACGCTTTAGAAGATTTGATGCGTGGCAGAAAAAAAAAAAGAAGCTCCTGTCATCACACTGCATGGCAAATTTTCCAATGTTTCTATCTCGAGAAAGTCTCGTCCAGTCAACCAAGTAGGCGGGAAACTCGTCCCGCCATCTTCACTGGGGTCTGCTGCAACGTCACTGGACATGTTTCGGGACATCGTGGTTGATTTAGTCCATGATCTGATCGAAATGCGGCACACGTATCCGGCCCAGCCCCATTTCTAGCTTGCTTGCTATATTTGGCGATTTTTTTATAGCACAACATTTTCCTAATGCGATCCGTTAATCTGACGCCAAAAATGTTTTTTTTGGTGCGCTTAAAATTCGTTTCGATATTATTTTTGAGCGTGTCGTTGATGACGTTCCTGCAACTGTACTGTCATATTTTAACAACTACCCTCAGTTTTAAAATTCTGTCGTATTTCGTCGTTTTTGTGCTATGGCGAGCTCTTCAAGATGTGTTTTCACTGAATCAATCAGGAGTCGTTTTATATAAGTCATACATTTGTATTTTCAAAAAAACAATTTTCTTTTTTTATTTACTTCAAAACTAGAGCTGATACAAAAAAAAACTAAATGCATATTTGGAACCAGTGAATAAAGTACTCCCAAAATCAGGTCTTAACATCACGGACCAAAAATTGTGTTGACCATTATAATAATTATTTCCACAGGAAAATGCTTAGACAAGATCGGTGTGCGTGCCATGGATTCCCGCGATGAACATCAGCGAGGTCGATTCTTCCCGTTCGTGCCACAAGACCATCTGTTTCCTAGTAAGGACAAGTCCTTTTGGTATTGGAACTACATCTTCTATCCTTCTGATGAGGTTAGTAATTGTTGGTTCAGCTGGTGAAGTGATGGCCACTGTCTTTTGGGACAGCCAAGGGGCCATTCACATCGATTCTTGTTTCACAGAAAGTGTGAAATCCTGCTGTGTAAATCGGGTGCGTCTCATATCATATCAAGTTATTTGGTATATTTTCATTTTAATAACGTTCACAAGATATAATAAACGTGAGTTATATAAACTGTTGATATAATTTCTTTCGATATAACATTTATATACTCTAAAACTTATTTCGTATAACGATATTGGACATGACGTTTATTTAATCGAAAATCATTAGGCCTATCGTTTAAAATATATAATATTGATACCATCTTTATGGTTAACACCCCGATTCAAAGCAATCCGACTCGGATAGGTTATATAAGATTGGAAGGTTAAGGCGGGAGTGGAGTGGAGTGCTAGGTCCACTCTATGTTGGTGAATCATTTGAATTAGGTTTGTAACACTCGCCGTCGTGGCTGAGGCTGCAGCAAGCTGAAGCCGCGGTGGAGAGGTTCAGTACAGTTATTCATTACATAATAAGTTCAGTAAAACAATAATAATATTTCACAATTAATTATTTTAGTAATTAAACAATACCAATATTCACAAATGCAAAGGCGTTATTAAGTTAATGCTAAATTAGTAGTTTCATTACTTTTTACAACAATTGCTTGCTTAAAACCATTTTCGGCAAATAAAAAGATTTAATACAAAGAACAGGTTTTGCACTAATAAACTACTCTGTAAAATTATCTTATTACTTTTTAGTTTGTAATTAGTTCTAGAAACTGATTTAGTTGTTGTTACAAATTATAAATTCAATAATTGACTATTCGGCGCCTTTTTCCACACAGTGGGATGCCACCTCTTACAGATTGTCATTGAAAATCCCAGTTGTCATAAAATATTTGGTCATCTTAATTTTAACTATAATTCTAGCTAAAGGCTTTTGTTTGATAACTTACTCTTTGCGTTGTCACAAATATAAAACTATCTAAGCTGTAGTTAACACACACGCCAATAGATGGCGCTTAGTCTCTTCACAATCGATCCGTACGTTTCTAGATTATTTGTAATAATTGTTCTGCCGACTCACAGATGGCATGGCAGGTTCATCAATATTATCACAAATGCGAATTATGAGTTGGTTCTTAATTAGATTAATGAATAGTCTTAGAGATAGACGGCGGCGACGTATCTTATATTACTTACCCGTGTAAATCTGGTTCTCTACTCTTTCCAGGGTCTCGACTGCTGCTCGGACCACGCGGTGTCCTTTCACTACGTAAAGCCTCAGTTCATGTACGAACTAGATTACCTAATATACCACCTGCGACCATACGGCATCAAGCCGGGCAGCGGCACCCTGCCCAAACTGTTGCAAGGTAACAATACTACTACCAAGGAGATCTCACGACGTTAGACCTTTTGTTATGTTGAATATAATAGTTCTAGCTGGGAATAATGAGGAGAGTCGGTCAAAGCTCACTATAGATGGCGCGACTATATCTAGATCCAACGAGGTCAAGCTATTTTGACATATAAAACGACGTAAACAGATTTTCAACCTATGACGACGATTGTAAGTTTTATCAACAGATATATATGTACACTGATAACGCAAGACATATAGTTTTCATACAGATAATCCGTATGAAAACCAGGCGTGCCATTTTTTGACTACCTAATTAGTTACCAAACAAAATAGACTAAGTTTTTATTCTTTAAATGTCTACAATTAATTCCATGAGTTGTAACGTTGTTGTATTAAACAAATTGGCTTGCTGCGTCTGTAGCCACGTTATGCATAAAATGCTTAAAGCGGGCACGTAAAGTAGGAGCTCTTGCGTTATCTTGGTATATCTGTGGTTTTAGCAATATGGATTATTCAGGAGCCTATTTAATAAACGCGACGACAGGCGACAGATGGCAATCCGCCCATTTGACATTTTTTTGTTTGATAAAGATCATCACTGACAAATTTGTCACGATAGAAAATCTACAAATTTGTCGAATTGTCGTGACAATTTAACATAAATTTCTGTTTAATAATCAGTTTCTCTTGACAGGCCATCGGCAATAATTTGGCCGGAAATCTTTTTAATTTGGCATCATTTCAAATAACTAACAAAATCGAAGTTTAAGTCAAAAAGAGATGTAAAATTATTATAAGTATTTTATTATTACCCTCATATGCATCCCTCGATATTCTAATGTGACAAATATGTCAGAAAAAGTGACAAATTTGTCATTTACTATGACAATTAAGACAGAGAATGTTTTCCTAGAGACACTAAGTAAAATTTGACGATTGTTGCCTTTATTAAACGAGGTTTAAGTTATACAATTTTGTCAGTTTTAACCGGTCGCATTTGGACATAATTGACATTTTTATTAAACGGCAATTGTCGCGACAATTAGACTTATTCGTCAAAAACTGACAAAATTGTCTGATTGCCACGTTTATTAAATATGCCCCAGATTAGACCAGGGTTTGGCAAAAATTAAATCTAGAAAATATCATGATTTATGAAATATCACCATGTTTGAAAATTTGTGCGTGGTAATTTGCCTGAAGCGTCAAAATAATTAGTAAAACTTGTTTCACGAGCAACTTATTCGCAAATTCGATTGAAGGTAGTTTTAAAAGGATTTGTCGTGCCATACTTTTATCAAAATCCATTAAAAGTATTCCTCAAAATCCTGTTATATTCAGTGTTCAAAAGAGAAAGAAGGATCCTTTTTCAAATGAATTCAAAACATTCCAAAACGACTGCTTTCGCCTCAAGTCTGAAAAAAATATGTAATTGTAGATAATTATGTGTATATTTGGGAGTTTTATTGTAAAATATTAGAAAATTAATATAAAAACGAATTTAAGTTATCAAAAGGGCATAATATTTGTTACGGTAAGTACAGTCGGGTGTAAAAATATGTAAAATCGTTGAGGGTCTCCTTCAATCTAGATATTATCTCATCATTGCAATAGATTCTCTATACTTGAAAATATATCATTATCCTTTTTGCACTTGACTGTACTGGTATAGTTCGTATGGCCTTTGATTAGTAAGTAAAAATGTTACTTCCCATACGCCACTACTCACACTGTTGAAGCTAAAAGTTAAATGACGTGATTAATTCATGGGCAAGTCTCACGATCACAATAAATTATAGTCTTTTTTTTTATAAGTTAGGGGTCGTCCTATAATCACGGTTTTAACAGGGGGGGGGGATAATGTAACAATAACGTGTATTTATTTTGTGAGGCGAAACAATTGAATTAATTGTGCGGGAGAATCGAGTGGGAGGGGGGCTATAAAAGTTGCCTGGAAAACCTAACGTGATTGAAGGATTGCCTCTTATGGTCAAAAATAAAGGTTTCTTGCCATAATATTTTATAAATAAAAAACGTCATAATAATTTTGAGGTGTTTTTCATATCAGGGTTATTGGCATTTATAAACGAGTTTTATTTAATTTTATTTACAAACTAATAAATTATGTATCATTTGTATATTAATGAGAACACTGACTTAGAAAATAAAGCGTTCGAAAAGGACATTTTGTGTAGTTACCGAGTAGTGGAGCTTTTTACTAGTATAATATTTTACAAGATATATTATTATAAGTCAATAAGTTAAGTGGTTTTATATTAATTGACTAAAAATTTTGTAAATCTTAGTTTCGACCAAAATAGTCGAGTGCTCCAATTCAGTGACCATATAAAATTAAATTAAGTCATAAAATGTTCCTTACTGTAACTTATTTGAGTTCAAATGTGCAATTTATTTGTAATTGAATGCCTCAGTCAAAGTAGTGTTATATTATTTATGGCTCATCCACGCTGAAGTTACTTTTTGTGGAGCAACGTTTGAAAATCGTCTAAAGTTGTTTCATATAATTGATACTGACTTATTTAAAATTTTAATAAATCCCGAAAATTCCAGGTTTTGTAAAATGTAATCCCGACAATTTCGGTACTAAATTACGATCGGGAAAGAATCCTCTAATTACAAAATATTGCTCAACAAAAAGTAACTCCGATGCGGATGCACCTGTACGACAAATTATTATAAGTCGGCTAGTCTCATACCTCTGGTGTGTTTTCATACGATGTTAAGAAATAACAAAGCGTACATTTTCTACAAAAATAACTGCCGCTTAAAAAAACTTTATAGTTGTTTTTAGAAATATATTACTGTCTTTTACCTTGAAAGTTGTCAATGAAAAAAAAAGACTAACAGCTAGTATGACTTTGATACTCATTTTTACTAACGCTAGTCATACCTAAATGAATGTCTAAGTATATGCGCAGTTACCGTTTTGAAATTTCTATACAAGGTGTTGTTTTGCATCCTCGTCAAAATTCAGGAGGTTGTCACAAAAGCCATAAATAATCAATTAAAATTATGGTACCTAGTTATTATTATTTAATTAAGGACCACGCTAACGCATTAGGAATTCCCTGTAAACTTAGTAGTGTTTGCGAAAAATAAATAAACGCGGATTTTTTTGGTTGTTTATGTTTGTCAGTATTTAAGAATTACCCCCTTAACGTGGTTAAGGGAATAAGAAATTATTGAATAAACGTTTGAGATTGTTTATATGTGTGGAAGCGCGGTTATAGAGCGAGAATCAGACGGGACGCGTTTAAAACATGGGGGTTTTACACTTACTGATTTCCGTAAATAAGAAAAAAAAAATTACCTACCCATTTTATTATTGATTCGGGACGAGAATCATTAGCATAGTTACCTCCTTGAATTTGACGATGATGCAAAACAACACCTTATACAGTGTGTTAGTTTAAACGAGGGACATATTCAAACCCACAATAGTACATGCTAACATGATACTAATAAAAATATAAACAAAAAAAAAACACTGATAAATAACAGACAGAACCATACCAAAATTTTCGCAAATGTCACGCAACGTGTATACACCCTTGCGCTAGCGACTTAATACTATCGCAGAACATGTGAGCGGGTCAATGACTCTTAGGTATAATCCATTTTCCCTTCATACTTTAAACTTACCTGGCTTAGGACAGTCCAAAATATCTAGGCACTAAACAAAACATTAAAAATTCTTCTATATACGTTATAGGTTTTTTTACATATTTGGGACGAGAATCGAATACTGAATACCCTCCCTCAATATGTCCCTCGTTTAATCTAACATACTGTATTTAGACCGTCATTGATGTGTATCCTAATGTTAGTGAAAACATGCACGTATCAAGAAATAATGTTCACAGTTCACTTCCGTTGGTCATTAGAGTTTATTTTTAGTTGTTATTTGATGAAGAAAAATATAACTTACTTTTTCATACTAACAAAAAGAAGGCAAAGCCTGGTTAGTATATTATTATACTGATTATTTAATTTTTCATCGATGACAAACCGTCATTCGGTGGTGAGGCCTAAGATTTTGTATGAAACATACCTGTAACCTTTACCAAAGAATCTGAAAGAATAAGCGATATTAAAATCTATTAATATTTAAATGTAGAAACTGTGAGGACATTATTAATAAGTGTGTACGGAGCAGTGAGGAAGACAGACCTTTCAGTTTATGTTTGACAGCAGCGACTAACGACTACCTAATTATTATGTCAATGAAGAACAATTCACGAACGTTAACGTTGTACATGGTTAAGGTTGTTTATGTGTGATTAAACTCACACACACCAACAAGTTGGACACCGTGACAGTTTTACCAACCGCACGCACGGTGTTCCGTGTACATGGATGTGGAACGCAATGGAATTTGAACTTTGTTATATATGGCATTGAGTTAGTGTTTCCAAAACTTGAGAAATCTATAAGATTCTAATTCCAAGTGCAGACATTTCAATTACCATACAGAATCTATATTCTTCTATATTCTTCTTAGGTCTGTCTCTAACCCTTAGTTTTTAGGATTATCGATTGAACATATCGATATTTTTTAATAGAATTTTACTGTGTTGTAATTTTGATGATGTTATTATTTATTGGCAACAGACTTTGATAAAAGAAATACGTTTAAGTTGATTAGAATTACACATTTTTATAGAAAAATAGTTGAAAATACCCAGTGGCGTGTTTGAAATTAGTTTTATGTAAGACAACTTTATGTTCAAATATATAAACTGGCTGTAAATTGTTTTTTTGGTTTTAGAAAAAGAATTACCTATATATTTATCATATTAACAATAGACAATCATGTGCGAATCCAAAAATTAATACGTACGTCATGTAAATTATTTTGGTTTGTCAACTTATAATTATTATATATTACATAATATGCTCTATGTGTTTATTTATTTATCAAATAAATGAAATGAGATTTGCAAATCGCTATTTTGTTTACTACACCCTTAATGTGTACTTTTGGTTTACAAACGGATCATTGGCCACTGGTATTCATCATCATCATTTCAGCCGGAAGACGTCCACTGCTGGAGATAGGCCTCCCCCAAGTGTCGCCACATTGCCCGGTCCCATGCGCCTCGCATCCAGCGGATCCTTCGTACTGCACGACAGGGAGCCTGCCGTTTTGCCGAAAAGATTTTGACAAAATTTCACTACCCAAACAGATTTTAGCAACCTTTTTTATACCGATGCAATGTTTGGAATGATTTTAGTACGCACTTTTTCATTTGGTCAAATTTTTACTTGGCAAAATATTACCAAAGATAATTTCATAATGGCATTTAGTCTTTAATCAAATGATTTATTACAGCAAACAATCTTTAGACAATAAACGTTAGGTCAAAAGATTTGCTATGACAAAAGATATAAAGGCAAACATAAGATTGAATTTGTCTGAAACAATGGTTACTAGGTTATTTATGAATCTTATATAAAAAAAGTTAGGTTAGGTTACAGGGAGCCTGACGCCCGGTGTCACCACTGCCGCACAAGCCGAGCGAGTACCAGAAACGACTAGAAAAATATGGAAAAAAAGAGATTATTTTTAGCAGGCTATCGAGAACCGAACTAGTTAGACGGGATTAATTATTATTAAAAGAAAAATATTAGGTTAGGTTAGGTTAGAACTGCGACCTCCTATGAAGTGTCCAGAGGTTCGCGTTACAATTATTTGTGAAGAGATTTTTTGCTAAGTAATAATTTGGCAACTGAAATTATGCGGAAAATTGTTTGAGAAGTGATAATTTGTCAATTTCTTTTCGGTCAAACATAGGTAACCCTGCACGAAATCATCAAACAAAACGTCCCGATGAAAAAAATACTGGGCAATAAATATCCACAGTGGTATTCTCGAGAACTTATACGTCACTTAACAGAAAAAAAAAATCGCATAAATGTCAAAAAGTATAAAAATCCTCAGGGTCATTTGAGACACAGTGTACTAAATTTGGTAGGCTTATGGAAGTCTGTTACAAAAACTATATAGTTAGAATGGGAAAAGCAATTGCAAGGGATCCAAATATGTGCTGGACATTTATTAAAAAGAAAAATAAGAGACAAAAAAAAACCTACCCAGCAGAAATGTGTCACATGAACAGGACAGCATCAAGTGGACGGTGGTACTATCGCGTCAAACAACGTTGCTAGCTGTCTTGCACCGTCCGGATTCTGTAAACTGGAATTTAGCACTGAGAAAATACTCCAACCCCTAAAATCCTTGGATGAGCGTAAAGGTGCTGGAAGTGACTGTATTCCCTTCCGTATTTAATTTATAAAAAGATGTGCAAAAGTACTAACTAGACCTCTTAAACTTATTTTCAATAAGTCAATGGCGGACGGCGGGTTTCCTAAAAGGTGGAAGGAAGCTTTAGTGGTCCCTATTTTCAATTCAGGGGAAAAGCAACAAGTATGTACCTTCTACCGACCCATCTCTATTTTAAACATATTGGGCAAAATACTTGAAAAGTTAGTAACTAAACGCCTAAATGCACAATGTATCACTTCCCATCAACATGGCTTTCAAGGTCAACCTCTACAAACCTTGTGTGTTACGTCACAGCCATATCAGAGTCTCTTGATAAAAGAATACGCGTAGATATACACAGACTTCAGTAAGGCATTTGATAAGGTCGACCATAATATCCTACTGAAAAAACTGAACCAATTGGGCATAGGAGGGTCATTATTCAAGTGGTTCCATTCTTACTTAGTTGGCAGGAATTCAAAAGTTGTTATTAATGGTCACCAGTCACCTTTCCAGCTACATCGGGAGTCCCACAAGGAACGCACTTAGGCCCTATCATTTTTAACATCTTCTTATACGACATTACGTCATGTTTTAAGCATTCAAGTTTCTACCTGTTTGCATATGACGTTAAAATTATGAAACCAATAGTGATCAACTTAGATTCTGCCCTTTTACAGGCTAATCTCGATAGAATGGTGGATTGGTGTAGAGTAAAGAAAATGTCGCTCAATATATCTAAATGTCACTGTATGCAATTCTCCCGTGATAAACAGTGCAAACCAACAAATACACATTGCATCAGCGAGCACTGCATGATGTAAATGAAGTTCGTGACCTGGGAATTGTTCAATTGTACTTGACAAGAAACTGAAATTCGATAGGCATATAATAAATATAAGCTCAGGGTTCATGGCCCTCAGATTTGTCCTGCGTAATAGCAAAGAGTTTTCTTAAACCTCGACTAAACTTAAATTTTATAACACATTGGTTCGCCCACTGCTTGAATATAATTACACTGTATAGAATTCGCACGATAACATCTACATTAAACGCTTGGAAAGTGTACAAAGACGTTTTCTTTACCATCTTTGCTATAAAGATCGTCTGACAAAAAAAATTTGGAGCTATGACCTAAGACTACAGCATTATAAAATGTCCTCGTTGGTAGATAGAAGAAAAGTTGTAGATCTCACATTTCTTCACAAGCTTTTCAATGGAGCTGTTGACTGTAGCGAGCTTCTTTGAAAGTTGCTGATATAGGCGCACCATCTCACTTGCCGCGTAAATGTAACCAGAACCTCTTCTATGTGCCAGGATCCAAAAATAACCTCGGACACTATTCGCAGTTTTGCCAAGACTCTGTAGGCAGAATAACTTTGTATCGAAGCATTCCGATTTGGATATTACATGCAAATTTCCAAAGTTTAAAAAAAATTTAAAAGCAATATTATCCAAGTCATATTTTTTTTTCTTTTTTGTTTTGTTCTTTGGAGATCTCTGTGGTTATTGTTTTATGTAATTTGAATTGCTTTATTATAAGTTTGTATGATTTTTATTATGTAGTACTCTTATTGTTTTGCTTTTCATATTGATTTATAAATTAATTAATGAATTCTTTTATAATAATAATTTATTCATTAAATATGATTTTCGGATGCTGTACTTTGATCAATTTTAATTATTTCTTATCAAACTTTTTGTATTTACTTGCTTATATAATAAGTATATGATGTGGTTGCCTATAATTGTAAGCGCACACGTGTATTGTCCGTGTCCGTGCATGCATGTGATTGTGTAGCCTCTGTTGGCGATCCAAATAAAAATAAATAAACGTGTTATTGTAAATGTTAAACTAATAACGAGCCCGCGCCGCGCCGCGCCGTCTTGTTCACTACAATTTAAAAACTTTAATTTTTTTTATTGTACACCAGGAAATGGAACGAAAACCGGGTATTATATTTTAATTAAGGTTGTTCACGATCTTTGATTAGTTCAGTGTTATTCTTATAACCTTACTATCGGTTATCGCGCTATCGTTGACCGACTGGCCGTCGTTTTGATAACACATGTCCTTTTCTAGTGCATCTTGGTTTTTAACAAAAAAACAACAAAATACTTAATAACAACTACTTATTTATTTATTTATGTACACACAAAACACATAACAGGACAATACATTCAGATACAAGACCACAAAGGTAACTGCTTATTTCAAAAGAAATTTCTACCAGTAGACCTGCGAGTGGAAAGTTGGAAAAGAAATGTAGACAGTGTGTAGAAACGATAAAACAGGGGAAAAAAATTAGAGCTTAAAACAAACTTTATAGCTATATAAAATACCTAAACATACATACAAATAAATCTATATATATAAAAATCAATGCCACTTTTCGTTGTAATTTTATAACTCAAGAACGGCTGGGCTAGCTAAATCGTAGCTGATTGTGGTTTTAAAATGTCTGTCGTAATCCAGGATTTTTTTTAAGAAAGGTAGGGTAAGTAGGGTAGGTAGGGTAGGGTAGGGTAGGTAGGGTAACCCGGGTAGGTAGGGTAGAGTAGGTAGGGTAGGGCAGGTAGGGTAGGGTAGGTAGGTAGGGTAGGGTATGGTAGGTAGATAGGGTAGGTAAAAAGTGCATTGCAACGCATGCCGGGGACAGCTAATACACATATAAAATAAACATAAAAATATACCTATGTTATATGTATATCAGAATATTACAGTATAGAGGAAAGGTAATGTTCTTTGACTTGCTTTTTGAAGAGAAATAAAGTTTTAGATTCTCGAATGTTAGGCGGAAGTGAACTACCATAGTAATACAAATAATAACCAGTGAATTTAAATATACAACTTAAACCCATAGCACAATCCCTTTTGTGAACATTTGGGCATGATACTGAATGCACACATTAATTTGTTTGAAGAGGAAGCGATGACTTAGGTTTGCTGAGCACTGCTGGCAATTTTTTTTTACTGCCAGACCAGCGAGACCATCGGTAAAATTAAGTAGAATGTTTGTCAAAAAGAGCCTTTTTGCTCTTGTCGGTTTTTACGCGTGCTAAACTACACGATAGGTACTCTCACTTACTAAAAATCCTGTTTTGAGACACAATCAACTACATTTGCTTAGATCAAAACGAAAAAAAAAAGAATTGTTATGATAAAATAATGTGAAGTAGTTTTGTGGCAGTATGCACCAAATAATAGGTACGTCCTACTCATCAATTTTCAACAACAGAACTCGCGCGAACGTTTTCATATTAACTACCACTTTTATATCTTATTGATAACACTAGAAATAAATTGTATGAAAACATATTGAGTAGTCTAATTTTATTGTTGTGAAGTACAAGTCGTGTAGGCCGGCTTTGACGTCTCGTCGCGTAGAAGCGCTGCCGCGAGAAGTGTGAGACAAAAAAAAAATAAAAAAAATTGGCTGTAAATCGTTTAGCAATAATATGCTGCAGGCAGATAGTCGGGTGATGGGTCGACGTTTCTTTTTAACGCTGCTGATTGGGATTTCCGCTGGATTTAGTTTTGCATACATGCTATTAACATCGACTGGATTCTCACGAGACACTGCTTGGCATAACTACAGGTAACCAACTATCTAAAATTTTGCATGTCGCATGACTCCTTTTCTTTCTTTTTTCTTGATTTTGCATGAATTTGCATGGCATGTTTGAGATTTTGTAAGCTAATTAAAAAAAAAAAAGAATATTGTCATTAATACATTTTGTGCTAGCAATTTTTAGTGTGCTAATTTAAAATATTATTTAGTAAGCATTATAAGATTGTATTGTTTATAAATTGAATGCCTAATTTTACCTTAATGTGCCATTAGAAAGTTAGGCTCATATTTGTTAAAAGTCCATATTCATTCGGTCATTCCATGTCATACAAAATAATGTTTTCTGGAGTGCGGCCCAAATTATAATTCGAAATTTATTTTACTTGTACAAATACTTTACTCAGGTGTTATTAACCTTATTTCGCAGACAGAAATTTCCGAGAATTTCGTTTACCAGAAAATTTTTCACATAATATTCCGTCCTTGCATTTTTATTTCGAATATTTTTGTTTCAACTTACTTGAATGAAACATACTTTACTGAAATACAAAATTCTGTAGAGCGACTCGTTCCACCGTCTATGGGACGATGCGTCTTTAAAATTAAATAACCGATCAAAAAATATATTCGACTGAAAATAAGTAAAATTACTACTTAATTATTAGGTATGTTGTCAGTAATTTTAATAAGAGTTTGTTAGGTAATCTATGCAAAAGGTTTATTACCGAATTCGATTAAAACCTGATAGATATGCAGATACTTATCTACTGAAAACTTTATCATACTTTATAAACCAATTAGGTAAACAGTGTTCTTATAATCTGATTCGATCAAATTTTCACTTTGCGTATGTTACAAGGCACTAATTTAAACGAATAATTTGGAATTACTGTTTTCCACTTTCGTAAGTTTATATTTCGATGCGTTTAATTATTATTTTTTCTAACACATCATTCGATGTTCAGGTTTCCTACTTAGCAGTCTAAATCAAAGACAATCCCAAAAGCACACTAGCTTTTAAAAAAAATGTCGTAGAAAAGTAACCAAAGTTTATTTAAACCTCAACACAAAAACATACCCGAGTTTAAACACTTACTTTGTGTAATTTATTTCATCACCGCTGCTCTCAAAACGGTGAAGGAAAACATCGTGAGGAAACCGGCATGTCCTAGAACTAAAAAATTCGAAGACATGTGACATCTACCAACCCGCACTGGGCCCGCGTGGTGGATTAGAGCCCATTCCCTCTCATAGAGAGGAGGCCTGCGTCCCAGCAGTGGGAACAATATAGGCTGATGATGATGATGATGAAACACCTACTTCGCTGATACTTTATTATATTTCTTTTAACATTCAGAGAATCGGTAAGGGATTTGGCCAAGCACCCGATCACTGGTATTGGAGAACACAGCCAGGATGAACCGGCACATAGGGATGAGGATAGAACATTGGCTGACGAGCTGCAGGAAAAGGTCAGGGTGCTATGCTGGATCATGACCCAGCCCAATAACCACGAAGAGAAAGCTAAACATGTGAAGGCGACGTGGGGCAAGAGATGCAATAAACTGCTTTTCATGAGCACTGAAGAGGGTAAGTACGTGGATTTTCGCATCTTCAACTGAGGCTCCTGTCTTCCTCTAATACGAAGGTATGAGATGGATTTATATATGACGTATAGCTTCATCTCTTTCCCCACACTGTTTCGAACATTCAACTTACACGTCATTTTGTATGAATACACACATCGTATGTCGTCATTCATGGAGAGGGAGATTCATCTCCCTCTCCACCGAGACCAAGGAAACGAGGAATGAATTGTGTGAGGAATGATATGAAAGAAATCGGAGTAAATTATAGCGTGACAGAGGAGAATAGAGGACAACTGCTGCGCCGACCCCAAGTAATACACAATAACACTTTGCCCAGCAGTGGGATGATACAGGCCAACAGTAACAGAATGAAAATTTAGTTACTTTCATTACTATAAATTATTCCTTATTAGTTATTAGTAAAAGTTACAATGAAACTAGTTTTCTTAGTAATACGATATTATTATTTTTCATTGTTTTAAGTTTAACCGTAGATATAACTGAGGTTAAAAAAAACATCTTAAATTAAGCAAACAGTTACTTTTATCGCCAACCGCTCAAAGAATAGTGAAGCAATGTATAGTTGAAAAAAGCGATTTGAGAATAACCGCTAACATGGGCGCCGGCAGCAGGGTTCAAGGGTGTGCACTTACTGTGTGAATAAAACTTAAGGTGCCTAGGTTCCTGTCCAAATTTGCTCATCACCTTGTTAACGCAGTTAGTGTCCTCTACTCTTTTTTTCCTGTGAACACTGACCTTGCGCGCGCTTGTTAGCCTCGCATCTCCCATCATCAGGGCCGTAGAGGCACGTAGAGTTTATACAGGGTGTTTGGTGCATCGTATGCCAAATTGAAATGGTCGACTGGGGGGGTCACGAAATAATTTGGAATTTAGTATTTTGTGACTCGATTCACAATTCTAGCGAATTCAGAAAGTTGTAAAAAGATTTTTATGACATGTGGCACATCACTAGCAAGAGAATAGACTAGATAATTTTTTAGGGAGTTGGAAGATCCCGGTCGCTTTTGTTTTTTTTTTTATAGCCTTGGAAATAGCTGTAACATGGACAGCTTTAATTGAAGTCCGACTTAGCGAGTAAATTAAAAAAAACTAGATGGCTAATGTCAGTAATTTTGAGTTTAAAACTACTGGAATACAATACACATCTAAATAAAATTAAAATTCAGAGTCTACGACTTACACTTTTTTTTAAAATATGTATTTAAATGTAAAATTTGGGTATTTATTTTATAAAACAACAAAAAGTCGATGAAAAAAAAAACCACAGGGCGTGAGAAGTGTTTAGGGGTCTGAAAGGATAGCAGATGACCCCCCCAGTCGACCATTTCAATTTGGCAAACGATGCACCAAACACCCTGTATATTCGAGCGCGCTCAGACATCTTATGTCCTTTGTGTTCATAAACTTGTCTTTAGACATAGGCAGAATTTACCGTTTTTCTATATATTTAAAGGACATAAGAAAACCTAACGCGGTGGGTGCTAAAATTCTCAAGCCCACTGCGCTCTCTCTTGAATCCTATTTTTTTCGTTTGATGGGCTTTTCTGTATATCGACGATGATTTTTACTTTCAGATCCATCCCTTCCAACGGTAAAGTTACCGGTGGATGAAGGACGAGACTTCTTGTGGGCAAAAACGAAGGCAGCCTTCCGATACGTCTACGAACATCACAGGAGAGATGCCGACTGGTTCATGAAAGCCGACGATGATACGTAAGTTTATTTAGTTACAAGCAGTGTGTGTGATAAAATTCCCCATCGGCCTCGGCTGCATCCTTTTGGCTGAAGCCTTTTTAATTTAATTAGTTGGCAAGATAAAATGTAACTCAATCTCGATTTTAGCCGATTCACCCTTAACCTAGTGAATCGTGGAAGCTATAAAAATATTGTTTTCCTAAACCAAGGTTTAAACCATTTACATAACTAAAACACATTCCACCCTTTTTAGACACGGTCGTGTATGGCTTGTACGCTTATATTGATTTTCTGGTAGTTAATAATTGTTCCTTTTCCCAACAAATAGGCAAACATAAAACTAATTCAAATCCTGTTCTAATGATTTATTTGTTGACTACAAAAATTATCTTATTGACGGTATATTTTTGGGCGGCAGTAGCGGATATGGCTTAATATTAGAGAGATTATTTATTTCATAATCTTAATATATAACAGCGAAAAGTCACGCACATACTCATAACGAAATATTGTCAACCGCTTGACGTATAAAGATGAAAGGCAGTTAGTACTCGTAGACATCCGCTAAGAACGGATTTTGCGACAGGGTGTAGGTCTCTCGCAAATTTGTATGAAAATCTTTATTTTTTTGTGCTACAAACTTGATATTTGCCAGGGAGGTAGTTTACAGTTTAGTAAACGTCCGCTAAGAACGGATTTTGCGACACGGCCGGATAAAGGAGGTCTAACGGCTCTCGCAAGTTTGTATGAAAGTCCTTCATTTATTGTGCTACAAACAAACTTCAAATTTGGCAAGGAGGTAGTTTACAGTTACAAGACGTCCACTAAGAACGGATTTTGCGACAGGGCCGGATAAAGGAGGTTTACCGGGTCTCGCAAGTTTTTATGAAAGTCCTTAATTTTTAGTGCTACAAACTTGAAATTTGGCAGGGAGGTAGTTTACAGTTAGTAGACGGCGCTAAGAACGGATTTTGCGACAGGGCCGGATTAAGGAGGTCTCTCGCAAGTTTGTATGAAAGTCCTCCATTTTTGGGGTTTCAGGATCTTTATGATTTTTGCCTACGCCTTTAATTTAATCTCCTGTTGTAGAATAGGGATGATGACTGGGTAAAGAAAACGAAATTTTATTTTGTCCGTCAGTCAGGTCATACAAAATATTGAACTTATAGAAATGACTTAGTTAAAAACGCATTAAAGTGGAGCCACACTACGTCACAACTAGGAAAAAAAAAACTTATGCATGCGCCATTATGATGATGATTAAATCGTGTTTCAGTAAAATATGTTTGACTAGCTTCTGCCCGCGGCTTCGCCCGCCTTTTTTCGGTAATTGTCCCGCGGGATCACAGCACCGGGATAAAGTATCCTATATGCTATTCCAGACTATTTTCTATTTTTACTAACTACCTCCTATTCTACCAACTTACCCTACCTACCTACCTACTCTACCCAACCCTACCTACTTAGGGTAGGGCCCTACCCTACCCTAAGTAGGTAGGGTTGATTTTTCTGATATTATAATGTAGGTAGGTAAGGTTACCACGCTCAACTATCTCCGGGTAAACTATGTTCTCCTAGTACCTCAATCCCGACCACGCCGCCCCGGACACGCTCGCCAAGAACATAACGCGCCAGGGCATCACCAACTCCACGCTCAACTATCTCCCGGTAAACTATGTTCTCTTAGTACCTCAATCCCGACCACGCCACCCCAGACACGCTCGCCAAGAACATAACGCGCCAGGGCATCAATCATCAACTCCACGCTCAACTATCTCCTTGTAAGCTATGTTCTCCTAGTACCTCAATCCCGAACACGCCGCCCCAGACGCGCTTGCCAAGAGACCTTATATCAAACTGCGCCCCGCAGTTTTTTTTTTTTCGGATAAAAAGTAGCCTATGTGTTAATCCAGGGTATAACCTATCTACATACCAAATTTCAACCAAATCGGTCCAGCCGTTTATGCGTGAAAGAGTAACAAACATCCACACATCCATTCTCACAAACTTTCACATTTATAATATTAGTAGGATTAAAATAAATAGTAGTTGAAACAATAATATTCGAAATAAAAATACAAGGACCAGTTATTAAATGAAACATTTTCTAATATTTTGGCTAAATGCTGGTACTGCTCCACAACCATAGAGGCAATGAATTTACCAAGTGAAGTTATTGTGACAGCCGCAGAGGATTGTATATATTTGCATTGTATAGATTAATTCTCTTAGTATTATGTAATTGCATAGCACATGCGTCAGTACTATGTAGTGTAAAGCCTCTATTTACTGAGTACCTACATCTTTCATTAAAAAAAAGAAAAAAGTTAAACGCCATAATGTAAAAAATCAAGACATACAAGAGGCATCGGTAATTGATTCATTGGTTTAACGCCCCTTGGATTACGTGCAACTATCCAGTAAGAATACTCTCAGGCAGCCCTAAGGAATTTGGTAAACGGTTCGCTTTCATCACATAACAACTAATGCCCCAACTGTGAACATCGGTATACCTGATATGCTTTGAATGAAGCTCTGTTTTTCCCTTTAAGAGCGTTTACGCCTTACGACATTTCATACAAACTTTCAAGTCGTTATTTTCCGAAATGACTGAACTGATTTTGATGAAACTTCGTACACATAAGCAGGATACACAGATCTAAAAAGTTACTAAAAAACATTTTCGAAAAATAGTGTTACAGTTAAATTAGACCGAATTGTAATTTTCTATAGAAACAGAAAAATCCAATTATTTCTTGTTTTAAAACACATTTTGAAAATATTTTTTAGTAACTTTTTAGACCTATGTATCCTGCTTATGCGTATAAAGTTTCATTTAAATCGGTTCAGTCATTTCGGAAAAAAACTACTTGAAAGTTTGTATGAAAAGCGGTAAGGAATAAACGCTCTTAAGCATTATAGTCGTGAAGTTTCTGTATCTCCAGAACTTAGCAAACAGATCGTTTTCAACTCATTATAACCAATGCACTTTCGCATACTCGTAGAGACGATGAAACATAGACATGTTCAATGACAGTGACATGTTGTGTTAAAGCACCTACCTTACCCCTTTAAGAATTATGGTTGTGAACGTTACGCTTATGTTTATTATTGATGAAAGCTTGATACTACTCATATTGGACAATATAACTGGTATAATCCACTTAGTATTGCTCTCAAATAAAATGAAGAATTCTATTTACAAAAATCAAAAGTCATTTATTCAAACTAGGCTGATAATCAGCACTTTTTGAACATTATCGTAACCCTTTTTTAAGCGATTTCTATGAGCTTTGGTTATTGAAAAGCATCAAGGGGATCGGACTGGGTAAAGAAAACGACATTCTATTTTGTCCGTCAGACAGGTAATACAAAAATATTAGACACGTATTTTTTGTTTTATCAAAACATCAAAAAATTACTTAGTTAGAACTCATTAAAGTTGGAGAGTGGGGGCTTACTACGTCACAAGTGGGTATAAAACTTACCTACACGTGTCGTCATGCACCATTTCAACTCAATATATCTCCGTTATTTTATAACCACGTGTAAAAAGAAAAAATACGTGTCCAATACTTTTCAATAAACTACCCGACGGACAAAGAAAAAAAAAATAGGATTATCCCCTATTCAAAGCTTCTTGTACTGTAGTTTATAGAGATCTAACCGGTCTCCTTTACGGCAAATTATCCAGTACTTTATTTGTTTGCCTGCTTATTTGCTATGCTAACTTCAAAGAGGTCGGCAGGTGACATGAACGACCTAAGTGACTTACATTAGTATACGTAGCATAATATGCTTAGTTAAATAATAATATAATTGCAATTATATTTCAGCTGAACTAATAATTCAATTAGTCATTATTTCAACCACTTGAAAGAAAAAACATTTTTGCTAAGAAGTCATTACCGTTAAAGTAATAAGAGCACAAAAGCAAACAAATGCAATAGTTGACAATGAAAAACAAAGTCACAGCTGCAGTTTGATGAAAAAATCCCATATCTCAAAAACTAAACGTCATCACTTATTCAAACCAATTTTCGTTGAAAGTTTTTTTTTACGTTCTATTTTTTAGGGTTCCGTACCCAAAGGGTCAAACGGGAGCCTAATACTAAGACTTCGCTGTCCGTCCGTCCGTCCGTGTGTCACCAGGCTGTATCTCATGAACTGTGATGGTTAGCTAGTTGAAATTTCTACAGATTATGTATTTCTGTTGCCGCTATAACAACAAATACTGAAAACAGAATAAAATAAATATTTAAAGGGGCTCCCATACAAAAAAGTGATTTTTATAAATAATGGTACGAAAGAGAGTAGACCCTCTTTCTCCGAAACGTAACTTCGGCAACAAACGAAAATTAAACGTATATAATTTGCGGACACACACAATAACATTCAATACATTCGTTGTCTGTGAATTCGAACTTCTTGTGTGCGTCCGCAAATTATATACATAGAGTAGGGTCACAAACGTAACTACGTTTAATTTGCGTTCGTTGCCGAAGTTACGTTTCGGAGAAAGAGAGTAGACCTCCAGCCGGCCTAGCACGACCGCCGTAGAAACGGGCTATGTCTACGGAAGAATCGACAATTTGACAGATATTTCTATCGTCCCAAGCATGGCCAAGATTAAGAATGTAGAAAAGAAATGTTTCTTTTCTTCAGTCGACACAAGTCTAAAACGTCGAGCATGACGACCATATTTTCTCTTCTTTTGACATTTGGGGGTAGAAACATTACTTCTGACAAATGTCAAACTAGTCTTATTAAAAACTAAATACGAGAAATACGTTTCGTGGTTGCGTTGAGTTACGTTCAAAAGGTTTAAATGTTATGTAAAATATTCAGGGTTTAATTTCGCGAAAAAGATCCAGGCCTGGATCCAGGATGCAGCAGCACCATCCCGCCAGCGAAAAATGAAAAACTCGTGCAATTGGCAACTTTTTTTTGTTAACTAAACGTAATAATATTCAGGAAATATAAACATCACGTGATACGTCCCCGTTGCTATGGAAAGAATTTCTGTCTATGTCTTCGTAGAATCACGAGTCGACGCGGCGCGCCATGCTCGGCCAGAAGAAATGTCAAGTTGTATAGAAAAGATTTCTTGTCGTCTCTCGGTAGAATAGAGATAGAACGGTCATGCTAGGGGTCTAGTACGGAAGGAACCCTTCGTGCGCGAGTCCGACTCGCACTTGGCCGGTTTTAAAGTTTCGAAAGCACTAATGATCTTTGCACGAAATTCTGTTCTACTTGTCACTTCCTCCGTGTAAACTAACCTTTTAACGTCTCCCCACAAATAAAAGTAAAGAGTTATCAGGTCCGGAGCACGCGGAGGTCAGGCCACATGCAGGTCCTACGCGACCATCCAATGGTCACCAAACCTTTCAGTTAAGTACTCGCGTACTTGCCGACCGTAATGAGGGAGAGCACCGTCCTGCTGCTAGTAGGTAGAGGCTGCTAGGAGTGGTAGAGATGGAGAGACTGATGGCATTCAGGCGGACCATCTCCACCATCTCGACATTAGAGTAATGGTCCGTCATCTTGCACTTTGTACCTACGTCTCAACGATGTACCGAGGAGCGGAATTAGCAGCGCAAGCACACGGCGGCGACATCAAACACACTGTTGGTTCTGGGGCCGTGGGGTGGTGGCTAGGCGCGTGAGCGAGAGAGTGCGCCTGCGTCGTGGTTTAGGGAATACCTATGGCGTTATCAAATGTTTGATGCGTTGTGTAGGTATGTATTGTTTGCGTTTGTTTGTGTGTGGAAGCGCGGTTATAGGGCTAGTCAGAGACAGGCCGCGTTTTAATACGGCGGGATTACACTTACGGATTTCCGTCAAAAAGAAAAAAAAAATACCCACCCATTTTATTGTTGATTTGGGTCGAGAATCATTAGCACTATTACCTCCTTGAATTTGACGAGGATGCAAAACAACTTGTATTTGTATGAATGTAGTTTTAAATAGGTAAATGTGTTGGTGTCGTATTATACTGTTTGTATCGTCTGATGTATTTTGTTATATAGTGTCGTGTATAAGTTTTTAAACTGACTCGGTCACTAACACTGAAAACTAAAGTAAAATGTAAAAATCGGCAAATCAATACAATAGTAAACTGGTAAATATCCCGTTTACAGTGTTGTATACATTTTGCACTGTTCGGTTTTATTTTAAAAGTAGTCCATGGAGATAAAGTCTCGACCTAATTGTTTCTTCAAGTCTTTATCATACCTATCGTAAGATAATATCGAATATTGTGTGCATATGCACTTATTACGCACTGTATTGATATATAATCATATAACTTTACGTGAGCAGCGGTGGCCCAGTGGTGGCAGCCCGAACTTACGAGCAGTAAACCGTGGGTTCGAACCTAGGAATCAGCGCTGCTCTCAAAACGGTGAAGGAAAACATCGTTAGGAAACCGGCATGTCCTAGAACTAAAAATTCGAAGACATGTGACATCTACCAACCTGCAATGGGCCTGCTTGGTGGATTATAGCCCACTCCCTCTTATAGAGAGGGGGCCTGCGTCCCAGCAGTGGGAACATTATAGGCTGATGATGATGATATAACTTGAATTGAATTATTTTTTACTTTTGTGTAGTATTAGCAGTACACCACTGACTACCCTTGATAGTTTATGTTCGTACAGTCCATGCAAAGGTTGTCTGTAAGGTATCGCAAACCGCTATTGTAGCTATAAAATTAGCAAAATAATAGAACAGGTGGTTAAATTTTGGTATACAATTAAAAGTATATTATATTCGATTCAGCCACAACTGTCCTACCACAAAGAAAACGCTGAAATTATCGATCACTTCCTACTAAATAGAAGCGTTTGTTTACGATTAAACATCGGTATTGTAATGTTTATTCAAGTTTGGGGTTTTGTGTTCCAATTTTTTTTCATATTTGTTCATTCGATATAATAAATGTAATCCACCTGCACAAACTTACAAACTTGCCAAGTGCGAGTCGAACTCGCACACAGGGTACTATAACCCCAAACAATCTCATAGTATTATACATGTATAATTGCATAGCACATGTGTGAGTACTATGTACTGTTAGGCCACCAATTACTGTGTACCTAAATCTTTTATTGGCGCGAATTTACCCTGGTGGTTGAGTGAATGTCATGCTCACTTAAATGTCACGCTGGCGCGTGTGTCGGGTCATTTAGTTCCCTTCATTATGGTTGAGTTGAATGATACAAGCGTCAAGTTCGTGAACGGGCGCTGTCAGTTGTGACTCTCTTAGCTGCCAAGGTTTATTTTAATTACTTTATGTTTTAACTAGCTGTCCCGCGCAACTTCGTTTGCGTTACATTTTCCCCGTTTTCGCAACATTTTTCATTGTTGCTCCGCTCCTTTTGGTCGTAGCGTGATGATATATAGCCTATGTCCTTCCTCAGGTTGAAATCTATCTTTTTGCCAAATTTCATTAAGATCCGAATAGCCGTTTAGTCGTGAAAAGGTAACAAACAAACATACAAACAAACAAACAGGGTGACATTCGCATTTATTATATTAGTATGGATTAGTATGGATAGTTAGGATTACTTACTCATTTAATATTTTAATCTGGACGCTCTTAACTTGCCCGTATTTCTACATCGTTCTCACATATTTGTAATTCTTAACAAGAATTATGTAACCAATATTTTGTAATATATTTTGATTTAAAAGAGTGTCCATGGAGTTTCTTGCCCATTCTTCTCCATAGAGATTTACGCTTTGGAATGGGCAACTACAGTACTTTCAAAAGTTATAAATGAGACAAATTGTCGGCATTGTCCCTGACTACCGTAGTAATTTCCGTTCGATCCATATGATAAACCACTTTAGTACTGCGCTCCATAAAACAACTGTAATTTTAACTTTGTTGTTTTAAACTGTAGAGGTAATAAACATTATAAGGTGCCCATTTTTGCGAAAAGAAACCAACGGTACGATGCCATTATTACGCCCGCGTAATAATGGCAATGGTAAAGCGATTTAGAACGTCATCTCTGTTCCTCATACTTGTAACTATCACTCTCTAAAACTCGATGGTGGCTAGTGTGTAATAACATAAAATAATGTTTAATTTTTCAGGTATGTGGTGGTTGAAAACCTGCGGTACATGTTGGCAGACTACAACCCTAATGACCCTATATACTTCGGCTGCAGATTCAAGCTTTTCTCACCGCAGGTGTGTTTTTACCCGCTTGTAGGGCCTTGGTGTATTTTGTTTCTTTGTGGCATTCTTACCCCTCGTTTTCACCAAGAAACAAGTTTAATACTTGTTGGATACAAAACTTGTAGAATACTTGTCAAAACATAATTATTTGTTTTATACATGTATTGAGACAGTCTCAAACATTCTTTCGTTCACACTGTGTAGCTAACGAGTTTATATACAAGTATGAAACACATTTGCGTTTACACTGAAGTCTGTGACATGCCAGAACTTGTCGCTCTACATTCATAGCGTTCTCACCTCTAAAATACAGTCGTGTTTTCGACAAGTATTGTTATTATATAGTATTATATTTTATTGCAATTTCTGTTGATTACTAGTTACAAACAAGTTTAAACTTTTTCCATGCTTGTTGGATAAAGTTTTCAACATACCGGACGGACCGGGTTTTTTTCCTTAAACTTAAACTTGAACGAGGAACACTCAATAACACCCATAACTTGGTTTAGGGAACAAGAAATTATCGAGTAAACGTTTGAGATTGTTTGTATGTATGAAAGCGTGGTTATAGGGCGAGGATCCAACGGGGCGCATTTAAAACACGAATGGTTCACACTTACCGATTTTAGTAAATAAGAAAAAAAAATAAAAATTACCTACCCATTTTATTATTGATTCGAGTCGAGAATCATTAGCATAGTTACCTCCTTGAATTTGACGAGAATGCAAAACAACAGCTTGTATATACACGGTGTAAATCACCTCATCACAAAGCCGCCAATCAAGCATTCTGTACATGAAACTAAGTAACTTTACGCAAAAATTATTGCTGGGAAGCGACTTTTTTTTGGGGGGTGTAAAATCATGTTTTGTGGTAGAACTCAATCTAACGCACTCAAAACATTGTGCTGATGGACGGATTGAATAGTACGGGGGTTGTGGAGGTGTTTAAAGATAAAAATATTACATTAAAAACTTGTATTTAAAAAATACTTGTCAAATAGTTGGAACTTTGACCCCTAATATCTCCGTAACTAGAAGGTTCCCAGGTATGGTGAACAAAAAATGATCGCAATGACAGGGAGAACCAGTGCCTTTCGGCTTCGTTAAGAGGTGTTTTACACCCTTTATATATATTTTTATCGCGATCGCGACAAGTACTTGCGTTTTTTCCATGAATTTGCTTCATTTTGCATGTACAAGTATACTGCACACTTGAAGTCAAGTTCTTCAGCATCTTCTCTTTCCATTGTCACAATTTTTAATATTAGTAGATAACATAAAACTACGAACTGAATTTGTCTTGAATTCTACATGTAGGCAACTAGAAGTTTTCAACCAACAAGTTTCATACAAGTTTTGTATACTTACAACGAGTTTCGAATACTTACAACAAGTTTTGGACATGTATGTATAGTTTCCACAAGTTTTGTATACAACAAGTTTTGTACATGTATATGAGAAACGAAACCATCGCACAAAATTAGTAAAATACATGTATTATACCTTGGTTAAAACGAGGGGTTAGAGACAAAACGCGTGGATTGATTTTGATAATTCTTACGTCAATCGATTTGCCTTAATCTTGCAAGTGTCATTTAAGACAAGACAGTAATCAAAATTCAACATGGCGACTAGACGCCAAATTATGAAAAACAAAAATGTCGACGAACTATGGCAAGTGAAAAACAATGACTTATTATAAATAGACGCGTCATGCATGAACGCCACGGCACTCGAAAACAGCGTAATACCTATCGGTAGCTAGACAGCTACATATAGACGCACGAAGAGAGGGAAGGAAAATTAAATGTCATCTACGGAATTCCTGTTGTTAGAGAGAGATAAATATATTTATTTAATTGCATTGTCATTCTGTGCTCCATGCTCATTGGCACACAAAAGCACGTGAGTTACCTCAGGCGTCAGCCGCCATTAAAAGCATCGAAAAAAATAAAATAAAATACATTTTTACTTGATACTTACGTAGACACGTCTGCACTGCACAGAGTCCGGAGGGGAAGAGGAGACACTATATTTTACACACACACCACACCACACTAAAGCACACTACGCTTCTCACCACATGATATATACTCAAGATGTTAGAATATTGATTTATATAAGATATTTAACTGTAACTGTTAACACTACATCTAAGATATGGAAGAGCGGAGTTTCCTAACACAGGCATTGTTTGTCTAAAAGGAGGCTCCAAACACAATTCATTGTATAAGAAGCTTTTTGTAAAATAAAAAATATTTTCATTTTCATTTTTTCATTTCATACTTACGTATGAAGTGATATTTTTTTACACATTTGCAGTATAATTACAACATTTTCTAAAAATACAGGATGGCATTTTTTTTTTGTTATTAAGAGAGTTGTTTCAAGTAAGTTATTTTAATATCACGTACAGCCGCGGCACTGGTTCGTACGTGACTAAATGACTTTCCGGCAAGTACCTTAGTTTCATCTTGCCACTACAGAGCGCGGGTAACGTATCTATTGGTAAAAATCACCTGAGGTTTCTCACATCATTTTTCGTTTCGAATTCTTACTTAGGATTTATAACGATTTAAACTTGCTTATTAGAAATGATAAATCTTATAAAAGTGAAAAAACCAAGAAGTTAAATCGTGTGTGAAACCTTTCACATTTTAGGGGTATGCGGAACAGGGTGTAAAGTTCTTCATACCCTTAAGAAAAGGGAGGATCCTCCGGCCAGACAGGTGTTATGTCTGGCGGGCAACTGCCCTATTGTTGTTATCGGGTTTCTCTATATATACTAAAGTCGATGTAAGCTTTGCTTGCGACTTATAGGAAATTGATGTTAGTTCCTCCGTCGCATCATAGATGGCGCTGTAGTACTTTTTGTAGTATGTTGCTTTTTGTGGTCGCTACAACATTAGAAAACTGAAAAGCTGGAAATAAAAACGGATTGCTCCGGGAGTGCCGGCAGAAGTGAAAACTTGAATATAATCGTTGTGCGTTTTTGATATTTTGGAATTGTTAGGGAATAATTTTGTACGAATGCTTTAATTATCAGTATAAAAGTACTATCATTTATGTGGTAAAATACAATATTCATTTACAGCGCTGTCATACACAAACATGGAAATTTATATTACATTAAAAATTTAACACCTCAGAACTATTACAATCAGTCTTACGAATTTTACCTCTTTGGAGAAACCGAAGGTGTTGTTTGTGCATAAGATAATTATCCAGTTTCGGAAACCCAAACTCAATGACGAGTTAGACATTTTTACTCATCACAATAGTGCACAACGCCACTAAAGAAGTTTTCACTTCAAAAAGTAATTCTAGGCACTAGGCACCTGCTCTCCAAATTTCAACAGTGTGGTGCCAATGGTTTCGGAGTAAAAATTCTGTGACAAACGGACGACATAAAGGCAGACAGACGGACAGGGCGAATCTACAAGGACTCTGTTTTTGCTATTTAGCAATTTTCACTCCGAGGCTGTTGGTACCAAACTGTTGGGAAAAGGGGTTGGAAGATTTTTGTATGAAGCGTGGCTTGCCTAACTTTCGACATTTTATTTTCAAAATAGCGGCCACTCCTAAAATCTACATTAATTAATAGCTAGTATGTATTATGAGCCATCAAAGTTCAAATCTATTCACTGAAGGCATCGTCAGTAGTAGGGGTGCTGAGTCAGAAAACCTCCCCGTGCGCCTAGTGGCTGCTAGTCCCTCTCGATACGTCTGGAGGGAACAGCAGCTGCTAGGACGGTGCACCCCGGGCGCCGGCAGTGTCCTTCCCTGAGGAGTGGGAAGAGATTCCCATTCTCCGGGAAATGTCACTGCCGGTGGCAAATATTCTGACGTGGAGGGGTCCAACCTGGACCAACGCGGCGTTTCTCCCCGTGACCCTCTGAAAAGCAGAGGGCACAGCGGAGGAGCAAGGGCGGGCTCGGTGTGCACTCACCCTGCCTCCGAGCAGACAGTGAGGGACGTTGTCCTTCGCTGTCCCCGTCGTTCTCGTAATCCCATCATCGGAGTGTCGTGGATCACGTCTCGCGGCTTCGATCGGGACCGAGGGTCTTGGCTTAACCACCCGGACCGCGAGGTAGAAAACCTCTATAAAAAGTTACCCCGAATCTCAAGCGGCGGCGCACCGTGAGGGGATGAATGGCTGACGGGTGTTCCCATGGAACAATCAGTCTCTAGTGCGACCCCCGCCAGGGTACCAGCCGACCCCCTGGCGGGTTATAAATGTTAAAGGCTTATCCGGGTACAGGGGGCACTGCCCGGATGGACCTCGTATTTCCCCCACACTCGTGGGACCAAATATGGTAAAAAAAATAAACAAAAAACCAGCCGGTGACGGCAAAGTGAGGGAGAGAAGGGATGCGGGGTCGGAGTCCGACGCCGCGTCCAGTGAGGTGAGTGCGGGAAGCTCAGAGAGCTTCCGCCTCGAGAGGGCCAGGACTGCTGCGGAGGAACGCAAGCGGTCCAGACCGGAAGGCGACCGCGAGTCGTCTTCCGAAGGGGAGCTTGCCTCGGCTCCAAAAATTTCCACCAGCAGGCGTGGTGGAATAAGGGGCATGGGGAGGGGGCTCTCAGCCCCCGAGAGATCGGGGGTGGCCGGTCGCGGGCAGGCCCACATGGGCACCTGTGAGGACGCGGCAGGCGAAGCTGGCGGCTCCGATGCGGAGCGTAAGGCCAGGTTTGTGAAGGAGGTGGAAGCGGCGATAAGGGTTGTGGCCTTGAAAATCAAAACATCGTCAAAACTCGGGGCCATACCTGCAGCTTCCGCCTCCATCATGGCGGCAGTGGAGGCTAGTTTTCCTCCACCTAGCGAAGTGGCCAAATTGCGGGCGGAGGTCGCCCGTCTGACGGCGGCCACGGAGCTTCTCCGCGAGGAGAACATGAAGCTTCGGGCAGACCTGACCGGTCTGCGAGAGTCTGGCTCCCGCGAGGTGCCTCAGCAGCAGCAGAGTCAGCCCTTGCCGGAGGTGAGCCAGGTCCTGCACCTGGTTCGGCAGGAGCTGGCTGCCTTCGGGGCGCGGTTCTCTGTCCTGGAGGGCATTGTACTGCGCCCCCCCCTGGCGGCAAACAAGGCGGCCGCTGGCCCGGGGGCGGGCTCGGGCCCGAATGCGAACCCGGGCCCGAGGGCGGTCCCGGGCCCGAAGGCAGTCTCATATGCGGCTGCTGCGGCTGCCAAATCTGGGCCAGGGCAGTCTGGCCAGCCCTCAGGCAGGACTAGGCCGGGCCCTGGAAAGTCGGCTCCGCCGAAAACGACAGCGGCCCAGAAAAAGGGCAAGGTGGCTCCTCAGGTGGTGGCGGTGCCTGCGCCAGCAGTAAGCCGGCCGCAGCCACCGCCGACACCCACCATGCCTGCCATGGCCGAAACCGAGTGGCAGGTGGTCGGGGAAAAAAGGAGGAAGGGACGAAAGGCGGCCAAAAAGGCCCGCAATGAAGAAAGAAGGCGTCAGCACAAGGCGCGAAGCGTCGCGGCTCGACTCCGCGCCCCGAAGACCGCAGCTGTAGTGATCACACTACAGCCGGAAGCGGAAAAGAGGGGCGTGTCCTACCGCGACGTGCTGACAAAGGCGAAGGCGACGGTGAATCTCGGGGAGCTTGGGATCACCGGGGGACTCCGGCTCAAAGTCACCGCGACAGGGGCTCGAGCGCTGGAGATCCCCGGAGAAAATAGACGTATAGACGACGTATAGACGACGCGTCAGCGGACAGGCCGCTGTCCGCTGACGCTCTGGCTGAAAAGCTCAGAGCGTCCCTAGATGCGGATGAGGTCCGAGTGTCCAGGCCTGTCAGATGCGCAGACATGCGCATCCTGGGTCTGGATGACTCAGTGACCCAAGAGGAGGTGGTCGCCGCCGTCACCAGGACCGGTGGGTGCCCTGCCGAGCAGGTCAGGGCAGGCACCCTACGTCCGGACCACTCGGGCATGCGAACTGTAATGGTAAGCTGCCCTGTGACGGCGGCAAGAACGATCGTGGAGGCTGGAAGGCTCCTGGTAGGCTGGGTGTCAGCGCAGGTTAAGCTGCTGGAGCCCCGACCTCTGAGGTGTTACCGGTGCCTCGTGGGGCACCACGTGAGTTGTCAGTGCACCTTGGAGGTGGACCGCAGCGACGTCTGCTTCCGTTGCGGTCTTCCCGGTCATATGGCCGCGGCCTGCTCTGCCCCACCGCACTGCACTGCATGTGCGGCAGCGGGCAAACCGGCCGATCACCGGGCAGGGGGCAGGGCCTGCGCACCACCCACCAAGACCAGGG
Organism: Cerastis leucographa; assembly: GCA_963082945.1. NCBI lineage: Eukaryota > Metazoa > Arthropoda > Insecta > Lepidoptera > Noctuidae > Cerastis > Cerastis leucographa. Next base: position 3,517,645 of record OY720361.1, read on the forward strand.
GCAAGGGAAGGCGTTCAGCCACCGCCTCCACCGTCGCCACCGCCGCAGCCGCCGCCACTGTTGCGCCCACTGCTGCCGTCAGCACCGCCGCCGCAACAACTGCTGCGGGGCCCTCACGGGGGGCCCGGGAGGGGGCTGAAATGGAGTGCCAATAATAGCCCCATTACGCCTCCTCCAGGCGAACATCAACCACTGCCGCTGTGCTCAGGATCTGTTGCTCCAGAGCATGGCGGAGTGGTTGATTAACGTCGCCGTGGTCGCTGAGCCGTACTTTGTCCCACCCAGGGAAGACTGGGTGGAGGACCTGAGCGGCTCAGTGGCCATAATTTCGTCGGCCGCCGCCGGTACCCCGACCCTTGAGAGTGTCAGGAAGGGTCAGGGTTGCGTAGCAGCACGGTTCGGGGAGATCGTCGTAGCGGAGTCTACTTCTCCCCGAGCCGAACTCTCGCCGAGTTCCACAACTCCCTCATGGAGTTGAGTGTCGTCATCCGAAGCTATTCCCTCCCAGTGCTTGTGCTCGGGGACTTCAATGCCAAAAACTTGGCTTGGGGTTCTCGTTGCACAGATGTGCGGGGTAGGATGGTGGAGGACTGGGCTCTGGAGGTGGGCCTGGTCGTCCTAAATCGGGGTTCTGTCCCCACGTGTGTGCGGATGCGGGGCGAGTCGGTGGTGGACATCTCGTTCGCTAGCCCCGCTCTGTCACCGCGTGTCGTTGACTGGCGCGTTATGGAGGGGGTGGAGACCTATTCCGACCACCGGTACATCCGGTTCGATGTCTCCGCCCAGGACTCAAGCGCGCCGGTCTCACAGGCCCCGAGTGGTCCGCGTTGGGCGCTGAAGCAGCTGGACCGGGAGCTCCTCCTGGAAGCCTCGATAGTGCAGGCCTGGGTGACATCACCGAACAGGCCTGCCGACATCAACAACGAGGCAGGGTGGTTCCAGGAGGCCATGTCCGACATATGCGACGTGGCAATGCCCCGAGTTCGGCCAGGACGCGCCCGGCGTCAGGTGTACTGGTGGTCGCGAGAGCTGAAGTCTCTGCGCGAGGCGTGCGTCGCCGCGCGGCACCTGTACGCCAGGCATCGCAGGCTCCGCATTCGCCCTACGGATGCGGCAGCCATTGAGGCGGAGCTGTACGAGGGATACAGAGCAGCGAAGACCGCCCTCCAAGAGGCTGTCCAGCGGGCCAGGGACCTGGGCCGCGAGGAGATGCTGGGGACTCTCGACAGAGATCCGTGGGGGCGCCCTTACAAGATGGTGCGGGATAAACTCCGCACCTGGGCCCCCCCGCTGACGCAGAGTCTCCGCCCTCAGCTCGTGGAGGACGTGGTGAGCGCTTTGTTCCCTCTGCGAGGGGAACATCCTCCCCCGCCTATGGCTCCGCCGCTTGCGGTGCCAGATGTGGACCACATCGAGGACGATGACGACATTCCGGAAGTGACCGGGGTAGACCTGAGAGTGGCGGTAGGCAGGCTTAAAGCCAAAAATACCGCCCCGGGACCCGATGGCTTGCCTGGCAAAGCCTGGGTCCTGGCCTCGGAGGCTCTCGGGCCCCGACTGGAAGGGCTCTTAAGCGCATGCTTGGAGAGAGGCCAGTTCCCGCTTCGTTGGAAGACGGGGAAGCTGGTCCTCATCCGGAAGCCGGGGCGCCCTGCGGACTCTCCGTCCGCATACCGGCCCATTGTGTTGCTCGACGAGGTGGGCAAGCTCTTTGAAAGAGTCATTGCGAACCGCCTCGCCGGGCACCTTGTGGGGATGGGGCCGGACCTTGCGGAACACCAATTTGGTTTCCGCAGGGGGCGCTCGACGGTGGACGCCATCATGCGCGTGAGGGCTCTCACGACGGGGGATGCAGTGTCTCGGGGTGGGGTCGTCTTGGCGGTGTCTCTTGACATCGCCAACGCCTTCAACACCATGCCCTGGAGCTGCATAAGGGAGGCACTTCGGTATCATCGGGTGCCGACCTACCTTCGTCGTGTGGTCGGGGACTACCTGACGGATAGGGCCGTCATCTACCCCGGTCGCACCGGAGAATGGAATCGGCGAAAGGTGTCATGCGGTGTTCCACAGGGATCGGTTCTGGGGCCGCCCTTGTGGAACATCGGCTACGACTGGGTGCTGCGCGCTGACCTCCCTAGTGGTGTCAGCGTAGTTTGCTACGCTGACGACACGCTGGTGCTGGCACAGGGGAGGTCGCACGAGGCGGCGGCCGATTTAATGACACGCGGGGTTGCGATAGTCGTGGAGAGAATCCGGCAACTGGGTCTCGAGGTGGCATTGCACAAGTCCGAGGCCATGTGCTTTCATGGGCCTCGGAATGCGCCACCGTCGGGATCCATACTGACGGTAGGAGGGGTTCCCATCGGCGTCGAGTCGACGCTGAAGTACCTAGGGCTTGTCCTCGACAGCCGGTGGAACTTCGTGGAGCACTTCCGACGTTTGGCCCCAAAACTGGAACGGGCAGGAGCTGCATTCAAGCGGCTCTTGCCCAACCTGGGGGGTCCAAACGCCTCCTGCCGGAGGCTCTACGCGGGGGTCGTGCGGTCCATGGCCCTTTATGGGGCCCCGGTGTGGGCGCGTTCTTTGAGGCGGCGAGCCGCCCATTACCTGAACGCGCCCCAGAGGGTGGTAGCCGTAAGGCTGGTCCGGGGGTACCGTACGATCTCCGGCGAGGCGGCGAGCCTCTTGGCCGGATTGCCGCCATGGGATCTGGAGGCGATGGTCCTCGCGCGCCTGCATGAATGGCGCGCGGAGGCACTACGCCGGGGGGAAACTCCGCTGCCGCGGCAAATTGTCGCTCAGCGGACAGACCTCCGGCGCGATCTCATGGTGGCATGGAGACAGCGACTATCGCAACCACGTGCAGGGCACGCCACAATAGTGGCGATAAGTCCCCTCTTTGAGGAGTGGCTAGAGAGGCGGCACGGCGCCCTCACCTTCCGCCTGACGCAGGTCCTCACCGGACACGGTTGTTTTGGGAGGTTCCTGCACCGAATTGGGCGGGAGGAAACGCCCGGGTGTTACCATTGTGAGGATCGGCCGGAGGACACGGTGGAGCACACCGTGGAGCTCTGCCCCGCTTGGGCTGAGCACCGCCGTGTCCTCGTAGCGGCGATTGGTGGCGGTGACCTCTCGCGACCGGCCCTGGTTCAATCCATGGTCCGGAGCGAGAGGGAATGGGAAGCCGTCGCCTCCTTCTGCGAAGCAGTCATGCTAGCGAAGGAGGTGGCGGAACGTGAGAGGGAGAGAACCTCACGTCCCAGCCGCCGCGGGAGACGCCCCGGGCGTCGGGGGGCAACCAGTGGCCCCCGGCCACCGTAGGCGCGAGCCTGTGGACGGTGAGTAATGGGCTAGCTCACCGTCCGTCCGTCTTATGACGACAGGCCGTGTCGACGGCGCGTACGTGTTCCACGCGCGCCTCAAGGAGATGTCAGCAAACCGGAAGGGGCCCGAGAGGGCCGATGCCTGCCAGGGCTGCGGGTTGTTCGAAAGAGATACCGCGGCCCTGGAACAAAAAGGGCGAAGAAGGAACATGGGTGGGTTTTAGTCAGTACAAGTCTGACACTCCCTCCCGCTCCGCCCAGAGCGGGAGAAGTCATTTGATGATTTCCCATCCGAAAAAAAAAAGGCATCGTCAGTACAATTTTGATTTTATCAGCGATTCCTATAAGCTATGTCAATCAATAGCTGGCATCAATGTATGAGACAAAATCTTCTAAAGCGTCATATTCCCGAAATAGAAGCTATAAAAGTTGTGCTGATCGTGGAGGTAACTTTGACTCCCTATATCTGGGAAACGTGTCGCTTTAGATTTGTCTCATACAATAACGGTTTGAGTTTCATACAAGATAAAACTTGTGGCCGCCATTTTGAAAATAATTGAAAACGGCGGAAGCTAGGCAGGCAAAATAATTCAAAGCCCCATGGAGATTAAAGTGTCTTCTATGAACCGCTACCCAAAAGTAATGTGAAATTATGATAAAACTAAAAATAGGGGTGGCTCTCCATATATGTAACTGAGGGTAAAAAAAAATATAATCACGAATCCCTTCAGCGTTCTCTTTAGGGCCTACCTCCTACACTGACCTTTATCTCTTTCTCTTTACGTGTATGTTATGGTGGGCCTTCCCGTCATACTAGAGAACACAACTTAAATAAATTCGTGTCCTCTACTATTTGTCTAGTTATGCTGACAGAAATGCAAAAAGCAGCTGTTGTTTTGGGGTCATTTATTTTTATGAGTTGAGTTTTATGACCTTTTTTTAAACCTCCACAGCTGGGCAGAGTTCTCTCCGATAATCTCCCATTCTAGGCTCTGTGCGGTTCTCTCCGGCCTTCACAAAATCTTTCACAAACGCATCTAAGTCGTCACGCCAGCGGTCCTGATGCACCCTGCAGACATCGTTGAACCTATTCTCCATGAATTAGTACTCAGTTAACTGTTATTGAATCGACAAGCTAAATGTTGTCATAAACTTGCAGGGCTACATGAGCGGCGGCGCGGGTTACGTGCTGAGCAGAGCTGCGTTGGATCTGTTCGTGAACAAAGCGCTGCCGACTCCCACGCTTTGCCGCCAGGACGATCACGGATCTGAGGATGTTGAGATGGGTAAGATAATCATGCATTCATAAACTCAACGACGCGTCATTGACCGATGACCGTCGTGACGGTGAAAGGGCTTTGAATTATTTAGCCTGCCTAACTTCCGTCATTTTATCTAATATATAAAATTCTCGTGTCGCGGTGTTTGTTACCAAACTCTTCCGAAACGGCTGAGCCGATTTGTATGAAATTTTGTGTGCATTTCAGGTAGGTTCGAGAATTGGCCAACATCTATTTTTTATACCTCTAAAACCCATAAAAATTTCCACGCGAACGAAGTCGCGGGCAGCAGCTATTATTACATAACAATAGCGGACACAGATAAAACTTATATGAAACGATAGGTGGCATCAATACGATCAAGTATTGTTTGTATCAAAATCTTCTAAATTGTCACGTTTCTGAGATACAAGGTGTTGTTTTGCATTCTCGTCAAATTCAAGGAGGTAACTATATGCTAATGATTCTCGAATCAATAATAAAACGAGTTGGTAATTTTTCTTTTTTGCGGAAATCGGTAAGTGTAAACCACCAGTATTTTAAACATAGCTTGTCTGATCCTCGCCTTAAAACCTCGCTTACACACAAACAAAAAACCTCAAACGTTTATTTGATCATTTCTTATTCCCTAAACCACGTTAAGGGGGTTATTCTGAAATACTGACTAACAAACAACCAAAAAAATCAACGTTAATTAACTAGGTACCGTAATTTTAATTGATTATTAATGTCTTTTGTGACCACTTCCTGAATTTTGACGAGGATGCAAAACAACTCCTTGTGTAAGCCATAAAAGTTATAATCTCCGGAATCAGCATGATATTTCGGAAATGTAACGCTTTAGAAGATTTTGACAAAGGTGTTTTTTATTCGTTGTTGATAACATCAAAGTTGTACTAATGGTGGTGGTCAGTGAATAGATTCTTACCTTGGTAGCTCATAGCTCGGAAACGTGACGCTTTAGAAGATTTTGTCTCATACAAAACTTGTTTCTATTAATGTCGGTCTGGGTTGTGCAGATAGGCAGTCGCAGCAATTAAAATACTGGTACTCAGCGGCATCCGTTTTGACTTGAAGCCGACCCCAACATAGTTGAACATAGTTGGGATAAGGCTAGGCAGATAAGATAATTGAAACATGAAAATCGAACACGCCATGTTAAGAGATCTTAGAGAAAAACTAAACGTCCTTTAAATACGCCACACGAACCTCGAACCTTTTTTCGCGGTGCGCGTTGAGCTACATAAGTTGTCCGTGTAGTGCCGGACCCAAAGAATACCACCACCCCATTTCATCCAGCGAAAAGGCGAGTAATGCAATACTTAGCATATGTACAATTAAAAGATATGCACAATAGTATTCCCGAGGAGGATTTACGTCAGGCAGGCGGCCGGTTATATCTTAGGGCTAGGGCGTACCCCACAGGCGACGCGCAGAGGCAGCACCCGACCACTGCGGATAGTTGTCGCACCAGAACGGGCGGGTGCGACGTAAGTCGCAAGCTCGGAGTTTAAAAGTAATAAGAAAGAGGTGTGCGAGCTGGAATGTAGGTACGATGACTGGAAGAGGAAGAGAGTTAGGAGATATTATAAACGCGACGGCGACGGATAAAAACAGCGTATCTGCGCAAGAGACTAAGTGGAAGGGTGAGAGGGCAAGAGAGATAGGAGAAGGATATAAGTTTTACTACTGTGGCAGCGATGGAGAGCGGAATGGAGTGGGAATAGTTTTGGATAATGAGTTAAAAGAATGTGTGGTGGATGTTAAAAGAGTGAGCGATAGAGTGGTAGCTAGATAGTTTGGTGTTTAATATAGTTAGTGTGTATGCACCCCAGTTAGGTGTTAGGTGATCTAAGGATATAATATAGTGGGGTGACATTTACCGATGTGACATGAATATTTATTTCAGTATCTTTTTATTTTTTTTACTTTGTTTTTATTTATTTTTTTATGTGACATTTACTGATTTGACATGAATATTTACTTTTTATTATTATTATTGTGACATTTATTGATATTCGTGATTTTTTAAAATTCATTTCGTAAATTATTATCAATTACATTTAATTATTGTGAATGTGAGGACATTGTCCCACCACTATCTGGCAGTTTGAGTACTTTAAGCGACATACCCAAATGTCCTTTCTTTGGTATTGTTCGTCGTTTCGTTGAGCTCCTTGATTTATAAGTCAAGCTACACGATAACTGACAAATGCTTGCACTAACTGGACAGGTCCACTCAAATCTGTGTGGTTCTTTCTTCAAAAGACCATTTAAGACACTAATCTGCATAGTCCTCATGTAAATTGAGCAATGTCTGGACTTTAAAAGAGTAACAAGTTAACAAAGAACCTCTGAGTTTGTTTCGGTTGTTTCTTCTCAGAGTAGTCAGGTACGAAACACCAGCCCCATCTAGTTTAAAAAAAAATGCCGTGTAAAAGTGTTTGTAAAAACCTACTTGCAAAATAAACATCATTTATCATTTATTTATCAGTCAGGAAGTGAGGATAGCGTAAAAGTGAGGTAGCGGAAAGTTCTGGGAAGACATCGAGTGATGTTGGATGTGCAAGAGAGTGAAGACGTGTATGTAGGGGGTGATTTCAACGGGCATGTCGGAAGAGTGAAGGATGGGTATGAAAGAGTGCATGGCGGCTGGTGGTATGCAGACCGTAACACTGACGGCGAGGCACTGCTACAAGCTGCTTCTGCCTATGACCTGGCAATTACGAATACGTGGTTTATGAAAAGAGTGGAACACCTCATTACTTATAAAAGTGGCCACCACGCGACGCAAATTGACTATTTTTTGGTCAAACGAAACAACCTCAAATGCGTCACAAAGAGTAAGGTGCTGCTAGGCGAAGACATAATCTGCCAACACAGATTGTTTGTAATGGAAGTAAGAGTTAGTGACCCGTCTAGTGGTACAAAGAACGGCCCCCACCTAAAACCAGATGGCGTATGGTAGAAAAAGAAGAATGTGCAAGTATGTTTAAAAGCAAGGTGGTAGAGAAGATGATTGAAATGAAGGATATGGAAGGAAAATCTGTGAATGAATGTTGGAAAGAGATGGCGGACTGTATAAAGAGAGTAGCAAAGGATGTGTTTGGAGAATCGAAAGGGAAAGGTATAATAGATAAGGATACATGGTGGTGGAATGAAGAGGCACAAAAGAGTCTGAAGGAAAATAAGGTTGCGTTTAAAGTATGGCAGGGTGTAGAAATCGGGAACGATAGTTTGAAGGAAGAAAAGAAGATGATTTATAAAGAATAGAAGAGAAAGGCAAAAAAGGCGGTAACAGATTCCAGGACTAAGGCGCAGGAGAAGTTATATGACTCACTAGACAGCCCTAGAGGCCAGCAGGAGCTCTATCGGATTACAAAAGCAAGAGAAAGGAGAACGAGAGATATAACTCTTATAATATGTATAAAAGATGGCGCTGGTAAAGTTCTGTTTATTGATAATGAAATAAAAGGGAGATGGAAGGTTTATTTTGAAAAGTTGATGAATGAAGAGAATGAATGGAGCGGTGTGCTTAAAGAGGTACGAGTAAATATGGGTGTGGTGAGGGAAATTAGCATGGATGAAGTAAGTAATGCAGTTCGAAGTATGAAAAATGGAAAGGCCCTGATAAAATACCAGTAGAAGTATGGAAGTGTTTAAAAGAAGATGGATACATGTGGCTGACTTTATTAAAGTGAAACTTTTATTGCATCGTCTCAAACTTTTTCGTCTGTGTGTTGCATGTCGCGTGACGCTGACGGTCGGCCGCGGAGTAGGTTCTCCGCGGCCTATCTACTCCGCGCTATAGTGTGAAAAAAAGTTTCACTTTGACCGTGGTTTCATAAAACCACACTATCCTTTTTAAGTTGTTGACCGAAGAAGCGATCCCACAAGAATGGTGCAATCGTTCGCTAGTGCTCATTTTTATAAATAAAGGTTATGTTCAGGATTGCAACAACTATCGAGGGATAAAGCTCATGTCACATAGTATGAAAGTTTGGGAGAAAATAATAGAGAAAAGATTGCGAGAGGAGAGTGAGGTTAGCTAAAACCAGTTTGGGTTTATGCCAGGTTGAGGAACAATGGACGCCACTTTTGCACTCCGCCAATTAGGTGAGAAGTACAGACGTGCGCACAAGAACTTGCACATGGTGTTCATTTATCTAGAGAAAGCGAATGATAGGGTACCTCGGGAAGTGTTGTGGTGGGCCTTGAAAGAGAAAGGTATGCCTGGGAAGTATATAGAGTTAATTCGTGCTATGTACAGCCAATCTTTTACCTACATCCGGTAAGCTGCTGGCAACACCGATGAGTTCAGTGTGGTTGTAGGGTTGCACCAAGGGTCGGGTTTGAGCCTTACCTCTTCCTGTTGATTATGGACGCTTTGATGTCGGATAAACAGGAAGAGGCACCCTGGTGCATGCTCTTCGCCGACGACATTGTTCTTGTTGGTGAATATGGATCGGAGATCCAGAGCAAAGTGGAGAAATGGCAAAAGAAGCTGAAGAATATTGGCCTGAAAATCAGCAGAACTAAAACCGAATACATGGTCAGTGATTTCGGCGGTCTCACCAGTCCTGGTGTCATAGCGCTAAATGGCGCGCTTCTTCCTGTCTGTTCCGACTTTCGGTATCTCGGTTCACTCGACCTAAGTGATGGCGAAAAAGATCGTAGTGTTAAGCACAGAATAAACATTAGATGGATGAAAGGGCGGCAGTTCACGGGGACTATCTGCGACTCCCGCATTCCCCCCCTCCTTCCCCTTAAACTTAAGAGGAAGATTTTTAAAACAATAGTTAGACCTGCTGTCTTGTATGGATCAGAATGTTGGGCCACAAAAGGGATGAATGAAAGGCATTTGCATGTGGCTGAGATGAGAATGCCAAGGTGGTTATGTGGAGTTACGCGAATGGATAAAATAAGAAATGAGTAAATAAGGGGAAGTCTGAAAGTGGCACCGGTGACTGAAAAGATGTGTGGTAATCGGCTGTCGTGGTATGGGCATGTGATGCGGAGGAATGAGGAAAATGTCGTGAGGAAAGTTTTGAGTATGAATGTGGATGGTTATAAGAGTAGAGGAAGACCAAAGAAGCGATGGATGGACTGTGTGAAGAATGATATGGCAAGAAAGGAGGTGTCTCATGAGATGACAAGCAATAGAGAAATATGGAAGAAGAAGACATGCTGCGCTGACCCCAAATAAATAGGGATAAGGGCAAGAGAATGATGACGCATGGAGCTGCAGAAAAAAAAAGAAGTTCGTGTCATCACACTGTATGGCAAATTTTCCTATGTTTCTATCTCGAGAAAGTCTCGTCCAGTCAACCAAGTAGGCGGGAAACTCGTCCCGCCATCTCCTCTTGGTTCTACCGCAACGTCGCTGGACATGTTCCGGGACATTGTGGTTGATTTAGCCTGTGATCTGTTCGACTTTTCGCTTTCGCTTGCCTATATTTGGCGATTTTTTAGAGCACAACATTTTTTCTAATACGATCCGTTAATCTGACGTCAAAAATGCTGCGTTTCGATATTCATAAATAACTAGCCTGCAAAAATAAACATTTTTTTTTGGTGCGCTTAAAATTCGTTTAGATACTTACATAACTGTACTGTCATATTTTTACCAGCCATATTTAAACAACTACCCTCAATTTTAAAATTTCGTCACTTTTCAATAAAGTATCACATGTTTTTTATTTTCTACTATTTCGTCGTTTTTGTGCTATGGCGAGATCTTCAAGATGTAGGTTGACTGAATCAATCAGGAGACGTTTTATATAATTTTGAATACTATAAAAATGTATCCTTTTCATACAAATTGTTTTTTTTTTTTATTAACTTCATAACTAGAGCTGATATAAAAAAACCAAATGACTATGCATTTATCAACCAGTGAAAAAGTACTCTCAAAAACAGGTCTTAACATGACGGCACCAAAAATTATGATGACCATTGTAATAATTATTTTCCACAGGAAAATGCTTAGACAAGATAGGTGTGCGTGCCATGGATTCCCGCGATGAACATCAGCGAGGTCGATTCTTCCCGTTCGTGCCGCAATTCCACCTGTTCCCTAGTAAGGACAAGTCCTTTTGGTATTGGAACTACATCTTCTATCCTTCTGATGAGGTTAGTAATTGTTGGTTCAGCTGGTGAAGTGATGGCCACTGTCTTTTGGGACAGCCAAGGGGCCATTCACATCGATTTTTTGTTTTGCAGAAAGTGTAAAATCCTGCTGTGTAAATCCGGTTCTCTACTCTTTCCAGGGTCTCGACTGTTGCTCGGACTACGCAGTGTCCTTTCACTACGTAAAGCCTCAATTCATGTACGAACTAGATTACCTATTATACCACCTGCGACCATACGGCATCAAGCCGGGCAGCGGCACCCTGCCCAAACTGTTGCAAGGTAACAGTACTACTACCAAGGAGATCTCACGACGTTAGACCTTTTGTTATGTTGAATATAATAAAAAAAAAAAAAAAACTTTTATTTTCTCTTCCACAAAGGCAAGAATATGAAGACACATTACATCTAATAAATCCTTTGTGGGAGACTGGTATCTGCACTAGGAAAAACCTGTCACACAGATTACCAGCCCCCCCCCCCCCCAAAAAACAGTGTTTAAGTTTTAAATCTTAATAGTAACAAATTATATTAACCTTTGGTAGAAGAACATAATTAACAAAAATAAAGGGGAAAAAAAATACTAAATTAAAATAAATCTTGTGGAGTATGTTATGTTAAGGTGTGTGGCGTGATGTGGTGTGGTGTGTTGTGTTGTTTATATAATAGTTCTGGCTGGGAATAATGAAGAGAGTCGGTGAAAGCTCATTATAGATGGCGCCACTATAGCTAGATCCAACGAGGTCAAGCTATTTTGACATATTAGATGACATCAAAATCAAAATATTTTTATTTCACTTATGCCTACATGGGCACTTGTAAAACGTCGACAAAAAAGTGCTCGGTTCGGGTTGGTCGTTTTCTATCGAGAAGAACCGGCAAGAAACTCCATGGTTACTCTTTTAAAATCATTTGGCTTTACAATTTTTCTATGTTAAAGCGTTGGCACTTAAATATGAGAGGACATCGTAGGCCCGACAATAAGTTGTTGCATACTACAAATGCAGTGTAAATCGTGGCGTTTATTGAGGAGAGCCGTTCAAAGCTCATTATAGATAGATCCAACGAGGTCAAGCTATTTTGACATTTAAAATGACGTTAACTGATTTTCAACCTCTGACGACGATTGTAAGTAGCTGCAGCACGATCGATTTTAACTTATTACTTTTCCCATTGTGAGATAAAAGTAAGGGTGCAACTAGAGTCTAAATGGTCAATTATGGCGCGTCATCGAGGCTCTATTTGAAACATTACGGTAGAGTGTTACACGTGTAATACTCTATCGTAATAGAGTGTTACACGTGTAACACTCTATCGTAATGGTTTTATCCAGATATATATAGCGCACAAATACTGGTGTCAACAAGGAAATGGCTCTTGCCTCTGTCCATCCTTAAATTTAGTCGATCATATAAAATACTTAGGAGTAGGTATATAGACAAAAACAGGGTGAGGACACTGCCATACTTGACATAGGCGTCCAATTTTACACAAAGATACTAGCACCATCTCTTGCCAAATCCGCATAAACTTGAGATTTAGTACATTAAAATGACATAGATGGTGCTTACGCCAATTATCGCCAGTGTGATTAAATTCCTTTTTGATTTGAATGAAAATGGAGTTAAAAATAATGAATTTAAACTCGAAACAAGATTAAACCATTCCCGACACAAAAAACCTCTAAAAAACCAAAAACATAATAATCCAAGCATCTTAGCGTCGCGCGTCGGGGGTCCGCTTTGATTTGTGCTTGTAATAAGTTTAATTTTTATTTTATGCTTTTTAGACTTATAATATTTTATCTAAGCCTTGACTGTCCCAATCTTGGACATAGGTCTCCCCATTGCTTCCACTTTTCTCGGAGTTGCGCGACTTCTCGCCAATAAACGAAATAAAAAAATTAAAACCTTTTTGGGGTGAAGGGGGTGCAACCACCCCCCCTGGCGATGCCCATGTTGACAAGTGACAAGATTTCAAATTTCGAATCGACCAGACCTGTGGAAGTTGTTAATTTCCCTTCAACTAGAAAAGACGTGATTACCATCAAAAGGCTGAGTAGATATTTTCAAAAGCATATATAGCTAAGAACACTCTCGATTAAAACACCTTTCAAACGAAACCAATTTTATCAAAATCGGTACATCCGTTTAGGAGCTACGATGCCACAGACAGACACAGATACACAGATACACCCCTCTTTTTTGGTCGGGGGTAAAAAATGGGATTGAGATTTTTATAGAAAGCCGCCGTAACGGAATGAAGCAAAACTTAGTGGTGGCCTATTGGTCTAAATTCGATCGATAGTTTCAATTATGTTTTTTCATGAGTCATGAGACAACGAACAAAAATACGTAGATACGTTTGTGACCCTACTCTATATAATTTGCATTTTTGAATTCGAACTTCTTGAGTGCGTCCGCACACAAGAAATTCGAATTCACAGACAATTAACGTATTGAATGTTATTGTGTGCGTCCGCAAATGATATAGAGTAGGGTCACAAACGTATCTACGTTTAATTTTCGTTCGTTGCTGAAGTTACGTTTCGGAGAAAGGTGGAGACCTCCAGACACGGAAAAATAATAAAAGTAGAAGCAAAGAGGCCACATCATAAAGCTAATTGTTATAAAAAAAACGTTACACACACCACCATTGGTGTGTGTAACGTTTTTTTTTATAACAATTATTTCTAATGCATATTATATAAAATATTGGTTATCTGCACTCCTTCTCAAAGTCCTCCGTTCGCGTATCCATTTATTTTGTTGCAATACCTACATCGTCACCTTATTTCAACAATTTCGACGTGTTTTGCTTCATTGTTTAGGTAATTTAGTACTCGATAAATACTTGTTTCGTCGGAATACATGGTCACCCTATTTCAGTCGCCATCCGCCATAGTGCATTTTTAAAGATTAATCTGGAATCAACAAAAATACTGACACCATTGCACTGAAACGTTTAACACATCAAGGGTTTTGCGAGTATTCTAGGCTTCTTCGTTGTGGAGTAATCGATAATCCCAATGTTTTGAGGTTATATTGTAAATTTTTAATTTACTATATAAGGGGGCCATCACAAAGAAAAATAAAACAATAAAAGTTCATTTCAGTGTCGTCACAAAATCTTTATTGATTAACGGTTTCTCTGGGCTTCTTCCTTGTGGAGGAATCGATAATGCCAATGTTTTGAGGTTATATGTTAAATTTTTAATTTACTATATAAGGGGGCCATCACAAAGAAAAATAAAACAATAAAAGTTCGTTTCAGTCTCGTCACTAAGCCTTTATTCATTAACGGTTTCTCTCAGGTTATGGAGATTACGTTGGCCGAACGTCCTGATGTTACAGAAACCAAAATTCATTTTACTTTTAACCGGTGGCATTACGAGTAAAAGTAAAGCATTGGTTGTTTGTCATTAAATCGCCAGTAAATCTTTATTCAGTAACAGTTACTCTAAGGTCCTCAGTTATGGAGATTCAGGTTGGCCGAACGTTCTGATATCAGGTCGTTCGGCCATAAATAAATGCTTCTAACTTTCGGACTGTTTGGTCACAAATTCTTTGGCTGGCATCTTTATGCGTCACATGATCGTCATTAAAAACTGGAGTAGCAGCCAGGTCCCTATCTCGACTGGCCGAACTTTCTGATGTACATGATTATTCAGGGGCCTATTTAATAAACGCGCCAATGACAGGGGACAGGCAGGCGACAGGTGACAATCCGTTAATTTGACAATTTTTTGTTTAATAAAGATCATCACTGACAAATTTGTCTCGATGGAAAATCTACAAAGTCGACTTGTCGTGACAATTTAACATACATTTCTGTTTAGTAATCAGTTTCTCTTGACAGGCCATCGGTAAAAATTTGGCCGGAAATACTGGTCAAATTTGACTTATTCTTTAAAACTTTAATTTGGTATCATTTCAAATGGCTAGCAAAATCGAAGTTTAAGTCAAAAACAGACGTAAAATTATTATAAGTATTTTATGATTACCCTCATTTTCTCTCATATGCATCCCTCGATATTCTAATGTGACAAATATGTCAGAAAAAGTGATAAATTTGTCATTTACTATGACAATTAAGACAGAAAATGTTTTCCTAGAGACACTAAGTAAAATTTGACGATTGTCGCCTTTATTAAACGAGGTTTAAGTTATACAATTTTGTCAGTTTTAACCGGTCGTATTTGGACATAATTGTCATTTTTATTAAACGGCAATTGTCGCGACAATTAGACTTATTCGTCAAAAACTGACAAAATTGTCTGATTGCCACGTTTATTAAATATGCCCCAGATTAGACCAAGGTTTGGCAAAAATTAAATCTAGAAAATATCATGATTTATGAAATATCACCATGTTTGAAAAATCACCATGTTTGAAAATTTGTGCGTGGTAATTTGCCTGAAGCGTCAAAATAATTAGTAAAACTTGTTTCACGAGTAACTTATTCGCAAATTCGATTGAAGGTAGTTTTAAAAGGATTTGTCGTGCCATACTTTTATCAAAATCCATTAAAAGTATTCCTCAAAATCCTGTTATATTCAGTGTTCAAAAGAGAAAGAAGGATCCTTTATCAAATGAATTCAAAACATTCCAAAACGACTGCTTTCGTCTCAAGTCTGAAAAAAATATGTAATTGTAGATAATTATGTGTATATTTGGGAGTTTTTTTGTAAAATATTAGAAAACTAATATAAAAACGAATTTAAGTTATCAAAAGGGCATAATATTTGTTACGGTAAGTACAGTCGGGTGTAAAAATTTGTATCGTTGAGAGTCTCATTCAATCTAGATATCTCATAATTTTAATAGATATTTTACATTTGACTGTACTGGAATAGTTCGTATAGCTTTTGATTAGTAAGTAAAAATGTTACTTCCCATACGCCACTACTCACACTGGTTGAAGCTAAAAGTTAAAAGACGTGATTAATTCACGGGCAAGTCTCACGATCACAATAAATTATAAATAATAGTTTTTTTTATGAGGTAGGGGTCGTCCTATATAATCACTGAGGTTTTAACAGAAAAATCACGAATAATTACGATGGCGGGGTAGGGGGAGGGGGCATAATGTGACATGACAATCACGTAGGTATATTTATTTTGTGAGGCGAAACAACTGAATTAATTGTGCGGGAGAATCGAGTGGGAGGGGGGCTATAAAAGTTGCCTGGAAAACCTAACGTGATTGAAGGATTGCCTGTTATGGTCAAAGTTAAAGGTTTCAAAATAAAAATCGACATAATAATTTTGAGGTGTTTTTTATATCAGGGTTATTGGCATTTATAAACGAGTTTTATTTAATTTTATTCACAAACTAATAAATTATGTATAATTTGTATATTATTGAGAACACTGACTTAGAAAATAAAACGTTCGAAAAGGACATACTTACTGTGTAGTTACTGAGTAGTGGAGCTTTTTAATTGTATAATATTTTACAAGTTATATTATTTTAAGTCAATAAGTTAAGTGTTTATTTTAAACGACAAAACCGTACTTGCGTAAGTGTTAATTGACTAAATTTTTTGTAAATCTTAGTTTCAACCAAAATAGTCGAGTGCTCCAATTCAGTGACCTAGAGTAGGCTACGCCGCAGCACGTGGGCCGGCGTGAGGTTGCAGGGCAGGCAGCGGAGCGGAGTGGCGACCCCAGAGGTCACCAAGGCGTGGGCAGCACCACGCAGAGAGGGCGACCGCGCTACCGTCGCGTTCACCGGCAGGTAGGCAGGCAGGCTACGCCTCCAGCCTGGCACAAGGTCAGCAGAGGCTAGTGGCCTCGACACGTGGCAGCGTGGGGTCTTGGCACCCACGTAAGTACCACGTGGAGGTCTATGACGTGGAGGTAGGGCTAAGGCGGCGGTAGCGGCCGCGTGGTAGTGCGCGTGTCAAGCGTCTCTCCAGCGGTAGATGCGGAGGCAGCGGGACGTATCCTGGGTTGGAGTTGAGTAAGGGCTTTGGAATGACTTGCGTGGGTTTATATAGTCCCTCACAGACGCTTCCACTCTGTCGTACAATCTAAAGCTGGGTGTAAACCAACGATTGCGAACATTCGGTAAGTTCACCGTAGGTACCGACGTAGCCCAAGGACGAGGAAGGGAGCCATACCCAGTCTAGGTAGTAGGAAAGTACTTGAAATGCTGCAAGACGGTTCAGTGTATCGCATTGGACTGCTGCATGAAGAAGAAGGAATGCACCCATACCATTTTAGACCCGTTCATGAACTTGGGGTCAACGACCACGAACCACGGGTGAATTATTAACCAACTGATCCCCTTCGTCCACTTTGGTAACTAAAGTTACCTAACCAGTTACAAGAGAAGATTTTTCTTTCGCTGTTTGGTAACTAGTTGTCAGAGAAGAATTATTTTTCCATATCTGTAACTTTTTGTAACCCGTTCGAGAGAAGATTTTTCTTTCGTTGTTTGGTAACTAGTGACAGAAGAATTATTTTTCCGTTATTGCATTTTTTTTGTTATGAATACTGGACGTTGGAGGAAATAGGACTTGAATTGACTTGGCTTGTGGACAGTCAGGAGGAGGCTTTTGGCTGCCAATATCAGGAGTTACCGCCAGGCTCGGGGCCCTAAATTACTCCGTGAGCACCGTATTACTCGACTTCAGTTTGCTCGAAACTGTGCTCCATTGACTCTGGAGGACTGGAATAAAGTATTGTTTTCTGATGAAGCTAGAATCTCTTTGTGTGGAGAGGACCGACGCCGGCGAGTGCTGCGAAGACTACGGGAACGCTATGCGGAAGTGTGTTACGAAGAAATCACTCCTTATAGCGGAAGCTCCGTTATGTTCTGGGCAGCAATTATTTCGACGCAGCATACGGAGTTAGTTTTCATAGAAAATGGAACATTAAATGCACACCGGTACATAATGGAAGTCTTTCTATATGCATAACCCGCTTTGAGTGCACTTGGGGAAGATTCCATTTTTATGGACGACAATGCTCGCCCGCACCGTTCTGGCGACGTGGAAGCGTACATGCAAGAAGTTGGGATCCGTCGTTTAGATTGGCCAGCTCGAAGTTCTGACCTCAATCCAATTGAGCATGTCTGGGATGTTCTAAAGAGACGGGTAAGATCAGTGCAACCTGCTCCACAAAACATCAGGGAGCTAAAAAAAGTCATTGCAGAAGAGTGGGAACGTGTTACTCAAAACGTTATTAAAAACATCGTGGAAAGCATGCCCAGAAGGCTTCAAGCTGTGATTTTGGCAAGCAGAGGTCACACTCGCTATTAGGTTTTTACATTTGTAACTTTATTTAATTAAAAAGAGTTAAAAAATCTTATCGGTTTAATGCCGACCACTTCTTATTGTTTGCCGTGTACATCAGTTCTAATGAATTCATTTTTTTTTTTAATTGCCAAAATTCACTTCACGCGTATTAATTTACACGATTATAAATATACAGAGTACGTCAAACAATTAAATTTCATTTAATTAACTCAAATCGACCTTAGAACGTAAATTTCCTTAGGTGCCCGTTTTTTTTTTGCGAATGTTTGTAATTCACTCACAACTAGTTCCAAACAGCGAACGAAAAAAAAATAATCTCTTGTAAGTAGTTGGTTACAAAAATGGAAATAATTTGATCTACGAATATGGAAAAAATATTCTTCTCTCACAACTAGTTACCAAAGAACGAAAGAAAAATCGTCTCTTGTAACTGGTTAGGTAATTTTAGTTACCAAAGTGGACGAAGGGTTATTCTCGAATATTTAAACAGCTCAAAAAATTTGTTCCCAAATAAAAATACACAGTGGCATGTTCGATATTAGTTTTATGTATTGTATACCAGTATACCTAACGAGTTGGTGTCTGCAACTCCACGTCCAAACGAGTATTTTACGCACGGTAATGAGTTCTATGTAAGACATCATTAATGTTTAATGTAATCCTGTTACACGATAACGATTACAAGGGATCAAGAGAAACACGAAAATGAGAGATAGACAAATTTATTTCATTTACAGTCAAAGATTACAGACTAATTAAATATCTAACATAGGTACATTGTACACAATTGTGTAAAACTTAAAATACTAGTCTGTGACTAGGCACACGTGTGATGAGGATCGGCTGAATGATGCAAGACAATTTTGGTACAGCCGACTAACAAAATGTGACTCATGAGTACTTAAACAAAATATATTATAATGCTTTTTTCTACAGTACTTTCTCAGATACTTTCCGACTACTTATTGGATTCCTACAAGCTCATTTTCACCAAGAATAAGGGTTGAGAACTCACTTAAGAGCTTTTAGGGTTGAACCTCATCAGGCAGCAAGGAATCGCACTTTTCCATGCTGCCATATTTTTCTATCGCTCTGAACAGGAACAGAGCGTGCTACTGACCGCATCATCGACGCTGCCGCGTGCGATAGCATTCTCTGCATCTCGCTCTAGCAAGTGACTGATCTGAGCGACAGAAAAGTAGCATGGAAAAGTGCGATTCCGTGCTGAAAGATGAGGTTCAACCTTAAAAAGCACTTGTTTTGTCTTGTTAGCAACCCAATGGCAACCTTATACAAACAATAAAGAATGGTGTTGAATAAACAAATCAGGGGTAAAATAACTAAAAAAATACCGTGTGATATAATGTTAAATAAATGTAAAACAAACAAAATAGATGCATTTAAAGGAACAATGTTTGTTGCATGTGTCTGGAATCCCAGTTTGTCGTTTTCAAAATTAAAAAAAGTAAAATTTCTTTGAAACTGGGACACTGTTTGAAGACAGAAAATCTTTTAATACTAGCTGCGATACTTAAAAATTTAGGTAAGTAATGTTTCTTCCCAAAACTTGTTAAAATTAAGGTATGATCAATCAGGCTGTTGCATCGTTTTTACGTAAATTTTAAATAATATTACTTATTAACTAATGTACTTTTTAAGAAAAGAGTTAAGTATTGTTTCTGAGGTTTGACTATGAAAACTTAAACCATTATTTTTAGTTTTTATCCTAGAATTAGTTAAAATTATCATAAGAACGATATGTATCTATCATTCTTGCAAAAAAAATGCTAATTAAATGACAAAACCAAGCCGAGCTTAGCCTAGCCAAGCCTTGTAGTAACAAGGCTTTTGAACCACAGTGTTCTACCAAGTTTATAATATCTATACTTGAATTCAGAATCTCAATAATTTACATTCATTGCCACTCTTACTCAAAATTCTACTTTAGTGTTATATAGTCTAAGTTGATTTTTGAGTGATACGATGAAAAGATTTTTGCAATGGAATTTCAACTTTGTCAAGTAAGACATTATGTAGTTTGTTACCAAAACTTGATAATTATCAAAGGTTCTGAATACAGGTACATGTAGTTGAAGATATATTACAAAGTCGTTGATCGTAGGCGGTAGCGTGACGTCACGATAACGGAAACAAGAACTTAAATATAATGTAAGTTAACTAAAACTAATACTACGCACAATTTCATACAGGTAACTTTAAGTATGATTAGTTCTCAAATCTAATCTAATCTTTTACAGGGCAAGTGACGGGTGTGACATGGAACGGCCCCCATCCATAATTAACGTCACACGCATTTAAGTTTGTTTTCATCATAAAGTTAACTGTAAGAATAGAAAAGGTACCGAATTGACGTCCATTTTTATGGTTAAAGGTGGATGAAAATTACCTTAAAACATACATTGTATTCACAAAATAACTAAACAAAAGCAAAATTAAGTACACAGCACAGCGCCGATTTTCAGTGACCTGCGAATAAACTAACAGAAGCCAAGACAGCATAACTATTTGGAATACAAAAATATAGGAAAATTGAATAACCCCTATAGGATAAAGTCGAGAGGTTTGTATGTATGTAAAATAAACAATACTTTACAAAATACAAAAGTATATGTGCAGGCTAAATAAAAGAAATTATAACTACAATATGAAGACATGACGAGTTTTATTGCCTCGATCCCACCCCAACAGCGCGCGCGCTGCCGAACATACGACGCATAGCTCATCTGCGTCCGTCAGCGCGATGACGTATTCATGGTGGCTAAATAAGCTATACAAAACCAGTTTTTGCGGGTCTCTCATTGTATTGGAAACCTATACGAAGCGAGGCCATGATATACTTGATGTGTTAGCGTGTAGTCAGGGTCGCGGTGTCGCAAGAGTCTTCTACAGCCAACTCCCTCTCGTACTGGGCTAGGCTGATTATGCTATGGGAGGTGGCAGATCATTCCAGCAACAAGTGGTGGCATACTCCTCTGAAGGATGTGGTCTTATGTCGAGGCATCGAGAGCGGACGAGGAACGAGCAGACCGGACTATTTAATACAGGGTGTAAGGACACCGACGCGAAAATGTTTACCAGGTACTCAGTACTCCATTCTGAACCCAAGTAGAAATTTTTCATAGGTAACTTGAAAAAAAAAACAGCCGTTTCCTACAAAAGTGCAACAGGGAGCGATCAAGTATTACATTACGCAATTTTTGGTGATTTTTGACTCCCCCCCCACGTAACTCGCCGTAACGCTTTTCTGTACCCCCTAGTAAAACGTTACGTAACCACCACCAAGTGACCATTTTTACTGAAAGTCACAATTATGTGGCGTAAAGTAGCAGAAAGTCGCGTGCTTTACAGATGGAGTTTCAAAAATATATATATTTAAAGCATTCATTATCCTGTAAAGCAAGCAAGAAATTTTGTGAAGGTAAAAAGTTTTTAAGTGGTCATTCCAAATTTTGAGGGAAAAAAACGGTTTTAAAATGAGAAAAAAATCTACGCGACCGTGAAGGGTTAAAACAATGTTATGTAACGAGTAGTTGAAACACCCACTCCCGCCCCTATAACGCATCGTAACGTTTCAGAAGACCCCCACCTCCCAAATTCGTTACGTAATACTTGACCGCTCCCATACCTAGATGGTCAACATGTATGGAATAGCTGTTTTTTTTATCGCTTCGGTGTCCCTTACATCTTGTATATACAAAAAGGATCAAGATTGTTTGTTTGGTTCCTGATTGCCAATCTCAAAACCCTTTATGTTTATCCGAATTTATTCAAGAATACGTAACTTGAAAAATAATAATAAAATAAACCTAATTTACAGAAAATGTCACTAAGTTAATAATGATCTAAGTATAACTTAAGTTAGTCAAAATTATATTAATTAGTATGAATAACGAAATTATAAATACGAAGTTAGAATTTACAAAAGTGATGGTTAACATAAATGTTCTCTTACCCGAACAAACGAAAAGTTACTCTAACACGCTAACATTACGGTTAAGTTACAAATGTCACTGGAAGTAATTCCTCTTTTTTCTGGATACGCTGCAAAATGAAAGGAAAAAGAAATTGGTCATCATTAGGAGTCATACTAGATGGAACTCGAGTCAGTGGGGCTACCAAAACGTCTTGTTTTAATGTCATTCCAGTGTGGGAAAGAGACAGAGCTATACAGGATGTCAGGCGCCATCTCTTTTCCTCACTGAAATATGAATATAATATAATAGCTGTGCCCGCGACGACGACGAATTTAACAAAAAAGTTATTTGTTTCTTTTTTGTTTTTGCATTTCTATTTTAATTATAATTTTTCTAAAATAGAAGTAGCATAAGTTACTCCTTATTACATCAGCTATCTGCCATTGAAAGTCCCGTCAAAATCGGTCCAGCTGTTCCAGAGATTAGCCGGAACAAACAGGCAGACAGACAAGAATTGTAAAAAATGTTGTTTTGGTAAATGTACCGTATATACATTCATAAGCATGTAGTTAAAAGCGGTTATTTTAATATTACAACAGACACTTCAATGTATTTATTTGTATAGATGCTCAGTATAATATAAATTATGGTAGGCCACCAGGATGAAAGTGTCTACCCAAGAACAATAAGACTAAAAGGTACACCTTTTCGTCTAATTGCACTCGACTGATCAGAGTAAAATAAGAACAGCAGTGTAAATCAATTAAATGTATTGCTCGGCAGATTTTACGTTCAAATTAAGCCGTGATAAATGCCATTTCACTCGGCTAAAAATGACAGAAAAGCATGCAGTACAAAGCCGAGCATTAAGCCAATATTTCAGTAAAGGGTTGGCAGAGAAGCACTCAGCGTTTTTGTCAGCACACAAGCTGAGTTCCGGTGTCTACCAAACTCTCGGATAAAATGTAGCGAACTAACCATTTTTGTATAAAATCGCATTGTAATGGAACCTAAATTTACGAATAAATTTGGTTTGTGGTGTTACGAGAATGGATCAAGAAAGCAATGATTACAACAAAGTAAAGAATACTTTTTTAAATAGTTTTGCTGTCCACCAATGGTGGACGAGCTGGTGGTGGACATGGGGAGTCATCGCACACAGTAAGGAACTCACCCGGTGTCGGCGGGCGAGAAGAAGAACCCGCGCGGGCGGGGCAGCGTGCCGGCCGGCGAGCTCGCGTCGGCCAGCGCGCACGCCCACTGCGCCCAGTACTCGCACGGCAGCCGCAGCAGCAGCTGCATCACCTGCCCGACATTTGTTTGTAGCAGGGCCTTCACACAGTCAGTGTAGTGTGTATGTTGCCATTCCGAGGTAGTAAATCTCAATAGCTAGGAAAACTATTTAGCTGTTACTACTTATTATTATTTACTTTTTATTACATATTTAGCTGTTTTAGCATACATAGCGGCTATATAACAATATCTAAATCCTATTAATATTAAAAATTAAATTAAAAATTTAAAAAACCCCCGACGGACAAAACCAAAAATAAAATTAATCCAAGCGTCGTAGCGTCGGGGGACCGCTAAGTAGACCGCTTAGTACATAAAAATATATATACAAACAAAGCGGACCCCCGACGCTACGACGCTTGGATTAATTTTATTTTTGGTTTTTTAGAGGTTTTGTCCGTCGGGGGTTTTTTAAATTTTTAATTTAATTTTTATTTCATGCTTTTTTAAACTTAAATTATTTTTTCTTAGCCTTGACTGTACCACTCCTGGGCATAGGTCTACTCCCATTCCTTCCACTTTTCTTGGTGTTGCGCCTCTTCTCGCTTATTAACGAAAACAAGGACAGGTATGAATTAAAAAAAAAACTTGAGCTTATAGGGGGGAGGGGGGGTGTGCAGCCTACCCCCCTGGCGATGGCCATGGTGAGAAAGTGACAAGAATTCAAATTCAACTAGACCCGTAGAAGTTGTTTAAATCCCTTCATCAACTA
Source organism: Cerastis leucographa (assembly GCA_963082945.1). NCBI lineage: Eukaryota > Metazoa > Arthropoda > Insecta > Lepidoptera > Noctuidae > Cerastis > Cerastis leucographa. The sequence continues at coordinate 3,541,581 of OY720361.1, forward strand.
GAAAAGAGGTGATGAGCTTCAAACGGCTGAGCAAATTTTCTCGAAACATAGCTAAGAACACTCTCGATTAAAATACCTTTCAAATGACACCAATTTTATCAAATTCGCTTCATCCGTTTGGGAGCTACGATGCCACAGACAGACACACATATACACAGATACACACGTCAAACTTATAACACCCCTCTTTTTTGGTCGGGGGTTAATAAAATATTTTTAAAATACGTGTTTTAGTCAGGTGGTTCTTAATTCCATTTTTTTTCTAATCTTTACTAGTATCTCTATGATTCATACACTATCCTAGCCTAGTCTTTTTTTTAACCCCCGACCAAAAAAGAGGGGTGTTATAAGTTTGACGTGTGTATCTGTGTATCTGTGTGTCTGTCTGTGGTGTCGTAGCTCCTAAACGGATGAACCGATTTTGATGAAATTGGTTTCGCTTAAAAGGTGTTTTAATCGAGAGTGTTCTTAGCTATGTTTCGATAAAATCTGATCAGCCGTTTGAAGGCCATCACCTCTTTTCTAGTTGAAGGGAAATTAACAATTTGCACAGGTCTGAAAGATTCGAAATTTGAAATCTTGTCACTTGTCACCATGGACATTGCCAGGGGGGGGTGGGTGCTAAACCCTTCCCTCCCACCAGAAAGTTTTTTTTTTTTTTTAATTTTTGCTGTTTTCTTTAATTGGCGAGATGACACGCAACACCGAAAGTAGTGGAAGCAATGGGGGAGGCCTATGCCCAGTATTGGGACAGTCAAGGCTAAGATAAAACAATGTAAGTTTAAAAAGCATGAAATTAAAATTAAATTAAAAATTTAAAAAAACCCCCGACACAAAAAACCTCTAAAAAAAACCATAAATAAAATAATCCAAGCGTCTTAGCGTCGGGGGACCGCTAAGTAGACTGCTTAGTACAAGCACATAACAAAGCGGACCCCCGACGCTAAGACGCTTGGATTATTTTATTTATGGTTTTTTTAGAGGTCTTTTGTGTCGGGGGTTTTTTTTATTTTATTCAGATTAGATTCAGATTTATATGCCAACAATGTAGGTACAAGTTTAAGATGATACAATAGCTGATTGTTTCCGCTACATTCTACCTTACGGCATGCTAGTTCATTATTTGGGATGGGTTTCTCTTGACTCTGTCTAGGTCAGATATGACAGAGACAAAGTCGACGACGGTGCGAGCTTACCCAGAAGAAGCCTGTTCACTCTATGTTGGATTCAGTTTCCAGTCTAGCCGGATGCAGCAGAATACCAGTATTTTACATGGAGCGACTGACTATCTGACCTCCACAGCCCAGTTAGTACTGGATAATACGATAACCCCTGGTAAGACTGGTTGTCAGACTTTGGGCTACTGACCACGTGTTAATCAATCCAAGAGCTAGTAAAATTATGCGCGTTCCGACAAAATATAAATTATTGATAAACAAAAGATATTTTCTACGCAATGAGCAGACTATGGAGTATTTGTTCACGTATGCACCACCCGATGCATTAAAAACAACGGCTTATGCAGCCAGGATGTATTTAAGCGTTCATTTCAGCCCCGGAGGCTAATAGACCACAAAAACGCATTGCCTATCGTGACATTTTTCTACTGTGAGCTCAAACCATTTTACACATTTTCTGCCGTTAAGCAACGTTGCTGTTTTACGGTACAGCGACCAATCAAGCAGTAGTATTAAAACCAGTTTATGGCCGATCTCTCATTGCTCGACAAATCAATATAAATCAAAGCTTTATAAGTCATGGTGTGAACGGAAGGTATGGTTGCCGATGTACCAAAGCGTTTGGTATTGCTGTCCAATGCGTAGGTGTTCACTAGGGCATTACCAGTCGGCCTATCCCAGTTTGCCATCTTAGAACACAAAGAAATACGTTAACACGGCACAATCCTTAGCTAACTTACAGCGAACATCTGCGTAGTGGCGTTGTACATCTCAGTGGGCTGCGACATCATGCCGTAGCCGATGAGCGTGGGCCCGAAGATCTTCGCCAGGTTGTCTATACCCATCTCGCACTCCGGACTCTCTGCTACCCTGATAAAAGCAAAGGAATATTCCTTGAGAACTAATGAAAACAAATTGAAGTCATTTAAAGTTTAATAACAACATTTGATAAAGGACTGTTCAGTTTTATTATGAGACAAAAGAACTTATAACTAGATGATAATCTCACTCTCACTGAATTTAAGTTTCAAACGTCTGCGGCAGCTGGCTCACAGCCTGCACGATGGCGCCGGTGGCGTCGCTCTAGTTAGACAAGGACTCACTTCTGTAGATGCAGCACCAAGAACGCTAGCGTGTCCCTGTTGGGCTGCGGCAGCTGGCTCACAGCCTGCACGATGGCGCCGGTGGCGTCGCTCTAGTTAGACAAGGACTCACTTCTGTAGATGCAGCACCAAGAACGCTAGCGTGTCCCTGTTGGGCTGCGGCAGCTGGCTCACAGCCTGCACGATGGCGCCGGTGGCGTCGCTCTAGTTAGACAAGGACTCACTTCTGTAGATGCAGCACCAAGAACGCTAGCGTGTCCCTGTTGGGCTGCGGCAGCTGGCTCACAGCCTGCACGATGGCGCCGGTGGCGTCGCTCTAGTTAGACAAGGACTCACTTCTGTAGATGCAGCACCAAGAACGCTAGCGTGTCCCTGTTGGGCTGCGGCAGCTGGCTCACAGCCTGCACGATGGCGCCGGTGGCGTCGCTCTAGTTAGACAAGGACTCACTTCTGTAGATGCAGCACCAAGAACGCTAGCGTGTCCCTGTTGGGCTGCGGCAGCTGGCTCACAGCCTGCACGATGGCGCCGGTGGCGTCGCTCTAGTTAGACAAGGACTCACTTCTGTAGATGCAGCACCAAGAACGCTAGCGTGTCCCTGTTGGGCTGCGGCAGCTGGCTCACAGCCTGCACGATGGCGCCGGTGGCGTCGCTCTAGTTAGACAAGGACTCACTTCTGTAGATGCAGCACCAAGAACGCTAGCGTGTCCCTGTTGGGCTGCGGCAGCTGGCTCACAGCCTGCACGATGGCGCCGGTGGCGTCGCTCTAGTTAGACAAGGACTCACTTCTGTAGATGCAGCACCAAGAACGCTAGCGTGTCCCTGTTGGGCTGCGGCAGCTGGCTCACAGCCTGCACGATGGCGCCGGTGGCGTCGCTCTAGTTAGACAAGGACTCACTTCTGTAGATGCAGCACCAAGAACGCTAGCGTGTCCCTGTTGGGCTGCGGCAGCTGGCTCACAGCCTGCACGATGGCGCCGGTGGCGTCGCTCTAGTTAGACAAGGACTCACTTCTGTAGATGCAGCACCAAGAACGCTAGCGTGTCCCTGTTGGGCTGCGGCAGCTGGCTCACAGCCTGCACGATGGCGCCGGTGGCGTCGCTCTAGTTAGACAAGGACTCACTTCTGTAGATGCAGCACCAAGAACGCTAGCGTGTCCCTGTTGGGCTGCGGCAGCTGGCTCACAGCCTGCACGATGGCGCCGGTGGCGTCGCTCTAGTTAGACAAGGACTCACTTCTGTAGATGCAGCACCAAGAACGCTAGCGTGTCCCTGTTGGGCTGCGGCAGCTGGCTCACAGCCTGCACGATGGCGCCGGTGGCGTCGCTCTAGTTAGACAAGGACTCACTTCTGTAGATGCAGCACCAAGAACGCTAGCGTGTCCCTGTTGGGCTGCGGCAGCTGGCTCACAGCCTGCACGATGGCGCCGGTGGCGTCGCTCTAGTTAGACAAGGACTCACTTCTGTAGATGCAGCACCAAGAACGCTAGCGTGTCCCTGTTGGGCTGCGGCAGCTGGCTCACAGCCTGCACGATGGCGCCGGTGGCGTCGCTCTAGTTAGACAAGGACTCACTTCTGTAGATGCAGCACCAAGAACGCTAGCGTGTCCCTGTTGGGCTGCGGCAGCTGGCTCACAGCCTGCACGATGGCGCCGGTGGCGTCGCTCTAGTTAGACAAGGACTCACTTCTGTAGATGCAGCACCAAGAACGCTAGCGTGTCCCTGTTGGGCTGCGGCAGCTGGCTCACAGCCTGCACGATGGCGCCGGTGGCGTCGCTCTAGTTAGACAAGGACTCACTTCTGTAGATGCAGCACCAAGAACGCTAGCGTGTCCCTGTTGGGCTGCGGCAGCTGGCTCACAGCCTGCACGATGGCGCCGGTGGCGTCGCTCTAGTTAGACAAGGACTCACTTCTGTAGATGCAGCACCAAGAACGCTAGCGTGTCCCTGTTGGGCTGCGGCAGCTGGCTCACAGCCTGCACGATGGCGCCGGTGGCGTCGCTCTAGTTAGACAAGGACTCACTTCTGTAGATGCAGCACCAAGAACGCTAGCGTGTCCCTGTTGGGCTGCGGCAGCTGGCTCACAGCCTGCACGATGGCGCCGGTGGCGTCGCTCTAGTTAGACAAGGACTCACTTCTGTAGATGCAGCACCAAGAACGCTAGCGTGTCCCTGTTGGGCTGCGGCAGCTGGCTCACAGCCTGCACGATGGCGCCGGTGGCGTCGCTCTAGTTAGACAAGGACTCACTTCTGTAGATGCAGCACCAAGAACGCTAGCGTGTCCCTGTTGGGCTGCGGCAGCTGGCTCACAGCCTGCACGATGGCGCCGGTGGCGTCGCTCTAGTTAGACAAGGACTCACTTCTGTAGATGCAGCACCAAGAACGCTAGCGTGTCCCTGTTGGGCTGCGGCAGCTGGCTCACAGCCTGCACGATGGCGCCGGTGGCGTCGCTCTAGTTAGACAAGGACTCACTTCTGTAGATGCAGCACCAAGAACGCTAGCGTGTCCCTGTTGGGCTGCGGCAGCTGGCTCACAGCCTGCACGATGGCGCCGGTGGCGTCGCTCTAGTTAGACAAGGACTCACTTCTGTAGATGCAGCACCAAGAACGCTAGCGTGTCCCTGTTGGGCTGCGGCAGCTGGCTCACAGCCTGCACGATGGCGCCGGTGGCGTCGCTCTAGTTAGACAAGGACTCACTTCTGTAGATGCAGCACCAAGAACGCTAGCGTGTCCCTGTTGGGCTGCGGCAGCTGGCTCACAGCCTGCACGATGGCGCCGGTGGCGTCGCTCTAGTTAGACAAGGACTCACTTCTGTAGATGCAGCACCAAGAACGCTAGCGTGTCCCTGTTGGGCTGCGGCAGCTGGCTCACAGCCTGCACGATGGCGCCGGTGGCGTCGCTCTAGTTAGACAAGGACTCACTTCTGTAGATGCAGCACCAAGAACGCTAGCGTGTCCCTGTTGGGCTGCGGCAGCTGGCTCACAGCCTGCACGATGGCGCCGGTGGCGTCGCTCTAGTTAGACAAGGACTCACTTCTGTAGATGCAGCACCAAGAACGCTAGCGTGTCCCTGTTGGGCTGCGGCAGCTGGCTCACAGCCTGCACGATGGCGCCGGTGGCGTCGCTCTAGTTAGACAAGGACTCACTTCTGTAGATGCAGCACCAAGAACGCTAGCGTGTCCCTGTTGGGCTGCGGCAGCTGGCTCACAGCCTGCACGATGGCGCCGGTGGCGTCGCTCTAGTTAGACAAGGACTCACTTCTGTAGATGCAGCACCAAGAACGCTAGCGTGTCCCTGTTGGGCTGCGGCAGCTGGCTCACAGCCTGCACGATGGCGCCGGTGGCGTCGCTCTAGTTAGACAAGGACTCACTTCTGTAGATGCAGCACCAAGAACGCTAGCGTGTCCCTGTTGGGCTGCGGCAGCTGGCTCACAGCCTGCACGATGGCGCCGGTGGCGTCGCTCTAGTTAGACAAGGACTCACTTCTGTAGATGCAGCACCAAGAACGCTAGCGTGTCCCTGTTGGGCTGCGGCAGCTGGCTCACAGCCTGCACGATGGCGCCGGTGGCGTCGCTCTAGTTAGACAAGGACTCACTTCTGTAGATGCAGCACCAAGAACGCTAGCGTGTCCCTGTTGGGCTGCGGCAGCTGGCTCACAGCCTGCACGATGGCGCCGGTGGCGTCGCTCTAGTTAGACAAGGACTCACTTCTGTAGATGCAGCACCAAGAACGCTAGCGTGTCCCTGTTGGGCTGCGGCAGCTGGCTCACAGCCTGCACGATGGCGCCGGTGGCGTCGCTCTAGTTAGACAAGGACTCACTTCTGTAGATGCAGCACCAAGAACGCTAGCGTGTCCCTGTTGGGCTGCGGCAGCTGGCTCACAGCCTGCACGATGGCGCCGGTGGCGTCGCTCTAGTTAGACAAGGACTCACTTCTGTAGATGCAGCACCAAGAACGCTAGCGTGTCCCTGTTGGGCTGCGGCAGCTGGCTCACAGCCTGCACGATGGCGCCGGTGGCGTCGCTCTAGTTAGACAAGGACTCACTTCTGTAGATGCAGCACCAAGAACGCTAGCGTGTCCCTGTTGGGCTGCGGCAGCTGGCTCACAGCCTGCACGATGGCGCCGGTGGCGTCGCTCTAGTTAGACAAGGACTCACTTCTGTAGATGCAGCACCAAGAACGCTAGCGTGTCCCTGTTGGGCTGCGGCAGCTGGCTCACAGCCTGCACGATGGCGCCGGTGGCGTCGCTCTAGTTAGACAAGGACTCACTTCTGTAGATGCAGCACCAAGAACGCTAGCGTGTCCCTGTTGGGCTGCGGCAGCTGGCTCACAGCCTGCACGATGGCGCCGGTGGCGTCGCTCTAGTTAGACAAGGACTCACTTCTGTAGATGCAGCACCAAGAACGCTAGCGTGTCCCTGTTGGGCTGCGGCAGCTGGCTCACAGCCTGCACGATGGCGCCGGTGGCGTCGCTCTAGTTAGACAAGGACTCACTTCTGTAGATGCAGCACCAAGAACGCTAGCGTGTCCCTGTTGGGCTGCGGCAGCTGGCTCACAGCCTGCACGATGGCGCCGGTGGCGTCGCTCTAGTTAGACAAGGACTCACTTCTGTAGATGCAGCACCAAGAACGCTAGCGTGTCCCTGTTGGGCTGCGGCAGCTGGCTCACAGCCTGCACGATGGCGCCGGTGGCGTCGCTCTAGTTAGACAAGGACTCACTTCTGTAGATGCAGCACCAAGAACGCTAGCGTGTCCCTGTTGGGCTGCGGCAGCTGGCTCACAGCCTGCACGATGGCGCCGGTGGCGTCGCTCTAGTTAGACAAGGACTCACTTCTGTAGATGCAGCACCAAGAACGCTAGCGTGTCCCTGTTGGGCTGCGGCAGCTGGCTCACAGCCTGCACGATGGCGCCGGTGGCGTCGCTCTAGTTAGACAAGGACTCACTTCTGTAGATGCAGCACCAAGAACGCTAGCGTGTCCCTGTTGGGCTGCGGCAGCTGGCTCACAGCCTGCACGATGGCGCCGGTGGCGTCGCTCTAGTTAGACAAGGACTCACTTCTGTAGATGCAGCACCAAGAACGCTAGCGTGTCCCTGTTGGGCTGCGGCAGCTGGCTCACAGCCTGCACGATGGCGCCGGTGGCGTCGCTCTAGTTAGACAAGGACTCACTTCTGTAGATGCAGCACCAAGAACGCTAGCGTGTCCCTGTTGGGCTGCGGCAGCTGGCTCACAGCCTGCACGATGGCGCCGGTGGCGTCGCTCTAGTTAGACAAGGACTCACTTCTGTAGATGCAGCACCAAGAACGCTAGCGTGTCCCTGTTGGGCTGCGGCAGCTGGCTCACAGCCTGCACGATGGCGCCGGTGGCGTCGCTCTAGTTAGACAAGGACTCACTTCTGTAGATGCAGCACCAAGAACGCTAGCGTGTCCCTGTTGGGCTGCGGCAGCTGGCTCACAGCCTGCACGATGGCGCCGGTGGCGTCGCTCTAGTTAGACAAGGACTCACTTCTGTAGATGCAGCACCAAGAACGCTAGCGTGTCCCTGTTGGGCTGCGGCAGCTGGCTCACAGCCTGCACGATGGCGCCGGTGGCGTCGCTCTAGTTAGACAAGGACTCACTTCTGTAGATGCAGCACCAAGAACGCTAGCGTGTCCCTGTTGGGCTGCGGCAGCTGGCTCACAGCCTGCACGATGGCGCCGGTGGCGTCGCTGGGCTCGCTGACGCGCGCGGCCTCCATGAAGTCGCTCCACAGCGCTGACGTCACGAGCGGCTCGCGCAGGGAGCGCAGGAAGTCCTTGATGCAGCCGCACAGTACGTGGATGTCTTCGTTGCTGAGGGACGGCGAGCCGCAGCCGCGGAGGAAACGTTCCTGTCAATGGAATGGTAGAAATGGAATTCCTTTATTGTTAATAGTTTGTTAAGGCGATTCCGTCGACAATCTCGCAGCCTTGTCTTCACTGGATGGCTTTTTAGTAACACATTTCGGTTTTTCTGTTTATGCCTATCTTAATATTCTCCGGTTGCGACAAACAATTGAAGGAACTAAACTGGCGTGCATATAAGTTAGTTCATCCTTAAAAGGTAATTTAAATAATTATGAAAACGGATATTCATTTGGATTTAATGTCTATAAGCAAAAAAAAAATGATAAAGCTGAAATGTCGGGATTCTCTACCAGACATTATTTTCAACTATCAGGCCGGGTACTTTTGGGACTGGCCTAGAAGCTGCTGGGATAGTCATACTATAAAGCGTGATTTTTCGATCTTATACACGGTCGAAGGGACACCCATGCACCGGTTACCATACTAAGTGTTCAGTACTTCAGTCTGAACCTTAATAATATAAAAAAAATTGTTATCCCTTCCATTAGGGCTAGTATGATGATTCACTTCCTCCACTGCCATACACTTTGTGTGGTGGAAAACTCCCGCCAGACGCCTTTAAAGTATGTTATATTGTAAACGAACTTACATCATTATATAAAAACTGATGTTTTTAATGTTATCTGGGCAACTATTTTAAGCGGTTTACCAAGTCCTGCTAGAATATTGTTGTTCTGTGCGAAAACGCCTGCATATCCGCAAAGTGGTATGCTGTGGCAATAACAGCCTTGTTGGTGTACTGGTCGCAAGCGCAACTGCTTGGCATGGGGTTCGGTACTTCTGCCATGCAAAGATATTTTCCATTATGGAATTTAAATTGTAATTCATTGTACAGGTGAGATTTTGAACATTCTGTTTTCCGACATTTATTATGCTGCATGTTTATAGAACATTTTATCCATCCGTTTCTAGACCAAAGAATCGATCGATGGACATGTGAAAGATGGCATGGGTAGAAAAGGGGTGACTGCTGAGATAACAACGAGATAAATATGGAAGAAAACATGATGTGCCAACCCTAAATAAATTGTGAGAATGATGTTAGGTTTCCATCTCAAATTTCTCTACGAACCATGAGAATCAAATCAAATCTGTGTGGTTCTTTCTTCAAAAGATCATCTCAGACACCAACCTCTATGACTTCGTGAGATTGTTTCGTCTTTTTTTTCTCAGAGTAGCCAGGCACGAAACAATCAATTAGTTTTGAAAGGGTAGTAATTCAACCGACTTCGGTTTAATAGAATTTTTGTCGTCCAAAAAAATTACTTTGCTCTAATTTACATTTTACAGCTTCAACATACGCTCGCTTAAAAAATGTATTTCAGGCATCAACTTGAAAACCTAATATAACTTAGCATGTAAAATAATATATCGTATTCTTTTAACATGAAAACTTCAACGATGGAGCGAGACGGGCGCCACTGGCGGCAACCACGAATGAGAGAGCGCTATATAGTGATAGTGCTGCGCTATTCGATTCAAGCGAGTACGACTAATTTCGTATAGTCAGAAATATAATAGTCCACTAGATAGTAGATCTTTTATTTAGTTAAAATAAACACTAATACTCCTCAACATCGTAAAAAAGGCATTTCGAAAAAGACAACATAGGATGCGAGAGCGAGCGAAGCGATCTCGGGACTTGCGGCACCCCGACTCAGACAGGTTAGGTTCGAAAGGTATGGCGGGGTCTTGTGAAGTATATAAATTTCACCTAAACATAATCAAAATGTTGTAAAATCTAGCTTTTTTTTTGTTTAAACAATATGTCTCATTCATAGACCCATTTAAAAAAATAAACATCATATTTCAATCTATCTTTTATCTACGAACCTTTAGTCGTTTGACGTCCTTGTCGGTAGCGCTGATGCGATAGATGCCCTTCTCACTGAGGCCTCGTTTCTCCACTTCGTTTATACAGTGCACCAGCAGTGCCGGCACCATCGGGGGGGTAGACGGGGCGTAGTCTGAGATGCAACCCTCCTGGAAATTTAACAATTTAGTCATGCTAAGATGCGCATCGGATACTTTTGGGCTTTGCGATGCAAGCTTCTAACGGGCGTGGACCTGACGTGTTATGGACGATACGGTCACGGTTCGGGGAAGCTCGTACTGGGAGGCAGCGGTGCTGGCTGCGGCTGTGGTCTCTTAGGTGGGGAGCCGCATACGACACGCAGCGCTTGTAGGCACTGTACGTGGGGACCGTGCGACTGACCGGCTGCAGCAGTCTCACACACCTCCGCGCTCCGCAGGGCGGGAGACATACATTGAAGAGGTCACACTCAACAAAATGTATGCGTTCATTGCGTTGCCGTTCACTTTGTTCGCTTAATCTCAATGCGTGGTTGTGTCTATACGGGGCTATCCAATTTTTGAAGAAACTTCTTATGCGACTTCCAACAAGTTTAACGTTTTCATGGAGGCGGAATATTTTCTATTACCCACTAAGAGATGGCGCTATTACAAGATTTGTGCCTACGTAGTTCTACTAGGTGCGCAAGATGGCGTGCAAACAGTCATGCATTCGACTCTTCGGTGTGATCAGCCTTCGCTCAATTTCCATGAGTAGAATAACTTCGATAAACTTATGTAATAAAAAGTGTACAACAATAAAACAATAAAATATTATTTAGAAGCTCAATATAATAACGAGAGTGAATGCGTGACACTCGAACGCTACGTGTAGTATTACGAATTTTTACTTCTTCCGCGCGGAGGGACTCTACGCACTATTTTTGAATAAACGAGTTACGTATGAGCGCAACGTGCTACACCGGACATGGGTCCAGTGTAACATGATACTTTCGTTTTCATATTGAACAAAAGCTGTGTGAAATGTCAGTTGTGGAAAGCAATAATGACAAATGCTCTTCAACTATCAATTATCAGTAAAATGCTAGTTATCACGCGAGTAGAGTACCTGCGGCGCGTTGAGTCGGCGCGGGCCGGGCCCGGGCGGCACGCACGGCAGCGGCAGCGCCGCGCGGCACTCGGGGTGCGCCTGCGCGCGACACGACTCGCACTTCACGCCCAGCTTCGCGAACTTTATGCTGAAGATAAACAAAATAATGTCTTCAATGTTTACATAGTATAAAAAGTCGCTTCCAGCCGTCTATACGCTTGGATCTTTTAAACGACGCAACGGATTTTGATACGGTTTTCATCAATGGACAGAATGATTCAAGAGTGAGGTTTATATGTATAATTTATCCCTGAATACTGTTCGACGATCAATACTCACGTCTTCCCGCAAGGGCCGCACGTCTCTCTCTTGTAGAAGTTCTTGGCCACGAAGTTGTGTTGTCGCGGGCGCGCGCGCGGCGAGCCGCCGAACGCGGCCGACAGCGCGGACGGCGTGCGCTGCGGGCCGGCGCGCGGCGTGGCCGAGCCCGAGTCCGTGTCTGTCACCAACGTACGGCCGTTAACAAGCGGATGCACTTACAATGTATCTTTTGATTTGGACTTAGCCTGCGTGAAAGTCAGAAATTATCTCATCTCATGTGGTTAGTGCCTAGCCTGGTGTCAAGTTTTTATTCCGCCCATGGACCTCTGACTTGGCTTTAAATGCCGCCGACAATTATCTCTTAGGCATGCTGTTTTGATCACAATGTTTTCCTTCACCGAAGCCAGTGATAAAAGGGGATGACCACAATTTTTTTTTGTCCGTCGGGTAGATTATTGAAAAGTATTGGACACGTATTTTTTCTTTTTTGACGTGGTCATAAAATTACAGAGATATATTGAGTTGAAATGGCGCATGACGTCACGTGTAGGTAAATTTTATACCTACTTGTGACGTAGTGAGTCCCCACTCTCCAACTTAAATGAGTTTTAACTAAGTAATTTTTTGATATTTTGATAAAACAAAAAATACGTATCTAATATTTTTGTATTACCTGTCTGACGGGCAAAATAGAATTTAGTTTTCTTAACCCAGTCTTTATCCCTATTACACAATACGCACATGAATCCGAAAAACCGGCCAAGTGCGAGTCGGACTCGCGCACAAAAGGTTCCGTACCACTATTTATACAACGAGCAAATGGATTTAAAAGAAAAAGTACAACAACAAATACAATTAAATAAAAAGGGTGACTGGTAATTAGTGACTGATACTTACGTGATTAAACTCGTGATAGCAAAAACCTTTCCCAAAATACATTTTTTTTTTATACTCACTCACTTTTATCTTTCTCAAGAAATTTTAAAATTATAATAATTCTGCAAAAACAATGAGACAAAAATGTTTTTTTCGTGGCTATGGCGACTCTAGGATTTAGAGAAGTTAGGGCCTTTCATTGTCATGCGTGTTTACGCCCACGTGCAGGCCAGGCACGCATGCGAGCTGCGGGCAACCTATCGTATCATACATGTTTTTATTGTCATGCAAGCCACACGCGCGTCAGCGTGGCGAAAATAATCTGCTCTGCGTGCGGCCCGCAACAAGCATGACTGCCTGGCCTGCATGCGGGCGCAAACACGCATGACAATGAAAAGGCCCTTAGGGTCAGTTCACACTGAGACGCGACGCGACGATACTTGAAGAGGCCAGTGATTTCGCGCTGCGTCGCTCTACGCCGCGAGGCGTCGCGCGGCGCAGCGCTGCATGGCGCAACGTATTCTGAATTCTCACAACAAAATGTGTATCTTTTCGTGTAGAAAATAAAGTTATATTTTGAATCGCTCTTTAAAAGTGTGCGCGCAGCGTCGCGTCGTGTCGCGTCTCGGTGTGAACTGACCCTTACTCTTAAAATATTTCGTGTATGAAAAGATAGACCTTATACAGGGTGTAACGGAAAGGGTATATACATACTTAAGTGTGTGCTACAGACAAACAAACTGAACATATTTCTCCATCGGACAAACATCATAATAGCGAAAAAAATATCAGCTGCCCCATACATTTGGGTCGAATATGTATGCCAATTTTGTATGGGGCAGCAGATATTTTTTTCGCTGAAAAACATGTTGTATGATGAGAAACATGTTCAGTTTCATGGTCTATAGCACACCCTTAAGTATGTATATACCCTTTCCGTTACACCCTGTATATAAATACTGGCTCCTTATTTTGCAACATCCTTTACGCTAGTTTACTTAGTCGTATTTACCTATTGTCATTGAATAAAGGTTTTATTAAAAATGTCTCCAGAAATTTTAGAATTTTAATAATAATTTCGTAAAAACAAAAACGATAATTTTTTTTTTCGTTGTTATGGCGACTCTTATGGTGACTCTTAAATATTTCGTGTATGAAAGATATATAAAAGCCAAGAAGCCTCGTTACCAGTACGTGGCGGCGCGGAGGGCGTGCACTCCTCGTTCCCCGCGTGTTGTGTCCTGCCCGACAGTCGCGCCGACGTCTTACGCACCGGGGGGGCCTCGTCGCTGCTCTCCGATATCGGTTGCTGTACCAATGTCATATTTATTTTATTTTAGTACATGGAGGACTTACAGCTAATAAAAACAAACAAAAAAGGGAACCATAGTCACCAGAAAGTTAATTACAAATCATCACATATAGGCTTATAATAATAATTTAAGTTGTGAGCACAAAAACAAAAACACATTGCTTTAATTGAAGTAAGAAGTACTATAAATACTTCATCATCATCAGCCTATAATATTCCCACTGCTGGGACACAAACCTCCTCTCTATGAGAGGGAGTGGGCTGTAATCCACCACGCGGGCCCATTGCGGGTTGATAGAAGTCTCATGTCTTCGAATTTTTAGTTCTAGAACATGCCGGTTTCCTGACGATGTTTTACCTCACCGTTTTTGAGGACAGCGGTGATGAAATAAATTACACAAAGTTATGCGCCTGCCTGGGTTCAAACCCACGGCTTACTGCTCGTAAGTCGGGGCTGCCACCACTGGGCCACCGCCGCTCTATAAATACTTAGTTTGCAATTATAAGACTGAAAGAGAGAATATACTAAAAACATACAATATAACCTACCGCTACTTAAAAGATTTGAAGCTTAAGACCAGGCCAGAAGGCCGAATTCACACTAATTGTGAATGATGTCAGATAGAGTTACAATACTCTGTTTTGTCTATCTGATAACAAAGAAGCGGGTGGCTCACTTGTAAGGGTTGGCATTCTTCTTCATTCTGTCGCTGGCATGACAGTATTTACATGTCATAGCCGTCGAGTTTTTAATGTAAGATTTTAACTTTAAACACCTTCACAACCCCCGTAGTATTCAATCCGTCCATCAGCTCAATGTTTTGAGTGCGTTACATTGAGTTCTATCACAAAACATGATTTTACACCCCCAAAAAAAAAGTCGTTTCCCAGCAATAATTTTTGCGTAAAGTTATATAGTTTCATGTACAGAATGCTTGGTTGACGGCTTCGTGATGAGGTTATTTACACCGTATATTCTTAACTCGATGTAAACTCTGCTTGCGAGATGTAGGCGTAGACGTAGATATATTTAATTGTTCTTTGAGTGAGTTCACAAAGAATGTATTGTTTGTAATTAGTTACAAAATTTAATATTGTTATGGTGTACACTATCGCATTAGGTAAACCTGTAAAGATAGTCGTAAGATGGAGAAAAAAAATAAAAAATAATAATAAATAAATATGTAGGAAAATGACGTTAGTTCTTCCGTCGTGTCATAGATGGCGCTGTAGTACTTTTTGTAGAAAGTTGCTTTTTGTATCAAGTTCAAGGTTGATTGGGGAAATTTGTCAGTTTTGGGTAGCTTGACCTTGTTGGCGTCTGAACATCGCTAGACTGTTTTGTCGTTGATGTGCGCGCCCGCATACGTACATAAGAAAAGCCGACAATCGTTACTCAGACTTGTCGCCGTGCAGTTCTTGTATTGTCATCATATTTTGTGTAAAGGAATAGTCTGTCTTAAAACTGTGTGACGCACGTCAGTGCTCAGCCTAAGACAAAGAGAAGAACAACAAATGGATAGAAGAAGTGTTTGACGTACACGATGTTTGTGTGACGTCTGATTATGAACTGAAACAAACTACGCGAACGTGCGCGCGCGAATCGTCTCGTTTTCGTAAATATCTGATCGATCGTCGTAAACTGCTAGCTGTTGCTTCTCCGATTAGAAGAGCCGAACGTAAGGCGCGCGCACCAGTGGTCGACAGCAAAACATATTAAAAATAATTCTTCCCATTTTCTCTTAAGTCGCCATTTTTTACTTTATCATACACCGGGGGTCCACCAGCAGCTGATGGACAGCAAGAATTATTTAAATAATTGTTTTTCTGTCCTCCACATGTGGACAAGCCGGTAGGTGGAGATCGGAAATCAACTGAAAACCGTAGTATTCCAACTTCCAAGCTGGATGTGTAAGCTAACTCTTCTCAGTGATAACCCTTTTTTACATGACCTAGGTATGGTGAGGGCACATGAAAACGTCAAATATTTGGTATGTAAACTTACAAAGTTGTTGGGCGGCTTGAGGTCGTGGCTGGTGGGCGCGCGCTCCAGCGTCAGCGTCGTGGTGGCAGTGGCCAGCACTTTACCACCCTGCAGCTCCACCGTCTAGTACAAGTTCACATACAATTAGCTAGGGAAACTCCCCAGACGTGACGCGTATCGACAATTTATGTAAAGGCGCTCCCTCACCTGAGCATTTGCATGTAATGTACAAATCCAAGATTTGATTTTGTACAGAAACAAGTGAATCTGAACTGCTACATTCCAGGCGAATGCTCGAGGTAAGGGAGAACCTTTAACATGATAAAAATTATGATTTGATGATTTATTTTCGGGCTCAATAAATGCAGCTTGTGTAGTTACCTACTTAAAAAAAAAATGTGCGTGGAGTCCCTCTGCTCGGAAGAAGTGAAACTTCGTAATACTACACGCATGCGTTCGAGATTTAAAAATAATTTGACGCGGTTTTTAATTGAAAAATGCTTTTATAGTGTACATGAGTTTCTAGACTATAAATTGTAAGTTTTGTAAATTGCTCGGTCATTTTAAATTAATATTGTTATTATGTGACGAATCTCTCCCATTATTGACATGATTATTATTATTGGCATTTATTTTAAGTTTCTAGATTATAAATTGTAAGTTTTGTAAATTGCTCGGTCATTTTAAATTAATATTGTTATTATGTGACGAATCTCTCCCATTATTGACATGATTATTATTATTGGCATTTATTTTAAGTTTCTAGATTATAAATTGTAAGTTTTGTAAATTGCTTAGTCATTTTAAATTAATATTGTTATTGTGTGGTAATCTCTCCCATTATTGACATGATTATTATTATTGACATTCATCTTGAGTTTCTATATTATAAATAGTAAGTTTTGTAAATTGCTCGGTCATTTTAAATTAATGTTGTTATTGTGTGTGAATCTCTCCCATTTATTGACATGATTGTTATTATTGCCATTTACGTTTTATTATTATTATTTTTTTCTTCGTTAATTATTATATTGACATTTACTTAATTCAATGATACAATTTTAATGGGATTATCTGTTTAATAACTGCATGACTTTGATCAATAATTAATTTAAATGAAATATGTAACTGTATTTTATATTTGCACGCCGAAATTAACGGCAGAATAAGAGAACTATTTTGTACAATTTTACCAACCTTCTGTACCTTATTTTTGCAAATAAATAAATGATTTTGATTTTGATTTGCGTTCGAGTGCAACGCATTCATTCTCGCTCTGTCTCTTGCTATTCCCCCTCCCCAGGAGCGTTGAACGTTTAACGCAACAGTGCTTTCATACCCCCTCCATGGTAGCGTTAAACGTTTAACGCAACCATGTTGGAAGTCGCATAAGAAGTTTGAGTTCAAAAAATTGTGTTAGCTTTATAGCGGCACCTTTATGTCGATATCGAAAAACGATGAAACCAAAAAATATTAATTTTTCAATGGCACTAACCTACAAACGACTTTCAGTGCTAAAACTAACAACTCGTATATCTTTTTCTAGCTGAAACGTGGAATTTACTTTCTTCTAAAAAAAACGAATACTTTTACTGATGAATTAATGAAAGTGATGAATGATATTCATATTTTAGAACACTCACATGACTTTCAGGTAGAATTACAAGACTACTGTCGAACTGTCTCTACAAAAAAACAAAAGTTATAATGTTTAAGTTTTATCAAGCCCAATGTTTTCAACTGCTTTTTTTTCAACCATTCTTGAAAACTGCAGATGTGGTAAGTTGGCAGTTGGAGTATGCTCTTCAGCAAGAGCAGCTACTCATAGGTGTAGCATGTATTTATGCTACTCAAGATGTATTTTTGCTTGCAAGTGCGACTGTTGAGCAATGAGTGCTGGATTTGATCTCAAGAGTTGGACGGTGTTATTCTGGAATTCCAGAAGCTTTAGAGACCAGATTTCTGGCTAATACAGACATGCCTCTCATTACATAAGGCAAATTCGGTTAAACACCCATTTCAAAGATGGTTTGCTTATTCCTGTATTATTGCATACATACTAATAAACATACACATCTCAACGCTTCATGTACTGAGGACCCAGCATTGTATTGCATAACCAGCTGGTGACCACATCTCCACGTCCAAATGGAGTATTTTGCGTACGGAAGCACCCAGCATATGGACGAACCGAATTCGTTTGTTTGCCCACAAATTGCCTCCCGAGTCGTCGGTATATATAGTATGTTAGGTTAAACGAGGGACATATTGAGGGAGGGTATTCAGTATTCGATTCTCGTCCCAAATATGTAAAAAACCTATAAATTATATAGAAGAATTTTTAATGTTTTGTTTAGTGCCTAGATATTTTGGACTGTCCTAAGCCAAGTTTAAAGTATGAAGGGAAAATGGATTTTACCTAAGAGTCATTGACCCGCTCACACGTTCTGCGATAGTATTAAGTCGCTAGCGTACGGGTGTATACACGTTGCGTGACATTTGCAAAAATTTTGGTATGGTTCTGTCTGTTATTTAGCAGTGTTTTTTTTTTGTTTATATTTTTATTAGTATCATGTTAGCATGTACTAATATGGGTTTGAATATGTCCCTCGTTTAAACTAACATACTGTATAGCTACAAAATGAATATTATTATTTTGTTCTTCAGGCATGATGTTGATATCATGTTATATCTCACCTTAGTAGCAGAAGACGTAGAGGAGCGTCTTTTCTTAGTAGCGGGGGCGCTCTCCCTAGCGTTCCACCCGCCTCGCGCCACCCAAGAGCGACGTGTCGACGCGAGTGACAGGTCCAAGTCATCTTCAGAGCGGGAGTATGACATCTCTGATAAGAGGGTTCCTGAGAAACGAGACTTAAGATCTTAGTAGACTAGGAGACTGTAAGAAAAGCACTCTAGCGCTAACACCACTGAGCATGGAGATTTTTAAAAAAAAACAAAAAGAAAAAAAAAGAAAAGATGCCTCTGCAGAGTCAAAGTCAAAGCATTTATTTCAATTAGACCATTACAGGCACTTTTGAAAGTAAAAAAAAAAAAACAAAATAAAACGCGAAGCTACAGTCCCAGTCACAAGGCATAATAACTTATGAAAGTACTGTAGTTGCCCATTCCGTAGCGTAGATCTCTATGGACAAGAACGGGCAAGAAACTCCATGGACACTCTTTTAAATCAAAATATGTTACAAAATCTTGGTTACATCATTCACGGGCACGTTAAGAGCGTCCAGAGTAAAAGATTAAATCAGTAATTAAAAATAAAGTGATTAAAATAAACAGTGGCAGCTAAGAGATGACCAGTCACAACTGACAGCGCGTTCACGAACATGACGCATGTATCAGCCATCATTCAACTCAACCATTTTGAAGGGAACTAAACGACCCGACACACCCGCCACCATCAGCGTGACATAAAGATGCTTCTAAAGACAGCTTCTCTACATAGTATAAAACAAAGTCGCTTCTCGCTGTCTGTACGCTTGACCTTTTAAACTACGCAACGGATTTTGATGTGGTATTCATCAATAGACTGAGTGATTAAAGAGGAAGGTTTATATGTATAATTTATGCCCGAAAAACATATCAAACGAAGTCGCGGGCAGCAGCTAGTTTTATACGAATAAATAAACATGCTACCATTTGTCTCACAAAACAAATAAAGAAAATAAGATCTTGTGCACTCAACGCATTTTAGACGTGCTGTCGTTTCTAGATGCTGCCGCCGCGACGATTTCAAGTCTGCAGTGTATGTAAGGCCTAACATAAAATGAATGCAGGTAGTGGAGGCGCGACACTTGATGTGCGTTCAAACACATAGACTTCCATAAAAGTGTCCCACCCATTGTTATCAACCCACCCAGTCAAAAAATAATCTTGAAAAAGGGTTACCAAAAAGCTGCCATAAGCTAGAATTTTCTCCTGTATCATGGGTGCGTTTACAAACATTTAAATTCACATTCACATACAGCCAAACCCGGAAAAATTATCTATAGGCCATACCAATTTTCTTTCCTTGTGGGGATTAACTCATATACCATTATGATGCGCCAAGTTTAAATAAATAAATAAGGGGAGACAGAAATATAAAAAATTCACCAGTAGAATTAAGCTCTGGTACACAGTTGAGCTTAGCATTATGGTCCTGTTGAGCAGTTCCGTTGAGGAAGGCAAGTTTCTGCAGGGTCTCATCATTTAGCTTGGCACGGTTGTCATTGAAGAGAAGATCTCGCGCCATATCCAGAAGTTTACTCTGAAATCATAATTTCAAGGCATCTTTACAAAGTATAAAACAAGCTTCCCACCATCTGTACCAAATGATTCAAGAGGATGGTTTATATGTATAATTTAGCCCTGAAAAACACATTCAAATTTCCACATGAACAAAGTTGCAGGTAGGTGCTAGTTATTATTATAAACCAGTGTTTAAGTATTCTTGACTAAAAATAATACTGCCAAACAAACTGTTCCAATAGGATAACTCAGCAGTGTCATCAGTCATCATCAATCTTCTCCTGCCCTTATTTGGGGTCAGCACTACTTCTTCTTCCATCATCACCATCATCATCATTTCAACCGAAAGATGTCCACTGCTGGACATAGCCTCCCCCCAAGTGTCACCACATTGACCGGTCCCATGCGAGTCGCATCCAGCGGATACCCACAACCTTCACCAGGTCATCGGTACACCGAGTGGGAGGCCTTCCAATGCATTTCCTTCCGGTTCGCAGTTGCCAGTCCAGAACTTTTAAGCCCCATCAGCCATTTGTTCTGCGAGCAATGTGCCCTGTCCACTGTCACCTAAGTTTGGCAATTTTTTTTTCATACTCCTCTGTTATCCATCATCAGCAGTGTTTGTCAGTATGGGTAAAATATTAAAATAAAAATTCAACATACCAGTTCATTGTACTTCTTCAGCACAATATTACGCTCTCTCTTCTCTCCATCCAGCAGTTTCCTGACATGTGCAAACTTGGCCTCCCACTTAGCAAGTGTGCGGAGAGCCTCGTCCAACTCTGATTGTATCCGAGTCGCCTCCTTCTCGGCTGCGGCCCATTGCCCACGGACCCATTCCATTTGCTTAAGGAAGGCAAGGAAACCTGGACAAGTTTGTGGATGTTGTTTACAAATGAGATTTTGATGTGATGAAAAGGTATAGTTTTCACAGAGGGTTTGTATTTTGAATGGCTTAACGGTGATTGAAAGGAGCAGCAAAGAGGGCAGTTTCCTGGGTGTTATGTGACAAATATTAGATACGGAAACTATGTCAGCAACTACAGTACTTTCACAAGTTATTATGCCTCGTGATTGGGACACATTGTTTATGGAATACAATAGTCCCTGTAATGGACTAATTGAAATAAACTCTAAGTCATGAGAGTCATCGTACAAGTACATCAGTTTTTAAAATATAATATTGCCTGAGATAAGCCCCAAAAACTAAATTCATTTGAAGCTGCTAGTCAAGGTCAAAGGATGTAATGGGTGTAACAAGCAAGATATTAAAATAAAACATGAGTTCCATGTTCCACAATAAATTTCCGGTGTATGACGATATAATATTTCACTAAAATATGTGTAATAACGAGTGATTAAGTGTATCGAATAATTTATTGGCGGTAACTGCAATTCTAGCGGGGAATGAAGGTGGATGGAAAACGAAATCAGTTGCAACTACACTCGATGATAAAAAATTAATGGCTTGTTGTCATTAAAAAAAAAGAGAATGATAGGAAACTTACATTCTTCAGCTGCTCCATCGTTGAGAATATTGTTCAACCGATTTATATCATCGAATTGTGCCACCAACGACAAAGTCATCCCAGGTCCCGAATCTGAGTTTTCTGTACTCATTTTGGTTCAATTTCAGTCAATGGGTCGTCTTAGGGACGGTTTCTAATAAAACACATGAAATAATACAAACACTTCAATAATTTTGCAATTTATTTCACATTTCAGTTAGTAAAGAACAGCAAACTATTTGTCAACCGTTTAATACTAGAAAATTAACGGTTGCTTGTTGCTTGAAAATTTAAATGGCTGACAGATGAGAAATGCAAACAGGTTGCGCTCGAAATGTATGAAACTGATATTTGTTTCCCGGTTCATTAAAAATATTTTATTACAATAATCAGCATTTTTTCGAATGCTGATTATTTCATTAAAATTCTGTTATCATAACTATTTACAGTCTCATTGTTTAGGGTACCGTAACTTTGTAATGTTAATTTATTTTATAAAACTTACTTCAAAACTTTACCGAATCATAAGCTGTTGAGCAGTAATTTTTATTGAAATAGTTTTCGAACGCCACCATTAATGTTGCCATTTATGGCCGAACGGTTTTCAAATGGTAGATTAGATGCATTATTTTTGGTCGAAAATGTTTTCAATGAAACGAAGAAGTTTATTTTTGCGTTATATTTATAATAACGCTTCATTGATGGTCCAGTCACCGCCGCGGGAGACGCCCCGGGCCACCCAGTGGCCCCCGGCCAAAGTAAACGCGGGCCTATGGACGGTGAGTAATGGGCCAGCTCACCGTCAGTCTATTTTATGACGACAGGAGGTCTACTCTCTAAGCATGAAATCCGGACTCGATGGCCGAAGTTACGGTCGTTTCCTACTCCGTATCACTTACGGACATAAGATTCGTTTGACGCCCGAACTAAAAATGAACCACAACACGATTGGACAGTTGTCCTTTACTCCCGATGTGTTTTCAAAACTCATGAATCCGAAAATATTAAGGAGTAGGGTTCATTTCGAAGTATAAAACTTGTTACAGACTGACCCTATTTTCTTTGACCGTATTGAGAGTAGACCCACTGGCCGTGTCGAGGGCGCATTTATGTTCGTTTCGTTGGGTTTTAGTCAGTACAAGTCTGACACTCCCTTCCGCTTCGCCCAGAGCAAGGGGGGGGGGTCATTCGATGATTTCCCATCAGGTAAAAAAGGGTCCAGTCAAGAGCCGTTTCAACACACTTGACTTGCTGGATACAAATTATTTTAATTAATTCTTTTATCTGCAGCTAGACGCAAACAAACCTTGACATTACGAGACGTAAAATACAAAAAAAAAGGATCCAATTGCGTAACAAACTTAATTATGGACTAGTTGTGCCCGCGACTTCGTCCGCGTGGAATTAGATGTTTTCTGAAACTACTTCATAATACATCAGCGTCAAAATCAGTCCAGCCGTTCTGGAGATTAGCCGGAACTAACAGACAGACAAAAATTGTAAAAAATGTTATTTGTGGTATATGTACCGTATATACATTCTTAGGCATGTAGTGGTTATTATAATATTACTAACAGACACTTCAATTTTATTTATTTGTAGTATAGATATCAATTTCTTAATGTTTGAAAATGTTTGCTCGTCAATGTAAATAATATTTGCTGTATCAATTGCGAAACTGAAAGGCCTAGTTATTTCATAATTAGCAGTATTTTGGAAATGACTAAAACTCTGTTTTAATCCGTTTTCACCGTTTTCGTAGGTAACACCTAAGCGCACCAATTTCGACACTTGGCCAAGTACCGAAGTTACAACAGTGTAATAGAATTTATTCGCATTTTCTCTCAGTCATCAGCGAAATTGAATTTATGTTGTCAATTAAAAAAAAAAATGTAACGAAATTGGAGAAGTTTATATTAGGTATCAAAGACGTATAGTGATAATTTCAATGTCATGCACAGCATAGTAGCTTTTATTTAGAGTCAGTAAAATATTACGTTAATATCACGTAGTATTAAAAATCTCGGTATGGCAACTCGCTGTGCTAATTTCAGTTTGACACTTTGACAATGACAGCTCCGTTCATTGACAAATCGCGATGACGTTCCGTTGAGAGCGGTGGTTTGTTCGGGTGGGCCGCGCTCTCTGGCGAATATTTGTGAGATAATTATTATTTCCGAGTTAACCGGCGCCCTAGCGACCTCGGGTAGCCATGGCGGACGAGGAGAATAATTGTGATGACGGTGGTGGTGAATACAAAGCAGGGCAGGCGTTCCGTTTGCGGGGCCGCAAGGGTGCGCTTAAAAAGAAGAATGTTTATCTGATAAAAGACCACAAGTTCATGCCGAGGTTCTTCAAGCAGCCTACGTTCTGTTCCCACTGCAAGGACTTTATATGGTAAGTCAATTAGTATCGTGGTGTGTAGGCTGTTTGTGGGGTATTAAAAATGTAAAATTAAAAATACACTATTTGTTTACAATGATGAGGCGCCCTGTGCGGCTTACCTTTTTTGTTTGTGGCTTGTGAGACGAAGATAACAAGCGGTTCAGCCTAACTATCACATTTTATAAAATAAAGTAGGCTGTATGAGTGATTGTTATTGCTGTTGCAGTTACCTATTTGGTGCTGTATTGTTTGGGATGACAATGATAACATGTTTTCCTGTTAGTGTATTTATAATTTACATGTTTTGATAATTTTAGCTGTGTGGGATGGATACAGTGTATGTAGAATATCATTCTAAAACCCAGCAGGAAACATAATTCATTTATTAAAAATACAGAATAAATTCAAATAAGATTCTTATATGTAGGTATTTATTTCATAAAGCACACATTTTAAAGCACATTTTTCTCCAGATTATTCAGTTAAAGTACTTTCTGAAAATCTTTAGGAAAATATGTAAGACCCGGAGAAGTTACCATTTTTTTTACAAAAAAGGTCCAAACACTATAGCAGATAAGCATTAATTATTATTTTACATAAATTAAAAAAAAAACTTTTAAGTAACTGGCACATGGAATTATTTTGGAATCTGTTTCAATAAAAACTCAGTAATATTAAAGGGACATAATAATGTTCCTTTTGATTTGCCGTGCCGTGACCATTACATTATTAATACAATTTTTTATCATTACTAAACACTAATTTTCAGGAAAAGTCCTACTATAAAACTAACTAAAATTTATGAATAATATTCCGCACATGGGATATTTTAAAGTGCCTGATTATAACAATCACTAACTTACTAATATTTTAAATCATTTTGAGAAAAATCTATTCTAAGCCTCCTATTTAAGTAAGTAAAGGAATCTATATAAAAGATTTTAGATTTAGACCTAAACCCATTTTCTGTATATGGTAACATAAAATCAGCATTGGAACTACCCTAGTGATTATCCTTTCACATCTATCCAACTGAAATATACATACTGTACCTGTAGCAATAATATTATCATATCAATAAATCTGCCTGAATCCAAACTCTTGGTTTGATAGAACACAAATGTTCAAATACTAGAAGTCGGTAACATATTGACACACATGTCATAATATGAATCTAAACACACCAGAGATACAGAATAACATTCTCTTCAGTTATTTTTATATCATGACTGTACTGTTTTCCCTGGATGTGTTAAGAAGGAGATTTAATTCCAATGTTTTGTTTATTGGGTGTATTGAACTCTTCTACCTTTTTTTTTTTAATAATGTGACCCAGTTCTAGCTGTTTTAAATGACTTGCATTTCCATAGTTTTCAAAAAGGTATTGACAGAAATACTTTCGATAGTAGGTATTTATAGGAATTCAGGTTTGTTTGTGTATTTAAATGTAAGATAAGTCTTTTTGTTTTTTTAGTTAGGCTTCCCCATTCCTTCCACTTCTCTCGGCGGTGTGCTTCTTCTCGCCAATTCGCGAGGAAGTCATACAAGGCGTCCCGCCATCTTCTCCTCGGTCTGCCGCGACATTATCCAACCCACACTGGGCGTGGAATGAGCCGTGAATTACGGCTCATTACCTCTCATACACAGGAGGCTTGTTTCCCAGTAGTGGGAATGGAAACATTGCTGTTAAAGTCTTTACCCATAAACTTTGTAAGCAGGCCAAGAAATGGGCCGTTGAAGAGAAGTGTGCCACACGATTGCGGTAACATCAGGACGAGCACACGACGAGCCCGCGAATTGCGCAATTACCTTCGCCAATTTACGTGTAAACCGTCCAAAAATACTGGTTTTCGTTCCCATTTATAGCAAAATTAAAAGAAACGCAACCAAGTCCTGAAAAAACAGCTACATAGATCATACATACCTAAAGGTGAATCCAACGCCAAAACATAACAAAATAAGTTTCGTCGTATCCTATAGGGCTTAGGTGGTATCGACCTTTTTCAGAGCCTTTGACCCTCACGAAACGACTGATAGATATTGCCCATTTGTCAACAGACGACACGAGCTTATTGCTAGTGCCGCATATTCGCAGACCGAAATATTTTGTGAACGGTCTTTCCGCCTGGCCTTTGGTTTTTACTCTACCCCTGCTTTCTGGAAATTTCGCTGGCAATCTATGTCCCTAATTGGCTGTTTGTGTTTTTGTTCAGAAGTAACAATAGGTTAAGTTTTTCTGAGGGAATTCGGTCTTTGCGCTTTTTGGGGTCGTTTTTAGTCTACTCTCGATTTCTGGAAAACTAATTGTGTTTTCAACCAAAAAAAAAACACCAATTAGGTTTTCATGCCCTTTTGTCGTTTATAGTCAACCTCGCCTCGGAAAGCACGTTAATCCGTTGGTCCCGGCTGTCATTTGTAGATCTTTGTCAGTCGTTACAGGTAGTCAGTCGCCCGAAAGTCTGACAACCAGTCTTACTGAGGGGAATCGCATTACCGAAAACCTGGCTGGTTATTCGTGATTATAGGTATTGGTTGGTAGCCGACTAATCATAACATCTATTGTGAGACCAGATTCATAAATCCCAAAACTATCTATGACTTTCGTAAATCACAGGTTAGCCAGGTATTCGAATCAAGAACTAAAGTTAATCCAGTAAAGATTGGTTTCTCTTTGAGGTGAGTCGAGGTGTATAAATACAGTCTTACGAAATGTTACGCATTAAACACATTGTTTCCTAATTGCGAACCTGACACCAATCTGCACGAGTCGCTCCATTCATTTCCTTCTCATAATATCTGTAACGACTTTACAAAACCATAAAATAAACAATAAAAGGAAACAGAGTCTATTAATAAACTGTTGTTATTTATATGCTGCTCAATTCAGCGCAGTTTCGTAGCTGCAAAATCTGGGCGGTAGTTCTAAATTATCATGTCATGCTTGCTCTTGCGCATCCAACATTTGTTTTAGCAACGAGGGATCTTCCGCTGAGATCTATATCCGTGGAGAGTTCGCCGTGAGATAACAAACATACAGATCATTGCCATTAATAAAGTCGGTTAAAAAACAGCGGATGGTATGGAGTCGTCAACTATTTTAGTTTTCAATAAAACGTAACGGCGAAGGGACGATCTATATTAGAGCTACGCCGAGTATTTTAACAGGAATATTTTACTATGTCTATACGTAACTAAATATAACGGGACTGTACTTGTTGATTTATTGACGCTATTTTTATATCAGAATGGTTGTGGAGAATAGTTAGTTGCACAAACCGCACAGCAGTGACATACTCTTTGCTCCAGAACAAAATTTATTGATTTTGCCCACTTAAATGTTATATTTATGAGCTGAGGGATTATTGTCGCGTTATATTTGAGGACGTTAATTGAGTACATTTTGAAATAAGGCCAAGGTGATGTCAGACGGGCAACAGGTAATTGTGCAAAGATGTAAGCAAAAGGTCATAAATTAATCAGTCTTATCTGCTCGTTATTTTAAATTTGATTGATGTGTATACGATAGCAAGGCAGTGTTAAAATATTTAAAATTCGAAACATATGATCTGAGCTTTAAAAAAAAATTGTATCCTGTGAATCAATATTCACAGAATACACAACAGACAAAGCAGATACAAATCCAGTTGGAAGGAATAAGGATAATGCTATAGGATTCCCTATATGCGTGGGTGCCATAGAAAACACAATCGCTATAGCAAATAGTCAGACGCGAAACAAAGATTTGTTGTAGCATGCAAATATTGGTCAAGTTGTGGAGTTGACATCCCGACAAGTCGTTAGCCTAGGGATTTATAATGTTCGCTTTTTCTTTAGTTTCATCTGACTTTTATGGCTAGTGCAGGACTTTTTGGTCTGTTCGTTCCATTTAGAGAAGACATTTTGACGGGTATATTAATTATTTTGATACTTAACCATAAGACTGGCGGCGAGCGGTAATATACAAAAACATGCCTTTTTTTTTCTTAAATATACGTATTCTTGTAAACGTATTTTGTTTAGGTTGAGCATATTTTTAAGAAATGCAATTATGAATATGAAATATATAAATATTGTTTTAGCCAAGTTTTTCTTATTTCTAGTGATTGGAGTTTCCTTTTAGGCGATTAAAGCCAGTGTTAGGACACAGGCATTAGTTATATTTTTGTACTTTCTTATATTTTCGATTTCAATACGTTCTTGTTTTCTTGTGTTCACCGTCGTGCATTCATAATCGAAACCCAATCAGGGGCAGCCAACCTAATTAGCTCGAGCCTCTACGGTTGATAATAAATTAATGCGTGTAAGGTAAAATGTGGGTAAAACGTAATTTGTTCTGTAACTGTACTCTGTCTCGCTCTGACCTGTAATGAAACGTTTTTGCGGTCTCTGTCTTAATTAATTGCTTACTCCTTGGTTTATTCTTGGGTTCTCTACAATAGGGGTCTCAGGTTTTCTTACTGTATTTGCTTGTAAATTGTGGTTTGAAACAGACATTATGCAGGAATTTATTACTAGGTTGCCCAAGACTCCGTCTACAAAATGAAACATCTCGGTTAACTCACTCGAGGGTTCTGAGAAAATCTTTCTTAAATTCTAAGTAAGTACACCTAGAGTCCTAGACATCGCATCGTTTATATAAATAATATCTTGTTTCAGCAGGTTGTGATTTATCCTACTAAGATTTTAGATAATACCAGCCCGCGTAGCATGACCACTGTCAAGTTTTGTCTACGGAAGAATCGCCCGAGAATGTTTAGTAAGTAATGTCAATGTCACGTCATAAACTAAAAATGAGTTTGACAGAAGGTTGTCTCTGGCCCCTTCTAACTTCAGATTGTACAGAGTGCACACGTGTCTTGAGAACTTTATTAATAAACGATGATTAAGTGATTTATATAGTGGTTTCCATCAAGATCCCAAACAATAAAGACAGATAGACAATGACAATGTGTCAGTTTGTCGATTCTTCCGTCGACATAGCCCGTTTCTACGTCGTCGGTCATGCTACGCGTGCAGAAAGAAATAGTCGTTTTTCTCTGTACAATGATATTTGCCGTGTTTGTTTACCTACCTATTAGGAGCCACAAAAAACATCCTGTGCGGATTATCCATCTTGCACTCGTTAAACCTGTCCATAGAACATGTATTTACGTCAAAGTTAAGTAACACAGTAGAAAGATCATAATATTATTTGGTCAAGCAACAATATGAATAAGGAAATACCCGCTTATGTAGTATGGCAAAGAATGCATAAAAAAACACGCACGTAATAAATCTATGATAGGTTCAGGAAAGAATTCGCAAAAATGACGGAACACTTGTTTAATTATTTGATTAATGTAAATAAAAACTTCTTATATAATTAAATCATTAAGATACCGTTACATAATTATACTAGTTATTTGAGTGTGAGTTTATTCAAAATTGAAACGTTTCGACCAAAATTTGGTTTAGTATTACTGATTATAATTATGAACCTACATAATTTAAATTCAAGGTCGGCTTAACATTATGTTTATGATATAAAAAGGCGAAAGATAACCGGCCATATAAAATTTGGTTAGGACAGTTAAACACTGTCCTAATTTTCAGCAGTCAAAGACAAAGAAACTGATCATAATATAGTTACGTGTGATTTGAAAGAGGCTATGTTAAATAATCCTTTTCATTTGTTTCCAGGTTATCTTGAAACCCTTAAACCCTCGAACCACAAGCCTATCCCATCCCGAATGAAGATCCCAAAGAAGAGTTACCTTCGTCAAACCTCGAAACCACTACTGATTATATCTTTTAATATTTCAGCGGATTTTAGGTCAAAAAGCCGAGTAAGGCGGCAGATATTACCTTATATAATAACTTACGGATGTTCTATGAAAAACGGAAGCCAAAAAGTTTTTATACTCCAAAGAAGTATATGATGATATGCAATTTCCTAAAAAATCTTCTACTTTTATGTGTTTTTTGACAACAGATGTTTCGTGCTTGAAAATGAATGAAACACAAGCTTAATAAAGTCTGAACATTCATTATCATCATCTCGTAGCATATTCCCAATTTTACTCATGTCCTCTCTTCCAATCTAACCGGGTACAACTGAATACCAGTATAATTCATTAAACATGGGAGAAAAATCCTGGCATTTAAATAAAAACAAGATGAGAAAGCCGCGATCCAGCCTGTGATCAAACGTGCTCTGTATTCAATTGAACTCGTCAATCGATTCTGCTGCCAGATAGAAATATGGTCCATAATATTAGAGCTCAGATCGGTAGATATAATCAGCGATTCCAGCGTTGCTTTACGGTTGAGAGAGCACGCAAACCGTCTACCCCAATTAGCTGTAGCAGGCGTTGATCGTTTCAGCCTTTAACATAATTTGAGAGTGTATTTGGAATATATGTTACTTATTTATCTGTGCGGAATTGTTTTCTTTCGACGGCTGGTATATAAGCACCGCTTAGATATGTGGAGAAAGGGAATTTGCTGTCAGGTGGTGCAGGGGTGTCGTTTACGGGAATCTGCGAAGTTTTACATCGGTGCTCAAACTGATATTATTTAAATAAAATGTGACGAAGAGTCAAAAAGAGAAGTACTACAAGACTGGTATTTGTTTTAGTATGTTAATTAATGTGTGACGCACGAAATCGTGAAGTTTGACAGAAATAAAGGGAGGCCCACAGGCGGGTGATTGCGAACTGAAATGATGATCATATTAACTCAGTTTTTTTGACATATCTATGTCTCTTTTTGTTGTCAATGCTCTTTCTCCGACAAACACTCTTTGAAATGCTCGGTTTTCGGCATTATATGAAGTGAAATAGACCAATCTCTCTCCGGCGTTAGCGCAAATGCATTGCTTGCACACAAAGCTCTAGCATTTGTCAAAGCACTCGGTTCTCAATCGCGTTAATGGATTGGGTTCCTATCCTATTTTGTATTCGATAGGTCCTAGGTTATTGAGGTCCTGGCTTCAATGTTTCTTTTCTGTAATGGAATAGTACACTCGACATAGTATTTTGTGTTCTATTATATATATACTTAGTTATTTTCGGCTTATCTTATTATAAAAGCTTCATCACGACAAAAATTGTTCATAGCAATCTATCAGAAAAAAAATTGGCTGAACGAGTTAATTCAATGTCAAAACAAAGGCTTGATACGGTGATTCAACGGTGATTTAACAATGTCTAGCATTGATGCATCTTCAAAGAGAGTCTTTTCAACCTAATTCAATGAGTTCTTAAGTAGATGGAAACCCATCTATAACCATTGCAAATGCCATGTGGGCCATTGTGAAGATGCCGAGGAGAATTTTAATAATCCATTATTACTCGTAAATCCATCAAATTCCTAAACCATTCAAGCCTTTCGATTCCACGAATTTGTCGAAAAATACACGTAAACAATTTTGTAATCAAGATTCTGAGGAATACTCGCGCTGAAATCGCGACAATATCTGCGTCATTATCAAGAGCAATAGTTTTCTCAGAAACGAATCTGAACCATATTTACTCAGTAACGTAAAAAACGGTGTTGATTCATTTATTATAAAGTAAAAGGTAAATTGTTTAAGTAAGGAAATATACTGGTAGTTAAACCGGGGTTCTCTGCGATGAGTAATAAAGAAAAAAGCCTACATGTGAAGTCCTCAGATGCTATTCATGACGTCACCAAGTCTGCGTAAATGGCAGCGAGTACGTTTTATAGCACAGTATAAACAAATAGGGTTCAAAAATGGAATGCAATTGTGACGTTCATCTTAGTTTACTGCTGCGCCTGCGTGTGATAGTTCGATATAATGCTGGTCTGCGGTGATTATCATAACATTGTCTTTATGACTCGACTGACGGCATGCGGCATCGTAATGAACACATAATAGAACAAAAAAAAAACTACAATAGGTATTCGTTATACCCGTCCTTCGGAAAGATCCACAGCAAAATTCTTATTATTACTTATAGTAAAAAAATTGCTAGACCAGACATGGCCCGCTTGCTGGAGTGTCCGAAGTTTCCCCCTACAGCTTCTCTTAAGTCGCCACCTACTGGGCCGAAGAAACTTGATAAAACGTACTATCGACAAGAAAGAAGAACAATAAGCATATCTGTTATATGTATCGAGTAAGCAGTTAACCAGTGCCAAAATCGTCTAGCACTTCTATCGCCATTTTCGCCGTGGTCTAAACGCTCACTACTTTGGCCATAGAGTGTTTTGCATGCTTAATACTTTACTCCACCTGTATGAGCGAGCTGACCCAGTTTCTCAGTAAAAATACGTTTGCGACGTACCTACCAATTGAAATTTCCTGCAGTAGGAGTGCTGCAAATTGACCAATCAGAGTTGGATGACATGTTACGGAGCTGTTTAAACGTGTACAATCCGCAGAACAGAAACGATTTTAACGTTAAATACGTTTTAATCTGTTTTTGCTAATAGGTCTTTACAGAGGAAGAACTATAAGCTTTTGCTAGACTGTTTGGAATGCTGTGTATTGGAAATATGCTTTTTTAGCTGCTCTTTAGCTCTTTTGTTTACATTACCATGAACTGCCATTCCTTCAAGCTTCCGGAAGGTTATAGAGTTAGATTGTGCGTGATTATACTTAATATAATCTTTGGAGTGACTGGATTCAACCTCAAGGACAAACCAGGTTTAGTTTTCTAAACTTTGGCGATAAAAGCATACTTTAGCTTTTCCGGTGGTTCATATTTAAGTATGTAAATACAAACCTTTTAGGTAAGTTCCATTTTGCGTGTTGGGCTCGAATGAGATTTACATTGTGATTTGAAAGAGTAAGAAATCTCAGGGAAACAAAACACTTACATTAACAGTACGTATCACAGACTGTATTAAATTGTTTAGAACGGGAAACTCTTCAGAAATAGGCTGCAAGCAAGATTAAATCCCACAGAAGTCTTATTAAACACGAAAAAATATGTCGTGCGCTCTTTGGGTTGCAGATAAATTTTATCTCAGTATATTTTACTGCTCCTAGAATTGTTATTTGCCACTTCTTAGTACAAGCTATTAAAAATAGATCCCAAAAAGTACGTGACATTAATTCGTAAATTCTAAGTGCCCATTTACGCAGGCGCGGCGCGTGGAGCGGGGCGGTGCGCGGCGCGTTCCGCTTTAAATTCAAACATAAGGCGATGTATGAGAGCGTTTACGGAGAAGCGGTCTGACGCCCGTTTGCTTGAGATATAGGCGGCCGACGCGGCGTTATGTCAAACAGACAATACAAGCAAACGGCAGTGCCCGGGTTCGATTCCCATACGGAACGAATTTACAACGTCGTAGTTTTATCCGAAAATAATCATTTTGTTTTTATTTTAAATTTTGTAGTGATTTTTTTTCGTAAATTGTTCAGTTTTTACTAGCTTTTATTTAACTTGCAATGTATGTATGTATGTTTGTTTGGGTAGAATCTTGGAAGCTAAATTAGAACCACTTCCCGATGTCCGATTGAGCTGAAATTTTGCACACACCTTTGGTTGTAAGAACAGAATATTAATATGACAGACATAACTTAATCCTGCAGCCTGGATCGTCTCCTAACGAGAGAACTCCTCAACGGTTAATAGCACAGACATGAAACTTTGCATACAAGTTTATATTTGATGGATAATCACGATTTGTATAATGAACTCATCCTGCATCCAGGATCGTTTTCTCACGAGGGCACTCCTCAACGGTTAATAGCACAAACATGAAACTTTGTATAGATACGTGTTCCATTTTGTTGGGTAAACATAATTCCTGTCGTTTCCACGACCAGGATTTTTTCTCAAAAGTCCTCAACGGTTAATAGCACGGATATGAAAAAAGTGTTGCGATAATGATGTGACAGAAACGATTACAGCAAATATCAAAAAAGTTTAAAACAAACTTTTATAATGATGCACCGAAAAGAAGATATCTAATCTTGGAGTAAATGGAAACGATAAAAGATAGTTTTTATAGCATTTACCATTCACGCGACCAGCTTATGTGAAAACTATTCTTTATCGTTTATGTAATGTTTAATTTAAGTAATGTTACAACAAAAAAAAACACAAAAAATATATTCTTAATGCCTGTGATTTGATCCTGCAACTTCTGATTTTCAGTCCAATCGCAGTGCCACCAGGCCATTTACTACGTTCTATTCTAATACATGATAATTATGACGATTGTCAGTTTTCAAACAGTTGATGAATATGGTCCCACGTTGGGCTACAAGCGTTCGACGCCGCGTCCGCCGCGGCGTTATGTCAAACGCTCAAATACAAGGAAGTGGTCCCACGTTGGGCTGCAAGCGGTTGACGCGGCGTTATGTCACTCGACAATACAAGCATACGGCAGTGCCCGGGTTCGATTCCCATATAAAACAAATTTACAATGTCGTAGTTTTATCCAAAAATAATCATTTTGTTTTTATCTTTATTTTACTTGTGTTTTTTTTCGTCAATTTTGTTCGATTTTTATTTGTTATTCATGATTATCTAACTGTTTTTTGAATGGTTCAAAAACTAAAAGTATATATTTTTAAACTAGATATTTTATAATGATTTGAAAACCCTACATAATGCATTAAAATAAAACAGTGTCCTAGTTTTAAAAAGTAATATTTAACATGATAAAAAACGAAAATCAAACAAAAAGAAAATCCTTACTTGCTAGGATTTGATCCTGCACCTTCTGATTCACAGTCAGGTCACAGTACCGTTAGACTATATACTTCATTGACACTTGAGCCGAAATAGACATTCTATTCTAATGCATGATATGAAAATTGACAGTTTTCAAACAGTTGAAGAATATGGTCCCACGTTGGGCTACAAGCGTGCGACGCGGCGTCCGCCGCGGCGTTATGTCAAACGCTCAAATACAAGAAAATGGTTCCACGTTGGGCTGCAAGCGGTCCACGCGGCGGTATGTCACACGGACAAGTTTCCAGCATACGGCAGTGCCCGGGTTCGATTCCCATCCGGAACAAATTTATAATGTCTTAGTTTTATACAATAATAATCATTTCATTTTTATTAAAAAAAAAAAAAAAATTTTTTTTTTTTTGAGCGTTTGTATTTCTGACCTCCACAACCCAGTTAGTACTGGGTAATACGATACCCCTTGGTAGGACTGGTTGTCAGACTTTCGGGCCACTGAAATTATTAACTAGTGATTGCTGATGATAAAAACGTAAAGTACGAACGAAACTTTTTTTCGAGAATTTAGCTAATATGGCAACATTCATCGTCAATCAAAACAAAAAATACCATATTTGTCATAAACATTGTCACTTCTCTGTCTTGATCAATTAAAATCGTAATGTTTGGTTTTGTTGTGAATAGTTTTGCATATTATTTATTTACCCGTCTTATTTGTTTCGTGGTGAAGTAGACAACACGAGAATGTTAAGGTGTGCAGAGATGATGGCGACTAAAACAATGCCAAAGATTACAGTTGTGGCTAGCATGTGTGGGGAACATCGTAATACGATGTTCCCATACTATGGGGAATATGGTAATGCCGATGCTGATAGAATGCCCGCGACGCCGGGCTCTCTCTTATTTGAAGAAGTTCTAATAAGTTCACAATGATATGCTGCTTAAAATAAATGTTTTATTCAACTTCGTAATTCATGTTTTATTTTTGCCTAGTCCATGGCGCCATGGACTATAATAATTATACTTGGTCGTTGCCCGAATTCGATTGCCTTTGGAATTCATCAAACGACCAAGTGTAAATGAACGCGGCCGAGTACGCGAACACACTCGTCCAACTAATTTTTTTTTCCACTATTGTAAGCTTCTATGTATTCCATTGCGATGTTTAGTGTAATTACGCCATAGAAGAATCACCGCTATATGGCGGTGATTCTTCTAGGCTAGGCAGACGCCTAACCTTTTCCCAGCTATGTTGGTGTAGTGGTATGTAACCCACACGGTCGATTTTCAGTCTATGCAGATGCAGCTGAATACCAGTATTTTACATGGAGCGACTGCCTATCTGATCATTAAAGAGTAAGCGACCCAAAATCATTAAATATCGTGATGAGTTGTGCAAATGCTCCGCAGCATGGATAACAAGACAGGCCTGAAATTTTACGTAATTAGGTTACATTGGATTGTAAATTAAGATGAAATTATCATTCATCTTATAATAACAATTATAAATTGTCCAATTTACGATAAAAAATAAACACCATTTTTTTTTTTAAATAAAAATAAAATGATTATTATTGGATAAAACTACGACATTATAAATTTGTTCCGTATGGGAATCGAACCCAGGCACTGCCGTATGCTTGTATTGTCCGAGTGACATAACGCCGCGTCAACCGCTTGCAGCCCAACGTGGGACCACTTCTTTCAAGTATTTGAGCGTTTGACATAACGCCGCGGCGGACGCGGCGTCGCACGCTTGTAGCCCAACGTGGGACCATTTTCTTCAATTGTTTGAAAACTGACAACCGTCAATTATCATGTATTAGAATAGAACGTCTATTTTACACAAGTGTCAGTGAAGTAATTGGCCTTGTGGTATTGCGGCCGGACTGTGAATAAGATGATGCAGGATCAAATCACAGATGTTTAAATAATTCTTTTTGTTCTTTTTTTTTATGCTGTAAAATATTACTTTTTGTAACTAGGTGTACTGTTTTATTTATATGCATCTGTATGATTTTCAAATCATTATAAAATATGTAGTTTAATAATATATACTTTTAGTTTGTGAACCATTCAAAGAACAGTTAGGTTATCGTGAATAACAAATAAAAAAAGAACCAAATTTACGAAAAAAAAAACACTAAGAAAATTAAAATAAATACAAAATGAGTATTTTGGATAAAAGTACGACATTGTCAATTTGTTTCGTATGGGAATCGAACCTGGGCACTGCTTTAGGCTTGTATTGTCAGTGTGACATAACAAATCAAATGGTCCCACGTTGGGCTTCAAGCGTTCGACGCGTCTCCGTAAACGGCAAAAACGCCAGACGCGCCGCGCGACGCCTATTGCAACGCCCCGCGCCACGCGCCGCGCCTGCGTAAATGAGCCCTAAGAGTTTCTCTTAGAATTTGTTCCTCGAGCCCTCGACCGTCGATACAATGTTCTTAGTTAGCTATTCCTTCCACATTAATTATTGGTGCTTTGTGCCCTCGGGGATAATCTTCCTTATTCTACCTATAATCTGCGTGTAAACAGGAAAATCCGTACATTTTCGCCTAACGACAAACCATTAGTAACTACTTTTTCTCGATAAAGGTCAGTTAAGTTGGCAGAAACTCGCGAGTCCCTAATGGCTATTGGCTGAATCAGCACCTTTTAGCTAGTCACTCAGGTGCCTATCAATTTGGGACGGAGGGAGGAAATAATTTTCTGAATCGTCATCGTTTTTTTTTGTCGAAAATGTGGACGTTTTTTCGTGTCGTTTTTTAGAACTGAATTAGCCTTTTCCCTCTGAAGATTTAAAAAAGATCCGCCAGAGGCAGCACTAGTGCGGGTACACGTGTTTTGATTTCCCTATTGTAGTAACGTTAAACATACATTGTAAAAATGGAATTAACGGAATATACGACCTGGGGGCGGTTGGCGAAGTGGCTGAGTGATTGGCTGCTGAGCTGCGTATCGGGGGTTCGATTCCCGCACGAAACAAATATTTGTAAGGCCTCCTCACAAGGTAGTTGTTACGGGTCGGGCTGTTTGTGTGAAGCCATTGTTTTAAATCCTGGACAAGATGTTTTTGAACTTTTGAAATTTATATTTTGCTCCAGGTTCATCATATTCCGTTAATTCTTTTTAAAGTATTCAGAGGAAAAAGGCTAATTAAGTTCAGTGCTGTCTTTCTTGTTTGGTGGCTAAGTAAGTGGGTGCTAAACTTGTTTTCCCATATTAATGTTTATTGTTCTTAAAGACTTGCTGAAGTTCCGCTCCATTGAATTCTTAGATACGGATTTATCGGCAGAGTTAAGCAATTTGATAGTATCCCCGAGATAAGTTTAGATCCCCAGTTTTTTATCCTGTTGGCTTTGAAAAGGCAACAGAAGTAGGATCTCTGTTACAGGATATTTTTGCGACGATCAAAATGTAAAGATGTTGGCGGACTAATACCTCATAGTTAAAAAATAAACTAGGTACTAGAGAAGTAGATCATGGATAACTTAGGGAAGGGTGGTTAAAAATGTTGATGTTATTTGAACATTTTATAAAAACAAAAACATTCTGGAAACCTACATTTGCTATGCAAACCCGGAAAATAACAAATTTGTGGCGTTATGAATACTTATCGGAATATTGAAACTACTTCCAAGCTAGTTTAGCTAGGAAATTGCCAACATTATGCATCGTTCATGCATTTTAGATAAGGCATTGAACTGATAGGAATGAGAAAAACATGGCTTACGTTCGCACACAAACAATGTAGGGGAATATTAGGTGACTGCTTCAAAGAAACTCCAAAAATGCTGATAATTAGTCTAATATGTATTGTCTCGGTGACGATCAAAAATGGAAGAAAAATGACAAGCAAATACATGAATTCCTTACATCTAATTACAAACTAATTAGTACCCAACGTTGATACTTGCTCACTCCAAACGAGCAGGCGTTTAGCTCGAACATGCCCCCGGACGTTGGAAGCAGCAGAGGCGCTTTCAACCAAGCGCAGAATCAACAGGCAGTGGGCAAATCCTATTGAAGGCTCTTCTGCAGACTCCAGTGGATGTTTTGACGTCTGCCACACGAACAATTCCATCTGATCCCGGATGAACGGCGACGACTCTCCCCAATCTCCATTTAAGAGGAGGAAGATGGTCCTCCTTTATGATGACTAAAGAACCCAACTTGAGCATATCTTTGCTGGTATGCCACTTGGTTCTTTGCTGCAGCTCGGACACAAATTCTTTACTCCAGCGAGCCCAAAAATGCTGACGTAGCTGCTCGATTCGTTGGAAACGAGACAATGAAGCAGTGGAGTAGTTATGTAAATCTTGCTGCGGGAGTGACGTCAGCGGTCGACCAACAAGAAAATGACCCGGAGTCAGTGGTGTGCAATCCGCTGGATCAGATGATAGCGGCGTCAGTGGACGTGAATTTAAAATTGCTTCAATTTGGACTAACGTGGTGTTAAGTTCTTCGAAGGTTAAATGACAATTTCCCAACACTCGCCTGAGATGATATTTGGTTGATTTCACACCCGCTTCCCAGAGTCCGCCAAAATGAGGACTATACGCGGGTATAAAATGAAACTTAATTCCGTCATTAGCCAATTGCTCGCCCAAGGAATTGCAATTAGATTTAAGGAACTTCGAAAGTTCGTTGCAGGCACCAACGAAAGAGGTACCGTTGTCGGAGTAGATGTCATTGGGTTTTCCCCGTCGAGAGATAAATCTAAATAAAGCTAGTAAATACTTATTGCTAGTTAAGTCACTCACCAGCTCTAAGTGGATAGCCTTGGTTGTGAAGCACACAAAAATGGCTATGTACACTTTTACCAGCCTACATCCCCGACCTTGCCTACTAGCAGCCATGATGGGACCAGCATAATCCACACCAGTGCTTTCAAAAGGATAACCGCCTGGAAGGAGACGCTGCTGCGGTAAATTACCCATTAAAGGAGTAACTGTTCTACCCGACATGCGACAACAACGCACGCAACTACGATAACAACTCTTTGCTAGGCTTCGTCCGCCTATAGGCCAGTATGAATCCCTAAGTGAAGCCAGCAATAACTGAGGGCCTGCATGCATAAGCTTTTTATGTTCGAATTCAAATAGTAATTTAGTAAATCTATGAGTGGACTGTAAAAGAATGGGGTGCTTTTTATCAAAAGCAAAAGTTGAATTTGCTAAGCGTCCTCCGACACGCATGATTTTATTAACATCTAAAAATACGTTAAATTTTATTAGGGCGCTTTTATGAGGCAACTTCTGATTATTAATGAGTAATTTGTACTCGGGAAATGATTCCATCTGACTTCTAATTATTATAATATTTAATGCATCCTGCAACTCGACTTGTGATAGAAAACTGGGAGAAGGAAGCTTCTTACACAACTTTATGAACCTTAAAACTGTTGCTACACTACGGATTAACCTTAAATAACTAGAAAAACGATTAAAATCGATGATTGTATCACATTGAACGTTACAACTAACACTGGCGCTCAATAAAGCGTGAGGTCGAGTTTCAGGCAGTTTGTCTGACTCTAATAATTTATGTTGAGACGGCCAATGAGACTGACCTTGCTTCAAAAAACTGGGACCACTCCACCACAAGTCCAAAGATTGCAGAACACTAATATCCACGCCTCGTGATATTAGGTCTGCAGGGTTCATGGCGGTTGGGATGTGTCGCCAAGTACAGTGCCCAGTCTTGTCTAAAACTTCAGCAACGCGATTGCGCACGAATGGCTGAAGCTTAGAAGGTAGCATCTGCAACCATCCCAATACGATGGTGGAGTCAGTCCAGCAATAAACATGACTAAACTTGAGTCTCATTGAGCTCACCACCTTCTCGCATAAACGAGCTCCGACTACTGCGCCACACAATTCCAATCTTGGAATGGTGGTCGGCTTAATCGGCGCCACTCGACTTTTAGCGGTTAAGAGACGAACCATGTACTCACCCTCATCATTGGCACTACGTACGTAGACGCACGAACCATACGCACGCTCTGATGCGTCTGTGAATACATGTAGTTCCAGTATATTATGTGCATCACAGATAACGTGTCGTGGAATACGATAGTTATTGATAATTGGCAATGCTTTCACAATAGCATTCCAACTAGCAATAAGTGGCGGGGATAATGGCTCATCCCACGAGAGCTTGTCTAACCACATTTTTTGTAGAAACATTTTCATTGTAACTACGCAAGGGGATAAAAGTCCTAGGGGGTCAAAAATACGTGCTATGGCAGAAAGTACATCACGCTTTGCAACCGAATCCTTAAAAGGTAAAGTTAAACTAGAAAACCCAAATTCGTCGGAACTAGAAAACCAGTTAAGTCCTAATAACTTATTAGGTTCATTAGATCCCATTTCTAAATCTAATGATGACTGAGCAGCTCCGGAGACTAAGCTAGGAACGTTGGATCTCCACTTTCTAAGCGGCATGCAAGCAGATGCTAGTGCGTTGGTGACCTCTGTGCGGATAAACATAACCTCATTCAAATCATCACTTCCTGTCAAGAGGTCATCAACGTAAAAATCATGGATGATGACGTCAGCAATCTTATTTCTGCTGCCTGAGGATGACTCACCCTTTGAACACGAGGAGTTCTTCATTGAGTCATTGGATTGATAATCCATCCCTATTTGCTTGAGGCAACGTGTTGCAAGAAATGGTGCACTAGCCGTACCATATGTCACGGTATTTAATTTGAAAATCTTGACAGGATCGTATGCATTATCACGCCATAAAACCTGTTGGAGGTACCTATCAGATGGGTGAACGTAAATACATCTATACATTTTCGCAACATCAGCTGATAAGACGAATTTGTGTTGTCGAAACCGAAGAAGTATAGATATAAGATCGTCCTGCACTGTAGGACCCACCATCTGCACGTCATTGAAGGATACCCCTGAAGAAGTAACACAACTTGCATTAAAAACAACACGAAGTTTGGTAGTTGTGCTACATTCACGCAGTACCCCGTGGTGTGGTATGAAATATCCACTGGGACTGTCATTATTTTTATTTTCGGTCATATGTCCTAAAGACTCGTATTCAGACATAAAGTCGCGATATAATTGACCAAACTCAGGCTTGGACTTTAGTCTGCGTTCTAGGGAATATAGACACTTAGAAGCCCTTTTGAAAGATTCTCCTAAAATAGAAGGATTTTGTTTAACAGGAATACGAACACAAAAATGTCCGCTGTCTAAACGTGTCGTATTCTTGACAAAATGCTCTTCACACAACTTTTCCTCGGGTAAATAATGCGAGGATTGTGAACTAATCTCTTCTAGATTCCAGAATTTCTCTAAATCGGTGCGAATTTTATTTAAATCACCGTTACTGGGGCAATCAGTATGAGTAAAATTGCACGAAATATTCCTCGACAATAATTTACCGTCATTATAGGTAACAGGGCCAGAAACAATCCAGCCTAACAGCGTTTCACACAACACGGGCTTACCTACTCCTATTAAAACATCTACTTCTGAAGGCCTGTAAAAGTTAGGGTCAGCCAAACAGATATTATCTGGAATATTCAGGTCTGAAATGTCGACTTCACGACAAGGCACAACAGTCGTTAACGATGGCAAAACAAAGCAATAAAACTTAGCAACATAACTATTATCTAATGACGTCATTTTTACATGACATGTTTTGCCTACGCGAGAACTTACGTTATTAATGCCATAGACCGATCCATTTATCTGACTAGTATTTAAGTTAAGCTGTGTACATAACCGTTCCGTCATAAAACACGATGTACTACCACTATCAAGCAGGGCCCGCACTACGTGCTCACGATCATTCCGATCACATAACTTGATAAGAGCGGTGGACAATAACACAGCGCGTTGTTTACGCTCACTACTTAGCGAACTGAGATCCGCAGACAAAGTTAAATTATTTGCACTCACACCAGTGCTACTAGTTCTAGCCACGGCGTCAGTGGGTGATGACGTTGATACGGAATGGGACGAGCTGCCGTGTGATTTATTATCATTACTGCAAGAATTCGCCAAACCTTTATTCTCCGACGAATGAATTAAAGTATTATGCCGGCGTTTACATATCTTGCATCCCGGCTTTTTGCATCGGTTAGCAAAATGACCTGCATGAAAACAGTTATAACACACTTTATAATTAGGTATTAATTTGAGTCGGGCGTCAGTGCTAAGTGAAAGGAATTGTGAACAACTACTTAACACGTGATCAGCTTTACAGTGCGGACACAACTTACTTAGTTCGGTGCTGGAATTATTTGAATCTTGTGATACAACCATAGATTTTATCTTATTAGAATGGGAACTAGGCTTACTGGGAGTGGGATTAGTGCTATTTCGTGATGTTTCTAGTGTTTCTAACAAGTCAGCGCGAAAGCGAATAAATTGAATGAGTGCAGCAAATGTTATTGTGCTATCCTTGTCTATACGACCTTTGTGCTCCTCCCACTCACGATAAGTTGACCGATCGAGCTTCTGAGTTACCATGAATATTAATAAAGTATCCCAATACTTGATGGGCTCATCTAATGCTTCCAACGCACGGAGATTTTTATTAAGTTGATCAATCAACCCTTTCAACGCAACAGAGGACTCCTTTGTAATGGCATTCAAATAATATATAGACGACACATGATTCTGAACTAACATTCGTTTGTTATCGAAGCGATCACAAATTAACTTCCAAGCTGTATCGTAATTATTTGCAGAAAACTCAATCCCATGGATTACAACAGCAGCAGATCCTTCCAGAGACGCTCGTAAATAATGAAATTTGTTAATTTGATCAATTTCATCGTTACAGTGAATAAGGCTAGTATAAGTGTCGCGGAACTCCAACCAATTGCTAAAACTCCCATTAAATTTAGGTAACTGTATCGTGGGTAACTTAACAGGCTTACGTTGACTAATACGGGTACATTTCGCACTACTCATGGACTCATTATCGCTGTTATGCTTACATAACAGCTCCTGTGCCCTAGCCAGTGCCTTGTAATACAGTGAATCGAATTCAGTACGCTCACAGACTTGAGCTTTATCATCATCTACCTGACATTCCAATCGCAACTGTACCTCATCGTAACGCTCATACAAAGACTCGATTCTTCCAATCCGTAACTGCAATTCCCTGACCTCACTGCTAGTTAACTCCTTGTCGCTGGATG
Organism: Cerastis leucographa; assembly: GCA_963082945.1. NCBI lineage: Eukaryota > Metazoa > Arthropoda > Insecta > Lepidoptera > Noctuidae > Cerastis > Cerastis leucographa. The sequence goes on from OY720361.1 coordinate 3,585,095, forward strand.
CATCAAGGTAATTGATAAATGCAGTTAAACGTCCCTTTATGCTTCCTCGTTTTTTAATAAGTTCTCTTTCTTCGGACATACTGGGAATCGAATGTAGTCAACCTGGAATTTACAATTACAACTTAAAGTATATTTTTATGCAATACGAAATAAGTTACGATAGGAACCCTACGTCTAGCTACTATTTTAATTAAAACTATACCTGTTGTAAACAATAAGTGAATCCAAAATGGGATTTTTAATTTAGACTTTGATTTGAGCTACATATATTTCTCAAAACATGAACACTAATACAATAACAAATGAATAGGTAACTAAATTGACTAATACGGTTTAAATAACTGAATAAAGACAAATTAAGACTTTTAATATCATCTAACACCAAACTACGCACTAATAACTATTTACTATGAATAGAACTAAAATACTGCTATACAATTATAAATGTAGTAAAATATCTACTGAACTTTTCACTATAATAATAAGAAAGAACGTATAATCGTAATTGCAAATTAAGTATCATCAAACAAATGATACCTAAGTACTAGATATACTATTCACAATGCGTTAAGGTAAATAAGTTACTTTGAAAAATATTCAGGAATTTAAAACACTAACCTTTTTTAATCCTTAATTATGGTTATATACTACCTGAACGAGTGTTGGGTGATGATATTTTAACTGAAATATTCTTAACACCGTAAATTAGCTTGAAGTCCTTTGTTCACAGTCACGTTGCCGGCTTATAACCTCGTCGGCATATCTCCTGGGTAATATTTGTACAAATCCACTGATTTTTAGCAAATCTTGATGTGATTCCCAATCCAGCTCGTAATGGACCAAAATGTAGGGGAATATTAGGTGACTGCTTCAAAGAAACTCCAAAAATGCTGATAATTAGTCTAATATGTATTGTCTCGGTGACGATCAAAAATGGAAGAAAAATGACAAGCAAATACATGAATTCCTTACATCTAATTACAAACTAATTAGTACCCAACGTTGATACTTGCTCACTCCAAACGAGCAGGCGTTTAGCTCGAACAAACAATGTGACTTTCATTACATCATATTTTTATCAAAGTTTGGTAAATAAATCATTGTTTTGTCACGGAAGCACTGTCTCCAAAGTGATTTATCTAGAGCCTAAGATCAATATCCTGAACAATGAATGATGTAATAAAACAAACAGTATTGTGATTCACTCGCTCTCTCGGTCAGTGTCACAATGGAGGTTAGTAGCATGGTTCTAAATTCAAAGTCAAATAAATTGGCGCCTTTCTTGAAATAAAGAGGTTTATGTAGATAGTTTGTATGGAATGGAAGTCGAAGAACTGACAGTGTTTATCGATGTTGTTAGAATCCACGTAAGGTAGTTGAACTTGACATTTCTTTACAGTCGTATTCTTGATAAATGTACCATTACATACTTTTGTCCTCTAGCTTCATTAAATCATTCTTTTATTGATTTATTCGTGGACATACGCTACACCGATTCATATTTTGTACGCTCCGGCTGACAAATTGAAGGTCCAAATACATTGGGAGCATTTATTAAAAAAAAAAACATCAAATTGATTTTGAATTAAAAAAAAAATGCACTAATGGCGCCTGACTGCGTCTATGGTTTACGTTTGCATTCAAAATGGCAGCGTGTGTTATCCTTTCGTCACGGTTAATGCGCGGCGTGGCTAGCCAGTAGTGGCGAGTAGTGATAGAAAATTAAATTCACACTTGATTATTATTGAATGTGTTGAGCTACAGCGTAAGTGCTGCATGACATCGCGCATTATGAGAGCGGGCTATTGTGAATTCTTAATTTATGTTCTAGGTAGGACTGAGATGTTTTTTTTTATTCAGTTTGTATTTTCTTTTCCTTTTGTTTTAATTTGACTAATCGTTTTATAAGTATTCTTGTGGTTAGAATTATTATTTTAAGACTGATATAAGATATAAGAAGCCCGGACAAGACCAAGGTCAAGGCCAAGGCCAAGACCGGGTGTTCTCTTTTCAGTTCTTTTTGTAAATTCAAACAGCCGTCTCAAGCTAGTTTGATTTCGCCCCGGAAATTGGTAAAAGACCTACGCTTAGCTTCGGATTACGGTAGACTAAGTTGATTGACAGTTCTTCAGAACTCAGAACCTACCTTTTATGTACGGAAAACCGCTTAAATCGATGGAAAGCGCTTGCTGATTTTCATCATTACAGTTTTGTTACTTAATACGAATCGTATGTCGCTTTGCTTTTACCGTTTGCGCTCCGGAAATTAAGAAAATCCAGCAATCTGAATTGATCTATGAACGGTTAGTATGGTCTATGTACAATGGGACTTATAGCTCGTGGCCAAAATTGGAACTAATTCCGCCATCTTTTTTTTTTATACAATTTGTCATATGTTTACCAACAGCTCTCCATGAATATTATATAAGCGCCAAGACATCCGTGAAGTACTCTATCTCTATGAAGAACCATCAGGCATCAGGAGTACTTGCACACCTAAAATGGAGTCGGCCAGCCAATCAGAATAGCGTATCACATGTCATTTGTTACCAGCAACATGAGTATCAATGGCCTATGTTTGCGTGTTGATCGCTATAATGTGTCTTTCACAACTTCAGCTTACAATCTATCACTGTCAACCTTAAATATTTGACCAAATACAGTTATGCAGGCAATTTTGAACCTTATATTGAGTCATTTTATGTTAATTTTACATTTTGAGACTTAATCCTTTTTTATATTGTGTTGCTCGTTTATTGAATATGTTTAATAGGCAATTGTGTTGCGATAAAATGATGTAACTTCTTAATATTTTTTTCCTCAATGAATCTACGTTGTTGCCTTGGTTAAAATTGTTTGTAGTCAAACCGGTTATTTCTTTGATAAAGCGTAAACAAAAGCCTATAAAAATATTATAATAGCAAGCGATTGTAATGATAATGAACTTTATTATACATTTATCATATTTATTTGATTTTTTATTACGTAAAATCAATAAAACTATTGTATTTTTTTGTGTAGATTAGTTTTATTACTGATATACCTAGATAGCATAATTATTATATAGTATCTAGTTTGTAAACCTGACCATAACGAGGATAACTTAAAAAAAAAAAACAGAAAAACACTTTTAAACAGGTTTTTAATCATAATATAACGTAAATAATAGAAACAAGTTTATAAAGTTCAAAGGCGTGATGTAAAAAAGTATTTTAGCAGTAATTTAATACAATAACAGGTATTTATGCATACATTTGCTACATGGAATACATGGCATGCGATATTTTTTTAATCAAATAAATTATTACCACAGACTTCATAGTATGTGTTTATTTTATCATTATATATATATAATAAAAAAACCTCTGACCTTGGATAAAATTATTAAGAAGCTTGTAGCCGTGTCTTCACTCACGAGTTTCCCAGATTTGTAATCATGTTCATCTTTCACATCCCGTGTTCACCCACTGTTGTGTATAGCCTTTTAAGCCGAAATGGATGAGGCCAAAGGAAGGCCTTTGGCCTCATCCATTTCGGCTTAAAAGTACAAAATACCAGTATGATTATGTACTTATTTTGAGACAAATGATTTGAAAGTAAAGTACTTAGTAAAAATTAGGTTAAAGAAAAAGAAGTGAGTTTGTATGTACGGGGTAATCTTCGAAACTTCTCATCCGATTCCGAAAGTTTTTTTTCACTTTTGGGAAGCTACATACACAGCGAGTGGCATAGGCTATATTTGAAACGTTACCGTGGGATGATTTCCGACTATTACGCAAGCGAACCCCCGGGCAACATCTAGTTAAATTTAAGAAAGAAGTTTTCTTGCCTTTCCTCAGGTCTGTCTCTTAAAAGCGTAGAATGGTGAGTTAATCTCCACCACGACCCCCAAGGGGCGTTGCTAAGCGGTACTAATGAACTGCCCTACTAATTCGTACAACAGCGTCGCTTTATCACTACGATTCAGTTTAAGCTCACGAACTGCAGGGAACATGAATGGTTGTGAAATGCGGTAGGGATTTAAGACGAGAAACAAAAGATAACTAATAAAGAGAATAAGGTTGTATGGCGATAAAACCGGTTATTATACCGTCTTCAAAAATATTTTAGCTTTTCTTGCAACACTAAATGCAATAAAAAGTTCTATTACAAAACTTACACATAGTAAAAATCGAAAAAGAAAATATGAATCAACAGTCGGAAGCCTGAATCTTTGTAGCAACTGCTCTAACCGTATTGGTTAGTAATTGTGATGCATAGGTCAGATGGCAGTCGCTCCGCATAAAATATTGATACTTCTCCGCATCTGGATAAACTGGAAGCCGACCTCAACATAGTTGGCTTGCGCGGCGGGTGATGAATTAGATATTTTAGATTATTCGCATGCACACAAAAGCAGTTTCGCGGCAAAAGTGATCTTCCAGTTTCAAAGCTACAAATCTCCATAATATTACGTAATAGGTCGTATACTACACATCTGGCAGATGTTTTCACAGGTGCCATATATTACTGGCCATCATAATAGTTTGCGGAATTCCATTGATTACACAAACTGTCTTTGTTAGTGTGGTCTTTGGCGTTCCGTTTATAAATTGTGGCGATTGATTTTCCGGGATCTTTTTTTTGAATAAATAGTTTTTTGTCTCTTGTTTTTATTTTTCGTTATTGCCATGAGAGAGCGTGATATGAGATCTAAGGTAAAACGAGCGTGCCCGTAAGATTCCTATTTACTCTTGCTTTATATGTTGACAGGTTATAGGTACATTCCAGGGGTCTGTTCCAAATTGGACGTTGTGGCCGTTACTCTATTTTGGGATCAGATGGCATGTTTCTGTTTTTGGACTAAAAAGGTTTTTATGAGTATTGTTGGATATTTTCCGCTACAGTTACGGCTAGCTAAAAATAGAAGGGTACTTCCTTTGCAGAATTTTAAGCTCTGGGAAATAACGATATGATTGAAACGGTACAGCGATCTATCAATCGTGAAACAGTATGTTTCTAAAGTTGTATTCTTTATTACGTATTGTCGTATCTAAACAATTCATTAAAAACCCGACGTCAAATGTAAGTGGCCCAATTTGTCGTGTTTAAGTAGTTAATATCAAACTATTGACTTAAAACTGACAAAACCCTCCTTGAAAAATAAAACTGACCTAGGACAAATGTAGAGTACGCACATTTAGGTCAAAAACGCCAGCTGTAATAACAAACAAACAAAACGCACATGTCTATAATATTTGTGATAAGATAGACAGTGAACAACGATTTTGGAAATATCGAACTTCTAGAATAACTTTCAGGTAGGTAGATATTGGAAACTTTGAAAAAGGGTAGACATGTAGATAAGTTTGGATCGTAATAAGAAAGAATACTAATCTGAATAAGGGGTTCCTTGAAATCCTGAATAGCTTTAGAGCCCTAATACTTTGAAAAAGTCCCGCTTGAACCTAGTGTTGTGATAGTGTTGGAGTTGGGAGCGATTGACCGTCCTCAAAGTTTTTGTCGATTTCTTTGTTATGTGGGTGCAAGATTGGATGGTGGATGGTCGTGGTGGGTGTTTGGTGGTGGTGGTGTTAGATGTTATGTGGTTGTTGTTAACTTACAGCTTTTATAAAAGTAATGGACGTCCAATGATCTCATGTTTATCAAATGATTTAGTTAAATTAATAACTTCTTCGTTAACTTAAATAAAACCAAAAGCTTCGCGCCAATGCGATAATTGAGTTCGTTTCTAACGTCAAAATTGAATTCAATTAAATTCAAAAATAGAACGGTCGTCATTCCGAGGTGAAACAACATTTGAGCAAACACAATTGTATCGTCTGCCGCTAGATGGCGTTGAAACGTAATATCATTACCGGCCGACAGCCGTCACTGACGTCTTATCTCACAGTCGCTTTTGCCTTTATAATACCCGACGTCCCGCTTCACTTACAAACAGAAGTTGAATAGTTGAATGAAAATGTATCTACTCGAAGGAAAATTTTATGATCTTTCGTTTTGTTGTTGTGTGAAATGAAGCCAGACTTTTTAACGCTTAATGAGTGAGTTTGTAGTCGTCTAGACAGCTTACTTTTATTTTTATCGCTTGTCATTAATTGTCATTTCGTTATTCTTTCAACAATCCTTTTGTTAAGTGTTATATCGAACGAGGTTCGTGACTTTCGTCAATAATGGCGCAAAACAAATGTCTAACATAATGGGCTACGATTCAACACAACCATTTCACTATAAGTACTTTATTTAACTAGAAAATAACAAACGGCAGGGTTAAGCTCACGAAAATTGCGGGATGTGGGTAGGTAGAGTAAGTTTTTGGCGCCCAACGCGGGACCAAGTCTGTGCCTAATAATTTCTGACATTGTTGTCCGTTTATTGTGTTTATCTAAATAGGGATAGGATTGTCCAATATAAAAGTTTTTGTATTGCTTTCTTGCACAGATGTAACTTTATCCGTTTACTTGTTTATTCCATAGCGTCATGAAACATACTACTTGTTACAACATGATTGACTACAAGTTGATTGATTGATTGGTTAATAAATAAATAAAGTCATTTAAATGAAGTAAAATATGAAATACAAATGAATCAAAGTCAAATTAAATCAATTAATGTCAAAGTCACAGAGCAAAATAAAAAAAATAATATGAAAATGAATTAAATTTAGGAATGAAGTTATGTCAGAAGCAAAAGTTATAATTTCCTTATGACTTGAAATCAATATCAAAAAACAGAGCAAAATAAAATAAAAACAGAATTAGATATGACAACGAATTAAATTATGGAATTAAGTTATGCAATTACTAATGACAAGGATCACACTTTAAATTATCAAACTATTAAATGCATAAATCATCTATACGTACCAAATAATGGAGTACCATAAGCACTCAAACTCAATACGATGTCGCCTCAACACGAAATCTGGTGAAATTAGAACACACACTGGATAGAAAGTTTGGTGTAAAATTATTAGGAGGATGATGGAAAATTTAATGTTTCTATAATTATGCTGTTTTAGATTTTATTAAGCCAAAATAACATCCTAACTATAACGGATCTCTGAGCCAACTAAAAATGACGGAATGAAAAAAGTCAAGTGAAAGAAAATCAAATTCAAATTTCAAATTTAGACAGTGCCTTTTCAATAAAGTACCGGTAAATCCATAGGTTTCAATCATAGAGGTTTTTTATACGCAGGGAAACACTGCAACATGTTTTATCAAATCTTCTTAAAATCCTTCCGTATTCAACAGCATGTTAATAAAAATAAAGATTTACAGAATTGTCAGTCATTAACGCGAATGAACGAATCACAAACGTGGGGTTGCCATTACAAGAGACTAATGAAGCGTTACCTGGACCCTTTGTGACGTGCAGGAACGTACCTAAGAGAATAATTTACATTTTTATGATTAACCTCAGGTGATGCTGAAAGGGTACACTCTGTCTCTTGTTTTGGCGGAATTCAGAATCGTTGTTATCAATGTTACGTGTATTACGGATGGTGAAGGTCATAAAACCGTTTGATTACTGGAAAAGGGACTTAATTTGATGTTGTTTTAGGGTTTAATACTTGAAAATGAAATTGATACCTACGCTGGCTGTTATTCATTTATTTCTCGTATATTGTGTCATATGTCATACCTACCAGGTGGCCTACCATGACGTCTTAAAACATTATTGTTTTTCTCCTTTTCCAGTGTGGAATAAGAGGGACGCACTGGAATAAGAATAAAACAATACTGCTTTATATATTTCGCATTTTTTTTGCTTTATTTTTTTCTATACTTTAAGTCGTCATGGTAGGCCAGCAGATTGCAACATTATTGTGAAATATTGACGCCGTGTAATTCGTGCTTGTAAAGGTTACTAAGTGAACTTATACGGAAACTAGCTGTCCCGCGCAACTTCGTCTGCGCCACATTTTCCCCGTTTTCGCAACATTTTTCATTGCTGCTCCGCTCATATTGGTCGTAGCGTGATGATATATAGCCTATGTCCTTCCCCAGGTTGAATTCTATCTTCTTGCCAAATTTCATTAAGATCCGATCAGCCGTTTAGTCGTGAAAAGGTAACAAACAAACAAACATACAAATAAACATAGAAACAAACAAACATACAAACAAACAGAGTGACATTCGCATTTATAATATTAAGTATGGATAAAAAAAACGATGGAGAAACACAACAATGATTCACTCAATGACCATGTAGCTTCGTGTCGTCATACCAGGCTAGGATTCCCAGCATCATAGCTGCCTCAACAAATCACATGCAGATTCAAAATAAATACTCCTAGTCCGTTGAGGCAAGGGTATGGATTTACAAAACAAATATGCCAGATTTACCCGCAAAATGCGAGCTTTTAGATAGAATTTACCATTTTACAGCAGCGGATGGTAAAATGGGGTAAATAAGACCGAAACTACATTCTTTGCAGTTTACTACCGGCCGTTTTTCGCCCGAATAACTTTATGTAAACTTGAGAGAAGGTAGCCAGAGCGAGTAGAGCACACAAGATGGACAAACATGAAGACGTTTTGGATCGTTTGTATGGCTGAAAATGAACTTAAGAAGTAGTTACTTTTTGCACAGATTCTTATACTTTAGTGATTATTCAGGAGATGCATTTAAAATACTGCTATTGAGTGTAATCCTACTAATAATAAAAATGCGAAAGTTGGTGAGCATGTACGGATGGTTGTTTGATACTCCTTCACACGAAAACTACTGAACGGATTAGGATAAAATTTGACACACAGGTAGTTGATAACCTGGATTAACACATGGGATACTTTTTATCCCGCTAGTACGATCCCGTGATATAATAAGCGAACTCCACGCGGGCGAAGCTGCGGGTACAGCCTAGTAACAATAGTAGATTGTTGCATCGAGCGCAAAGTGAGTTATTCTCACTTTTGCAAGGTGCGTAATCTACTTTTCTTTCAACTACCGTGACAAAATATACCTACTCAAAATAAAAACTAAAGTTAATGAAACAAAGTTTAATTCATCTTCCCTTCAAACATATAAAACTTACAATTATTAAATGTGCAGTTATGAATAGTGAAACTTTTACTTGGTGGAACATTTATTATATTCTGGAGTTGAATTAATATCGCTATCGCTGTACATTTTCATTTTTTTTTCTTTTTTTGCTAAATTAGAAGTATCAACGTTTTGTAATGGTAAAAAATGCGCGCCATTTGTTTTTCTTTCAACTACGTAGTAATATTATCATTAATCACTACAAAACCGATCACAAAGGATGTCTGTTTTGCTTAGAACCAAAACAGTGCAAAAATGTTATATGACATCTCATTATTGCACTGTTTTTCATTACTGCACTGTTTCTTTATTTAGATGTAAAATCACCACAGATGTTTAATGTCTCCCGTTTAGTTTCATATAAAATGTATGCATTAGATCAAAAAGATACGCTGAAAATAAAACCGGCCAAGTGCGAGTCGGACTCGCGCACGAAAGGGTTCCGTACCATTATTTATAAAAACGAACAAAAAAATCAAATTGTATGGGAGCCCCTTAAATATTTATTTTATTCTGTTTTTAGTATTTGTTGTTATAGCATCAACAGAAATACATAATCTGTAGAAATTTCAACTGGCTACCTATCACGGTTCATGAGATACAGCCTGGTGACAGACGGACGGACGGACAGACGGACGGATGGACAGCGAAGTCTCAGTAATAGGGTCCCGTTTGACCCTTTGGGTACGGAACCCTGAAACTCAGCTGAATAAAGCCGACTTGGGGTAAAACAAATATTTTTTATTTTTATTTTATTTTCACTCGCAGCTATGGCAGACACTTATTCATTGTTGATCAACCGTACTGATTGAACAACTGAAATATGCTAAATACATACATTTGAAACTAGAAGCTGAATAAATACAATTCAAATGTGCCTATTTAAATTCTTACAAAGTCATTCAGGGAACATTAGCACCCAGTGAATCCATATTTAATGAGCGCCCACGTTTTGATGTTTGTTTTATAATATTAATAAATCTTTAGGACTATTCCCACGGAGAATATTAACATAAATATGATAATAATTCTAGCATACTATTAGGCAAGGGAATGCGAAAATGAAAAATAATGTTAGTTTGTTAACATACTTAATTTGATTAATTTCGGGTTGAGACATAAAACGAATGTTTTGAATTTCACAAAAGAAATCAGCGGTGTGATTTATGTTAACTACCAATTAGAGATAACGACTTTAAAGATCTTTAAACCATCATCATCTGCCTAGCCTTTTTGCAACTATTTTGGTGTCAGCTTCCAGTCTAACCGGATGCAGCTGAACACCTGTATTTTACATGGAATAACTGCTTTCTGACCTCCAGAAACCCAGATAGGAATATTGGTAATACCCCGGCCTCTTGGTAAGACTAGTGTCAGACTTTTGGGATCAATGACCACCTGTACCGACTGTAAAAGATTGATCCAAGCGGCAGTTATTATTTTGCAACGAGCTCCTTAAAAGAAACGTAATTATTTAATAAGATACACAACTTAATTTTGTGAAGCACAGAGCACCACTGGAATTAGAAAGCGCCTTTTATCAAATCCCTATCCCTTAACGAGAGGAGCTGAACACTGAAGTTGTTTCATAATATATCTCAAACATTGTGCGGGGTATTCGAAACTGGGGCGTTTGGTTAATGGCTTTTTAAGTGAGGCGGGGCAGGTTGCCTGTGACCTTGACGCCCACAGAACAATTTCGCGTACACCCCGATGACTGAGTTATTTCTCTGCATTATTAAACTGCCACTGTTCGAGGGTTATGCGTCCACTCTGTTATAACATGATGGATTTTTACACACACACACACACACACACACACAAACATAGCATCACGCTTTTTCCTAGAAGGATTAAACAGAGGTGTACCTAATATTAGGTACACCTACATTTTGCCAGTTATCAAGTCCCATGTTATAGGGGGCGGCCCTATTTCCATCAACCGAGCACAAATCCAGACTCTTAGGCTGCTACTGAGATTTTCCTGCTGAAAAAACCCATAATACTGCTCGACCGAATGGAAACCAGGACCTCCTGCACATGTCATGGTTTTTTATTTCCGTTTTTTGCTTTGATAAATCCATACTAATATTATAAATGCGAAAGTCACTCTGTTTTTTTGTTTGTTACCTTTTCACGACTAAACGGCTGATCGGATCTTAATTAAATTTGGCAAGAAGATAGATTTCAACCTGGGGAAGGACATAGGCTATATATCGTCACGCTACGACCAATAGGAGCGGATCAGCAATGAAAAATGTTGCGAAAACGGGGAAAATATGACGCAGACGAAGTTTCGCGGGTGAGCTAGTTACCTATAAAGGTGAAATAATGACTACTTTCTAATCCAGTCTCTGAAAGAGAAAATCTTCTTTGACATTCTGTTAACAATTTTCCAGGAATCAAATCAAAAATAGACATATTATCAAGAAATAATTAAATCAGAGCGAATACCTTTCAAACGTCTTTTCATTTACGAGGAGCCTTTGGTTTTGATTCCACGAAATTTTGTGAAATAATATGAAGCTCATTACTCTCTCTGGGACTGTAGAACGGGTTGTCAAATAAAACTTAACTGCATAGAAACATGCGAAAACGGAAACAAAGAAGATGCGGGTGCTCTGTTTATAGCGACACGACGTTAAAAGTACAACGAAGTTGGAAAATGTTTTACCAGGAATTTCATTTTGTAAATGATGTTCTAAATTGCAAAGGTTCGTCTCAAAAGATTTTAAATTTGTGAGTACCTGATCATCATCATCTGCCTAGCCTTTTCCCAAACCCAAACTATCTTGGGGTCGGCTACCAGTCTAACTGAACTTAGCTGAATACGAGTGTTTTACATGGAGACTGCTTGTCTGACCAAGCCAGTTACTATGCAGGATGGAAAGGACGCTAAAACGCCCCCCCCCCCCCCTCCTACATGGATTCCCTTGAGAGTGTCGAAATATACGTTTTTTGCGGCATAAACAGCCGTATCTTTTTTTTTACGTTAACTTAAAAGTTTGATTTTTTCACATCTTCAAGGTAATGTAGACCTGAGTTTATGGTTTTAATTTCAATTCGATCCTCCTCCTCCACGCGGTACCGGGATATAGGGTCTTTACAGACACAGAGAGACATACGTACAGACGGATAACAAAGTGATCCTGTAACGGTTCCGTTTTGCCTTTTGAGGTATGGAACCCTAAAAACAGCAGTTTCCTACAAAAGTGCAATACCTACACCTACATGGTCAAAATGTATGGAAAAGCTGATTTAAAAAAAAACGGGCCAAGTGCGAGTCTTACTCGCACACAGGATTCCATAACCGCAAACAATATAATAACAATATTTTGAACGGTCATTCATTAGTTCCACTCGACCGCAAAACTAAATTTGTTCTTAACAGTAAGTTAATGAAAAACAAAGTTACTGCTGCAGTTTGGTGAAAAAGTCCCATATCTCAAAAACTAAATATCGAATCTTATTCAAACCAATTTTCATTGAAAGTTTTTTTTACGTGTTACATCCCAATATTTTCTTCCTTTTAAAAAATGAATTTTGAATTTTTCTCCTCTTATTTTAGAAATTAGGGGACACGCACACATGTGTTAACACTTTGGAAGTGTCTATTTTTCAAATGATCGACTTTGAAAAAAGAATAGTTTTAGGAACCTGAAAATGACATTTTTAAAGTTCTATCTATAGAAACTTAAGCTAGGATATCCTTAATCTATATTTTTTTATTTTCGTACAAAAATCGTAAATCGGTTCACAGAATACCTCTACCTACCAAGTATTAGCTGTGTAGTCCTAATAGTTTCGGATTAAAGTGACTGTGCCATACGGACGGACAGACAGACATGACGAATCTATAAGGGTTCCCTTTTTTTGCCATTCGGCTACGGAACCCTAAAAAACGATGAAACATTTCTATGTGGAGGGTTCAGAATTATATACTGAACATATAGTAACCGTTTTCGTGTCGGTGTCGATTCCACCCTGTATGAAACATCCATCCATATGCAAGATTGCAAGCTAATCAATTTTTACCTTCCCATTACGTCCACACATTAGTTCATTACATCTACCCAAACAATCTCACAGTAATTAGGAAGCTTACCCTCATTTTCGTGCAAATGATATCACAATACGCAATTGTTCTAATCAAAATGACGCGCTCTGAAATTGTTCTCATGTTAATTGCGTGTTTCTTATAATTACATTGCGTAGGAACAGGCAATATGTGCTTATTATGTTTAACATTATGATTCTCTTTTTCAGGTAAGTGGGCTGAGGGTTTTGCTGAGTTGAGGAGATTTTTATGTGAGTAAAAGAGCGGTGACTGTAAATTATAATTGTGAACTGTTTTTAAAAGCTTTTGTCTGGCTGGTACCGTTAGAAAACATACGTAAGCTTCTCTGTTTTCTGATGACAACAATAGGGGATAATCCTATTTTTTATGTCTTTGTCCGTCGGGTAGTTTATTGAAAAGTATTGGACACGTATTTGTTCTTTTTTCACGTGGTCATAAAATTACGGAGATATATTGAGTTGAAATGTCGCATGACGTCACATGTAGGTAAGTTTTATACCTACTTGTGACGTAGTAAGCCCTCTCCAACTTTAATGACTTCTAACTAAGTAATTTTTTGATATTTTGATAAAACAAAAAATACGTGTCTAATATTTTTGTATTACCTGTCTGACGGACAAAATAGAATGTCGTTTTCTTTACCCAGTCCGATCCCCTATTTAAATCTCTTCAAAGTTCGAGTGATTCGGTTTCTTCTAGGCAAGTGTGCTCTACCCTAGGCCGCATCATCGCTTCACATCTGGCGAGTTGTGGCCGAACGCAAGACTATTTAGTAGATAAAAAAGTAACGTATGCCAGTTTATGAAATAGTGGCGGTGCTTTCATACAAGCCTGGCCAACAACAACTAGCTTGGTACAAACCAATTTGGCTCGCTAAATAAGCATGTCTGAACAATCTGCTCGCCTTATAGACTTGCCGTATTGTTGGTCCCTAGGCACGATACTGATCAGCGGCGCGGTCCAGATCATGAAAGTTTAAAAAACAAGAATAAAATATGTTGACAATAATCGTCAATTGGTTGCGATAAAAGTAGGTCACCGTTAAAAGCCGATTAATAATCGTAATCACGTTACAGATCTATTTTAACGTTACACTTTTTAAACAACAGTTTGTACTTATAAAAACAATACATCACTTATAACTAAAACACGTTCTATAGTAAAACAATTACCTATGTTGTCACTAAATATTTTATTGTAACACATATTTGTGAGTTACTTGTCAGTACGCGTGATTTCCTAGTAGTGTTTCAGTGTTTTTTTTTTGTGTTCTAAGCAATGACTTATCGTCGGGCCTACGTTGTTCCCCCATACTTAAGTATTAATGCTGTAACATAGTAATTTTGTAAAACCAAACCATTTTAAAAGAGTAACCCTGGAGTTCCTTGCTCCATAGAAAACAGAACTGAACTGAACCGTGCACCTTTTGTCGACCTTTTATAAGTGCCCATGAAGGCTAAATATTATTATAGCTAGCCTGTATCGTCCCACTGCTGGGCAAAGGCCTCCCTCCATTCCTTCCAACGGTCACGATTCTGTGCTGCTTCTTTCCAATTCTCAAGGAAAACATTCAGTTCGTCCCGCCATCTCCTTCGTGGTCTGCCGCGACCCCGTGTCACTGTTTCAGGGCACCAATCCTGAGCTTTGCGGGCCCACAGCTCGTTCGGCATGCGACAGACATGTCCTGCCCAGTCCCATTTAAGTTGGGCAGCCTTTTGAGCCACGTCAATGATTTGCGTTTTGGAGCGCAGTGCAGTGTTTCGAACATGATCTGTTAATTTTACACCTAAGATACTGCGCTCCATAGCACGTTGGCAATCCTTGCGTTTGGACTTTTGGATATTAGTCAAAGACCAAGTTTGTGCACCGTAGGTCAAGATAAATAAAATAAAATACTAAATAAAATACTTTTATTTTGTATTTAATCTTTTTAAGTGACTTTATGCTACTAAAGAGTGATAGCTCTGTCGTTCTATTTGTTTTTCAAACATTTGACACCATTTTGGGCTATAATATGGGTGCCCAGAATTAAATAAAGAGAGTTCGTACGAGTATAATCGTTCCAATTTCATCATGACAAACAAATTAGGTAACAATGACCCAATAGGGGATAATCCTATTTTTTTTTGCTTTGTCCGTCTTGTAGTTTATTGAAAAGTATTGGACACGTATTTTTTCTTTTTTCACGTGGTCATAAAATTACGGAGATATATTGAGTTGAAATGGCGCATGACGTCACATGTAGGTAAGTTTTATACCTACTTGTGACGTAGTAAGCCCCCACTCTCCAACTTTAATGAGTTCTAACTAAGTAATTTTTTGATATTTTTATAAAACAAAAATTACGTGTCTAATATTTTTGTATTACCTGTCTGACGGACAAAATAGAATGTCGTTTTCTTTACCCAGTCCGATCCCCTATTGTCGTTAACATAAATTACTTACAGCTGTAAACCCGTGATGTATGTGACCACCAATTACTTCAATAAAATTGTCATTGATGAATCTTCTTATTTTGTTCTATAGCACAAAAGACGCTTTAAATTAAAAGGCCAAGACCAAATGATTCTTCAAGGTCCTTCGTAATTTAATGACTGACAATTCATCTCATGGACTGCACTTCTTTATCGTTTGACACATGTCAAATCTGACACCGCGATGTCTTAGTGACGTCAGAATTATAGCCAATATTAAGGCAATCTTTCATCCTATTAGTCACACCGTCTCACGTCACCTCAGAAAAAGTATTCCGATATATTTTTTAACTCAGCAGAAAATACGTGTGAATCTAAAGTGAACTGTGACCCAAATACATACGGTATAAAATCATTTATTTCACAACAAGTCATTAACGAACCCTTGATTAGTCAGTGAAAGTTCGTCCTTGCCTGTTTTGTGCTTTTGTAAGCATCATAATTAGGTGCTGCTGCTGTAATTTGAGGCTTAGCTGGTTGTATTTTGGGTTGAAAATCGAGTGGTTCACTTAAAATGTTCTGTTGGTCTGTTCAGGTGAAATCTCAGCGAAAATTTAATGTAACGGTTGAGTTTCGAATAGGAGGTGATCTTTTACGGCTTGAATGGACTTTTGTAAATAGCTGGATGTATAATCAGCGCTATAAACGTGTTAGTGACTGTACCTTTTTGTTGGAGAAACTGTAATTAGGTTGAGGTTTTGTTGCTGAACGTTTAATTTTCATTTGGGACCTTTTTCTGAGCCTCATTTCATCTTTCAGCTTTTAACAAGCCTTGATTACGAAATTATACATTTTAATTGGGTTTTCATGTACGAAATAGAAGATACCCATAATAGGGGTATCTTCTATTATATCACTAACTGCTTAGATAATAGTAATATCTACTTGGTTATGAAGTGACAACAGGAGGCTCTATACTCCTTTCGTTGTAGGGTGGTGCGGGTTATTACTGATTTTGTATTTTACCATTAACAAGTAATTAAAGTGCAACTTAAATATTCATTCGTCATTGTAAATCAGGGTAACGTTTATGATTGAAAAGGAACGGTTCATCTAATGGTGACGACAGAGTTGGCCCAGTGGCTGAGCCCTTGACTGCGCGCTGCGTGTCGCGGGTTCGATCTCCGCACGGAACAAATATTTGTATGACCTGCAGGTAGCTGTTCCGGGTCTGGCTGTTTGTGTATGTGAGTTTAAATGTTTGTAAACGCACCCACAATACAAGAAATTCCTGATGTGGGGAAAAGTTTAAAAAAAAATCTTACCCGCACCATACGGCGAAAGTACTATACGGCCTGTTTTCACTTTGGCAATTGCCACATAAGTTTATCGGTTTCACTTTTCAATCATAATTTACACCGATAGAATGACATTTCGTCCCCGAAGGTAAAACGATTCCCATAAATAACTTCACTTTGCTCGAAGGCAACTTTCGGTAATAGATATTGACTTGTAGATAAATAGTTGTTTACTATCGGAATCAATATAAATTGCGGTCAACATTTGTAGATACACCATTAACATAGAATAGTAAGTACAGAAGCTCAGCTCTATACAACGAGCGAAAACGCACGCACACATAGGTGCAAGACAAACATAAAGGGTGTCGGGCACGGACACGGCACGGGTGGCTTCCAATTCCATTCAAAACATAATACATGCCTTGCGCTATTGATACACTTCACGTACAAGCACTCGCGACTGGCTCTTGTTTTGTGATCCCCGTGCATATGCGTCTCTGCGTTCGCCTGTTTTCTCTCTTTGTAAAGAGCCGAGTCCCTCGTTGGTCTAATACTCAAAAGCGCTACTGTTGAGCTTGAAATGTAGGGTCTGATTCCCAGGTCAAGCTATGCGTTATTCTGTCTTTCCATCAGCATTTTTTTTCAGTGCAGCCCAGACTCTCTAAGTCCTCTACCTCTGCTAACGTAACCTTTTTTTTTTTTTTTCGGATGTGAAATCATCAAATGATTTCACATCCCTCCCGCTCTGGGCGGAGCGGGAGGGAGTGTCAGACTTGTACTGACTAAAACCCACCCATGTTCCTTCTTCGCCCTTTGTGTTCCAGAGCCGCGGTATCTCTTTCGAACAACCCGCAGCCCTGGCAGGCATCGGCCCTCTCGGACCCCTTCCGGTTTGCTGACATCTCCTTGAGGCGCGCGTGGAACACGTACGCGCCGTCGACACGGCCTGTCGTCATAAGACGGACGGACGGTGAGCTAGTCCATTACTCACCGTCCACAGGCTCGCGCCTACGGTGGCCGGGGGCCACTGGTTGCCCCCCGAAGCCCGTGGCGTCTCCCGCGGCGGCTGGGACGTGAGGTTCTCTCCCTCTCACGTTCCGCCACCTCCTTCGCTAGCATGACTGCTTCGCAGAAGGAGGCGACGGCATCCCATTCCCTCTCGCTCCGGACCATGGATTGAACCAGGGCCGGATGCGAGAGGTCGCCGCCGCCAATCGCCGCTACGAGGACACGGCGGTGCTCAGCCCAAGCGGGGCAGAGCTCCACGGTGTGCTCCACCGTGTCCTCCGGCTGATCCTCGCAGTGGTAACACCCGGGCGTTTCCTGCCGCCTGATTCGGTGCAGGAACCTCCCGAAACAACCGTGTCCGGTGAGGACCTGCGTCAGGCGGAAGGTGAGGGCGCCGTGGCGCCTCTCTAGCCACTCCTCAAAGAGGGGACTTATCGCCACTATTATGGCGTGCCCTGCACGTGGTTGCGACAGTCGCTGTCTCCATGTCGCCATGAGATCACGCCGGAGGTCTGTCCGCTGAGCGGCAATTTGCCGCGGCAGCGGAGTTTCCCCCCGGTGTAGACCAACCCGCACTGGGCCCGCGTGGTGGATTACAGCCCACTCCCTCTCATAGAGAGGAGGCCTGTGTCCCAGCAGTGGGAACATAATAGGCTAATGATGATGTAGTACCTCCGCGCGCCATTCGTGCAGGCGCGCGAGGACCATCGCCTCCAGATCCCATGGCGGCAATCCGGCCAAGAGGCTCGCCGCCTCGCCGGAGATCGTACGGTACCCCCGGACCAGCCTTACGGCTACCACCTTCTGGGGCGCGTTCAGGTAATGGGCGGCTCGCCGCCTCAAAGAACGCGCCCACACCGGGGCCCCGTAAAGGGCCATGGTCCGCACGACCCCCGCATAGAGCCTCCGGCAGGAGGCGTTTGGACCCCCTAGGTTGGGCAAGAGCCGCTTGAATGCAGCCCTTCCCGTTCCAGTTTGGGGGCCAAACGTCGGAAGTGCTCCACGAAGTTCCACCGGCTTTCGAGGACAAGCCCTAGGTACTTCAGCGTTGACTCGACGCCGATGGGAACCCCTCCTACCGTCAGTATGGATCCCGACGGTGGTGCATTCCGAGGCCCATGAAAGCACATGACATCGGACTTGTGCAATGCCACCTCGAGACCCAGTTGCCGGATTCTCTCCACGACTATCGCAACCCCGCGTGTCATAAGTTCGGCCGCCGCCTCGTGCGACCTCCCTTGTGCAAGCACCAGCGTGTCGTCAGCGTAGCAAACTACGCTGACGCCGCTAGGGAGGTCGGCGCGCAGCACCCAGACGTAGCCGATGTTCCACAAGGGCGGCCCCAGAACCGATCCCTGTGGAACACCGCACGACACCTCTCTCCGATTCCATTCTCCGGTGCGACCGGGGTAGATGACGGCCCTATCCGTCAGGTAGTCCCCGACCACACGACGAAGGTAGGTCGATGATACCGAAGTGCCTCCCTTATGCAGCTCCAGGGTATGGTGTTGAAGGCGTTGGCGATGTCAAGAGACACCGCCAAGACGACCCCACCCCGAGACACTGCATCCCCCGTCGTGAGAGCCCTCACGCGCATGATGGCGTCCACCGTCGAGCGCCCCCTGCGGAAACCAAATTGGTGTTCCGCAAGGTCCGGCCCCATCCCCACAAGGTGCCCGGCGAGGCGGTTCGCAATGACTCTTTCAAAGAGCTTGCCCACCTCGTCGAGCAACACAATTGGCTGGTATGCGGACGGAGAGTCCGCAGGGCGCCCCGGCTTCCGGATGAGGACCAGCTTCCCCGTCTTCCAACGAAGCGGGAACTGGCCTCTCTCCATGCATGCGCTTAAGAGCCCCGCCATCGGGTCCCGGAGCGGTATTTTTGGCTTTAAGCCTGCCTACCGCCACTCTCAGGTCTACCCCGGTCACTTCCGGAATGTCGTCATCGTCGATGTGGTCCACTTCTGGCACCGCAAGCGGCGGAGCCATAGGCGGGGGAGGATGTTCCCCTCGCAGAGGGAATAGAACGCTCACCACGTCCTCCACGAGCTGAGGGCGGAGACTCTGCGTCAGCGGGGGGGCCCAGGTGCGGAGTTTGTCCCGCACCATCTTGTAAGGGCGCCCCCACGGATCTCTGTCGAGAACTCGAGAGTCTCCAGCATCTCCTCGCGGCCCAGGTCCCTGGCCCGCTGGACAGCCTCTTGGAGGGCTGCTAACCTTACCTCTGCCAAACTTTTCAGGCATAACAGGTCTGTTGTTATGTTTTATGTTAAGTAGCAGGCCTTCTGGCGCTATCTATTCTGTGTCGGCAGTCGATCCCATGATCCGTAGCGCAGTCAGCGAACCGACGCATTCAGTCCTGCGTCAGATATGTATTGACACATGTGACTTGTGATGCAGATGACGTTGTTTACCTTCGTATCTGTTGATTTTTGAGATTATGCTGGATTATCTCGATGTGAACACCACAGAGGATATTTTAATATAAGTGAGCCATATAATATCATGGGTACGTGCACAAGCATCCCGAAAAAATTGATTCATGAGTTATTAGCACGATGACTGTCAAAAAGATTTTGGTTTTTTGAAAAAAGCTTTTGCCTGCGTAACTTTTTTTGCCTTCATCCTTCGGGCAAGTTCGAGCAAAAAGTTGACAAAGTTTTATCTCAATCGAACGATAGGAATGGCTGCGTATAAAATACGAACAAACAAACGAACATTCATAGGTACTTACTGTATTCATTTTTGTGTATTACATAGCTTCTAGATACGACTTGCCCGCGTGAAGAACGCATTCTATGGCACACAGCAACAGATTAACGGATCTTTTAAAATCGGATGAGTATTGTCAGAAATAATATTATTACCTATAGCATAGTATAGATGTAAAGATTATTGGGGTGACGAATTGCATCAGCATGTTATTGTTGTACAAATCAGACAACAATTGAAAACATAATAGTAGGTAAAAGTTATTGTGCCACTGAACAATTTCAATAATAGAATCCAGAACTATTTTAGGATGTTTTTATTTATATTATTCTTTAAAGAAATATTTCCTTGATGCTAATGTTCTTTTCATAACTACCTTCACAAAGACTGCATTCAATTTATCTTCTATTCATAAAGAAAGAATGTAAAATAAAAATAGAAGGAAACGTGAGATAATGAAGTCTTTAAATCCACAGAGTAAATAGTAAACAGAGCGAACGTAAACATAGGATAGACAGTTATGCAGTAGACCAATACTGAATTGTATTTATATTATGAGCCATTTTCTTTAGGTGGTCGGGATTGTGAGATACATTTTGCTACAGATTCATTGCAGTTTTATCTTTATAAGAAGTGTGCACCTCTGCGTAATCCTTCAGGATTTATACGCGTGATGTTATGTTCTGTAAATTATAATGTGAAATTGAAGTATCTGGGTTCTGAATCTTGCTAAATTCGATTTTGATACTTTGACGAATTAAAATAAATATGTAGTGTAACGCAAAATTCCGAGATCCGTATATTATAATTGACCTACGTAAGAAACAAAAAACACTCGGTCAAGGCTATGAATTCTTCTAGTCTGTGACGCGGTCTTTATGAGTTATTGTGTAACCACTTCCTTATGTGTGAGCTAGCGGTGCGTGGTCCTGCGCGGATAGAGAAAATATGATGTTATTGATTTCAGATATTAGGAAAATAGATATTTTTTGGTCGCTTTTAAATTCTATCATTTTTTAAACCAAGTCTCCTTGATTTTTTCTCAAATAATAAGGTTAAAAAATCTAGTCTTTTTTCTTTTGATTTAAGATACGAGTAGGTATACCACGGGTTTCAGAATCTTTAGTCTGATAAAAGTGGCCAGGCATGTCCAGGAAATTGCCAACATTTACGACTATTCAAATAACACTAAGATAACCGACACCCTTCAACCGTAGCTACATCTAAGTAGCGACAAATCTTTCGCAACAAATGCGACGGCGATTCAGTTTTTTTAAGTACACCTACAATGCGAATTAACGGACGTCATTTCGACCGAGTCTGCTAATGAAATCGTTTCGAAATGGATACCTCCTAAAGAGCGTTGCAGGCGTAATCAAACTGAACTTTGTTCTTTGCGTCGCATGTCTCGCTAGCCTAACATCCCTATCTTCTAGGGCTGAGACCTCATTAGTGCGTTGCGTTGCGTCGTCGCAGCGGATCAACGCATACCTGTGTTGCGACTACGCACGACGTCGTAACGCAAGAGAGCGACGCACGCCATCGCAGCGCTCCAGCATCTCAATGTGGATTTCAGTCTTCATTTGACAATAGATCTGAACAAACTTGTTCTGTTGTTGCCTTTCTTTACGCCACCGGCACCGGCGAAACAAACGTAGAAACAATAAAAGATTTTGGATATCTCCCTTGATTGTATTAAGAACTGTCCGTCGCCCCGCTTCGTCTCTCGCACATCGATCCGTTGAAACGTCGCGTGCGACGACGCAACGCATGATATAGCATGTCACTGAAAAATATATGTAAAACGACGCAGTGACAACGCAACGCAATGCTCTAATGAGGCATGAGCCTTACCCTGATTGAAGTCGACACACGGCAACTAAATTCGATCAAGCAGGCCTGCAACTGCCGCATGCCGTGCTAGTTTGATTACTGCAGCTATCAAGCTAACGCGCCGCTCGCGTCTGTTTGATATACACATCTTATTTCCTGCGAACTTGGTATACGTGGGATAAGTTGAATCAGTTTGGTGGAGGGAATGAAGCGGGATTGAGACGGGATTCGGTTTTGTCAGGATTCTGTATATTGGTAACGTTTCTGACTGAAAGTCGGCATTCTGATTGGTCTTGGTGACAGAGATATTTATTGTGTATTAAAACATTAGTTCCAAAAACGGGTCAAGACAAAAAAGAAAATCACTCCTGTAATACAAACAGGTCTCAACTAGCACAGCCTCCGTCTCCCTTATTTACAAACGCTTCGATTCGATTTCAATTCGGAAAATCATATGTCTATCTCGCTCGCTTTCGTTATGCCATAAAAGATAGACATACGACTTGTCGAATCGAAGTTTGTGAATACAGGGACAGGAGTCAGGGTTTCAAATGGAAATGAATAACATTTTTCTTTGTGTAAGTAAAATATTTAATTTTAATTTAATTCAATGTTAATATTTTTGTAGTACTTAAATAAAAGGATCTAAAATTTCGCCTACAATAAATCGGGCGTACCTAAAACTAAAATCCACCAATGTTGTGCTGTTGAATTACCGATCCCATCCAGTTATAGCATACAATTCCGTTGATAAAGGAAGTGCATTTAATGCACTTATGAATCCTTTGATTTATTTACCCAAACGCAACTCAAGCCAAAGCATTCAGCCACGCAACAAATATTGTCGACTGCCTTATCTGTGTAATTGCAAGAACGATTGATTGAATTGTGTATGTATTGGTAACACAATTTAAAATTATCGTCAAGGGTAAAACAATAAGCTGATTTATTGAATACCTATCATAAAGGGTGTAAAACACCTCTTAACGAAGCCGAAAGGCACTGGTTCTCCCTGTCATTGCGATCATTTTTTTGTTCTACACCATACCTGGGAACCATCTAGTTACGGAGATATTAGAGGTCAAAGTTCCAACTTTTTGACAAGTATTTTTTTTTAATAAAAGTTTTTAATGTAAGATTTTTACTTTAAACACCTCCACGACCCCCGTACTATTCAATCCGTCCATCAGCACAATGTTTTGAGTGCGTTACATTGAGTTCTACCACAAAACATGATTTTACACCCCCCAAAAAAAAGTCGTTTCCCAGCAATAATTTTTGCGTAAAGTTACTTAGTTTCATGTACAGAATGCTTGGTTGACGGCTTCGTGATGAGGTGATTTACACCGTGTATATTTGAATAATATGACCATTACTTTTTTAATGAGTTCTTTGTATCCCACAGTATAGCAACTAAAACATATATAAACCAACCGTAATCCCCCACAAATTACGTCTACTTTGCAACAAAATAAAGTCAAGCTACTTACGTTTTTCTGAATCCAATTCTACGTTTCATAATGTAAGATTTAATTTCGAATCACGACTCTTTATAATTCGCCGCGTTTGCTACTTACAGGATTCTGCTGGATACAACTTTTAATTAGTTGGAATCTCCCCAGATTGAAAAGCTAATGAGCTTGGGTACTTTTATTATTTTGTTTATTTATTTACTTACATACTAATTACATTTGTAATATTTTTACAAAAAAACATTTAAAAATATAAAACATAGTAGCCCACCGGAATTGGGAACAGGGTTCGGGTTACCGGTGGTCAGGGCTCTTGAGAGAGGGACCTCATAACAATACGCGCCGTGTCCAGAAGTACTGCTTTCTGAATCTTGATTTAGAAAGCTCATTTCTAAATTTTGATTCTCGCACCTTATTCAGGCGGCCAAAGAAACGATTGTTTCATGTCAGCAGTATTGATGCCTAATGCTTCCGACATGTCCAAATACTTGTAGGTTTCTGTTGAGGAGGGGAATCTTAGGTGTATGGAATCCGAGAGTTGAGTTCCCATGGATTCCATAATCTCCTCTCGCTTAACATGCATGACCGCACATTTGTCCACACCAAATTCCATTCTGATGACGCTACTGAAAGTTTCTGTATTATAAGGGTTGCTTTACAGAACATTGTTACTTAATATTTTATTCTTAGCTTGTGTGGTGTTTAAAGGACTGGATAGAATAAGAAATGAGTACTAATGGAAAAGTCTGAAAGTGTCACCGATAACTGATAAGTTGGGTGAAATCGGAATAAGGGAAATGTCGTTAGGGAAAAAGTGCGCATATAATATAGAAGATTTGCAGAAAAAGAAACGCAGCTTGTAAAAATTGTATTAACCACTCCATGAACTTTTCTTATACAAGGTGTTGTTTTGCATTCTCATCAAATACAAGGAGGTTACTATGCTAATGATTCTCGTTCCGAATCAATAATAAAATGAGCATGTTTATTTTTTTCTGTTTTACGGAAATGGGTAAGTGTGAACCACCCGTGTTTTAAACGCGGGCCGGCTGATTCTCGCTCTATAACCACGCTTCCACAAATACAAACAATCTCAAACGTTTATTCGATAATATCTTATTTCCTAAACCATGTTAAGGGGGTTATTCTGAAATACTGACAAACATAAACAACCAAAAAAATCAGGGTTTATTAATAATTAACTAGGTACCGTAATTTAAATTGATTATTTATGTCTTGTGTGACAACCTCCTGAATTTTGACGAGGATGCAAAACAACACCTTGTATTGGATACGAGGGAATAAAAACCGTATATCGCCATGGTGGAAGCTCCACTATCCATTGGCAGCACCACGAAAGCATATAAGTTAATGTCATAGTAGTTTCCAAGATACTTAAGGCAGAAACTTCAGAATGACTTGCCTTTTACGGGAAAGATCATATCCAAAAGTAGAGCCTGCCATTACGGGGCACATATTCCTAAAGATTTATTTGATATTTCCCCTCTAAGCTGCAAATAAACAAAAAAGTTTACCCTTTTACCGTGTCACGGAGGTTCTTGAGCAAAGAGATCGTCTTTATACCGTCATGTAGTTGGAACTGGTCTGTCTACATCATCATCATCATCTTATAATGTTCCCACTGCTGGGACACAGGCCTCCTCTCCTATGAGAGGGAGTGGGCTGTAATCCACCACGCGGGCCCAGTGCGGTTTGATATGTGTCACATGTCTTCGAATTTTTAGTTTTAGGATATACCGGTTTCCTCACGATGTTTTCCTTCTCCGTTTTTGAGAGCAGCGGTGATGACCTAAATAACGCTAAGAAATGCGCCTGCCTGGGTTCGAAACAGTAAGTGCGGGGCTGCCACCACTGGGCCACTGCTGCTCTCCCACATAGTAAGCAAAGATAGATTTAAACTTCAAAAGTGTCCTCCATCAGGATTTTTTCAGTATTAACCCGGATATGTCTAGATTAATGCCCGGATAATGGTCCAGTCCCTATGAAATGGGACTTAAACATAACTGGCGTAGGTCTTCTATAAGTACATTTCGGCCTACCCCTTTCGGTAATACAGGCGAGATATAAACAAAGGAAGAGTAATACCCCGATCTCCTTCGGGTAAACGCACTATCAAATCAAATCAAATCAAAATCATTTATTTCAAGTAGGCCAGTTACAGGCACTTTTGGTTAGTCGAACAACAATAAAAATGAAGCTACAGTCCCAGTCAAGACACATAATAACTGTGAAAGTACTGTAGTTGCCCATTCCAGAGAAGAATGGGCAAAAAACTCCATGGACACTCTTATAAATCAGAATCTTGTTACAAAAACCTTGGTCATCATTCATGTTGAGATGGTTACATTGTGTGAGAACGATGTAGCAAGACGTGCAAGTTAAAAGTGTCCATAGTAAAAACAAAAAAACACAATTAAAAATAAAATAATTCGTTCGAAATAAGCCGTGGCAACTAAGACATGACCAGGCACGACCACGGTTTTATTAACCTACTATTGTGCTCAGTTGATGGAAATAGGCTCGCCGCCTATTACATGGGACTTCATATATTATCTTCATATATTTCATGGGATGACTGCTGAAAAGTAGGTGTACTAAATTAGGTACACCTCTGCCTAATCCCTCGAGGATAACAGTCGCGATGTTATGTTGAACTAAAATGCATAAGTAGATCTAGTACTTCTTAGAGACTTATTTGCTCTTTACTTAAAACTTTTACCCTTGCATGAAGAGACAGTTTGTATTTAATCTGTGGTTTAAACTCTCATTTTATTTAAACAGCTCCAGAATCCTTTGCCGCCAAATTAATGCAAACGAGTTAGTGGTTCTTTTAAATTGTTTGTATGCATATGCTAATTTGAATGTTTGCGTGGGATGGCTTTGCAGCTGTGGTGACATTTTTTGCTCTCTGAATTGTGAAAAAGTATTTTATATTATATTATTTTTATTATTTGGTCTTTTAAACAAACGCTGCAGTGAGGTGTAGGTAAATGATGATACTTGAACCCGAACTTCTGTAACTACACAATTTTGTCTACACTTGTTGTATAGAATTAGCAGTACACAACTGACTACCCCCTTTTTAGTTTGGCTTATTGGACGATTCGCACGAATTTAACTCGCACAAAACGTGCGAATCGACTCCTTTAAAACATATTATTTTTTCTGTAGTCGATTCGCACGAATTTCATTTATTGGCGTGCGAATCGACACCCTCACAAATATGTAGTAGGCTATTCGCACACATATTGTTTTTTATGAAATGCAGTTAAGATAAAGTACACTTGAGCACAGAAGTAGTAAGGTCAAATATGTTTTACTCGTAATAGATAGAAAATAAAAACACAATCTATAATCAACAATATCTGTATTAAAATTAAAACTAAGTACTAAACATCTTCTAAGCTCGTGGTTTGAGGATTAAAAATGAGCAAATATCGATCACAGAATAATAAATGTCACTAACAAACTACTACTCCACTAACCACGTAATAAAAAATAAAAGTACTAAAAATTTACTTTTTTTTTTTTACTTTACCCAAACATTTACTTTTTTAATAAGGTAGGTATATATATAATTAACAACTTTTTCTTATATTTATTATTGACGAACATTTGGTACAACAAAAACATGTCTTAATGTTTTTTAGAAGTGTACCTAAAATACACAGTTCTCATCATTATAACAATAAAACTTTTAATCATAAAACTAGAACTAGGGCTATAATCACAATTTGAATCACAGATTTTTCTTTAAAATAACGTATAAAAGTGACTAAACTTTTATATACAACTAACAAATCAACAATAATAAATCAAGTCACAACAATAATAAAATGCTTACTTCTAATTTATATATAACAGGTTAAAAAATAAACTTACGAGAATTATAAAAATAGATATTTGGCTTTAATCACAATCAAAATCACAGTCGTTACCTTTTAGGAATAAAATAATCATCAGTTATATATGTATTATGTATACAATATTACCGCCAACTAATTTCGTAATTTTTCAATACAAAGTTGTATATTAATTTCGCCACGATTCAATTGGCTTACGATGTCTTCGATTCTTTTTTGAAGTTTTATTCTCTCAGGACTTTTAACTGAAATATACTGATTTTTATTATAAAGAGTTAAATAATAATTGGAATCTTTACGTAAAGTATCCAAAAACATTGCAATGTTTGGTTTAGGTTTTACCAATCTGTTAAAACGCGAGTTCCATGATTCGATGGCATTATTTGTTTTATGACACACATCAAAAAATGACCATGTGTTTGAGAAATAAGCATTTTCATCTAACCAAGTACGAACAAAATAATCATTAAATTGAGTAATTTTCTTTTCAGGCTCATTTTCTGATTCAATATATAACCAGCCATCTGATCTATATTCTCGAGGTACATATGCTAGAGCCATGCAACGTTTAACATGCATTTTATCAATTAATGATTTATCCATACCTAACTTCTTTGCATTTCTCCATAAAGACTTTTGGAAATGAAATAAACAACCTTGAATACGTGCGTCAGGAAATATTTTTTCAATAGCAGCCATCGCACTTTTTTCAAAATCTGTGGTGAATATACGTGGAGAAAATTGAGGAATTCGACTTTTTATAAGGTAAAAAAAAATTTCGTATGTTTTTTCTTGTTTGTCCGGTAGTAAAGCGTATATGGCTGGTAAAATATTTGTATGTTCATGGGTACTTCCCAAATCTATATGTAACGTGTATACTTGCAAAAATGGTGGTACGCAGCTTTTGAACGTCCCATCGCAGAAAACGCTTTCTGCTGTTTCAATATATTTTATAACATTTTGGTTTGCAAAAAGTGTAATTCTTGTTTTCTTATATCCATAATCAGCAAACTTCAAATCTTCGTAGCATGGAGGAATAATAAGATCTGTAACTTTTTTGAATCTCAATTTTTTTACCTGTAGTGATGTGTTTCTGTGTCGATAGAGTCTTTTCTTAATATTTTTAAAATCAGGAACTTTTTGTATGAGATCATATCCAGCATTATGCAAGTTCGAAACCATTTCACCATAAATTTTTGGTATAGTTGTGAGCTCTTTCTCCGATCGTTTAATGCATTTGTCTAACTGATACTTCATTTCATTTTCTATGACGCTTGGTTGGCATGAATGAGGTTCTTCTTTTGTTAACAGGAGATCATTATTTGTATGTAAGAGTGCTTTACAACGTTGTCTATTGACGCACCTCCAGACTGTAACACCATTTTTGTTCTTGCGCTGCTTATTATATCTATATCCATGCCTTAATAGAAGTTCTTGACCTCTTTCTGATTTTATAAAACCAATGTCAGCCCTTTCATCTCTACTCGTCGATGGTTCTGCCGCCATACTTAGGTATTTTCAAGAAGCTTTCTATTTTGTCTGAAAATTAAAATAAGTATCCAATGAGATACTAATTAAATCAAGGAGGTTTTACCAGAATTACTTTTATCGCATTAAACATTATTAATATAATTAACTTCTTTGCTGAGCAGATAGTAAATAAAAGTTGTGCATAGTATCCATCATCATTTATGCAATACTAAAAGCAAACTTATGTTGACTCATTTTTGTAATCGATGATTTGGTGACGCTTCCACTAGGTGGCGTCACTTGCTCTTCAACGACCACAGTTTATAATTATTTATTATTAATATGTAGTATTATATACAAACCGGAGTATAAAAAGCTTTTTTATATTAATATTTGAACTATAGTAGATCGTTATAAAATATATTTTTATAGGCAATAAATAATAAATTAAAAATTAAGAAAGATTTCTCATAATTCTCAGTCACTCAGAATAAAGGGGTTAATAATGTTATCACAGTTAATACTAATAATTCTATTACTTACATGCTTAACGCCTGCACATTACTTTGATGTCCTTCCAGCACACAACACTGTGTCACATCACAATAATTATCTTAAATTACCGTCCGGCACGTGTACTTTCTACAGTTACAATACAAAAGTAAACCAAATGTAGACCCATGACCAACCCGAGTGAGCGTGATAGCATATATATAGCTTTCTCTTTCATTTTTCCTGTAATAGGCGGAATTTTGCGGTCATGTTTATATTGTTTTGTATTAGTAAAAATGTAGATATGCCACGTTTTAAGTAATTATTATTATCACTTATTCCATACAGATCTTTCTTACTTTCAAGTAAATATCTGCTTTTTAAACTTCGATTATTTTTTATTTTTATTTCAGTGATGGCTGAATACGACTGTACTTGAATTTTTTTAAACCTTAAAATGAAATGTGTGCGAATAGCCTACTACATATTTGTGAGGGTGTCGATTCGCACGCCAATAAATGAAATTCGTGCGAATCGACTACAGAAAAAATAATATGTTTTAAAGGAGTCGATTCGCACGTTTTGTGCGAGTTAAATTCGTGCGAATCGTCCAATAAGCCTTTAGTTTCTGTCCGTACAGTCCATCCAAAGGTTGTCTGGAATAAGACCGCCACTGTAACCATACAATAAATATAATTGCAACATAGCAATATTGTAAAACAGTGTGTTTTAATTTTAGTGTACACTATAGTATATTCTTTTCTATTCTATTCGTATAAATAGAAAATGATTTAATTAATGTCCAAGTAAGCAGGTTAATATAAATTGAAATGATAGCTTAAAACCTTACCTCCAATCATATTAAATCTATTTGCGAGTGAGCCCCAAACTATGCAGCAGACTGAATAGATATTAAAGTTTATCTTAATTAGATTATCTCGATCTATCCATTTATTCGATCGACTGACAAAAATAACAGTACATTTGTTATCATACATTTCGAACGAGACCCTCATACAAATCAGAATGAATTTATACATCTCAACCACATATTATTGTATTTATACAGTATATTATATGTTAGACCTTTTGTATTCCAGACACAAACATAATATTAAGAATAAATTTTGTTTACATGTAAGTTATACGTCGAATATTTTGTGTGTAAACATTAGATATGTATACATGCGTTTATTTTTGTTTTCTTATTCGGAAGTTTTAGGATTGCTGAGAAATTTGAATTACTTTTTCATTGAGCATAAATAATATAGTAACAAAGAAGGCATGAGTTTTCTTTTAGAGTGAAATTAGAAGCTATTTGGGTGTCTAAAACATCTTCTTCTAGTCGTTACGCTCTTGAGCTGAGAGCGGTCGTGGTCGTCATGAAGTATCGCTACTATTTGTGGCAGATGTAATGCGTCTCACAATGTTCCGCCACCTCTCCCGATTAGATGTCATCCGGGTAAATTCGTGCACGGGACCGCCCACAGCAGACTTGATCTGGTAGGTCCAACGCATGGGAGACCTTCCACGCGGTCTAGTGCCCTCCACTTTTCCTTGGACGACTAACCGCTCTATGGACTGATTGTCTCGCCTTGAAGCGTGTCCGAAGAAAGTGAGTATTCGGGACTGTACTATTGTGGAGAGACGCGATAACATACCTACATATAAATTAGTAGAAATTTGGGTGCAGTCTAAAACATAGGTACACTCAAAAACTCACATTTTTTTCCCAAGGAGGTAGGCAGAAACCACAATACGCCACTATTTACAATCCTTACATATTCCTTGCGACTCGTCCACGTTCATACATCTTGGTGTCTTACTATAGGGTAATTATTTTCGTGTCGCAATCGCGTATTTGTTGTGGTAAGGTTGGTGAAAACGGACATCAGTGTCGTTGGTATAAGCAGTGATAGCCAAGTGGCGTGACCGTCGGCTTGCCCAGTCGTAGGTCTCAAGTGTGAACACAAGACCTTGACAAGACCTTTAATTTTTCGGATTCATGAACGTATTGTATAATTATCACTTTCTTCGGTGAAGGAAAAAATCCTGAGAGATATTTCTCGACGGCATGTAAAGCCAAGTCAGAGGTCTATTGGCGGCATAACAAATCTGATACCTGACGAGTGACGAGACGTGAAGAGTTTGACGGCACGGTTGGCGCAGTGGCTAAGCCATTGACTGCTGCGCTGCGTGTCGGGTTCGATCACCGCACGGAACTATTATTTGTATGAACTGCAGGTCCGGGTCTGGCTGTTTGTGTCATCATCATCATCATCATCATTTCAGCTGAAAGACGTCCACTGCTGGACATAGGCCTCCCCCTACATAAGGGGGGTTTTGCCATAATCGCCACGCCTGGCAGGCGGGTTGGCGATCGCAGTACGGTTGTTACAAAAGCACAGGGAACGCTGCTGCCCATTCTCTGGAAAGTCTGGATTGATGAGATGAAGGATTCTGGCTGTTTGTGTATGTGAGTTTAAATGTTTGTAAACGCACCCACGATACAGGAGAAATTCCTAGAGTGAGGCACAGATTTTTGGAACGAAGTTCCTTATCGCGCGTTGTGAAAGGGGGCTAGACGGAAAAAATTCTTACGAAAAGTTGTCACGACACTTTTTGCTATAGTAAGCTATTGTAAGCTTTATTTCTTTAAAATAAAGTTGAAATTTCCTTAAATTACGTACAATTGGGGTGTGTATGTGAGTAAGGATAGATACGATTATTATTTTGAGTGACCGAACTACAAAGTACAAATTCGGTTGTGCAGTTAAGTAAGACGTATTGCTTCGAATTAAGGATTAATCTTCCTTAAATTAAATATTTTATTTTTTTCGCACACTAACTCAAATCTAAAATGTATTGATATTATGTACGTGAAAGGAACTTCGTTCCATCCGGGTGTCCCTTGACACCTCTCAAGTTTTTATTTAAAAAAAGTGCCTTTGGTCTAGCTAGTGGTGACGAAGCTCGATTACCCGTTGTAATTTGTCTTTGTCTATACCCATATAGCACGTGCCAACACTAAAGAATAATACAAAAAAACCTACTACTTAATAGAAAAAAAATATCAACAAAATTCCACTGAATCATCTTGTCTTCAATAGAAAAGATTTCATACCAAAGCGTTACATCATAAAATCGAGAATTTATTGAAAGCATTTCTTCATTTGTTTTCTATTGTTTATTGAGTATTGTTACGACTTGTTTAATATCGTTTTATAGCACTTGGTAAATAAAGCTAGTGATGTCATTTTATAACGGTAACGATAGGGGATGTGAAGCTTGAAGTATACTGAAGTAGAAATGGGTAGGTTGTAAAGATAAAGATTTATATGGGGGTCTAAATTGAAATTCTAGCGACCTTAT
Source organism: Cerastis leucographa (assembly GCA_963082945.1). NCBI lineage: Eukaryota > Metazoa > Arthropoda > Insecta > Lepidoptera > Noctuidae > Cerastis > Cerastis leucographa. The sequence continues at coordinate 3,618,181 of OY720361.1, forward strand.
TTATTATTTACTAGCTGTCCCGCGCAACTTCGTCTGCGTCGCATTTTCCCCGTTTTCGCAACATTTTTCATTGCTGATCCGCTCCTATTGGTCGTAGCGTGATGATATGCCAATGTCCTTCCTCAGGTTGAAATCTATCTTCTTGCCAAATTTCATTAAGATCCGATCAGCCGTTTAGTCGTGAAAAGGTAACAAACAAACTTACTTTCGCATTTATAATATTAGTTAAGATTTATTTACACACAAAACACTTAACAGGACAATACATTAAGATACAAGAGTGCAAAGGTACTGCTTATTTCAAAAGAAATATCTTCCAGCAGACCTGCGAGTGAAAAGTTGGATTGCAACCAATCCTGTTAAGTGTTGGTCATCTCTAGGATCTCGACAAAAATTACGTTACAATAGTAAAGAGGATCTTAGCGAAAAAGAATACTACGGGCTAGAGTTTCTCATCATCAAGAACACTCACTCCTTGGTATAGGCCTTTTGGTGAAGATCGGGCAAAGTTTATACAACCTGTTTTTTTTTAATATCCCATAACTCTAGGGTTATATTCTGTAGGTAAAAATAATACTAAAACTCCTAGAATGTGAAGGTGGTCCAAAAATGCATAGTTTCGGCGATATCATCAATCATAATTAAATTAGGTCAAAAATTATCACCAGTAGGACGAACCTTTACTTTTGCGAGGTTGGCAAACTTTGCAGTAGTGTAGTAAAATAGTAGTAGTTTCATTGATAAATACGAGTAATTCTTTTTATTCAAACAATTATTAATATTTAAAGCTAAGAAAATGCGAAAAAAACTAAAAAAAATAACAAAAGTATGATTGAAACATAGCCCGCTGATTCTTTGATATGGTCTCAATCATATCCTAGAGTTATGGGATATAAAAAAAAACAGGTTGTATACTTCGGACTAATTCTGCTGGCACCTCGACTGCCTCGTTGGTAGTGGTCGCAAGCGAATTACTGAGCATGAGTTTCTGGGTTCGATTCCTAGGTTAGTCAAAGTGTTATTGGGATTTCCCATCAGAATTTTTACGGTACCTGAATTTGTACCTGGTTGATAGCAATAGGCTCGGCCCCTATTACATGGAACTTAACCATAACTAGTGAAATGAGGGTGTACTATTAGGTATACTGCCTAGCCCTTTCGGGATTACATGCGTGATGCTATGTGGTGTAATTCTGCCGCCAAGCTTTGTTGCTTTGTCACGCTCATTACAAGTACAATATGAGACTACAATGTGTTGACTTTAAAGTCTACAATACATCGTGTATTTTATCAGAAAGTAGTAACATCAAGGATAGTCGGTAACTAGGGCCTGAGTGCCCACCTTGTGTTTCGTGATATCGCCAAACGGTTGGTCGACTCTTCCCGTGACCAGAGGTTTGGCCTTTTTTTGCCCAAAGAATCAGCATTGCAACCCAACGTGGCAATGCGGCCAGCGTTTTGGGTACTTTTCCTGTTGACAGCGATGTGGACGAATTTTTGACGCCCTGTAATTTTGATATGTACTTGCACATATTTTATTATAATTGTAGATGTATTTGTAGTTTGTAAATAATGTATACAATATGTTGTTTTGCATCCTCGTCAAATTTCAGGAGGTGGCCACAAAAGACATAAATAATGAATTAAAATTACGGTACCAAGTTAATTATTAATAAACGCAGATTTTTTTGGTTTTTTAAGTTTGACAATACATATTTCAGAATAACCCCCTTAACGTGGTTTAGCTAGTTGAAATTTCTACAGATTATATATTCCTACTGCCGCTATACCAACAAATACTAAAAATAGAATAAAATAAATATTTAAGGGGGCTCCCATACAAAAAAACAGAACCCTTTGTGCGACCGACCCGCGCTTGGCCGGTTTTTTTAACTTTAAACGTAAAGAATTAATAGGGATCCTGAAAACAAAGTAACTGATAAGCAAATTCAGTTTTAAATTGAAGTTCCTTTTGCAAGATCGTCGAGACAGTAACTGAATTAGTATAGATTGCAGATAGTTAGTTGTTAACTTTCAGAAATCGTTTCATCGTCGCCGCTTGCTGTTAAATGAAGAAGTCAGTTTTCGTCGTTTGAGTTTCCTCGAGGGAACTTTAACTGCAAAATTCACTAAGCATTTAAGTTTTGGATCACAACGTCGACATGATGACGCTTTACTAACTTTTGAATGTATTGCGTTAATTTCATACTAGAAAAAAAACATACTGCCTCATTGTTATTTTTTTGTTTTATTTATATCGACACAAGGTATGAAAAATTATAAACTAAGCCCCACAAAACCGTAGTAATGATTTGACTGTGGGGTCGTTGAGTCTCTATACACTGTTCTAGCTCGTTCTTCGATTCCCAGGTGGGACAAGGTTTTATTGGGTTTTTCCAATTGGAATTTTCGGTAGCAGCCACTAAGTCTGAATTTGTGCCTGGTTTACAGCAATAGGTCTCCATGGAACTTAAATATAGCTAGCGAAATTTGATTCCTACATCTCTGCCTAACCCTTCGGGTATTACAGGCGTAATGTTACGTTAAAAAAAAACATAGTCCTGGTTTTGTCTCCCAATAAAATGAACAACAGTTCCTGTCTGTATTAACATAAGCCATGTTAGAAAGATGGCGCCGAAAAGTTCTGGAATTGCGACCGCGAACCGGAAGACGTTGCGTTGGAAGGCCTCCCACTAATTGAACCGATGACCTGGTGAAGGTGTGACGGCAATGTGGCGACACTTGGGGGAGGCTTGTGTCCAGCAGTGGACGTCTTTCGGCTGAAATGATGATGATGTTAGAAACACAACATGTATTGCACCGACCGTAATCTGCTATACCTAATCACTTTACAATCAGCTCAACCTATCGTAGTAGGCTGTTGGAAATAGGCCTTTCCATATCCCGAGCGCCACAACATCCTGTCCTCCCTTCCGCGTCCAGAATGTCCCAGCCAACTGTGTTTGAAGAATTCGCCAGAGTAACTCGCGAAACTCAAATTTCCTTACGTATTTTGCAAGTCAGTTTCGCCGATGCAGTTTTCTACGTCCGCCTCTTTTCCTACAAAAATATAATCCTTATAGGTGATATTAATATAGATCTCAAACCCAATAGTACAGATGACCGCTGTTTCAACTACCTCATACTAAATGCCTCCCACGGTCTTCTTCCTACTCACCGGTTTAACACTCGGCTAGACAGCTGTCTAGATCATGCACTCGTTAAAAGTACCCTTCCTGTTACTACCCTTGTACTAGACTCACACATCACGGACCACAAACCGGTGTTACTTACTATTGCTAACACAAACCCAGATAATAAACCACTCCACACAGCTACTCGCATAGACTACGATGCAGTTAAGTTAGATTTAGAAAACTCTGATTTTAGCCCACTATACAAAATTATTGACCCCAATATATCCATGAATATGTTCATTAATATTATCTCTTCAGTAATCGACAAACACACTAAACAAATTAAAATCCCTAGAAGGAAAAGAATAATAAAGCCATGGATAACCTCCGGCCTATTAAAATGTATAAGAAACCGTGACCGGTTGCACAACAGATCAAGAAAAGATCCCAATAATCTTATCCTGAAAACTACCTATACGCGGTACCGGAATTTTTGTAATGACCTTCTGCGTAAATTAAAAATAGCCCATGAAAAACGCGAACTGGAAAAATCTCGTAACAATCCCAAAGCACTATGGAAAACGATAAAACAAATCACCAATACGTCCAAAAAGAAAACTAGCCCGGTTGAACTGCTGGATATCTGTGATAACGCTAAATCATCCGTAAACGAGGTGTGTAGATTTTTCAGTAATATAGGCACTAACTTGGCCGAAAAAATTCTGTCCCAATGTCCCCAACCTACAACCCCACCCAAGATATCATGTTTTGAATATTTCATCTAGCCCCGCCAACTCCCTTGTGATACTTGAGGTTGATGAATCAGAACTGGAGTCTCTAATTCTGCAACTGCGTAATGATTGCGCAATAGGCTGGGATGGCATATCCCCCCTAGTGCTAAAGAGTTGCCGCAAGACCCTGACGCCACCTTTGACGTATATCCTAAACTGTTGCCTTCATAAAGGCATCTTTCCTGCTGCGCTAAAAAAAGCTATCATCCATCCGATTCATAAGGGCGGGAACAGAAACTGTGTCAACAATTACAGACCTATATCGATCCTACCGGCACTCTCTAAGATACTAGAAAGGATCCTGAATAATAGTTTAAAAAAATTCCTCAACAAACATCAGCTCATAGCTGATAATCAGTACGGTTTTCGCACAGGAATCTCAACCGAAGATGCAGTCCTGGAGCTGACGCAATTGGTTGCTACGAATCTTGACAGTAGAGTTAAAAGTCAAGGGATTTTCCTAGACCTTTCCAAAGCATTTGACACAGTGTCTGTTCCCAAACTTATCTCCAAATTGGAACTTCTAGGGGTACGAGGAAACACCCTGAAATTTTTTAAAGACTACCTTCACAACCGTACCCAGCGAGTAAAAATTGGAGAGCACATAAGTGATGAAGTATCAACCACTTACGGTGTGCCCCAGGGAAGCATTTTAGGCCCCACCCTCTTCCTAATATACGTCTAATGAGCTGTGCAGAATGGCCATCCCCAACTCCAAGATCTTTGCGTATGCAGACGACACCGCAGTAATAGTTTATAGGCCAACTTGGGATAGCGTTAAGCGCTACGCAGAAGCGGCAATAACAAGTATCATGAAATGGCTCAACCTAAACTTACTTACCCTTAACTGCGAAAAAACATCGTACATACCTTTCGCTATCCGGCGTAATAGCTTACCCGACAAATCTTTCTCTATAACAGCGCACACTTGTTCCAAACACTCACCACATTGCTTATGTCCGACACTAACAAGAGCTGATGTTGTGAAATATCTGGGTGTCCAAATAGACGGAGGATTACGATGGGACAAACAGGTTGATGCCATTACCACTAGATCTACTAAACTTTTGCATATTTTCAAATCCCTTAGAGACTCTGCTGCGCCTGAAACCCTGAAAATGGTGTACTATGCTTTATGTCAATCCGTCATTGGATATTGCATCACAGTATGGGGTGGTGCAAATAAAACTAGTGTTCTAAGGATGGAAAGAGCGCAGAGAGCCGTCCTGAAGGTCATGTCTCGCAAACCCTATCGCTATCCCACTAAGCAACTTTACGCAGATTCCAAAGTACTTTCTGTGCGCCAGCTGTTCATACTGCAGTCTACGCTAGCGTTCCCCCAACAGACCCTAAAAAAAGGAAGAAACTACCCTTAAGTACCCCTCACAAAACAGCCTTCGCTCAACACCAATATTTCACTTTAAGTACATACATCTACAAACAAATTCACAAAATTCTAAACATTGTCGATCTAAATAAAAATAAAATTAAATCAAAAATAACGGAATGGCTACTGGAACAGGACTATCTTCAAACTGAATCCTTGCTTAATTATGTTGTCTAACTACCTACATATCTCTAATCACACACAACACACACACACACACATACACACGCTAACACATACACATCATGTATAAAACATATCATACTTAAATTTGCTTTATTATCCTTAATCGCTCAGGTAGATCGACACAGTCTACTAGTATACTTATAGCATCACATTTTAAGCTGAATCACTGACTCACAAGATACAGGTCTATACCTAGTTTGAGAGGCAGGGTTTTTCCACATTATGTACAGATTTCAGTTCATAGATTGTATTGCATTGTGTTCCTACCGAGGCTCATTTAAATTGTCTAAATATATAAAACTTGTTAAATCTGTTTTCTTGTGAAATAAAGTTATATTATTATATATTATTATTATTTATTATAGTTACCGTACAAAACGACTTTTTCAGGAATTTGTCATTCAATAGGATTTCATTGAATTACTGTTTCATGAATTCAATGTGTTTAAATGATCTTAAAGGGTTGTATTGATGACTTGAATGATTATAACTTACTAATTTGGAATCATTCGAATATGACATGAATAATTCAATAGATTGCATAATAAATTGGCTACATAAAAATAAACTAAAAATAAACTTAGACAAAACACAGATCATCCTATTTCAACAAAGAACAAGACAGCCTAAATTAAATATATTGTATGCAAACCAAAGAATAGCTGAAACCAATACTGCTAGATTTCTTGGACTCCAATTGGACAGTAAACTTGACTGGAAGTGTCATGTTGAAAATGTTTGTAAGAAACTAAACCAGTACTCATATGCGCTGTATAATTTATCAAAAATTGTAAATGACTCCATAGTTCTGACAGCGTACAAAGCCTATGTTACATCAACATTACGTTTCGGACTAATATACTGGGGTAACAGCACTGATAAATTAATTGCATTTAGGGCGCAAAAGAAATGTGTACGTGCTATGTTCAGATTGAAAAAGACTGATAGTTGTGCTCCGTTATTTAAAAAATATAATCTTCTTCCCTTGCCATGTTTGTACATATATGAGACAGCAGTATTTGTGAAATGTAACCATCGCTTATTTCAAACATTTAGATCCAAACGCAACAACGATATATGTGCTGCTCCACATAACACTGCACTCTACTCAAAAAGTTTTTTCGGTATCAAGATCTACGGTACCAAGATCTATAACAAGCTGCCTACAGAAATAAAAGTACTAGACGACATAGGTAATTTCAAAAAGGCTCTTTTTAAACTACTGGTAGATAAAACAAATTATAAAATAGACGAGTTCTTATCTGAAAATTTTAATATTAATTGAAAATGTCAGAATGTTGTTGTTATATTTATCTTATTTACAATTTTGACATACTTACTTGACTGATTTGGATTTTAATATGATGATTTTGACATGATAGACAAATATTGAATTTAATGTAATAACTTATTTTATTTAATCTGTTGTTGTATAATTTAATGTAATTAATAATATTATAACGTATTGTTTGTACGCCCTGTGGGTAGAATGTAGTGATACCTGTAAAGATTTGGCCTAAGCTTGTTAACACCTGTAATTATCGACACCTACATTGACAAATAAATGGATTTCATTTGATTTGAACTCTGTCAAGCCATATTTGTTGCGGTCACGAACAGTACTTACACCGTGGTTCGTATCGCTCGTGATGCGTAATGACTAAAGACTCTCATAGGGATCAGGGTCAACATACAACCTGAAATTGACCTGCAAATTGCAAAAACCCTTAGAAAATTTGAATTTTGCGTATGATCCTGGCGCTTCACCCTTAAGGGATTCGGTTCATCCAGCTGGTTGACCCTAACCACGCTCGTTCTCCACGACCATACTCGTTAGCTTCATTCGTCATCGGTAATCCCTCGTGTCCCTAATAGCATGCTAAACATACACGGCATACGCACAATAGCTACTCAGCGCCAATATGCAATGCATTTGAAGTCATTACGCCGGCCATTTGGCGTTAAATGCAGTTGGCACCGCCTTAACCACCATTTGATGAACGTGATCACAGAATTTATGTCTTTGGTAGCTGTTGAGACGTGCTGGCTGGAGATTTGGTCGTTGGAAAAGTGTTATTAAAAATGGAATGAAGACGCATTTATGAAGGGAGTGGTCTAACCACTCAGCCACGAGTTACACGCGCCGACGCGACGTGCGGTGGCATACGACGTGTCTCGCTTGATGCATGTTGCATCGTCTGAGGTCCTACACTAGGCGTTATAAGTATGTACTTACTCCTAGTCGATCCTGCGATCACATGCTCGGAGGATCTTTTAGTTCGTTTAGTTTTAGTTTTGAGGGTAGTCAACTGTTTTTCTTGTTGTTTTAGGAAATTTACCTGTATGACTTTATAGGTATTTTTTTAGTCGCTGATCCAATCAACTGTGGAAACAATGTCTCCGCTCAACGCAAAGCTGTTACGTAAGTTGAGTTGCGCTACTGTACAAGCTTGAGCTACGCTACTGAAACGACCCTTTGCATACTTCTATCTGATCCTTCAGAATACATTGGTGAAAAACCGGGCAAGTGCGAGTCGGACTCGCGCACCGAGGTTTCCGTACAAACCAAAATTACTGAACAGAATAAATGAAGGTATGTGATGTAACAAAAATTTAAGGTTTTCTGAATTTTTCCTTTATATGTGCTGTACAACATTGCTTCATGTCAAATTTCAATTTCTAGGTCGACTGGAAGTAAGTACCCTTTAGGTTTTGATCCCTTGCGAGTAGTTGCAAGTTTGAAAATATGCGGCCTAATTTGCTGTTTCTTTTAATTGCGTTGACATAGAAGTTTGATTTTGTTACAGTTTAAAGGTATTATAGACCTGAGTATTTGATATGAATTTCAATTTAATACCTTTATGCGTTCATGAGGAAAGAGGTAGTAAATTTAAAAATATTAAAAATATTTTTATTATATTATGTAACTAAAATTTACGGCTTTCGCAATTTTTCCTTTATCTGTACTATAAGACGTTGCTTCATGCCAAATTTCAAGATTCTAGGTCGACTGGAAGTACCCTTTAGGTTTTGATTCTCTTGCGAGTAGTTGCGAGTTTGAAAATATGCGGCTTAAATTGCTGTTTCTTTTGATTGCGTTAACATACAAGTTTGATTTTGTTACAGTTTAAAGGTATTATAGACTTGAGTATTTGATATAAATTTCAGTGTAATACCTTTACGCGTCCATGAGGAAAGGTGTAGAAAGTTTTAAATTATTAACTTTATTAACAAAAAAAATAAGGTTTTCGCAATTTTCCCTTTATCTGTTCTATAAGACGTTACTTCGTACCAAATTTTAAGATTCTGAGTTCACGGGAAGTAGGTACCCTGTAGGTTTTGATTCCTTTGCGAGTGTCGAAAATTTGCGGAAATTTGTGGCATAAACGGCTGTATCTTTTGATTGCGTTGGCTTAGAAGTTTTTTTTACAGCTCTAAGGGGCAGTAGACTTGAGTATTTGATATAAATTCCAGCTTGATACCTTGACGTGTTCCTGAGAAAAAAAGTCTTGACAGACAGACAGACGGACAACAAGTGATCCTATAAGGGTTCCGTTTTTTCCTATTGAGGTACGGAACCCTAAAAAATTACGAAACAAAAAAAAACTAAAACACGTTCTTTCTAGGACCGCATCGCTAACCTTAATTAGTTAAAAAGTTTACTCAGTTACGAAGCGAGCTCGTGTTTTAAGGATCGTTAATTCTTTTCAAGTATAAATGGAAAGTTCTAGAACCCGATTAATTTTCAAGCAAACTTCGAAACAGATCCGAACGCGTTCGAAAAGTTCTGCCGTTCTTTTTTAATTTGAACAAAAGATCGAGACCGTTAAAGTTGAGCGGGATTCGTGGAACAAATATTTTCTTTAAAAAAAAAAATAACTTGCTTTGAAAAAGTGCAAAGTCAGAGAAGCGTACATTGTTTGACGGTTTTAGCAGTTTTTCTTATCTTTCTGGGATCCCCAAGTATAATAAGAAAAATAGTCTTTTATCCTAAAATCCTTATTCATACAGCTGAACAGCACTCAGACGACATACGGTCTTACTATAAAATCATTTCATCATCATCTTTTAAAGATATGATAAGGAATTCTTTACTCATTATTAATGAGTCTTTAACAATAACATCATAATAGCTATCTAAACATGCAAATACTAGAGGCGCTAACGACAATTGACCATCAGCCAAATACTCCAAGGAAAATCAACAAAAATATATATACTCGACACACGTAGCTTTAGTTTACAGAAATCTGTGACCCGACTACAAGAAGTAATTATTAGTTCTATGAATCTTAGGAACCGACAATAGATATGGATCACAAATCGCGTAAGAGCGGATAGTATACATTTTTTTTTTTACACTTTGCCTCACACACTAGGAATTTCTCCTGTATCGTGGGTGCGTTTACAAACATTTAAACTCACATACACAAACAGCCAGTTCCGGAACAACTATCTGTAGGCCTTACAAATATTCGTTCCGTGTGGGGTTCGAACCCGCGACACGCAGTCATGCGTGTGCCAGTGTCCCGGTTTTACTTAGATAATAACGGGCCTAAACAGCGATTACAACTTGCCCCCACTGGTCCAGCACTCCCCTGACGTCACTGGCCACGGCTGGAGATGAGTGCTCGCGCGTCGATCGCCAGGTCCGGATGCAGGTGCAGCAGTAGATGGGCTGACTCACTGCTGTCCACCGCGGGGAAGCGAGAGTAATGAGGATGATCCTTGAATTCAATCGCTTAGCCACTGCGCCAACCGTGCCGTCGAAATACATGATTTAATTGTGTTCTGTTTTCTGATCCTATCTGCTTGGCGTATTATCATCATCTTCCTTCTGTCCTTATCAAATGTTACTTAGGGTCGAAACACGTTTTTTTCTTCCATTCTCGAATATCAACCGTCACGCTATCATTTACTCCTTTTTTATCGTCCCTTACCCAAAGGGTCAAACGGGACCCTATTACTGAGACTTCGCTGTCCGTCCGGCTGTCACCAGGCTGTATCTCATGAACCGTGATAGTTAGCCAGTTGAAATTTCTAAAGATTATGTATTTCTGTGGCCGCTATAACAAAAATATACTATTAACAGAATAAAATAAATATTTAAGGGAGCTCACATACAAAAAAAAAAATTCAATTCTTTTGCTCATTTTTTATAAATAATGGTACGGAACCCTTTTTGCGCGAGTCCGACTCGCACTTGGCTGGTTTTTTTTTTTCATTTCATTCCTCAAACAATCCATGCATCGTTTCCTCGGTCTTCCTCTCCTTCTCGATCTATCAAGCTGTATAATCGTCACTCTTTTAGTCACATGCGATTCGTCCACATCACATGCCACTGCATTTTGTCGTGAAGCCATGACAGTCGATTCCCTTTCAACTTTCTGTCGCATTACTATTGCCAAATAGATTTATCTGTCATGTCTGATAAAGGTTTGTTAAGATTTCACAAAAAAAAGTAGCAAAATGAAAGTCAGCAAATTTCGAAGATCAAATATTAGACACGACGATCTAAAAGCCTTTTAAACCTACCAAAGGATTTAGATAGGAACAACAGTGGAGCCAAAAATACCCTAGAAAGACTTTGTGCTCTGTTGAAGCTGTTTTCTGAACTTGCAAATAATTATATTCCCGCCTGCAAACCACGCCATCTTGTGACCTTGTTAACTACAAACAATACAAGCTTATTACCCCACAAAAACACGGCTAACACGTGCAGCATCCGAATCACGCTCGTAAGTTGTATGCCATTAATTGCATTGTTGCATAACGTTCTAGGAGCTTCGTGAACTTGTCAGCGCTTGCCGACGTATTGCTAAGTCTTGTTAACAATTGTCGATGCATCTTAGTTGAGATTTAGGCAAGATTTGATGGAGTTTGTTTGAATTCGTGACTAAATAATAACAGCCGCACAGGTCGATCTTAAAGGTTAAGCCGTGCTTGCCGAAGTTTGTCTGTGGATGGGTGACCATAATTACATGTTTCCTGCGTACCTCGGAATGCACGTTAAGCCGTTAGTCCGGGCTGTCATTTGTAGATCTTTGACAGTCGTTACGAGTAGCCAGAAGCCCAAATTCTGACATCCAGTCTTACCAAGGGGTATCGTATTACCCATTCACTGGGTTGTGGAGATCAGATAAGCAGTCGCTTCATGTAAAATACTGGTACTCAGCTGCATCCGGTTAGACTGGAAGCCGACCTCAGGATAGAAGGCTAGGCAGAAGATGATGATGGAGTTTGTTTTTTGTTCAGCTGGCGAAAATGTATCGTTGGTACAGTGGTTGCAAGCGCTACTGTTGAGCGTTAGGTCCTGGGTTTGATAACCCGGGTCGGGTAAATTATTGTTTGGTGTTTCCACAACCCGGAGTAACGCTTTTCACGTTTGATGGAAAATGCCCAGGCAAGCTACATAGCCATAACCGGCAAATTCGTGTTGCTTTGACGCCTATTTTCCCCCGAAGTGTTAGACACAGGTATACCTATAGTATCCATAGGAGAACACCTTATTGACGTTTGCCGTCAACCGGATACTCGACTTCGGTATGTCACCCAAAAATTCCAAGAAACACTGCTCGGTTTGGTAATCATGCTTGCTCATGCAATACCACCCCATGATGGCTTGGATTCTTTTAGATGCTCGGCAATAATACTTGCGACCGCTGGATAAGAAAGCTAGAACAATATATCTCCTTAATCATCAATTATACTGAGCATCGATAAGTACTGACTCAAACATGTTTATCTAATGTAAATCAGCTATAAACTTGACTGCACTCAGTAAATATGTCCTCTGTATATTCGCGTCTTGTGTCCGATGAACATATGACGATCGTGTATGTACATAATTATGCTGTTGCCAAGTCATATGCACCATATTATATGCACCATATTATATGCTAATACCCGTACGTTTCAGAATCGGCGCTAAATAATGGGCGTTTAAACCGTTTTCTGGTATTCAGTATCGAATTATGCTGAAAATAAAATCATGCTCCAAATATGATAAGGGCCTTAAATTGCTATTGAAGCAGGAGAGTGATTAGAAATAAAAAGATCTTCCATTATCCGCTGTGCTAATAGTGAATACAGGGTGTAGTCTTAGTGTCAGTCTTGGCCATACGGCTTGTTTGGCCTCTGACTTGTGTCGGTATTACCCACTTTAAAAAATCAACCTGTTTATGTAAATATTTTACTGATAAAAATTAATCAAGAAAAGGTACTCAGATCTATGTTTATAGTAATTAAAGTAAGCTTGTAATGAAGTTAACATTTCAGCTTTCATTTGATTTAGATATTGCTTTCAGTTGCTTTAGTTAACATCTACATACGGAAATATAAATAAATTATCTTTTAGTTACCGCAATCGGTAATATTTTCTTTCTGAACCAAGTTGTGTTTCTATCAAAGACTTCGAGTGAAGATAATACTTGTTCCTACAAAGTATGAGGAAAAATGCAAAGGACATGAAAAAACATTTTACTGAACAAAATATTTACTTATCATTATTTATGTTTGCTTCTCGTGGTTTGTTTGTATATGATATATTTATAATTTGTATATTTATATTGGACTATATTTATGTATGTACTTAGTACAGGCTAAGTAAATAGGCGTTGGGGTTGAGATCCTTCAGAATAAATCACGCTTTATTATTTTATAGTCTTATATTTATGATATCTTGTTTAACTGAAAAACATTACAGTACTTGAGGTACCTATTTATTACGACAAAATACTTGTCATCAGAAGATAGGTGAGTCAAAATATGAAAAATATTATTTATTCAGGGACGTATTAATAACAGACTCCATAATTTCGTCAGAGGTGATATGGCTTTAAGAAATATGTTATCTTGTGGCCATACGCATGTTGAATTTAATAGAAAAGTCCATTATCTAACGATCATTAAAAGATTGCTAGTAATTTTTTTTTTTTGAATGGCATCTCGCAGTTCAACCTATGAGGTTGTCGTCTGCTTAACCGGACTATCCTGTGGGTGCCTTAAGAGTAAGGCCTCCAGCCAGGGCATAAAAACTTACAAACTAAGCGACTACACGCTAAGGGCACCCCTTGTGGGGTACGAACCTCGGCTTAGGACGTCGCTGGTGGAGGACTGCATGGGGACAGGCTGGATCTGAATGGTATCATTAATTGCTAGTAAACGAGGTAAGTTTTTTTTAGTTGCGATGGGTTTGCTCTTGACTCTAGTCTAACAAGAAGCCTGTTCACTCTAACTTTAAAGAGATTAGAGGTATAGGCGTTCGAAACGTTGACTCCGATAGTAAATTAAACTGCGTATGCCTCATGACGACCCCAGTCTGCATAAAATTAATTCCAAATTTGTCCAGTTGTTTAGTCGCAGGACATATATTTTCCATTTTATCTACCCTCACATCGATATAAACAACGAAACATACACAATGTCATGTTGCCAACGTATTTAGTGGTTTGCTACTTCAAAAACCGTTCCCAAATACGTTCCTTAAATTTTATTTCCAGATGAGAATTTGTGCAAACTATACCTAAGGTTAGTAAATCAATGCCGATGCCTGCCAGGGCTGCGGGTTGTTCGAAAGAGATACCGCGGCCCTGGAACACAAAGGGCGAAGAAGGAACATGGGTGGGTTTTAGTCAGTACAAGTCTGACACTCGCTCCCGCTCCGCCCAGAGCGGGAGAAGTCATTTGATAATTTCCCATCCGCAAAAAAAAAAGGTTAGTAAATCAATAAATGGTCTTCTATTTCGTTAACAGTTTTATGCTATTTAGTTAGTTTGAAAAAAAAAGTTTTTCATTTCTATATAGGATCTTTATTAATATTATAAAGCTGAAGAGTTTGTTTGTTTGCTTGAACGTGCTAATCTCAGTGTACTGGTCCGATTTTAAAAATTCTTTCAGTGTTAGATGGCCCATTTATCGAGGAAGGCTATAGGCTTTATATCATTACGCTACGACCAATAGGAGCGGAGCAGTAATGAAAAATGTTGAGTAACGGGAAAAATGTGACGCAGACGAAGTTGCATGGCTTAGCTAGTTAATGATAGGTTTAAAATATTCCTATGAACCAGTAGTAACTGTGTTTTCATTTATTGTCGTATTGTCGGCGCCAACCTCGGAGGAGCTCGTGGCTAAATAATAACAGCCGCACGGGTCGATCTTTTAGGGTTAGCCGTGCTTGCTGAGGTTCGTCCGTGGATGGGTGACCAAAATTACATACCGAGTTTTTTAAAGCACGTTAAGCCGTTGGTCCCGGCTGTCACATGTACATCTTTGACAGACGTTACGAGTAGTCAGACGCCAGAAGTCTGACATCCAGTCTTATCAAGGGATATCGTACTACCCATTTACTGGGTTGTGGAGATCAGATAGGCAGTAGCTTCATGTAAAATACTGGTACTCAGCTGCATCCGGTTAGACTGGAAGCCGACCCCAAGATAGTTTGGGAAAAGACTAGGCAGATGATGATGTCGGCGCCATCCTGTATATGACCATTTAAATACATTCACTATTATTTTTTTTGTATTATGACAAATATGCTTGACCGTGACCATCCCTCTGTATTCCAGTAATAGAGTAAAAATGACCCATAAAGGTAGTTATTTAACCACATTTACATAAAAGATGTGATAAGCATGTAGGTATTATTAATTAACAATCGCATACATACATTTGCATATGTATGAGTGTTGTAATCGGCTTTACGGGAACAATTCATGTTGTGTGCTTTCACTGGTTATAATCTGCGCAAAAAGCTTTCGTTGTGAGCCATGTCGATGGTAGAATAATGAATCTACAAGGTGTTGTTTTGCATCCTCGTCAAAATTCAAGAGGATGTCACAAAAGACGTAAATTATCAAATAAAATGACGGTACCTAGTTTATTTTTAATAAAAGTATTTTTTTTTTGGGTGTTTACGTTTGTCAGTATTTTAGAAAAACACCCTTCACGTGGTTTAGGGAATAAGCAGTTTTAGAATAAACGTTTCAGATTGTTTGTATGTATGAAAGCAAAGAAAAAGAAGAAAAAAGAACATATATACTGAGCTTGTGTTCTGAGAAGTATTATTGATGCAAAAAAAAAAAAAAAATATTGACAAGGAGCCTAACCAAACGGAGGAGAATCTTAACACCGACTTCTATTTCGACGTCAACGCCATCTAGTTAGGCAATGTACAACAATTACAATTTGTCTTACATTTTGAATTAAGAACTTAGTTAGTGGATTTCTAACAAGCACGGTTCTTAACACTTACATACAAAGAAAGGATTGCATACTCCTTTCGCCTCGTCCACGTCACACATCTAGTCAAACACGCGTGCCTATTGGATAAGTAGCTACCTACTACTGGAAATAGTGTTGACCTCTATAACATAACATTACGCCTGTAAACCCAGAACGGTTAGACAGAGGTGTTCCTAATAGCATAGCACACCCATATTTCGACAATTATGTCTAAGTCCCATGTAAAAGGGGGCGAAGCCTCAAAGTCAAAAATCAAAATCGAAATATTTTATTTCACATAGGCCTACATGGGCACTTATAAAACGTCAACAAAAGGTGCACGGTTCGGGTTGGTCGTTTCCTATGGAGAAGAACCGGCAAGAAACTCCATGGGTACTCTTTTAAAATCATTTGGTTTTACAATATTTGAAGTTAGAGCGTTAGTACTTAAGTATGGGAGGACAGCGTAGACCCAACAATAAGTCGTTGCTTACTACAGAAGGTAGTAAAAGAAAGAAAAAAAAAAACTCAAAGCCTACATTGTCCACACATTCACAAAAAATAGGTAAATAAAAAGAATCTATGCAACAGTAAAAATAAAACAATAAAAGAACACTAACTTAAACAATAGACACAGATGTTATCATCAGTGCTGTAACTATTCTGGACAATGAACGAATGGAAAACTATTGTAAAAGAATGGAAAAAATAATATTGGGAATAGTTAGAGACATCCACACATTTGTGTCGTTTATGAGCTACGTAAATTCGTTACTGGCGAGCGCCTTTCACTTTATCCGTACTCCGCGGCCGAGCATCACGCGACATGCAACACACAGACGAAAAAGTTTGAGACGATGTAATAAAAGTTTCACTTTAAAATAAAGACTCTCTGATAAAGAGTGAAGCATTTTCCTTGAATCACAAAAGTCTACCTTATAAATGAACTTCTCAACTCATTGAGATTCTCTGACAATGCTCCCTTTGCAATACCCTTTCGCCGTAATGCAGTCTCCATCATTTTATGACAAGACTCGGTACAGTGGGTAGTGCAATGTCGTGTTGCAATGCGAGTGTCGGCACGAGTGTCGGCGCGAGTGTCGGACACTGCTGAGAGGTAGAGGCAAACTTGTGAGAGACGTCACGTAATGTCTGTGTTATGGGTGGAGTATGTTTTGAGCGGAGAGCGGAAAATTTATTGTTTTTTTAATGAATATCGTCTTTCTGCCTCGTTGATTAAGTGGTTGCAAGCGCAATAGGGGTGAAGATTGAGTAAAGAAAACGACATTATATTTTGTCTGACAGACGGATAATACAAAAATATTACATTTTTTATTTTATTTACTCATATTTATATATATTCATTTACTCGTATTTTTTGTTTTATCAAAATATCAAAAAATAATTAGTTAAAACTCATTAAAGTTGGAGAGTGAATGGGAAGCCGTTGCCTCCTTCTGCGACGCAGTCATTCTAGCGAAGGAGGTGACGGAACGTGGGAGGGAGAGAGCCCCACTTCCCAGCCGCCGCAGTAGCCTCCCCGGGCGTCTGGGATCAACCAGTGGCCCCCGGCCTCCGTAGGCGCAGGTCTGTGGACGGTGAGTAATGGGCTAGGTCACCGTCCGTCCGTCTTATGATGACAGGCCGTGTCGATGGCGCGTTTGTGTTCCATGCGCGCCTCATAGAGATGTCAGCAAATCGGAAGGGGTCCGAGAGGGCCGACGCCTGCCAGGGCTGCGAGACTGTTCGAAAGAGATACCGCGGCCCTGGAACACAAAGGGCTAAGAAGGAACATGGATGGGTTTAAGTCAGTACAAGTCTGACACTCCCTTCCGCCCCGCCCAGAGCGGGAGGAGTCATTTGATGATCTCCCATCATTAAAAAAAAATTGCTTTCAAGTCAACCTCAGTATCTTCATCTCTTTCCTGCCTTGCATCTTGCACCATCACGTTAATACCTCGATCTCGCTCTCTCTCCTACGTTGCACCATACCTCAGCATCTCTATATCATTGTGCCGTCACTTGACAAAGGGCGCCACCACCATTAGTTTCTCTCTGTTAATGCAGCAACCATTGTTGTCTATGTCTCATTCTGTTTTCGGATACATGATATTAAATACATACATACAATACATTCATGAACTCGCACCTTTTCTTCATGGGGGTAGGCAGAAACTGGGGTAGCTAGACAGAACGCCAACCGCAACAATCTTTATGTAAAGTATTGTTTTGCAATCTCGTCAAATTCAAGGAGGTACCTATGCTAATGATTCTCGACCCGAATCAATAAAAAAATGGGTAGCAATTTTTTTTTCTTATTTACGGAATCCGGTAAGTGTGAATCACCCGTGTTTTAAACGCGGCCCATCTGATTCTCGCCCTATAACCGCGCTTTCACACATACAAACAACCTCAAACGTTTATTCGATAATTTATTATTCCCTAAACCACGTAACGGAGGTTATTCTGTTATACTGACAAACTTAAACAACTAAAAAAATCAGCGTTTATTAATAATTAACCGGGTACCGTAATTTAAATTGATTATTTAGGTCTTTTGCGACAACCTCCTGAATTTTGACGAGGATGCAAAATAACACCTTGTATATTTTTTTTTTTTTTTTTTGCGTATGGGAAATCATCAAATGACTTCTCCCGCTCTGGGCGGAGCGGGAGGGAGTGTCAGACTTGACTGACTAAAACCCACCCATGTTCCTTCTTAGCCCTTTGTGTTCCAGGGCCGCGGTATCTCTTTTGAACAACCCGCAGCCCTGGACACCTTGTATATCTGTGTTCTCGTTTATCTTGCACTTGACTGGGTTTTCCCTAGATCATGTTTTATCATCTTTTGTCGTATATATGTTGCTGTCGTTATTATTATCCATCACTTTGTATTTATAGATTGTTCGGTAAAAGCTCTGACTTGTTTATGTAAAAATAACTCTAGCCGTGTTCTGCAATTTCTTTTACTTTTATCAAAGTCTATCATTGAAATCTATTGGTTAATGTTAGAGCTATAGAAATTTTCTAATACTTACAATTTATGCAGTTTTATTCGACCTAACTTTTACGTTATTATTTCCTAACAGAGTTTTTTCAAATGCTTTGTTCTGCAGGATCCAATTTTGTTCCCATTCAGTGTAAAAATTTGATTCAGTGTACAAAAGAAATATACCGTTTTCCAAACACATTTTTCGTTATTTCACAAACAATTTTTGATTCAACAAAATAAATTCGTAGCACTGACGACTACATTGAATAACGTAGCTCGTAGGACTCAAACAAATCGTAGCTACGTGCTACGCCGCTACGCTCGTAGCGCTACGAAGAAATAAGAACCGTTCGACTTTGTTTGAAATATTCATTGGTTATCAGTTACAGTATTGAATACTTGTTTTTTCATGAAGATGGATAGTTTTTCATAGGAATATTGTATGTTATGGGTATAGAAAATGAAAAAACTTCTCGGGAAATTCAATAGTGCCTTAGATATGATATTAAAGGATTATGAATAATTCCTCTTGCTGCAATGAACATGGCCACCAACAGGGTCCAAACTGTATAATATGGAATTAACATCGATAAATACAAAAAGAAAACCTATTAATTTCAAATATACACTCTACGATGTCCACATTGACCATCTCTTAAGCGTGTCACACACAGGGAGCGGGCGTGGGACGGGCGCGGGTGTCAGGCATCTGTATTTCATGTACTTGTATGGACGACATTACACAGAGAGCGTGTGCGGGACGGTCACGCGCTCGATCCGCGCCCGTATCACGCACGACCCGCGCCCGCTTTCTGTGTGTGATGCGCTTTACTTCGAATGTCCTACTTTGTTACCAGTCGTGACTGTACCAACTCTCGTATCTTTGGCACCAAATAATCATAAGTTTTATAGCAGCATATTACTCTCTCACCTATTTGAAGCCTTGGCATAATGAAGCGGACTTAAAACATATGCCAACATGGCGACATTCTAGATTTTTCTGTCGTTTTAAACCAATTTTATGAAACAAAGTGAAAAGCATACTAAAAACACCCGTTTCACCTGTAACAGCCAGCTGCATGAACAAAGAGAGAACATACTTTTTGCCCGTTTATTTTTATTCGTAATATGTAAAGAGCTTTGTTATTCCATTTTTAAAATTGTACTGTCTTTTTCACGAGTATTTTGTTTTTTTTTTTTATTATACGCGGCACTACTGGAAGTAGATAAGGTTGGTTGTATACTAGCGTATTTTCGGCGTGTTTAAGCTCGTAGAAGCAATGTTTCTTCGTCGGAATCCATGTTGCTACTGACTGAACCCACGGATTCGAGAGAGCGAACACGGAATAAGAGCGTGTTCACGCATTTAGTTTTTTGAAGCGCATAAATTGGCGCGCGTGTATGCGCGTAAGTCAATACGAGCAAAAAAAAAACGCTAGTCCGAAATCGCTCTGAGCTTGTTTTAAAAATCCTGACGTAACTTGTTGTGAATCTCCTGAACAGGTACGCTGATTCCTTATCCAGATAAGGCGTTTTGCGCGTCCGAGTACGTGCGTGTGTACATGCGTGTATCCAATGTTATTTCCAAATCACAGAGCACGTCGACGCCTCAGCGGTAGCTGTTAGAGGAGGAATGCATTGTCAACACTTTTCATTCAAACCAAGCTTCACCATTTAGTCGCACAAGAATACCAGTTAATGACGTATTGAACTGACAACTTTGAAAGCGATCCGTGTCAGGAGGTCTACTCTCTTTCTCCGAAACGTAACTTCGGCAACGAACGAAATTATAAAGGGTGTAAAACACCTCTTAACGAAGCCGAAACGCACTGGTTCTCCCTGTCATTGCGATCATTTTTTTACAAGCTTTTTATTTTGTTCTACACCATACCTGGGAACCTTCTAGTTACGGAGATATTAGGGGTCAAAGTTCCAACTTTTTGACAAGTATTTTTTTAAATACAAGTTTTTAATGTAAAATTTTTACTTACCCCCGTACTATTCAATCCGTCCATCAGCACAATGTTTTGAGTGCGTTACATTGAGTTCTACCACAAAACATGATTTTACACCCCCCAAAAAAGTCGTTTCCCAGCAATAATTTTTGCGTAAAGTTACTTAGTTTCATGTACAGAATGCTTGGTTGACGGTTTCGTGATGAGGTGATTTACGCGGTGTATAGAGTAGGGTCACAAACGTAACTACGTTTAATTTTCGTTCGTTGTCGAAGTTACGTTTCGGAGAAAGAGAGTAGACCTCCTGAAGATTGCGCTTGAGACACTTTCAGTAACACATAACAATGCAAAACCTCACGCCAGTAATCCCCGAAGGGTTCGGCAGAGGTGTACCTATAAGAACACCCGCTTTTCGCCAGTTATGTTTTAATTCCCATGTAATAGGAGGCGGTCCTATCGCCATCAACCAGGCATAAATCCAGACTCAGTGGCTTCTACTGAGAAGTTTTCGCTGAAAAACCCAATAGAATCCATGACCCCTGGGAACCGAACCCATGACCTCATGCTCAGCAGTTGGGCTTGCAACGACGAGGCAGTCAGTGTTTCGGTGACAAGCATTTTATCATTACTGGTGAATAAGGTCGCAGTAGAGCTGCGGTGGCCCAGTGGTGGCAGCCCCAATTTACAAGGCAGGTCGCTGCCAAACATCTGAATTGAATTAACATCACTTGCGACTTTTGAATATGTTTTAGTTAAAGTTTACTTATAAGTACTACTTATACCATTGTATGAGAAAAATACTACTGTGCCTAAATGTAAACTTTATGTAATACTTTTTTAATATTTTATCTTATTATTATCTTACAAGCAATAAGTCGTAGGTTCGAACCCAGGCAGGCGCATTACTTTGTGTAATTTATTTCATCACCGTTGCTCCCAAAACTGTGAAGTAAAACATCGTAAGGAAACCGGCATGTATTATAACTAAAAAAAAACGAAGACATGTGACAGCTACCAACTGGGCCCGCGTGATGGATTAAAGCCCACTCCCTCTCATTGAGAGGAGGCCTGTGTCCCAATAGTGGGAACAATATAGGCTGATGATGATGATGATGATGAAGGTCACTGTACTGAACAGTCACTTAATGTAACTAATTATCATAGCACAACATCGGCTTTAAATCTAAACTAAAGAAAAAAAACCTAAAAGCCTTGTTACTTCTGTAAATATTTTTATTTGCGTAGAATTTATTTTACATTATTTTTGTATTCGTTAGGGCTCAAGTTGGATTTTAAGGCTTCTTAAGATTGATCGACAAACAAACAGACCTTGATTAGAGACTTTATTTTCTTTGATATTAAAATGTTAGATATTTTAGCTTTAATATTTATGTCGATTTCGGGGTTGATGGACAACGGGAGCTTGTCCAATAAGATTCTATTTAGGGATCCACTTGTCGCATGATCAGCCGCTATATTGTACAAAACTTTGTGCGCTCGGTTGTGCAACCAAACTTTTCCGTGCTCACAGCTTCTGCGGCCAAAATTCGTAGTCGTGGCCACGTAGTACGCTAAGCGTACATCACGTAGTTCTCAGTTATCATCTGAAAATAAATAAAGAAAGAAATTAAGTTAAAATATTTTATTTCACACAAAATGACATGATCACTTACCAAACGTTAGAAGAAAAAAAGAAAAAGTATCTATTGGCTTAAGACACAAAAAATGGTTAAAATAAACAAAAAACGAATTTCATAAAAAGTTAACTAGTGTCCGACCGAAACTGGTTTTTACGACCGAAACCGAAACCGAAACCAGATTTCGGCAACGGTCTCAGTTTCGGCCGAAACCGAAACTTCCCTACAAGGATCATTCTTCGAGGAAAAAATTAAGAAAAGGTTATTATAATCAGTCAACCGTTATTTTTTTATCTCACACCCTAATTTTTTATCACATGGTTATGCAGTCTTCGGCAAAGGTACTTAATATTTAAGTTATAAACAAAAAACAAAACAAAATAAATCTCTTTTATCTGGACTCAACGCACCGAACATGACCGATCGCAGCGCGAGAACTCCTAAATGCAGTTTCGGTTTCGGTCGTAGTTTCGGCAGGTTTTCCGCCGAAACCGAAACTTAACCGAAACTCGTTTTTTTTTTCGAAACTCGACCGAAACCGAACATTCGGTCGGACACTAAAGTAAACAAGAAAAATATAAAAATAAGACAACTTAAACTGATCCAGCACGCGTAGCATGTTCGTCGTAGAAACGGGCTATGTCGACGGAATAATCGACAAACTGACAAATTATCATTGTCTGTCATTATGTCGATTCTTGGACAAAACTCGTTTCTACAGTGGTCATGCTACGCGTGCTGTACGAGGCCAAAAGGGCCATCTCACCAGGGTTCTGTAACATTGAAAAAATGACGACAGGTGCACGGCTCGAATTGATCGATTCTTATTGAAAAGATTTGGTACGAAAGTCCATGCTTGGTCTGAATTTCCTTCCTGGATAATCTCACGTATCGGATCAAAGTGCGTTTGTTGAACAAAAACAACGCAAAAAAAGTTCACATGGCAAATAAAAAAGCCCACCGTGCTCTACAGATTTTTTCCACAGCACCCAATGAAATAGGAAACAGCGGAATCAAAATAAACACAGGGCGAAGCGCGACTGTTGCTCGGCGAATCGTGAATATGGGAGAAATAAACGTGGAATAAACGTAGCATTGCGTCACAATGCTGGTTCAATGGATGGATATAACACATGTAGGCTAGCTTTTGGTCAAAAGTTTTGATTAATTGGTGGTGCTTTTAAATTGTTCTTTTAGCTAAATTTTAGGTGTGGTTGATTCTGGAAAACAAGTTTCTAATTTGATTGTAACGTCACGCCTGTAATCCGCCATGGGTTAGGCTGAAATGTACCAGTACATCCACATTTCGCTGCTTATGTTTAATTCTCATGTAATAGGGGCGAGCCTATTGGAAAATACAGAAGTGCGTAGAGAATAGATAATGGAATTCAAACTAGAATGCAGCGACCTGGACAGCTCTGGCGTTTGCCTCATTTATGTCTTCTAAGGATGCAAGTAGTTGTGCAAGACGAGCAGGGGACCAAATTCTGTAGAAGAACTCCACACTCAAACTGTTTTAGGCTGTGTCGACTACAACCCACCTGGCCCGCAGGGTTAAAAAATCACGCCTGTAATCCGGTAATCGAAATGTGGCTGCACAGTTCGCCAGTTATGATCAAGTCCCATGTAATAGGGTGCAAGCTTATTGCCATCATCATCATCAGCCTATAATGTTCCCACTGCTGGGACACAGGCCTCCTCTCTATGAGAGGGAGTCGGCTGTAATCCACCACGCGGGCCCAGTGCTAGGACATGCCGGTTTCCTCACGATGTTTTTCTTTACTGTTTTTGAGAGCAGCGATGATGAAATACATTACACAAAGTAATGTGCCTGCCAGGGCTCGAACCCACGGCTTACTGCTCGTAAGTCGGGGCTGCCAACACTGGGCCACCGCTGCTCTCACCATTGCCATCAACGGGGCACTAATCTGGACTCAGTGGCTGATACTGAGAAATGATGAAAAAACCCAATAAACCCTTTGTTCGACCCGGGAATTGAACCCAAGCCGTCATGCTGCGACGCTTACGACCACTGCACCAACAAGGCAGTCTAGGCCCGCAGTCAGTTCACCGATTTCTAAAATAGTCACTACAGTACACATCTTTTCAGAGTCGAAGCTTATTCCATTACTTTCTCCAAGACTGAATTCCAAGCTTCCCTACAAATTTTTGTAGGTCAGTGATAAAAGCTGTAAGATTTCCTAGTATTTGTGGGATGCACCGGCGTTGCGTCTTGAAGACGCGTGGGCCGTGAAATTACTCTCATTTCGAAAAGGTCAGGAGTTCATACCGAGACAGTTTTTCAGTTAAAAACGATTTGTAAGTTCTTTTAGGTAAGGTATATTCGGAACTACGTAGTTTATTTCTGAGTTTTGCCAGAAGTAAAATATAAAAAGCCATCTATTATCCTCGACTTAGCACACCGTCACTCTTGCATTTCTCTGAACTGTTAGACAGAGGTGTATTATTTGTACACCCACATTTCAACAGTTATGTTTAAGTTCTATGTACAGTCACGACCAATAATATGTATACACGCACGTTAAATGTGATTTTCTCCTACTGTATTGATTGAAGGTTTTACGTTTTCACGAACATGGAATTTTTGAAGTCGTACTATTACGAAATAGGTCTTACCTGAACGTAGAAATTGTAATTTGAAGTGTAAATCACTTTTCAGTTTTGCTAAGAGAATACATATTATCGTTTGTGACTAGGAGGCGAGTCTTTTGCTGAAATCAAGCTTAACCAGACTTCGTGACTGACATTGGGAAATCCCTGGTAGAAAAACATAATGACACTGCCCGATCTACTGGGAATTGAACACAGATTCTCATACTCGACAGTGGCTCTTGCAACTACCAGCGAGGCAACTCAAAATAAATAGTAAACTTGGTAAATATCCTCATTATCGATAACATCAATTCCTCCTTTCATATAGCCACTAATTCACACTAGACTTCATTTGTCGGCGCACCTGTTAGGGCCGGATTAAACTGGATGTAACCAGTTTTATCCGGCCGCCCGATCTCGCCAGCTAATTATATGGATTACGGAGCTCTTAGAGCGAGTCATTTTGTTCGGGACTGTGTTATACAACTTCATTTAGGATAATGTGCTTTAAAATGGTGGATAGTTTGTGTTAGGGAGGGACATTGCATTTTAGGGTTCCGTACTTCAAAAAGTAAAACGGAACTCTTATAGGATCTCTTCGTTGTATTTTAGCCTGTCTGTCCGTCAATACCCCTTTTTCTCAAGAAAGCGTGGTGGGTACAAGTTGAAATTAATATCCAATACTAAGGTCTACTGTCCCTTTAAGCTTTTAAGTCAACGCAGTAAATAAAACATTCACTAGTCGCAAGCAATCAAAATCTACAGAGTACTTCGTAATGATTTGTACTCGTTTACTACAAATACTTTAGCTTTCTAATCTAATGAAACTAATTATATACATAACTAACTCTTTTTTAAAAAAAAAATCGTTGCCTCACACTAGGAATTTCTCCTGTATCGTGGGTGCGTTTACAAACATTTAAACTCACATACACAATCAGCCAGACCCAGAACAACGGATCGGATCGAACCCGCGACACGCAGCGCAGCAGTCGATCGCTCAACCACTGCGCCAACCGTGTCGCGGGTTCGATCCCCGCACGAAATAAATATTTGTAAGGCCTACAGATAGTTGTTCCGGCTCTGGCTGTTTGTTTATGTGAAATATGGGCGTACTTGTGCAAATCTTTCCGAAGTCATGACGTTGTAAAACCTAGAAAGAGTACAAAGCATTCCATTAACTTTATTAATAATAAATAAAAGCTCTTCCTCTTCTCACAAAACCACTAATATCAAACGACCCAAATATGAAATGTACCACTATTCATAAAACGTCCCACACTGAATGGACTGTTCCATTTATGAATGCTACCGTACGAACATTTATCAAACCTTTCTCTCAGGGCTGGCTGTTAATTAACATTTCTTACTTAGACCCTTCTTCCTTAATTAACACAGAATTGATATGTTCGGGTGACTGCGTTTACACGTCTTATCGTAACCTTGTTCAAGGGATGTCAACCTTAGGGATGTAATGTATGGAACTGCCGGGATAGGGTCTTGACCTTTTACAATATGAGAGAAGTGATTGCTTTAACAATTGCCTGATTCGTTGATTTAGCAAACCAGAGCTTCTGCTGAGCATTAAGTTTTGTTTTTTATTCAGCAGTTGTCTGAAGTCTAGTTATTTATTCAAATAAGCATCAAATCAAAATTAAAATAGGTACATAATTATTTATATTACATTCGAAATATTAACAGTCTACAACACTAAAATATTCAATTCTTTAAAATACAATACATTAAAATTAAATGAAATAACGAAAATATAATTAATAATTACAACAAACAAAAAAAAGTTTTGTGAAACCTGTTGTTATGTCCTGGTGTCCTACCATGACGTCTTAAAGCAGTATTGGTTTAATCTTATTATTGAGTGGGAAAGAGATGGCGCTAGCTGTACTCTATAGCTCTGTCTCTTTTCCGCACTAAAATAAGACTAAAACAATACTGCTATAAGACATCATAGTAACCCCCCTGAACTCATAAACTGTTGTTGATGCTTCAGAAGCACAATCACGGTCAACATATTATACAACTAGAAAGCCTTTTAATTTTCACGGTAATTCATAATATGTTTTTTACTTTTCAGGTAAGTTCTTGTACCATCATTTAATAAAAACGCAACTTCTAAGGTGGCCAACAGTGGGTAAGTACATTTCTGCTTTCAAGACTGTTCTAGGTTCTAGTCTTACTGGATACCACCGACTTAAAGAAGCTCATTCCCACCGACATCCCTTCAGAATTTCGAAACACAACCACTCTACCGTCTGAGGATACAGCTGACTTTCAGACTCCTTACTAACTGCAATGACTGTCAAATATCCGGGAATGACAGCCCGGACCAAAGTCTTGCGCCTTTTCGAAGGCACGTAGGTAATAAATGATGATAAATGAAAATGATAAATGATGTTTATTTTGCAAGTAGGTTTTTACAAACACTTTTACACGTCAATATTTATTTTATTTTTTGTGGTATCTCATCCAATTACTGACTTCGAAAAACGTAACTTAACCTTCGATTTACCCGTGCAGCAGTTATTATTTAGCCAAGCTCCTAACATTATAAGAACAATAAAAAATACTCTCTAGTCACCAATAAACAAACCTAAAATAAAAGTAATTCGCGCGGCGGCCATTAAAAGATTCACGGGCCTCGCTCGGGCGCTGACCAAACAATCAGCTAACGATTCCATTTGCATAATGGCGAATAAACAAATGTTAAAACAATAACGCAGTACCACCAACCAAAGAACTGGCTTTTCAGCGCCTCTATTTCGTAGAAATAAGGATGGTTTTCCCAATTCCACTGATGTGCGGTTGACTTTACTTAGCGATAAAATTATACACGGAACTTTTTGCCATGTGAAGGCTTTTCACGTAATCATATTTTTGTGGGTTGTTGATTCTGTTTTTAATCAACATTGAATGTGCTTGTGTTTTTGTTTGTTATTAATATGTTTGTTAATCTACTAAAAAGGCTACTCAATATAAGATCTGCATATATTTTTTTTTGCATGGCTACAAAAGGGAAGAACGAAATGCATTTGCATGTGACTGAGATCAGAATGCTAAGGCGGATGTGTAGTACATAAGAGGAAGTCTGATAGTGGCGCCGGTGATTGAAAAGTTGTGTGGTAATCGGTTGTTTGTGATGCGGAGGAATGAGGGAAATGTCGTGAAGAAAGTTGACGGCACGGTTGGCGCAGTGGTTGAGCGATAGACTGCTGCGCTGCGTGTCGCGGGTTCGATCCCCGCACGGAACAAATATTTGTATGGCGTACAGATAGTTGTTCCGGGTCTGGCTGTTTGTGTATGTGAGTTTAAATGTTTGTAAACGCACCCACGATACAGGAGAAATTCCTAGAGTGGCGCAACGTTTTATAAAAAAAGAACAAGAAAGTTTTGAGTATGAATGTGGATGGTTATAAGAGTAGAAGAAGGTAGACCAAAGAAACGATGGATGGACTGTGTGAATGAAGAACGGAGTTGTCTGATAATATCTTATCAGACAACTCCGAACTAACTGAGACGTGCTAACGCGGAACTGTGACACGTCACCACGTGTCATAGTTCCACAGCTGGGTCAGACGCCTCCCCTCTGTGACTGAGACACAGGCCTCCTCTCTATGAGAGGAAAAAGGCTGTAATCCACTGGTCCCAGTGCGGGTTGGTGGAAGTCACATGTCTTCAAATATTTGTTTCCAAAACATACCAGTTTCCTCAAGGTTTATGCTGCTGCAACCATGTATGAATGTGTCCAGCGTGCAGCGCTCAGACCATGGTAATAGTTATGTGTATTCAATTATACTCGCGGTTTTTTGCCATAAATGTATATCATCTGAAAAACACAACAGCGAAAATTGACAAACAATACGAAATCTAAAACACAATACGTAAAATTCAATATTCCGGGATGGTGACAAAATGGCGTCGATATTGAAGCCACAGACGGATCAATGCATCATATTGCGATGAAATTCGGCAAAAATGAACAATTGCTTTCGAACAATTCAAACGAAAGGCGATTCTGTTTTGTTTTTTTTCTGATTCCATGATATTTTCTTGTTTTATGTGTCTAGAAGGGTTGAAGAAAAAACAAACATAACATAAATACGGAATGCTAAGAGACGGAAATATAGTAAAGATGTAGCCCATTCATGCTTCACGACCCCTTAATCACCGTTCACGGTACAGCGAAAGAAAAATATACAAACAAAAAAGTTTTCATTCTTCTTTAAAAGTAACAAGTGACACCAAAGAGTTTTTTGCCATAAATCTCGAGCAAGCTTGCGGACGCTTAACCGAATTAATTTAAATAATTTAACTAAGTGGTAGTATTAAAACATTGGACCGCGAAACGTTGTAGCTCAGAACTTTGAAGCTTACTGCTACGCCTCGTAGCACTTATTTTGCTACGTGCGTAGCGCTAACAAGTTCGTAGCACACCCTCTACGTTAACATCTCGCGAAGTTTTTCATGTGCGGAATGGATTGAGTAAGGATTAAAGTGAATGAACTTTTGAAGTTCTTTTAATAAAACTGAGAAGCGTATAAATTATGTGCTCAAAAACTTTTCTTTCTATTTTATCGAATACGTTTAGAACTTAGTATCGAATTGAGTTTTTATTTTCACAATCGTCATAAAATGGGCTAGGTAGAAGTATAATTTATGTCACAATAAAAAAGTGTCACACGATTCCATGGATCTTCAAACATAACTACCATTAAACATGTTTTTACGGCCCATACAAATTGTAACTCGACCATAATATGGTGTAACTTCATGTAACTATAAACCGAGCATTGCCCACTAAAATGGCGCCTATCTAAATTGGTTGTGTAAAAAGAGAACGTATTTACCTTTGAATTTGACGCGTTTTGCCGCGTCTTCAATATTTACCGACAATATTTTCGGTTGGGCTAATAATAAATATTGATGGTTTGACCTTTGCCCTTTGTGTTCGTATCTGGAGAGCCAGACAACCCCACGTTATTGAATGACGCTCTAAAATTTTAGTTGATATTGTTTTGCCTGGGAGCAATGTTGGCGAGGGTTTCCTTTCTGTGCGTTGGGGGATGTGGCTTAAAGAATATTGTGTTTGAAGGGCTGTTTGGGGAACCTGTTATCCTTATGCGTATCTTCTATACAGGGTGGAAGTCATACCGACGCTAAAACGGTCTACATGGTCAAAATGTACGGCAAAGTCGATGATTTTTAGGGTTCCGTACCCAAAGGGTCAAACGGGACCCTATTACCTGCTGAGACTTCGCTGTCCGTCCGTCCGTCCGCCCGTCCGTCTGTCTGTCACCAGGCTGTTTCTCATGAACAGTGATAGGTAGCCAGTTGAAATTTCTATAGATTATGTATTTCTATTGCCGCTATAACAACAAATACTAAAAGCCAGTTTTTTGAAATTACAGTTTTTTTTTTTTTTTTTTAGATTGATGTACTTTTTTTTAGACAGATGCTACATGTGTGCTTACAAATATTCTCGCAAGAACACAAATTGCTGTTGTTGACAAAAATCGGCTTTTAATTAAACTATAACGAATTCTCGTTATAATCGCTTGGAAAATTAAACAAAACTTGTGCTTTGCAAAAATTAAATGATTTTCCAGTCCGTTCAAATGTAAAACTAGTTAGATTTTCCAGGCTTTGTTATCTTTTAGTCCGTTTTCTAGTATTCAGTTACAGAGATCGTCCTCGCCAGGCTTACTAACATTTTGTTTCGTATATTTTTAGTGTATACGAAGGAACTCTAAACGTTCGGCTTGAATGTTTCTAGCCATTTTGTAGTGCTTTTATTCAGCTCGATTCGAAAATGTTTGTGTGCATCTGAGTCAAGAAAAAAGGATAAGTACATTTCTTAAATGTAAAATGTTTTAGCTATCACGTGAGACTTATATCCCAAATATTTCAATGATTTCATTAAATGTCGATATTGGCAGTATGTGTCTTGTTGTGTGAGTTCTGCGCAAATCATTACACGTATATATCTTAACTTTATGTTTTAACTAAAGTGCTTTTTTTTTAATCATCATCATCATCAGCCTATAATGTTCCCACTGCTGGGACACAGGCCTCCTCTCTATGAGACTGTAATCCACCACGCAGGCCCATAGCGGGTTGGTAGATGTCACACGTCTTTGATTTTTTTTGTTCTAGGACTGCCGGTTTCCTCAAGGTTTTTTTTTTACCGTTTTTGAGTGCAGCGGTGATGAAATAAATTACACAAAATAATGTGCTTGCCTGGGTTCGAACCCACGACTTACTGCACGTAAGTCGGGGCTGCCACCAATTGGCCACCGCTGCTCTCTCTTTTTTTTAAACATTATCCAAATTAAGTAAAAAATATTTATTTCGATTACTAAGAACAATTACAATATACAGATGTTACAAATATTGGAGGTAGGTACTAATGTCAGGAATCCAACTTTAATGTGCACACCTACATTTTTAAATTACATTCTATGCCTACGCTCCGGGTAATAAAATAACCTCCTAAACCGTCCCCACAGAACCTTCATCCGCTTTTAATAATAAAACCCTTTGCCATCCCTCGCAAATACTTCATTCTCATCTTCCAAGCCACTCATACTTTTAAAAACATTATCAAAAAGGTAACCTGCCATCCTTTTCTTTGTACAAACCAATTTCACGTGCGCAGAATGGCAAATGTATAGGGTATATCAACCCGGGTATCTCGACCCGGGTAACCGGGTACCCGGTCGAAGGATCCTTGATAGCAATGTCCACGATTTTGATAAAGCTTATGTTTAACCCCGGTTTCTGACAGTTCGTATTCGTTCGGTTGCTTTATTTGATAGTATGTTTCGAGCTTGAAATTATTTTATTATTTGATTATGTTGCCCTAGTAGGTACCCTTTCTGTAGGGACATTTTGGTGAGACCTAATTTCGTGGCATTTGAGCCCTAAATAATATTTTATTTCGTCTCCGTTAGTATAGATGTCTCTTGTGACACAGAATTCTGTTTGCTCTTATATTAATACCAATATTGAAATGAGCTTTTTTTTCCCATTCCTGAAAACAGACCTAGCTTATTGCCACTGCTTTCTTCTCTCGCCTTGAGGTTTTTTTGTCTAATATTTTTTACGTAACATACTTTAGGCTATACAAGGTGTTGTTTTGCATCCTCGTCAAAATTCAGGAGGTTGTCACAAAAGACATGAATAATAATCAATTAAAATTACGGTACCTAGTTAATTATTAATAAACGCATTTTTTTTTCTCGTTTTTTAAGTTTGAAAGTATTTCAGAATAATCCCCTTAACGTGATTTAGGGAATAAGAAATTATCGAATAAACATTTGAGATTGTTTGTATGTGTGGAAGCGCGGTTATAGGGCAAGAATCAGACGGGCCGCGTTTAAAACACGGGTGGTTCACACTTACAGATTTTCGTAAACAAGAAAAAAAAATACCTAAGTACCCAATTTATAATTGATTCGGGACGAGAATCATTAGCATAGTTACCTCCTTGAATTTGACGAGGATGCAAAACAACACCTTGTATAAGACAAAAAAAATGGTATGTCTATCAACATTCAACGCGTATAAAAACTTTCGTGCCCGTGCTATTAACCGTTGAGGAGTTCTCTCATGAGAAGAATATCCTACCTGCAGGAGCCAAACACCTTGTATAGCATGGCTGAAACTTGAACTCAAAACATTTATCATCTGCCTAGCCTTTACCAAACAATGTCGAAGTCGGCGGGTATAATATGACCGGATGCAGTTCAATACCAGTATTTCACATAAAGTGACTGCCTATCTGACTTATTTTCGCGTGGTTAGTGCCTACCCTGGTGTCAGAGTTTTATGCCGCCCATGGCCCTCTGACTTGGCTTCACATGCCGTCGAGAAATGTCTCTCAGCCGGCCTAGCATGACCGCCGTAGGGTACTCCCTTTCTTCTCCTAAAATTGTTTGTCCGAAAATCATTATCCATAACACGTTTGCTATAAACTTCAGTAACCATAATGTTCAAAATCCCGAAATTTTGTTTAACATAATTATCTTGAGTTCTAAAAGTATTCTGTCATAATATCGAGTACTATAATAATTGAATCTCCTAATTTTAAATGACCTAAAGTCATATGTCCTAAGTATTGTGTTAAATAATGTGTATTATTCCGAATATTCATTTATAATAAATTTTGTAGTCCTAAAACATTTGCTAAAAATTAGGTTTTAGAGGCAGAAACGTATCGCTGTAAATCCGACTCCACGCAGTCTTGTCTGCTCTACCCCTAGAGTGTAATTTAAAATCGCGTAGGCGCGGAGGGGCAAGGCGGCCCGCGAGTTGAGGAGCAGGTGGTTGTAACACTCGCCGCCGCGGCTGAGGCTGGCCGGCTAAGCCGGCCAGCAAGCCGAAGCTGCGGTGGTGAGCGTTAAACCCATCTGCGACGATAAATTCGCGTGGGACCGCCGGAGCCCCGCAGTGCCGGAGCCGTGACAGAAACCATGCCTGCTGCATGTTGCATGTGTGACTGTTCCTAAATTACCCTAGGCTGATAAAATTTTCGTTTTTCCTAAATCATAATAATTCATAAAACTAAGGTCGGTTTCCCCCCGGAGGGGAAAGGGTCGTGCCCCGCCATTTCCGCACGACCCTGTAAGGCTCGTCCCTGACTGGTCACCTTCCCACCGACATAGAGGACTGAATTCCCAATTTAGGGCAGCCCTGTCCCGACTTTGAAAGCTAGGGGACAGGGAGGGGATACAAGGTGAAGTTAATATTGGGAATTCACTGTTAATACACATACATTAATAATATCAAATCATATCAAACAATACAACAGTAAAGGATGAAGCTAATAAGACAAGAGGTCGCAAAGATATGATATAGGATGAAATTGTCAGTAAGGAGAACGTTACGCTTGCGCTTAAGAATTTCATTATTTACTTACGTTAATTTTACGATTCAAACATAACGAACGAACCCATCTCTATGGCATGTAACCGGTTACAATAACTGCCCCAGTACGTGACTGTTAGACCTAAGCGCATAGGTTCACTAAGAACACTGCTACGAATTCTAACAAATCACGCTCCCTAAACATTCTTCACATGTCTTTCTCAATCCTAAGGCAGGGTCCTGAGGAGTCCAGCTGCCATTGAAGAAGGCATGTTTTAGTAATTGTCCCTACTCGCGTACTCATCTTAGTAACCTTCTTACGGCAATCTACCCCTTCATTATGATAACACACAACTTGCGCAAGCGCACCGTAGGTTCAGTCTGTAGCAGAACATATTGCGATTGTTATTGATGGCCCGAAGTGGTAATTCTATCGTCACTTCTCATTTATTTAATCTCCCCCATGTCGTGATTGCGTGTCTCGCCAAACAGTGTCGATTCAGTAATGGGCCTACAAACAGCCAGGTTTGGTAACGAGACACAGCCAGTCCCTAGCGTTCCTTAGAACGGAGTTATCAATTCATTTTGGAATACTTTGTGAAACCTACCCCCTCTCCCTAATATTGGCCATTAATACCTACGCAATGTTTCTGAGCTAGACCTTTATAGGAAGCAGTATACATCAGCAGCGTTTGGTTGATTAGTACTAATAGTACAAGTCAGCATTATAGCCTGACTAACAGTATAGGTTGTTTTAATACAACTGCGAATATTACGGTTCTGCCTTCCATTTTGGTACGTCAGATAACAGTCAGATAAGCACATGCGTCAATAATAGTCGGGTGTATTAGTGTACAATGTACAGTGATGTAATGTAAGTGTGCAGTGTACGAAAGGCTTTCCCCGTCTCCCTATAACCAAACGTAGATGACGGATAATTGCCAAGGTACGGATTAGGAGGTGGACACATACATAGTACATGAGATAGTAGTATACATTGCGGAAGTAAGTGGCTCCGTCATGCTGAAATAAATGATTATTAACAGCTCCTTTGTACTACCACCAAACTGCTACTATGTGCTAAGAGTTAATTAAAGTTACACTTACCACGTGTTAATTTAAAGAGCTTACAAGTCTCTTACAGAATACTGCACACATTACCAGTGTCGCCTCCGCCGCAGCTCATCTCCTTCTGTGCCTCGACACTCACTTTATCTAGACTTAGGTATTACTACTACTTATATTTAACGTATAAAATACGAATCACTCTCTTACAACAGCCTACTCGAACATGAACATCTTGGTACCAAGACTACGCTAACTTCACGAGCCTAACCTAGGACGTCCTAGCACCTAGTGTCATAGCTTAAACCTTACACGTCCGAACTGTTCCGTGAGCACAACCTCCCTGTCCACTTGGACATAGTCTCTTGGTATTCACCAAGTCTCCTAACTAAATTAGCTCACATCGTCCGAGCCCTATAGCGATCCAAGACCGACTGCCCTGGTCAACCTCCCTTCCTTCATCCCTAGCATTTCTCAAAAATGCCACGACTGGCTTAAGGTTCATTTTTGCGTGATTTCTTAATTGTTTAATAGCCCCGTTTTTGTGCAAACGTCTCGATTGTTTTAAGGGTTTGGATATTCCTGACCGGGGTTTATTGCAACCAGATGTGATTCTGCTATTGTAAGTTACGCTTAGAAATCTGATATTTTATCGTTTCTTAAGAATTCTGTAAAATATTACATTTGGCCTGTCGACTGGCAATTGTCTATAGTTTGTTTCCCATGAAATAAAGAATTAATGCCTTTCCACGTGTTCCAATACTGCTTCACAATTCAAAGGAAGAATAACGTTTCGTTATTAATGACGGTTTACTTGTCAGGCTGTCATACCATAAAGTAGAGGTTTAATGTGTCTCTAAGTGGCCCGATATCATGTGATGATTTTGAAATAGGAATCAAGACGAAGATATTTGGTTAATAATTAGGAGTACGTGACAGACAGTCACACATGCTTGCTTGCTTGCTTTCTTACTTGCATGCTGCGTGCTTGCTTGCATGATGCATGCTGTGTGCCTGCTTGCATGCTGTTTGCTTGCTTGCATGTTGCATGCTGCATGCTTGCTTGCATGCTGCTTGTCTGCTTGCTTACAAAAACCACATGTTCACAATCAACTGCTTTATTGAGTACATGTATAATATATTTATTTATGTGTAATAAAAAAAGAATATTATTATTATAAATAAACATTATGTTATTTGAATTTAGGACTTATAACTTTTATAGAAAAGGTTTTTATGTCTTTGGTATATTATTGATTGTAATATTTATGACAAACGGATTTAGGACATATTATATTTAGGGGTTTCAATTTTATGGCATGTGATATTATGTGATATTAAGTTCGGGTAAATTATCATTCGGACAAAAGATGATTAGGACAAAAAAAGTTATGGCACTTTAAATTATGGATAAAAAAGTTAGGTGACACAATAGAGAACCCCGCCGTAGAAACGAGCTATGTCTACGGAAGAATCGACAATTTGACAGATATTTCTATCGTCCCAAGCATGGCGATATTAAGAATGTAGAAAAGAAATGTTGCTTTTCTTCAGTCGACACAAGTCTACAACGGCGAGCATGACGACCATATTTTCTCTTTTTTTGACATTTGGGGGTAGAAACATTACTTCTGACAAATGTCAAACTAGTCTTAATAAAAACTAAATACGAGAAATACGTTTCGTGGTTGCGTTGAGTTACGTTCAAAAGGTTGAAATGTTATGTAAAATATTTAAGTTTAATTTCGCGAAAAAGATCCAGGCCTGGATGCAGGATGCAGCAACACCATCCCCGCCCAAGAAAAATGAAAAACTCGTGCAATTGGCAACTTTTTTTTGTTAACTAAACTTTCAATAGCAACGTCCCCGTTGCTATGGAAAGAATTTCTGTCTATGTCTTCGTAGAAACGCGAGTCGACGGTGCGCGCCATGCTCGGGCAGAAGAAATGGCAAGTTGTAAAGAAAAGATTTCTTGTCGTTTCTTGGTAGAATAGAGTTAGAACGGTCATGCTAGGGGGGCAGGCATGCTGGTTTCTTCACGATGCTTTCCTTCACTGAAGCAAGTGATAATTATACAATACGCACATGAGACCGAGGAGAAAAAAATCAGAGGTGCACCGTCTTGGATTCGAACTGAGACCTATGAAATGGCAGTGCGGCGGTCACACCACTAATTTATCACTACTTTTAACAGCAACAGTTAGTACAGGGTAATACGATACTCTTTGGTAAGACTGGATG
Organism: Cerastis leucographa; assembly: GCA_963082945.1. Lineage (NCBI taxonomy): Eukaryota > Metazoa > Arthropoda > Insecta > Lepidoptera > Noctuidae > Cerastis > Cerastis leucographa. Next base: position 3,655,286 of record OY720361.1, read on the forward strand.
TCAGACTTTCGGGCTACTGTCTGCCTGTAACGACTGTCAAAAATCTACAAATTACAACCTTTTAATTTTTAATCGATGGGAAGAGACCAGATGGTATGACCATAATGCCATAGAAGTTGGGTAGGCCTTTGCTGTGGGATGCGACTTGCGTCGATACCCTTGCGCCAACCCATCTTCCCAGCACGGTGAGCTGCGCTGGGGCGGCTGCTGCAGGTGCTAAATACCTCAAGCGGCGCAAGTACAATCGTAGATCTGTTGAGATTTTGGTACGGGGGCCAAACTAACCAAGTCAAATGGGGTGACTCTCTATCCAGCAGCTATAAGTTAGGCTGCGGTGTGCGCCAAGGTGGGTTGACTTCTCCGGACCTGTTCAATCTGTATATTAATGGTCTGATCGAGGAACTCAGGGGAACAAAAGTTGGCTGTCACCTAGGCAATGTCTGTGTGAATAGCTTGAGCTATGCTGATGACATGGTTCTTTTGAGTCCCTCGATCAAAGGGTTGAGGAAACTGTTGTCTGTCTGTGAGCAGTATGCTGTTGCTCACGGACTAAAGTATAACATTAAAAAAACTGAATCCATGGTATTCAGGTCTGGGACTGGTCCGGGGAACATACCCAGTCTGTTTTTGAATGGTGCGACCATAAAGGTCGTAAAACAGTTCAAATACTTGGGGCACATTTTGACGGACAGACTCCAGGACGACTGCGACATAGAAAGGGAGCGTAGGGCCCTCTCAGTGAGGAGTAACATGCTCGCACGCAAATTTGTGAAGTGCACCAAGGAGGTAAAAAACACTCTTTTCAGAGCTTATTGTCTGTCAATGTACACCTGCCAATTATGGTGCAATTTCACAAAAAAGATGTACAGCTCATTAAGGGTGCAGTACAACGACGCTTACCGAACCCTTATGAAACTGCCAAGGTACTGTAGCGCTTCGAGCATGTTTGCAGAAGCGAGGGTTCCTGACTTTTACGCCATTATGAGGTCGAGGGTCGCATCCTTTTGGCGAAGTTTGAGACGCTCCAGTAACAGTATTTTGAGTGCTGTCTCGTGCAACCTAGCAAGCCCTATATTTGTGCACTGGATTTCTGTTCACCTAAGCGGTAACAAAAAATGACGAAAGAATGGGTATGGTATTTTCTAGGACTACGGATACCTAACTAAGTTTTAATTTAATTTTATTTTTTTTACTGATTTTTGAATTATTTTGGTGATTTTTACGGATTATTTTTATTATTATCAATGAATTTTTTATTATTATCAATGAGTTTTTTGATGATTTTTAATGTTTCTGTTGATTTTAATGTTTTTATTTATTTTTCAATGATACTTATATGATTTTAAATGATTTCATTCCTGTTTCTATCTACTATTTTAATTGTTGTATATGGGTATTTTGCCTGAAATAAAACACAATTTATTTATTTATTTTATTTATTTTATTTAATTGGTAATTATGTGTTTGAGCCGTTTGGGGTTGAAACTCTAGGGCCAGAGTGCCCACCTTGTGTATCGTGATATCGCCAATCGTTTGGTCGACTCTTCACGTGACCAGAGGGCTGGCCTTTTTTTGCCCAAAGAATCAGCATTGCTATCCAACGTAGCAATGCGGCCAGAGTTTTGGGCACCTTTCCTGTTGACAGCGATGTGGGCGAATTTTTTGACGCCCTGTAATTTTGATACATGTACATATTTTACTATTATTTTAGATGTATTTGTAGTTTGTAAATATGTAATATAAATAAAATAATACATTATATAGCCAATTGCCCATTCCAATGCACAGTGGGTTGCTATGGAGAAACTCCATGGACATTATTTTAAATAAATCAAAGAAATTGTTTTAAAAAACAATTCCCGAACGAACATATACTTTTGTCATAATTGTCTCAAACGCTTTAGCAGGCAAACACATTCCAACGCAATTGATTTTACGTCAGCCAAACGTTCGGCAAATTAATATATAGTGAAATGTTTGTTTAACCGGTGGCGGTGGGCACTTATAGGTTTAATTAGGCTTGCCGCACTTCAAATAGATTGCCTGTAGTTATATGGTATTCTATTCGTGTAAATTTAATAGTTTTCTACTGAAATGATAATCAACTGTCGGATCGTATGACAGTTGAAGTTTGTGTATTTTTGTGTTTTGTCTTTCTTACATAAAATCTTCAATTGAAGAAATAAATTGCGAGTCCTAAAATCTTATTTTACCATAGTGCTAACTTCCAATACAAATTTTGTTTAAATTCGTATTGGAAGTTAGCACTATGGTAGGGTTTTTGGAAAATCTCTGAAATGGTTTTAATAGGGGATGAATGTCAGTCACTTTAGGCGATAAAAATCCCATCGGCGCATGGCTTGTCTAGATGTTTTTTAAGAAGCTTTCTCCTTTTTAAAATAAATACTTTACTCCTTCTGTTGTAAGAGAAAAGTATAAAACAAATAGACAAAAATATACTTTAAAACTAGAATGAGTGCAATTTAAAAGAAGTATTCTGAAAAGCTCTACAATGAAGATAAGTTTGTTCATTTTCCTCTTCATGGAACAATGAGAGAGAAAACTATGAAGTTCTCGAGAAATGAACTATTATTAAGAAAGTACCACGCAGACAATTGTTCCACTATACCATCTCTGCAAATTCAACTCGACATAACTCGAAAATTAACGTCCTAATCCACAAGAATCAAAGCCATAATAAGCTTTGAAATTGAATAAGTTCGTTCAAAGTTAGCTGAATGAAAATAAATGAATGAACGAACTGTGGAGTTGGTATGAACCTTAAACTCTGTTTAATAGTTAACAAAAATCTAGGTACGCTGGTAAAAACATACATCTTTCAACGCTGCGCTGTCAGTATTTTTTTTAATCGTGGTCTTTGTAACTATTTAGGCTGAAGTTAATTAATAAGGCATACTTAAATCATATGAACACATGTGACTTAAAGAGTGTCAAAAGGTGGATAGATTGTGTGAGATATGAAGAAAAATGGAGTAAATGATGGCGTGACGAATGCCTGAATTGAATTGGAGAATGGAAGAAAAAAATCGGGTTGCACTCCGGGAGTGCCGGCAGAAGTGAAAACTTGAATATTAACGTTGTGCATTTTTGATATTTTGGAATGGTTAGGGAATCATTTTGCAGGAATTGCTTTAATTATCAGTATAAAAGTACTATCATTTATGTGGTAAAATACAATATTCATTTATTGCGCTATCGTACACAAACATGACAATTTATATTATATTTAAAATTTAACACTTCAGAACTATTACAATCCGTCTTACGAATTTTACCTTTTTTGGAGAAACCGAAGGTGTTGTTTTTGCATAAGATAATTATCCAGTTTTGGAAACCCAAACTCAATGACCGATTTCATTAAGTTAAAATTCCCTCGTAACCCAATGTCAATCCGTCTTACGATTTTTCTACACACATCAAAAGTGTCTAGGGATCAAGCATTTTTATGCGGATTTCTTGAGATTGAGATGTGGCTTTGTAATAAATTTATGATTTTATAAATTTATATGGATCCTTTTTGGTGCATTTCATAATTTGAATCAGGAACTGTGAATCAAATTCGAGTAAAAGATGAAAATCAGCTGTCAATATTTTCCCTATAAAAACATACAACGCATTGAAGACATTATTAGTGCTACTGTTTCCCTACTACTGATTAAAACCAACGTTATTATGGAGCGGCGACGTCATTTAAGCAGGGAAGAAATGCTCAGAGCCGTGGGAATGATAGAAGCTGGTTCCCGGCAACGTACTGTGGCTTTAGCTCTGAATACAAGTCAGAGTGTTATCAGTCGACTTTGGACACGTTACCGAAGCACTGGTACCGTGGCTGAGCGCCATGGAGGACGGTATCGCTGCACCACACGGAGACAAGACCGATACATTCAAATCTTAACTCGAAGAGCTCCAACAATAACCGCCATGATGTTAGCCGTGAGGCTTCATCACTCTTCAGGGAACTTAATTAGCGACCAAACAGTCAGAAACCGCTTGCATGAAGTGAACCTTCATTCCCGAAGACCGCTACGGGTACCACCTATAGCAATGCACAATCGTAGGATTCGATATCAATGGGCTCTTGAACACAGAAATTGGGCAGAAGAACAATGGCGTTTCGTGTGCTTTTCTGATGAGTCTCGTTTTGGTATGAGACCGGATACAAGACGTATACGACACTGGAGAACCCCTGGACGCCAACAGCGATTAAAACCCTGCCAGGAAGTCCATCCTTATAGTGGTGGAACCATCATGGTATGGGCGGGTATTTGGATCGGCGGAAGAACTGAGTTGATTTGGATCAGAGGCAACCTCAACGCTCAAATTTATGCTGAGACGATTGTATCAGACGTCATCGTTCCTCTACAAGTGCAAATCGGTCCCTTATTTCAGTTAATGCATGATAATGCACGACCGCACACCGCAAGAGTTGTAAGACAGACTCTCGCCGCAGCTAACATCAATGTCCTGCCCTGGCCTGCTCAGTCGCCAGACTTGAACCCGATTGAGCATGCATGGGATATGCTACAGAGAAGAGCTCTGCCGAATATGGAGGGTATCCAGTCGCAAGAAGACCTTTTTTTGTTGTTGCAACGAACATGGGCGGCCATTCCACAGCGTGATTTGGATGAACTCATTTTGAGTATGCCAAACCGATGTTCTTGTGTTGTTAGTGTTCGCGGTAGAAACACGGATTATTAATTGTTTAAGTTACCCAATAAAATTTTAAAGAAAACTGTTATTTCAGTCTTTTTTTCGAACTTTAATGTTAGTGGTTCAAATGTCAAAAATCCCTTTATTAGAAAATGGCAAATTTCTTTATTAATGCAAAGGTGACTTGGTTTATCGTTACTGTGACAAACGAAAACACTTTATTTGATGAATCCTTAAAGAAAATTTTAATTAATATCAATCAGGAGAAAAGTTATTGCAAAAATATATGTTGATCCCTAGACACTTTTGATGTGTGTAGTTTTATAAACCCAAACTCAATGACAGATAAAGATAAAAATCATAAAGTTCAATTTCCTTCGCAACCTACGTGACCTGACGGTCACGTGTCTACTCTACTCGACGGAGGTCTACTCTCTTTCTCCGAAACGTAACTTCGGCAACGAACGAAAATTAAACGTGTTTACGTTTGTGACCGTACTCTATATAATGTGCGGACGCACACAATACTACGTTTAATTTTCGTTCGTTGCCGAAGTTACCTTTCGGCGAAAGAGAGTAGACCTCCTGACGCGAGACCTGACGCGAGTTTAACATTTTTTACCCATCTCAAAAGTGCACAACGCCGCTAAAGAAGTTTTTACTTCAAAGACTAAAATAGGATTGCCCTTCGAGCATTACTGGCATCATGATAATAGGGGATCGGACGGAAAGAAAACAACATTCTATTTTGTCCGTCAGACAGGTAATACAAAAATATTAGACACGTATTTTTTGCTTTATCAAAATATAAAAAAATTACTTCGTTAAAACTCATTAAAGTTGGAGAGTGGGGGCTCACTACGTCACAAGTAGGTATAAAACTTACCTACATGTGACGTCATGCGCCATTTCAACGCAATATATCTCCGTAATTTTATGACCACGTGAAAAAAGAAAAAATACGTGTCCAATACTTTTCAATAAACTACCCGACGGACAAAGAATAAAAAAATAGGATTATCCCCTATTATGCTAAATCATATGATACAGTACCTGTAACAGCTACCAGTATACTTACGTATTTCTCTGTTTAAATGTACATTCAGTTTCGTCTCACATTCCGAGATAAAGTATTGTTACTTGGCGTATAAAGAGCTTAAATGTATTTACTGTACTTTGGTATGTCTCCACGCTTTTCTAATCCAAGAGACGTGCTTTAATTTTTGTTTAGGATTATAACTTTTGTTTATGTGGGGTTAATGTTTGTTTTTGTGATCTTAGATGAATTAATTGGTTTCTGTTGAAACCATGATATTCGTGTGTATGCTTTGACTTACATGTGCTGACTCCAGTTTCTAAAATTGGCACTATCAAAAATGTTTTCGAACCATTATTAGGTACTTACAAATATCTGCAGATTTGATGTCTGACTGCTGACTCGTTACTCAACAAAACACATCTACTTAACGTTATTGAGATTTTACGGATAACGTGTGAAAATTATGGCTAAGCTTTGTTTTTGCTGTTATCTTCAGCCCGCAACGGTTCGGGTCGGCTATTAATAATAACAAACGTTCTCTCTTCAGGTAAGGGGTGCTATTATTGGCACAAGCCAAAATAAACTCACTTTGGAGGGCTATTTTATACCTATAGGTGAATCTGCACATAAGGTTCTGTTTGCGCTACAACTTCAGCAAAATTTGTGGCATTTTCAAAAGTACTTATAGTCATTCTAAAATCAACTACATTCATGCTTGTATAAAGCTGATATTTTTTTTACCGAAAATAAAATCAATTAGTAGTAGGTTTTGTTTAGAAAAGGGTTTCGTGCAGAACAATTAAAAGCCTTATTATTTTTTTACAAAATCAGATTTAAATAGGGAAGTAATGTTAGAAAGTATTGGAAGGTCGCGGGCAACAGCTAATCTATACTTATTACTTATATAATACTAATCCAATCTAATATACTAAAGCTAAATAGTTTGTTTGTTTGCTTGAACGTGCTAATCTCAGGGACTAATGGTCCGATTTGAAAAATTGTTTTAATGTTAGATATCCCATATCATCACGCTATGACCAACAGGAATAGAGCAGTAATGAAAAACGTTGCGAAAACGGGGAAAATGTGCCGCAGACGCAGTTCCGCGGGACAGCTAGCAAAGTATAAAATATGGAGCTTATTCCGCGATTCGACTTCCGTGTCATTGGCATTCGTATACGTAACTAATATTTCTTCCAAGTATGCAATTTAAAAACGATAATCCCCTTTACGAATCGACTTTCCAATTACATGGCTTTTAGTGAAACAGAGTACAATAAAAGCTGGAAGTTCAATACAAACGAATGGTACATATGTATAGTCAGCAAAGTCAGTCTGTTATTACTTTAATTCACACAATATCACATAATTATGAATTGATATAACCAGCTAATTCTAGTATTCAGAGTTTTGTATACTTACTTACTTATTCACATTTCATGTAAAATGTTGCCAAGACGACCACCATTTGCCCTGTGAAAAAGATATTAGATCTCATGTAGAGAAGAGTCTTCTGAATCTACACGGCCTAACTCTACCGACCCTAACTTCACAAATTCTACATATCGGTAAAAAGGACACGGGCGAGACTACATGTATTTTGGGACCCACTCTTAGAGGTAGCGTTCACTATAGCAACTTATACATAGTTATAAAACGACTAAAGACTATCAGAAAAGTAAATGGAAAGTAAGACTGAAAAGTTGGGAGAAAAGAGATATACGTCTATTTACAAGATAACCTAAAAATCTTACGACTAAGGTTTTTAACAGTGGAATGTCTCCGTAATTAAGATTAATCAAAATATAATAATACATAAGACGACTCATAAAGGGAGATTCGAACTACTGTATTTCCCTCGCAGTTTTAGTTCTGACTTTACGTGTTTTGCTTCTTGTCATAAGCCAAAACCAGAATTTTTACTTCATTGCCTGTACCTAATTGATTAATCATAAAACTGCTAGACTGCAGATAGAGACTAAACTGATTACCAACCCTGTAATTAGTTCAATCACTATTAAAACTATGTCGTTACGATTTTGATCTATAAGCGAATTATAGTCAAGTAAAACGATTCTTATTACGCTGAGACAAGATAATATTGTTTTACATAAATTATAACAGCCAGAGCCTGACTAGCTATGTACAGCTATTGAAAAGCAGGGTTTGTTGAATAAAAAAGTATGAGTAATAAATCTTATTTTTTGGTATTTTTACATAGTTTTTATTTCATGAAACACAGACGTTACGATGGCCAAGTTGCTGTCGGGTTTCATTTTCAGGGTCGCAGCTTATCAGCCCCCAGCATGAGTGACAAAGGCAGTCGTCTCCTGTTATCTGGAATTAATTAATTATGTTAAAATAAATAAATTCACATATAATGTAATAAACATAAAGAGTTCCATAAGTAACAAAAGAAAAACAGAAATGTCTAAAGATAATATGGAGGTCGAAGACCTCTGATACCTGTGGAGGGGTATATAAATATTAGGTATAAATATTTCATGACAAAATGCGACAGCCACCCATCCTCTATTTTGATGACTGAAAGATCTCAGTAAAATACACTACTGCTACTTCAGACAGTCTTTTACTGCATACTGTTTTAGTCCGATAAAGTATAGGGCAACAGTAAGAATGAGCCTAATATAAGATTACAACAGTATGTATTTATACATATAAAAGCTAAACGAATCTCAGTTTGTTGTTCAGATAGATATCTTAAATAAGTTCTTAACTTATGATATAAATACATGTTTTTTTACAAATATACTTACATCACGTGGATACACCCATCTCTGAACTTTTTCAAAGCCCTGAGCACCTCCATCAAAGAGACGACACCTTTGTAAGAGCGTAAGTCGTAAGAGAAGAAGAAATTAACGCAACGCATGTTTGTGGTTAAAATCAAAGTCCAAATCAAAAACAACTCATTGTCCAATATCCAGAGAAGAATGCGGTAGGTAGTCTATGACAGGGTGCATTATCTTCAGTTCAAGATGTAAAGGCCAAGTCGTCGAGAATCTACAAAATCGCAATGATAAACATAAAATCCCAGACAAAAATACAAACATAAAGATGGACTAGATCATCACAGATCTGACAATGACAGTAGTGACGGGACTCAATCGATCATCATTGATACCGTTCCTTTATAAGAAATACTATAAAATCGCCATTGTTCCATTTTTATTAAATGCTTTTGCATTGTTAATTGGCGTTTTAATATCAGGTTTGCATGTTATTTTTTATGAATTTTTGACATAATAGAATGTATAAAAACTAAGAGAAAGAGCCATTTGTAGTAAGAAAACCCTTGAGCAAAAACACATGTCATTGGATTGGAACGTAATCGGAAAAAAGTTGCGTTTTGTAATTGCACGATTACTTAATTTTAGTAAATTGAAAATATTTATAACTTTTGATTCCCGAGTCCTAAAAATTCAATATTTTAAAAATAAATATCTCATAAAACTGTAGTTATAATTATTTTATATTTACACTGGAACGGAGTTTAGTTAATTTTTAGATTCTTTGGGTCCATTTTCGCCAGCCTCCTTTATGGCTTGGCTGTTTCGTTACTTACTTCAGAAACTAAATAAATAAACTAATCAGCAAAAACCAGCGCTGCCCTGTGGGCCCCCATAGCACAGCATCATGCTGAGCGGTAACCTGCTTGTCGCAGTCACGACGTGTAAGCTGTTAACTTTTTTGTACCATCCTGTTGTACTTATAAATATTAGTTACCTATGCGATGTATGTAAGTATAAGGTTTTTTGTAATTTTGTATGCAAGTCATGGCCCTGCACTAAGAAATATTTTTTCTTTTTTATTTCTAACTGACTTTTGTGACTAACTGTACTACATACAGACGAGTATTTAAACAAGCTCAAAAGTACGATCGATTGTTCACCAAAATATACAAACAACGTTGTAGGTAAAAATGTGAGGCTTGAAAAATATGTCGAGTAACAATTTTGTATGGAGTTTTGGTACGCAGTTAAAACATTGTTTCAGTTCAGTTTGTGCGCTGGTTGAAATTTGCGTTTAATAAGCGATTGTTCTAGCTTAAATTTGGTTTGTGTAATGTGAAATGGATGTGAAATTAAATAGAATTAATAATTACATAACGCACCAACCACGTTTTCGGGCGTAATTAATTTAATGTTAGTTTTAAGCTTAATTAGTACTGAGTGAAATTATTTGTGCGGTAATAGTTCTTTGGTAGTAAATGGTAATTTAAATATTTAAAAGCCTACACGAGAGAATGGGCTTTAATACTGGGTCAAATAAAACTAGCTTATGATATTCTGTATATAAGACGGTTCGATATATCTTCAGGCGATTGTGAAGTGAGTGCATAATAGATACAAAGCTTTACAAAAAAACTCTTCTTAAAACAAATAAAATACGGTTTCGAACGTCATTTGAGAAATCTTAATATCTCGACTCTATCTCAAAATCCTTGCTACCGTACTCCAGATTACGCTGAGTACATAAGCCGGGAACATATGAAAACTGGAATATCCCGTGCATCACTTGCACGTGTGTGGGTTTTCTCAGCTCTTACCCGTTCTTATCCAGCTACAGTTTAATCTAAGCTGTCTCGCAAGTAATATTTTGATATTACTTTAGTTTCTTGGAGAGTAGATGAGAGAAATTAATTGGAGTTTGCAGTTCTTGTGAAATTCAGTATACCTATTATTTCTGAGTTGGAAACATCTTGTGTTCGGGATTTGATATTCCAGAGAGAAGACGAGGAATAAGATTATTAAATATTATATAGTATTTTGCATTGGAACAAATTATTATTTTAACAACCACCAAGAAAACCGTTCTAGATTTTTGGAGACAGTTTTATTGCTACTAAACACCGAGTATACTGTTCATTAACAGCAAGAATTTCAGTATTTTATTTGGATCGTACATAAAAAGATTCTCTCCGCTGCAGTTACCCCCAAGATAAAATCTTGGCACGAAAACAATCCACATAGCACTCTAACGAGAACACACACGAAGGAACCTTAGCACAAATATTAAACACATTGTATGGTACTCCCTTTCTTATCCTAAAATTGTTTGTCCGAAAATCATTATCCATAACACGTTTGCTATAAACTTTAGTACCCATAATGTACAAAAATTCGAAATTTTGTTTTACATAATTATCTTTACTTCTAAAAGTATTCTGTCATAATATCGAATCTCCTAATTTTGCATGAAATAAAGTCATATGTCATAAGTATTATAATATGTTTTATTCCGAATGTTAATCCTAACTAATATTATAAATGCGAAAGTAAGTTTGTTTGTTACCTTTTCACTACTAAACGGCTGATCGGATCTTAATGAAATTTGGCAAGAAGATAGATTTCAACCTGAGGAAGGACATAGGCTATATATCATCACGCTACGACCAATAGGAGCGGAGCAGCAATGAGAAATGTTTCGAAAACGGGGAAAATGTGACGCAGACGAAGTTGCGCGGGACAGCTAGTTAATAATAACATTTTTAGTCCAGAAACGAATGGCTGTAAATCCGACTCCACGCAGTCTTGTCTGCCCTACCCCTAGAGTCTAATTTAGGATCGCGTAGTCGCGGAAGTGCGAGGCGACCTGCGACTTGTGGATCATACAATAAGCTCGCGTGAGACCGCCGGAGCCCCGCAGCGCCGGAGCGGTGGCAGAAACCATGCCTGCTGCTTGTTCGCTTGCATGCTGCATGCATGGTGTATACTTGTTTGCGTGGTTCTTACAGGAAATTGAAACCAAAGGTCCACAAAAAAAATAGGATACATAAACATTAAATAATTTGAATTTAGGGGTTATAAGTTTTATGAAAACCGGTTTTAAGTCTTTTTTATATTATTGATTGTAATATTTATGACAAACAATTTAGTGCCTATTGTATTTAGGGATTTCAATTTTATGGCATTTGATATTATGTGACATTAAGTTCGGGCAAGTTATCATTCGGACAAATAATGATTAGGACAAAAAAATATGGCTCTTTATATTATGGATAAAAAAGTTAGGGAACACAATAGAGTACCACATTGTACACCTGTATACATGTATAGCTGTATACCTGTTGTATTCAATTCTCTTTGTTCCGTGAACCAATGCTCTTTTAAATCAATATCCCCGGGATTTTACACCGTTGCTGACGACCTACATTTATTAATTGCACGTTGCATCCATCCCGGGCCAGGCGTAGCCACGTGCCTCGTGAGTTCCAGCTAAAACCGCCTCGAACCGGTATGACCCGGTTAATAACCGCCGTGAACCGGTTACTACTGCTTTTGTACATTAATGGGTGGAATTATTTCGCCGAATTGTTTCGTTTTAATTTGAGATATTTATTGAAATAATTTTCATTGTAATTTATTTTATAACACATTTGCTCGTAAAGGGTCTCTTATTGCAGCAAGTTCAGTATCGTAATGTATCACATTACGCACTAGTGCGGTAATGTAAAGTAAAACGCACGGCTTATCATAATGCTCTGTCTAAAACGAACGGTACTTTTTTAAATCTTAGCAAAGAGTTTTTATGTCAGAAAAGTAGTCAACATTTTATGAATAAAATTATGTTGGGAGATAAAATATAATAAATAAACATTAAATTCTTTAATTTAATCAATTTTGACCATAAATTACAACCATTTATCTGTAACAAAACACAAAAATATTAATTTACTTTATTAGTAATGCTGGCTGTTTTTGTGCCTTTGCCTTAAAAAAAGCGTAAAAATTATTCCGCGCGCTTTCTCTTTACGCTGTATTGTCTTTGTTTGAAAATGTCATCCGAATTTTATTTATTTCCTCGCAAATGTGTTATAAAACGTCGTATGACATACGTGCGCTTTGATAATTACAGCCTCTGCTTTCTTGTAGCCCTCGCCTACGGCTCGGGCTAGCAATATCGCCTCGGCTGTTATTTTCAACTTACTGCACTTATATCATAATGTACTAATAAATACTAGCATTCTTTATGAGTGATTTATTTTACTATTTAATTCATTTTCGATAAACGATTACATACTCGTGTACTGCAGATATGCAAACAGGCATCTGAAATACGAGTTTCAGATAGCTGTTTGCATATTTATTTAAATAAACACGGGGCTGTCATTAGTCTTACTATAAAAAGTCAAATCGGAGAATATATGTCATCATCTACCCAGCCTTTTCCCAACAATGAAGGGGTCTGCCTTGGACTGGATGTAGCTAAATATCAGTATTTTCTATAGATCGACTGTCTATCTGACCTCCACGACCTAGTATTTATTCTAGAATAAACGGCAGACAGATGCAAAAATGTCACCACGTTCAAGTAAAATCCACATCTGGTATAACTTTAAATCGTGTATAATACACTCGGAAAAAGGTCAAAACCGTTCCAGGACGTTGATTAACCAGTTTGAACCGCTTTTGTCCAGTAATCTCAGGAATTATTTCACATCGCTGACTGATTCGTCAGCCTATCTGGGTCCGAAGGACGCCATTGAAAGTCGGATATAATATCATGCTTTTGTTAAATTCCTTTAATTGAATTGATTAATTAATCCGGCGTCCGGTTTTGTGTATTGAGTTGATCTTTGTTTAATTAAATTGTTTATTGTTTTGGATGTACGGGAGCCAAACAATATGGAGTTTAGAGTTATCGCGATAAATGATTAGTGAAAGACTTGGGGCAATGATATCGTGAAATGAATAGCTATTGTTTTTGTTGTATTTAAAGTTCTGAAGTATTCCATCGAGACCAAACTTTTAAGAGCACGATAAGTTTTCCACACATTGACTTGGATTGAATACCTCAGAAATTAAAATACAACAGAAACAATAGGTATTCAGAATATCGATAGTTTAAATAAAGTTTGAGGTCGCGCCGGAGAAGAATATTTTTTTCATATAATTTTTATTTATGAACATTCCGAAAAATGTAACCAATAGTAAAGTAGTGTAGAGGGATTAAAAAGTGATATTACATCAGCGAAAAAGATGTCAGAAATTTCGAAAGTAGTTGCAGAAATACGAAACGCTTTGGAAACGAGAGAAGAGGCCGCTGCCCCAGCAGTGGGATCGTTATAAGCTTATGATGCGAATACCTTTGTTTATTTTCTCCATAATAAGGTACCGGTACCCACTGAAATTTCAACCTTGAGATCGAAATTCCATTTCAAATTAACATTCAAATTCCTTCTATTCAAATCAGAGCATCTCTTCAATTGTGTGTGTATGACATCACGCAGCTCTCGACGCTAACTATATCCTTATTAACATGAGTTGTATGAGCGTGGTACCAGCACTATAAATACCATCGTCATTTAAACCACTAAAATGTACGAGAATGCGGAGTTTGGTGTACGAGTATAATTTGTGGCCACGTGAATTTAAGTTTACTGACGCTTTATTATTAAGCAACTACCCTTATTTTGACAGTCGGGTAAAAAAGAGATATAGATTCACATGTTATTCGTAACTGTAAGCATTCACAAAGTTGTCAAATCCTTTTGTATTTCTATCGCGCCTTTCAACAAAATCGACGTAACCTTTTCTGCTTTAAGACGTACTTGCCTGACGTACGTCCATGGATGGGTGGATCATTACATACCGAGTATTCTCCGTGCCTCGGTGTGCACGCTAAGCCGTTGGTCCCGGCTGTCATTTGTAGATCTTTGAAAGTCGTTACAGGTAGTCAGTGGCCAGGCCACCGTCTAAGGGTTTCGTATTACCCAATACTAACTGCGTTGCAGGGGTCAGATAGGTAGTCGCACCGTGTAAAATACTGGTATTCAGCTGCTGCTGCAGTCCAGTTCCAGTTATACTGTAAGCCGACTCCAAAATAGTTGAGAAAAGGCTAGGCTTCACTCTCTGCCAGGAAGTAGACAAAGTATCGGTAAGTATCAGACGTAGGATAAATAATAATGTTTTATTGTTCCAATAATTTCAAATTACACACAAGAGATAAACAAACTAGAATTTTGGGTACACAAGTTTTTGCTACAAGTTTTTGCACCAGTAGGTCTATGGTCAAAAACTTGTGTACAAAATTGTTGTTTATCTAATCTATGGGTATCTGTGGATCTATCTATCCTACGTCTGATTTTATTAACCACCTATAACACAAAAAAGCCGCATCATGACATTTAGTCATTGTTCGTCTGAGATCATTGACACATCATAGCATATTTCAGTATGTGTATATTATATCTTTTGACTGCCCAGATGTGTCGGCGACAATAACTTTCATTTGCCGTCACAAAATAATTGATTGATGGCCTTGCATTTTTTTCGACAGCTAAAAATATACCCGTAGATAGTAGTACAGACGGGGGGACACATCAAGCTACACATTTCCAGTATAAAATGGCCTCGCTTTTTATAGACTTTTTGTGCTATGAGAGATCCTCATAAACTGGTTTTGTATAGCTTGATTCGTCGATGTGCGTACTACTACTGTAATATTTTGCATACCGATGTCGTTTCTCTATCACTGTTTAGAGGATAAAAATAAATTGTTTATTTGTTAGGGAAAATGTAGTTAATTTTGTTTTGTTCTTGGTAGTTTTAATGTTAATTTAAAATAGCTGTTCGAAATGATAAAATTTACCGTGACGGTTGTGTTCTGATTTGAGTAGGAAAAATCTGTAAAGCATGGTTGCTTGATCACCTAAAGATCCACCTGTCCTCATCAAAATTCGTAGTTGTTGGCCACAGAAGCTACGCGCTTTCGACGGCTGAAGTGACCAAACATTCAATTAAACCATCGATCAAACCAGTACGGACAATTCGGGGACTCGGCGGCTCCGGACATGGCACCATACACCAAGCCGCGTTCGCACTATGTGCTATGTATTTTAAACCCTGACTACATATGTCCGTACCAACCAAACTTGACTCTACAGTTTTTATTTGCCTTAAACGTCGAGAAATTGTTTGCAAAATTGCACGCTTAAGTTTTTTTGTTGCCAACATCAAAAGCGAAAAATATCCTCAAACTTTCAAACAAACTGACATCCCAATTCAGTTCGCGATTCATCAGACAAAAAATCCCTTTCGGTCATCCCAAAACCGTCAAGCGTGATCCAAAAACGTCGAAACCAATAGCACTTGGACCTCCTGCAATAATATTGACTTATCACCGAGCAAGTCCGGGCAATGTTTGCAATAAGGGAACACCGGAAGTGGCCATTACGTACGGGCTACGGAAATCAATCGACGATGTTCGTACATTTATTTAACTGGTTGTGATAATATTTTTGGGAGGAAAAGGCCTTTATATGCCTCTTATATGTTTCCTTGTCTTCGTTGAGGAGTTAAAGGCAAAGGGGAAAAAAATAAATCGATAGATTTGCATTACGAACCGCATCTAAGAATAAAAAGATAACTGATAATTCTGCACAACTGCAACACACACATTATAACTAAACCCATGGCAACCATAGCTAGCCAAAACCATAAGAATCATTAAGTTTTTGTTTCATTGACAACTTGACTTGACTAGTTTTATTCACTCATATGAAAAATCTAATCAATAGGGGATCGGACTGGGTAAAGAAAACGACATTCTATTTTGTCCGTCAGACAGGTAATACAAAAATATTAGACACGTATTTTTTGTTTTATCAAAAAATTACTTAGTTAGAATTCATTAAAGTTGGAGAGTGGGGGCTTACTACGTCACAAGTAGGTATAAAACTTACCTACATGTGACGTCATGCGCCATTTCAACTCAATATATCTCCGTAATTTTATGACCACGGGAAAAAAGAAAAAATACGTGTCCAATACTTTTCAATAAACTACCCGACGGACAAAGAAAAAAAAAATAGGATTATTCCCTATTGTTCCACGCGGGATTTGCTAGCGTGAGCTAGCAAATCCCGCGTGGAACTTCTCCATGTAAACACATCTAAAGATTTGAACCTTAGGAATACTTCTAGAATGGAACGTGATCACAGATTGCAAAGAAACAAATCCAGTCATGTTTATAGAATTATGTTCGTACCATTGATTCTGCTTCTATTTTTCCAGTTTTTTCCTTGAAAACGTTTTCTTATTCTTGCATTTCTTAGCTAAATGAGCTTAGGTGACAAAGGAACCAAGCATAAATCTAGTTACATCTGTTTTTTCTCTATATTTTTTTAGTCTATTTAATATTACTTTACAGGGCGGTAGGGATATCAACGCACAAACGAAAAAAAATGTTTTTAAGTTTGTAGAGTAAACGTAAAAACATTTTTTTAAACCTTTACAGCAAACAGCAACGCAGAACATTTACTGGCTAAACTGAAACTGCCAATAAAAATGCACCGTCCTTTAAAAAGCTATTACTTACAATTTAAGTAGAAGCCCAAAGGCTTATCGAACCAGAATTAAACGGGGTATCATCCGGTAATTCCGGAAAGCAATTCCGTATCGGAATCAATTCCCGTGATCCTATTAAGTGCGTTATTCGGACTAATATCGGGATAACTTCTCGAATGAATTAGTACTTGGAGTGGTGAAATTTTGAATTGTTATGCGGGGGTTTGAATAGTGTTGTATAGGTCGTTGTTTGCGAATTATAAACTTAGAACTAGTACGGACAAATACTAACGAGCAATAGACGGAACAAGTCAGAGAAAATCGTAATACAATTTGTTACTACTTAGTAACAAATCGGTCTGTATAGTCATACGCCCGCTTGTCAAGTAGCATTTGTGTGCCAAACTCAACTCGCTAAACAATGATACTAATACTGTTAGCCTGCGTCATCCCACTGCTGGGCAAAGGCCTCTCCCCATGACTTCCAATTGTCTCGATCCACGGCCAATGTGGACCCTGCCAGGGCTGCGGGACTGTTCGAAAGAGATACCGTGGCCCTGGAACACAAAGGGCTAAGAAGGAACATTTTAGTCAGTATAAGTCTGACACTCATTTGAAGATTTCCCATCCGTAAAAAAAAAAACGGTCACTGGTCTTGTCCAGCTCGTCCCGGCCGACATCTAAACAATGGTGTAATAAAATTCATTTCGCTGTCAAGTTATTATAATGCTCTATTTTCTCTAGTAAGTATCTAATTAATTATACTTCTACTCAGGTCGAGAACATGGAATTTCCCAAAAGCCTTTTTAAGCCTTTAAATTCCTTACTGCCAAAAATATTTGGAATGAATCCAACACCCACATCCTAAAGTGACATGACGAAGATTAAACACAGTTTTTGCTCAAAATTGTACGTCAAGTCTTGCTGAAAAATAGTCATGAGAGCCAACTTTTGTGTAGTACTTAAGGGGTATGAGGAACGTAGCAAAAAGTTCTCTATCCTCGATTTTAAAGGGCGAATCCTCCGCCCAGAACTGATGTCTGGTAGGCTGCTGACCAACAGCTGTAGTCTGGCTGTTGTAAGTGTCTTTCTATCCCGATCTCGCTAGAATCTTCCCGGATTCGCGATGCAATATTTTATGTGACTTCAGTTTAGGTGTGAAGCGTAAGTGTAGATCACGCCACTGTAGCAATAAGCTCAGTTACACCTGAAGGAACATAAGAATTACAAAATTTATTTCATAGTAAGTGTAGGTATATTATCGTAGTAACTGAAAATAAAATACGAAGACTAGAAGAAAATTAAATCGCACAAGACTACCAATTAAATACCTATTGCTTCGTTTCACCCCGTTTTATCTCCAAAATCGAATCCAATAAATAAAAAAGGAAAGGCGTGAAAGTAACGAACTGGGGTCCGATTAAATTACGCAGTCGGACCGTACCAATCTGTCAGTGGTTCAGATAATCCTAACAAATCGAAGGCAGGCAATACACACGGCAGACAATAATATTAACATACAGTATTACAACTAGAAACAATCTGTAGGTATCGGCACACACATACACAGCGTTTATACGAGTTTGAAAGAAGGAAGAAAAAAAAAATTGTGCGTGGAGTCCCTCCGCGCGGAAGAAGTGATACTTCGTAATACGCATGCGTTCGAGTGCCACGCATTCACTCTCGCTCTGTCTCTTTCTATTCCCCCTCCATGGTAGCGTGGTCGCATAAGAAGTTTTACTTCAAAAACCATTGATTTGCGCTAAAACATTATGCATAACACAAAAAGGCACTTAAAAAATAAGTAGGGGGAAAATATGCGTCACATCAACCCAAAACGGCCATTGCTCAGCATAGTTCCAAGCATGGTTCATTTAACAGGTTACTCGTGAGTAAATCGGTTGCTGCATTAAGTGGTTCTCTGCGTAGTGCATTATAACAAAAATTATTTCACTAAAAGGCCTAGTTGGTTTACTGGTATTCTTCATACTGTGGTAGTACGTACCGACTACCGTCCGTAACCCAATGTTTTATGTAAACAAGGCCTTGCCATGTAAATGTTGCCACCCTTTTGGGTAACACCGCAGAACTAGGAACTACGACCCTTTGAAACACCTTAGCTTAGAGGGGAGTTAAGATTGACACGTTATCGGGACTACTGATTGTTTGCAGATTGCAACAAAATTGGTACAGTCGACTTGCAAAAACTATTTGTGGTCTGAATAAGCCCAGCCTGGCCTTTTCCCAACCTTTTTGTTTCCAGTCTAACCAGACGCAGATGAATACCAGTATTTTACTTGGAGCGACTGCTTATCTGACCTCCACAACCCAGTTACTGGGTAATACATTACCACTTGGTGGAGACTGGCTGTCAGACTTTCAGACGAAAAAAAAAAAACAAATGCCGTTTTCAAACGCAAAAAACCGCTGAAAAAAAAAAGAACTGAACTGCAATGTGCTAAACATTGCAGTTTAGTTTTTTTTTTTTTCATTTTCAATCCCTACGGCAATATGGCGGGAACAGTACATTTCATTCCGAACTTCACAAAAACCGTCACCAGAAAGTTTTTTAAACATAGCTGCTCGAACTCCAAACTACACATCATTCGGCCAGCCAGAATTTCCAGTAGCATACAAAAAAATCCTTTTTCAAAAAAAGCGCGCGAACATCCGCCATTTTGTCAGTTGTCCGTTGGTTCTGACGTCACGATGCTTTGTTCCTGTTAATTTCCGCGGCGGAAGAACCCCGTAGCGCAACCTTTGCCGATCGATGCGATTTTTTGCTGTGACGGTTCGTTAGATCTGCGAGTTTGAGGAAAAGTAAATAATTGCGGTTTTCTGGACGTAATTTGTTATATCGGATGCCGTTTGAAGTAAAGTAAAAAAAAGTATAAGGTATTTGATTGTGAGTTATTGGATTTACTTATGAAATGGAAAATTGTCTTTTTTTGCAGTAAATAAACAAAACACATTATTCTCAAAACGATAAATTAATAAAATCCACCAACAAAAATGATATACTCAAAACAAAGTCAAGAAGTACAGACTCGAAACTCAAACAAATAATTTTGTTTGAAACTCCATAAAAGACGTAAACTCGGTATGAAAGTACCAGGGAGTCAGACAAAGGAGAGAGGAATATGTTCATGGAATATGTATCCCCATCAACCTATGGCATATTTTGCAAGGAGTATGAAGTGAAATTTTTACAACAAAAACATGGAGCATTTTATGTTACCTACAAGACAAATACTAGTTTAGATTGAAAATAAATACGGCTGGGAACACTCAATTAAGTTTTGGAGGCCGTAGATATTTTGTAAAAAATCAAGACTAAAGATAAAATATGAGAAGGCGTTGAGGCTATCTTTTTCAATAAAAATATACTTCAGGGAGAAAGAAAGTAAGTATATTATTTTAATACAAAGTTACACAATATAATCTTTTACGAAATTTTCTTCTTATTTTTGAACCAATGGCTTTATAATTTAAGAGATATGGAAGGATAATAATATGATAGAAGAATAGGACCGTTACTTAGATGACATAATAGGTACGGTCCTATAAAGTTGATCGTTTTATGCTAAACATGACACACTACGTCAATTTGCCATGTAATAGCCATTTTCCACAATTACTGTCAAATAATGATAATTTATTTTGGATCTCGATTTGTAAATCAATTGATTTCCTCGAATATACAACACCTAGCCGTACTGATAGTTAAAGTATGGATCTATAAGTTAAAGCTTCTCCTATCCAGGAAATACTGATACAGTTTAATTGATCTTCAAGCTTTGAAGAATTGAAGTATAAATACTACGCTTTTTAACAAGCCTAGTAGCTTTTCGACTACAAAAAAGTCAAAGGAATAAAAAAATTGGAGCACTCGCAAATTGAAACAAAATAAAACACTACCAATTTAACATGGCCGTTCAAATATAAAAGCAATATTTCTGTAACTTTCATCAAAATACAGGCAATGGAGTGGAAAAATGTGATAAATAGAAAAATCTACTGCAATATTTTGCGAGCAAACGGACAGACGGACGGTCGATCGCATTAGCGAGACGGCTCTGAACCATTGGACCGTACTGTCCCCGGAATTAGGTTAGGTTCTATATACAGTATGTTAGTTTAAACGAGGGACATATTCACACCCATAATAGTACATGCTAACATGATACTAATAAAAATATAAACAAAAAAAAAAAATTGGTTGCCTGTAAAGTCGGTATACGGGCGAAAGTTTTACGTGACAACGACTTTGAGTGGTAAAATAATTTTAATGTGAATATTCATTCGTATAGTAGGAAGAAGGATGAAATAATAGTAACAATTTAAAACATTTATTTGCGCGTGCCTTTCACTTTTTATGTCTGTCTCTCTCGCTCTTAGGCGGGCTAACCATGCCCGAGTGGAAGGGACGCGTGCCTCTCACTCGCTCTCATTGTGAGCGCATAACGTGAGCGGAGCGTAACGCAGTTTCTTGAAGTGTCACCCGGCAAACCAATTTATAAGACGTTGTCACGTCAAAACACTGATAAATAACAGACAGAACCATACCAAAATTTTCGCAAATATCACGTAACGTGTATACACCCTTGCGCTAGCGACTTAATACTATCGCAGAACATGTGAGCGGGTCAATGACTCTTAGGTATAATCCATTTTCCCTTCATACTTTAAACTTATCTGGCTTAGGACAGTCCAAAATATCTAGGCACTAAACAAAACATTAAAAATTCTTCTATATACGTTATAGGTTTTTTACATTTTTGGGACGAGAATCGAATACTGAATACCCTCCCTCAATATGTCCCTCGTTTAACCTAACATACTGTATATGTATATATTAGTTTTTGATGCTAGGTCAATTGATACATGTAATCTGGACGGTTTTTGGGTTAAAGGGATCATTTTGTATAGTAAATAGTTTCTATGTTACGTAAATAGGTATGTCCAACAAGTTGGTGTTAGGTACATTGACTTTATCCAACCAACCTTATCTTTTAACCATTTTGTTTTGTTCTGTGCGAGACAAATAAATACATTTTCTTTCTTTCTTTTCTTTATGTTTTTTTTTTCTTTAAACGTTGCCCCACACTAGGAATTTCTCCTGCATCGTGGGTGAGTTTACAAATATTTAAACTTACATACACAGACAGCCAGACCCGGATCAACTCTCTGTAGGCCATACAAATATTTTTCTGTGCGGGGATCGAACCCGCGACACGCAGCGCAGCAGTCAATCGCTTAGTCACTGCGCCAACCGTGCTGTCAATGTGCCAGACAGTATTTTCTCTTGCTTTTCGCGGTCCTTGTTTCACTTTTTTTTATATTTTTAGTTCTATAAATTTGTATCTATAGGCATTTCGATACCCATTTTGATGTATTAAATCCAATATACAAAGCGCGCTGGTCAATTTAAAAACAATATTCGTTATCATAATATTATATCAAAACCAATTCCAAAGCGATATAGACTCGTGTATCAAACCATAAAGTTAATCACTCTATCAATGATATGGACATCAACAACCATCATGATGATTCAATTCAAACTATTTCTATTTCGACCACATTTCGTCATTTTCCGGACAATCGCCGCAATTTACCACTGTATTACATAGTGATGTCAGACCGCGGGACAAGTCCATCATCCCGGGATCCCGGTTTTTAAGAGACGGATTAATTTTAAGGGTATCGTGTCTTGGCAGCCTGCGGGCGATTCACCCATCTCAAACAACGTCATGTCTTAAACTAATGTTTTTTTTATTTTGGGCAGAAGTTTTTTTTTCTATTAAAGTACACGTATTTTGTGGGAGTTTTTATGATAGGAACATCTGGCGTCATCTGGGCCTAGATTTATTAAACTTAGATTTTTATTAAGCTGTTTTAATAAGCTTATACTTTCAAATTAATTCAGATTGCTTTAGAGAACATTCCTCTCTTCTTAATTTGACGGCCATTTTTCACCCATCTCCACTTACTTACCTATATCCCGATTTTTCCCGATCAAAATATGTCATATTGACAGCACTATTGAATGGACATTTATGAAATGGGGCAAATTGCTCCCATTTACCGTGCGGGCACGGTGTCCCGTGTGGTTTGATTAATGTTCTGTCTGCATCGGATTTCACTTTATTTTACCTGGAGTGAACCGCGCAGGATTATTTTATTGATGTTTAAACATTTTCGCTTTTCTGCGGTTTATCCTTAATAAGGGTAGTTGCTATGAATGTTAGTGGGATGTTACACGTGTAGGAGTTTTTGTTGTTATTTGGATTGTCGTATTTATTTAGTGCTTAAGCTTTAAATCCTGGCTGAACTGTGGGAGGTTTCAGAAGTGGGATGATACAGGCAGCCCTTATTTGTTTTACGTGGGAGTGAACAATTATTTTGATAATATTATAATTTATTTTAATAATATTAGATTTTCTGAGGCTTTGTACCTGTATTTGGTTTCTAGTACCTCACCCTACGTTTCAATTTTGTCGTGTGTGTCTCAGGCATCCTGATTTATTCCAAATTGCAACATTTTAAACTCAACCATTTGAGAAAAAATCCTGTTTCGGCCGGATCGGACGAAACTCAGCGGCCGAAACACCTACTAAGCCACTCCGTTACTAAGAAATTCTTGATGGTGAAACCCAATAATAATTTTCCCGACCCTTGAAACACTGCGCAGCAGTCACGAGTGCGACCACTCGACCAAAGAGGCATTATAAAATAAATATAATAACAAAGGATTCACCGTACAACATTTTTCAAATTAACTCCGTATTTCAATCGTATTCCAATTTATTCTCCAACTCGTACTTGTAGATACTTGAACAGATTCCCGATATAACTGATACGGCGATTCGATTTGTCAGGCTTTCCGATTGAATCGATTTGATTTATTAATCGGTGAGACGGGTTAAGGGTAGAGTTTCATTGTTCACAAAATGGATAGTTTAAAACTCTTGTTTGATTTACTACGGGATATACCCCCTAACGTTATTCTGAGGTAAAATTAAAGGATTGTTATACTTTAATTTTACCTCGACTTTACTTTATTTTTGTTTTATTTTATCGGTTGATGAATAGGTATAGTTTGAATAAAAGAAGGTCTTAAGTTTTTTTTTGTGTTTTTGTGTAGACTGCCTCGTTGGTCAAGTGTTCGGAATCTTGACTGCTGAGTATGACGTCCTTGGTTCGATTCAGGGTCGGGCAAATAGAAATTTCTTAGTAGCAGTCACGGAGTCTGGATTTGTTCCCGGTTTATGGCAATTAGCTCGACCCCATTAAAAGGGAATTAAACATAACTGACTAAATTTAGGTGTACTATTAGTTACGATGATGACTGGGTAAAGAAAACGAAATTCTATTTTGTCCGTCAATCAGGTAATACAAAAATATTAGATACGTATTTTTTGTTTTATCAAGTTAACAAAAAAAATACTTAGTTAAAACGCATTAAATTTGGAGAGTGGGGGCTCACTACGTCACAACTAGGTATAAAATGTACTGAGCCGTGACGTCATGCGCCATTTCAACTCAAAATATCTCCGTAATTTTACGATTAAGTACGTGAAAAAAGAAAAAATACGTGTCAAATACTTTTTGATAATCTACCCGATAGACAAATAGAAAAAAAATAGTCACCATCCCTATTACAGGCGATGGTTATTATCGTGATGGGTCTAAAATTAGTTGCGTTACGTCTTCAGTCACATCGTTATGTTAAGCTAAATACACATCTACTTGATCATGAATGATGCATTCTTCTGATTTTCACTTTATTAATTTACGGGAACGTACTACCAACATAAAAAAGTATATTTTTCTCTAACGCAGGTCATAGTCTGTAACTGAATTAAATATAATAAATTAGGGTGAGATGAAGTCAGTGAAAAACAAAAAAAAACTTTAGCTAACAATCATCATCATATGCCTAGCCTTGTCTCAACTAGAATAGAGTCGGTTTCCGTTCAACCTAAAGCAGCTGAAGACCAGTTTTTTTATTTGGAGTGAATACTTATCTGACCTCTACAACCCAGTTTTTGTTGTTAACTGGATACCCATGGACGCCTTTGGTACGACTATTGGCTCACTGACGACACGTAACGACGGTAAAAGATCTACAAATGAAAGCCAGGACCTACAGCTTCACGTGCTAACAATCGTGATCCCTACATACAACGAATTCTGCATTGAGGCACACCACAAGACGAATCTATTCCAATTCCGCAAAAGAGAGACAACAATACGACAAACGTCACAACCTCACCTATTCAGAGACAAAACAACCTAAATGACAGTATTCAGTACAAAACACCGAGAACCGAAACAGGCTTCGTATACACGTACGGCAGAATGACGTCAGAGGTACGGTTATAGCTAGGAGCTATATCAGCCGCTTTGAAGCGGCCGGGCGGCCTAGTGAACCGACACTCGCCGCGGAGCGAAAATATTCAAACGAGAATTTGTTTAGAACGGATTTGATCGCGATGTGTTATCAGACTGGGTTTGCGCGGCTGTGTGTTATTAGACGGGGGTTGTTCTTAGATTCGAGGGTTTTGTGATACTAATTTTATGAACACGACAGTAACTTAGTAAAAAATCTATGTGTTTATTGCCTTTTCAAGTTGGAATAGTAAAATCAAAATTCATTGATTCAGATTACGCTGCAAATCACAACTTTTTAAACGTCAATAGCACACGAGACAGATTAATGAATAGTAGAGGAAGACCAAGGAAACAGGCTTCTTCTGGGATTTATTTATTTATCTTACACACTATCATTACAGGATAACCCCAATACAATAGTGGTTTGCAAACACACACCAAATAAATTGAAAAAATAAACTTACGGCTAATACTTAAAAATCAAAACAAAATACTAATACTTAAAAATTCAAAATCAAAACAGAATATTAATATTTAAGTGTAACTAACATAATTCAACAAAACTTTTGCGAATTCACTCAGATTGCAAGAGAATAGGTCAAGTCTCTCATGCACTTCGTTTAGCACACATATTGTGCGAATGAGGGGTGTTTTTGACAGCAGGTTGGTTCTGGCCACAGGCACGGCCAGCAGTGGCGGTCGCCGCCGCCTCCACACATCTGGCACGCATAGCTTCAGTTGACACAGCACACCCGGGTTATTAGCTACTCCACGCAGGAGCTCAAGCTCGTACCTTCGTCGACTTTGTCTCTGTCATCTCTCATCTAGACTAGAGTCAAGAGCAAACCCATCGCAAACAATAAAAAAACGCATCATGTTTAAGAGGGGACTCTAGGGGGCCTTTCTCCATACAAACGTATTCCGCAATTGATTTTTTTCCAAAAAATCTAGGTCTTATTAATACATGCCCCTATCATTTCCTTTTTTTTCAAAACATAATTACTAAAATAATTATGACAATCCAAAAACCCGGTAAAAAACCCGTTTTTACTGCCATGTTCAGACGACTATCAGACAAATTAGATAAGTTTTTAACAAAAAAGATAATAATAGAAGCATAGATATACTTGTCCTCTAAATTTTGATATAAGAATTATTTAGATCAGTTTAGATTTGAAGAAGAAAACAGCGGAATGCAAAAGTCTTTGGGTCACGATTTTTGTAGGTAAAATCAGCGTGAGTTGCAGTTGTCCCTTTTGCTCTTTACGGGGTCTTGGTTGGTCGCAGCGCGACGGCAATAGTTTCTTCAATTACCTATTCTTCAAATTCCTCGAGCGTAGAGTCCCCTCTTAATAGATGAGATTAGAAGAAAAGTTGCGCCGACCCCACGTAACATGGGACTAGGGCACGAAGATGATGAGTACACGAGACAGTCCCCCAAAGCACCTTTTGCCACGTCCTAGTGTTTTAGCTGGGAAGAAGAAGTAGCGGAACAAACCCCCCAACACCAGCCAATCAGATCATGGATATACGACACAAGATTCTTTTTATTCCTTCTTACATTCCTGCGGGATCATATCCAACCTTCACGCAAGCAAATCCGTGTCCGAAAATAGCATAACATATGTACAAATTAAAAATAGCGCGTGGAGTCCCTCCGCGCGGATGAAGTGAAACTTCGTAATACTACACGCATGCGTTCGAGTGCCACACATTCACTCTCGTTATTTTATTGAGCTTCTAAATAATATTTTGTTGTTTTCTTGCTGTATTATTTTTACTACATAATTATTACATAGGTAAGTTTATCGAGGTTATTCTACTCATGGAAATTGAGCGAAGGCTGGTCACACCGAAGAGTCAAATGCATTACTGTTTGCATGCCATCTTGCGTACCTAGTAGAACTATACGTAGTCACAAATCTTGTAAAACTGCCATCTCTTAGTGAGTTTTAGAAATATTCCCCCTCCATGGTAGCGTTAAACTTGTTGGAAGTCGCATAAGAAGTTTCACTTCAATAATATTGCTCAGGTTAAGCGTAAACAATAAATGCACAAATACAAAGGTATATAATCAAGCGAACTAAATGAAACGATCCGAATCACGGAGCTAATCAAATTGGGAATCTGATCGTTCGCTTATGCAATATCCAGTCTAATGTATCAACCGACCTGTAAACTGCTGTTGTATTGAACGGTGTTATTGATGGAATAAGGAAGCTTAGATATCGCAATGATAGCATAGTGGTGTGACTGCCAAGTCGTAGGTCTCGAGTTAGAACTCAAGCACCTCTGTTTTTTAGGGTTCCGTACCCAAAGGGTCAAACGGGACCCTATTACTGAGACTTCGCTGTCCGTCCGTTCGTCCGTCTGTCACTAGGCTGTATCTCATGAACCGTGATAGTTCATCATCATCATCATCATCAGCCTATATTGTTCCCACTGCTGGGACGCAGGCCTCCTCTCTATGAGAGGGAATGGGCTGTAATCCACCACGCGGGCCCAGTGCGGGTTGGTAGATGTCACATGTCTTCGAATTTTTAGTTCTAGGACATGCCGGTTTCCTCACGATGTTTTCCTTCACCGTTTTGAGAGCAGCGGTGATGAAATAAATTACACAAAGTAATGTGCCTGCCTGGGTTCGAACCTACGACTTACTGCTCGTAAGTCGGGGCTGCTACCACTGGGCCACCGCTGCTCACCGTGATAGTTAGCCAGTTGAAATTTCTACAGATTATGTATTTCTGTTGATGCTATAACAACAAATACTAAAAACAGAATAAAATAAATATTTAAGGGATAAAAAATCACTTTTTTGTATGTGAGCCATACAAAAAAGTGATTATTTGCTCGTTTTTATAAATAATGGTACGGAACCCTTCGTGCGCGAGTCCGACTCGCACCTGGCCGGTTTTTTGGATTCATGTGCGTGTTATTTAAAAGTTAATTTTAAGCTACTTAGTGAAGTTATTTAAATTTGCTTTCATTAGACTGCATTTCTTCGTTGGAACAAATGCTTGCATTATTTTTTGTTTATCATGGAAGCCTTGATTTTTCGTACAAAGTTGGTCTTTCGAGCAGAAAAAGAATGTTGATCTAAACTAATATTATAAAGGGAAAGATTTGATTGTTTATTAAGATTTAACTCAAAAACTACTCGACTGATTTGAAAAATATCTTTCACCATTAGAAAGCTACATCTTCACCGAGTAACATAGGCTATATAATATTACAATTTTCGCGGACGAAGTCGCGGACAAAAGTTATGTATCCTTTAAAATAAAATGAAATATATGAAAGAATTAATGATGCTGTGGTGACGTTGGACAGTGGAGAATGGATCAATAAAACGTGTCGTGCCGGTCCCAAGTAGAATGAGACAGAGGCAGAAAGATGAAAATCCTTTAAAATAAAAGAGACACTGCTTTTTCTTTTAAATAAAATTTTTCAAACTACAAATACATAATCGTCTCTAAAAAAAATAGTTCCAAATTCGTTCGTATTTCCAGCACTTCGAACTATATCGCTTTACAAAGCTGGAGCCCCTATTGCCATTCTGAATACGTACCGTGGGAGTCAATTCCATTACTGAATGCCTATTCCGTTCACAATTTGCTTCTAAACGTCACGTATATGGACTCTGAACGCTTTGGATGAATGGATTAGGGATAGTCCATAGTTTTTATTGATGGTCCCATATGGCATGGATGGTTTTGACACATGATATTATGTAAAAACTACTGCACATACATTATAAGCTCCTGGCCTGAATATTAAGAAACTACAAGAAATTGTTACGCTTTCATTGATTTATTGAAAATCCTTAGTTGAAAATTGAAATATTAACAATGCAATAAAACAAAAATATGATCTGTTTTTGGATTCCGTACCCAAAGGATCAAACGGGACCCTATTACTGAGACTTCGCTGTCGGTCTGTCACCAGGCTGTATCTCATCAACCGTGATAGTTAGCCAGTTGAAATTTCTACAGATTATGTATTTCTGTTGATGCTATATATTGATGCTATATATTTCTCTTATAAATTTATTTGTACTCAATTAGTTTGTGTTAGTAATTTATTGTAATTAATTTTAATTTAATTTTATGACAATATTATTTTATCTGTATATGGGTTATGCTTGCCTGAAATAAATGAAATTATTATTATAACAACAAATACTAAAAACAGAATAAAATAAATGTTTAAGGCTCCCATACATAAAAGTGAATTTTTTTGCTCGTTTTTATAGATAATGGTATGGAACCCTTCGTGCGCGAGTCCGACTCGCACTTGGCCGGTTTTTACAATTTGTAAAGAACCCTGTCCCATCCGAAAGGTTGTATAGTAATAAGGTCATCAGTGCCCCATGTATTACCATAAAACCCCATGCTAAACAATTACAAGTGAAACCTGCATCAATAGGCTCTTAGCACGATATTTGACAACACTCTTACAGCACGCGTAGCATGACTGCCGTAGAAACGGGCTATGCCGACGGAAGAATCAACAAACTGACACATTGTCATTGTCTATCTGTCATTATGTCGATTCTTCCGTAGACGAAACTCGTTTCTACAGTGGTCATGCGACGCGTGCTGATCAGACATTGGTCCTTTCTACACGCTGTAAAAAGTTTTCTAGTATAATGGCTATGGATGAAAAAAATCGTTAAAAAGAGATTCCTTGCGACCTTTAGGGCGGAAAGCCAATCGTTAAGCCGCCGCCATTAGTTGGCTCATAAAATTCTTTTAATCCAATTTAATGAAAGGTATCATTACGGATGCTCGAGTTACCCAATGGTTCCTGTTTTCCCTTTGCTTTTCTTTTATGCAAACTGGAAACTAAATAAAAAAATACTGATTGTAAGGTTCCCACTGATGGGACCGAGCCTGCTTTCTTTGGGAAGGAGTCTGCTTTCTTTGGGAAGGAGTACGCGATCACAGTACTGGTTGGTATGCACGACGACCAATCAAGTTATGCAAAACCGGAATAGCTGATCTCTCATTGTACGGGTATCTCATACAAAGCGAGGTCAGGTTATCACCATAATAAGCCCATTATGTTCCCACTGCTTCCTCTCTATGAGAGGGAATACCCAGTGCGGATTGGTAGATGTCGCATGTCTTCGAATTTTTAGTTCTAGGACATGCCGGTTTCCTCACGATGTTTTCCTTCATCATTTTGAGATGAAATAAATTACACAAAGTAATGCACCTGCTTGGGCTCGATCACGGCTTATTGCTCGTAAGTCTGGGCTGCCACCACTGGGCCACCGCTGCTCCAGGTCAGGTTATACTGTGTATGAAAAGCTTGATGTCCCGTGTGTAAATGTAGCATGTCTTCGGATTTTTGCTTGTAGGCTATGCTGGTTTCTTCTCGATGTTTTACTTCACCGTTTTAAGAGCAGGGATGCTCTGTGTTGGAGCCCACGACCGAAATAATTATAAGTCCGCCGCTACCACTTAAGAAAAATATTGCCTTTAAAAAATCACATTGCACTTATGCAAAAAAATTCTCGCGTAGTATGTAATGTATTCCGACACTATTATATAGCGTGCCTTAGGTTCTCGAACCCTGCCTTAACAAATGTTCCCGCGCCTGGTGTGCAATTTGTTCTAGAAAATGGATGGCGTATTAATTCTGGCCTTTTAGAATGTATGTGTTTCGGCAGTTCAATAAAAGGACCAATGATATTGGTCCTTTGTTGTGTGCCTATTCACTACCTGCTGGCCTACCATGACCCCTTAAAGCAGTATTGTTTTACTCTTATTCCAGTGTGGGAAAGAGACGGAGCTTTACAGGGTGTCTAGCGCCATCTCTTTCCCACACTGGAAAAGGAGTAAAACAATAATGTTTTAAGACGTCATGGTAGACCATCTGGTTTCGTTCGGAAGCTACAGTAATTTAATGAAGTTCCCCCATATAAAACTTCAACATTTCTGCCGGCTTCTCTGTTCCCTGATCATTATAATCTGGATCTCTTCGAGTGAATCGGGATCTTCTAGAAAAGCGTGCTCCGTCATAGGCCGCATCATCGCTTCATATCGGGCGAGTGGTGGCCGAACGCAAGCCTATTCAATATTTAAAAAAAAAAAACCAAATATATGGAACAGCTGCGGTTTCAGTGTTCTATCTGAATGTAATGTCCTGTTAAGTATATTGTGTGTAAAAAATAGAGAATAGCTATTTTCACTAATACTAAGCGATAGCAAGATGATAGTATTGCCCGCTTAGAATTTGAACTTTTATCAAAATAATCCAAGAGACCTCTTTATCTTGCCTATTTAATGTCTGTAACAAAATCATCAGTAAATTAGCAGAACGGTATAAGTTTTTATTGTTCACTCATTATGGTAGAACTTCCATCATTAAATACAGATCCCTAATGTTTATATCTTCATCTACCCATAAAGGTATCATTTTCGCTAAAGTTAATGTTGCCATACATCACTTGTTGCATTATTGCCCTCATTGCGGTAATAATTAATGTACCTTGGGGTAAGAATTTAATATCTTCTCAGTTAAGATCCTAGAAGCTACAGTGTTCTTTGGTTGCTGATTAAAAATGAAGCCTCGTCGTATTGTGTTTGCCGTGTTTCTCGTTCTGATTCTACACAGTAAAATATACGAAGTAATATCAAATCTAATCATTTATTTGCTTGGATGTATACAGGATGGAAGGAGATGGAAGAGCTCATGGCTAAATAATAACAGCCGCACGGGTCGATCTTTAAGGTTAAGCCGTGCTTGCCGAGTTTGGACCGTGGATGGGTGACCATAATTACATACCGAGTTTCCTCCTTGCTTCGGAAAGCACGTTAAGCCGTTGGTCCCGGCTGTCATTTGTAGATCTTTGACAGTCGTTACGAGAAGTCAAAACCAAAAGTCTGATATCCAGTCTTACCAAGGAGTATCGTATTACCCAGTTACTGGGTTGTGTAGGTCAGATAGGCAGTCGCTTCATGTAAAATACTGGTACTCAGCTGCATTCGGTTAGGCGACCGCCGACCCCAAGATAGATTGGGAAAAGGCAGACAGAAGAAGAAAAAGAAGAGAAGAAGGAGATACAGGGTGGAAGGAACAAAGACGCTAAAACGGATACCACGTATTCAGTACATAATTCTGAATCCACCCATATAAAGGGTGTAAAACACCTCTTAACGAAGCCGAAAGGCACTGGTTCTCCCTGTCATTGCGATCATGTTTTTGTTCTACACCATACCTGGGAACCTTCTAGTTACAGAGATATTACGGGTCAAAATACCAACTTTTTGACAAGTATTTTTTTAAATACAAGTTTTTAATGTAAGATTTTTACATTAAACACCTCCACGACCCCCGTACTATTCAATCCGTCCATCAGCACAATGTTTTGAGTGCGTTACATTGAGTTCTACCACAAAACATGATTTAACACCCACCAAAACAAAATCGTTTCCCAGCAATAATTTTTGCGTAAAGTTACTTAGTTTCATGTAGAGAATGCTTGGTTGACGGCTTCGTGATGAGGTGATTTACGCGGTGTATAAATTACTCGTCGGTTATTAAAAAAGAAAACAGATGTTTTCTACAAAATTGCAATACGGGCAAAATGTATGGAAAATCTCATTAAAAAAATACGATGGCGAATTTCTATATGGGAGGGTTTTTTTGCGGATGGGAAATCATCAAATGACTTCTCCCGCTCTGGGCGGAGCGGGAGGGAGTGTCAGACTTGACTGACTAAAACCCACCCATGTTCCTTCTAAGCCCTTTGTGTTCCAGGGCCGCGGTATCTCTTTCGAACAACCCGCAGCCCTGGCAGGTAGAATCATGTACTGACGTGGTAACTGTTTTAGCGTCCCTTCCATCGTGTATAATATAATATAAGAAGTAATAAATAGTAAACATCCAACAAAAGTTCTTGAAACCAAATCCTACCTGAACAGCAAGGCCTGCAAACTCAATATTCAATTCAGGAGGTAATAATACAGTAGCGAAAAAGTCTAGGAAAGTAAATAAAATACACAATGTGTTTTTTCAATCCTTCGAATAAGATTGACAAATGACACGTAATACCACTGTTGTAACAGACAGGTGTCACTTTATACCTTATTATGTGGTTGAGTAGTGCGAACTTAAGTTACTTAAATTCCTTTTTATAAAAATGTAGCGGTGAAATTTTACTGCATTATAATCGCAGCATTTTTGGTCCTTCAAAAATACCTCAATCACGTTAAATCCAAGAAACAGTATTTTAAGATGTTGAATGTTATAACTTCAACATTGTTCCAAGTTCAAAATTATTTGCCATAATAGTCAGTTTATGCCAAAACCCTTATTTACTCGAAGATCAAACTAGGTCATTAGAAAAATGAAAGAAATAAAAATATTTAAAAATATAATAAGACGAAATAGGATTTCAAATTAATTAAAAACATTGCAGCCGTTTGTGTTTTAAAGCAAGAAACAAGAATTACCACATTATTCGAATCCGGCTCGAAGGACCAACATTTTAAAAGTAAAGTTCAAATTTAATTTACAGTCTGTCAATAATATTATACATATACTTGTACTCCATATACATGTACTAGAAGATTAAACAAGGTATAATTAATTATAAACATTGTAGCCGACTGTGTATTAAGCTGTACCGAGGGCACGTGGGGCTTCCGAAGGCTTCTCATCCACTTATACAACGGTTTTGCCTCCGTCTACTTACCTATGTTTTATGGCTTGTTGCTATCTAGGATATAACAATTAGGCCGCGTTAGTATTTAAATTGGATTGTGGTGCAATTGGTAGGGATCATGGACGGATTTATTTTAATAATGTTGAAGGGACGTTATTGGATGTTGGTGAGGTCGGTTATGCTTAAATTAATTTGAATTTTTTCGTCGAATAAAAATCATTTGGGTATTCGAGTAACTTTAGGTCTTAGTTTTTTTTTGTTTTCAAACCTTACGGGACATTTTGATTTTTTCTTGTATCGTGGGTGCGTTAACAAACATTTAAACTCACATACACATCTGTATGGCCAATATGCCTGTACAACGTGTGTATGTTTGCTCCATTTGGGAAACTAACCCGCGACACGCATTACGGCAGCCAATAGCTCAACCACAACGCCAACCGTGCTCAAAATTATTATTAACTAGCTTATGCCCGCGGCGTCGCCCGCGTGGAATTCGATAATTGTCCCACGGGATACCATCGGGATAAAAAGTATCCTATGTGTTAATCCAGGTAATAAACTACCCGTGTGCCAAATTTCATCCAAATCCATTCAGTAGTTTTTGCGTAAAAGAGTAACAAACATCCATCCATCCATCCTCACAAACTTTCGCATTTATAATATTAGTAGGATTGGCACAATTAGTATTCTATAAAGTTGTATTATTAACTCGTATGCAGCACTTGATATACTAATAAAATGTTATTAAACTTGCACTCACAAACTTTCGCATTTATAATATTAGTAGGATTGGCACAATTAGTATTCTATAACGTTGTATTATTAACTCGTATGCAGCACTTGATATACTAATAAAATGTTATTAAACTTGCACTCACAAACTTTCGCATTTATAATATTAGTAGGATTGGCACAATTAGTATTCTATAACGTTGTATTATTAACTCGTATGCAGCACTTGATATACTAATAAAATGTTATTAAACTTGCACTCACAAACTTTCGCATTTATAATATTAGTAGGATTGGCACAATTAGTATTCTATAACGTTGTATTATTAACTCGTATGCAGCACTTGATATACTAATAAAATGTTATTAAACTTGCACTCACAAACTTTCGCATTTATAATATTAGTAGGATTGGCACAATTAGTATTCTATAACGTT
Organism: Cerastis leucographa; assembly: GCA_963082945.1. NCBI lineage: Eukaryota > Metazoa > Arthropoda > Insecta > Lepidoptera > Noctuidae > Cerastis > Cerastis leucographa. The sequence goes on from OY720361.1 coordinate 3,690,552, forward strand.
GTATTATTAACTCGTATGCAGCACTTGATATACTAATAAAATGTTATTAAACTTGCACTCACAAACTTTCGCATTTATAATATTAGTAGGATTGGCACAATTAGTATTCTATTAAGTTGTATTATTAACTCGTATGCAGCACTTGATATACCAATAAAATGTTATTAAACATTTAAGTTAAGATTACGGTAAGATTTTCCCGAATTTTATTTTTATCATTCAATAAAACACAATTCTACAGGATTTGGAACCTAATTTAAGTTCATACTTCACAGTTGTATTAAATCCCATAAATAAACTATTAAAAATTGCAAAAGCAACTCAACATTTTTCTATCCAGTAAAACTGGATGGAAACCAGTTAAGGAAGATGCCGGGGGCTGACATCCTTACTGAGTTAGTCAAACGCTATCAATTTACCAGATCCCAGCTTACCAAGGAAATACTGTAGAGTTGCATTCTTCCGACTTTACTTAAATTGTTAAGAATGCTACTTGAATATTCTGAGGAGTTGGAGTCGAGGGTCTGAGTTGAAAGACTGGTCTAGACTTGGAGATATTTGTTTCGTGTTTTAGATGTCATCTTTGTCTAGTTTTCAGTTAATGTTGTCAATCATTGTTGGCTTTTTTATAGCCTTCGACAAATTGATGTTCTATCAGCGATAATGGCGTTAAAAATTTAATTTAACTTTAAAAAAATCCAAGCTTTTAAAATTCAGGAAAATGTCTCAAAAGACTTAAATAATCAATTTAAATTACGGTACCTAGTTAATTATTAAAAAAGAAAAAAAAATACCTAGGTACTCATTTTATTATTGATTCGGGTCGAGAACCATTAGCATAGTTACCTCCTTGAATTTGACGAGAATGCAAAACAATACCTTGTATAAGACAAAAAAAAAGGTATGACTATCAACATTGAGCGCGTATACAAACTTTCGGGTCCGTGCTATTTACCGTTGAGGAGATCTCTCGTGAAGAGACAATCCTGGCTGCAGGAACAAGTCATATTTGACTAATAAATATAATGTATTGTCACTAGAACCAAAGGTGTTTGCAAAACAGCTCAATCGATTGCGAAGAACTGATTTGTAATTCAGTAGCAAGATTATCATCAAATTGTCGATCGGTTAGTCCTGAATCTTAAAGCATGTCTTGGCTTTCAATTACAGAATTGTAGGCTATCAGTAAGTAAACTCCCAAAGTAGTAAACTCCTAAACTCCCATATCGCAAAACAACTCCTATCAACATTTAAAAGTGACATAACACAACTATTTATTAATATTCTAGTACCCAAGTAAACAAGAACAATACAATAATATTAAACGCTAGCCATTCTAGAGGTTTCCCAGCATTGTTGGAACTAGGCGAAGTTTGTCGCTCCTGTTTTGTGAATATTATATCTGAAATTACATGGGTTTATGTGTGGAGGTCATTTTGGGTTGGATTTGTTTTTATGGTGATCATTTGCTGGTGTTTTAGGTCTTGAATTTAATGAAAATTTGAGTGCAAAAAAAAACAAATTGCCAACATGATGAAAATATTTTTGGTCTAACTAAAAAAACGCTCTCCTTTAATTTTATATTCCGTGTTGTATCATAATTGTCGCTAAAAAGCGACATGAGATACTTTTATGACGTAGGTAAACCATAAGAAAGGATTTTTGAAAATGTATGGAAAAAAACAAAATGAAAGAATAATTACCTATTTCTCATTTTCAGGATACCAATAGCAGCGTTGATTAAAACAATGTCCGAAACAATTTTCATTAAATCCAATTACTCGATGGATTCTATGCCCACACAACTGGCATGCCATTGCTGTCCATACTCAAATTGGCACAGTGACAAGCTGGTATACATTCTACAGCATTCCGATCCTCGATACAATTCAGCTGAATCTATAGAGGTTTAAAATTAATGGTGGTAATAACAACTAGGAGCAGCTCTTGTAAGTTCAGGCTTTTGGTGTGGTGAAAGGTTTTTGATCGGGCTATTTCAGACCAAGGTTGTAACGTGGAATATAAACTAGAAAAAAAGATAAAGACAAAATTTTTATTATGAAGTTTTCTGGGTGGTTCATTCATCAAATCGGCTAGAACTAACTAACTAAACAGTTGTCTACTTGTTATTGAACCTGACTGAATGATCAATTTTTAGCATTGCTCCTACCTCAACTTGACTGTTTTAAATTAGTAACTAGTAGAAAATGCCAATGGCATTAGGTTTGCCAGTATCTATTTCTGTGCAAAAGAAAGGATTAAATAGTGTTGAATTAGATAGAACAAAAAAATGGTAGACTTTTCACCAAAAAATAATTTACAAATTTTCATTTGACAAGCAACGATTAGCAAAAACACGACAGGTCATTTCATCATTTTACAAAAACAAGTGTGACAAATAAATGACGATAAACTTTTATTTGATAAATTTATTAACTTTGACAAACAATTTTTTTTTTTTTTTTATAAAACAACGTTTGAAGTAAAACGTTTTACATATTCATAACGCAATTTCCTAAAAAAAATACGGCAACCTATTGCCTAACCAATGAGTATTTTCCAAAAATAAAACAAGTACTTAGGATTCAAAAGCGAGCATAGCGAGCTCGGGACTTTTTGCACCCCGATTCGGATAGGTTAAGATCGAAGGGGATGGCGGAGTGTAGTGAGCAAGCGAAGCGAGTGAACTAAGACCCCGTCATCCCCTTCGTGTTAGGTTAGGTTAAACCCTGCAAACAGAAAAAGGAAGCCGGTCTTTGTTAAACATTTGTGAACCCGAACTCTACAAGTTTGTACGGAGGTCTCATAAAAAAATCGGTCTATTTACTTATTTATTTAAACTTTATGTTCAAAAGTGTTACATTGGCGGACTTAATGCCACAAGGCATTCTTTACCAGTCAACCTTTGGTGCAAATAGGACAGCATTGTAATAGAGTATAAAAAAAAAAAATAAGATAAATACAGGTTCACTACATGTTTCTTCAAATTCTTTATAAGATCTCCGTACAAACTTGCGGAAGGGGAGATCGAAACGAATTCTTGCCGAAATCTCGCATCGGAGGCGAGTTTCCATCACAACCCTCTTTCAAAGCCCCGTCCAGCCAAAACGCTCCTAAGTAATGAGCGACACATTTCGGCAAATGTATTGACAGGGGATTAGCAATGGTCCTCATGCCAGTTAGGACCAAATGTTCAGAAAGCAAATGCGTAAATTGGATTACGTTGTGTGCCGTAATCGAGTTATTTACTTAGCTTATGAGCTGGTATTTGGTATTGAGGTGATGCCTAGAGTAGTCATGGTTTTACTAAAGGTCTTTGAAGACTTTCTTTAACTATAAATGATTAAAAAGGAAAATCGCTTATCGTTTTTGTCTGTACGACCGCGTGATTCGTCTGAGTGGATTTTGATACCGTTTTGTCATCATTTAGAGAATTTGCTTAGGATTATGAGGATTTCAATATTTTCTCAAGTCGTTAAAATCTACCGAGGAAGGAACGGGTCGATAGTTCATTGATACTTGTGTCAGCGGGTCTTTCTGCGTTAAATGTTCCGATATACCAAAATAAAAAGTAGATACTCCACTAAAATTTTTCTATCGCCATTGATCTTGTACTTAGTTGTTTCTTTAATGTTTAAGGTAAAAAATAAAGTAATAAAAAAGTCGACAAAATAAGGTCGAAGAACCAAAACCATTAAAACAAGTATCAATTTCGGAGCTGTTTACCTCTCAACACCTTTTAATTCTGTAATCGATAGTCAAAGTTCATTCCTTAAAAATGTCCGCGGAACAAAATTAATGGTCTTTCTAACCCCGAGGTAAGCAGGGTTGCCAGACGTTTATGCCCGTGAAATGCTCGTGTTGTGTTTTTTTTTTTAATTTTAATTTTTTTTTTTAAAGTTTAAAGGCTTTAAACATTTTTACTTAAACTTAAATTTTTGTACAAAAATTGTAAAACGGTTTACAGAACACATAAACCTACCAAGTTTCAAATGTGTAGTCCTTATAGTTTCGGAATAAAGTGGCTGTGATATTCGGACGGACAGACAGACAGACAGACATGACGAATCTATAAGGGTTCTGTTTTTTGCCATTCGGCTACGGAACCCTAAAAAAGGGGTTATAAGCTTTAGAATTCATTAAATACGCCTAAAAAGTTTACAACGTCAAATCCAAAAATTTAAAATATCTAGTTCACAAATTAGTAATTGTTTAAATGACTCACGAAATTTCTATTAGATATCCAACTATAGTCGCTCCAAAGAATAATAAGTATCAGTGATTTTACAAGGTGTTGTTTTGCATCCTCGTCAAATTCAAGGAGTTAACTTACTACGCTAATGATTTTCGACCCGAATCAATAATAAAATTGGTAGGTATTTTTTTATTTACGGAAGTCGAGAAGTGTGAACCACCCGTGTTTTAAACGCGGCCTGTCTGATCCTCGCCCTATAACCGCGCTTTCACAAATACAAACAATCTCAAACGTATATTCGATTATTTCTTATCCCCTAAACCACCCCCTTAAGGGGTTATGCTAAAATATTGACAAACTTAAACAGCAAAAAATAAGTAGTGTTTAATAATAATTAACAAGGTATTTAAATTGATGATTTACGTATTTTGTGACAACCTCCTGAATTTTGACGAGGATGCAAAAAAACACCTTATTCAAGGAGGCATATTTGTGGCAACCCTAAATCTGGGTAAAATATAATTTACGAAAAGATAAAATATCGGGTTCAGATACTTAAGGTTCAAATCAATTTTGTTTATTATGGTCACTAGAGATGTCATCAATCTTCTCTGTCTAAAAATAGGACGGGGTAAATACTTCCATTAAAATATTATATGTTTTAACGTAACTTAACATCAAGCCTGTAAATCCCGAAGGTTTAGGCAGAGGTGTGTCTAAAGGGGCGTACAGACTATGTAACATATTATTTAACTTGTGTTTTATAACACGTCCACATTATGTAACCTTGTTATTCAACATTGCAACATAAAACAATACTGTACACATTAGAATAACAATGCAATATAACAATGTTATATAACCATTGTCGTTTGTCGTTCTTCAGTGCTATCCACAATGTTGAGTTATATGACATTGTTGTACATATCAATAACATGTTATTATTACATGTTTTATAAGATTAAGAGTCCACATTATCTGAAACATGTTATATAGCAATGTTGTGTAACATGTTACGTTATATAGTCTGTACGCACCTTTATAGTACACCCACATTTCGCCAGTTATGGTTTAAGTCCCATGTGATAGGGGGCGAGCTTATTGCCATCTACCGGGCACAAATTCAGATTGCATGAATGCTTCCGAGAAAATCATGATGGAAAAACCCAATAACACTTTTAGTGAATCGAACCCAGGAACTAATGCTCAGCAGTGGCGCTGTTTGTTTAACGATGTTTTAAGTCCCATTTGAGCCTATTGCCATCAACCGGGCACAGATGTAGACTTCGTAGCTGCTTTTGAGATATTCCTTATGGAAAAATCCAATATAACTTTACCCGACCCGGAAATCCATTCCAGAATCCAAGGGGTTTACTCTCTAATTCCATAAACGAAAATACGGGTCCGTCCGTAACTTGCTTTATGCTTCGAAATAAACATTAATAATAATATTAATATAGACACAACCTTGTAGCCAGGATTATCCATCAGCAACTTGCTCTGAAATACATCTGCCTTGTGGAATCGGAAGTGCCGTACTATGGTATGTGCCCGACCCAGTTCTCGAAAATGGCAATATCACACTGTATTGGGATCAATCCATCATCACTGACAGGACTATTGTAGCCAATAAGCCTGATATAGTGGTGGTAGATCGATCAGAGCGGTGCGCAATGATTGTTGACATAACGGTTCCACATGACGAGAACCTCGTGAAAGCCGAGAAAGATAAGCAAATCAAGTATCTTGACTTGGCTCGTGAGGTTGTCGACATGTGGGATGTTGACTCAGCGATTATTGTGCCGATAGTCGTATCAGCCAATGGCCTAATTGCCAAGAGCCTCGACCAATATCTGATGAGGCTCTCGCTAGGCAGCTGGATCAAGGGCTTGATTCAGAAAGCGGTACTCCTGGACACGGCTCGTATTGTTAGGAGGTTCCTTTCTCTGGAGCCCTGACTGCCGGTAGCTTGGACCCTGTTCCCGATACCGGTGGGCTACTATTTTTATATTTTTAAATGTTTTTTTATTACTAATGATTTTGTAAAAATATTTAAAAATGTAATTAATATGTTAGAAAATAAATAAAGGAAATAATATTAATATTTTCGGATTCATGAGTTTTGAAAACAGATCGGGAGTCCAATCGTATTGTCATTCATTTTTAGTTCGTGTCCTTAACGAATCCCACGTCCGTAAGTCATACGGAGTAGGAAAGGATCGTAACTTTGGCCGAAACTACGGATTTCGTGCTTAGAGAGTAGACCCCCAGGATATTTCCCCTACGCGAAAGTAAGATTAAAATATTACAGTTTTAAGTGATGCCTTATAATGCTCTTTTGAAAATATCTCATTCTGTCAGTTCTGTTTTCCGCGTATTTTTTCCTTGTTCTGTAAAAAAAAGTTGATCTATTTCTGGTAGATTCCTGTTAACATTTCATCAAGATATAAAAGATTCAAAGACTGCCTCGTTGGTCTTGTGGTCCCAAACGCGACTGCTGAGCAGGAGGTCCTGAGTTCGAATCCCAGGTCGGGCAAAGTGTTATCATGAATTTCTCGGAAGCACTCATCTGAATTTGTGCTCGGAAGATGGCAATAAGCTCGCCCCCTATCACATGGGACTTAAACATAACTAGCGGAATGCGGGTGTACTATTAGGTATACCTCTGCCTAGCCCTTCAGGTTTTACGTGATGTTATGTAGTAAATGATTGAAACATCGCGGCCAAAAGTTTCAAACCAATCCATCGTTCAAAAGAAAATATTCACGAGAAACTGAAACGGTCAACGTACGCCTAAAATACAGGCCTTCCATTTTAAGATGAAAATCGAAAGCCTATCATATCCGTCCCAGTTTATTTCCATCCATCATATTTTTTTGGCAACGACACAAAAAGTGGGATAGGAAAACATCGATATAAATATGTAGTACCTACCTGTCTTTTAGAGATGTGAAGTTCGGACAAATATTTGAGTACGGGGGATGCGCTCCAATTCAGTTAAATGTTACTCAAATCTGGCAGGTCGTGGATATAAATAAAGAAACCACTCTCTCTAGGCCGATTTCCCTTTACGGAATAGTATGTCATCATCATCATCAGCACAGGCTGACGAATACAGATTCGTCCACTGCTGGACATAGGCCTCTGCCTATGTCCAGCAGTGAAAGTGACAGCCAATTAAATGTCTTCACTTATAAAAACAAGACTGGTAAAGATGGTGTGAACATCGCATGCCTTTTCCGTTTAAGTTTTTGCGTCAATCACATTAAAAAGTATCATCCGTCATATATATTATACATAGCTTTAAAAGTAAGTAAAGTTGGCGCAATGGTTGAGCAATCGACTCAGCAGTCGATTGCTCAACCATTGCGCGTGTGTCCAACGCTGCGTGTCGCAGATTCGATCCCCGCACGGAACAAATATTTGTAATACCTACAGATAGTTGTTCCGGGTCTGGCTGTTTGTATGTGAGTTTAAATGTTTGTAAATGCACCCACGATACAGGAGAAATTCCTAGTGTGGGGCAATGTTTAAAAAAAATACATATATCAGTATATTTTCTTTTTTGAAATCGTTCGATTTTACGTTAGCTGTACTCTAGGGTTACTGGGCGGTATTCCAACGCTTAAATAAATATTTTCTCTCGAACCGAACAATTTATGAATTTGTGTTCCTGCAGTTATTTAATTTGTCAGTCGGTCAGCGAAATTCGTTCGGAGGCTGAATGTTGTCGTTCTTACCTACTTTACTCTACATTTTTGTTTATTTTTATCACAGACCCGCTTTCTGCTAATGTAAATAAGGTCTATTTTTACGTAGGTATTGTTTATTAGTATTTTAAGGTTTGGATAATGGGAACGAAAGTAGGCAGGTAACGCTCAAGATTTTCGTATCATACAAGTGTTGATGGTTACTAGAAAATGACAAGAACAGGTCTAAACCAAAAGGACAAGAACAGATATATTAATATTAATCATTAAGAACGATAGTATTATGTTATAGTAGGTATTTCATCAGTTTTTGCGCAAAAATGTCACTGGCAAAAAGCAAGTCCTGCATAAACGCAAGTTACAATTCTTATGGTTTCCCAATGGCAGAACACCTTGTAATTCCTAAACTTGTAAGACACCGGTCTCCCCACATTCAATATTCCACTTTCCGAACGTGTCCTTGAACCTGTTCCTCCCCTGTCCGACACGATGCCCCAAATACTCCCCTGTTCCTCCCCTGTTCCACCCCTGTCTGTGCTCCCGTGTCTCCCCTGACGCAGGCCTAATGGTGTTGAACGTTCCGTTGCTAAAACGGGTGAGTGTGTCCCTCAAAAATGTCACATCTGGAATTGTTCCAATTAATATGGAGTAACAACCGTCTCTCTCATTGTTTGCGGGGCTTTATATAGACTGCGTTTTACTAAATCTTTTTAATTAATATTTTTAGCTTAAAGTGTTTTTGTGTTGTTTGTTTGTTCGTGTTTAAATTATTTAAAAAAGTGTGTATGCATGGTTATTATGTAATTTGTCTGAAATGAATGAATTGAATTGAAAAGTAAACAATTCATAAAACAATTAAAACTAGATCATTACAACTAAAACAACAAATTATAAAAGGGCGTCAAAAACTCCTCCTCAACGCTGTCAGTAACGTGCCTAACTGACTGGTGGCGTTGCCACGTTGTATGACAATACTTAGCCTCTGGCCAAGGTAAAACCCAGCCCTTGGGTCACGGGAAGCGTCAACAAGGCGATTAGAAATTTCCTTAAAAAGGCTGTGAGCACTCGGACCCCACGGCCCCAGAGTTTCAACCCCAAACGGCTCAAAAATACAGTTACCATAAAGATTACTATATTTACGCAGCTCGTGGTTCTCCGCAGCCGCAGCGGCAGCGCCTGTACAGCACGATGAGCTTGGAAGATGTGATGGCGCAAACAAAAAGTAAACTAAATAATCTTTTACAATACCCGGCAACATTATTGATGCAGGAAAACAGGCTATGAATCTAGATTCCCTCAGAGATACTTTATTTGATCGATTCGTTCGTCAATTGTGTTTTATTTACCTTAGACTACATTCTTACTAAAATGAGTACACGTAACTTCACTACTCTGTACTAAATTGTAATGTAATTTACAAAGGCACTTTGATACTTATCAACCTTCCATGGAGTAAATTTTATTCCCAGGCTACTACGAGATATTTCTGTGCCACCTTTTACTTGTTTATATAAACCTTCATGAACTGTCCTGTTTATCCTCATAAAAATAACAACATTTAATGTTTAATGTCGTACCCCGATTTAAATAAAACTTCTCCCTGAACGTTTTGCTTGGTACATGTTAAAAAGTTATAGGAAAAGCGTCGTACATCAGCTCAACAGACTAAAACTATTCGTTTTATTAATAACTGTAACCCGGTGTCCTAATAGAAATCGATCGTCGCTTGAATACGCGATCGTCGTGTACATTTTTGTGGGAAACCCGAACGCTTCGACAAAGACCTTTTATCCACATACATTTTTTCACTTTGCGGCAGTCGTACGCCGAAACTATTTATATAACTAAAAAATAATACATAAATTGTAGGAAAATTTCTCAAGTTTAATATTGTATTCATGTTTGTATCGTAAAATGATGTAGGAAGGAGATATTGTCAAAAAAATTGCTATTAGGCTCAATTTTTTCAATATGTTGGCTTGAGTGGCAAAGATAAGAGGTCGCAAAGTTGAAATTCGGGAAGAGCACATCAAAAACTATGAAAAAAATTAGAACTCCCGGAAATCATTTCCAAATAACAGTACTAACTATTGATTTGCCGTGAACGCCTACAGCCACCGTGTGCGTCTACAAGCTCCCTTAGTGCTGTCCTAGTAGCCTAAACACGGCGAACGAAACGTAGATTATCTTCACGGAAAAATAATTGTGAAGTGAACTCTCACCAACAGGAAAAAGGGTGCACACCAGGGGGTCTACTCTCTAAGCACGAAATCCGTACTTTTGGCCGAAGTTACGGTCGTTTCCTACTCTTTATCACTTACGGACATAAGATTCGTTAGGGGCCCGAACTAAAAATGAATGACAATACGATTGGACGGTTGTACTTACTCCTGATGTGTTTTCAAAACCCATGAATCTGAAAATATTAGAGAGTAGGTTTCATTTCAAAGTATAAAGCTAGTTACGGATGGACCCGTACTTTCGTGGACGGACTTAGAGAGTAGGCCCCCAGTTTCGCCCAACAAAACTCGCGACGATCGCTAATACTAGGACAGTTTCTAAGGCGTGTTAAGAAAGTTTAGGCTTCTCGAAGATTTTGGGTCTACAGAAGTTGGGCATTCCACACGATCCCACGTAATGTTGTGATGACAGCCAAACAATAAAACTGTAGTTTTGATATTGATATTTTGGGGATGGTGTGGGTGAACCAATGTTTTAGTGTAAGTTTAAAACTTAAACTTGCATTAAGATACATAAAACATAAAGCTTAAACTTGCATTAGGATTGTACATATGTTACATTCGTACATACAAAAGCATTGTCGGCCGTCTTGGAAATACTTACCTATTCGCCACTATCATAAAAATAGGTAATATTCCTGGATTGATATAGAAAATGAGATTAATAAAAAAGGTTAGGAGACATAAAATAAATTTTCCAAATGTACTCAAAGTAGGTATAATAAACAAGTTGACGCCACCGATTTCGTCCAAAACACAACCATCTACTTACATACCCCACAAGGTTATCCAGTATTACAATCGTAAATATACCCACATAACTCCGATTCTCAATACCCTTTCAAAACGAATCAATACGTTAACAAACAGAAAGATCCAAACACATTTATTCATTCAATAATGGTCCCCGATCGACAATTCAAAAATAAACTCTGAAAATTCTCGAAATGGACGAAAGAATATCATTATAGCACCTTTGGGTCCGTCTGTACTGATTTATATTTCTCTCACGGATTGAAGATGTTTCTAAAAGAATATACATTCATCAACAAAGTTTATTTTAATTGCATTATTGTTGAAGCGTCTTTTAATTTATGGCGTTTTCGTCTTGACGGGGGTTTTCGTTTTTCATCGTCTCTTTCCCTGAATAGTTTGTTTGTTTAGTACTAATTTTCTTAATGTAATTCATTTTTTTTTTGCGGATTTTATAGTTAAAGAAATTTTACTTTTCGATAAGAAATTGCAAAAATTTCACTTACTTGGGAGCATTTTTTTACTTTCTTTTTGGTTTAGTGTTTGAGAATTTGTTTAGAGAATTGGGTATCAAACAGATAATAGTACATTATGGTACTAGTGTGTAATGTTGGTGATTACCGCTGAGGCGCCATTCAGACCCGAGCCGTTAGGTGAGGGTCTTAAGAGAGCCGAGGACGGTAATCACCAATACACACGTGTATCATACGACGTTTTTCAACACACTTGTGAATAAAATAACAATAAAAACTCATTTTATTTAGTAGATAATAGATATTTTTCCTTGGAGTTTTCAGGTAGTAAACTTTCCATAACGTTAAGGGCTTCACATATCAGGTTTATATCGGGCGGTGTACAACATAAATCATTTTCTTCGTTACTAGGTACTTACTTGCAGATATTTTAATTAATAAATAACTATAATTTCAGCAGTGAAAACGAGTTTTGAAAAAATGATTCGCTATGGTGGGAAAAATTAATCAGTATTCCTATGCGCGCGCATTGCGATCAGCCACAAACTAAAGGGATGAGGATTTTTTTTATTTTCCGCGCATAGGGTTTGCGCTTATTCTGCCACGTACAAAATGGGGAATTTTAAGTTTTCTTTTATTACAGAGAAAACAAAAGTTATATTTGAGTGAAAGTTTTATTTATTAAACACGAACGAGTTAAAATTATCTATTTAAATATGAAGTTGCATGAAATGAGTAAGCAATAGATTGAACACGATCTTTTTTTTGAATAAAAGCTTTTTTAAGAACAAAGCACCACAACCAATAAAATTTAAAAAATTTTCAACACACTTGCTCATAAAGTGTCTTTATGGTCACCGCAATTAGGCACAGAATGACACCCATAATCAAACTGTGACTTTTGCTTTGCTATAACTCACTAGTGAGTTATAGATTTTTTTTTAATTTTATTGGTTGAGGTGCTTTGTTCTTAAAAAAGTTTTTATTCAAAAAAAAGATCGTGTTCAATCTATTGCTTGCTCATTTCATGCAACTTCTTATTTAAATAGATAATTTTAACTCGTTCGTGTTTAATAAATAAAACTTTCACTCAAATATAACTTTTGTTTTCTCTGTAATAAAAGAAAACTTTAAATTCCCCATTTTGTACGTGGCAGCATAAGAGCAAACCCTATGCGCGGAAAAAAAAAATCATTACTTTAGTTTATTGCTGATCGCAATGCGCGCGCATAGGAAAACTGATTAATTTTTCCCACCATAGCGAATCATTTTTCAGAACTCGTTTTCACTGTTGTAATTATAGTTATTTATTAATTAAAATGTCTACAAGTAGGTACTAGTTACGAAGAAAATGATTTATGTTGTACACCGCCCGATATAAACCCGATATGTGAAGCCCTTAACGTTATGGAAAGTTTACTACCTGAAAACTCCTAGGAAAAATATCTATTATCTACTAAATAAAGTGAGTTTTTATTGTTATTTTATTCACAAGTGTGTTGAAAAACGTCGTATGATACACGTGTGTATTGGTGATTACCGTCCTCGGCTCTCTTAAGACCCCCACCTAAAGGCTCGGGTCTCAATGGCGCCTCAGCGGTAATCACCAACATTACACACTAGTACCATAATGTACTATTATGAGCAAGTGTGTTGAAAAGGAGCATTAATTGCAAAAATCAAAACCATCCATTTGGTTTGCCGTCGGACATGTTAATTACTTTAGTTGTGTGTAGTAAATTGTATGCTTTACTTAAATGCTTTACGACGAACAGTAACTTCATTTAGCAAAATATTAAGGCTAAGTAATTGAGCTTAGAAACCTTACTTACATCTGAAACGTCCTCATGTAAGGTTTCTAATGTGGAACTCGCCACAACAGGTACAAATTCAAGACTTTTACACCGTTGTGGATGTTCAGACAAACCTGCAAGGACAAGTAGAGGACATGTCTACTACTTACTTAAGTAAATGTTATTGGCCGGTGACCGCAGCCGTCCACGAATTTTCCGAATTGGTTTCACTGATCCTTTAAGTTAGTCAAATCAAATCAAAATCATTTACTTCAAGTAGGCCAGTTACAGGCACTTTTGAACAGTCAAACAACAATAAAAATGAAGCTACAGTCCCAGTCACAAGACTTAATAACTTTGAAAGTACTATAGTTGCCCATTCCAAAGCGTAGATCTCTATGGAGAAGAATGGGCAAGAAACTCCATGCACACTCTTTCAAATCAGAATCTTGTTACAAAAACCTTGGTTACATCTTTCATGTTGGGATGGTACATTATGTGAGAACGATGTAGCAAGAAGTGCAAGTTAAAAGAGTCGAAATAAGCCGTGGCAACTAAGAGATGACCAGGCACAGTAATACCCACTCGTCCAGGTACTACTAATACTATAATCAAATCGTGTAACAACCCAAAGAAAATATTAGAGCTAGCTTGAAAAAATTCAATGTCTAATCTAGATGTATTACTCTGTAGGGAAATCAGAATCACCAGAGTTTTTCGTTAGAATTTCGTTTTTTCTTCTTCACAAATTCATGCTCGTTCATTTGTTTGATTGCTAGGGATTTGGGCATGAATGGGGAAATATGCGTAATTTGTCTTTATGATTGGGGTGCTTTTCGCTTTATGTTAAGAAACTATAGCATATCATCCACCCATGAAATCTTAATTAATGTTAGGCAGAGGTGTACTTAATCTTGTTCTTCTTCTTTCGTTCCGACGGTAAGAGTTATTTTTTAAAAATTGGCCTGTGTAAATGTGGCAAATATTTGGAAAAATTACAAAGTAGAAGCAGTTTTATGAAATCCAGAAACAAAATAGGTAAAGAAGGCTGGCGAAAATGGACCCAAAGAATCTAAAAATTAACTAAACTCCGTTCCAGTGTAAATATAAAATAATTATAACTACAGTTTTATGAGATATTTATTTTTAAAATATTGAATTTTTAGGACTCGGGAATCAAAAGTTATAAATATTTTCAATTTACTAAAATTAAGTAATCGTGCAATTACAAAACGCAACTTTTTTCCGATTACGTTCCAATCCAATGACATGTGTTTTTGCTCAAGGGTTTTCTTACTACAAATGGCTCTTTATCTTAGTTTTTATACATTCTATTATGTCAAAAAATCATAAAAAATAACATGCAAACCTGATATTAAAACGCCAATTAACAATGCAAAAGCATTTAATAAAAATGGAACAATGGCGATTTTATAGTATTTCGTATAAAGGAACGGTATCAATGATGATTGATTGAGTCCCGTCACTACTGTCATTGTCAGATCTGTGATGATCTAGTCCATCGTTATGTTTGTATTTTTGTCTGGGATTTTATGTTTATCATTGCGATTTTGTAGATTCTCGACGACTTGGCCTTTACATCTTGAACTGAAGATAATGCACCCTGTCATAGACTACCTACCGCATTCTTCTCTGGATATTGGACAATGAGTTGTTTTTGATTTGGACTTTGATTTTAACCACAAACATGCGTTGCGTTAATTTCTTCTTCTCTTACGACTTACGCTCTTACGGAGGTGTCGTCTCTTTGATGAAGGTGCTCAGGGCTTTGAAAAAGTTCAGAGATGGGTGTATCCACGTGATGTAAGTATATTTGTAAAAAAACATGTATTTATATCATAAGTTAAGAACTTATTTAAGATATCTATCTGAACAACAAACTGAGATTCGTTTAGCTTTTATATGTATAAATACATACTGTTGTAATCTTATATTAGGCTCATTCTTACTGTTGCCCTATACTTTATCGGACTAAAACAGTATGCACTAAAAGACTGGCCGAGGTAGCAGTAGTGTATTATACTGAGATCTTTCAGTCATCAAAATAGAAGATGGGTGGCTGTCGCATTTTGTCATGAAATATTTATACCTAATATTTATATACCTGTGGAGGGGCACAGGTATCAGAGGTCTTCGACCTCTATATTATCTTTCGACATTTCTGTTTTTCTTTTGTTACTTATGGAACTCTGTATGTTTATTACACTAAAGGTGAATTTATTTATTTTAACATAATTAATTAATTCCAGATAACAGGAGACGACTACCTTTGTCACTCATGCTGGGGGCTGATAAGCTGCGTCCCTGAAAATGAAACCCGACAGCAACTTGGTCATCGTAACGTCTGTGTTGCATAAAATAAAAACTATGTAAAAATACCAAAAAATAAGATTTATTACTCATACTTTTTTTATTCAACAAACCCTGCTTTTCAATAACTGTACATAGCTAGTCAGCTCTGGCTGTTATAATTTATGTAAAACAATATTATCTTGTCTCAGCGTAATAAGAATCGTTTTACTTGACTATAATTCGCTTATAGATCAAAATCGTAACGACACAGTTATAATAGTGATTGAACTAATTACAGGGTTGGTAATCAGTTTAGTCTCTAGCTGCAGTCTAGCAGTTTTATGATTCATCAATTAGGTACAGGCAATGAAGTAAAAATTCTGGTTTTGGCTTATGACAAGAAGCAAAACACGTAAAGTCAGAACTAAAACTGCGAGGGAAATACAGTAGTTCGAATCTTCCTTTATGAGTCGTCTTAAGTATTATTATATTTTGATTTATCTTAATTACGGAGACATTCCACTGTTAAAAACCTTAGTCGTAAGATTTTTAGGTTATCTTGTAAATAGACGTATATCTCTTTTCTCCCAACTTTTCCGTCTTACTTTCCATTTACTTTTCTGATAGTCTTTAGTCGTTTTACAACTATGTATAAGTTGCTATAGTGAATGCTACCTCTAAGAGTGGGTCCCAAAATACATGTAGTCTCGCCCGTCTCCTTTACAGTTTATGGGACCTAAAAAACGCCACAGACTTCGCGATTACTTTGTCATTTTTCCAAAGATATAATTAAAAAAAAAAAAAAAAACTTTCTATCTTTCATTCAACCAGTTTTAAAAATCACTTGATTCCCCTGAGCCTAATTTAACAGGTTCAAATTAAATACCGGTGTGACACAAAAAGCCAGCCACATAAATAACCATTTTCGATCAGACAATAAAGGACCAACTACTTCATTTTAACTACCGATCGTTCTAGACCGTTCGTTTCGTGGATATGAGGATATAATCCACGTCCCTTGGGCACCGGTGGTGGCACGCGAACCGCTAGGGCAGCGTCATTACCGTAAATTACTCCACGTTACTGGAAGATCGCTCCTTATTGGTTAATAAGGTCTGATAAGAGTGATAAGGGTACTTGATACGTGCAAGGAGTTCCGAATAGTTTTGGAGATATAATCAACTGGTATGTTATATTTGGTATGGTATAAATACTGGCTGCTTTAACAGCGACCTTATAACAACTAGATTCAAGATTAGTGTGATTTAAAATCAGAAGTGGGATAATTATGTAAGAATTGTAGTCGTGATTAGGCAAATATGTATCAGCTGGGGCGTTTATTGTGCCATTTTCATAGATCAAACCCTTTAAATCTTTTTTTTTTTAAGGTTCTATTCTTTGTTCTAGATTCCTTAATAAAAATTGCTGAGGCTTTTTTTTTATTACATTTTGAATTTGTAGCGTTTTTAACGCATCAATGTGCACAAGACAAAACAATAAAGTTTTGCGAAATAACTGCGCATTATAGCCAGATTTAAAGATTATTCCACGTTGCTCTAGCAAGTTGCTCCACCAGTAGAACAAGTGGAAAGTTTCTTATTTAAATTTCTCTTAGCTTCATTAATAGCTGTCACTAGGACTGTAGGTTTGATACATATAGACAAGAATACTGTGAATTCCAAAAAAAAAACACAGACGAGGCCGAGTGAATAATCCAGATTCGACAAGCATTTTACCAACACATACTAAACCTAAAATCCGCTAAAACCGTCTCATTACTGTCCTAATAAGCCTACCAACGGACATCCGTTAGTATGTACTTGTGAGTAAATAGTATACTAAATACATTCCCCAGCGGCTGTGGCGCGGCACGCAACGTCATGTTACCGCGAATTAGCGCGAATGGCCGCCATTTTATATGTCACACAACGTTTAATCGTTTTAAATGGGGCCGTTGATTTTGTTAACTGTGTGGTCTGTTTTGTTTTGCTTGTGATTAGCGAGAACATGAACTATTAGTGCTTAAATTACGATATTGTTAGCCTGCTATTTAGAGTAAAATAAAATTTTGTACTGACCTAAAAGACAATTAATACAAACAATTACAACGAAAGAGGAACTCGTGGCTAAATAAAAACAGCCGCACGGGTCGATCTTTAAGGTTAAGCCGTGCTTGCCAAGGTCCGTGGTTGGGTGACCATAATTACATACCGAGTTTCCTGCTTTGGTCCCGGCTGTCATTTGTAGATCTTTGACAGTCGTTACGAGTAGTCAGAAGCCAAAAGTCTGACATCCAGTCTTACCAAGGGGTATCGTAATTTACCCAGTTACTGGGTTGTGGAGGTCAGATAGGCAGTCGCTTCATGTCAAATACTGGTATTCAGCTGCATCCGGTTAGACTGGAAGCCGACCCCAAGATAGTTTGGGAAAAGACTAGGCAGATGATGAATTAAAAAAATTGCCCGGTTGATGGCAATAGGCTCGTCCCCATTACATGAGACTTAAAACATAGCTGGCAAAATGTGGGTCTACTATTAGGGCTCTTACACACCACGTTTTTTTCAGGCGCCGTCGACGCGCCTTTCGGTATCACGCGTTGTCAGCGCTGCTGAACTTGAAAAATGCAGGTTACTTGCAAATGATAATGATCCATACAGACGCTCTGTGCCAGCGCACATGGATCATTGGAGATGTAACTCCGTGCTAGTAGCGCGTCAACACCACGCGAAAAGTCGTCTTCTGCATATTACAATTCTGATAAACGTGTGAATAGGTAAATTGGTTGGGATAACATCGCATTTGCAGCGCGTAACATTTGCGTGAGCCGCGCGTCGACGGCGCCTGAAAAAAAAAACGTGTTGTGTTAGAACCCTCTTCAGCGATAACATCCGTGATGTTATGTTGTGTAAACAAGCCACCATTCAGTTTCCGTAAGGATTCGCTTCAATCTGGTCTCTTACACGTAGATACCTGTAACTGATAGATACAATTGGAGTTAAAGTAAGCTGTGAGCCTTGATTCTATGCCAGAAAGCTTGTTGACTGTTAACGTTAAACCTCTCAAGACTCGCACTTACCTTATTTTTAGGGTTCCGTACCCAAAGGGTCAAACGGGACCCCATTACTGAGACTTCGCTGTCCGTCCGTCCGTCCGTCCGTCCGTCTGTCACCAGACTGTATCTCATGAACTGTGATAGTTAGCCAGTTGAAATTTCTGCAGATTATGTATTTCTGTTGCCGCTATAATAATAAAAACTAAAAAATAATAATAAGGGGCTCCCATACAAAAAGTGTTTTTTTTTTGCTCGTTTTTATAAATAATGGAACCCTTCGTGCGCGAGTCCGACTCGCACTTGGCCGGTTTCTTTTTGTTAGCCGGTATTGTCCCGCTCCTGGGCTAAGTCCCCATTCCTTCCACTTCTCACAATGGTGTGCTTCTTCTAACAAATTCGCCATATTATGCATTAATAGTTATTTTATCAACAAGTCTTCAAAAGTATGTACTTGTAAAACAAATTTAGGGATGCTGAACTTTCTCGCCAAAACAGTTAAAGGAATAAATGTAGCAGCAAATGAAGAGATTCGTAAAGAAACTCCATTGAATGAAAGTAATCGTAAGATTACACAAATGAGATGTTTGTAGCAGTAAATGGAACGATGTAATCTGTTGTAAATATATACAGTGTGTAACGGAAAGGGTATATAAAGGTTGACTGGTAGAAAATGCCTATGGCATTAAGTCCGCCTCTGTACATTGTACTTGAAGTGTTAAATAAATATATACATACTTAAGGGTATGCTATAGACCATCAAACTCAACATGTTTCTCCATCGGACAAACACCGTAATAGCGACAAAAATATCAGCGGTCCCATACATTTTGGTCGAATAGGTATTGAAATTTTGTCCCAAACAATATACACCCGTGTAAGGTGACTTTTGTTCTCAGGATGCGATTTGTAATGAAACTACTTTTAGTACCTACCCAACAAAAGTCCCTCGCTTACTAATGCCATAGTAATTCATTAGAAATCCTGAATAAGGAATAACAGGCCATACTATATATATATACAGCCATAATAGACATACTTAATGCCCGTCTCATCATAAAAAGAAAAAATCTCGGGAAAAATAAAAGATAATTTTCCCTAATAATGCCTGTTGTACGTTGCGCCCATCCCACTAATAAAGAAATTGGCCTATCATAATGTAATATTATTGAAACGATAGGAGGACATGAAAACTTGGATATTATAGTTCCACGACTATAATATTAGCTTTATTATCTTTTATGTAATTTTAATATTTTTATTCGAATGGTATAGAGGCCCTTTTTGCTTGAAACAAAAAAAAAACCTGACAAATAGAATATACTGGCAAAGTTTTGGTGGCATTCACCCGTTCGGCTGTGCTTTTTTTTTTTGCATCTTCTAGGTGAAGTGGCCAGTGGTCTTTTCCAGGTACCTGTAAAATTTCATAGCGATCGGTTCTTACACACATTTTCACATAGTAACTACCAGACAGACATAGTAACTTTATATATTTTTTAGAATAAGTCTCTAAGTATATATCAAGGCGCTGTTTTATCTTTTCTCCAGCGTGGCTCAATTCTTATTTAGACAAGAAAGAAGCGTTTCAGGAAAAGCAACAACTTTTCTTACCTATTGCTCAATCTCGTGAGAATTCATGTTCACTACATAAAAACAAAATACAACAAATAAATCCTCATCGAGCCTTATCTCACACGACGAAGCTCAAAGAATTTTCGCAGCTCAAAGGCACGAAAGAAAATAAAAGAGATATTTGCCCTGAGCCTTCGCGAGCCATCGATTGTTTTAAAATTCTACAAGACTAATGAGACAGAAAAGCCTCATGAATAGGTAGAAGACGGTGAGCGCAGAATTTAAAATGGCGCGAATATCCGCCATCTTAAGTTTTTCTTTTGATCTTCTTTTTAAGACTAGGTGTTGAATATTGTTTTTCATTTATTGCTTAACGATGTTTCTACGACGTAAAAACAGCAACACTTTTGTATTTTCTGAAAATACAACGAACTAAGACAAGTACACTTTTCTCTCTATTTTAGACAAAAGGGAACTGACAGCTAAACAAACTTTGACGTTTGACGAACGATCAATTATTTCCTTCGTTATTTTTCAAAAAAGGAAAACAGAATCGAGTATAGTTGCCAAAAATTCAAAGGAGGTTTCAAGCATGTTTATGAGTGAAAGAAAAAAGTAATTTTCTGTGTTTGATAAAGTATTGGGCGAACAGATAACACAGTTTTTTCCGGATTTCTCTAAAGTTTTTACGTGTAGGAAAACATCGTCATATTTTCTAACCCGTAATCCAGTGTAACAATCTTCAAAGTACCAGGCATGCATACAAAGGAGGTGGTAAACAAAAACAAGCGATTCGTATCAACCTATCAGGTAACGCTAGCAGGAACATTGCTGAACTTACGACATGTATTTAAGTTAATGCGTCGTAAATTGTAATGTCTTCGGCACCTATCTGATAGGTTCCCCTCGGATATTCGGCGGTAGAAACAGGAACAATTTTAAACATTGTTTTCAGACAGAATTTCCTTAACTTAATTTTGGTGTGCGGCAACTTAATTTCTAAATATTAGTTAGGGCAACATCACAACGTATATTTGGACGTGACTGTTGTTTTAGTGAAACACGATACAATTTCGTTTACACCAAACACGTAAAATTTCGGCACGTTTTCGTTATTGTATACCTACGCATCCTAAAATATCGAAAAAGCTTTTTTCTCACCGCTTTTGTATTGAAATGTCATAAATAATCTATATCGGAACACGAAAAAGAATCGAACTCCCAAAGGCACAAAACACAATCCAAAATCCTTATTCCGATTCCGAATCTCACAAACATACAATAAATTCGTAATCCAGGACATCAGAATAGTCTTCTAAATTGTAAGTTGTAACCTTTCCACAGTGTAGCACGCGTAATCTTTCTCATAATTCACGCAAAGCTCACTTGTATTGCGAAACTACGTCGTTTGAAGCATAATTTTCTGGAACGACGACCATAACCTAGGTATTTTGAACCCTAACCTTTGAGCATTCAACCCATTTTTGTATAAAAGACTCGTATCTCTCTGTATGGTCGTTGGTATTGCGTAATCCACGTTCTTTTGCAGCCTGTGACTTCGGATTGGGATAGAAATAAAATTGAACAAATATTTTTTGTACCGCTATTTCAAATCAGATGTGACGATGAAATGAATTCGCAGATACATCGACGTTATTAAATGTTTGTCTTCAGCTTCAGAATTTATAGCGATTTTTCTGAATGAAGAAACATAACGCCTGTAATCCGGGGTTAGGCAGATATGTCTTACCTAATAGTACACACAGCAGTTCGCCAGTTATATTTCTAAATCCCATGTAATGACAAGCCTATTGCCACCAACCGGGCACAAGCCCAGACTCCGTGGCTAGTACTGAGAAATTTCTTATGGAAAAACCTAAAAACAAATTGCCCGACCGGGGAATTGACCCCATGAACTTCAAAATTCTGTTCACTAATGTCAGTGAACAGAATTTTGAAGTTCATTCAGTCACCATGGCAGTTCATTGTTGGTTCAACCTGTCCTATGTGATCTATCAATTAGCTTATTTTTCGTTAAGAAATATACAATAGACAACATGCGGGCGTAAGTAATGACTATTACAATATGTTTCCCTTCGGAGGATGCGGGCCTGATATTGAATGGACAGTTTGTGGTTAGTCAACACATGGAAATGACCAACGTCGCGAACGTACGTACAAATGACAACGTAGCAAGTACGAGTACCTCATTATCATCCTGTCCTTGTCCCATTCTACTTGTGTTCGGCGCAAGAAGTTTGCTCCTTCCATTCTCCTCAGTCAGACGCCACGGCATCATTTTCTCTCTATTTCATTTCATTGCTCACACCATCCATCCATCGTTTCTTTGGCATTCCGCTCCCTCTCCAGCCATCTACATTCATATCCGCTCTTTTAGTCACATGCGCATCGTAGGTACCTACAGATACATGATAATGTATCTCTCATTGCGTAATGCAGTGTCTACCACACAAAACGCATTCATTTGTGAAATTAATGCACACTGCTTGACTGATGAATCTTAATGCATACAATCGGTCATACGTGAAGGCCATGCATACATACCTGCATACAAATATGTAGCGAATTAATAATATAAACACACGTAGAACAATACTGACACAACTGTTAACTTCTCTAAAAAAGGGGTTTGCATGATTTTTATTTCACAGCGGCCACAAAGATAAGTGTAGCTTACGTATAGTGGAATATGTAATTATAATGACAACTACAAGAATTTTCCCGCAAATTATATCGGAGCTTAAATATCTGTAGTCAATGTTGTGTTGTTCGCTGATTAATTCTAAGTGTTTGCTACTGTTATGCACATATTGGACTCTTTCTTATCGTTTGCCGTATGTCATTACTTCCAAGAATTTCGACAGCGACATTATCGAATAGTGTAACAATACAGGCTGTTTTTTTTTCAATAACAACGGGTTTGATTCCTGGTTAGGAATATTGATTTTTCAAAAAACTAATGATGCAGTTTTAGTTTTTATCGAAATCGGGCTCGAGGCTCCTTTGAGTGTTTTTCGCTATTTCTCATAGTTTCGGATTTGGCCTTCCACCCGCTTTAAAAAATCATTCTGTATAACTCGGCCCCGATAATTTTCGAAATAATTGTTCATAGAAGAAAATGAATGTCTTATTGTGTTCTTACTAATGAAATAGTTTTCAATAGTGGCCGCAGACTTAAAAAAAAATGCCAGTTTTTCCCAAACCCCTATGTTATTGTTTTCGGAGTGTTTTAAAATTGCGAAATAGATCCGTCACCAGTCATCATCACATCTTATGTGTAGTAAGATGATGATGATATTATGATGTGCCCACTACTGGGACCCAACTCTTCTTTGAGAGCCGCGAGCCCCGTGTGGATTAGTGGATATCAAATGCCTTCGATTTTAAACGAAACTTATGCACGTGATAAAACAGTGAATGTATTGCATTTTGGCACCTTAGAATAAATATTCATTACACGATCACCAAATATTTGGCACCATACAAGTTATTAACACAATGTTAACATTTTGTAAATTGATTGAATTGTGTTATTCATTTGAATACAAAGACTTTTTCGTAATACACTGTTGTTTATCGTGCGTTTAGAGTGTGTCAATGAATAAATGTATAATTTATCGACGTTTCTTGTTTTCGGGAACGGAATTTTGAGAAGAATATTAATGTTTAATTCAGTCTTTTTTTTGGTATAGATAGAATAAGAATCATCTTAGCTAAAATAAGTTTGGATAAGTGAACACAGTCGTTTCCATACCTAAAGATGCTGACACCGTAAAACAGTCATTAGCTAAGAGCGGGTTCACGTTCAACTCATCTCTGAGCGTCACGATCACATCTAGCTGAACCGCGTTCAAGAGCTGTCAGTGTGCGTGCTTTTGAATGCAGCTGTCCTGATCGCGTTGAGTGTAGTCGGCAAAATTCACTCTAAAAGATTGAAAAAAAAACATGCCCTTAGCAAAATGTTGAAATGATATGCAAGGACCCCCTTTTTTTACGGATGGGAAATCATCAAGTGACTTCTCCCGCTCTGGGCGGAGCGGGAGAGGGTGTCAGACTTGTACTGACTAAAACCCATCCATGTTCCTTCTTCGCCCTTTGTGTTCCAGGGCCGCGGTATCTCTTTCGAAGAGTCCCGCAACCCTGGCAGGATGCAAGGACCCCTTGGAAGCAAAATATGTTAATGCATTAGTATAGCACAAAAATTTTGGTTACCCAAAAAAACTATAAGTGACCCAGGCCGAACCATCGTACAACGAATTTATGCGAGGTTACCAACAAAATTATACATAGCGGAACTTAAGAATTTGTAACTTAGTTATTTTTCTAGAGTTTTTCCTTAGAAAGGTTACTTGAAAACTTTCGAGGTAAACTCACAAACTGGTGTGAATGATAAATAACTTTAATAAAAATGTCGCCTAAAAGAATTTATCTTTTTAACGCCGAAGTTTTTCGGGATGTGTTTTATGAACAAATAAAAGACGAAATTGAGTTCAAATACTTCTGTGTAAGGTTTGCTTTTCTGATTTATCTGGAATCAGGAAAATAAAATTCCTTTAGGAACGCTCGCTCAAATAAATCGACTGTTTTTAGCGGCGTATGTAGATTTCCTTATTTTGAATGATTCTATCACAAAATGCTTTTAGTTAAATTATCAAAAACTTTTTCTAGAAATCCTACTTAAGTTTGAAAAAGTATTATTTTCACAGACCAAAAAGACACCGATGCTTTCTGTGTGTGTTTAAACTTCACCATAGAAACCTAGGTATAACACTCCACTGTTTAAAATGGGCCTCCCCAATAATATAAGGCAAATGCCTTCTCTCAGCTCTCGAAGATACCCGATTTTTATCAACATAACCCTGTAAGCCCCTCCCTGGATCCCCTCCGAGATCCTTGAAGGGTTTAGCAGAGGTGTACCTAAAAGCAGTTTAACAGTTACACCCACATTTCGTAAGGGGCGAGGCTATTGCCATCAACCGGGCATAAATCCAGACTCTGTGGCTGCTACAAAAAAATCTGATGAAACAAAAACGAGTTGCACTCCGGGAGTGCCGGCAGAAGTAAAAACTTGAATATTAACGTTGTGCATTTTTGATGTTTTGGAATAGTTTTGCACGAATTGCTTTAATTATCAATATAAAAGTAGTAGTATTTTTGTGGGAAAATACAATATTCATTTATTGCGCTATTATCGTATACAGAAACATGACAATTTATATTAAGTACATTAAAAATTTAACACTTTAGAACTATTCCAATTCGTCTTACGAATTTTACCTCTTTGTAGAAACTGAAGGTTTTGTTTGTGCATAAGATAATTATCCAGTTTTGGAAACCCGACTTCAATGACAAATAGATGTCATAAAGTTTAAATTCCTTCGGAACCTAATGTCAATCCTCCTCACGAATTTTTTAGTTTTGGAAACCCAAACTCAATGAAAGATGTCGTAAAGTTCAAATTCCTTCGTAACCTAATGTCAATCCATCTTGCGAATTTTTGAAGTGTCCTGACACGAGTTTAACATTTTTTACACATCACAAAAGGGCACAACGCCGCTAAAGAAGTTTTCACTTCAAAACTCAACAACACTTTGCCCGACGCGGGAATCGAAACCAAGACCACATACTCAACAGTGTCAAAGCGAATAATAGACTAACTAGTCAGTATATATTAGCGTTAACGTATCAAATCTTGAATTAAAAAACATTAGCTACGTCCAATTCGTTTCTTTGTACACAAAACCGATAAAAATCGGTGTTTAATTACTCCTAACATAAACAGATTTCGACCAATCTCCTTTATGACCAGTCTTTCTCGCTTAAAGAATGTAAAAGATTTATTTGTACGAGAATTCTCATCAATTGGAATAAATGACTGATTTGTTTATATGGAACATAATCTTTTTAATGGGCGCAATGAGAGAAAAGTGGTCGTTAAAAGTTAATGGCTATTGTAGATTCTACGTTGAAAAGACTAGGTAGTCTTTTGGATGTTCTTTTCTGTTCATTTGATTCTAGGGGCGTAAAAGAAGAAATGCATTATTGTACTGTTAATGGACAGTTCATATGTAAACAGGGCAAGGGAACAGGGGTATGCAAGGCAATCATAGGTACTTTTACGATTTGATTGCCTTGCATACGAAAGACTCTCTTTTTTAACCCCCGACCAAAAAAGAGGGGTGTTATAAGCGTGACGTGTGTATTTGTGTGTCTGTCTGTGGCATCGTAGCTCCTAAACGGATGAACCGATTTTGATAAAATTTGAGTTGTTTGAAAGGTGTTTTAATCGAAAGTGTTCTTAGCTATGTTTGGAGAAAATCTGCTCATAGCCGTTTGAAGCTCACCTCTTTTATAGTTGATGAAGGGATATAAACAATTTCTACGAGTCTGATCGATTCGAAATTTGAATTCTTGTCACTTGTCACCATGGGCATCGCACGGGGGGCGGCCGCTTAGCACAAACACTAAACAAAGCGGACCCCCGACGCTACGACGCTTGGATTAATTTAATTTTTGGTTTTTTTGAGGTTTTTTCTGTGGGGGTAATTTTTTTTTTAATGTTCGTTCCCTACGATGTCTGCCACTGATTGGATTGTCTTTTATTTGCTGTCGCGTTATCTTTACCTAAATAAACCATGTCGATCCGTGAGTAGAGCTATTACCAAATCGTGTCATAGGTAGAACTATTGTCAGGTTCAAATTTGATTTTTATTTTTCAAAGAAAGATAAAGTAAGGCTGGCCTTATATTTTTGACTGCCTCGTTGGTCGAGTGGTCGCAAGTGCGACTCCTGGTCATGAGGCCCTGGCTCCGATTCCCATGTCGGCCAAAGTGTTGTTTAGTTTATCCATCTGGAACTTGTTAGTAGCAGCCACGAGTCTGGATGTGTTCCCAATTGATCAAAATCAAAATCAAAAATCATTTATTCAAACTAGGCTGATAATCAGCACTTTTCGAACGTCAAAATTACAAGAGACAGTCCCCCAAAACGCCCTCCCTTCGTCACTTCCTAGTGCTTTAGCTGGGAAGAAGAAGTGGCGGAACAAACTCCCCAGCAACACATCTGTCTGTTAAGTTAGAAGAAACAGATTCTATACAGAAGTGTTCAAGTTTATAGAACCAAAAAATCCATTACATCAAATTAATGTCGCATGTCAGCTAGCACACGCCAATAATAAAATAAAATATGTACTGAAGAATAATGATGGCAATGGACTTAAAAATTCTATAACATGTGACTTAAAAAATAACTGCTGAAATGTGGGTATACTATGTAGGTACACCTCTGCCTAACCCCGCGGGGATTACAGGTGTGATGTTGTTTTATAAAAATCAAAATCAAATCATTCATTTCAAGTAGGCCAATTACAGGCACTTTTGAATAGTCGAAAAACAACCCTTTTCGGATAAAAAACATTAAAAAAAAGTATTTATGCCAGCAAGTAGAACAGTTCCAGGCACTTTTGAATTCTCGAAACAGAGACACCAATAAAATGAAGCTACAGTCCCAGTCACAAGACATAATAACTGTGAAGTGTGAGTTGCCCATTCCAAAGCGTAGATCTCTATGGAGAAGAATGGGCAAGAAACTTCATGGACACTCTTTTATATTTTTGAGTTGCCATTTTCAGCATGTGCATCACGTTAATACGTTTTGGATTAATTGCAAGAAACTTAAAAACCGACTACACTTTATAAATTCCTTCCTTCTTATTAAAGAAATCTTTAAAGTCGATCTACTTTATAATAAGAACAAGATCTTTGTTAGAAATTTAGTATCGGGAGAACAAACTTCACACTGCTAGTTAAGTTAAGTTTCTTTAAAATAAATGGGTTTGTGATAAAAACCGGCGAAGTGCGAGTCGAACTGGCGCACGAAGAGTTTTGTAAAAAAACACCTCCAAAAAACCACATTTTTTTGAACGGGGACGCCTTTAATTTTATTTTCAATTTAAGTTTAATTATTTGTTTTTATAGCGGCTTATATTTGTTTTACAGTATTAGGTACACTCTGTGAAAAATGTCTAGTGACTACCTATTACGGATCTAAAGATACAGCTCTGTGGCAGGCGGACAACAGACTAAATCTTACTAATAGGGTCCTGTCGGCTCACTATGAGTAAGGAACCCTAAAGATCAGAACAAGTCTTCTGAGCTGGAGGAAAATCAATAGTTGGCTTTTTTTAAAGTGGCTTATAAGCGGCTTAAATCTCGTCTTCCCCTCAAGGGAGCTTATTTACTGATAAAAGAAATGTGGGGTACAAGAAACGAAATGCTGTAGCGCCGCGTCGCGTGATCTATACAAGTTTATTTAAGAAAGAAAACATATTTATTTGGCACATGCCACAAGTGCACACAACAAATAAAAATCAATAAATTAAAACTTAAATAAACAGAAAAAGATAATATTGTGTGTCTCACGGCTGCGCCAAATAGGTCCAGTTCAGTAAAATGCCGAACAGCTAGTGCCCGACGCTTACGCAACGTTATTGCTTTTTGGCTATCTTTGTTTATTATCTCATCTTGTGCCGGTCGGCTTCCAGTCTAAACTGATGCAACTGAATATTTTTCCATGGAGCGACTGCCTATCGGACCTCCACAACCCAGTTGTATTGGGTAATACGAGACCCCTTGGTAACGACTGTCAAATATGTACTATCACCAAACTGCGTATCTGACCACGGTAAGGACTATCGTTACTTGCAGCGTCCGGCCGCTATAGAAGCGCTTATTAACGCTCAGCTACCAATAGCATCACAGCATCTATTTTTTGCTGTGTCCCTTGGTGTCGTCAATGAAAAAAAAAACTGTAGTCAAACATCTGGGATCATTAACAGAGCCTGAGATTGTGTTTAAAACAATACATATTTAAAAAACGGTCGTGTATTTTTTTGTTTTACCACTATTGGTCCGCAAACTATTTGAGCGGACCAATAGTAATAAGGGTGTTAAACAGATGTCATCGTGTGCACGGGATTTTGTTTGAAAAGTGTCCATATTCTCACTTTCCCGATGGTACAAATGACAACCGGGACCAACTGTTTATCTTCCTTTCCGAGGCAAGGAGAAAGCTCGGTGTAATCAATGGTCAGGAATGGCACAAAGTTAGATGTCCAAATAGCTATTGATATATTGGTTTTATAGAGAGCAGCGGTTGCCCAGTGGTGGCAGCCCCGACTTAGGAGCAGTAAGCCGTGGATTCGAACCCAGGTAGGCGCATTACTTTATGTAATTTATTTCATCATCGCTGCTCTCAAAAACGGTGAAGGAAAACATCGTGAGGAAACCGGCATGTCCTAAAACTAAAAATTCGAAGACACGTGACATCTACCAACCCGCACTGGGCCCGCGTGGTGGATTACAGCCCACTCCCTCTCATAGTAAGGAGGCCTGTGTCCCAGCCGTGGGAGCATTACAGGCTGATGATGATATTGGTTTTAAAAGCGTCATTTATGTAAATAACAAAAGGCATTTCTTAAACTAACGAAATCCATTCACAATAATAAAGATGTTCGTCACTAATTCAAAGTAAACTAAAATGTAATGATATAGCGTAAAGATTTACGGCGCACGTGAACGTAAGCGTAACGCCTCGTAAATGCTTTATTGGCAGCTGTTTCTATATCTTCCCTCTCTGCCTGACACTGAGGGGAGGAAAGAGAGAGATGATAGAGTTTACTTGTTTATGATGTGATGTAATTGCATATATTTGGTTTAGGAGTCGTCAAATAAGATTACTTGAAACTCAATTTTGGACCAAAAATGTGGCTTGAAATTAGTTCGTTATTTAGTTATTGTGTCTGTTGCTGCTTTTTATGTTCTGTTTTAAAAGTTTATGATGCTGTGCGAGATTGTAATGTCTATATGTACTTGTTTGCTCATAAAATGAACTTAAAATGGGACGTACTTTGTAAATCATCATCCTGTCCTTGTCCATTCTATTTGGGGTCGGCGCAACACGTTTTATGCTTCATCAATAGGGGACCGGACTGGGTAAAGAAAACGACATTCTATTTTGTCCGTCAGACAGGTAATACAAAAATATTAGACACTTATTTTTTGTTTAATCAAAATATCAAAAAAATACTAAGTTAAAACTCATTAAAGTTGGAGAGTGGGGG
This sequence comes from Cerastis leucographa, assembly GCA_963082945.1. Classification (NCBI taxonomy): domain Eukaryota; kingdom Metazoa; phylum Arthropoda; class Insecta; order Lepidoptera; family Noctuidae; genus Cerastis; species Cerastis leucographa. The sequence goes on from OY720361.1 coordinate 3,720,791, forward strand.
CTTACTCCGTCACAAGCAGGTATAAAACTTACCCACATGTGACGTCATGCGCCATTTCAACTCAATATATCTCCGTAATTTTATGACCACGTGAAAAATGAAAAAATACGTGTCCAATACTTTTCAATAAACTACCCGACGGACAACGAAAAAAAATTGGATTATCCCCTATTCTCCTCTGTCAAACGTCACAGCATCATTTACTGCTTTCTCTTTAATATCATTACTCACATGGGACGTACTTTATAAATGCTGCAAGAAATAGGTATCTTAAGACCTTCTTACTTCTGTTATTAAGTATGTTTTTTTTTTTTTGCAGGTAAGTTCGTGAATTTAAGCGGCACATAAACTGCTACTTCAAAATACCTACAGCTTACCTTCGGAATAATGGTATGTATATGTAGTAAGGCTAGACTATGTGCTAATATCGGTTTAGATTGATTCATAATGACTGAAATGGCGTTACTCAAGGCCAATGCTACAGTAGTATTTAGCATTTTAACAATGCGTATTTAACCACATAGTTATACAAGGTGTTGTTTTGCATCCTCTTCAAAATTCAGAAAATTGAATCACAAAAGACAAATAATCAATTAAAATTACGGTACCTAGTTAATTATTAATAAACGCTGATTTTTTTGGTTGTTTTAGTTTGTCAGTATTTCACAACAATCCCCTTAACGTGGTTTAGATTGTTTGTATGTGTGGAAGCTCAGTTATAGGGCGAGAATCATACGGGCCGCGTTTAAAACACGGGTGGTTCACACTTACCGATTTTCGTAAATAAGAAAAAAAAAAGAAATCCTACTCATTTTATTATTAATTCGGGAAGAGAATCGTTAGTATAGTTACCTCCTTGAATTTGACGAGGTTGCAAAACAACACCTTGTATACCGACGTACAGTAAAGTAAATTGGTACATAGAAACTAGGCAATTAATTAATAAATATATACCAGCGAGCTAACTAGGCAGGGCCGTCGGCGTCGGCGCATTATTATTTCACGTGGTGTCACCCGCTCGTCTGGCCTCCGCCTGAATAATTACTGCCGAGCTGAATTTATCGCAGCATGTCTAGGGATGGCATAACTACAGGGATTCGAAGTTTCTGGGTGATTCTGTGTGCCCGTTTTAGATTTCATTGATCTTTGGCGAATCTTTGATTCGCTTTTTTATTTAATTTATTCATAATAATAAGGTTGTCAACAGTGCTGGTTGGTTTTATTTTTTGGGTTTTGAATTGAGTTACGATTTTTTTAAACTTTTGTTGCAGAAATGAGCCTTTAAATATTTTATCTAATAAATGTATAAAAATCTCGTGTCACAGTGTTTGTTCTCGAATTCCTCCGAAACGGCTTGACCGATTTTTTTATGTGTATACGAGGTGTTGTTTTGCAACCTCGTCAAAATTCAGGAGGTTGTCACAAAAGACATCAATAATCAATTAAAAATAGGATACCTAGTTAATTATTAAAAAACCCTGAGATTTATGGTTGTTTTTGTTTGTCAGTATTTCAGAATAACCCCCTTAACGTGGTTTAGGTAATAAGAAATTATCGAATAAACGTTTCAGATTGTTTGTTTGTGTGGAAGCGCAGTTAGTTATAGGACGTGAATCAGACGGCCCGCGTTTAAAACACGGGTGGTTCACACTTACCGATTTCCGCAAATAAGAACACAAATAAAAATTACCTACCCATTTTATTATTGATTCGGGACGAGAATCATTAGCATAGTTACCTCCTTGAATTTGACGAGGATGCAAAACAACACCTTGTATTTATTTGGTAGGTCTGACAATAGGTCGTAGGCTATTTTTTTTTCTCACACATCCTCTTCAAATTTTCCACGCGAACGAAGTCGCCGGCAAAAGCTAACATACCTAATAATAAAAATATGTCTTGAAAATTATTATCTTCTTAACAAACAGTAGCATAAAAATATTTTCCCGAATCTAAATTCTAGTAAAAAAAACACGTTCATAAAATAAAAACATTTCATTTTCTTTGCAAAGTATTTGTATAAAACAAAATAGTCGTACGCCTTTCTCAAATTGGTGTTTCAAGCAAAAATGCTTGTTTTCCCCGGGCGGATTTCAACGCTTTAAGTCTAAATAATCCAAGCTCCTGAAACCTGGAGATTACCTTGATGTAAATAATAAAGACAGACATCCTTACTCGTGATTTGTAACATCGTGCGTCCGTAAATAATACATTTCTCTTGAGTTACCGTAAAATTAGCTCAGAAGGGCCATTTTTTGTTTGAGTGAAAATTATTGTAATTTCCACAAGTGCAACTTCCGTTTAGATGAAGTGTATTTTAAGAAGGTAGCAAATTACATCAGTACGAGTACGGAGGACCTCGTGGCTAAATTATAACAGCCGCAAGGGTCGATCTTTAAGGTTAAGCCGTACTTGCCGAGGTTGGTCCGTGGATGGGTGACTGTATAACATGCCGTGTTTCCTCCGTGCCTCGGAAAGCACGTTAAGCCGTTAGACCCGGCTGTCATTTATAGATCTTTGACAGTCGTTACGAGTAGTCAGAAGCTAAAAGTCTGACACCCAGTCTTACCAAGGGGTATCGTATTAACCCAGTTACTGGGTGGTGGAGGTCAGATAGGCAGTTGCTTCATGTAAAATACTGGTACTCAGCTGCATCCGGTTACGCTGGAAGCCGACCCCAAGATAGTTTGGGAAAAGGCTGGGCAGATGATGATGGCAGGAGTACAAAGAACCACTGTAATTGAATAGACATACAAATATACAAACTTCGTAGACCGCCTGTCCATCGCTTAGGAGGACCACAATTATCGTATTTCCTCCAAGTTTCCTCCTTTTGCAGTATGACTATTTCATGGAAAACTCAAGTGAATATGATTACCTAAATCAGCGTTTCCCAATTGGTGGGTCGCGACCCGGTTCCGGGCCATCAAAATAAAAACCGGGTCGCAGCATTTCTGCCTTAATTAAAAAAAAAAAAAAAAATTAACCTAGTCAAAACGACTACTAGCACTAGTAAAAAAACTGTATAAAGGCGGGCTTATTGCCTTGGGCATTTTCTCCCAGTTCACCTTAGAAATAATTGCTCCATTCGCACAAAATAGGCGATACAGATATATTTTACTTAATTTAATCAGCGGGGGAAGAGGTTTTAAAGTATTGAGTGGGTCTTTAAGGGCCAGTGTGACATTTACCGGGCCATGGCAGAATAATGTTTGGGAAACACTGACCTAAATGAACTGAGAGGGTTGTATTGATGATTTTGATGATTATAACTCTGTAAAACCATTTTTGTACGGTCGCGAATCATATTTAAATCAACATAAAACCTGACACTGACTAGCAAATTACAAAAACGAAATTTTGTATATTGCTGGCTACGCTGACGATTCCACCTTAAGAGCGTTTACACCTTACGGCATTTTATAAAAACTTTCAAGTCCATATTTTCGGAAATGACTGAACCGATTTTAATGAAACTTAATACGCATAAGCAATACTTATACATAGGTCTAAAAAGTTACTAAAAAACATTTTCGAATGGTCTTTAAAAAAGAAAGAAGATAATTGGAAATTTCTGTTGCTAGATAATTTATAATGGGTATTTATTTATTTATGTACACACAAAACACTTAACAGGATAATACATTAAGATATAAGAGCACAAAGTTACTGCTTATTTCTAAAGAAATTTCTTCCAGCAGACCTGCGAGTGGAAAGATGGATTAGAAATGTAGACACAGGGTGTAGAATAGATAGAACAGGAAAAAAATTGAATTAGAGCTTAAAACAAACTTTATACCTATATAAAATAAACAAACATACAAAAAAATACACATATAAAAATAAAAATAAACGTAAAAATAAACCTTTAATATATCCGAATATTACAGTATAGAGGAAAGGTAATGTTCTTTGACCTATGTATCCAGCTTATTAGTATGAAGTTTCATTAAAATCGGTTCAGTGATTTCGGAAAATAAGAACTTGAAAGTTTGTATGAAATGTCGAAAGGCGTAAACGCCGTTAAGAAATTCACTTAAAAGAAAAAGCCAATGCTCATCCTAAGACCCTTTTCTTCAACCCAATGAATCTTCTAACCGTCTTCCAACAGTGACTTGAACGCAGAATGAGTTGATGGTTGCTTATTTCGGAGAGGCGGGCCTTGAGGTCAGGAGCGAGAATATTTTAATACTAATGAGCTCCGAGATATTGTTTCAACGGAAAAAATAACTAGCAGTTTCAACTGAAGAGGCTGTCACAACAGTTTTTAATTTGGTTTTTAAAGGTTTGCCTTAGGATTTGGTTGAAATGTTATTGCAAGGACTTTCATAACATGGTTATGGTAAGGGTTTTCTTTTTAATATCATCAGGTCTTTTTCTTTTGTGTTTCTAAGTTTGAAATCGTTTGTCTTGTGTCTGGGACTGTAGCTTCATTTTTATTGTTTTGCGACTATTCAAAAGTGCCTGTAACTGGCCTACTTGAAATAAATTATTTTGATTTGAGTTTGAAGCGAATTAATAAATCAAGAATTTTAGCAATAAATTGTTTAACTATAGCCCCTTTTTAGTTAGTAAAAAGAATCCACACAAAATCTAGGTAAAATATTAATCTCTCAATTGCTCCAATTTGTCTCCGTCAGAGGGCGACCTTGAGCCCAGAAACAATCTAAAAAACATTAATTCATTTTGCGACCCACAGCCACAGCCCACACAACTTTTTTGTGGACAAATTCTGTCTATTAGAACCTCGGATATTGCAAAAAAAAAATGTCCAACTAAAAACTTAATAAAGTGGTCTTTTGTCCCGGGTGAAATCGTCGTTTATTTAATTTTTGGGAGCTTCGTTTTGCTTAAGAAAATTGTAATTAAGGAGCAGTAATAAAAACGAATTCCTTCTGTAATACTCAATTAGAGGACAGCTTCGTATTGATAATTAAGGAGATTTTCATTGTGGCGGACCTGGTTAGTATTTTGTGTTGTTGAAAAGTTTGAAAGATGCTCTTTCTCTGAAAAATTGGCATGCCCTTTCGTAGATTTGTTAGTGTTGTCTTCTTTTCTGTTGTAAGTTAGTTGGAATCCTACTTCTTTTTCAAGCGTTGTGATTGCGATTTTATCCTTTGTGGTGTTTTTAGGGACAGTCGTGGTTGCTGCCAAATATCTGTGAAGCGCACCTTATACTCTTTCGTTTAACGTTTGACTTAAGTGTGGGATCCTGGTTGGATAACGTGATAGCAGGGGTATTGGTCATTTCCAAAAGAAATTTTTCAATAGTAGGTCGTCCAGATTTGTGCTACGTTAGTTATTGGTCAGGTCATAGGAGGCTCGCCCCATTACTTTACACAAAACTGGGAAATTGTCGGAACACGCTCCTACCTACCCCACCACGCAGTACAGGCTCATTGACGTATTATATTTGTAACTAGCTGTGCCCGCGAATTCGCCCGCTTGAGATTTAACAAAAAAGTTATTTGTTTATTTTTTATAATAATTTTAAAATGTTTCTAAAAAGAAGTGTAGAAACCTAAGTTACTCCTTATTACATCAGCTATCTGTCAGTGAAAGTCTTGTCACAATCGGTCCAGCCTTTCCAGAGATTAGCCGGAACAAACAAACAGAGAGAAAAAATTAAAAAAAAAAAAAATGGTATATATATGCGTATATACATTCATATGCATGTTGTAAAAAGCGGTTATTTTATTATTACATACAGACACTTCAATTTTATTTATTTGTCTGTATAGATGTATAGATATTGAAGATAGACGACGCTTCTCATGCCACGTCGACACGTGTTATACCAGTTGATAGCGGGCTGACTGTCGACAAAAGTCCTATACTTACACTCCTCACCAAGTCTATGAGACAAGGACTTAGTACTGTTTTCTTTGTACCTGTATTAAATCTCCTCGCAAAGAAATATTGTTTAGAAGATTTCTCGTTCTGACAAATGTTCTTGTAAAATTAAGGCAGAATAGAATGTGCTGGAAACTACGTTTGTTCTTACTACGGACGAGAAGAAACTTGAAAAATGTTTGAAGTATCTCTTGGATATAATGATTTGAAATGTTTCGCTGGAGACACTGAAGCTAGCGAGCTTGAAGCAGCGGATTTTCGTAGCTAGGATACATTGACAACGAAGATTGTGGTTTGAAGTTAGATTATAGGTTTTTTTGAATTGTTGTTGGTATATATCATCAACATTCATTGCCGACTCGTAGTCACACCAGGTTATCACACCAGTATGACAAACAGGATTTTTTTTCTCGTTTGTCACACCACTGATTTTTAGGGTTCCGTAGCCGAATGGCAAAATACGGAACCCTTATAGATTCGTCATGTCTGTCTGTCTGTCTGTCCGTCCGTATGTCACAGCCACTTTATTCCGAAACTATTAGGACTACACGCCTGAAACTTGGTAGGTACATGTATTCTGTGAACCGCTTTACGATTTTTGTACAAAAAAAAAAAAAAATAGATTAAGGATACCCCCCCCTACAAGGAACTGAAACTAAAAAAAAAAAAAACATCAAACCTATACGTGCGGGGTGTCTATAAATAGGTCTCTAAAAATTACATACAGTTTCCTAAAACCATATTTTTTCAAAGTCAACCGTTTGAAAGATAGACACTTTCAAAGTGGTAAAACGTGTGTCCTCCCCCCCTCTAATTTCTAAAGTAAGAGGAGAAAAAATCTGAAAAAAATATGGGCATGTGGAACTTAAAAAAAACTATCAACGAAAATTGGTTTGAATAAGATTTGATATTTAGTTTTTGAGATATGGGACTTTTTACTAAACTGCAGCAGTAACTTTGTTTTTTATAAACTTACTATGAAAAACAAATTTAATTTTGCGGTTGAGTGGAAGTTTACTAATGAATGACGGTTCAATATATTGTTATTATATTGTTTGGGGCTATGGAACCCTGTGTGCGAGTAAGACTCGCACTTGGCCCGTTTTTTCAACATTCTGTTGCCTCTTCTTCTTATATTATATACTTTTTCTTACTTAGTTGGAATACCAAGATTTAAAAAGTATACTTGTAATAGCAAAAGATTCAATCGACAACTGCATTAAACACAGGTAGAAAAATATATTTTTCACTTTAAAAGTTTTAAACAACACTCCTGCCCAAATAAATTATTTGTTTTTTTTTTTTGCTTTTTTAGCAGAACTCCTTAACTAAATCTTAAAAAAAAACTTTAAATTTAGCTCTTAAGCGTGGTATCAGTATTTGTTTTAGTGCCCGTGTTGTCCCAATCCTGGGCAAAGCCCCTCCCCCCTATTCCTTCCATTTCTCACGATGGTGTGCCTTTTCCCTTTTCGGATAAAAAAGTCTTAATTACTGCACTATCTAAACTTCCAAACTAATATTAAAAAAATAAGTTAAAAAACCTTTTAAAAAAAAAGCTTTTATTAAAATGCTCTAAAAAAAAGAAAATAAAATTTTCCTTTAAACTTTTAACTATCAACTTATAACCTCATTATACACAATTTATATGATCATAAAAGCTTGTCGCGAGGTTTACTTGTGTAAATAAACTAGTAGGTACTTACCTATTTAATTGAGTAACTTAATCTGCTAAGTTTTTCTTTTTCTTAAATACAAATTTCAGTTTAATTAAATACTTATGGGTACGAGTACATACGCAAACCTCGCGACAAGCTTTTATGATCATATAAATTGAGACGAGGAGACGATCCTGGCTGCAGGATTAAGTTATGTCTGTCATAAAAATGTATTGTCACCAGAACCAAAGGTGTGTGCAAAATTTCAGCTCAATCTGACATCGGAAAGTGGTTCTAATTTAGCTTCCAAGAATCCACCGTAACAAACATACATACATACATACATACATTGCAAGTTAAATAAAAGCTTTTAATAAAAAAGAGGAAAGATTGATTGTTTGTTTGTTACGATTTCAATCAAAAACTTCTCGACAGATTTTGAAAATTCTTTCACCATTACATCTTTACCGAGTAGCATAGCTATATTATATTTTCAAGCTATCACAATTTTCGCGGAAGTCGCGGGCGAAGTGCTAGTCTATACTTAACATTATAAAGCTGAAGAGTTTATTTGTTTGTTTGCTTGAACGCGCTAATCTCAGAAACTACAAACTCGATTTGAAAAATTCTTTCAATGTTAGATAGCGCATTTATCGAGAAAGGCTATAGGCTATGTATCATCACGCTACAACCAATAAGAGCGGAGCAGCAATGAAAAATGTTGCTAAAACGGGAAATATGTGACGCAGACGAAGTTGCGCTGGACAGCTAGTATTTAATAAAAAGCAGCCTCAACTATCTTCACAAAACAGATAACCACGATCTCAAATCCCAACCATCCCCGTTTTTGTCTCATCTCAATGAGCTTCCGTATTCCAACCAACCTTTGTTCTCTGACAATCGCCTGGCTACGATTGTGGACACCATTGTGTACGGCTCTTGTCACCATTGTCTACCACTGCCCATTGGATCAGTGAAGACCTTTGAGGACCGACTTCATTAGAAAGGATGCAAAGGGTTATTTAAGTTTGCGAGTTCGTCATCTAGCTCGTTTTAGGGTTGAATGGGAGGATGTTGAGAAGGTTGTGTATTAAGATGATGAATGTAGATGGAAAGTAGTAAACAATACAGTATGTTAGTTTAAACGAGGGACATATTCAAACCCATAATAGTACATGCTAACATGATACTAATAAAAATATAAACAAAAAAAAAACACTGATAAATAACAGACAGAACCATACCAAAATTTTCGCAAATGTCACGCAACGTGTATACACCCTTGCGCTAGCGACTTAATTCTATCGCAGAACATGTGAGCGGGTCAATGACTCTTAGGTATAATCCATTTTCCCTTCATACTTTAAACTTACCTGGCTTAGGACAGTCCAAAATATCTAGGCACTAAACAAAACATTAAAAATTCTTCTATATACGTTATAGGTTTTTTACATATTTGGGACGAGAATCGAATACTGAATACCCTCCCTCAATATGTCCCTCGTTTAACCTAACATACTGTATAATTAGATAAGAGATATTTATTTGTTAAAAACACGTGTAGGTTTCCAAACAGTTGGAATGAATAAAAAAAAAGTATCAACATGTTTTGCCTAGAGAGGCGTACAAATATCATAAAAATAGCGCGGAAGAAGTGAAACTTCGTGATACTACACTCATGCGTTTGAGTGCCACGCATTCACGTTCGCTCTGTCTCTTTCTATTCTCCCTCCATGGTAGCGTTAAACGTTTAACGCAACCTTGTTTGAATTCGCATAAGAAGTTTCACTTCAATAATACATGTTACGTTAAATGAATAAAAAATAATTAAAAATATCAAAAAGTACAGGAAAATGTTAGAATGCCATAATAATAAAAATTCTAAATTACATCAATTAAATAAAAAAAAAACTAGAATTAAGTACAGGAAAATGTCTAGAATAATAATTAAAATATCTAAAGTACAACATTTAAATAGTCGTCAACATTATAGTAGCATTTATTTATAAAAAAATCATGGTTTTATTAAAACTATTAATATTTAAATCTTTGTATGCCATTGTACCTTGTTGCTGTGTGAAGGTTTCATAAAGAAACTGGAATTGATTTATGCTGACTTTAGTATATCTTTACTCTAGTTTGATTGTCAGTGGTAAAAGATATATCATCATGCTTAGTCTTATAGAAAAAATAATGTATGCTGTAGTCTCAAGGTACATTTTACATTACACAACATAACATCACGCTATTAATCCCTGAAGGGTTAGGCAGAGGTGTGTAATAGTACACCCAGATTTCTCCAGTTATGTTTTAAGTCCCATGTAATAGAGTACGAGCCTATTGCCATCAACAGGGCAAGAAATCCACACTCCGTGGCTGCTACTGAGAAATTCATTATTGAAAAACCCAAAAACATTTTGCCTAACCCGGGAATCGAATCCAGGTTCTCGTGCTCAGCAATCGCGCTTAAGACCACTAGACAAACAAGGCAGTCAATACTTATTATCTGGATAACACCTTTTCGGAAAAAAAAAATCATTTATTTCGAGTAGGTCAGTTACAGGCACTTTTGAATTCTCGAAACAGAGATACCAATAAAATGAAGCTACAGTCCCAGTCACAAGGTGCAATAACTGTGAAAGTACTATAATTGCCCATTTCAAAGCGTAGATCTCCATGGAGAAGAATGTGTAAGAAACTCCATGGACACTCTTCTAAATCAGAATATTGTTACAAAACCTCTTTCATAATACGCACAGCAAAGGAGTGGAACTCTCTGCCTGCGTCTGTGATTCCGAACGCTAACAACCCTAATCTCTTCAAAGTTATTGTGAACAGGCTTCTTCTGGGTAAGCTCGTACCATCATCGACTTTGTCTCTGTCATCTCTGACCTAGACTAGAGTCATGAGCAAACACATAGCAAATAAAAAACTGTGGTTACATTATTCATGTTGAGAAAACGACTCTCCTCATCAGAAAATTCAATTTCTTAAATGATAAATGATAAATGATGTTTATTTTGCAAATAGGTTTTTACAAACACTTTTACACGTCATTTTTTTTTAAAACTAGATGGGGCCGGTGTTTCGTACCTGACTACTCTGAGAAGAAACAGCCGAAACAAACTCAGAGGTTCTCTGTTAACTTGTTGCTCTTTTAAAGTCCAGACATTGCTCAATTTACATGAGGACTATGCAGATTAGTGTCTGAGATGGTCTTTTAAAGAAAGAACCACACAGATTTGAGTGGACCTGTCCAGTCAGTGCAAGCATTTGTCAGTTATCGTGTAGCTCGACTTATAACTCAAGGAGCTCAACGCAACGACGAACAATACCAAAGAAAGGACATTTGGGTAGGTCGCTTAATTAAAGTACTCAAACTGCCAGACAGCGGTGGGAGAAAAAAAAAAAAAAAAGTGACCTACATGGTCCTCACATTCACAATAATTAAATGTAAGTAATTAATAATAATATACGAAATGAATTTAAAAAAAAAAAACAAGAATTTCAATAAATGTCACAATAATAATAATAAAAAAAAAAAGTAAATATCAATGTCAAATCAGTAAATGTCACATAAAAATAATAAAAAAATAAAGTAAAAAAATAATAATAATAAAATACTGAAATAAGTATTCATGTCACATCGGTAAATGTCATCTAAAATAATAATAAAAAAAAATAAAAAAATGTAAAAAAATAAGGTAAAAATAAAATAAAAATGTCACAGTGTATAAAATAAGGAATTAACAATAAACAAGCGAAGTCCGGAATTTCGACATTCACAGAGCAAATTTCATTGGAGCAGTTTAATCCCAAGCCTTTTTATCTTCGAGATAGTGATTTACATGATAGTAGGCTTTCAGGCATAGCTTCCGTTTTATAAACGATTTGAATTTATTTAGGCTTAGTGCTTGAATATGGCTCGGAAGCTTATTGTAAAAACGTATACATTGGCATCTGAACGTACCCCCTACTTTTTTGAGCCTCGTTGCAGGAACAACAAATTTGTGTTTGTTCCTCGTATTTACGTTGTGGATATCACTGTATTTTTTAAACAAATTAATATTTTTATGCGCGTACAAAAGGTTTTCATAAATAAACTGAGAGGGCACAGTAAGAATATCAATCTCTTTAAATTTTTCTCTGAGGGAGTATCTAGGACTTAATTTATAAATTGAACGAATTGCCCTTTTTTGCAAAACAAATATTGTCTGAATATCGGCGGCATTGCCCCACAAGAGAATACCGTACGACATCACGCTGTGGAAATAACTAAAGTAAACTAAACGGGCTGTCTCTAAATCAGTCAAATCACGAATTTTCCTAACGGCGTATGCTGCTGAGCTAAGTTTTTTTGACAATTTGTCTATATGCGGGCCCCACTGAAGCTTGGCATCCAGAGTTATGCCCAAGAACACTGTGCTATCTTCCGGTTTCAACTCTTCATCCTTGATTAGTACCCTAGTTTCTACTTGTCTTACATGGGGTATCGTAAACTTAATACATTTGGTTTTTTTCTCATTTAGAAGTAGATTATTCACATTAAACCAATTAACGACTTTTGCCAGGGCGCTATTAACCTCGTCCGTAACTATCTGCTGACGTTTGAGTTTAAATAAAAGAGAAGTGTCATCTGCAAACAATACTATGTCATGATTATCCTTTATGAGGTAAGGCAAGTCATTTATATAAATAAGAAACAAAAATGGGCCAAGAATTGAGCCCTGGGGTACCCCCATTTTTACAACGGATCCGGGAGATCTTTTTCCATTAACATCAACTCTCTGAATCCTATCACTCAAATACGAAGTAAGAAGATCCAGAGAGGCGTTACGGATTCCGTAGTGGTGGAGTTTTCTGATTAATGTTTCATGAAGAACGCAATCGAAAGCCTTAGACAAATCGCAAAATATGCCCAAAGCATCGCATTTGTCCTCCCATGCATTATAAATGTGGCCTAAAAGTTCAACACCTGCATCAGTAGTTGAACGACCCCTTGTAAATCCGAACTGTTTTTTATGTAGTAACTTATGTTTATTAAAAAAACGTTGCATTTGCTCTAAAATGTCTTGTTTTCAAACAAATAACTGCAAGATAATAGTTGAACTTACAAAGTCCTGTTATTGAAACTTAAGTTATAAACTAGTGTTCTTGAAGTTATAAGTGCAGCTTGGTGACTTTAACTCCCAAAGAACAATATTTTAACTCACTTCTGTGTTAACTTAGACGGATAATCGTTTAGTTAACTTCATTTCGCTTTTTATTATGACACAAGCGGTAATCGTTTCTTTGCGTTTTGATGTTCTGCAGCGCGCTGGGTGATAGGGTCCCATGATGAAAATGTCGTGAGGAAAGTTTTAAGTAAGAATTGAATGTGGATGGGTATAAGAGTAGAGGAAGACCAAAGAAACGATGGATGGACTGTGTGAAGGATGATATGGGTAGAAAAGAGGTGTCTGATGAGATGGCGGATAACAGAGCAGTATGGAAGAGTATGGAAGAAGAAGAGATGCTGCGCAGATCCCAAATAGTTTGGGATAAGGGCAGGGAAACGACGATGATGAGGTCAGTCCCATTAATTATTGACTTTTTCATTACTCATACTCTGAAAGTAAATCTGAAGTTGCCTGCAGAGCGGGTTGAAAGTAATACTTTTCAGCCATAAGGAGAATCGCTTTCAACTGACAGATGTCAAATTATAAAAAAAAACTAGTTCTATTTTATTGAACCATGTTCCAACTGGCTGCTGTTCTATGCAGCCACGATGTAAAATTGAAATAACTTAAGTATTGATTAAAGGATACATATTTTTAAAACACTTTATTATAATTTCGTTTCAACAGTTTTTTTTAAACAACATTGATTTGGGCAAAATATTTACCATTTTTTTAATGATGTAAATGAAAAATAAAGGCTTAATAGCTGGCTGGCCACAGAAAAAAAAACAAAATCGGCGGGAAAGCGGCAAACGGTTTTACTCATTTTTTTTATAGCTAATTCATGTTTTTATTTTTACTTTCCTTGTACTATTCGTAATGAAAAGCACAGTGTTTACCTCGGGTTAAAGACTTATTTAGTCCCTCGATCTATTGGCGCCCTCACTTCGTTCGGGCGCCAAACCCCGTCTCGAGACTAAATAAGTTACTTTCACTAGGGTAACAATGTACTATTTCATCATCGTTATCGCTGATAAGAAGTAAATTTGTCTAGGCTCACAGGTTTGCTTCATTTTCATGAAAGTTGATTGGTTATCAACAAGGTGGCAGCAAACTTTCATCCTATAGACGTATAGCTTTTGCCCACGGATTGCTCGCGTTATAGTTGGAAATTATCCCACGAGCCTATGACACTCTGGTAAAATGTAGATTCCCATTAATTCAATAATTTTCGGGATCCGATCTGTACTTTCGAAGATTACCCCTCCATCATCATCATCATCATCAACCTATAATGTTCCCACTGCTGGGACACAGGCCTCCTCTCAATGAGAGGGAGCGGGCTTTAATCCACCTAACGGTCCCAGTGCGGGTTGGTAGATGTCACATGTCTTCGAATTATTAGTTCTAGGACATGCCGGTTTCCTCACGATGTTTTCCTTCACCGTTTTGAGAGCAGCGGTGATGAAATAAATTACACAAAGTAATGCGCCTGCCTGGGTTTGAACCTACGACTTACTGCTTGTAAGTCGGGGCTGCCACCACTGGGCCACCGCTGCTCACCCCTCCATACAAACTCATAATATATTAATGTAGATTATGATTTTGTGCTGCACTTTAAAGTACCTACCCTTCTACCCACCTCTCAAAGAATTAAAGACGTGATGTTCCGGTACATTACAAAATATTTCTTAAATAACTACAAACTGAATAAAGGAGTGTTCGTGACTGTAGTTGACGTCGAAAAGAAACAAGAATTTTCAATTTCGTAAAGAGCTCGTGAAATAAACGAAATTGAACCGAGAATATGGAGACGGCTAGAAAATAATACTAATGGCGCCCTTTTGGGGAAGGTTATTTGATTGAGGTGCATTCAAATAACCTTAGGCCGGTGCTCTTGTGAAGTTTGCGGGTATTCGCTGGATGCATAGAAGCACAAGATCGATTGATGTGGCGACGATTAGAGAGGCCAGTGTCCAGCAGTGCTTCGTTGGTTCTATGAACACATGCTGATGTTTTCACGATGTTTCAGCCTATTCAAAACTCATCATCATCATCAGCCTACAATGTTCCCACTGCTGGGACACAAGCCTCCTTTCTATGAGAAGGAGTGGGCTGTAATCCACCACGCGTGCCCAGCGCGGGTTGGTAGATGTCACATGTCTCCGAATTTTTAGTTCTAGGATTTTTAGGATTATTTCTAGGAGTTTCCTAATGATGTTTTCCTTCACCGTTTTTGCGAGCAGCTATTCAAAACTAATAGCATATAATTCGCGAACTGCTGCCCCGCCTACCAACTGGACGGCGCAGTTATGTGTGCAGTCGGGAACGCTATTTCAAGATCCTTCCCCGCACGGCACAACCAACTGTGTAGTTTTTTTTATTTTTTATAAAAATAATGTTTTATTGAGCCCCTACCGACCAACTACTCAATTAGGATGTATTTATTCCAGCGCACACAAAAATGTGATCACAGTTAGAGAGATAACACAAAAACCAAAAATATCGATAGTTTACAAAAAAAATTGGACCACCTCATACATTTTTTACATAACCTGCTCAACATAAAAAGTACTAGGCTTGCATGAATTCAGTGCTACAATGGTATTACAATGACATTCTCTTTTTGAAACTCGATGTATAATAATATATACCCTTGTCCTTAATCTATGTACTTATCGGTAGAAGGTGTGGTTGCAAACTACCTGATCCCGGTTTTAAAATAGTTTATTTTTACCATTATTTTGTTTTATTTTCATAATACACTACATAATATTTTCATATCTTACGCAATAATTATATAATTACTGTATTAACTGACAACCGTACACTCAGATTTAGGTTCAGTTGAAAACCAGCATCGGACACTAGTTGTCCGGCATTATGCTGAACTGGGCCTATTTGGGTATTTCTTGTTTAGTTTTAAGTTTTTATTTATGTTTTTCTTGTTTTTATTATTGTGTGTACTTGTGGCAATTGCGCCAATAGACATTTTTTTCTTTCTTTTTTTTCTTGCAAACCAAAGCTACACATGACAACTCAAAGAGCAAAGAAGCGCGCCGAAGCGTCTACCTTTACTCCGTTTGCGGTTTCGATTCCCGCCACTAAGTCAAATATTAGCCTTGTTTACAGATATCTGTTTAAATACTCAATGTTTGTCCTGCTTGCTTGTGTGTGTTACGACATGATACAGGAAATTCAAGGGGCTATTATGAAAGCTTCCTTAATACTCAAAGGGTCACGTTCGGTTGGCCTATTTTAGAGGTAAACTTTACCCATATGGTGTTATCTTTTGGGAGCCGGTTCTATTAATAATGTGGCCGTACTTAAATAAGATACTGATTGCATTTAAGAAGGGATTTTCACTTAAAATTGCCCTAAATTGTTATTTTAAGGAATTATTTTGGGTAGTCATCATTCATAATTTTCCTTCTCTTATCACAATTTATTAAGGCTTATCATCTCATCAGACACCTCGTTTCTTGTCATATCATCCTTCACTCAGTTCATCCATCGTCTCTTTGGTCTTCCTCCACTCTTATACTCATCCACATTTATACTCAAAACTTTCTTCACGACATTCTCTTCATTCCTCCGATTTTTTTCATTAAACCTTTTAATACACACATGCAAATGAATAGCTCATACTAGTTTGAATTTGGGCCTTCGATTGGTTCGGTCAAAGTGCGAATTGACAAAAAGAAGAGCCCAATGAGGTGCAGGGAGGCTATTGCGCGACGCTCGGTCGTGATTTTAGTTCTTTTTTACGACATCCAAAAGTTTCGAGTACATTGCTACATATTTTCCAGGTATACGAGTTACTGTTTCTTCTTCCCTAAGCAATGACGCAATAGTTAGGTAGCACATACATACATATACGTCTAGCTTCAACAGCTATTTTACGTTTCTTCAATGTGGCCGACGCTAAAATAGGGAAGAAACATTTCATGGCTGTTTATGACGTATAAGATATGTCGCGAAACTGCGATGCAAATGACATATAAAACAACCTGTGGATAGTTAACTAGACATGTTTTGTTTCGGGAGTTTTTCGTAAGAGTTCGTGCATCTTCGGGTGTTTGTTCTTCGGCTAGGCTCTCCTTGTGGGAATGAATGGACCACCTCGCTTGCCACTAGGCAACACGTACTGACATGTTAGATGATGACACGTGCCATTTCATCTCCCTCCGTAATCTCAGTATACTGGAGCACAGCAGCTGTTTCTTCAAAATCAAAAGTCATTTATTCAAATATGGCTGATCATTTCGGCAATTTTTGGACGTCAACGTCATATCGTACAAGAGACAGTCCCCGAAAACGCCCGCCTTTCGCCGGTTTCTAGTGTTTGAGCTGGGACGAAGTGGCGGAACAAACACCTCAGCGAAACAACTATCTGTTAGGTTAGAAGAACCATATTTAATAGAATAATGTGTAAATTTGCTATACACAAAGAATCATTAAATTAAAGGTACATAACAGCTAGTACAAATTGAAATGAACTCAAGCATAAATAAAAATGTATAAAGAGCATGGCCACTTACACGTGCAACCATGGATTATACATATAGCAGTAACTCGTCACAAACTAGAATGTCGGAATGTTGTGGACTAGAATGGTCCTACACCATTCTAGTCCGATATAAAAACTAAACTAAAATAAGAACCAATTAATTTTGAAATGAGAAAACATTGAATTCGTAGTTTCACTACTACAAACGTCAAACTTTCGTCAAGGTCTTCCAACCACAGTTTGCAAACGCTCGTCCCTAGTTTTAAATGAAAACACTTCAAAAAGAACATTGGTTGGGACAACTTTGACAAGTGATCTTTGACTCAAAGAAGAATGAGAGAAATGAAGTGAAGTTTCGAATCGCTTCCTCGAACGAATAACTTCGGTCCCTCATCCTCCTTTACTTTGCCTGCTCCTGCTTTGTAGGCTAGTGATGTAATCTTGCATATATTTAACGATAAATCATTTTATTTTAGTAATTTGTTCTGACTGCGTCAATGGCTATACATTAAATACAATTATTTGGCCCAAAATTCAGCTATGCGAACTCCGCTCACTGATGCAGGCATAAAATCATCAAGAGCGCAAGTTATCAGGGCATGCAGCGCAAGGTAGAAAGTGGGCGGGCCAGTCTGTGGAGACTTAGTCACTGTAATAATGTACAAAAAAAAATAGTGCAGTAGTGTTTATGGTCACCTAAATCGTTTCTGTATATTGTTTAAAGAGGACATACACAGAATCATAAAAAATGTAGAACGTTAAATTGATGTAATGAATTTGGTCGCTGCCGGTGCAAGCGGTCCTAAGTCTGCATCACAAAACAGTTTACTAAATAAAATATTAGATGACAAGAAACTAACAATACATTAAAACAATAAAATTATAAAAATCCCCGGTCCCGTATTGCAGATTAATTAATAATTACTAATTCTTTTAATAATGGTACTAGTATTAGCTTCTAAAGGTATGATTACTGGACAACTATTCTTATCATACATTCGCAACTTAATTACGTACAATTTGATTTATCAACGGAATTAGTGGCTGCAATGCTGTCGCATTTCATCCTGAATACGAGACATAATTGTTAGCATTCGCGTACTATTGTTATATTATTGAGAAATTGGATATCGTAACGTCATTAATTATCATGAACGTGCCTGTTATAATGTTCAATCATAAGTTGCAAACAATGCATGAAATCCTTTATACTTAGATGCATAACAGTGTATCAGTATTAATTTAGAAATCCCTTACAACATTGAATATTACATCAATTTGTGTTGGACAGGGTAAAGTTAGTAATATACTCGTATTGTTGCATCCTGTTAGATTAGAAGTCTATCCTTACATAGTAAAAAAGTCCAGGTAGATGCTGGGTGTAAAATTAATAAGACTTAACTTGCGTCCAGATCATTTGTGAAATCACAAATCCATGTTCCATTCAAGCCAGAATAATCTTAACAAAAACTAATTTTCCATTTTGAATACAGAACATTGCATTGCATTTTAAAGAGAAACAGTCACAGATGTGTATTTCCACTGTAGACAAATGTATTGAACCAATCTGTTTGCTTAGAACCTCATTTCAGCAAAGATTCAACAAGATCGCAATATTGTAATTAGCCGTTTATTGAGTAAAGTTTGAAGCCTCGGGCTTTAGTACGAGCTAAAGCTTCTTCCCAGAAACCCACCGCATCTTAGAGAAACTACAAGATATTACTTTCGAAACTATTCTGGAACGCAATGTCAACTTCACAAAGTCGAAATCAGAGACAGTAGAATAAATACATCGTGAATGTTAATATCGACTGTGCCCCATCCCTAGTCTACTTTGACCGTTCATTTGGTATGCGAGATTGCAGTCCAGAAAGTCATTATTGAACAATGCTTGGACAATCCCTCAAATGCCGTTGAATTGTGATTGCTGTTCTTACAAATACGATGGATATTGTCTCGATGGATTCCCGATGTTTGGCGAAGAATGCCGAATGTTGCCGATGTGGGTAACGTTATTTGATTTTGGTAAATAAGAAAGATAGTAGGAAGGTCTTTTAATGTTTGTATAGCTTTAAATGTTTAAGTTAGATAGTTACTCGTAAGTTTTATTGACTACGAATTTATCTTTCTTTTAGTCAAAGAATTGACTATCCTAACTATTTACATAAGTTATTTCTTTTTTTTAATCACACAGTCACACAGTCAGTCGACTAAGAATTAATACATAACATTTAGGTATAGTTTTGTTTGCGTATGCTATTGCTAGCACCCCTTTGTAAGTAAAGGTTAATTTCAGAAAATGGTATGATAATAAGCTTTATTTTATTACAAAATTAAGTCGCATTTGTGGTTCTGTCTGGGCCGCAGCTTTGTTCTTCTAAAATACGCAACGGATTTTGATGCGGTTTGAAAAACCCGAATCTCATGGAACTTGCAGATAATTTAGATATTTTATCAAATTGTAAAATCTGTGTGAAACAGGGATGAAGGTCCGTTACGCTTATAAGGTCCGGTCACTGAGGTTAAAAACCTGAAAACTTTAAAAAATATTAACATTTAAACAAAATCAACCCTGGCAACATTCATTTGCACTTAATCGTGACCTGACTTGACTCAGCGTCTCGACCAGTAATGGAAAAGTCTTGTATGTACGTCTGATGGGACTTTCCTCAGCAACTGTAAATAGACGAAGCTTCTTTTGATATAGAAATAGTAGTATTTGCAGCGTCGCTTATTGTATTTGATGATACTTGATCGGGCTTAATGGGTTGTTGGGATTTTTGTACACACGGCGAAAGAGTTAAAGTATGCAGGCGATAAAATGCAAGCATCTGTGCCTATTTATTCATTTTATCTGGCTATGCTCGAGGGCCGGCCAATGTCTTAAAAAATTTTGTTTGACTACTAACCTAGTACTCTGATTAATCAAATCTTTATGTAAATATGAGACATGGATTGTTGGAAAAACAACATTTCAGACCTCAGCGCCACAGCCTTACTATAACACTTCCCCCGCCCCACAAAACCAAAAAGATTGAAATCTTTAACCAGTATTTTACAAAATTACGGCTTTTTCCTACAAAAGTGCAAAACTTTTACGTTAAAAATGTATGGAACAGCTGATCGATGTCCCTTCCATTCTGTATAACTCGATGGAACGGCAAATTGCGGCAATGTCGCCAGCTACAGAAGCGTATTGCGTAAAAAAAATAGAATTGCACCTTAATGATAACATTGATTGTTGGTATAGGTTCTACTTACATACATATTTGCTCATTGAATCAATTCTATTTCAAAAACACTCACTGTCACTTTAT
Source organism: Cerastis leucographa (assembly GCA_963082945.1). Lineage (NCBI taxonomy): Eukaryota > Metazoa > Arthropoda > Insecta > Lepidoptera > Noctuidae > Cerastis > Cerastis leucographa. Next base: position 3,741,285 of record OY720361.1, read on the forward strand.
TTTGTCGTAGTGAGTAACTTTGTATAGGTACTGACCATTCTCTTTTGCCATCTGTACATTACTTATACAACATGCTGATACCAATGATGGGTCCCACTCGTAAACTTATCTCATTCTTTGCATTTGTGAGTGTTTGCATGTACTTACTTATGTTAAACGGTGTAAACATAGATTTTCGCACTTGAAAGCGGATAGGGATTCTAGTATTTGAGTAAGTACGTGTGAATATCTCAAAGGATACTTGTGTTCTTATTCAAGCGTATTATTTTGAGTAAATAGTTTACATACACAGCTGCCTTTGTTTAGGTAAGGGTGTTTGAGTATATAAACAATAATATGTTGGGTTTTCTTCTTTTGTGAATATGTATACACGGTGTAAATCACCTCATCACGAAGCCGTCAACCAAGCATTCTGTACATGAAACTAAGTAACTTTACGCAAAAATTATTGCTGGGAAACGACTTTTTTTTGGGGGGTGTAAAATCATGTTTTGTGGTAGAACTCAATGTAACGCACTCAAAACATTGTGCTGATGGACGGATTGAATAGTACGGAGGTCGTGGAGGTGTTTAAAGTAAAAATCTTACATTAAAAACTTGTATTTAAAAAAATACTTTCAATAAGTTGGAACTTTGTCCCCTAATATCTCCGTAACTAGAAGGTTCCCAGGTATGGTGTAGAACAAAAAAATAATCGCAAGGACAGGGAGAACCAGTGCCTTTCGGCTTCGTTAAGATGTGTTTTACACCCTTTATACTGATTGAGTATCTAGTAATGGAAGTTAGGTATCACATTCGACACTTGATCCCAGTTATCGGTTTGAGAAAATCTTGCTTTTTGTTTTGTTTCCCATTTTCAGTCACATGGGATTTCAGGATAAACAGAAAATAAAATAGTTTTATGGAAAAAAAAAAACAGCTTTTTAGCGAAACTTTTTGACGCCATCGTAATATAGGTTTCAATATAATTTAAAATGTTTTGCACGAGATTTTATAAAAAAGGACCTATCATACGAAATGGTCAATACATTTTCCGTTAACGAAAGGATAATTATTCTGAACCGTCTTTCTCAGAAACGAACCAGTAAATACTTGGGATTATATTCAGATGAGATTGGACCGTATCGTTGCGAACTGTCAGAAGTTTAGGGTTACATTATTACAAGAACTAAAGTATTTCGGAAAGGTAATGGAATTTTGGGGTGAAACTAATAGTTATATTTGTTTGTGGTTGCAATACTGCCTAAATCCTTGACATGTAGTACCGCCATCAACAAATTGTAGTAGATGTCAGTAACGAACGATTTTGGAGATCCTTAAAATTTTAAATAGACAGTTTTATTGTTTCTCTGGGACTTCGTCGAGCTTCATTGTCTCTGCGCTTTTCTTGTGGTCGCCACTGTTGATTCTGATTTGCAGTGGTTTGGGAATAGTATGGCTAGCAAACCCAAAAAAAAATGTAACTAAAGAGTGTTCAATTTAAATATTTTTATTTTTATATGAAAATCTGATGAACTACAATATGACGAATTTTTAAAAGTCATAAAACAAAAGTTGTTGATTATGATGATAGTAACATAGTCCTGAGAGGTTGTCGGTGTTTTACAAATAACCCTGTTTAATATAGGGTTGGAATAGAAAAGCCTGTCCTTATCTGCCCTCCCCCAAATGACGCCCTAAGTCGATGTCCGTAACCCACAGAGGGTGCCCTTAGTAAGAGCGGGGTCATTTAGTTTTATAGTTTAGTTTGTAAACCTTGGCTACGGTCCTTAAACTCATTTGAGGTCATCACAGGATAGTCCAGTTAAGCAATAAATAACCTCCTAGTGTTGAAATGTCAAAAAAAAACTTTTTGTTACGGTAGTAAGTTTCCGTAGGATAATTTCCATCATACTCGCAAAGGGATACGTTTAGGAGATACGCTTTCACTACCGAACTATTAAACCAGATTATTTTTTCTACTTTCACAAAACCGCTACTATCATGCGAGATGCGACGCTCTGAAAATTAATAACTTAGAACAATTTGTGAATAGTAAATATTCGGTTTAGTCAGTAAAGTTCTTCTGTATGATATGAACATAAATGAGTATCGGAATCGGCACGTGTTAATAATAGCTAGTAAGATTGTCGATAAAACTGAAGTGTTTGTCTGTGGTCCCGAAAGAGAGAGAATAGATGTAATAGTAATATGAGCACCACATGTTGACTAAAAAATAACGTAATAACCCATAATAAAAATAGACCGGAAGACTTTAAAAAAAAAATAGTGCGTGGAGTCCCTCCGCGCGGAAGAAGTGAAACTTCATAATACTACACGCATGCGTTCGAGTGTCACGCATTCACTCTCGTCATTTTATTGAGCTTCTAAATAACATTTTATTGTTGTACACTTTTTATTATATAAGCACGCTGAAGTGGCAATGGGCCGGCCATATAACCCGATGAACCGATAACCGTTGGGGTAGACGAGTTCTTGAGTGGAGACCACGGATCGGTAAACGTAGCGTAGGACGTCCTCAGACTCGGTGGAGCGATGATCTTTGCAAGGCGGCTGGCAAGAGCTGGATGACAGTGGCCGATGATCATGCTCAGTGGCGTGTCATGGGAGAGGCCTATGTCCAGCAGTGGACGAATACAGGCTGATGATGATGATGATTCTACTCATGGAAATAGAGCGAAGGCTGGTCACACCGAAGAGTCGAATGCATGACTGTTTGCACGCCATCTTGCGTACCTAGTAGAACTACGTAGTCACTAATCTTGTAATAGCGCCATCTCTTAGTGGGTAATAGAAAATATTCCCCCTTCATTAGAACGTTAAACTTGTTGGAAGTCGCATAAGAAGTTTCACTTCAAAAAAAAAACATTGCCCCACACTAGGAATTTCTATTGTATCGTGGGTGCGTTTACAAACACTAACTCACATACACAATCAGCCAGACCCGGAACATCTATCTGTAGGCCATACAGATATTTTTCCGTGCGGGTATCGAACCCGCGACACGTAGCGCAGCAGTCAATCGCTCAACCACTACGCCAACCGTGCTATCAAACTGTATTTAAACTGCAGCTTTCGTTTGGTGAAAAAATCTTTAAAAGCAAAGCGATTAGAAATAGTAATCTTCTATCAGTGAAAACTACGAAACTTATACTGAGAAATTCGTGATCGAAAAACCCAACTTAGTCTGACTCGGAAATCGAACCCAGGACATAATGCTCAGCAGTCGCGCATGTAACCAATAGACCAACGAGGCTGTCATAAACTCGGGCCTGTGGACGGTGAGTAATCGGCTAGCTCACCGTCCGTCCGTATTATGACGACAGGCCGTGACGACGGCGCGTTCGTGTTCCACGCGCGCCTCAAGGAGATGTCAGCAAACCGGAAGGGGTCCGAGAGGACCGATGCCTGCCAGGGCTGCGAGACTGTCCGAAAGAGATACACACGCCCTGGAACACAAAAGGCTAAGAAGGAACATGGATGGGTTTTAATCAGTACAAGTCTGACACTCCCTTCCGCTCCGTCCAGAGCGGGAGGAGTCATTTAACGATTTCCCATCCGAAAAAAAAGGGCAGTCATAAACTAAAAGTCTTTCGTAAAACGTCATGCATTATTACATGCTGATATCCTTTGGGGCTACTAGAGATACTTAAATACATAAAGGATGATTGTTTTTGTTATTTATGTCAAGTCTTTGTGGCGATCGAACGCGGGACGGCCAGCACTTTGTCGAAAGTGGATTATTTCAACATTTATTACTTAAGACGCTATAGAGACGAGGCGCATTTACTTTGCTTTAGACATTATTTTGGATGTAATAGATTTTTTTTAAAGAATCATGTTTTGCTGAAAAGACGAAAAGAATAAAAAAACGTAGGTAGAATAAACATACATTGTCTGCCAAGCCTCTCAACTATGTTGTGGATGCAGCTAGCAGCAAATACCAGTATTGTATATGGAGCGTCTGCCTATCTGACCTCCACAACCCAGTAAGTGGCTTAACCTTAAAGATCGACCTGTGCGGCTGTTATTGTTTAGCTACGAGCTCCTCCCCGATCTAGCCATCTAGTATTACCAACCTCAGATTAATTACTGTCCATACACAGCAATCAGTTTTAATACTCACTAATTACTTATACCTATGAGTTTTACATAACAGCGATGAAGCAGCGGTTTTGCGACCATTTACCAAATCTATTGTACGGTTAAGCCGTCGTTAGCGATCTGAACACACCCTAATGGACCTACCATTAGTTTGAAGCTTGTATCGCCTTGTATGTTTGATTTAGGGTATACTTAGATGGTTTGTGTTTAGTCATAGGATACTTCAGTCATAAAATAAACATTTGACTATTCCGCGGTGTATTTTTTTGTTACCAACATTTTAAGACTTCAGAACTATTACAATCCGTCTTACGAATTTTACCTCTTTGGAGAAACTGAAGGTTTTGTTTGTGCATAAGATAATTAACCAGTTTTGGAAACCCAAACTCAATGACAGATGTCATAAAGTTCAAATTCCTTCGTAACCTACGTGACCTAACGGTCACGTGTCCTGACGCGAGACCTGACGCGAGTTTAACATTTTTTACCCATCACAAAAGTGCACAACGCCGCTAAAGAAGTTTTCATTTAAATTAGATCTAGATTCTGTCAAATGCGAAACACAAGCCTATCCAAAAACCTCAGTCACCTGTCAGTAAAGACTGTTACAATAAATCAAGCGGTCGCGGTTTGACGTAGGCAACTGAAGATATCTGCGACTTAATATCCTCGTGGGTGAAAGGCCTTCAAGACTTGTGACATGCGACATGGAGTGATACATCTGGTCCTTTCTAGGGTTGATTGAGATTTTCTGGTATAGGGTTGGATGACCCTGAAGTTGGAAATAGAAAGTTTTCATCATCTGCCTAGCCTTTTCCAAAACTATCTTGGGGTCGGCTTCCAGACTAACCGGATGCAGCGGAGTACCAGTATTTTACATAAAGCGACTGCCTATCTGACCTCCACAACCCAGTAACTGGGTAATAAGATACCCTTTAGTAAGACTGGATGTCAGAATTTTTGGCTTCTGACTGCTCGTAACGACTGTCAAAGATCTAGCTGCTACAAATGGCAGTCGGTACCAACGGCATTAACGTGCTTTCCGAGCCACGGAGGAAACTTGGTATGTAATTATGGTCACCCATCCACGGACTAACCTCGGCAAGCAGGGCTTAACCTTAAAGATCGACCCGTGCGGCTGTTATTATTTAACCACGAGCTCCTATAAAATAAATAGAAAGTTTTCGTGAAAAGTTAAAGGCGATTAGTGCACGTCTTGCTACATCGTTCTCTCATATTGTACCATCTCAACATGAATGGTGTAACCAAGGTTTTTGTAATTCCGATTTAAAAGAATGTCGTTGGAGTTTCTTGCCCATTCTTCTCCATAGAGATCTATCTTTTGAATGTGCAACTACAATACTTTCACATTTATTATGTCTTGTGACTGGGACTGTAGCTTCATTTTTATAGATGTTCGACTATTCAAAAGTGCCTGTAACTGGCCTACTTGAAATAAAAGTTTTTGAAGTGAAACTTCTTATGCTTCTTCCAACAAGGTTGCGTTAAACACTTACCGCTCCTGGGGAGGGGGAATAAAAAGAGACAGAGCGACGAAGTTTTATTACGAAGTTTCACTTGTTCCGCGCGGAGGGACTCCACGCACTATTTTTTTTTTATACTCCGGTGGTAAACGTACCAGGATTTCAGAGAGTGAGAAGTGTTTCTTGGTTGAATATCACATAAATGACTGTGTAACAGTGTCTCTGTTTTGTATTCGCTGCCTGTTTGCTGCTAGTACACACGTAGCATAACATCACGCCTGAGATCCCCGAAGGGTTAGGCAGAGGTGTAACTTGCAGTACACGCACATTTCGCCAGTTATTTTTAAGTACCATGTAATATGCGAGCCTATTGCCCATCAAACCGAGCACAAATTCAGACACGGTGGTACTGAAAAAATTCTGTCCAAAAAAGCCCATGCTCACCAAACCCCACGCCTTTTGCCAATTATTAGGCAGAAACTATAGAATGCAACCTGCTACATTCCTTATTTCCTCGGTTTTTCTTCTTCCGCGACAAACTCACACACAACTACAAAATCTTATTTAAAATCTAAATTCATGTCTAAGCAAAGTTCTATTACACGGTCCTAAAATTACTCTCAAACTAAAACTTTTCGGCTCACAAGACCAATAAATTAGTGTCAATGAGTCACTTACTCACAAAGTTAGGGCATCTTAGACAAATGAGTGCTTAAACGTCTCCACGATCTCGCTGAAGATTCTGTGATGTCATTAAGGGTAAGGATAGACCTGGAAGCGTAAGTTGGAATGCTTGTTTGGTTGGTTTCAACATGCGCTGAGATGAGGTAGAGTTTGCGGTGTGAACTTTTCGTGAAAAGTGCAAGATGCTTAATCTCTATAATTTTGTGAAACAAGCTGCTTATACGACAGCGACAGAATTACTATGTAGATTTGCTTTGCTGTCCCTAGTCTAAGATGTCAAATTTCATGTAACTTATGATTATCTATGCGTTTACCTGACCAAAGAAACAGAATAATCAGCTTTTCAATGTGTCCATTGCTGGGACACAGGCGTCCTTTCTATGAGAGGGAGTGGGAATCGGGACTGTAATCACCCACGTGGGCCCGTGAGGGTTGGATGATGTCACATTTCTTCGAATTTTTGATTCTAGGATATAACGGTTTCCTGACGATGATTTCCTTCACCTTTTACAAAAAGTACTGATGAAATAAATTACAGAAAGTTTCAAGGAACTTTACGCATACGTGAGTGGCCAAACCAGCTTATGCCAATACGCGACCCACCGAGTGAACGAATAGTGTGCTAAGTAAGTCATTAGTGCGGTCGACAGATGGATTACATACATAGTGGAGGTGAGAGATAAAACTGCAAGGCTGGGACATGGAGGGTTTATCTAGCTTCAGAGTTACGACTGAACTTACGTAACGCACTCTGCCGGTTTTCGGTAGGATTTTTGTACATAATACGAGGTTTAGGTAATAAATAGAGAATAGGGGTGGGTGGTTCTAGGTTTTTTTTTATACTAAACTAGCTGGTTCTCGTTTTTTTTATATACTAAACTAGCTGTGCCCGCGACTTCTTCGGCGTCGAATAAGATTTTCTAAAATATAAGTAGCCTAGTTACTCCTTATTACATCAGTTATCTGCCAGTAAAAGTCCCGTCAAAATCGGTCCAGCCGTTCCAGAGATTAGTCGGAACTAACAGACAGACAAAAATTGAAAAAAAATGTTATTTTGGTATATGCACTGTAAATACATTCCTAAGCATGTAGTAAAAAGTGGTTATTTCAATATTACAAACAGACACTTAAATTATATTTATTTGTATAGATATCCAGGATGAGAAGTAGCCTATGTCCTTCTCAAAGTCACAGGCTACCTATTTTCATTCGTAGGTAACTTCTTCACGTAGTTTATTCGTGAAGAGCTAACAAAAAAAAGGCAGACAAAGCAAAGTACGAGTAGATAAAGCGGTTTTTTTATATTACAAACAGACACTTCTATTTTATTTATTTGTTTGTATATACTGGCTTGCGGTTGGCCTCAACTTTCCTGATGTGAAGCAATGATGCAGCCTAGAATGGAGCACGCTTGTCTAGAAGAAACCGTTTGACGAGATCCAGATTATAATGATCAGTCAACAGAGAAGCCGGCAGTGAATTCACTAAACTTTATCTCAACTCTATGAAAAAGGGCAACACGCGGTTTTGTCGTTCTCTGAGTGCTTTCATAGACACACATAGTGACCAGTCGGGACGCTGTGGTCTTTACTTATCTTCATAAATGCATCTCAGTGTTTTTTAGTGCTGGCAACGTATCTGATAAATACACCTTCAGTAAACATAAATCCTTGCGAAACATTATCCGCAAGTCGGAACTTGTACCTAGCAAGCTCGAAGTTTCTGAAATTAAAGCGGGCTCCGTCATGGCTGTCTTCATTTTAGTTACACTAACTAAGAACGTGTATGGGAGAAGTCCCAGTGGCTAAGTACAGCATCATAAAAAAACACGACTTCTTAAGTAGAAAGCGCCAGAGTAGCCCGCCATTTTCTTACGTTTTTTGCAATTTTTAGGTCAGGCTGTATGTTGAACAAAATATAATTCGCGACCGAAACAAACATAGCTTTACAGACTTGTATGGTGCTTTAATTTCATTGAATGACTATTTAATGATGATTGAATCGAATCGTATTTTGCACTTAGCGTTTTCAAACGTCTTTCTTAATGCGCACAGCAAAGAAGTGGAACTCTCTGCCTGCGTCTGTGTTTCCGAACGCTTACAACCCTAATGTCTTCAAAGTTAGAGTGAACAGGATTCTGGGTAATCTCGTACCATCGTTGACTTGGTCTCTGTCATCTCTGTCCTAGACTAGTGTCAAGAGCCAAACTATGGCAAAAAAAAAAGGTCCGATGCGTTGAATAGTTAACAGGTCACTGGTGGAAACGGGTTGAAGTATAGTATAACTTAACTTTAAAACTAGTATGTTTTTTAAACTTGTGAAAAAGTTGGTACTTTTACCTCCAATATCTGTTGACGAGACGGTTGGCGCAGTGGCTGAGCGACGGACTGCTGCGCTGCGTGTCGCAGGTTCGATCCCCGCACGGTCAAATATTTGTATGGCCTACAGATAGTTGTTCCGGGTCTGGCTGTTTGTGTATGTGAGTTTAAATGTTTGTAAACGCACCTACAATACAGGAGAAACTCCTAGTGTAGAGCAACGTTTAAAAAAACAAAAAAAAAATCTGTAACTAAAAAGATTCTCAATCATTCAGAACAAAAAAAAACATCGGAATGACGGGAGAAACAAGTGCACTTCGGTATCTTCAAAGGTTTATTTACACCCTTTATAACATACCTGACGTGTTAAGTGGTACTTCTGTAGAAAATTTTAAAGCTACACGCCACCAACATCATATAGTGATGTAAATTGCGATGTGCGCAGTAGTTCGCTTTCTTAGCAACTCTTGATTAATTGCTTTAGTAGGACTGATTGCAAGAGTGTAGACAGTGTAGAATAGGTAATCTTGGATGTGAAATTATTTTATTTCATTTCTTGTTAATGGCGGATATGTTACGTGCATTGTTTAACAAAAGCTTAGTAATTATTGTATACGTGACTGTAAACTAGAGTAGTAATTTCCCAAACTATTTTGGGGACGGCTTCTAGTCTAACCTGATGCAGCTGAATACCAGTATTTTAGATGGAACGACTGCCTATCTGACCTCCACAACCCAGTTAGTACTGGGCCATACGATATCCCTTGAGGAGACTGATTGACAGACTTTCCGGCCAGACTACTCATAACGACGGTCAAAGATCTACAAATGACAGCCGGGACCAACGGCTCAAAGTGCTTTCTGAAACACGGAGGAAACTCGGTATGTAATGAGTGGTCACCTAAAGATCGACCCGAGCGGCTGTTATTATTTGTAATATAAACCTGTAATTAATAATATAAGCCTGTAATTGTCCCATTGTCAAGCAAAGTCTTCTGGTCGAACAATAAAGGCATAAGCACGGATCATTACGTCTGATCCCTACGGCAATTTTCGACCATTAAGGCCTGTTTTCCTTGCGATCTTTTCCTTAACCGTTAATCATGACGTCCAAGAAAAGGTATACTCTCATCGAAATACCACACCTATTATTTGCTTAGCGAAGAAATTCAATTTCATTTACTCATCTTCGGAATTTCTGGAAATATTGCTATGCGAACGATTTTGGAATCAACTCTTTAAAACTGATCCCGTCACAAAACATTGCTTCTATAAAGTGAACATCGAGAACTTCGATTGGCAAAACTGAATTTACGGTTTTCATATCACACTCACAGAGTCAAACCGATGTCACGGAATGCTAAAACCGTAAAGTTCCGAAATTAAATTCCACTGAACGGTATTCATTTAGACGGTTCATTCAATATGTCGATACCATCGGGGATCAATAAATTAAGTCACTTGAGATGATGTTTTAAGTGGCCGAACATCCTAAGAGATTGAATTTATTGAAGATCCCCACAGTGGTGATTTAATTTTGATTATTTTGGAAGGTCTAAGCGCTCCTTGAACGACAGAATTCAAAGTTTAATTATAACGGTATTGATTAAATTGAGAAACGCTATTACTGGAAGTTATTATACGATTAAACTGACAGAAAAGAAAATTGGGTTTTATACTTTTCCTGTGAATACACATTCTCCTCACTATTTTTACCGTTAATATCTAGCACGGTCATTTGTCAAAACAGAAGAAAATGTTTAAGAAAAACAAATACTGAACTACATCTTTGAAAGCGTTTTTCTACTGCTGTTTAAATTATTCACGTCTGTCCCGCTCGTTTGTCAACGACAGCTTTGTTTTAACTGCGCGTTCATTTTTATACGCCATGTATTTTCAAACTACATCGTAAAACACAAAGAGATTTTATATGGCGTCTATCTGTTCGAACATCTTCCGACCTGACTTCAAGTAACGTAGTTCATGATAAGTGAAAAACTCGCGCCTCTATAAACTACCTTAAGACTGGCCATAAATCAATCGGTAAGGTAAGCGATCTCGAGTCGCGACTCGATTCATCAACAATCGATTCCGCGCGAACCATCGATTACCCGTGAAATGTGTCTATTTGTCATTAGTTACCGGTTTCTTATTTTGCTGTCGTATGATTCAATGGATGATGTTGAGGTAATATTTTCGTTATCTGTATTTTTTGCGCGCGAAAGAAGATCGATAATGTCAATAAATGTTGGCGTTTTTCGGGGAATGTTTTTTATACTTTATGGACCGTGTGATATTGTCAGTTATTTTTTATGAGTTGCTTAAATGATCGCAGATATTATCTTAGAACTTATCTATCCGGCTTATCTGTCGCTATCCCGCTTCTTTCACATAAAAACGAGAGGGACAGGTAGCATTTTATTTACAAACGTCAAAATATTATAGATAAGTTTTTGCCAAACTTGTCCTTCATAAAACTTTTGCCCTCACAGTGAGATATACGTAATTATGGCGGACACAAGATGGAGGAAGGAAGCAGGTCACAAAGGAGGTGCCAACAAAGGTCGCATTGCTTCCAGAAAAGGGACGAACCTATTATCGGGATGAGAAAGTTGGTCCTATACTTACATTCTAGCTGTAAATAAATAATTCTTTTGTCTAATCGTGGACACAATTTGATCTCAAATACAAGTTATTTAGTGTTGCGAAACATGAAGAAAAAACAGATAGATAGTTTTTTTTTTTATTCACGTGTTTATTTTACGAGTAGTCTGGACAGTTTAATCTCAAGCTGTGGTTTGAATTTAGAACTTATGTTCTAAAAAAAAAAAAAAATTCAAACTAGAATGTTTCCACTACTGGGACACAAGCCTTTTGCCAATAAATACTTTTGACTTTCAGTTCTCAAGTTTGAGAAATATGAAAGTGGAACTTATTTTTTTTTGGAACGAAGTTCCTTATCGCGCGTTGTGAAAGGGGGCTAGACGGAAAAAATTCTTACGAAAAGTTGTCACGTCACTTTTTGCTATTGTAAGCTATTGTAAGTTTTATTTCTTTAAAATAAAGTTGAAATTTCCTTAAATTACGTACAATTGGGGTGTGTATGTGAGTAAGGATAGATATGATTATTATTTTGAGTGATCGAACTACAAAGTACAAATTCGGTTGTGCAGTTAAGTAAGACGTATTGCTTCGAATTAAGGATTAATCTTCCTTAAATTAAATATTTTATTTTTCGCACACTAACTTAAATCTAAAATTTATTGATATTATGTACGTGAAAAAGGAACTTCGTTCCATCCGGGTGTCCCTTGACACCTCTCAAGTTTTTTTTTTTTTCTGAGCTGGATTCTACTATTTGAAAGATACTGATAGCATTTGTATGTCCTTTAAACCGTATTATTGTTTTTTTTTTCTAAACTTTAGAAATAGACATGCTACCTTACACATACCAACCCACCTAATGAAAAATTTAAAAATGTCAACCCTAAAAGCTTTCACCGTTTTCCTAAAATACAATACAACAAAAGTATCTTGGCAAGTGGAATACTCATAAATATCATTATGACACTGTCACTCGATCCGTCTTATTTACCTTATCAAAAGGAAATTCTCACGTTTTTCCTTTACAAAACACACTTCTAAAGATCTTACTGTCTTGAATAAATGAGTATAAGACCGTGATTGTGTGTTTGCGCCTTTATTTTATTTTTCTTTTTATTTAAGGATCTTTGCAAGGATTTATCGAGTGTTTTTTTTTTATCGCTCCCTTATTTGAACTCTTTGCTTATGCTTCATAAATGGTGAATAATTCATGATTCAAATCAAATTCGATTTATAGATATAACCTCTTTCGTCGCCATTTTGCTGGTAGCCATTTTTAAACGTTATTCTGGAATGTACAATAAAGTAGAAAAAAAATCGTGTTCGGTATTCAATTTTTATTTTGAGTGTGGTTTGGGAAAGTAAAATTAGGGGGTTATAAAGCTGTGCTTACTCTGTACAGACCCTTTGAAGAATCTAGGTCAGGTGCCTAGAACTCGCCCGGGCATATATGAAAAGATGTATGAATGTGGAAGAATTGACAAAGATGCTTTGAAATACAAGACGCTTCTGCCTTTTCTTCCGGTGGAAAGCGTTTATTCATGTAGAAAAGGTAGGTATGATATACCATATTTCTGCAAATGTAAGTAAAGAAATGTAGGCAAGAAAAACACTATATGGCTTCAAGGCAATACTTACTCATTTCTACTAACTTCTTAGTTAATACCATTGTGGTTAACGCTACCAATAATAGCAAAACCTCTAAAATCATGGGTATGAGATCGACCCTTTTGGCTTTTTGCATTAAGGATCACGAAAATACACATATAAACTTCCAAGCATATCTCCTTGGTACAAGGGAAATTTTACAGAACGCTTAATTTTTACGATTCCCCCTACTCTTTTCTCAGTTCTTCAATTTGGTTGTCCATTATAGTCATTGCAAAACCGAATGCCTATGCTAAACGTTTCTTTGGTTATATTATAATCCGTCATGTCCATTTATTTCTGCACTTGACAATTGCCCATGAACTCATCCAAATAACAGAAAAACTCCAACCACTTAAAGAAAAGTTTTTGCCCCTCACAAAACAAACGTTGAAAAAGTTTTTATTTAATCAATACCAGTATTTTCACTTTGCTCACGTTCTTTTTAAGAAGTTTTCACCGAGATTGTTGGTAAGGTCTTTTCACACTTCGTTAACCTCTGACAGCAACAAACCAAACCCAACCTTATTTTGACCGATGTAAAGGTCATTGTAATATTATTTTAACAGACTTTTTAGTGTTAACAACCTAACAGCCACCCAATTGTAACGAATCTAAAGATCATTGTGATAGTCGCAGATATGGGTGTCCACCCATTACATACGGAGTTTCCTCCATGCCTCGGAGCGCACGTTAAGCCGATGGTCCCGGCTGTCATTTGTAGATCTTTGACAGTCGTTACAGGTAGTCAGTGGCCCGAAAGTCTGGCAACCACTCTTACCAAGCCTTTTTCACTCTTACCTTACTTATCGTATTACCCAATACTAACTGGATTGTGGAGCTCAGGTAGGCAGTCGCTCCATGTATAATGCTGGTATTCAGCTGCATCCATTAAGACTGCAAGCCGATCCCAATATAGTTGGGAAAAGGCAGATGATGGAAGGTCGTGGTAATCTATACTACACTAATATTATAAAGCTGAAGAGTTTGTTTGTTTGCTAATCTCAGGAACTACTGATCCGATTTGAAAAAATCTTTCAGTGTTAGATAGCCCATTTATCGAGGAAGGCTATAGGCTATATCTATCTATATCATCACGCTACGACCAACAGGAACGAAATAGCAATGAAAAATGTTGCGAAAACGGGGAATGTGACGCAGACGAAGTTGCGCTGGACAGCTAGTTTTATTATAACAGACTTTTTAGTGGCAACAACCCAATGGTAACGAAAATTAAGTTCAGTGTGATTTTGACAGTGACATGAAGTGGAAGGTAAAATATCTGTGGTAGGACTATAACTAGTCAACGACTTCGATCGAGTGCCCGAGCCTTTCCGAACAAATATTTTCGGTTCTGAAGTTATTATTTATATCTAACAGATACATTTATTTATTGGTTTGTCTTACCAAATAATTTCCAGCTTATCAGGCTTTCGATTGGTATTAGGTTATTGACGTATATTTGGAGCTATATCTTTCTGCTGCTGGTTAATTTGTAAGATAGATATTGACAGCTACTGGAGTGCTACGTGAATCTTTTGAAGGGGCAGCGGTTAGGTTAGGTTGGTGTACATATTTTAAATTGTTCTTCACAACATGACACTGGCAGAAAAATCGACATCATGTGGCCTACCATGACGTCTTAGAACATTATTGTTTTACTCCTTTTCCAGTGTGGGAAAGAGATGACGCTAGACATCCTGTATAGCTCTGTAGCTCTGTCTCTGTCCCACACTGGAATAAGAATGAAGCAATAATGAAACTGTGAAAACTATGAAGGCGGCATCTGTTTGGTATAAGTAATTAGGTACTTTTAGGGGTATGAGGTACAGAGTGTAAAGATCCTCATCCCCCATTGAAAAGGGAGGATCCTCCGACCAGACAGGAGTTGTCTGGTGGGCAACTGCCCATCACGTTTCTCGAAGGCTGCGCTGACGTCCATTTTTGTCCATTCAGGGTCACCAGTTTAAGGGTATGAGGGTGTAAAGTTTTTCATCCCCTATAGAAAAGCGAGGATCCTCCGACCAGACCGGTCTTATGTCTGATGGGCTACTGCACGACAGTTGTTGTCGATTTTTTTTGTATTCTCTAAGTCGAGGTAAACTTTGATTGCGACTTGTAGATAAATTGATGTTTTAGTTGCTTCCGTCGTGTCATAGATGGCGCCATAGTACTTTTGCTTTTTGTAGGTAGTTACATACTCTTTGACGGACGTTTCAATTTTGACATTGTTTTGGGCCATAATAAAAAGTAACTCGTAGAAAAGTCGAAAAAAAATACTCATTTTTTGATAAATATAAATTTTAATTTAATTTTGGAGGTCCTTCTACACAAGCACTGCCCGATCAGACTTAGTATAACCATTACCAATGCCTGAAACAAACGGCTTGTTTCAAAATGGTCCGTAAACAAATCTATAGTAGGTAGGTACTCGTAGTATCTGCGAAAGTCAGGGTCAGGACTATAAATCTGTCAGCGCATTAAGATGTGTGGCCAAATGTACTGTGGTTCGAGGGTCGGCTTGAAGTATCTTTTGGGAGAAATTCGCTGTGTTGAACACGTATAAGTTGGGTTGTTTGATGTAGGTACCTACTTGGTAACAGAGGTATTATTAACGTGTTGCTTCTGAAAACAGGTAACAGGTGAATGTTTTTTTTGGAGGCTTTAAACTCTCGCCGAGACCACCACGAGGTTTCATTTGCATATTGAAGAGCTCGTGGCTAAATAATAACAGCCAAACGGTTCGATCTTTAAAGTTAAGCCGTGCTTGCCGAGGTTGGTCTGTGGATGGGTGACCATCATTACATACCGAGTTTCCTCCATGCCTCTGAAAGCACGTTAAGACGTTGGTCCCGGCTGACATTTGTAGATCTCTGACAGTGGTTACGAGTAGTCAGAAGCCAAAAGACTGACATCCAGTCTTATCAAGGTATTACCCAGTTACTGGGTTGAGGAGGTCAGATAGGCAGTCGCTTCAAGTAAAGTACTGGTACTCAGCTGCATCCGGTTACTGGTACTCAGGTGCATCTGGAAGCCGACCCCAAGATAGTTTGGGAAAAGGCTAGGCAGTTGATGATTTGCGTATTGGTAAAGGAAAACATCGTGAGGAAATCAGTATAACTGAGAGATATTTCTTGACGGTATGTAAAGCCAAGACAGAGGCCCATGGGCGGCATCAAAATTTTGACACTAGGTTAGGCCCTAACCACATGATCAAGGTAAAGAAGATTCTCGCCGAGATACTCCGAGGCAGCGCGAGGCCAACGGTGTAAAGCCAAGTGAGGAACCGATGCAATGTTGACTAAACATAAACGATGTAAATATGGACCCTCATCATCATCAGCCTATATTGTTCCCTTTGCTGGGACGCAGGCCTCCTCTCTATGAGAGGGAATGGGCTGTAATCTACCACGCGGGCCCAGTGCGGGTTGGTAGATGTCACATGTCTTAAAATTTTTAGTTCTAGGACATGCCGGATTCCTCACGATGTTTTCCTTCACCGTTTTGAGAGCAGCGGTGATGGAATAAAATTACACAAAGTAATGTACCTGCCTGGGTTCGAACCTACGACTTACTGCTCGTAAGTCGGGGCTGCTAACACTGGGCCACCTGATGACAACGGATATGGACCCTATTTGTAGCCTATTACCCCCACAGTAATTTATGATCCGCCACATTATTAGCCCATCGAGAAAATTTCATAGCCTCTTTAATATATTATTCAATGGACCTGCTCAGTCGTATGTAAATAAAATGGTTGTGCACTGTTTTGTAGATAATTGTTTTATAGAATTTTGTTTCACACATTTTTTTCTCATATATCATTTCATAGAATAATCAATACGCAGAATACATACTTTGAAGATTTTTGTTTCAAATAAATCAAAATCAAAATATTTTTATTTCACATAAGCCTACATGGGCACTTATATGTTATATAAAGTCGACCAAAAGGTGCTCAGTTCGGGTTTGCCGTTTCCTATGGAGAAGAACCTGCAAAAAAACCATGGTTACTGCATTAAAATCATTTGGTTTTACAATATTTAAAAAAATATAGTATATAAAGAAAGACTAAATTAAACAAGTGACACAAATGTTGTCATCCGTGCTGTAACTATTCTAAACAAAAAGAGTAATGATTGAAAAACTATTGAAAAACATCTGATTAAAAAGAATGGGAAAAATAATAATAATATTGAGTTTTCAATAACCAACAGCAAAAATAACGTTTATTGTTAGAATATTCATGTCATGGAATAATAAATCAAATATTGTTTATCCTTATATTGTTTATTTAATACCAAACTTATTACCAAAAATAACATTTTATCGAGTGACAGTTTCTAAAATTCATAACATTGAAAAAATGCATACTTTCCTATAAAATTACTACACCGCCTTCACAAAAATGATGCGGGTAAATTCTTGTCAAGCAGGAAAACAATCTTGTTATTCTCACTAATTGTGTCCATACCTGTTGCATGTAGCATGCAAGCAAGCATACAATATGCAGTGTGCAAGCAAGCATTCAGCATGCAAGCGAGCATGTAACATGCAGCGTGCAAGCAAGCATGCAACATGCAAGCGAGCATGCAACAGGCATGGTTTCTGTCACGGCTTTAGCGCTGCGGGGCTCCAGTGGTCCCAAGCGAGCTTATCGTCGCAGATGGTATTAACGCTCATCACCGCAGCGCACCGATAGCGTTAGAAACCACCTGCTCTTCAGCTCGCGGGCCGCCTCGCCCCTCCGCGCCTACGCGGGCTTAAATTACACTCTAGGGGTCGGGCAGACAAGACTATGTGGAGTCAGTTTTACAGCGATTCGTTTCTCTCACCAAGTTTTGTATCAGAACATTTTTAAACACAATATTAAAATTTTTAGCTTAAGGTTAATAATTTCGTTGAAATAAAATAACATGGAAACATACATCGAAAAAAATTATTCGTTAAAAAACAATTCGAATGTTTGATAAGTTTTTTTAAATAAAAAATGTGATTATGAAATTCATTGAATTTTGTTTCTGTAAAATATGTTTCATTCAAGTAAATAGTAGTTGAAACAAAAATATTCGAAATAAATATTATGTGAAACATTTTCTGGGAAACGAAATTCTATGAAATTTCTGTCTGCGAAACAAGGGGGACACCAAATATAATAATAGCTGGTTTAGGAAAGATATCCAATATTGTTAGTGCAGGGCGTTTTATTAAACGTGTCGTCTCCTAGTGTTTGGCACTTTGGCATTAGCTCGTGGAACACGAAGAGCTCGTGGCAAAAAAATAACAGCCGCTTGGTTCGATCTGCAGGATAAGCCGCGTGGCGAGTTTGCATAGGTATATCTGTGGATACCCATCCACAGACTGAGGAAACTCAGTTTGTAATGCAAACATTACAACTTTCTAATATAGTTTTAGTAAAGTAGTACTGATAAATCTGAATATAATATCGAAATATTAAACAAATAATTCATTCAACACTTAAAGTTAAACTTTATTTTATTTTTTTCATCTTAAAAATCTCTTGAAGGTTTGCTCTTGACTTTAGTCTAGGTCAGAGATGACAGAGACAAAGACGACGATGGTACGAGCTTACCCAGAAGAAACCGCGCGCGCTCACAACCCTATATAATCTCTTTAAAGTTCGAGTGAACAACTCTAACTTTAAATAGATTAGGGTTATAAGCGTTCGGAAACCCAGACGCAGGCTGAGAGTTCCACTCCTTATGTCATACATAATTCCATTAATAATAATTTCATAATTCCATTATGTATGACAGACAAATCATAATTCAATTAGAATAATCAATTGAAATTTCTGTAGTAGGTAAATTAAAGTAAAGTAAATTTAGGTAATAAAAGCAAAAGTTTGACTACGACATAATTGAATAAATTAAATAATAATTGAAGAGCAGAATAACTTTTTTCATAAATGCGTGGTGCAGGTGCTTTTGTAGTTATTGCACTTCTGTAGTAAACAGCTGTTTTTTTTTAATTACCGACGAAAAAATTATATTTCTGTATAATGTACTGAACATGCAATAACCATTTGCGCGTCCATATCCTTTCCATCTTGTATAAAAGTACATAGTACTTAAATCCATGTAAAATATTTCACTTCAAGAATTACTCACAATATTTCAGGGATCAAATTGTAGGCACGGTAACGGCAGGGTACAATTACTGTACAACGGAGGCAAAACGTATGCTAATACACCCTTTCAAGTTGACGGTATTCATGGGAATAAGCAGTGCATTAAGCAGGTCGGTATAGGGCTGTGCCCTCTTTCTTACGACGGAAACTTTGAGTTGAGTTTTGGTTTTGCGCTGAGAATTCCAAAACTTAAACTCAAAGCATCTATTCCAATTAGACCATAACAGGCACCGTAGAAAGTAAAAAAAAAAAAAAACGCGAAGCTACAGTCACAAGGCATAATAACAAAGTACTGTAGTTGACCATTCCCAAGGGTAAATCTCTATGGAGAAGAAGTCTAGATACGTATTTTTTATTTTATCGAGTTAACAAAAGAATACTTAGATAGAACGCATTAAAGTTGGAGAGTGGGGGCTTACTACGTCACAACTAGGTATAAAATGTACTGAGCCGTGACGTCATGCGCCATTTCAACTCAAAATATCTCCGTAATTTTACGATTACGTGAAAAAAAATACCTGTCAAATACTTTTTAATAATCTACCCGATAAACAAATAAAAAAAAAATGAGTCACCATCCCTATTATTTATTTCGGGATATCGCTAAACGGTTGGTCCACTCTTCTCTTACGCACGCGCAAAAAATCAGCATTGCAATTCAATAAAGTCATGCTGCCAGCTTTCTAGGCACTTTCTCCGTTGACAGCGGTACGGACGAACTTTTTGACGCCATTTCATTTTTTTCAGATTTGGATAGGTTCTTACTATTATTTTTATGTCTAAACTAGCTGCTGCCCGCGACTTCGTTCCCGGTTTTTTTTTCTGCGTGAAAATGTTGGCCGATTCTCAGACCTACCCGATATGCACACAAAATTTCATGAGAATCGGTCAAGCCGTTTCGGAGGAGTACGGGAACGAACATTGTGACACGAGAATTTTATATATAAGAATTTTTACTATTATTTTAGGCCTGCATAAAGTAAATAGTGTTAAGGTATATTTAATGAGAAAGATCGTTTATTCGTAAGTAGTTATGTAGTTAAAACATTATTCATCGTCACATTTTTTATAAATAGATTTTGTCTGATATAGAAATATCAGACACTGACTACTACTACAACTGACTACTCTGAGCAGAAAAATCGAAACAAATGGTATACCTACCCAAGTCCAAAGTTTGTCCTGGTCAGATCAGGTGGAATTCTTACTAGCATTTAAATATGCTCGAACCTCCGTAACACTGTGTGTGTGAACGCAAAACACAAACACACACACCGACACATTGTGTGTGCGGCTAGCTACGGTTTCAAAATTCAGGCAGAGCGTCTGAATTTCACAGCTCTACTGAAACCGAATTAACCTCCTACATCCCTATATTTAGACGATTCTCATCTCAAGTTTTACTTGTCTATATACCTATGTGTACATACAATGCTCTATTAAAATTACCACAGGGAGCGACAGTGTATTTATAGACAGCAGAAGTCACGAGACGAATGTCTCGTGACTTCTGCAGTCTCTCTCTGATTTAATTGTGGTTTCATGAAGGGCTGGTAGTTTTAGTATGTAATTGTTTACATTGTAAATATATAACAAGACAACGTATAGGCAAATTGACAGCCTACACTGAAACCAATTTATCTGTACAGGTGGGAAATAACAGAACTAAAATAAATGTACCAAATTTGACATATCGATGCAAATTTTCTTGACATGCAACTCCACCTTGAACTGCACACTTAAAGTGGTCATACTATACGTCAATTGACCGTGTTATTTACCATTTTATAAAACAGTCAAAGAATGTCATTTGTGATTTTAATACACCGACAATACATTCATAGACAACTAGCTTAGCAATAAATTCCCCTGACTACAAATCTGAAAAAAAACAACAATTGACAGTGCTGCTATATACAATAGCGATCTTCCAATTAACAAGTGAAATCTTAAGCGATTTCGTGTGCTGACCGATAAGTTCCCAGATGTTACACGCAACTTTTCAGAATTTTCTTTTGTCTGTGACAGCAGCAACTCTGAAGTTATTTCACAATGCTTCCTTTTGAGACACGTAACCCTAAAACCGCCAATATAACAAGCAATCCCTTGTTTATTTCCTAGGGTTGAAACAAACCATTTTGCACGAATCAACAGTATTTTATTACGGCCATAGTACTCCTACATCCCTGTAGTGTCGTGGCGTATACAGCGTAGAGCGTGTCAGCCCTGCTCTGTTAGAATGGCTTACAGAGCTAATGGGACTCCCAGAGCTTGGATTTGCATCTGAATGGAACGGAATCGGGGGAATAAGGGAGCTCGGAACATGTGTAGTGGGAGTGGATGGATGAACTTAAGGCGTACAGTTTCGTATACGGCGAATTTGCTTTTGAATTTAAGGAGTGCAGGGTTTTCGTAAACATAACACATAACAAAGTTGGAACTTTGACCCCTAATATCTCCGTAACTAGAAGGTTCCCAGGTATGGTGTGGAACAAAAAAATTATCGCAATGACAGGGACAACCAGTGCCTTTCGGCTTCTTTAAGAGGTGTTTTACCCCCTTTATGTAATAAAGAATATTTGATAGCGATATTTCATATTTCCATAAAGTAATCAACAAATGAATCAAAATAGGACAATATTTGTCAGTTTTTCATTATCAACTGTCAGAATGTTCTCTAAAAACACATAAATAAAATAAAAAGCCTTTTAGTGTCAGTAATTTAAGAGCTAACGATTACATTACAGATAAAATTTCAATAATTTCATGCAAAGAATAAATTAAAAAAAAAATGGAAAAAAAATAAAAATAATAACAATTGAATTAGTGAAAAAATTGGTAATATTTTATAATATAAAAGCACATATCGTAGACAAAATGAATCTCTCTCTTATATAGAGATACTCTATTATATTATCTTATCTATATATATAAAAGAAAGTCGTGTTAGTTACTTCACTTATAACTCAAGAACGGCTGAACCGATTTAGCTGAAAATTGGTGGGGAGGTAGCTTAGAACCAGGAGACGGACATAGGATACGGTAGGGTAGGGTAGGTAGGTAGGGTAGGGTAGGTAGGTAGGGTAGGGTAGGTAGGTAGGGTAGGGTAGGTAGGTAGGGTAGGGTAGGTAGGTAGGGTAGGGTAGGGTAGGTAGGTAGGGTAGGGTAGGTAGGTAGGGTAGGGTAGGTAGGTAGGGTAGGGTAGGTAGGTAGGGTAGGTAGGTAGGGTAGGGTAGGTAGGTAGGGTAAGGTAGGTAGGTAGGTAGGGTAGGTAGGTAGGGTAGGGTAGGTAGGTAGGGTAGGGTAGGTAGGTAGGGTAGGGTAGGGTAGGTAGGTAGGGTAGGGTAGGTAGTAAGGGTAGGGTAGGGTAAGGTAGAGTAGGTAGGTAGGGTAGGGTAGAGTAGGTAGGTAGGTAGCGTAGGGTAGGGTAGGTAGGATAGGGTAGGTAGGTCGGATAGGGTAGGTGGGTAGTAAAAAGTGCATTGCAACGCATGCTGGGTACAGCTAGTTACTTATATTTTATAGTGGTTTTACATAGTACTCTAAAAATTTTAATGTAACATTTTTTTACCGTTTTCTGACGTTATGCATATTTTGCCTGCTCCGTGCAGCCGAATGCAAAATAGGTAATTGGTTGTAAGTACTGCACTTTGAGCTAAACGTACACGTATAAGTATTGCGCTTGATCAGCATCGCTTCAACGTTCACTATTATTATATGAAACTCCATAATTGGGTAAGTTGGGCATCACCTGTAAACCTATACTACAGATTCCAGGTTATATTAGGTCTTTACCTATGAAATTGCCGTTTTGTTTGAAAAAAGTTAAAGTATTTTTTTTTTCGAACTTGTTTATTTCTTTTATTCAAAGTAATCACCCCTGCAATCAATGCATCTTTGCCAACGCTGTGGCAGTTTATGGATGCCCTTCTTGAAAAAATCAGCTGGACGGGAGACAACAAACTCTTCAAAGGCGTTTTGTACTGCCTCTCGGGAATTGAATTTTTTTCCCGCTAAAAAGTTGTCCAAATTTTGGAAAAAGTAATAGTCGGAAGGCGCAAGATCTGGTGAGTATGGCGGATGAGGGAGAGCTTCCAAACCCAACTCATGCAGCTTAGAGACGGTCTGTTGTGCAGTATGGGGCCGCGCGTTGTCGTGAAGTAGCAGTGGAGACGACCGATTGACCAAAGCTGGTTGCAGACGTGCGAGTTTCGCCATCATTGTGGTCAGTTCTTCAATGTACACATCTGCAGTAATGCTCTCGCCGTTTTGTAAAAAGCTATGATGAATCACACCAGCACTAGACCACCAAACTGTGACCATCACCTTTCTAGGGGTCATTTTTCGTTTTGCACATTGCTTTGGTACCGAACCAGGATCTAACCAACTTGCTGAGCGCTTTCGATTGTCAAAAAGAATCCATTTTTCGTCGCACGTAACAATTCGGTTCAAAATTCCTTCATTTCTGTGCCTGTTAAGCAGCGCAAGGCAAGTCTCGACGCGTACGTTGCGCTGGCGATCGTTAAGTTCGTGGGGCACCCATCTATCAAGCTTTTTTATCTTGCCAATCTGTCGCAAATGGACCAATATTGTTTTAATGCTAACATCAAAAGCTGCTGCCAGCTCAGCTGTAGATTGAGTTTCATCAGCTTCAACAATCACCTTTAATTCATCATTGTTGACCAAAGTTTCCGGACGACCACGAGGTTCATTTTTCAAGTCAAAATTCCCAGAACGAAACCGAGCAAACCAATAACGGGTTGTGCGTTCGTTTGTACAGTTCTCTCCGTAAACGTCGTTGATGTTACGGGTCGTTTGTGCCGCGTTGGTGCCACGACGGAACTCATATTCCATAATTACACGAAATTTCAAAGTATCCATTATGAGGAAAAATGTTGAAATGTAATGAAAATACAACGCTAATGAATAAACAAAAGACTGATTTTGTAAATAGAATGTCATATTTTTAAAAAAAATTAATTTGAATTTAGAACTCATAGCCAATCAAAACTTTTTTTTGTTTGAAAAAGTCTGTACTGCAATACGGCAATTTCATAGGTAAAGACCTATTATCTCTGCATCAGGTCTAGTAGTGGCGGTACTTTCATACAAGCCTACAAGCTTGGCTTGCCCTTATAACCTATTACTCTTCATGATGTTGGATTTTATTAAACAGTTTATTTTTCTTGATAGTCTTGCCTTATTGTTGGCCTATGCATGCCACTTATCAAGATTACCATGTTCTAGCAATATAATTTAGTATCACCCATCATCGACAAGAAAAGAGTTGATGATCTTCAAAGGGTTGAACATATTTTGTCAGATCATTGCTAAGAGCACTCTCGATCAAGTCACTTTTCAAACAAAAAAAAAAACAAAACCAAATCAAAATCGGTTCATCCGTTTGGCAGCTAGAACACACAAATAAAGTTATAGCAGAGGGGCGATTTGTAGCGACCTACAAAAAGCAACTTATAACAAAAATTACTACAGCGCCATCTACATGTGACAGTTATGACACGACAGAAGAACTAACATCAAGTTTCTACAAGTCGCAGGCAAAGTTAACATTGACTTAAGACTATATTGAAAAACCCGAAAACAACTGTCGTGCAGTAGCCCACCAGACAACACCTGTCAGGTCGGAGGATCCTCCCTTTTCCATGGGGGGTAAAGAACTTTACACCCTGTTCCTCATACCTCTAAACTGGTGATCCGGAAATGGATGTCAGCGCAGCCTTCGAGAAACGTGACGTCATCATCAACATCACTTCTTCAAGCTTAGGTACATGGTTAAATAAATTAAACTTTTATTTAAACAGAAAACAAGCTTTTATTAATTAAAACAATGATTGGATTTGACTATTAAGATTGACCGCTTATACAAAGTAAAGTTTCCGTGCCATCAACCGTCGAGGAGTTCTCTCATGAGGAGACGATCCTGGCTACAGCATCAAGACATGTCTGTCATAATAATGTACTGTCAACAGAAGCAAAGGTATGTGCAAAATTTCAGCTCAATCAGTGGAGGGAACTGATTAGAAATTCAGTTGCAAGATTTGACAAATGCATACTTACTAACAAACTAACTGACAAAGCGAGTTAAATAAAAGCTTATAAAAACTAGGTAAAGTGATGCCAATTCGATGCAGTACCCATACGTGTGCTAAGGGCTTTAGATTGCCTTCGAGTGCCGTGTTAGGACATGCTCAGATTTCTCCTGCTACCCGGCGGCACTGCCAGACGATATAATGACCTACTCGTATCCCCTCAAATTATTTCATACAGAACCACTTTAAAAAGGAGCTTCAGATTTTTGTATTTTTGAAGATGGTTTACTTTGAAAAGAGAATGTGTGGTTCTTATACAGGTTGGAAGGGACGACGAGAATAATGTAACCTTGAATGTAACCGTGAATATTGAATCTTGTGCATTGATTATTCACACATCATCGTCTGCCTAACCTATTCCAACTATTTTGGCGTCTAACCGGATCTAGCTGAATAGGTACCAGTATTTTACATGGAGCGACTGCCTATCTAACCTCCACAACCTAGTTAGTACTGGGTAATACGATACCCGTTGGTAAGACTGGTAGTCAGACGTTCGGGCCACTGACTGTCTGTAACATTTATCAAAGATCTACAAATGACAGCCGGGACCAATGGCTTAACGTGCTTTAATTATTTACGTGCACTTTGTTTATTTACGTAAATAATTAAATTGATTGCTTTGCAGACGTTCATCATTTTCAAATTGTAATTAACAAATGATCGAGTTTTAATTCCGCTTACTGTTGCTTAATCAAGTTTACGCGGAATATTTGAGTGTATACACCGTGTTTACTGAATTCAGGCTTGTATTTCAACCTGCACCTCTCATTTTCATAAATAACTACGGATTGCGATTAATTAAATAGATAATGGAACATAGTACAGTTAGCAGAAAGCGATTAATATCGATGTGCGTGGCTAGCTTAGTAACTAAACCAATAACTCTTTGCGGTCATTTATCTTCCCAGCCTACGAGGGACTAATTGATTTCTGTAGACATTTATCACTAATTGGTTTTTTTAGACAAACTTCTTGGTGAAGTTTGTCTAAAAAAACTTTGGACAAAACGTGCCTTTCTTGTACATAAATTGGTTATATTTCCTGTAAAAGATATTTATTATACAGGGTTAATTTAAGTTTAAAAAAATTGAGACCAGAGTAACTGTCCATAGTGATTAGTTACAAAGGTCTTATAAGTACGTTAGTATTGCATCATTCAATAATATTCAAATATTAATAATTCAATACTTAAAGAAAACAACAGCTTTTTTGTCAAAAAATATGATAAAACAAAAAAATGGGTCCGCACTCTTGTACATAAGTTACCTACAATTTTTTTTTGTGTGTTACCAGATTTAATAGGTCTAGGTAGTATTTATGTCAACATGACAACTCACATCACTATGTTTTGCTTCCAAAATTACTTTGATCCTGTATAGAAACTTTTTACGGGAAATAAAACCATTCGGCCTTGCAGTCGTTTATGTAAAATAATGGTATTCAGCTGCATTCGGTTAGACTAAAAACCGACCCCAATTTACCTAGTTGTGAAAAGGCTAGGCAGATAATGATAACCATTCAGCCTTGCATACAGCAGGCATAACCGGATGCAGCTGAATACCAGTATTTTACATTAAGCGACTGCCTATCTGACCTCCACAACCCAGTAACTGGGTAATACGATACCCCTTGTTAAGACTGGATGTCAGACTTTATCGCTTCTGACTACTCGTAACGACTGTCAAACATCTACAAATGACAGCCGGGACCAACGGCTTAACGTGCTTTCCGAGGCACGGAGGAAACTCGGTGTGTAATTATGGTCACCCCATGAACCAACCTTGGCAAGCACGGCTTTAGCTTAAAGATGGACTCGTGCGGCTGTTATTATTTAGCCATCAGCTCCATCCACCTTTAACATTTACCCACATAAAACGGGCTCACCTTTTAAAATACATCTCTTACATCCAAATAAACTTGAACACCCCAATTCACCTTTCATCTCAAACACAGTAATACCTGCAGAACCCAAGACAAACATCCGCCCCTGTAACGTACGTATTTGACGTTCCTACACCCTCTCGGAATGGCCTGCGAAGGAATTTATATGAGGAACCCTGCGCGCTGTCTAGAATTTTGTCTGCCAGCGTCAATAGAATTTCTTATTAGTGTAGTGATGGAAGATGCTGTAATGAAAATTCAAGGGTGGAAAATGAGTGTGTTAAATTGATTATTAAGTTGTAATTATATTTCTTTTTTGAAGTGAAACTTCTTATGCGACTTCCAACAAGTTTAACGTTACCATGGAGGGGGGAATATTTTCTAAAACTCACTAAGAGATGGCAGTATTACAAGATTTGTGACTACGTAGTTCTACTAGGTACGCAAGATGGCGTGCAAACAGTCATGCATTCGACTCTTCGGTGTGACCAGCCGTCGCTCAGTTTCCATGAGTAGAATAACCTCGATAAACATATGTAATAAAATAATACAACAAGAAAACAACAAAAATTATTTAGAAGCTCAATAAAATAACGAGAGTGAATGCGTGGCACTCGAACGCATGCGTGTAGTATTACGAAGTTTCACTTCTTCCGCGCGGAGGGACTCCACGCACTACTTTTTATTGTTTGACTGTAGGTAAGTCGAAAGAGTAAAGGGAGAACTTTGTCTTGCAATGGGACAGCACAGACATATCTTTACAAATAAATAACATTGAAGTGTCTGTTTGTAATACACTCTGGTCACAAACATTTCTTTGACTGTCAAAATTCCACTTGTAATCAAAACAATTCTGCTTAGAGAGGTCATGGTTAGGCCAGCAGTTCATGTAATGAACAAAAAACAGGACACACAGGACACGGCATTAAGTGCCCCATCGTTCGTGGAATAGCACCAAAAAATAGTGCGTGGAGTCCCTCCGCGCGGAAGAAGTGAATCTTTGTAATACTACACGCATGTGTTTTTTTTTTTTTTTTTTATTATTATTATTCAAAGAAACACTTTTATACTTATTGACTAATCGTAAACATACCACACAAACCATCGTGGGTTTAACAGTGGTATGCCAGACCCGGCAACTCGGTGCCACAACATATTTATTCAATACATACTTAGGTATAGGAAATATTTATAGGTACTAAATAGACACTTTCTATATTGATCCGCAATCCAGAAAGTATCTTTTTAGCAGTTAGAGTGCCACGCATTCACTCTCGTTATTGTATTGAGCTTCTAAATAATATTTTGTTGTTTTCTTGTTGTATTATTTTTATTACATCATTATAACATATGTTTATCGAAGTTATTCTACTCATTGAAATTGAGCGAAGGCTGGTCACACCGAAGAGTCGAATGCATGACTGTTTGCACGCCATCTTATCTTCACCTAGAACTACGTAGTCACAAATCTTGTAATACTGCCATTTCTTGGTGAGTTTTAGAAAATATTCCTCCTCCATGGTAGCGTTAAACGTTAAACTTGTTGGAAGGCGCATAAGAAGTTTCACTTCCAAATAAATATTGTAGAAGCGAGCGTAATTGTTAAAGTAAAGTCATGAATCTCCGAAGAGCAAACAACTTGGCAAAACTGCAAACTTTGGACATCAAAATTCGCTGCCGATAACTTCTTCAAATTCGATACCCATTGATATAATCTAAATATTCAATGTCCACAGTGACACGGCCTGAATTCGTTAGGACGAACAATTTAAGGCTTAGTGCCAGCTTTTTCGGTCCTGAGCCGTTAATCGGGGTTTGGCGGTGAATACCCAAATACGACTGAGCCTGGTAATGTTACAAATTGGAAAGTTTGTTAAAGGCGTTATTTAGGTGCCGAAGTTGTCTTTTAGCTGTTATAAAATGACTGAGGACAGGAAGATAAATTAACAACGCTCTGAACGTAACTAACCGTTGGTGGGACTTCAAATGCGATTTTTTCTTATGATTTTCGATTTCTCGTTTTAGCAAGCTCGTTATATTGTTTTTCAATTGCACACCCTGTTTAATGTTAAGTGGAAGGGCGGGAGCACCTAACACAAGCATCTTTTTGCTTAAAAGGTGATCTCCAAATCATGTACCTACCTACTATGTATAAGAACGTGTGCTTAATAAACATTTTAATTTTTTTTAGCAAGGGATATCCTATAACCCAGTAACTGGATTGTTGATAACCAGTCGCGTCACGTCAAGTACTGGTTTTTACTGGCAACAAGGCTAGACAGATGACGATGATTCTCGATTTCTTGTTGCTGTGAAACTGTTGTTTCTTATAGCTCATAGATGCAACTCAGAAGACGCCCCTTCTTACCACCTAACTATTACTCATTTAGTTGAGTTCATTTCCATGTTCCATGGAGTTTCTTGCCCATTCTTCTCCATAGAGATCTACGCTTTGAAATGGGCAACTACAGTACTTTCACAGTTTTTATGTGTTGTGACTAGGACTGTAGCTTCATTTATATTGTTGTTCTACTATTCAAAAGTGCCTGTAACTGGCCTACTTGAAATAAATGATTTTGATTTAAATTGATTTTAAGTTATACCTGACTCTAACCACGTTAAAAAAATGTTATTTCTTCTTATTATTAATTTCGGTTATTAATTTTTATACACATTTTTTTAATTTTTACATTTTAAAAAATAGACATAAAAAAAGCAATTAGAAATAATGCCGGTGTCGGGAGCAGGGTCCAAGCTACCGGTGGTTAGGGCTCCCGAGACAGGAACCTCCTCACAATTCGGGCCGTATCGAGGAGTACTGCCTTCTGAGTAAGAGCTTGTTTACATACATCATTACAAGTCACCATATCTCTGAAATCATTACACAGACATTTTATTTGTCGTGTCGAACGTACGTCATACTTAGATTTATCTATTCCATATAATTTGAACTGTGATGGCCACACTAATCGCGACATCAGTGGCATTCTTTTGTTTGTGAAAGATGCAAGTATACGTTTAGCAGAACAATAAACAGTTGACTGCCTTGTTGGTCTCTAAAAATAGGTGCTCAAATGGGAATACTCCGCAAACGCGACAGCTCAGCATGAGGCGCTCGGTTCGATTCCAGGTAGGGCAAAATGTTATTGGGGAATGCCCTTTTCAAAACTATGTCAGTCCTGACATTTACCGCCTCAATCGTTCGCAAATTAAGTCCCAAATAAACATAATGAAACTAGTCCAAACTTGTGTTAAGATAAAATGTGGGAGGTGTAATTGAATTAACATTCTTTGTGTTCATTTCAGGTAAGAGTCGAGTAGTAAAAGTTCACGCCAGTAAACTTAGAGAGTTGTGAACTGTCCAGTCAGCTGTGTGGTACGAGTGAGAAGAGTTGGCGGGAACAGGTAGTATTACACAGTATTACAGGTAGAATTTTAAAGTATTTATTTTTAGTATATTTGCGTTTTAAATCTTCTTTCTTTATCGTGTGGGTTTTTTATGCCGCCCATGGGCCTCTGGCCTTTTTTTTTGCGGTTTGAATTAAGGATGTATGTAAATATTTTGTAGTATACTACAGTAGGTTAACTACTCGTTATGGCGGCAAGAATTCTGAAAAGAGTTTTTGTGTGGTAATTCTTTTAGAAAGGAAAACTGGCGATACAATAGACTGAAGTTTACAAACTTTCAGAATGAATCCAAATATTGAGGTTATAACAAAATTCTCGGTCAAATTGTATAAGAAATGTTTTCATTAACGCAAAGTTTGAAGTTGGTGGTCATAAAATGCTTTGTGTGAACGAGAATCTCTTTTGGCAAATAAGAAATACCGCCGCCATGTTGTTTTTCAACGCATTTAATGCAGAAATGTCACAAAATCTCCGACACCCCTCCCCCGCCCCAGCACCTAAAAATGCTGGTCAGCTACAAGCATCAAGCGAAACCAAGATCGTACAAAACAGCGGATTCTCCGCTGTCGTCTATCCCTTTAACCATTCACTAAAGCGCTTCAGCGGAACCGTTCCGCTGTACCTGAATGGACCGCAAAAAGCAGCCGCTTCTAATTAACTAACGGCCTATAAATCTTCTTCCTTACTTCTTCTTACAAAATTAAATTAAATCACATTTTTCTCCCTTTTATACCCTTTCGTGGAATTTGAGTAATTCTATTACGTTTTTGAATTATGAATTAGGATTTTTAATGTCTTACGTGCTTTGAATGCGAAATATGAATATTCAGATAATTAAGATTTTTTTTGTTTGTTAATTTTTATGTTTTTTCTCTTGATATAATTAATAGGGAAAATGTGAAATAAAGAATGTTTAGGTAAGTAAGTATTCATCCGATAAACAAAAAATATTAATTTAAAAAAATATTAATATTGATTTATTACATTAAACAATAAACTTTTGGCTGATGCTTAATTTTGAGTGCGATACAGTCTTTATATTGGCGATTCCATAAAAAAACCAAATAGGTACGCAGGCTTAAAACCCAGTTCATTTTACGGTTTGTAAAATTATTTTAATACTAACTTATAGTTTGGCAAGGAAACGCCAGCGGTGCAGTGGCGAAACTTTATAATAATGTGTTGCCAACTTTTAAATCATATTTTGAATAGAAAGCTATTTCGGAAACCTATATTTTTAAACTTTATTTCAAACAAACTTTTTACAAGTAAATTGGAAGTATGGAAAAGAAGAGTTATTAACCTTTTTTAATAACAAGGATAAAGATAATGTTGTTCTACGCTGACTGAAAAAAAAAACGGCTTCAGAAAATATTTTTTTCAAATGTCAAATCGTTTATTGCAATCCATAATGTACCTACATGTGGTAAAATAAAAAATAATAGAAACATTTATGGACCCTGTCGGGCACAGCAAATTTTAAATAAGTAGAAAGAGGAAGAGCGCTTTACAATTACAATAAGTTCGTTTTTTTAATATCCTATTAAGTATTTTATTTACGTTTAGATTAATTAAATCATGTCACAGTGAATTAAAAAAGAGACACCAACGACCATAGTACTTATCACTGGGTCAACATTTTCATCAAAAATAAACTTTCAAACTCAACATTTCGTCCGCGCCCCCGCAATTCATAACAATTCATCAACGTAATTGATAAAAGGTTACGCCATTTTGTTCTTTTTAATTTAAATTAAGTGTTCCATTTCCAAGCGGCCAGTTATAATCTTCATGACGCGTCTAGAGTTGCCCTTTTCCACGACATAAAAAAGTACTTTAATTTATTTTCTTCTGGAGTTGCCTGTTGAAAAAAAAGAGACATCAAATTGAAATGTACCGCCTCAGCATTTGGTGCTTATTAAATAAGGGGGAGTTTCGACAAGGCGAACATCGTGGCCAATTAGAATTATCCTGACGTGTATTGAATGCTTGATAGACTTTACTTGTTCTTTGTTTGTTAGCCGTTTGAGATTAAAGGCCGTTTTCGGAGAATTGCAGTAATTCAATTTAATTGTGTGTACAGCAGTTTCGTGTTTAGGTAATGCTTTCGTGGAACACCGTTATTTGGTTTCGACCACAGTATTGAAGTGTTAATTCGGTTCATCGGAAAGAGAAACTGTACATAATAATTTAGTATTTAATTAATCTTAACTCTGGATTATGGATTAATCATAAACTTTGTACCATTGTCTCATGTAACTTGTGGTCACGCAAAATGTTTATTTTCTTTCAATTTCCTCTGTCAGGAGCCACTCTTATCAGATACTCCTTTTTCTTTCCTATCATACCTCACACAAACCCTCCATCTTTCCTCATAGATTCATCAAGTATCAAAAAGACAGCCATCATGACCTCTTTTTTAACTGACACCAGACACTTTCCATATGTTTCGCCGATCTTTACATTTATACATTTGACATCTGTCAAATATTCCCTCCCATGTACACGTTCACAAAATCCCTTTGCCAATGTTCACAAAGTATGACAGTCTCCTCGATTAACCCTAAAGACCGAAACACACAATTTATTTGGCGTACATTCGATTGTTGCGGCTTCGGCCCTTTGATGTCTCGGTTTACTGTGGACCACACAAAAGGGTTGGGCGTTTTTCCCGGGGTGAATTTGTACCTTTGGTATTGCCCTGGGATATTTTACGAAGAAAATCTGATACGGAGACGGATTTCCGAACTTGAGATGAATAGTTGTAGTTCATAATATTTGAAAGGAGACGGGCGAGACTACATGTATTTTGGGACCCACTCTTAGAGGTAGCATTCATCATAACAACTTATACGTAGTTGTAAAACGACTAAAGACTATCAGAAAAGTAAATGGAAAGTAAGACGGAAAAGTTGGGAGAAAAGAGATATACGTCTATTCACAAGATAACCTAAAAATCTTACGATTAAGGTTTTTAACAGTGGAATGACTCCGTAATTAAGATGAATCAAAATATAATAATATTTAAGACGACTCATAAAAGAAGATTCGAATAAACTACTGTATTTCCCTCGCAGTTTTAGTTCTGACTTTACGTGTTTTGCTTCTCGTCATAAGCCAAAACTAGAATTTTTACTTCATTGCCTGTACCTAATTGATGAATCATAAAACTGCTAGACTGCAGCTAGAGACTAAACTGATTACCAACCCTGTAATTAGTTCAATCACTATTAAAACTAAGTCGTCATGATTTTGATCCATAAGCGAATTATAGTCAAGTAAAACGATTCTTATTACGCTGAGAGTAGATAATATTGTTTTACATAAATTATAACAGCCAGAGCTGACTAGCTATGCACAGCTATTGAAAAGCAGGGTTTGTTGAATAAAAAAACGATGAGTAATAAATCTTATTTTTTGGTATTTTTACATAGTTTTTATTTTATGCAACACAGACGTTACGATGGCCAAGTTGCTGTCGGGTTTCATTTTCAGGGTCGCAGCTTATCAGCCCCCAACATGAGTGACAAAGGTAGTTGTCTCCTGTTATCTGGAATTAATTAGTTATGTTAAAATAAATAAATTCACCTTTAGTGTAATAAACATAAAGAGTTCCATGTATAAGTAACAAAAGTGCCTGACTCGCAGAGTGTATCCAGGTCCCCACGAAAAGAAAAACAGAAATGTAGTTTGATATGAAAGATAATATGACCTCTGATACCTGCATGTGGAGCGGTATATAAATATTTCAAGACAAAATGCAACAGCCACCCATCTTCCATTTTGATGACTGAAACATCTCAGTAAAATACACTACTTCTACTGCTACCTCGGCTATTCTTTTACTGTATACTGTTTTAGTCCGATAAAGTATCGGGCAACAGTAAGAATGAGCCTAATATAAGATTACAACAGTATGTATTTATGCATATAAAAGCTAAACGAATCTTATTTTGTTGTTCAGATAGATATCCTAAATAAGTTCTTTACTCATGATATAAATACATGTTCTTTTACGAATATACTTACATCACGTGGATACACCCATCCCTGAACTTTTTCAAAGCTCTGAGCACCTTCATCAGAGAGACAATGCCTCCGTAAGATCGCAAGTCGTAAGAGAAGAAGAAATTAACGCAACGCATGTTTGTGGTTAAAATCAAAGTCCAAATCAAAAGCAACTAATTGTCCAATGTCCAGAGAAGAATGCGGTAGTCTAAGACAGGGTGCATTATCTACATTTCAAGATGTAAAGGCCAAGTCGTCGAGAATCTACAAAATCTCAATGATAAACATAAAATCCCAGACAAAAATACAAACATAACGATGAACTAGTTCATCACAGATCTGACAGTGACAGTAGTGACGGGACTCAATGGATCATCATTGATAACGTTCCTTTATTAGAAATACTATAAAATCGCCACAGTACCATTTTTATTAGATGCTTTTGCATTGTTAATTGGCGTTTTAATATCAGGTTTGCGTGTTATTTTTTATGAATTTTTAACATAATTGAATGTATAAAAACTAAGAGAAAGATCCATTTGTGGTAATAAACCCATGAACAAAAACACATGTCATTGATTGGAACGTAATCGGAAAAATGTTGCGTTTTGTAAGTGCACGATTACTTAATTTTAGTAAATTGAAAATTATTTATAACTTTTGATTCCCGAGTCCTAAAAAATCAATATTTAAAAAATAAATATCTCATAAAATTGTAGTTATAATTATTTTATATTTACACTGGAACGGAGTTTAGTTAATTTTCAGATTCTTTGGGTCCATTTTCGCCAGCCTCCTTTGAAAATAGAAGTGATCTGTCACTAACACCCGTATCTATAATCAAGCTAAAGGAACTAACTTGAGTTTAAGTACATACTTACTTATGCAACCATTTTTAGGGTTCCATACCCAAAGGGTCAAACGGGACCCTATTACTAAGACTTCGCTGTCCGTCCGACTGTCCGTCCGTCCGCTGTTGGTCCGTGGATGGGTGACCATAATGACCAAGTTTCCTCCGTGCCTCGGAAAGCATGTTAAGCCATAGTTCCCTGCTGTCATTTGTAGATCTTTGACAGTCGTTACGAGTAGTCAGAAGCGAAAAGTCTGACCTCCAGTCTTACTAAGGGGTATCGTATTACCCAGTTACTGGGTTGTGGAGATCAGATAGGCAGTCGCTCCATGTAAAATATACTGGTACTCAGCTGCATCTGGTTAGACTGGAATCCGACCCCAAGATAGTTTGGGAAAAGGCTAGGCAGATGATGGTACATGTAATTCAAAGGCAGAAATAAGTGACCATTTCCTCAGAAATACAAACCAAAACATATAAAGGGTCGTACCCAAAAACCAAACACACATACTCAAAAGTTACTTTTAATTCGAAAACCGTGTATTTACAAAAACGCTGCTTCTGTAAAACCAAGTCTACGGAGTTGGTTAATGGATGAAAGTGCAAAACTTAGGACCATCAATTAAAGTCTGTCGCACTGATTAATGGTTACTGGAATCTGATAGATGCTTTTTATATTTTCATGTAAAAAATTGTGGAGGAAATAGGGGTGAAGACTGGGTAAAGAAAACGAAATTCTATTTTGTCCGTCAATCAGGTAATACAAAAATATTAGATACGTATTTTTTGTTATATCAAGTTAACACAAAATTACTTAGTTAAAACGCATTAAAGTTGGAGAGTGGGGGCTAACTACGTCAGAACTAGGTATAAAATGTACTAAGCCGTGACGTCATGCGCCATTTCAACTCAAAATATCTCCGTAATTTTACGATTACGTGAAAAAAGAAAAAATACGTGTCAAATACTTTTTAATAATCTACCCGATAGACAAATAAAAAAAAATGAGTCACCATCCCTATTGTAGGGTTTACTTTAATATGATTCTATCACGATGTAGATGTACTCTTACTCTCGGAGTATCGCTCTAGAATACATTCAAGTGCTCTCCTGGCGTCAAACTGGTTTGCAGTTAGACTTTTTGTATGTTATTGCTACACAGATCTTGAATAAACAAAAAAAACGGGTTCACTCCGGGAGTGCCAGCAGAAGTGAAAACTTGAATATTAACGTTGTGCATATTTGATGTTTTGCAATAGTTAGGGAATAATTTTGCACGAATTGCTTTAATGATCAGTATAAAAGTACTATCATTTATGTGGTAAAATACAATATTCATTTATTGCGCTATCGTACACAAACATGACAATTTATGTTACATTAAAAACACTTCAGAACTATTACAATCCGTCTTACGAATTTTACCTCTTTGTAGAAACCGAAGGTTTTGTTTGTGCATCAGATAATTATCCAGCTTTGGAAAACCAAACTCAATGACACAAGGCATAAAGTTCAAATTCCTTCGTAACCTAATGCAATCTGTCGGTCACGTGTCCTGGCGCGAGTTTAATATATTTTTTACCTATCACAAAAGTGCACACAGTTGTGTTTTTTTTAAGTGATAACTTCTTAGATGTTATCACTTTAAAAAAAGGTAACCCTGTTGTCTCCTATACTGTCTCGTTGGTATAGTGGTGCAAGCGCAAGCGCTGAGTGGTTCTGGGTTGGAGGTGGCTAAGTCTTGTTCGGGTTCTCCTTCAGGAACTTCTCAGTAACAGCCCGGAAGCTGGATATGTGCCCAGTTGATGGTTGTAAGCTTGCCACCTTTTACAAGAGACTTCCACATAAATTCGACGGCACGGTTGGCGCAGTGGTTGAGCAATCGACTGTAGCGCTGCGTGTCGCGGGTTCGATACCCGCACGGAACAAATATTTGTATAGCCTACAGATAGTTGTTCTGGGTCTGGCTGTTTGTGTATGTGAGTTTAAATATCTGTAAACGCACCCACGATACGGGT
This sequence comes from Cerastis leucographa, assembly GCA_963082945.1. NCBI lineage: Eukaryota > Metazoa > Arthropoda > Insecta > Lepidoptera > Noctuidae > Cerastis > Cerastis leucographa. The sequence continues at coordinate 3,778,555 of OY720361.1, forward strand.
GAAATTCCTAGAGAGGGGCAAAGGTTAAAAAAAAAAACTGCTGAAATGTAAAAGAAAAAAAAACTTGAGAGGTGTCAAGGGACACCCGGATGGGACGAAGTTCCTTTCACGTACATAATATCAATACATTTTAGATTTAAGTTAGTGTGCGAAAAATAAAATATTTAATTTAAGGAAGGTTAATCCTTAATTCGAAGCAATACGTCTTACTTAACTGCACAACCGAATTTGTACTTTGTAGTTCGGTCACTCAAAATAATAATCATATCTATCCTTACTCACATACACACCCCAATTGTACGTAATTTAAGGAAATTTCAACTTTATTTTAAAGAAATAAAGGTTACAATAGCTTACTATAGCAAAAAGTGTCGTGACAACTTTTCGTAAGATTTTTTTCCGTCTAGCCCCCTTTCACAACGCGCGATAAGGAACTTCGTTCCAAAAATCCTTAAGTGCGTTATAATAACTAAGTTGGCAAATTAAAACTCCAAATTAAAATTTCTTCTTGTCTCGTGCCCGACAAGGTCCACAATGATAATGTCCATTTACTAACTTCAGGGGTAACAGATTAAAAGCTCATGTGCTAATCTGCCATTCAGACTTTTCCAAGTTAACTCTCTGCTTCTAGCATTTACTGTGAAGTCTTTTTGTTTTTAAAGCACACAAAAGGAACTGCACTTCTTTTGTTTTTGGAAAACCTTTTATCTGAAAAGTGCATAAGTTTTTAGCTCCAGTATTTTATGTGTTGCACAATAGTATATTGTGTATTAAGGGCGGTAAGTAAGGAATTACGATCGAGGCTCTAGTAGAAGCCCGAAGTCGAAGACTGAGGGCTTTCTAAGTCGAGGTTCGTAATTCCCGTACCGCCCGTGAAACATACAATGTTTTTCATCACACTTGCGAGTTAAAATTATGAATATACACAAGTCAGCACACATATTATTACGAAATACGTGAACTGATTTGCGGATGGCGGGCTGTTTGCCCACACCACAGATTATACAAATGTTTTGTTCAGAAACTTTAAAGGCAAAATACTTACCTAGGTATATACAGCCATGACGGAGTGTAAAAAAATAAAAATTTCGACGTTTGGATACAAAAAACTATCGATTATTTAGATTTTAGAACATTAGTTGAGTAGTTAAATAACATGTAGCGAGATTGAATGAAATTCCTGTTTAGATAACATTTTAAGACAATTTTTCAATTGCGTGTAAACTCCTTGCTTGATGAACTTGCATGACCTGTGTGCTGTCAAGCGGTGCTGTAAATTAAAAAAAAATTACTTACCGCCCTAGGGTTTTATATGGGGCATTACAGCCAACTTCACCTGTATGTTATGACACTGTTTACGTGCAAGTGTGATGAAAATTAAAAAAAAAATACTTACCGCCCTAGGGTTTTATATGGGGCATTACAGCCAAGTTAACCTGTATGTTATGACACTGTTTACGTGCAAGTGTGATGAAAAATATTTTAATAACAAACTCCTCCGTAAATGCACTGCATTTTGGACGTTTAGTTTATTACTGTTCTTCAGAAACACTCAGAATATCTCTCTAGAGAAATATTAAGTGCATTCAGAATGAAATATTTCAACAGACTTTATTATACAACATTTTCAAGTCCACTCACTCCACGAAACTTTTACGGCTTAAGTTAAAAATAAAATACCTGTACCCTAATGAGTTCTTTTGTACCGAGAACTTTCAAAATGGCGTCTTCAACACTGAATAAAGGACTATTGGACGCGATAACACCTGAACGCTCATTTCATACAAAATTTAAATGTTAAAACTCATTTCAAATGTAAAATTAAGCTCTTAGGGAAATACCAAATCGTATTATTCTCTAAATAATGTCACTTTTGATAAGGCTTTGTTATTTTTGGCGTAGTTATGCGAATTACGTCAAAACCTTGCCAATGTTTAAGATTTAACATTTAACAATTTCGGTGCCTCTGCTCACGTTTTAATAACAAAACTATTTCTTTTACGTCAGTCTTGTTTATGGTCGCAATGGTTCAAACGATAACTTAAAATAAACTATATCTTATCACAACATTCCCTCCAAGATTACAGCCTAACGCAATATATTCGGTAAAGTAAAAGTTACCCTACCCCGCAATCGCCCGCGGCATATAAAATTCATTTAGGAAGAACTCTAGTTGGATCTATATCGCACGTGTAAGGTAGGATACAGCGTTTTGTAAACATATAGGGTTATATTTGAGTACAGTCGTATACAGAACGGTGTAGTTACAGATCGGCCTTAAAACGTTTTATACACATACATAGGCTGAATACAGTTAGCAATAGTGGGGTTAAGTTACTTACAAGACATATTCACATTCATTCATCTTTTTGATAGGTGATTAAATCAATCAATCAATCAAAATATTTTGTTTCACATAGGCCTACATTGGCGCTTATAAAACGTCGACAAAAGGTGCACGGTTCGGATTGGTCGTTTCCTATGGAGAAGAACCGGCGAGATACTCCAGGGTTACTCTTTTAAAATCATTTGGTTATGCAATATTTGAATGTTAGTTACAGCGTTAGTACTGAAGTATGGGAGGATAGCGTAGGCCCGACAATAAGTCGTTGCTTACTACTAAAGGTAGAACACTACTAAGGTGCCTACAATGTCCACACATTCACAAAATAGAGGAAAATGAAAAATAATCTTTACGAAAGTAAAATAGTTATTTGTGCAACAAGAGAGCAAAGTTGTTTTTTGCTGCGAGTGCTGATTTTGAATCCTGAGCAAGCGAGGGATTCAATGGCACGAGATGCAAAAATCTTTGCTCTCGTGTAACACACATAACTTTTCACTTCAGCAGCGAGAACACTTTACGAGATAAAATAATAAACAGGAATTGATTGAAATAACTATTTATTGTGAATCAAAATAATTAACATTATAGATGATCACCTCGTCTGTGATAAATCAGTCTCCGAAAAACTGCTTGCGCCCTTTGTAAGTCTCGTTGAAGACATGGTATTCTTTCAGATATTTCTTGCGAGACTTCTCAGGTAGGAAACTTAATTCTGCATTAATAACTGTCTTGTTGTTTTAACTCTTCCGGTGTTACAATACTGTTCTCGTCGCTAGTTTCACTCATATTTTACGATTATTTTAATATTTTTAACTTATTCAACTCTTTACGCCAGGCACGATTTTTTTTCCCGCTCTTTCATTTAAATGGCGTGTTCGGAAATAGCACCCATGATATTTTATTATTCAAAATATATTACGTAACATTATTGAAACTAGAAATAAATATTTATAGGTTAGATATCAGTTTTATTTGCAGTAAATACTTATTTTCGTTTAAATACAACAATAAGTTAAAAATTCAATAAATTACATTAAAAGACATTTTTTCAAAATCTCTTAAGTTAGTGCGAAATTCCGAACGTGTTCGAATTCAAAAACGGAACTTCGAAAGGGCTGGTCTTTGTCTCTCTCTCTTTCTAATGGGCGGGAAAGAGATAGAGTGTGAATGTTTCGAATTGTATGATTAACCCAAGGCTGAATAAGAAATTCGGGGCTTTCAGAAAAAAATAATTAAAAAGTTACTTTGTCTCACTAAAATGCGATTTTGCTCACTGATTTCAGGCAGCAAAACCTACATGTTAGAGCTACTGAAGTGAAAATAAAATATTATACCTAAGAACACTAAATTAAACAATTGATACAAATGTTGTCATCAGTGCTGTAACTATTCTAAACAATGAATAAACGGTGCAATGATTTGAAAACTATTGTAAGACATTTGAATAAAAAGAATGGAAAAAAAAAATTGGGAATAGTTAGAGACATCACACATTTGTGTCGTTTATGAGCTACCAGGGAAGCCGCATGAGCAGAAGGAACTAGAGCCAAACTTCTTTTTCTTAAACGAACTGTAATACTCAGGGCACAAATGTTTGACGAAATAATCAAATATGACACAGTAGACATAATTTGTTAACATTGTAATTTGGGGATAAACAAGTATTACCATCAGCAGATACCAACTCTTGTTGTGAATGTGCAGTTTTGAGTTTTACAAAAGAAAATACTAATATAAAGTAAGAAGATACGGTTGACATTATTGTTGTATCTATACAAGATTCGTAACTTATTAGATGGGTAAACGTTAAGGTATATTTGATACAAGCTGTACCCGCGACTTCGTCCGCGTGGTTTTTTTTAGAGTTTTTCTAAAATAGTAGTAGCCTAAGCTACTTTTTATTACATCAGCTATCTGCCAGTGAAAGTCCCGTCAAAATCGGTCCAGCCGTTCCAGAGATTAGCCGGAACAAACAGACAGACAGACAAAAATTGTAAAAAAAGAAATGGTATTACCGTATTTACATTCATATGCTAAAAGGCGGTTATTTTAATATCACAAATTAACAGACACTTTAATTTTATTTATTTGTACCTATAGATTAAAATTTGTCGATTAAATTGTGCTAAGCCACTGATTTTGCCGACTGTACAATGTACACCGTTTAATATAGCAATACAGTCATGTACAATTTCTTGATATATTCCATTTTCCTGTTCCACGCTTCCTGGCCTCAGCCGCTCCTGCTACACGTATAAAGTCTTTATTACTTACGAAGCCATGTATGGTTACTTTTTCTTTATTTTCTTTTCTTTTTTCTTAAAGCCGTAACTGGTGTTTGATTCCGTGTTTATTCGATGTTTTTTTTTTTTTTTTCTCTTTATTTATTTTGGGGTTTTTATCTAAACAGATATGTCAACCCCATCGTACCTGTTTAGGGGTTGACATATCTGTTTAGATAAAAAACATTTGAGTCAACGAAGGTGTACCGGACTTTTATCCTCAGTATTTTAAGGCATGTTTTAGTGCAATCTGAAAACTCACTCAGGCTTCTGCTGTTCCTGATTCCGGAATTCGAGTACAACTTCTACTTCTATTTAAAAAATATAAAATATGTCAGTCAGCCTATGCCCGCGGCTTCGCACGCGTGGAGTTCGATCACTGTCCCACGGGATTGTACTATCGGGATAAAAATTATCCTTTGTGTTAATCCAGGTTATATCTACCCCTGTGCCATATTTCATCCAAATCCGTTCAGTAGTTTTCGCGAGAAAGAGTAACAAACATCCATCCATACTTACAAACTTTTGCGTTAATAATATTGGTAGGATAAACTAATGAAGCAATCATCGTAATCACAAAACGTTAATTGCAAATCACCATATTTAAAACTTACGTGACTAATCAGCTTTATAGCATGCAATACCAAAAACCACATAGTTTTACCTAAATCAACATCTAAATAATATCTACAAGCTTTTGACCGCGGCTTTACCCGCACAAAAATTTTCTAGAACACTAAATTAAATTATTACACAAATATTTTCTTATAAATGATCGCCTATTCATTAATCTGATGTATGAACTATAATACTGGAAAGTTCCATAAAAATACGTTCAGTGGTTTTGACATTGACATTTGAAGAGCAACAAACATCCATCCATACATCCTCATAAACTTTTGTTGATAGTAGTAAAATATATCATCACGCCTGTAATCCCTGAAGGGTTGGGCAGAGATACTAGGACTAGGTACACTAGGTGTACCACTAGCTACACCCACATTTCGCAAGTTATGTTCTTTAAGTCCCAAGTAATAGGGGGCGAGACTATTGTCACCAACCGACCGCCCAGACTCCGTGGCTGCTACAGAAAAAATGGAAAAAAACCCAATAAGAGTTTGGCCGACCTGGGAATCGAACGCAGGACCTCTTGCTGAGCAGTTGTGTTTGCGTCCACTAGACTAACGATACAGTCTAGTAATAGTAGTCAGTAGTAAGATTTACGTAGCAAATGTGTCCAATGAAGACGTCAGCTCGAATTCAGACAGTAATGCCATTCAAGCATGTGACCCACTTCTCTATCATCATCATCATCATCAGCCTATATTGTTCCCACTGCTGGGACGCAGGCCTCCTCTCTATGAGAGGGAATGGGCTATAATCCACCACGCGGGCCCAGCGCGGGTTGGTAGATGTCACATGTCTTCGAATTTTTACTTTTAGGACATGCCGGTTTCCTCACGATGTTTTCCTTCACCGTTTTTAGAGCAGCGGTGATGAAATAAATTACACAAAGTAATGCGCCTGCCTGGGTACGAACCTACGACTTACTGCTCGTAATTCGAGGCTGCTACCACTAGGCCACCGCCCTTCTCTATAGTTGAATTAAATTCAAATAAGTAAATGATTTTGAATTTATGAATTTGAATTTCGGTTTTTTTTTTGTGATTGTTTGTTCTTGACTCTAGTCTAGGTCAGAGATGACAAAGACAAAGTCGACGCTGGTACGAGCTTACCCAGAAGAGCCTGTTCACTCTAACTTTGAAGAGATTAGGGGTGTAAGCGTTCGGAAACACAGACGCAGGCAGAGAGTTCCACTCCTTTGCTGTGAGCATTATGTATTTATGTTAGTCCGACTCAAAGGGCCATTGAAAATTACTGGCCACAATTATAACGGAACGTTTCTCACATACTAAGTGTTGCCAGTGGTCTTAATAGACATTCTTCGAATTTCGAATGAAACTGGCAGTTTAAGGCTGTTGGCGGGACTTAGACTTTATTAGTAAAAGAAATAATAATTGTAAAACTTAAAGTATAAATCGTTCATCATCGATCGTTCGTAACTGTCTCTCAAGTCTATCTTCACCAACAAGAACAACGTCTTTAGCAAACAGCATGCAAGAGAGCTTCATTCTATATGTCCGATGTCAAAGCGTCCATAATCAACATAAAGCTTCACTTTTTTTTTTTGACTTTCAAACTGCCTGCCAGTAATTGAAACCAATGCTTTGAGTTTGATTTTGAAGAGGTAACGACTCAAAACTGACCCTTGATGTAAGCCTACTGCGATCCTAAACACGTCGCTGTTGCCAGCAGCCAACCGGAAGTATTAAATACTTCCTTACTTGACTTACCTATCTAAAGAAAAAGCCTTCCCATATATTTTAGATCAACCCTTTCTGCACTTCGCAGTAAAAGAGACCTCGTTTCAGTTTTTGTTTGTGTCTTCTACAGCAATAGCATTAGGACGACACGGCAACGAGTTAATTTCATCGCATCGCAAATTGTAAAGCTTTCTCATAAAAGCAAGACAAAAAAAATCGCAAGTACAAAATTGTTACTCTATAAATCCTTAACTGATTACCAACGACTTCCATTCGTATCTTAATCGTACATTCGCGACTGTACAACAAGCTTTTTATGTAACTAGTTTTTGCTCGTGACTACGTCTGTTTGTACTTCGATTTTTTTATTAAATAACCAGGATGAAAAGAGCCTATTATATTCTCGAAGTCACAGGCTTATCTTCATTTGTCTAACTTATTTAGGTAGTTTATTCTTGAACAGGTAACAAAAAAAGCAGTCAAAGTAGATAAAGCAGACCGGGAGAGTTACTTCCGTATTTATAGGTAACTTTGCCCGCGGCTTCATCCTCGTGCATAGTTACTTTCGCATTTATTATACTAGCTTATGCCCCCGGTTTCGCCCCAGTTTTGTTCGGTAATTGTCCCACGGGATAGTCCTACCGGTATAAAAATAATCTTATGTGCTACTAGCTGTGCCCGCGACTTCGTCCACGTGGAAGTAGTTTGTAAGTAGAATTAAAATAGAACTAGCCTAAGTTACTCCTTATTACATCAGCTATCTGCCAGTGAAAGTCCCATCAAAATCGGTCCAGCCGTTCCAGAGATTTACTGAGACAGACAGACAAAAATTGTAAAAAAAATATTCATTTTGGTATATGTACCGTATTCCACATTCATATGCATGTAGTAAAAGCGGTTATTTTAATATAACAAACAGACACTTTAATTTTATTTATTTGTATATAGATTACAGGCTATTATATATCCCTGTGCCAAATTTCATCCAAATCTATTCAGGAGTTTTTGCGTGAAAGAGTAACAAACATCCATACATACTCACAAACTTTCGCAATATTTTGTTATAATGTTAGTAGGATTAGTATGGAGGTATGAATAAGATTGACAAATATGGCAACTAATAGCATTTGACGCTGTCAAACATGGGTATCTCGATTCATACTTTTTATAGGTTTAATTCTGGACCAACAATCTCGTTTCTCTGTTCATAAATACCGATACATCACATTAATTGGTCAGAAACACATTTAAGTAAGTGTTTACTGATAATCAAGTTATTTATACGGCTTTGGATAAGAAAACCAATCTAAGTCGAAGATGAAATGTGTTCGTCGGAATCTTAATTGAAATCGCTAGTCTGATAGGTTTATAATGAGGTGTTATTTGTGTATAAGGTAATCTTCAGGTAACATCACGACTTTAATCCCCGAAAGGTTGGGCAGAGATTACCCCTGATCCCTGATGTTGTACAGCCACCTCCACCAACATACGGGACTTAAACATAACGGTTGACTGGTAGAGAATGCCTTGTGGCATTAAGTCCGCCTATGTACCACCTATGTACGTGAAGTTTAAATAAATAAATAACTGGAAAAATGTGGGTGTACTAATCTGTTGGTATCTTTACATTAAAGCCTTTAGCTACATCTAATGTGTCGCAGACGAAGTTGCGCTGGACAGCTAGTATTTAATATTATTATATCATAAAGCTGAAGAGTTTTGTTTGCTTAAACGCGCTAATCTCAAGAACTACAGATCCGATTTGAAAAAATTCTTTCAGTGTTAGATAGCCTATTTATTGAGGAAGGCTATAGTCTATTGTCCCCGTTCCTATTGATCGTAGCGTGATATATCATCACGCTACGACCAATAGGAGCGGGGCAGCAATGAAAAATGTTGCTAAAACGGGGAAAATGTGACGCAGACGAAGTTGCGCTGGACAGCTAGTTAGTATTTATTATAAAGAGGTGAAGTTTGTGAGTTCGGTTGTAGGCGGTAGGTAATTTCCGAAACTGTTTGTCTTCTCTTGTCCCATTCTACTCGGGGTTGGCGCAACACATTTTCTTCTCCCATTCTCCTCTGTCTTACGTCACGGGATCATTTACATTCCTCACACCATCATTCCATCTGTTCTTTGGCCTTCCTCTCCTCCTCCATCCATTAACATTCATATCCATCACTCTTTTAGTCACATGGCTCAATAATAAAATCAGACGACCCACACCAACAACATCTTCACTCAAACATACCCTCATCTTTCACCCAACCTACAGCACATAACCGTGTTGTATCTATTTCTACTGCATCAACTCTTAACCCAGCCAATAATCACTTGGCTTAGGCCCGTGCTATCAGCATTTCCCGGCTAGCCAGAGGAACAAAAATGTCAAAACAAAAAATAATAATAATATCATAACCGTGGCTCAATAAAAATATAATAACCGTGGCTAAATAATAACCGTCGCACGGGTCGATCTTCAAGGTTAAGCCGTGCTTGCCGAGTTTGATCCGTGGATGGGTAACCATAATTAGATACCAAGTTTCCTCCGTGCCTCGGAAAGCACGTTAAGCCGTTGGTCTCGGCTGACATTTGTAGATCTTTGACAGTCGTTACGAGTAGTCAGAAGCCGAAGTCTGACATCTAGTCTTATTAAAGGGTATCGTATTACCCACTTACTTGGTCGTAGAGGCCAGATAGGCAGTCGCTTTATGTAAAATACTGGTACTCAGCTGCATCCGGTTAGATTGGAAGCCGACCCCAAGATAGTTTCGGAAAAGGCTAGGCAAAAGATGATTTAAGTCACATGCGTTTCATCTTCGTCCGTCCTCATTACACGTCGATACCAAGACAATAGGTAATTTCGAAAACTATACTCATCTGATATCAATATAATTATTTCAGTGATGTAAAGCTTCAATATTTCTTAGTGCCATGGGATATGTTCCATGGGCAGAAGCTATTTGCAATCAAAGTTATCATAATGTTGCCATGCTTTGCGCGAAAATTGCACGGGACCAAATTCGTTTTTTATTTACAATACAATACAATATCATTTATTTCAGGCAACTAGGGCCCATAAAACACAATACATATATAAGTATAATAAACAATAACTATAAACTAACAAATTCTTTACAAAAATAACAACTACTGCACACGAAGTGACGGCGTCGTGTTACGCTGCGAGGTGTCACGTAGCTGACCGCGGAAACGCCGACCTTTCGGCCAAAACTCTTCCTTGAGGAAGGTCACCAAATGATGAGTCGGAACGCGCACCACAAACGACTTGAAATTGGTGTTATGGCGCGCCTCCAGCTTTTCCACCCTCAAGGTCCAGTTGGTCTTCACCCGTATGTACTCTACACACGGGACACGTACAGCTGCGTCGTCGGTACTGCAGGACGTAGCAGCGTGTTCGATCCTGCCGGCGCCGTCCCACACTGATTGCGATACGTAGGCTTCCTCTTCTTTCTCTCCACCTTGATGAAGCCGTCCCCATCGCATGTGTTTTTCATTCATGTGTTGTTCATTTAATCGATTGGGTACTGAAAACTATTTTGATATGCGAATTTTACACAAATCTAGCCAAGGAACCTAAAATGGTTTCTCTCAAAATTGTGTTCGACTTATTATTATTATTATTTATTTAATCTATCTATTTTTCATCACAATCTAAGTCAAGACAAGCTTGTCACTCGAGCCGTTCGTACTGTTTGTGTTATATTTCTTATTCATGTAATACAATGTTTACGCTGTCTTGATTTCCGTACGTTTTTTCACGGGTGACCACTGAAAACCAGCGCTGTGCTGTGGGCCCCCCATAGCACAGCATCATGCTGAGTGGTAACCTACTTGTTGCAGTCACGACGTGCGAGCTGTCAACTTGTTTACTTATATATATTTTTTTTTTTTTAAACATATTGTTGTATATTTTATATTATTGTACTTTCAAATGTTTGTTATGCTTTGTATGTATATTGTGTTCATTGTTATTTTGTATGCACGTCATGTCCCTGGGACAAATAAATATTTTTTCTTTCTTCTTTCGTGACCACACAAAATTACAAACCCCTTAAAAGTCTTCCTAAACCCTAAAACTATACCTTAATTTTACTACCTTTATTTGTTTCAATTTTTTTTTTAATTTTTTTTTTCTTCCTTATTCCTGTTCTGTTAAGTCGTGCGTATGTAATAGGGGGTGAGCCCATTAATTATTCAATAAATAAAGTAGCAATATATAAATATTAATAGGAACCCTAAAAAGTAAAAAGCCCTAGCAGTGACAAGCACTACAGATGTACCTTCTAAAAAAAACCATCTGATGTAACCACTTTTTATTTGCAATGTGAACCAAAACAACGCAAGTTTTATTTCAACGAGCAAGTCTAATTAAATGAGACAAAAACATGTACAATTCAGCCTGGGGCCACCGACTGTGTAAGAAGGTCTTATTGTTGCCTTAAATTCTAATTGTGGTTAAGAACAAAGTCAAGGCTAAGTTTTAAGAACTAATTTACTAGTAAGGTAGGTATACACTGAATTTATGAAAATGTTACAGAAAGGATGAAAGTTTTAAGGATGTGGATTCTTGAGTTCATCCATTGGATTAAGTTACCATCATTATAAGGCAGTGATAGCCTGATGGTGTGACCGTCAGACTGCCAAGTCATAGCTCTCAAGTTCGAAGCCAAGACACGCACCTCTCTCTGATCATTCTATACATACATACAATAAAATAAAATTGAAGCGTTTGTTTGTAATATTAAAATAACCGCTTTTTACTACATGCATATGAATGTAGGTATATACGGTCAAACGAAAAGTCAAACTACAAGAAGTCCAGAAAAACACACCACTTGAAATAATTAATTATAAATCATTAAGGATGATTTTGACGGTGGCAACACTGTGCATATTTAATCGAGGTCTCTTGGGCCCTGGTCGAGCCCCGCGCATGTATGGGTTAGCCATCCAGTGCTAAGCCATAGACAAGATATTTTAATGCTATATTTGTAAATAATTATGGGGTAGGTTAGTAAAGTTAGAAAAAGACAAAGGTCAATATTATGTATTTTGATGGAATACATAATGTTTATTATGCCATAATATTTTTTTATGTTTTTAAATGTTTTATTTTTATTTTTTTATAAGCAAAATTTAAAAATGTAACAAATTTATATTATAAATGAATAAAGGTTAATAAACATTATTATTATGACACAAAATTTTATCTGATAATAATAATAAATTACTAATAGGTATTTCACAAACGTCAAGGAACTAGTAAATAGGAGGGCAGTACGACAAAAGAGTCTGCATCGTGCAGGTCTTGATACAGCATTCATCAGCGATTCCCCCTCTCTTGGTTCTGCCAAGATCTAAAGCTCTCTGGGAGTCTATCCAGCCGTCCACGCCACTAAGTCGCAGCATCATAGTGTCACTCGTCCTCTTCGTCAACGATCTATGTTCCTCACAAGCTACGTTCAAGAGTTCTGACAGTCTCCAACCGCATACTCCTCTTTTACCTATGGGTTCAGAGCAAGCAAAACCCAGGATAGTAAAAACAAGCAATACAACAAGCTTCACGGTAGTCATGGTGTCGAGTGTGATGAAATGGAGGAAGCTGCGGCTTTTATAGGGGGAAAGCTCATTAATATTCGATATTAATATGCACCAGGTTGCAATAATGAGATGTTAAGGGGTATCTGTCATGATTAGTGACGCCATACAGGGTTAGCACGGTTCAATAAGCTCACTAAAAATAACTAAATTGACATAAATTGCAGTGCTTAACTTAAAACGTCACATTTGTGCCTTGTACACTTGTATCTTTTCAGTTGTGCGACAGGGATAAAAATAGTGCTAGGTTTAAATAGTAGTGCTAAGTAGGCTGTGAAACACACACCCACACGTTTTAAACCCCAATATGAAAATGGACGCACATCCGTCGGAAGATCGTTCGGGCATATCGTTGTTTGTGTCTACTTGGATGAATTTGAATTTGTTACACGTCCAGTCAGTTACTACGCTCAGTACACCAACGTACATTGTCATATGTTTGTGTTTGGGCATATGATAACGCGTAAATGAGCACAACGCATCATCGGTTATGTTTTAGAGCGTGTTGTAAAATCTTTCAAGTGATCAATAGCGTGTTTCCCAGTGTGGCACAGTCTTATGCCTCGCTAAAGCAACATTTTACATAATTGATGTTGGACTAAGAGAAATGGCTGAAAGTCAGAGGTCACGCGGACATTTTAATCACATTACAGTACATATTTGATGAACAAAACCGCGCTGAATTGGTGCTATTTATAAGGAGTCTTTAGTATCATGGACTGAAAAAATGGTGGCATGAATGCTGTAAGGCCACTTTCACATTAGGGTGTTAGCAGCGCGACAGTAGCGCGGCGGAAGCAAATTCCTTCACATTATAAGAACAGTCGCGCGTTAGCAGCGCCGCTGCCGCTCTACAGTTTAGATCACTGTAGCGCACTTCATTTCAAAACTAACGGGAAACATTTTATATATCCCGAAGGAAAAGTACCGTGGCAGAAGATCATGATATAGTTAGGTACTTAAATAAAATAAAAAGATACCAGCTGCATTTTTTCGGACCCATTTTTATTTTCGAATCAGGAGGCCAGTCTTTCTAGTTTAGGGTCCTGTTGTTGTAATCATTGCTTCTTGAGTCCCACAGTCAAAACAGGACGCAGTTGAATTTCAATAAATTTATTATTCGGTGTCAAACTCGCTCATTGTGCAGTCTATAATCGTGTGCGCTTGCAACTCTGGCTCATCGCCTACCGAGAGCACGCGGCGGCTGCAGAAGCAGCACGCGACCGCCGCGCTTCTGTTTACAATATAAAATTCTGACAACGCGACAGTCATGCATCCGTCGCAGCGACTGTCGAGCTACTAAAGTCGTCTAAATGTGAAAGCGGTCTATGAGTAAATGATAGGCATTTACTTGGTGTAATTTATTTTATCATCATTGCTTCCAAGATTGTAAAGGAAAGCTAATGAAGACTTTGACACTTTGTCCGTCTTCCAGAACCAAAATTTTTTGGACTTGTGACATCCACCAATCACAGGAGAGACTGGAGATGGGATTCGTATTTCAACGAATAAGCACATCTCTACGTTCCGCTAATTTCCGTTTTGGTGGAAACTGGATCTTATTGGGTCGTATATTAGACGCAAACATATACAAATAAGAGCGATGAGTCATCAAAAACAAAAACGAAGGACCTTTGACAATAAGCATCTATACCTTCTAACATAGTACAAAATATCCACGCCTGTATTATTCATCTTGTTGGTCTAGTGATCACAAGTGCGACTACTGAGCAGGAGGCTCTGGGTTCGATTCGTAGTTCAAGCAAAGTGTTATTGGGTTTTCCCATCAGAAGTAGAAACTCCTGCTGGGTAAGCCCGTAGTTGCTACAGAGAACAGTAGCAACCACATAGTCTGGATTTATACCCGGTTCATGGCAATAGGCTCGACCCCGTTAGTCTTAAAAATAACTGGCAAAATGTGGGTTTTCTTGTAGGTACACCTTTGCCTATCCCGTCGGGGATTACCGGCGTGATGTTATGTTATTATGCACAAGGTATAGTAGTGATGTTTCAAGTCCCATGTAGTACGGTATGTGATGTCATTAGCCGATTCCCGCACATCTCATCCCCGCTCCGTCATACTCATCATCATTATCATTTCAGCCAAAAGACGTCCACTGCTGGACATAGGCCTCCCCCAAGTGTCGCCACATTGATCGGTTCCGTGCGACTCGCATCCAGCGGATCCCCGCAACCTTAACCAGCCCCCGTATTCACAAACCGTCGGATTCGATTTCGATTCGGAAAGTCGTATGTTTATCTTGCTCGCTTTCGTAATGCCAAAACAAGATAGACATACGACCTATCGAATCGAAATAGAATCCGAGCGATTGTGTATAGGGGGCCAGGTCCGTTCTACTCGTAACACCGTAAATAACCCTCCCCCTCTGCTTAAGAGCATTATACCAAATACATGATAACGTAACAGTTGTAGACAATAAACAACGTTCATTAACAGCCAGTTATTACACTTGTTATAGGGGTAATTAAAACATGGTCGGCGTGCGTAATGGAGTGTTTGGGACGTATATCAGCGTTGTAGATATTTGCTCAGATGTCCATACATACTCGTATGTAGGAAGGACTACGAGGAGCTTGTGGCTAAATAAAAACAGCGGTTGGGGTCGATTTTTAGGTTATGCCGCGCTTGGCTAGGTTGGTCCGTGAATGGGTGAACACCCATTACAAACCGAGTTCCCTCCGTGCCTTGGAAAGCATGTTAAGCCGTTGGTCCCGGCTGCCATTAATTTGTAGATCTTTGACGGTCGTTACAGGTAGTCAGAGGCTCGAAAGTCTCAACCAGTCTCTCCTACGGGTATCGTATTACCCAGTACTAACTGGGTTGTGGAGGAGAAGTAGGCAGACGTTTCATGTAAAATACTGGGTTTCAGGTGCATCCAGTACTAACCAACTATGTAACTTTGTCGTACGTTGACTACGCTTTGTACCTTAGTATATACGTTACGTTTACGTGTGTAGTGCCTAAGGTTACGTAATTATTTTACGTGGAAAACACAACAGTAAAACGTTAAAACAAACAAAAAACAAAATGTTTCTAATAATTACGTCCGAAGCCTCGGGCACATTCCCTCATCTCAACAAAAACAACATTTAAATTAGCTTAGTATCAAAGAAAACACAAAAACATAATTGTGGAAAAATATTAAATAAAAAACATAATGAGCTTCTCAAGAGAAAAACGTTAAATATACTTAAATAAGGAAAGAATATCTTACAATTTAAAAAAGATACATTTTCTGAGATTACAAGAGAAACGGCCATAGATTTAAAAAGAAAATAAGTCGCCGCGGGACGACCATGATGTAAAGTAAAAGGAAAGGTCAGAGATAAAAATGGATATTATTATTTTTTTTGTATCAAAAATTGCTGCATTTGTATTATTTATTTATTCTTGCTTGAATGGTGTTTTGAATGAAATATACCATTCCATTCAAAACAGTTTATTTTGTTTTTCTTTCATTTCGAAATAAGTGTGTATATCCATGCAGCGTTAAATACGTTCGCACCTTCTTAAAAGCATTCCGTGTCATAGCAGCATTATTGTAGCCAGATAAAAAAAAATGGATGAAGCTTTGAACACTTTTCTATTTATAGATAAAGAAGAAAAAAAAAAACTTTCGCAAAGGATCATAAAATAACACACGATATAAAAAAAAATTAAACTACAAGCACTTAACACTAAATATTTCGATGGTTCAGCAAATGGACCATTAGGCAATGGTTGAGGTACAGGCTCACCAAGGTATGGTAGGTATTACACTGTGCTAACTGGATTGTGGAGGTCAGATAGGCAGTCGTTCCATGTAAAATACTGGTATTCAACTTCTTTTGGTTAGACTGGAAGCAACAAAGCTGGGAAAAGGCTAGGTAGATGATGATTAGGTAATTAATAATTAAAAAAAAAAAAAACCGGACAAGTCCGAGTCGGACTCGCCCACCGAGGGTTACACACAAATTCACTTTTGTTATGCGCGTTATTCGTATCATTAAACAATAATTTATCTGTTTTTCATAGAATTTGTTACAAATGTATAGTTTTCAGATTTTTTCCTGTACTTGTAGTATAAGACGATTTTACTTGCCAAATTTCATAGTTACAGGTCAGCGGGAAGTACCCATTTTGGTTGCCTTGAGAGTGTCGAAATATACGTTTTTTGCGGCATAAACAGCCGTATTTGTTTAAAGTTAAATTAGAAGTTTGATTTTTTCGCAGCTTGAAAGGACTGTAGATCTAAATACTTATATGGTTTTAATTTCAACTCGATACCTCCACGCGTTCCCGAGATAAAGGGTCTTGACCGACAGACGGACAACAAAGTGATCCTATAGGAGGGTTCCGTTTTTTTCCTTTTGAGGTACGGAAACCTAAAAATCAGTAGAAGCCACGGAGTCTAGATTTGCACCAGGTTGCAGGTCACAACAGGCTTGTCCTCTATTACACGGGTCTTGTTCGTAACTGGTGATATGTGTGTGTACTAATAGTAATGCCTAAACCTCTGCACGCGTAGCATGACCGCCGTAGAAACGGGTTATGTCGACGAAAGAATTGACAAACTGACACATTGTCACTGTCTATCTGTCATTATGTCGATTCTTCCGTAGACAAAATTCGTTTCTACTGTGGTTATGCTATGCGTGCTGGTTAACTCTGGCGTGATAATATGTTTTATTATTTCTTGAAACTAGAAACAGCCATGGATATCGAGTTGCGTCTAAATTATCATCATCATCAGCCTATACTGTTCCCACTGCTCGGACACAAGCCTCTTCTCAATGAGAGGGGGTGGGCTTTAATCCAACACGCGGGCCCAGTGCGGGTTGATAGATGTCACATGTCTTCGAATATTTAGTTCTAGGACATGCCGGTTTCCTCACGATGTTTCCTTCACCGTTTTTGAGAGCAGCGGTGATGAAATAAATTACACAAAGTAATGTGCCTGCCTGGATTCGAACCCACGGCTTACTGCTCGTATGTCAGGACTGCCACCACTGGGCCACCGCTGCTCTCTGAATTATAGTAAGACTATAATAATCTGCTTGCCATAACACGCTAATAAAGCATACAAAATACGTATTACTATATCAACTCAGTATTATGCCATAAATTTATTATGATTTATACGTAAAGTATAAAAGTCATATAAATCCGTATCTGTCAAATGAATATTATATGAATAATTCCTATAATGTACGACCTACGCTGTGTTCACTTGAAGAACGAATTTATCAAAGGATTTTACGTGAACTGTGTTTGTAAAGCAAGTTTTCGCGAATGTGACCTTTTTATGATATTTTAGAAAATGTGGCTTTGTTAATTTTGATAGGTTGATGTATGCTTGATTAAAATCCTGCTAATTTTTTAAATGTGAAAGTTCGGTTGTTTATTATTCAACCACGCAAAAGCGGCTTAACAGATTTGGATGTAACTATCAAAACATTAGAAACAGGATATTTTTTCAGCCGAAAGACGTCCACTGCTGGACATAGGCCTCCTCCAAGTGTCGCCAACTTTACCGGTCACGTGCGACTCGCATACCTTCACCAGCCCCCCTAGCATGACCGTTCTATCTCTATTCGGACCAAGAAACGACAAGAAATCTTTTCTTTACAACTTGTCATTTCTTCTGCCCGAGCATGGCGCGCACCGTCGACTCGCGTTTCTACGAAGACATAGAAAGAAATTCTTTCCATAGCAACGGGGACGTTGCTATGGAAAGTTAAAAGGTTACGTTTAGTTAACAAAAAAAAGTTGCCAATTGCACGAGTTTTTCATTTTTCGTGGGCGGGATGGTGTTGCTGCATCCTGGATCCAGGCCTGGATCTTTTTCGCGAAATTAAACCTAAATATTTTACATAACATTTCAACCTTTTGAACGTAACTCAACGCAACCACGAAACGTATTTCTCGTATTTAGTTTTTACTAGTCTAGACTAGTTTGACATTTGTCAGAAGTAATGTTTCTACCCCCAAATGTCAAAAGAAGAGAAAATATGGTCGTCATGCTCGACGTTGTAGACTTGTGTCGACTGAAGAAAAGAAACATTTCTTTTCTACATTCTTAATATCGCCATGCTTGGGACGATAGAAATATCTGTCAAATTGTCGATTCTTCCGTAGACATAGCTCGTTTCTACGGCGGTCATGCTAGGCCGGCAGGTCATCGGTCCATCTAGTGGGAGGCCTTTCAACGCAACGTCTTCTGGTTCGCGATCTTTACTCGAGAACCCTTGTATAATGCAAATAAAAATAATGAGAATTCTTGTCTAATGCATATAAAAATGGTTGCATAAATAATTACTTTTACTTGACCGTAGAAAGATGTGTAAAATAAAACGATATTTAGCACTTTAAATCTAAATTAAAATTCAAGTAATCCCATACACTTTGCAGCTGCAATCATGATACATGTCCTAATTAAAACACAATTTACTTCCTGCCATTTCTAGTGAAGTAATATGCCTGTCGGTTTTAGCTCAAGGCGGTCGCCCACTGAGCTTAGACCCTTTATTTATGTACGTAATCCGACCAATCAAGCTATACAAAACCAGCTTATGTGGATCTCTCATTGTACGGAAAATATAGGGTGACTGGTAATTAGTGACCGATACTTAAACACGTGATTGTACTCATGATAACAAACAACTTTCCAAAAGAAACATTTTTTTTTACTGATATATTTTTATCACTTTAACACAACAGTCTTATGAAATTCGGGGTTGTAAGCCGTGCGGTTGCTCTGCCCACCCACTGTTGCACGGTACAATAGTAATAAGACAGAACCGCGTCACGCGGCTAACAGCTGATAGGTAACAGGCGCGCGCGCGTGAATTTCATCCGGCTGTTGTGTTATAATACAAGTGAATGAATGCATATAAAAAAAAACTTTGGGAAAGTTGTTTGTTATCATGAGCACAATCACGTGTTTAAGTAGCGGTCACTAATTACCAGTCACCCTGTATACAACCTGTTTTTTTATATCCCATAACTCTAGGATATGATTGAGACCATATCAAAGACATATCATAATAAACTGGCATATGAATTATGTTTCAATCATACATATTTTTGGTGTTTTTCGCATTTTCTTTGCTTTAAATATGAATTATTGGTTTGAATAAAAATAATTACTCGTTTTATTCAATGAAACTACTACTATTTTACAACCCTACTGCGAAGTTTGGCAACCTCGCCAAATTAAAGATTCATCGTACTGGTGACAATTATTGACCTAAGTAAATTATGATTGATGATATCTCCGAAACTTTGCATTTTTGGACCACCCTTTCTAGGAGTTTTAGTATTATTTTTACCTACAGAATATAACCCTTGAGTTATGGGATATAAAAAAAAGAACAGGTTGTATACAAAGCGAGGCCAAGTTATACTGGAAATTTATAGCATGATGTGTGACAGTGTGTACTGGCGGGTTTTTGTGCGTAAGTAAGTACGTATGTACGGACCACTTACAATAATGTATACTGCAAATTAATTGATCCTTTAGGCTATATTTGATTTATTGATTGAATATAAAATGAATTAGTTAATGGTTACCAAGTTGATTGATTGCCTCGTTGTTCCAGTGCGACTACTAAGCATAATGTCCTGAGTTAGATTCTCAGTTCGAGAAAAGTGTTTCTAAAAAAATAAAATTTCTCATTATCCACGGAGTCTGGATTTATGTAGTTTGATGGCAATTGACTCGCCCACGTGGGATTTAACCTTAACTGGCGAAATGTGGAGTACGATTAAGTACATCTCTACCTAACTTTTCGGGGATAACTGGCGTGTTATATTGCTAATAGACGGCACGGTTGGCGCAGTGGTTGAGCGATCGACTGCTGCGCTGCGTGTCGCGGGTTCGATCCCCGCACGGAACAAATATTTGTATGGCCTACAGATAGTTGTTCCGGGTCTGGCTGTTTGTGTATGTGAGTTTAAATGTTTGTAAACGCACCCACGACACAGGAGAAATTCCTAGTGTGGGGCAACGTTTTTTTTAAAAAAAAAAAAAAAAAAAAAAGAACTAGCTGTGCCCGCGACTTCGTCCGCGTGGGATTTAAGAAGAAGCTTAAGTTACTCCTTATTATATCAGCTGTCTACCCGTCAAAATTGGTCCAGCCGTTGCAGAGATTAGCCGGAACAAACAGACAGACAGACGGACAAAAATTAAAAAAATATATTTTGGTATATGTACCTTATATTCATTACATTCATTCAATCACACATTCATATGCATGTAGTAAAAAGCAGTTATTATAATATTACAAACAGACACTTCAATTGTATTTATTTGTATAGATTGCACACAACATGTAACTTAATTTACGCACATTTTGAAAATAGTTTGTTCAGAAACGTTTACTGAATCGATTTCTATAATTTTTATTATAGGTATTTTTTTATCGCAAAAATAATTAAAACTACGGAAATTATTGTCATATTAACCCTGCACAGTCAAAACAAATTGAAATGGACGTAGCTTCGTTATGTCGTGTCGAGCAGCGCGATAACTGCTTGTGCGAATGTGTGCGTTGCGTGCGTAGTAATATGACCATAACGTTCTCCAAGAATTGGTATAACTAATTTAATAATTAACAATGCATATACATGTTGAATTAAAAATTCAGTGTATGTATTATGATTATAACATAATATTCTAACTGTGGTGTTTGAGGGTGTGCGTTAGTTACGTTACATGTTTTATATAGATTGACACTCAAGGGCTATAATATTAAAATCAATTAGTTATGGTTACTAAGAGTGTTTCTACGATTTGTACGGTTTTAATTACCTATGTAGGAGATGCTGTCGTTTATATTTCGGTCTCCCCAAAGTGTCTTACGTTTTATTACTGGATCATGTGTAAATAAGAGCCGTATGAAGTGGGCGAGCAACTGGTGACTGTCACATCGTGAAACCAATGAATTGCTGTGAAGCTACTAGAAAGATCGTTACCTTTAGCGATAATTCTTGGTAAAACCAGCCTTTAGTTATTTCATTCAAACATCTTCTCCTGAAGCGTGTTGCTAAATAATAAATAGAACAACGAAATTCATCATCTTACTTAGCGTTTTCCCAAATATATTGGAAATGGTTTTAAAAATGTTTTTTTTTTTAAGTGAAACTTCTTATGCGACTTCCAACAAGTTCGCGTTAAACGTTTAACGCTACCATAGAGGGGGAATAGAAAGAGAAAGAGCTAGAGTGAATGCGAGGCACTCGAACGCATGAGTGTAGTATCACGAAGTGTTTTTTTAACCAATCCTTACTAAGCGTTTTCAAACGTCTTTCTTAAGAGTCAGCTCACACCGAGACGCGACGCGACGCGACGCTGCCCGCACCTTGAGAATTCAGAATATGCTGCGCAACGAATTCTGAATTCTCACAACGAAATGTGTATCTTTTCGTGTAGTAAATAAAGTTATATTTTGAATCGCTCTTTTAAAGTGTGCGCGCAGCGTCGCGTCTCGTCGCGTCTCAGTGTGAGCTGACCCTTAATGCGCACAGCAAAGGAGTGGAACTCTCTGCTTGCATCTGTGATTCCGAACGCTTACAACCCTAATATCTTCAAAGTTAGAGTGAACAGGCCTCTCCTGGGTAAACTCGTACCATCGTCGACTTTGTCTCTGTCATCTCTGACCTAGACTAGAGTCAAGACAAACCCATAGCAAATAAAAAAAATACCGATTCAAATAGGAAAGTCATATTTTTATAATAATTTCACGTGGACGAAGGTCGCGGACAACCGCTAGTACCTAATATACGATTTATAGCTTCTTAACAACGCTCAACCCTTCGTTACTGCCCAGCCAAGTGTTACAACCCTATAACGGCTCATACGCAAGTGTTAACCCTTAATGCCTCGCGAAGCAAGGATTGTATCATGTCTGAGTCCCAAGCGAACGCCACAAGTTCGGCTAATCTTGTACACGACTGGAGTAAACGGGTTCACGATGGATTCACGAAATGGTACGAGCAAATATAAATATGGCTGCCTTTTTCGTCTGAATAGAATTGTTTTATTTGCGTAGATTATACAAGGTTTTGTTTTGCATCCTCGTCAAATTCAAGGAGGTAACTATGCTAATGATTCTCGTCCCGAATCAATAATTATTTAATTTAATTTATTAATTTTGCGTCATTTTTTATATTTTATTCCAATGTTATTAATTGTATAAATAAGTTGTGTGCTGTTTTTAAATTTTAATATCTGATATTGTTTGATTTTAATTTAACGTTTATGGTAAATGCTATTTTGTTTTTGTTTATATAAAAAGTTGTATTTACTACTTAATCAAAATTTTAATACTAATTTTATGCTGCTGTATTGTTATTGTTAATTTTTGTTGTTACCCTTATTTTTGAATTTTATGTTAAAGCAAACTTTAACCGAGTGATGACAATGTGTATAACCACAAACACTGCATGTGGTGTGTAGCCTTTAATTAATTGTTACACTTATAAATGCATGTGAAATGATATTATAAATGTACTGTGTAAACAATTGTTGGCTAACCAAATAAATAAATAAATAAAATGAGTAGGTATTTTTTTTTTCTTATTTACGAAAATCGGTAAGTGTGAACCACCCGTGTTTTAAACGCGACCAGTCTGATTCGCGCATAACCGCGCTTCCATACATACAAACAATCTCCAACGTTTTTTCGATCATTTCTTATTCCCTAAACCACGTTAAGGGGGTTATTCTGAAATACTGACAAACTTAAACAACCAAAAAAATCAGCGTTTATTAATAATTAACTAGGTATCGTAAATTTAATTGATAATTTATGCCTTTTGTGACAACCTCGTGAATTTTGACGAGGATGCAAAACAACACCTTGTACATACAGCTTGCGAAATAAACAGATTTCACAAACACATCCTTTTCCAGCACAAGCAAGCCTATGCTGACAACTCTCAGGATCTCCAAAAATACTCGAACATTTCCGAACACATCTTTACTTACTACCCTACTCTATCTATACTATATATACATCTATACTAATATTATAAAGCTGAAGAGTTTGTTTGTTTGTTTGCTTGAACGCGCTAATCTCAGGAACTACTGTCCAATTTGAAAAATACTTTCAGTGTTAGATAGCCCATATATTGAGGAAGGCTATATATCATCACGCTACGACCAATAGAAGCAGAGCTGCAATGAAAATTGTTGCGAAAACGGGGAAAATGTGACGCAGACGAAGTTGCACGGGACAGCTGTTCGTAAAATATTTTTTGTTGAACTTTACAAAGAAACTCTGGGGAATGCTGCGGAGGCGATAAGTGGTATTTATCTCAGCTAAGTGGAGGATCTGGGCTGAACACAGGACTAGTTGGAAACTTATACCTTTGTAATAAACACTGGTCTTCGAGCTGAAGAATGTTTGGTGATATTATGATAGAAATATCGACTGCCTCGTTAGTCGAGTTTTTGTAAGCGTGACTGTTGCGCATGAGGTAGTGATTTCGATTCCCGTGTCGAGCGAAGTGTTATTGGGTTTTTTCGTCAGAAATCTCTCAGTAGCAGCCACGGAGTTTAGAATTGTGCCCGGTTGATGGTAATAGGCTCTCCCCCTATTACATAGAAGTTAAAACATAACTGGCGAAATGTATGCATTAATAGGTACACCTCTGCCTAACCGTTCGGGGCTTACAGGCGTGATGTTATGTATGTTATTCAATATCTTTTCTTCTTTCAGGTAAGAATCGAGTTCTTCCGTCCATCTTCTCCTGAGGCTGCCGCGTTGCCGCTTGTTGCTGTTTGGGACCTTTTGTATGGTAACTTTAGCCTATAGTCGTGCACAACTTACTGCACTCTCCAGGACTTTAATGAGGCAAACGACATAGCTGTTAAGGTGGCTACATACTGGTCGGACAAAATCTGAGTTATCGATTCGAGAAGTAAAATATAAGTATATTTTACTTCTCGAATAACGACTAGAAATAAAATCGTTAAGACCGTGGAGCTCTTACGAGGAGATGGTAGATTGGAGCCTGACCCTTGACAGGTTAAATTTAACCCTGCATGATTGGTTTCTAGGTATGTGGTCGAGCTCCCCGCTCACGTATAAACTTGTGATGCAGTACTAATGTAAATCAAGTTTTTTTTTTAAATACATAAAGGTGTGTTCTGAGAATTGTACTAACATTATTTTATCTTATAAAAGGTAGAAGAAAACAAATAAAAATGCTTTGCAGTTATATTTCGTTTAAATAATTGTTTACATGAACCTTACATATTTTTACAGTGAAATTCATTACAAGCATCGTATAAACGAGAACACAAGTATGTATAGGCATATGAACCGAATGACACAACTTTTCTAGCAATATTGTAGGATAGTCTCAACTGAGCAAGGGTTGAAACAGCAGTCGTCGACCAGCCCCCGCTTTGTCCTGCCGAGGTCTAAAGCTCTCTGAGCGTCCATCCACGGCCAGCCATACACAAGACCATATCGCGGCATCAAAACTCCCTCGTTCCTCTTCCCAAGCATTCGATGCAGTTCACACAACCTGGCCGTAGCTTCTGCCAGCATCCTACCACACAACCTTATTTCGTTTTCTGTAGTTTCAGTAAAAACAAAAGCAATGAAGGTTAGAAAAAAGAGGATTACTACAACTTTCATGGTAGTCATGACGTCGACTGTGATGAAAGCGGAGAAGCTTCGGCTTTTATAGTGTGTTAACTCATTAATATTCGATATTAATATGCATCAGGTAGCAATAATGTGATGTGAGTACAGGACGACAAAAATTAATAGTTTCATTAGTGTGGGAAGTGAAAATTACAGAGCAACAAATTCGTTGGTCTCTAAGATCCGCGGCCGATGCGGGTTGAGTGGCATATCGCTTCGATTTTGATTTTATAAAACAATAAAAATCGTGCAAAAGCTATCGTAGCTGATGCATTTGGCCGGAAGAGTATTTAATTTGTGACGCACTACACCTGTCAGAATTACTGACGTCACACAGGTTAGCACGGTTCGGTAAGCATTGACTATCTAAGCAGATATTTAAATATGTATAATAAGACTAGCTTTTGCCTTCAGCGTCACCTGCGTGGAAGTCGAAAAATATCCCATGTGCTAACTCAGGTTATTGTCTACCTTTATGCTGTTCAGCCGTTGATGCACGCGTGGCCGACAGACAGAGGTGCTTTCTCATTGAGTCCGTTCACAAAGACCGGCTCGGAGAGCATCGGCCGGCGCTCTTCTTTTCACACAGACCGGCGCGAGTTGTACCCTTTGAACTGGCCGGAGCCGACAGCCGTTTCACATAGATCGGCTGGAAGAGCACTGTTGTTGAGCGGATGCACTCGGAGCCGGATGGGTGCGCTCGGAGCCGAGCGGGTGCTCTACAAGGGCGGTATACCTCCAGATCCGCGCAGTCCAAGTTTTGTTTTCGATGTGTAATAACGGGTGCTTTTAAATGACTCATCATGGATTGTGAAAGATCCGATGAAGAATAGTTATTTATCCAACAAGTGAGGAAAGTTCGTTTTTCCTATGAGTTTTGATTTTGAGTCTTGAGTAACGAAGGATTGAAAAATAGAATCACGAGCGCAGCGAGTGATTATAAATTTTAATCCTGAGTAAGCGAAAGACTCAACAAAACGAATAGCAAATGAACTTGCTCACAAGTTGCATACAAAACTTTTCACCACTCCCAGCAAGAAAGTATTCAGTCATCATAGGTAAATAAATTAAATAGTCACAAAGCAAATCAAAATAATTATTTTTTCGAATTTTTGCTTCTAATGTCCTTCTTTCACAGGCTTCTTTCTTTGAGTGCGTTCAAAAATTATAATCCTAAATTTCAATATTTTATCAAACTTTTTTAATGTTTCTGAACTTATACACTTACAATAATTTGATAAATTTTATAAAAAACATTAATCTTAACTTATAAATATTTCTATTCTAAGCATAAAATTATTTATTTTTGAAAATATCTTTAAAACTTAACATAAAAAAATCAAGCAAAGTTAATTTCTGAACGGGATCATTACTTTCCTCACTGTTCAAACAGTGAGGAAAAACCAATTTTCCTCACTGTTTTCGTAGAGGAAAGACACTTCTTTCGTGCGGGAGTGGTGAAAATATATTTGTTAGTAGATTATTTGAAGCAGAACAAAACAAATGAAAACACAAGCGAAGAGAAATATGGGTTAAAAATATTTGGCGAAATCGGTTCACTAAGCGCGTTAGGTTTGCAGTCACGTATTCTTAATAATAAAAGAAGTGACATGTAAAAATAAACCTTATAACAATGCGTCAAAACTCTGATTTAAACGTGATAAAAAATCTGCTCTCCTCTCTGAGCCGGTCTGTGTGAACTGACCCTCACAAATAAGTATGGATGTAGGATGTAGGCAGGTTTATAAACAAAATAGGTCAAATTGATTTCAGCCTGTGCATTTCGTTATTTTCTTTCTTATAAAAAAAAACGGGTTGCACTCCGGGAGTGCCGGCAGAAGTGAAAACTTGAATATTACCTAACGTTGTGCTTTTTTGATATTTTGGAATGGTTAATTGGGAATAATTTTGCACGATTATTGCTTTAACTATCAGTGAAAAGTACTATCATTTATGTGGTAAAATACAATATTTATTTATTGCGCTATCGTACACAAACATGACAATTTATATTACATTAAAAATTTAACACTTCAGAACTATTACAATCCGTCAATTTTACCTCTTTGGAGAAACCGAAGGTTTTGTTTGTGCATAAGATGTACAAATCCAGTTTTGGAAACCCAAACTCAATGACAGATGTCATAAAGTTCATATTCCTTAGTAACCTAATGTCAATCCGTCTTACGAATTTTCGATCAGGACACGTGACCTGACGGTACATGAAACGTTTCATGTAGACGCAAAACATTGATGGATGCATTGATGTATTTAAAGTAAAATTTGGTCCAACACGGTGGCAATTTCAAACTAATGTCAGTTTTCTGATGGTTTTCCTTTTTCTTTAACTATATAGTAGTATTATTAAGGCTGGGTTCACCACTACAGTTTAAAGTGTCCAATTGCGAACCGTGACCTTTCCTCCAACCTACGTTCTACCTTTAGTAAGAGCGTAAATTACTTTCTATTTAATCATTTAAAATTTTCAGAAATTCATAAACCTTAAATTGTTAAAACATTTCTCTGATAAATTCACAGATTTTTTCATTAGAACCGTGAACAATTAAAAATCTTTACATAAAATCGGCATTTTTTGTTAAGAAGTTTCTCATCCCTAAAGATTATTCCGTCTCGATGGAATGATAAAAACTGAAGTTTAACTTTAAGTAGGGATTACAAAAAAAAACTTGATTATCTTAAAAAGACTACTCGTATTCCACGTACAAAATAAATAGTGATAGATAAGTAGTGTGTTTTAAATTCGGAATCACCTATTAAATTTATTATACAAGTAACTACAGATAGATACATACAAGAAAACTAATACTAAGAATTTAATCAAACATCTACAAAACATTATTCAGCTCTAAGATCAGCGTTCCATTACAAAGGTATTAGTTTCAAACTAGTCCTGTGTTCAGCCCAGATCCTCCACTTAGTTGAGATAAATACCACTTATCGCCTCCGCAGCATTCCCCAGAGTTTCTTTGTAAAGTTCAACAAAAAGTATTATACGATAGTAGGGTAGTATGTAAAGATGTGTTCGGAAATGTTCGGAAATGTTCGGAAATTTTCGGAGATCCGGAGATTTGTGTACACCCAGTTGCTTGTGCTGAAAATGGATATGTTTGTTAAATCTGTTTATTTTGTAAGTGGTATATACAGGGTGGTAGTCTTTGTAAGTCGATCGAGTGCTTGGGTCAACATTTCATACCTTTTTAGGGTTCCGTACCAAAAGGGTCAAACGGGACCCTATTACTGAGACTTCGCTGTCCGTCTGTCACCAGGCTGTATCTCATGAACCGTGTTAGCCAGTTGAAATTTCTACAGATTATATATTTCTGCTGCCGCTATAACAACAAATACTAAAAACAGCAGAGGAGCTCCCATACAAATTTTGATTTTTTTTGCTCGTTTTTATAAATAATGCTACGGAACCCTTCGTGTGCGAGTCTAACTCGCATTTGGCCAGTATTTTGTAGACTTAATCTTTAAGAAAAGGTAATTATTATCGTTTTCAACGAGCAGAATAATCTTTTAGAATAAAAAAAAACATCAATCCTTTCATCTGAAGATTCAAATTATTTTCTGATCTAAAAGAAAGTTTTAATCAGAGAAATGTTTCAACGATTTTTATCTTTAGTTTCCAAAGTCAGTCACATCATTACGTACAAAGCCACATTAATTGAAAAGAAACATTCAACCGCGAACAGCCCTGAAACTGCCCAGTATACACCCAAAAATGGAAACTCACACACGATCCGAAACTTTCTTGACCGAACTCTGCCGAAGTTTCACGAAGTTCTACGAATAAGATTCATTAATAAAGTTAACGGTAGACTTCGTCAGTCGTCACCACTTTAATTAGTAGAATAGAACTTCACATTTGTAGAACTGAAATGTCCTTTGAACACAGTGAAGATTTCCACAACGATTCTACTAAACGAACTTTCTCGGTTTTATCGTTTCGAATGCGATTTAAATAATTTTCACATCGGATAAGTTCGGTTTTGTTATCGTTACCGAGGAGTTGGAAAAGGAATTTTATATATCGAAGTTGGGAACTTGAAGATTGATATCTGAGATTTTTGGTCAACTGGATTTAACTAAGTGCGAAAATTTCAGTTATGAATGCGAACTTTACTAAAAAACTATTTTCCGGAATATTCTTGTGTGTTGGAAACAATCGGCATGTTCCACAATCTACCTGCTAGAAATGTCAATGTTATTTCAAACTCTCTAAAACCTCGTAAAAACGAAAACATAACAATATACCAACCAAAAAACTACACAAGTGCATATATTTGACTCACTGAAAAAAAAATGAGTTAGTTTCTTTGGAGTAAGATATAACACAAATTCATAATCAAATCAAAAAGTCTTCAATGAAGCGACGTCGTTCAAACGACAATATAATTAAATTGGCTCGACTTTAAACACTTTAGGTGGCTAAGGCCGACTATAACTTATCAAAGAACTTTCAATTCAATTATTGACTGGTAAAGTCCCGTTGAACGGCCGTATAGCCTTTCAGACTATAGGCTAAGAGCCAGCGAAGTGATGAGATGCTTTAGAGCAAGATTTATGTTGAGTGCAGACGTTCTATTTGATTTTATTATTATGGAACAGGCTCTTTTTGCTTTATTTTATTGAAGAATACAATTTATATTCAACAGAGGGGGTAGACAAGTGGCAATAACTTTCTTATTTTCTCGGTTGCTTACTGTTGATAGATTTCTGGTTCCTCAGGCAAGTCTTTAGATTTTACTGCTGAAAAAATAAGAAACTTATTTAGTTACACTGTCCTGTCAATTACTAGTTGGTTAACAATCTAATCATGACCATGATGAAGTTTATTTATATTCAATTTTTATAAAAATACATAGGGCTAAGTATATAACGTAACATCACTCCCATACATTCCGAAGAGTTAGGCAGAAGTGAACCTAACTGTGCACCCAGCCCACACACCATCGGACTCACTAGTTCACCAAAAGCCAAAATGGAGGACTCTTCTGTCTATAACAGCCTGATGTTTCCTAGCTCTCAAACTACTTGTAGAATGCCATCGGGTCCACTGTTTTCTACAACAATAGTCCGCGAGTCCACCTTCTTTTTCAATTAAACTATAATAACAGTGAGTTCTTTGAAACAACACTGAATACGAAAATGAATATTTTTAATCCTTTAGGAATTGTCTCATAATGTTGGGTTCGTTCGGGTTGTAAATTAGACCTTTTATGGGTTGAATTAGCTTGGTTATGATAAGGAACCCGTTTTGCGCTCAGTTTGTCAATTTTAAAAGCACAAAAAGATCTTTATTCTTGTTGCCAAATAGAAGTAGCTTTCAAACTGACAATGCAATTAATTGAACAATTAAAACGAAAACTGCTGTCACTGAAAATGTTTTACGTCATGACGTCATCCTCCCACGTTCACTTCGGTATGTGTTGCGGCTAGGTACGCGATTAGCGTGAAGCGACACTCTCGTGCTTCACTTGTTTTCTTCCCGTGGGAATAGTGCGGTAAGTCACGTCGTGGTGAGTCGTGGCATGCTCTAAGCCAGCGGCCAGCAACAGGCGGACCGTATCCGGACCGCGGAAGGTCGAACGTTCAAATAACACTTTTTGTATAACACATACGTTTTCAAATGTATAAACCACGAGTACGCGAGTTTAGGTAGTACTTATTTTACAAGTATTAGTGCCTACAACTCATCAAATGGAGAAAATATCCTGTATTATTACTTAAATGAGGCAAAATAACAGACAGTATACGGCAACAAATCATTGAGCTTCTTTTTGGGACCTCGGTAAATTTTTTTTTAGGTATCCAGACCCTGCATAAAAGTACTTGCGGACTCCTGGTCTAAGCAGAAAAGGCAGCTATCTATTCGATTATCCTACTCGTGCATAATGAAAACTCGTTTATTGAACAATCGATAATTGGAATTGAACTACTAATTTATTCGAGTCGTATGCAAAATTGATTCTCCAGGCTCTCTCTCTCTCACGGCCGGCGACCCGCCCCTTACCTGAACGTGCCCCAAAAGGTGGTAAATATTCTTGATAATTTTCGTTACCACAGCTAATCATTCATCAAATCCCCTCACAGTCATCAAGAAAAACTGATCTTACCTACTCTTTTGTCAGTGACTTCTTTAGCAAGATGAAGTTAAGCCCCGAATTATAACATGAATATATTTGACTGGCAACGCTCGTAAAATCTTTGTTGAAGCCTTTTGTAGTTATTTTATAAAATAAAAGGGGGCGAGCCTTTGGCCATCAACCAGGCGCAAATCCAGACTCCTGGCTACTATTAAAGAAATTAGTAATGAAAAAAAACCGGCAACGTGCAAGTCGGACTCGCGCACGAAGGGTTCCGTACCATTATTTATAAAAACGAGCAAAAGAATCACTTTTTTGTATGGGAGCCCCTTAAATATTTAACTTATTCCGTTTTTAGTATTTGTTGTTATATACACGGTGTAAATCACCTCATCACGAAGCCGTCAACCAAGCATTCTGTACATGAAACTAAGTAACTTTACGCAAAAATTATTGCTGGGAAACGACTTTTTTTTGGGAGGTGTAAAATCATGTTTTGTGGTAGAACTCAATGTAACGCACTCAAAACATTGTGCTGATGGACGGATTGAATAGTACGGGGGTCGTGGAGGTGTTTAAAGTAAAAATCTTACATTAAAAACTTGTATTTAAAAAAATACTTGTCAAAAAGTTGGAACTTTTACCCCTAATATCTCTCGTAACTAGAATGTTCCCAGGTAAGGTGTAGAACAAAAAAATGATCACAATGACAGGGAGAACCAGTGCCTTTCGGCTTCGTTAAGAGGTGTTTTACACCCTTTATAGCATCAACAGAAATACATAATCTGTAGAAATTTCAACTGGCTAACTATCACGGTTCATAGCCTGGTGACAGACGGACAGCGAAGTCAGTAATAGGGTCCCGTTTGACCCTATGGGTACGGAACCCTAAATACCCAATAACACATCTCGTGACCCGAGAATCGAACCGCTACGAACTCTAAACTTTCCCTAAATCTCGTCTCATCTCGTCTCGCCACATCTCACGTCAGTCACCTCCACAAAGATTTAACCAACTCTCGTGTTAGTTACTTCGCTAGCAAGACGAAGCTAAGCCCCGCTTTATAACATGAACATCTTTGACTGACAACGCTTGTAAAATCTTCGGTGAAGCCTTTTATAGCTGGTCTTGTAAAGTAGTTAATTTTGCCTACACTGTAGTGATTTAACTTTGTTGGATCAGAATCTTTGTTGTAGGTTGTATCATTCTTTAGGATAATATGATTAGGTTAGTTGAAAGGGCTATATACAAGATGTTGTTTTGCATCCTCCTCAAATTCAAGGAGTTAACTATGCTTGAATGATTCTCGTCCCGAATCAATACTAAAATGGGTAAGTAATTTTTATTTTTTTCTTATTTACGATAATCGGTAAGTGTGAACCACCCGTGTTTTAAACGCGGCCCGTCTGGTTCTCGCCCTATAACCTCGCTTACACACATACAAATGTCGATGAGTATACATACTTGGGCCAGATAGTGTCTTTTAAAAATAGGCAATACAAAGAAAGAAGTTGAACGTAGAGTCCAAAATGCTTGGAAGTCCTTCTGGGCCTTAAAAGAACACTTGAAGGGAAGTCTCCCAATGACACTGAAAAGAAAACTCATCGACATGTGCATCCTGCCCGTCCTAACCTACGGTGCGCAAAGCTGGTCACTGACCGAACAACAGAAGTCCAAACTCAAGATTTTCCAGAGGGCAATGCAGCGTAGCATAATAGGTGTGAAGCGTACAGATCGCGTCAGGAACACCACTCTGCGTTCCATAACCCAAGTTGCAGATGTCGGAGAAAAAACAGCCAAGCTAAAGTGGCAGTGGGCTGGCCACGTAGCGCGAATGCACCCGGAGAGATGGGCAAAGCTCGTCACTCACTGGACTCCTGACGGAGGAAATTGCCGTCGTGGTAGACCGCGGCGAAGGTGGTGTGACGATCTGATCTTTTTTGCCGGGCGATCATGGCCAGATATCGCACAAGATAGAGAGGTTTGGAAGGAGAAAGGGGAGGCCCTTGCCCAGCAGTGGGACACAATATGAGAGGCTTATAAAAAAAAACACAACATACAAATAATATCAAACATTTATTCGATAGTTTCACGGTAAGGGGATTATTCTCAAATATTGACAAACTTAAACACCCAAAAAAATCAGCGTTTATTAATAATTAACTTGGTACCGTAATTTTAATTGATTATTTATGTCTTTTGTGACCACTTCCTGAAATTTGATGAGGATGCAAAACAACAGCTTTTATACATGCGTTTCCGTCTTACTGATAAAGAGTACTTCATCCATTCATACACGTTTATTGATGAATAAGCCCATGTGCCGATGGGATAGGGATGGTGACTCAATTTTTTTTATTTGTCTATCGGATAGATTATTAAAAAGTATTGGACATGTATTTTTTCTTGTTTCACGTAATCGTAAAATTACGGAGATATTTTGAGTTGAAACGGCGCATGACGTCACGGCTCAGTACATTTTATACCTAGTTGTGAAGTAGTGAGCCTCCACTCTCCAACTTTAATGCGTTTTAACTAAGTATTTTTTTGTTAACTTGATAAAACAAAAAATACGTATCTTATATTTTTGTATTACCTGATTGACGGACAAAATAGAATTTCGTTTTCTTTACCCATTCATCATCCCTATTGTCCATTTGCAAAAATTGTGAAACTCCATTCGAGCTTTTCTAATTTACCACTTAACGGGATACATTTTTAATATATTTATTTTTATTCTTTGTCTTTTTTAACGTAATGGTTGACTGGTAAAGAATGCCTTGTGGCATGCAGTCCGCATATGTACCACTTGACTATTGTACAAAAAGTTTAAATAAATAATTTAGAGAAATTCTACATTGGTGCTCACAAAAGCCACTAAGCTTAATACACGCCTAGCCTAATTTAAGCGACAGGATTGAACGCGTAGTACTCATCTATCAACGCTAAATTAAGAATTTCAATCTGTATCATTGCAATGTATCTGAACTTTATGGTGATCAAATATTTATTTATTTATAAAGATTTATACTGTAAGCGCGTTATCTGACGGTGAGTGAATGTATCAATTCGAGATTTTAATTATGCAGATTTTGCTTTCATTCCTACACATTCCGGAAATAACGATATTTCCCTCAAGTTACCTAAAGCTTTTGTTTGAGACGCATACTAACAAAATCAATAGACTTTGATTGAAAACTCTTTCATCAATTATTAATTCCATCTCCAAAAATACATAATAACTCGATATAAGCTCCAAATATTACTCTCACAATAAAAACGGAACACAAACAATGTACATTTTATTGTAGGGAACATGAATACTTTAGTCGGCCCAGGGACATTTCAATATTCTGCCCACAGTCTCACTCACTCACGGAGAAAAGGTCACAAATTAACTTTTATTTCGCAAATAAATGTCGATCTTAATGTAGGGTAGTTTGATGTTTTTCTTAGTACGGATAAGGGTAGTTTTTATTATATATTTTGTAGGCTT
Source organism: Cerastis leucographa (assembly GCA_963082945.1). Classification (NCBI taxonomy): domain Eukaryota; kingdom Metazoa; phylum Arthropoda; class Insecta; order Lepidoptera; family Noctuidae; genus Cerastis; species Cerastis leucographa. The sequence goes on from OY720361.1 coordinate 3,813,389, forward strand.
TTGTGAGAAAAATGTTGACAAAATAAAACTTTGTATAAAATCAGTCTGATTTCCCCGACTTTTTTTTACGTTACAGTTGTTCTTAACTCAACACAGGTTTATTTTTAAACACTACTTTTGATACCGTATTACATATAATTATTTCGTTCAAGTAATAAATACCAGTGACATACAAAACAAACACGAACGAATTTCCTAAGAATAAGCCGACATTTTCCTCAAAATAAATCTTTCACATTCAAAATAATAAGCATACATTTCACATCTGAAATAATGTTCAGACGAAAGGCTGGAAATTCTCGCTTGCCAGGCATTTATTTTTAGATTCCAATTACGGTTTTAAAAGGCATACACTGTATCTGTAGCCTGACAATCATAGTCACACAGAGAAGCTAAAACTAGAAGCGAGCGCCAAAATCTCTACAGCGCGATTTTGGTCTGAAGCTATTTTAGTCATGCTAATTTCAAATTTCGTATTCGTAGCGTCCTAGCGTCCATCCTGGGTTATTTTACATGAAAATGCACTTTCTAGGATACCTAAGTGATTCAATAACAGCCAGTGCATGGAGCTATCGTGAATTTTGGTTCGTTCATTTTTAGTGAATACATTTTTGACTCATTTGTTGTGGATTTCCGAATATGAGATTGTGAAAGAGACAGTAGCTAGCTCCCTTATAAAGAATAGTTAGGAGCGTTCATACCGTACGACATTTTATACAAACTTTCAAGTCATTATTTTCCGAAATGAATGAACCAATTTTAATGAAACTTCATACGCACAAGCATGATACATAGGTCTAAAAAGTTACTAAAACACATTTTCGAAAAATAGTTTTACAGCTAAATTAGACCGATTTTAAATTCTCTATAGAAACAGACATTTCCATTTTTTTTTTTTTTTAATACTTTCGTTTTTTTTTTTGTAACTTTTTAGACCTCTGTATCCTGCTAATGCAAATTAAGTTTCATTAAAATCGGTTCAGTCATTTCTGAAAAATAAGGACTTGAAAGTTTGTATGAAATGCCGTACGGCGTTAGGAAGTTAGTAAGTTATTTATAAGTTTTGATGTAATCTGTGGTGAAGTGGCAATGGGCCGGTCATATTAGCCGTAGAACCGATGACCGTTGGAGCAGACGTGTTCTTGAGTGGAGACCGCGAATCGGCAAGCGTAAGGTGGGACGCCCTCAGGCTCGGTGGAGCGATGATCTTCGCAGGGTAGCTGGTAGCAACTGGATGAGAGTTGCCGAGAATCGGGTTAAGTGGCGAGCGATTGAAGAGGCCTATGTCCAGCAGTGGGCTGCGGTAGGTTGATGATGATGATGTGGTATACAGAATAGTAGTCAGAGTATGAGGTCCTTCGAATCCCGGGTCGGGCAAAGTGTTATTGGTTTTTCCATCACGAATTTCCCAGTAGAAGACACGGAGTCGGGATTTGGGCCTGGTTCATGGTAATAGTCGCGTCCCCTATTCCATGGGAATTAAACATGACTGTCGAAATGTGTGTGTGTACCATTAAGTTCACCTCTGCCTAACCCCTTGGGGATCACAGGCGTGATGTTATGTAATAAGATGAAGACAGAGACTTACTACATGATAATGTGTAACTTCCAAAGCGTTTCCTACTCCACCCTTCAGCAGGATTGACATAATCTTTTCAGTGGCTAGTATCAATCCCAACATAATCTTTTCAGTGGCTAGTATCAATCCCAAGTTATCCAAAACATCTTTGTCTTTTCTATCATCGTTGTGTGTCACCTTAACTCGGCTCACAGCTAAAAATATAAGATAGTATGGCCGGAATCTAAACTAGTATTAAATTGTTTATAATTATGTTTGTAAAGGGTAATCTCTGCTGATCCAATAACCAAAATCTTTCATCACTAGGTACAGGTATTACCGAATAACATAGGATCATTTTATTTTATGTTAAAATACGCATTAAGCCACGGACAGAAGCTATTATTACATATTATTTAAAAGACTTAAGAATCTTCAGAAGTTTCTTTGGTAGTGAAGGCGTAAGAAAAAAACTTTCAAAATATGTTTTTACAATTTCAATAACTGATTCCAACAGAACTGAAACCATGAATACATTCCCGAATTGTGATTGGCCAATGAACCTACAAATTAACGTGTTCAATAGAATCTAAAACCCGCTCAAAGTTTGTCCAGCCAAGCGATTTAATTTAAATCCATTTGGGCTAAGGATATCAATACGGAAATGTATATGTACACTTTCTGAATCACTGAGTTTCAAATACAATAATTTGAGGCGAATTTAGGGTAATTTGCACCTTGTAGTCGAGTTGTAGGGTTTTATTTTGATTGTTGTTGTTCTTAGTATGTAGACTAGGATGGTTTGGTAATTCAGTGAATTGAATTTGTGTTTTTAATGTGTGTGAGTACTGCTTGTCAACTGCGTGTAGCCGATGTGGCTTAGCTTTCTGAATTAAGAATCATTGTTTCTTAGCATTTTACTGATCTATTGTTTCTTGATTCTGCTTCCAAAACCTCTCTTCAAAAAATCTATTGTTTCATGCTTTGCATGCATGCATGCAAAGCATGAAAGCACCAAAGTATTTTTTTATTTAGAAAGAGCAAGCGTTGACGCAGTAAGCACATAAGTACGTACGTGAAAACACGCTTAATACAAAGTGCCCAATCGATAGCTGAGCCGCCATTTCCCTGCGGTTGTCACACAAAAGGCTGAAAGTGAATTAAACAGAGGCTCATAAAAATACAGAAAAAAAAAGTTGAAAACAAACACATTGGAATTCTGTAAGCAACAGGTATGCAATTATTTTTGGCTACAGTCTTTGTTGGCAGACCTCAAACCGCGACCATTCTGTCTTTTATTACCTTTTGAATTCAAAAACGATATTTTTTCTTCTTTATATTCGAGACCATATTCCAATTTTGAAGTATTGTCATTTATTATTCTTTATTTGCGGTGTTTGCGGCTTGTGACGACGATAGAATTCGATTTTTAATTTGGTCTTACCTCATCGATCACTCTTCATTATTTATGTGTGGCAACTTTGCAGCTTATGTCAAACTATTGTCAATGTATTGTTTTTTTTTTTGAAAATTGGTTGACGTTTTTTGTTTTAACCATATAGTTCGGTACGGGCCCCCGAAGGGGCTCGACGCTCATACCTCCGCTGGCTTGGTATCGGCCCCGAAAGGGGCTAGCAATTAAGTCATTTGTCGTCCTCATTATTTATGTAAATATTTAATATTCTGATTATCAAATACTACGAGTGTGCGTTAATTAAGGGAGTTGGATAAAAATCTCATATATCAACGCCATTAAAACTTCTGTATTTAGCGCGCAAGTTTCTTAATTTGCCGTTATAAAATACAAGTGCATAAATACGGTCATCGCCATTTTGACGGCAGTGCCGGTCGAGGCTAAAAATCATAAAAATTGTGGTTTTTGAACATTCTATCTCCACTATATGGACAATAATGATCTCTTCATTTAATTATGGTGCGAATTCATCCATAGTTCAATTTAATTAAGCAGTGGTAATGATGAATTTTGATATCTAAAGTCGAAGTTTCGCGCCAATCGTGCGTGTTTACATTTTTATATTTCACATATAACACAAACACGCGTATAGATTCGATAACAATTATGACAAATATCATTCCAAATATTATAAACCACATGAAAATGCCCAGATCTTAGCGTTATTTACTAAAACAGGACCAATAACACGTAATCTTCATTACCACCACTCAATTTGAATTTGAAATAGACGACCATTTGTTTTTTTTTTTTAATTATTGTGATGTGTGAAAGCGATTATTCCAATCGATTATTTTTTTATAAACAACGATTTACTCGAGTAATTAAATTAAGGAATTTAATAAATCTATGGATGAAAATTAAAATTAATTTATTTTGAGCGTAAATACAATAAATATTTTTTTTTAAGCTTTATAATCGTAATCTTAATTGTTTTTCGTACATTCTGACCCAACAATAAACAGCACAACCTAATATTATGACTAAATTCGCGCCGATTTCTTTTCCATTTCAAAATTTAAATTAGGAATTCGTTCTCTGTTCCAATTTATTTTGTAGGTATTTAAATTTACTATTTAGATGTTATTATTTCTAATTTTCTTATAGATAATTTATTGTGAATTTTGTTTTGAACTATCCGAAGGTTGGTAGAATGCCGAGGATCTCGGAAGGCATAGTTGAAAAGAATTATGTAGTTTGATTATTGGTTAGGAGGTTGGGTTGGTTAATGGTTATTTACTCTTTTATCAGCCTGCTCTGTCCCACTGCTGGTTAAAAGCGCCCATGTCTATCCAATTTTGTTTATCTTTTGCGTTCTCCGACCAGTAATTTTAATCGATACTATTTTTTGATACCTACTTAAATAAGCTTGGGTATAACAACCCCAAAAACTAAAAATACAATTTTAAACACAACTCTACAAAATATACGAGTAAGACTCATGTCCTGATGGTTCTGGTTCATATCACGGATATTCACGGCATATGATGGATAACCTGAAATTGGCAGATATAAAAAAAAAACCTTTTTAGAATGTACAGTGACCCGCTTTGAAAGAATAAACTAATCTTCCTTGAAACGGCTTATGCATTGCTGATTGTCAACCATCATCATCATCTGTCTGTCTAGCGTCTTCCCAACTTTGTTGGGGTCGGCTTCCAGTCTACCCGGATGCAGCTCCATACCCGTACTTTAAATAGAGCAACCTGCGACTGCCTATCTGACCTCCTCAAACCAGTTAATATCGGGTAGCACGATACCCTTTGGTAAGACTGGCTGTCATACTTTCGGGCCACTGACTACCTGTAACATAACAATAACCCAACTATACGATACACAATCTTGGAAGAATATAATTTATCTTTGGTGGATCAAAAAAAATATTTACCACTAACTGTCCCGCGCGCGTATTGCCAAACTGTATACTAACCCAGACTGGGGTTGCTCTGAGTTTGATCGCAGTTTGCCTTTTTAGTTGAGGAGCAAACTATATACTTATTCAGAGAGTGTCTGAATCAATATACATTTTGCTTTAAAATACTAGAGCAAAATACATACCGAGTCCAGACGGCGAATTTACAAAGGCTATACTATTTGAGTGATGAGCCAGACTCTAATAGATGAGCTTTTGTTTATGCATATTACTCGCCAAAACCTAATCTATCTCAGTAAATGTACTCAAATGGACTAGCTTTTAGCCTGGATATTTTCAAAGAAAGTGCACGGACAAAAGGGATGATGACTGGGTAAAGAAAACGAAATCCTATTTTGTCCGTCAATAAGGTAATACAAAAATATTAGATAAGTATTTTTTGTTTTATCAAGTTAACAAAAAAATACTTAGTTAAAACGCATAAAAGTTGGAGAGTGGGGGGCTCACTACGTCACAACTAGGTATAAACTGTACTGAGCCGTGACGTCATGCGCCATTTCAACTCAAAATATCTCCGTTATTTTACGATTACGTGAAAAAAGAAAAAATACGTGGCAAATTTTTTTTTTTAATGATCTACCCGATATACAATAAAAAAAAATGAGTCACCATCCCTATTATACACATCCAGGAGAATTTGGATGCAAGAGCGAGCGAAGCGAACTAAGACCCCGACTTCCCCTTCGTATTAGGTTACTGTAAACCCTGCAGACAGAAATAGGAGCTCCGCGTAGCGCGGCTACGTCGACTATGCTTTATAAGCGAATATAAAATGTTTTGAGGTGTCACAGTTTGCTTTACATATGCATACATTAACAGATTGCTCTGAGCTCGTATGTACTTTGCTCCAATTTGTTGCGAGCAAAATGCATACCTTCTTAGATTGCTCTGAGCTCGTATGCACTTTGCACCAAGTTATTTGTGATTTTAATGAGCACGATGTAGTTCAGTACAGACTACGGGTGCCTGGGTCAGTATACAGTTTGGCAATACGCGTCCCGCGCAACTTCGTCTGCGTCATATTTTCCCCGTTTTCTCCTATTGGTCGTAGCGTACTTCCTACTAGTAAGAGATCTAGATCTAGATCTAGTACCTCCAAGAATATGTGTAAAAAGTTTCATGATGATCAGTTGAGTAGTTTTCGCGTGAAAGCGTAACAAACAAACTTACTTTCGCATTTATAATATTAGCTAAGATTCCTTCCAAGATCCTGGTCATTCTTTAACCAAACATCAGATATTCCACAATCAAATTCTCAATAATTATGTAGTAAAATAAATACTTTTTTTAAATTATGAGAATGGCGAGCGCATTCTTAATTTAAATTTTGAAATAGAAAATAATCGGCGCGAATTAAGCCTAAGGTGCTGTCTGTGCTTAAATTTGAAAATCATTCTGTTTTCTGTTTTTTTCTTTGCTTGAACTTTGAGACTTAATTTCTTGTTATATTTCACGCTGCTAGTTCAACGGAAAGTTTCTTCTATCCTTAAGTTTCTCAAAGAAAGAAAATCATCAAAATGTTGATTTGGTTTTTTTTTGGGGTTACAGACTTCTGTCGTTCTTTTTAGTAATAAATTTCCTTCTCTTGAAGTCAACGTTCATTAATTAATTATAAGATGCTTTCGATCTAATAATTACGTAATGAAATTGTTAAAAAAGATAGTATTTTATGACCTATTTCTACATTAAATAATTATTTGAAATTATACCAATGAGTTTTTATTCAGTGTCAACTCTTTTTTCGAAACTCGATTTTATTTCGATTATCGATTAGGCTGAATGCACCTTATTAATCGTAATTATGAAACGGGTTTACGGTCAGCACTAAGAAGTGTTATGTAACAACATAGTTTTTAGTAATATTTGTCAATACTTTGATTGTGTTTTTATTTGAAATTGTGTATGAATAATGACAAAAATAAGACCGGAGATAGAATGTTACTGTTTTTATTTTGCCTTTTCGAATTATTTTAGCATATGAGAAGCTTGCCATGTACATTATTCCAGCGCATCTAAGGTATCTACTTTTTGGAAGGGTGTAGTAATATGTATTTTACACATATTTCGCAATAGATTGACTCCGTTTTAGCGACTTCAACACGATATTGGAGATATTAACATCAAATTTATCGTATGAAACAGATCCCATGGCATATTTTTCACATTAAAATTGAATCCTGAAAGTTGATGAAAATTTCGTGAATTTCATGACAATTCGAATAACCCCGCCGAATCAGCTGATGTGTCATGTGTCAAAATCTTGTCGGGCATAGTGGTTAAAACAGATCCATCAAAGAGTAGGTAGGTATATAATCTATCAATGGACCCGGACGGTATGAAACTAACAAAGGAGTGTGTATAAACATTAGATTTAACATAACTTAATTGTGACTATGAGGTTCTTTATTGGATACAGGTATAAAAAGGCCAAAACTGTACACGTTCACGTGAAAACAGTTCAATGGAAGGTCTTAATGCTATAAGAAATTTGTTTAAAAAATCTAAACATTATGTGGACAAAACATGAATGACGACAGTGTTTCCGCTTAAACGGAAAATAATTAATTAAATTGTTCTTAAATATTTATTATACCTCTAAAGCTCTCTAATTAAATTAAAATTACCATTTAAAAGTCTATCACGCAAACATCTTTAACCCGACCACAACTCACTCCCAATTCTAACCCCCAAACGCCAAGACGCAATGATTCACAAATTCACAAAACATCACCTAATTAGCATGTCGGACTCCCGGTTCCCGTTCACCTGTTGCGGCGCGCGCAGATCGACCGCGCTGCATCGAGCCCGACGGTTAACCCTGCAAATGTGGGTCGGTGCTTGTTCCCCAGAAACACTTGGCAGAATTGTGCCGATCGCTGCGCTCGTGATTTGATAATGGGAGGATTTGAGGGTTGAATTGAATGAAGAATGGGGAGAAGAATGTGTTTAATGTATTTAAGGTAGACGGGGCAAAGCTAAGAATATAATAATCTACATAACAATAAGCAAATGGTTGTTGTCGCCATCCTATAGTACCTTAACTCTCTTTGTTTGTAGTGTATTTGATGAATATTTGAATTGGGATTTTATGACAGTTTCGAAGATACAGTAAAAAAAACCACAACATTTCTGCTTCAAAACTGTAGTTTTCGCCTTCCATATAAATTTTTCCACGAATTCAAAACAAATAATAGTCCTTATTTGTTTTGAATTCGTGGAAAAATTTATACTTTACTAATAATCCCTTCATGACTCCTGCAAGCTTATTATCAGTGGATGTAACTTGGATCATTTTAGTTCGCGCCATACACCTTTAGTACCTCTTTGTTTTCCATTCATAGACAATGGTTCTTGAACTGACACAAATACCAATCCTAGTCCACAAGACAATAATAACCTACAGCTGTTTCCAACTCGAGAAACTCGTCTGCTCCAGAAATACTTGACAGAATTGTGCCGATAGCCATCCCGTGTTCAAGTAATTCAATAAAGGTCCAAAGACTGCAAGAATACGAAGCTAAAAGCGCCCCTGTTTCAGCCGGCCGTTGGAAATTGACGATATATTTGTCCCGGGACAATTTTAAATCAGGAGTTGAACAAGAAATCTTGGCAATGGATTGAAGTCTGAAATGCATGGAGTAAAATTATCTCTTTCGCTGGGAACTAAGTAGTTTCGAAAAATGTAAAATTGATCGAATGCGCGTTTCTTTGTGCCTGGAACAGAAATGTTTTATTATATTACTCTCACTTGTTTGTAAGTGAATGCGTCCGATTAAATTCCAGTCTGAGTCTAGATCTCACTTCTATAGATTTTATGTTCTGCGCAAACATGGTTTGACGCATTTAGTCCGGGATAACAATGCATAATCATAGTTTCGTGCGTTTAATGGGGGGGGGGGGTTAGAAAAAGAAGCGTTTCGTTAATCAAGGCTACTCTGATAGTGTGTGATGAATCGTAATATGTATTTTGTATGTAGTTTTTTTCCTCAAGGATCGTTACCACTTATGAGCAGTGGTTAGACAGTGGGACTGCCAAGACATAGGACTCGAATTCAAGCCCAAGACACGCCTTCTAATTATATCGTATTGTATGATTATCATTTGCTTCGGTGTAGGAAAACATCATGAGGAAGCCAGCATGTCTGAGAGACATTTCTCCACGGCATGTAAAGCCAAGTCAGAGGCGGCATAAAACGCTGACACCAGGTTAGGCACACACGAAACGAAATTGTACACGAAACGACTAACTGTCCCTTGTAGAAAATCTTTAACTTATTCGACCTTATGTAACTTTAGGAATCAAATCTGGACCGTTCAGATTCATTTTAGTGCTCAATCAATTATCTCATTCAATCCTGAACATAAGCCTCTTCTCAATGATATACAACCTGTTTCTTTTATATCCTATAACTATAGGGTATGATTGAGACCATATCAAAGAATCAACTGGCATATGAATTATGTTTCAATCATACTTTTTTTTTAGCTTTAATAAATATGAATTATTGGTTTGAACAAAAATAATTACTCGTATTTATCAATGAAACTAATACTATTTTACTACACTACTGCGAAGTTTGGCAACCTCGCAAAAGTAAAGATTCGTCATACTGGTGATAATTTTTGACCTGAGTAAATTATGATTGATTATATCTCCGAAACTATGCATTTTGGACCACCCATTCTAGGAGTTTTAGTATTATTTTTACCTACAGAATATAACCCTAGAGTTATGGGATATAAAAAAAAAACAGGTTGTATAGATACAAATGTGGCTGGCAAACCACCCCTTAACTAATGACACAATTTATCCTCATATGGTCTTCTAATAAAACTACGGATATATGTGTTAATATCCTTATTCCTGTTAGTGCAGTATTTGGGTCAGTCGCTCCTAAAACACTCGATATGTCATGGCGATAGCTGTCTAATAGAGCCCAGCGATTGGAGGAAATGACGCCTTTGTAAGGCAAAAAGCTTTGCCTTTGTATGTTTATTTTTACGTGTGTAGGATGCTTTGTTACGGTCGTGTTTTTTTTTCTTTTCTTTTGGTAGGAATTCCGGTTGTGATGAAAAATTTTGTTAGGTAGATTGGTAGTGGAACTTTTTTTCAGTTTTTAGTACTGACACCGGTTTAGGCCCTGACTACAACATGAAGAAGACATTCAGGGCGTTATTGACGGCACGGTTGGCGCAGTGGTTGAGCGATCGACTGCTGCGCTGCGTGTCGCGGGTTCGATCCCCGCACAGAACAAATATTTGTATGGCCTACAGATAGTTGTTCCGGGTCTGGCTGTTTGTGTATGTCAGTTTAAATGTTTGTAAACGCACCCACGATACAGGAGAAATTCCTAGTGTGGGTCAACTTAAAAAAAAAAAAACATTACTTGTCATGCATTTTCTTAACTTTGTTCGGCCACTTGTTACAAAAATTAGAGCCTACAATAGCAAACTCAAACTCAAAGGATTTTTTTCAATTAGGCTATTACAGGCACTTTTGAAAGTCATTAAAACGAAAAAGAAGCGTATATAACAGTCCCAGGGACAAGGCATAATAACTTGTGAAAGTACTGTAGTTAGTTACCCATTGCAGCAGCTTATGTCCAACTTTGTTCGGCGGTTCTCATTGGCTCGTCAAACCCGATGCACCTGAACAACAGAATGTAACATGAAGTGACAAGGATATTAAAAAAAATGGAAGACAAAAGGTTATCGGTATCTTATCTATCTTATATATATAAAAATCAATTGCTGTTCGTTAGTCTCGCTAAAACTCGAAAACGGCTGGGCCGATTTAGCTGACTTTGGTTTTAAAATGTTTGTTGTAGTCCTGGAAAGGTTTAAAAGGTGAGAAAGATAAGGTAGGGTAGGTATGTAGGGTAGGGTAGGTAGGGTAGATAGGTAGGTCAAAAGTGCATTGCATCGCATGCCGGGGACAGCTAGTATTCAATAAAATCTTGCTTCTGATTCCGTATCACTTGGCTCGGGTATAACAAGCACCTATTCACCATTGTGTAAATTAGACGTCAGTTAAATGAATATATAGGTCACATTAATAAGAATAAGGTTCTAACACGACGCGGGAATGTATAATGAGCTTTTGAACGCTATGCAGCAGACAATAGAAAATCAATTCTATGTACTACAGCACATAGGTACATTGTTGGTTAGTTCACTTCTGTATGGACTATACAAATTCCACCCTTATTTTCCTGTCAACAGAATCCACCCTCTTATATCGTTTGTGGACAATGTAAAGGCGCTCATCCAATAACTCGATTCGTTCATTCATAAAGTATACTCGGATTCCCGGATACTCGGAATCTCGGAATTCATAGTCGAGATTGAATTTGTTGGCCGGGCCACATGGGACTTAAATCCGAACGGAGAATTTTCTCCGTTCAGTGTACTTCGGTGTATTCGATCGATACTTTATGTGCAGTTATTTAGTTATGGGCGTTACACCGTCTACAATGTAAAGATTTAAACTGAATTATGCCCAATTTCTAGAACGACTAAAATCGAATGGATTGTCGTTCCGAAAACGGGGGGTAAGTGTACTACATGTTTGTGACTGAATTACTCTTGTAGTTGTCACTCCTGTGACAAGTGTAGCTCTTTAGGTGTAGGCGTAGGACTTGAGTTACAGGCATGACAGTATAGTGCCTGGCGTAGCACTGTAGTGTGGTGCTTGTCGTAGCGCGTTAGTAAATGGCGTAGCACTGTATCAAACTGGCGATGGCGTAGCACTATAGTCTCTCCCGTAGCACTATAGTTTTGGGCGTAGTAGTATAGTGACTGCCGTAGCGCTGTTTTGACTCTGTGGCCCTTGAATTGTTACAAAAGCGTAGCAATAAGTTTGATAGACGTATACGTACAGCAAAATTGGACTATTTGTTGGATCCTATGCCATTTTTTTCTACGATATTTTTTTACTATCTCGTTAAACCTTTCAAATTAGACTATCAGCGATGTTATAACGCGAGGCTAAAACAAACGGCGATAAAACATGATAGGCTAAACAAGCCGTAAAAAGGTCGACATCCTAATGGAATGTAATCAAGTAATTTATTCTTTTGACGGCACGACGGCCGAACGAAACGTCCCGGTATTTTGTAGGAAATTTCCTTTTTTTATTAGACTTGGAGAATTTTGACGGCGTATCATTTGGTCATATGTTTTCTGAAAACTGGTCTTTGGTCATTGCTACTTAATTGGTTATGTTGCCACTTTTTATTATTTTAGAGAAAAATAGGAGAGGCTCTTTAGTCAACTGATCCCACTTATTAGGGACCCGCGAGATAAGTTTGCTTATCGATTATTTTTATTATTTTTCTTTGATTGATTGGACCTGCAGTTAAAGATGAAAAAAAAAATCTCTTTGAATTTCATTTGAGTACAAGCGTGTAGAAAAATGGTAGGATAAAGGTGCCTCGCATACAGGCGCGACCTATCCTAACTATCGAAAAGTGATAGATTAGGATAGTGTCCAGGAGTACCGCTTTCTGAATCAAGCCTTTGATCCATCTGCCTCACGAAAGATTGAAAATATTATTATAATTACCTACTTCGACTTATAAAGGCCATGCTAATGTGTTGCAGACGATATCTTAAAATTTCGTTGTGGTATGGACTTGAATCTTTTTGGATAATCATTTTTATTCGTCATGTTCGTGAACGGGCGCTGTCAGTTGTGACTGGTCATCTCTTAGCTGCCACTGTTTATTTTAATTACTTTATTTTTTAATTACTGATTTAATCTTTTACTCTGGACGCTCTTAACTTCTCACATATTTGTAATTCTTAACATGAATGATGTAACCAAGATTTTGTAACATATTTTGATTTAAAAGAGTGTCCATGGAGTTTCTTGCCCGTTCTTCTCCATAGAGATCTACGCTACGGAATGGGCAACTACAGTACTTTCACAAGTTATTATGCCTTGTGACTGGGACTGTAGCTTCGCGTTTTATTTTGTTTTTTTTTTTACTTTCAAAAGTTCCTGTAATGGTCTAATTGAAATAAATGCTTTGACTTTTGACTTTTTGACTTTTTGATTCCTTACTCTAACTTTTAAACCCAAAATGAATAAAATATCTATACAAATAAAAAAGTCGATTTTCAAGTTACGCGGAGTGTGTCGTAGCGTGTCGCGCGGTACACGCGGCGTGGCGCGCTCATAAAAATAATCTGAAACGCGTTGCGACGCGCTTGTGTGAACAGTAGCTTGCGTTTTCATAGAAATTATTCTACGGAGGTTTTGTCACCGCGAGCCGCGTCGCGCCTGTCTGCGGGAGCCTTAGGCTAGGTTAACTGGGCTGTTCCGCACTTAACCCTTTTTATTGGGCCATAGTACGTGAAAATCCTCTTGTTTCTGCAACCATCACAGGTCCTCCCAGAAAGCTAGCAGCCTTTTCAGGGTGCTGCAGGTTTCCGGGAGCGATGCCGGCGATTAAAGAGTCCGTGGCTATTGATCTGCCACGCTTGTGCACTCCATGAGCACTTGCTGTGGTGTTTCTTCCGCTTTCACGCATCTTTCCTTCCTCTCCTTCGTCTTCTTCCTCTGCACAGAGGAATCCTTCATCCTCTGCACAGAGGGCTGTCTGTCACACCTATGATAAATAGGTGTTTGTGTATGGGACAGTGGCCGGTGGCTGCGGGAGACTTAATGCATAATTTACTCCGTGACTCGGCCGTGCCATTACCAATCTTACTACCAGTTGAAAGTAGTAACACGGGAATTAAAACTTAAACATTCAGCATGTTAAAACCGCTATATTTCGCTTGTCGTAAAATGCGATTAAAGCTGAACCCAATTCCCTAGAATCTAGAGTCTAGATAAGTGCGTAATACTTCTATCTTACAAACCTATATACCTAACAGGCACACACATAAAGTAGGTACTTAGTATAGTTTATAATCAACCTGTTGACTAACCCTGATTAGCCCCAAGGGCTCACTACTGAACTTTTGATCAAAGCTAAGTCTTAGCGAATAGTTTATACTTCGCTTATATACGGCCACAAATGCGCTGTTAACTCGTCATCATGTTACGCACAAAAGGTTTTAGGTTCTTAGAAAATTTGTGAAAACTATCTTGGTGTATGTCAAAAAGATAGAGTGGCACTGCAACGACAGGTATATATATACACGGTGTAAATCACCTCATCACGAAGCCGTCAACCAAGCATTCTGTACATGAAACTAAGTAACTTTACGTAAAAATTATTGCTGGGAAACGACTTTTTCTTGGGGGGTGTAAAATCATGTTTTGTGGTAGAACTCAATGTAACGCACTCAAAACATTGTGATGATGGACGGATTGAATAGTACAGGGGTCGTGGAGGTGTTTAACTCTTTCAGTCTTGGTGGTTAGTGTCACTAACCACCTATTCTCGAATTTTTATTTTTATATCCACGCCATATAGCGACAACCCGTTGAATTATCACGAAAGTTCAAACCCTACTTGACAAGATACAACCGATTGGCGGTATATTGAATAAATGACAGTTCACTTTCGTTGAGCTGAATTTTGCGGTAGCATACTTTTCTTTGAGTGTTCGTTGAAAAAAATTGTGAATTGGGAAAGTAAGCTGTTTTCTTTATTGTTTTTCGTGCAATGTATTCTTAAATATATATTTTATCCGTGTTTACATAGAAATATTATTACTTTTGTGTATTCGCTGTGTATGGACATGGAAACTATAGTGGTTAGTAAACTAACCACCGTGACTGTTGTGGATTTATGGTCATATAGCCTAAATGAAATTTATACAGGTAAGTCATGTGTCGTTTTCGTATTTGTTACAGTATGTCACGCCGGCTAAGAGATAGAGAATACTTGTTGGAAGATATTCTTTCAGGTAGCGAGAGTATGCGAGAGGGAATGGGAAGCCGTCGCCTCCTTCTGCGAAGCAGTCATGCTAGCGAAGGAGGTGGCGGAACGTGAGAGGGAGAGAACCTCACGTCCCAGCCGCCGCGGGAGACGCCCCGGGCGTCGGGGGGCAACCAGTGGCCCCCGGCCACCGTAGGCGCGAGCCTGTGGACGGTGAGTAATGGGCTAGCTCACCGTCCGTCCGTCTCATGACGACAGGCCGTGTCGACGGCGCGTACGTGTTCCACGCGCGCCTCAAGGATATGTCAGCAAACAGGAAGGGGCCCGAGAGGGCCGATGCCTGCCAGGGCTGCGGGTTGTTCGAAAGAGATACCGCGGCCCTGGAACACAAAGGGCTTAGAAGGAACATGGGTGGGTTTTAGTCAGTCAAGTCTGACACTCCCTGCCGCTCCGCCCAGAGCGGGAGAAGTCATTTGATGATTTCCCATCCGCAAAGAAAAAAAAAAAAAAGGTAGCGAGAGTATTTGTAGCGATCAGGATGATGGAGAAGCTGGAAAAGATCAGCCAAACCCACTGGTGTTAGGCGATTTGATTGGCGAAGTTCAAGTAACCGATGACAACTTTGATTCCGATGACGACCATCCTTTATCTAAATTAGTACGCCGGAATCGGCGTACTAATTTAGATAAAGGAAGGTCGTCGCTGATGCCACAGAGTCCAACACCGTAAATTCAAACAGACCGACTACGATAGCTCCAAAATAAATGAAGAATTATAGGACAGACACATCCGGTCACTTTTCTGAAAGTGTGGCAATAACTGATCAAATTCTAAGCATGGAGAATGTTACACCTCTTCTGCTATTTCGGCTGTTTTGGACAGAGCATTTACAAGATATTTGATGTTTTCAAACCAACCTTTACGCTACTCAATCTGGGGAGACTTATACACCCACTACAACACAAGAACTTGACGTTTTCATTGCTTTGAACTTGGTGATGGGTATAAAAAAAATGCCAATGAGTTACAGGGATACTGGTCTTCAGCACCTGATTTTCATGACGGCTATAATATCTCGAAGTTCTAGAGCTTCAATAAATTCAGTTGGCTTTTGAATTATTTGCACGTTTATTACAAATCCCACATTTTCTTGATTGTAGTGTGGCCAATGCCTTTTAAATTTATAAGAATTGCAGTCCTCTTCTCGCAAGGACCTCAGCATATTGACTCTGAAAGAATTCAGACGAAGCGTATACCAGGGTCTACTGGCTCCAGAATACGTCAGAGACAAACATAGGCCCGAATCAGTAAACAGCAACCGTAGTTCTGTGGCCTTTTCTCGAGGACCTGCATATATAAAACGTCACAAGGCTACAGTCCCTGAAGAAATTCGTCTAGAATGCAGAGTCGCCATCAACCTGAGAGAAGCACTTCGAGAAGCTGCTGCAAATATAGCTCTAAAGTATCTCCAGTGCGAACTATATGGCAGTGCAATATGTGTTGAGTGCCCTTTTTCATTCGCAAAGGATTTTTTTTTACAGATTTAAATAAAAAGTATTTTTTACGTTATTTTAAGCTCTATATAACATTTAATATTAATAAATAATATTCATAATTCATCATATATTTATTTGTATCAACAGTCATGGTGGTTAGTGTTGCTAACCACCTCATTCCTCGAAATCCTTAGTAGCTAGATTTTTTTTTCTATTTTATGTGATATTTTAGTCGTATATAATGCTAAAACTAAAACTTAAATGTTTAAAATATTCTTATTATAAAAGCGTGACTGAAAGAGTTAAAGTAAAAATCTTACATCAAAAACTTGTATTTAAAAAAATCCTTGGCAAAAAGTTGGAACGTTGACCCCTAATATCTCCGTAACTAGAAGGTTCCCAGGTATGGTGTAGAACAAAAAAATGATCGCAAAGACAGGGAGAACCAGTGCCTTTCGGCTTCGTTAAGAGGTGTTTTACACCCTTTATAGTCAGTATGCAAATTTAATTTTAATGCACAAAGGCGGACTTAATGCCAGAGGCGGTTACCAGTCTACCTTCAGCTGATGCAGAGACAAAAAGTGGTTAGCGCAATTTCAAAAGTAAATTTAATGAAAGGAAGATGACATAAGTTTAATTTTGTCACATACTTACATTTTTCGTGCCTACCCATACTAAGGCCTATTGTCCACGTAAACCGCACGTCATGCGCACGCTTTCGTCAATTGACGATTGCAAGACGTTTGCTTGCATCTTGCGTAGAAACAATCAAAACTGTGTCCACGGAGCGGCAACGTCGCGTCAACCTCTCGTCATGCGGTCGCCATGCGGTGCGCGCGGCAGCATGTCACTACTCGACCGACTCGCGAGACGCACACGTTGTTTTGTATTACAAAATGGTGTGGTCCAACAATAGAAACTAAATTTTGGTATGTATTTTTAGTCATTCGGTAAAATGATTGAAAAACAGAATCATCTGATAACTCTCTGGCTGCAACAAACAATCTACAATTTATATTTCTTTCGATGTATGGATGAATCCAGTACTTTCTTCGCCTGTTTCGACGTCTTCTAATAAAGTTTTATGCTATAAACACTTCATCATCATCACTTGAAAAAATTTTCACCTTACTATGTATAAGGATGAAATAAATCTTAAAATTCAGCTTATTGAATTGTAAATTAATTACGCTTATCACAATGTTAAAAGAAACGCAGGAAAGAAATATTTTTAAATATTTCTCTAAGTCAAGGGTTAACGTATTTACCAAATTTTGAACGCATCTCAACGGTATCTCTATGTAGTCTGTGATCTCAACTAACCTTTTTCTAGGACGTTCCATTTTACATACTGCTACTTGACTTTATTCAACTCTGTTTCTGAGTTTTATATATTATTTTACGTTTTATTAAAATCAGAAAGTATTTCTATATGAGTCTTTTTAAAGTACAGATTAATTAAAAATAACATAATAAATAAATATATTAATCATGCAGTATGTCAATAAGAGCGCACAAGTGAAACGGATTTTTTGGCATTTGACAGTTCTGCGATTGGCATCGGCGCCGGGCGCAGTGCAAAGAGTATAGTAATATAGATGGCGCAGTCCTTCGATGTTGTGTTTGCGTCTCGTTGTGTACTGTGCCGCCTTAGTGTTAATAATAGGTTCTAGCACACTTATTTCTTTATTTTATATTTGGTAAATGGCAAATCGTAATTAGACAGTTCTATAACTTCTATTTACCTATTTCTTACGAAGGCAAGCAAAGGTGATGCCAGCCATTATGCCAAGAAACATAAGATTAATATTTTCTGGACTTCGTAGCGTTTTTATCGTAAAAATGACTCTAGGACATTATTCTATTCTATCTAAACTTACAAGTAGTCTTTCTGCTATACCTTATAACTATACATACACTTTCACTATCAGGTTTTTAAATGTATGGAAAGTGGGCATGATTCTTTTCACAACAAAAAGACATGCTTTCTCAATGCTAGTTGAAAGAAGATGTTTTGCAGCGTGATTGACGATCGCATGACGATTACATGAAGCAGCGTGGATATAGCAAATATGCAAAATACGCCTATCGTCATTTGTAGGTTGCATGCATTCGTCAAATGACGCGTCCGTGGACAGTAAGCCAAGTCTTCAGGTATTTTAAAGCTCATTGAATTTTGGCAACTATTTGCCAAATAAAAACCATTCATGTTTAAAAAAAAAAAAAAAACATTTTATTTCGGACAACTATGTATAAGATTCACAAATGGTTAGTTACAGGTTTGCACTTAAACATTATTGTTAGTAACGTAACTAAAGACAAATTAATGAGAGAACCACCCATCAGCTATAACGGACTTGACGACGTGCTTTGAAGCAAGTTGAGGAGTAGGGACCTCTACTCCTCAACTTGCTCCAAAGCACGTCGTCGAGACACAAGATCTAAAGCCTTGGAGAGGCCAGTGTCAGTGTAGTGTTTGACAGTATGCTTGACACCCAGGATAGCACGTTTGGTCGATAGTCCAGGCCAAAACCCAAACTGTGGACCGTGCACATTTAGCGCCAAACTAGATTCAAGCATACTGTCCAAAATGTTGGCCATAACAGTTGCAAGAGAGATTGGGCGGTAGTTGCTTATGTCCGAGATGTCTCCTGCCCTATTCTTTACGATGGACACTACAATGGTCTTGATTAAGTCTGCCGGCAGATACGAATGACTGAGGGACAGTACCCTCGGCATATGTTTAGCATAGCATCAAAAGTCATTGTTCTTTTTATCTTAATTTGTGACATGATGGACATGTATGTAGGTATGGCCTTTGTGAAGCCCAAACGCAACAATTCAATTTACGCTTCCCTGCAAACTGAACGAAATATTTAACAAAATAATGTAAAATGCATTTACCGGAACAGCGTTCGTACTTGAGAATATAAAATTGCATGAAAATTTTATTACAGTTTCACAATAATGAAATTAAAGCCGACGTCAAAGCGAATGTATCAGTAAAGTCACAAGAGGCACTAATAAATTCGAACTATTTTAAACTTGGAATACTCGTTTTATCTGTGGATACTATGAAATCTGTAGATACTATTACGTATCGTGTTTGTTGCATACTTCTGAATCAAAACGCTGTAGGATTGTTGCATTTTTGGTTCAAAAGTTGTTCGAATGTGTGTTACGTTAAGGTTTCGCGTTCTTACAACGCCCTTTGTTGTCCGTGTACCACACAGTTACTATCAATAACTCGCGATGGCTCGGCCATACCTGTACAAGTCTTATTTTCGACCAATTATTTTTTTCATCGTAAAGTCCTCTGTCTACAAAATTCTCTACAAAAAGAATATCAGATATCAACTTGTTAGCCACAATCAAAATTAATTGATCATAAAATGAATAAAAAAATACTTCCCTTGTATGCTTAAAGGAGAGTTTTTACAAACCTAGAGATACAACAAATAATAATTGATTAAAGTAAAACCTGTAGATAGATATTATTATTTTTGGGATTCCATAGCCAAATGGCAACAACAGAATCCTTTAAATTCATGTCTGTATGTTAAACAGCCTTTTTACTCGTAGTCTATTATTTTGTATTATATCTATGAAAACATTGACTTTTTTTTTACTGCTTGGTGATGCTGGGTGAGTCCTCCAACCAACCAACTGTTTGCCTTCTCTGATCAATCAGCCAGGAACGAAATATAGAAAAATTAAGAAAAAAAAAATGGGTCGGTGCTACTCCCCATTATGTAACCGAGGGATGAAAGGCTGATGTTTCTAACTGCTTCACTACGGAACCCATTTTTTAGAAAAGTATATTAGGTATTCATTGTCAGTTAGGTACTGACCTTTGCAAACCTTCCTAGAAAATCTTGGATCGGATCGTACCTTTCGAGCTACGCTAGGTACTCTTGTATAGGCTACCATCTGTTCAGAAAATCTTCACTCTTCTTAATAAGGGTGTATTAGAAACGGATAACAGAAACGTAGGTACTTTAAATCATTTATGCCTTTGTGTGAGCTTTTGTATGATTTGTACGGAGCTTTATTCTTACATGTTTCACTTTTATTCCTTACACGTGCAAAATCTATCATACTGTAGAAGATCAAATATGTCTGACTGGGTTTTGCATGGAAATGAGCCCTCCTCTCGATATTATGTGGACGGGTTCGCTTGAAATATCTTCGGTTTGTTTTTACCATTTTTATTATTCGATTCTTCGTTTCGTTCGGATGGAAACTCTATTGCTTTTTCTTTCTTGGTTTCTTTTTCTAAGACTCAGAGAATGAATTTCACCGATAAACTACACACGATCAGCATACCTAAACCGCGTTTAAAAAATATCATTCTCTTGCCCTTTTATTTGGGAGCCTCCCAATTTATTTGGGATCGGCGCAACATGTATTCTTCTTCCATACTTACCTATTCTTGTCATCTTTTGAGACACCTCCTTTCTTGCCATCCATCGTTTTAAGGGGTTCCGTACCCAAAGGGTCAAACGGGACGCTATTACTGAGACTTCGCTGTCCGTCCGTCCGTTCGTTTGTCCGTCCATCCGTCCGTTTGTCCGTCCGTCCGTCTGTCACCAGGCTGTATCTCATGAACCGTGATAGGTAGCCAGTTGTTTCTACAGATTATGTATTTCTGTTGATGCTAAAACAACAAATACTAAAAACAAAACAAAATAAATATTTAAGGGGGCTCCCATACAAAACAGTGATTGTTTTGCTCGTTTTTATAAATAATGGTACGGAACCCTTGGTTCGCGAGTCCGAATCGCATTTGGCCGGTTTTTTATTCTTCCTCTATTCTTATACCCATCCAAATTCATACTCAAAACTTTCCTAACGTCATAAATATCATTGTCAATATAGGTACCACAACAATTATTTCTTTGACAAGCCTTGAATGCGGTTTACATCTATTGATCGCGTTCCGTTTTATTGTATAAAGCACTAAGCAATCTTTGGACATGATCAACAGATTTTATTTCATCAATATTTTTACCACCTTTTAAAAGTAGTTCGCAAATAAATTTCTAGAACTTTATTTCTGCTCTTGACAAAATTAACTGTAGGTGTATAATGTTTTATTAACAATCCATCCCTCTTCGTTATATTGGACGCGTAATTGCTTATCGGTCTTCAAAGTATCAACTTCGTTAGCCTATAATGGTTTATCTTTATTAATTTCATAATTTGGGAACTAGTTTAGTTTGGGCTGTTTTCTGGCTTAGGTACTGATTGGATTGTAGGTTGGTCTGTAATCGGCGTATAGAATCGATTCAAGTTTTATAAATAAAAAGAAAGAAAAAAATATTTATTTGTCACAGGGACATGACGTCCATACAAAACTATGAAAGCGGTTTCTTTGCGGCAGAAAAAACATAAATAATCAATATAAATTACGGCATCTAGTTAATTATTAATAAACACTGATTTTTTTGTTGTTTTTGTTTGTCAGTATTTCAGAATAACCCCCTTAACGTGGTTTAGGGAATTAGAAATTATTGAATTAACGTTTGAGATTGTTTGTATGTATGAAAGCGAGGTTATGGGGCGAGAATCAGACGGCCCGTGTTTAAAACACGGGTGGTTCACACTTACTGATTTCAGTAAATAAGAAAAAAAATAAAAATTACTTACCCATTTTATTATTGTTTCGGGACGAGAATCATTAGCATATTTACCTCCTTGAATTTGACGAGGATGCAAAACAACACCTTGTATAATCTCTCCGGTTAGTGCGAACGAACTATCACTCTAGAATTCCCTAAATCTCCATAATCCATAAAATAAAAAGTAAAAAAACTAATAATTTGATGTGCGAACGTCCATTACGGCCCTATTGTGACAGGGTGGGAAAGAAGTTATGTTTTAGTCAGCTGATTTAGTTGTTTGTGTATTTCCATAGCAAAACCCCAAATCCAAATGTAAATGTATGCAATAATAATATTTTGGATCCCGATGATAAAAGTAACTAACTTGCATACTGATTTTCATCTAATATTTAACCTCTCTAGTGGATGAATTTTCAAAAATATTTCCTTAGCGCACCTTCGTAACATACCAAACTCGTGTAAATAATTTCATGCTTTAATATTTGGTCTTAAAGCATAAAATTATTAACACGAGTTTCACATACAGAGATTCAAATATTTACTTTTAATTAAATCTCTTGGTTTTAGACCAAGCAGTTTGTGGTCTGTCACGGGTAATCTAAAAACTTTATCAAGTAGAAGTTTTTTCTGGACATGTCACCCTTAGGCATTTACTTTGGTACGTACGTTAGTTCTGCTCGCTCAAACCACGAGCTAAGAAAACTTTATGGAAATCTACAAAGCAGGAAAGCATATTCGATATCTGTCTCCCAGTCGAAAA
This sequence comes from Cerastis leucographa, assembly GCA_963082945.1. Taxonomy (NCBI): domain Eukaryota; kingdom Metazoa; phylum Arthropoda; class Insecta; order Lepidoptera; family Noctuidae; genus Cerastis; species Cerastis leucographa. The sequence goes on from OY720361.1 coordinate 3,836,070, forward strand.
GGTACTAGCTAATGCCCACGGGTTCGCCCGCGTTTTTTTCGGTAATTGTCCTACGGGGTCGTACTACCCGAATAAAAAGTATTCTATATGCTATTCCACACTTCATTACATCTTTCCCAGTGCCAAATTTCATAGAGATCCATTCAGCAGTGCGTGAAAGAGTAACAAACAAACGCAACTTGCAACATTGCATACCTAAGCAAGCAAAGTTGCAAGGGTGTTAATTTAATCTGAGCAATTTCCAGAAACCATCCAATTTTCCCTAATTTTACCTAAAAAGTTCCCCTTCCGCCTTAGATAAAAAAACAGCATCCTAAAAGCTTCTTAGCCTGTTAACATCTAATAAATATTTATCAATCCATCTCCTACCTCTGTTAATATATTAAAATTCTCTGCCAATCCTAAGTTTCGAGAGAGAAAACGCAAAATATATTTGTTTAAGTGTTTGTTTCGGACGAGGATGGGTCTTTCGGGAGATTTCGGGAAACTTCGTGAATCTTTGGCTCATTTTCTTCAATATTCGCAACTCAGAATTTCTTGTAAATTAGTGTAATTGTGCGAATCTCTCTCCCTCTTGTGCTGCCTCAGGGCTAGATGCTCATTTCGTACTTTCTGTGTGTTTCCAACTTCATTACGGCGTTGTACAACCGTTGATTAACGTAATTCGTGGTTTAAAAGCTTGTTGTATTGAATTGAAGACTGTTTTATTTTAATTTGGGGAACAACATTTAAAAGGATGTAATACCCTTTTGAACGCCGATTTGGACTCGTTCCTGATTGATTGTCCAGAAAAGGCTAAACACTGAGAGAGTTGGAAAGAAATGGGGTAGCCCCAGCAGTAGGACCAAAAAGCCTAAGTAAAAAAAAAAAAAAAACCCTTTTAGGTCTCCCAACAATATTGCAACAGAACCAATACCGAATTCAGTTTTTCTCAAGTGGACACCGCGGTTTGGTTCATATTTACGATATCTTTTCCTTTACAACTTTTATAAATCAGTTGTTATTAATTGAATCAAAACAAATGCACAATTAAAAGTTCATTGAAAAGTTTGTATGGAAGTTAAGCCGTGCGCCCGATTTGTCCAGTCGAAAAAAATGCCAAACAAATCGGACGCACGGCTTGTTAGAAATAAAACCTACAACCGCCCACTCGAACATATCCAAACAATACCAATTTCAACGTACATTGCTGGCCACATATCCCCTACATACACAACAGATTGCTATCCATGCCGCGTTGTATACGTTCCAATTACGTACCGGTCACGCTGCGGCCCGCTCTGGCATTATTGGTTAACCACCGACGGAATTCAAGACAAGGCATTGTACTCGGTGGCTTGACGTGTGAATTAAGGATTTTGAAATATGAAGATGTTACGTATGTACAGAGAGCGTCAGTATGTGCTAACCCCTCTAGTATTATAATGTAACACTGCTACAACATTGAATTCGTTTCGAATAATCTAAAAAACAATTTCAAAAAGCACTCAATATTTCCACCCGTAATCGAATCATCGCTTCACAGAGCTGTGTGCTACGAATACCGGTTTAAAAAATAAGGCAGCGAGCCGCGAGAACGTTTTATTATATTAAAAGCAGAGTTTAAAAGAAAAATATAAACTTTAATTTATTTATTCACTAAAATGATAAATTAATTATAACTAAATGTTTTTTTAGCAAAGTACAAAAACCAACGAGGCCCAACACGGATTTTAACGCACATATCTTTTGGGGGTAAGAACTTAAAAGAAGCTATGTGTACATAGCAAGTGAGGTAGTTTAAGTATTCATCATCCACCCAGCCTTTTTATCTTATGTTGGGGTCGGCTTCCAGTCTAACCAGATGCAGCTAAATACCAGTAATTTACATGGAGCGAATGACTGTCTGACCTCCACAACCCAGTAACTAGGCAATACGAGAACCCTTGGTTTATGATATCAGGCTATCGCTGCATCACCTCTCAACCCTTAACATTGAAGAAAATTTAAATACTCAAAAATAAAAGAAAATTTAAACGCATTAAATAAGGACGGTGTTGACCGGAAATAAACTAGAAAACAAGTGAGTATCGGGTGTCAGAGCATAAAGGGCGCTAACTGCCTTAATTACCCCGACCGCCGCTTGACGGGATAATTTAGTGACACTTTTGACTATTTTAGTCGATTTACGAGAATATCCGAAGTGGGATAGTGTGTTGTCGGATTTCTTTCTCCAATATTTATGACCAAAATCTTGACTTCGTAAGAGATATCGCACTAATATTATAAAGGCAAAAGTGAGTGAGTGAGTGTGTGTGTGTTTGTATGTTTGTCACTCCTTCACCCCTTAATTGCTGAAAGGATTTGGATGAAATTTGGTGTGTGGATAGCTTATACCCTGGATTAACACATAGGCTAGGCGGGGCGCAGCTAGTATAAATAGCCTATTGTCCCTGAGCAAGATTAAAATAAACAATTTAGTCTAAAGGTAATTAAATCTAGTAGTAAACTCACTATGTTCTTGAAATATTAATTTTATATACTTATTTTTTTTTTTTTTTTTTTTTTTTTTTTTTATTTACTTTTTTTTTTTTTTATTTACTTTTTTCCATTATTTTTAATCAGATGTTTTACAATAGTTTCTTAATCATTACACCATTTTGTTTAGAATAGTTACAGCACGGATGACAACATTTGTGTCACTTGTTTCATCTAGTCTTTTTGCAATATCTTTTTTTTTTTTTTTTTGTATAGATTCTTTTTCTTATTTACCGATTGTTTGTAAATGTATGGACATTGTAGGCCTTATAGATTCCTAGATCCTTGGTAACTTTTTATCTTGTTCTACGTTTTGTAGTAAGCAACGACTTATTGTCGGGCCTACGATGTCCACTCATACTTAAGTGCCACTGCTGTAACATAGAAAAATTGTAAAGCCAAATTATTTTAAAAGAGTAACCATGGAGTTTCTTGCCGGTTCTTCTCCATAGGAAACGACCAACCCGAACCGAGCACCTTTTTGTCGACGTTTTACAAGTGCCCATGTAGGCCTATGTGAAATAAAAATATTTTGATTTTGATTTTTGATTTTGAAAAGCGTAGCAGGGTCGACAAAGGTCGACTGATACGCTACGAGCCTACGTCACGAGTCTACGCTATAGTTTCGTAGACATTGCTACGAAACGGATCACTACGCCACCGTAGGCACGTGCTACGGGAGATTCGCCACCCTTCGTAGCGTTTGCTACGCCATAATATGGTTGGATAAATTTTTCTTACTCGATATGATCGAGTTATAATTTTGAGCTGTTGGCAGCCTTTATAATAACTGCCATAAAAAAAAATCGCAATTGAATTAAACCTAATAACAAAGTATTACATGGTAAGATACAAAAGTTCCCGGCTTCAAGTATGAAATAAAATTAAGGATTAGTATCCAAAAAAAATGGATAGAAATAAAGCAAGACAATCAAAAGTCAATATTGACCAAAAATATTTTTTTTTTACTGTGGGTAACTAGAGAAAACTTTAGTAATTTAGTGGCATGATAGTAGTAGTGAAATTATCAAAACAATCATCGTATGTTCTTTTAATCAGATTGAATCACTCAAAATCAAAATCAAAAGTCATTTATTCAAACTAGGCTGATAATCAGCACTTTTTGAACGTCAAAATTACAAGAGACAGTCCCCCAAAACGCCCGCCCTTCGCCACTTCCTAGTGTTTTAGCTGGGAAGAAGATGTGGCGGAACAAACTCCCCAGCAACACATCTGTCTGTTAGGTTAGAAGAACCAGATTCTATACAAAAGTGTTCAAGTTTATATAAACAAGGAATCCATTATATCAAATTAATGTCACATGTCAGCTAGCACACACCAATAATAAAAAAAATTAAAAATATACTCAAGAATAAATAAAGCCTCCAGACATAAAGGGCGTGCCCGCTTACACGTGCATGGACGAATAAAATAAAAATAAAGTTAAATAAAATAAAAAATAAAGTTCAAAAAAATAAAGTTCAAATCTACGCGTGAGGTTATATAATACCAGTAAGCTAATTTGGAAAAAGAAAGAACATAAACATTGTCTTGAGTTCAACCCAGCGACCAACTATTCTTATCGTTTAAGTAGTCGTTAATGGAATAGTAGGCCTTTGAACAAAGGTTAGATTTCACTTTAGCTTTAAACACATTAAATGGCAAGTCTAAAAAGGAAGATGGTAGCTTGTTGTAAAATGTTATACCAAGCCCTACGAATGAATTATGAACCTTATGAAGCCGGTGAAAGGGAGCACGTAGTTTATGCTTATTTCGAGTGTTTATGTTGTGAATATCACTGTTTTTACAGTACAAATGGATATTTTGTCTAATATACAAAATGTTAGCTAAAATGAATTGTGAAGCCACCGTGAGAATACCAATCTCTTTAATCATCACTATTTCATGAAAAGTCATTCAATGGGGTTAAATAAACCTTTAGGAATGTATTTATGATTTTTATGATTGTAACTTAGCAAAGCCTCATTTGTTCACGTCGCGAATCATATTTAAAAAAATATAATTTCACGGGCCCAAATCTCTTCCATCTTAAAGCAGGACGCAAGTTTCGAAACAAAAACACGTACATCATCCAGCTCAAACTTTAAATGGAAATAGAAACACGTATTGCGCACTAATTAGCACAAAGCTGCGTTTAATCTACGACAAAGAGTGCAGCCGGAGTGTGCAGTGTCTGACACTTGTGAATAATTAGTTTTGTGCGCTACTGTGCAGTATTAAATTAAAGGATCACCTGGGTAGACGTACTTGCTAACTTCGTGGATGTGTGAGTTTGTTTGGTACTGCTTACGTGGGTGTGAAGAACTTTATGTGGAGTTAAGTTTGACAGCTAGCTTTAAATAAACGAGGTGGAAGGGGATACAAACAGCTGTTTCATAGGTTTTTACCTTGTATGTATTGCACTTCTTTAGGAAACAACTTTTTTTTTTAACTACGCATAAAATGTTTATTTGTGGAGATTTTTGAATGAAGTACTGATGTGAATAGAATAGAATATAAATAAATTATTTGCATTGGATGTAGGTACATATATTAGTTGTTGCAGTAGTAATTATTTGTTCCTGGTACGGTAAGCAGAAAAAGTCGCTTTACATATCCAAAATTATAAGACGTCTTAGTTTTAGAACGATCCATATTAACAGACTGGAGTAAAAGACAAAAACAATATTTTCATCAATGGTTACACAAATTCGCAAAACAATATAACATCAGATCACACTGGCCAGCACAAAACGTGGTGTAATATTTATAAGTGTTAACCAACTTTTGATGCCGACTGTACATTTTTGGGACAGTAAAAGCACGTACAGCAAAACGTTATAAGGAGATTGTTATTGCCTTTACGAATAATTGCTGTCTGCATTCAAAAAGTAATTATGATGCTAATCGATACAATAGGGATGATGACTGGGTAAAGAAAACGAAATTCTATTTTGTCCGTCAATCAGGTAATACAAAAATATTAGATACGTATTTTTTGTTTTATTTCGTATTTTTTGCATTAAAGTTGGCGAGTTGGAGGGTCTCACTACGTCACAACTAGGTATAAAATGTACTGAGCCGTGACGTCATGCGCCATTTCAACTCAAAATATCTCCGTAATTTTACGATTACGTGAAAAAAGAAAAAATACGTGTCAAATACTTTTTAATAATCTACCCGATAGACAAATAAACAATGAGTCACCATCGCTATTGCCCAACATCATCATCTCCACATTAGGCTTAAGATACTTTTCCGGGCCTTTACACTTAGTAGAAAAGAAAAATAGTAGAAAACTTACAAATCGTAAAAAAAACTTTTTCCGATGAATATTTCGTAAATCAATAAAAAACAACTTACACAAACAGAGAAATAAAATAAATAATTCAGAAATCACAGTTATATTCTCACAGTCGTTCGCAGCTTTCTTTTACTAGGAGACAATCTTTTACGAGCATCAAAAGTACATAAACTTTTGTATTCTCTATCCAGTCTAATGTACCCGAATCTGTAAAATTTTCCCAACGAACCTTGAACCTAATTCTTTAACGATAAAGTTGAAAATCTTTTAAAGAAATATGACAGGCGTCTGTACAGTCACGAGCACGCATATGTATCAGCTCTTTAAAACTTACAGAATGTACTCAGCAACTTTTAAAAGTTTTCTTTTACTATCATGATTGTAATTTTATGTTGGCGCAGTGGCCGAGCGATTGGCTGCTGCACTGCGTGCCGCAGGTTCGATCCCCGCTCGGAACAACTATTCGTATTACCTACAGTTAATTGTTCCGGGTTTAAATTATCGAATAAAGCTTTGAGATTGTTTGTATGTGTGTGTGGCGCGATTATAGGGCGAGAATCAGACGGCCCGCTATTTATTCATTTTTCGTACCCATTTTATTATAGGTTCAGGACGAGAATCCTTAGCATAGTTACCTCCTTCAAATTGACGAGGATGCAAAACAACAGCTTGTATACAGGGTGTAACGGGAAGGGTATATACATCCTTAACGGTGTGCTACAGACCATCAAACTGAACATGTTTCTAGACATAATTTTTTTTTCTATACATTTGGGTCGAATAGGTATTGCAATTTTCTATGAGGCAGCAGATATATTTTTTGCTGAAAAACATGTTTTATGATGAGAAACATGTTCAGTTTGATAGTCTGTAGCACACCCTTAAGTATGTATATACCCTTTCCGTTACACCCTGTATATCAGTGCCCGTGTCTGTACATGAATGTATGTCACAGTTTCCCTTAAACAGTAATAGGTATTTTTACGTAGATACGAAAATGAAAAGCAAACAGACGAAGCGTCTGTGTATGTCGTAAAATTATACGCGACATGAAAGAGTAGGTACAAGTTAGAAGTAAATATAATATAGGTAGGTTATAATTTGAATGGTGTTTGCTATCATTTTTAAAAGGAAAAAAGAGAGTTTGTGTGTGCTGGTTGGTATTTTTGTGTGTTTTGGTAGTTTCGATTTTAATGACTGCTTGCCGGGGTTTGAAAAATAGTTATTAATTATTATAATTAAATTTTAATAGTTATGAGTATAATATGTCGTATGAGTTGTTAAGTAGTCACTGTACTGACAGTCTGGCAACCAGTCTTACCAAGGGGTATCGTATTATCCAGTACTAACTGGGTTGTGGAGGTCAGATAGGCAGTCACTGCATGTAAAAAAAGGTATTCAGCTGCATTCGGTTAGACTGGACTGGGAGCCGACCCCGCACACAGGGTTCCTTAGTACCAAACAATATAATAACAATATTTTTAACAGTCATTCATAAGATAATTTACACTCAACAGTAAAACTAAATTTGTTTTTCATAGTAACTTAATAAAAAAAAAGTTACTGCTGCAGTTTAGTGAAAAAGTCCCATATCTCAAAAACTTTACATCAAATCTTATTCAAACCAATTTTCGTTGAAAGGAACTCTTTCACCAAACTGCAGCAGTAACTTTGTTTTTATTAACATAATATGAAAAACAAATTTAGTTTAGCTGTTGATAAAATTGATTGGGAACCACAGAATAAATCTGTCTACCAAGTTTCAACTGTGTAGTCTAAATAGTTTCGGAATAAACTGGCTGGACAAATACGACGAATCTATAAGGGTCCCGTTTTTTGCGATACTGCTACGGAACACTAAAAAAGTGATTCTTAATTAAATTGGTAGTTTAATAAACTACAAATCATTCCTAAACAACAAAGAAATTGGTATTTTGTATATTCATTATAAAACAACCTAGAAAAAAAATGCTATAACAAAAATCCTTAAAAACTGAAGCAGAAAGATAAAAGATCCGTTTTCATATCCGCCAAGTGTGTTCCTATCCTAATCAGCTGTCAGAAGCAGAGCTTCAAGCGAATAGACTTCATTTAAGTTTGACAGGCCAATCAAACTTGGATTGATTTCAATACAGAAAGTTGCTTAATACAATTTATTAACGCAGAGCCTTTAAATTAATACTGTGAAGATAGTTTATGACAAAAGTTTTATATAATACTAGCCGTGCCCGCGACTTCGTCCGCGTGGAATTTAAGAAAAAAAAACGTTTTTTTTTTTGTTAATTTTTTAAATAGAGGTAGCCTGAGTTACTCCTTATTACATCAGCTATCCGCCAGTGAAAGTCTCGTCAAAAACGGGCTAGCCGTTCCAGAGATCAGCCGGAACAAACAGACAGACAGAAAGACAAAAAAAAAAAAAAAAAAGTTATTTTGGTATACGTACCGTATACATTCATAATGTATGTAGAAAAAACGGTTATTTTAATATTACAAACAGACACTTCAATTATATTATTTGTACAGATAACTAATAACATCACGCCTTTAATCCACGAACGATAAGGCAGACGCGTTTTACTTGTAGGTACAAGTAAACCCACATTTCGCCAGTTATGTTTAAGTCCCATGTAATAGGGGCGAGCCTATTGCCATCAATCGGGCACAAATCCAGACTCGAACCTAGAACTCCATGCTCCGCAGTCGTTTAAACCACTAAACCAACTAGCAGTCAATAACTACCTTGATTCTATTTAGAATCTTCATAGAAATTAAAACTAAACCTGATTGCTTGTCTTTGAAATATCATCATCATCATCATCAGCCTATAATGTTTCCACTGCTGGGACACAGGCCTCCTCTCTATGAGAGGGAGTGGGCTATAATCCACCACGCGGGCCCAGTGCGGTTTGGTAGATATCACATGTCTTCGAATTTTTAGTTCTCGGACATGCCGGTTTCCTCACGATGTTTTACTTCACTGTTTTTTCAAGCAGCTATGATGAAATAAATTACACAAAGTAGTAGCGCCTGCCTGGGTTCGAACCCACGGCTTACTAATCGTAAGTCGGGGCTGCCACCACTGGGCCACCGCTGCTCTTTGAAATATACTATAGGCTAAAATTATCGAGTGAAGTCGTTATGTGACTGATTTACCCCCAAACTCTCAAACAACACTTCACTTTAACTTTAGGAGACGATCTTGAAAGTCGTTCTCTTGCTACGAAACACCTTTAAGAGGCAGACACAGCATTATGGTTAGGGTACTTCGTGCCAGTGACTTATAATACAGTTTCGTTTTAATTCGGCCGCTGTTGCCAATTTTGAAGCAGTACATTTTGAAAGTTGGCATGCCTGTCAATTGCCATTAGAACATAGACAAAATTCGGTGTTCGGTGTACAGAAAAGGGCTATAATTTCATGTAACATTGATTAATTAATCAAAACAGCTAAATATTTGACAGCTATTTACGACGTTGCCAATTTTTTATTTATTTATTTAACACTTCAAGCACATAGTACAGAGGCGGACTTAATGCCATAGGCATTTTCTACCAGTCAACCTTCGGGTGATCCAGAGACAAACAATTTTTATCATGCACCCTCTTATAGCCCTTTCGTTGTCAAGTTGGAAAGTATTTTGAAACTTCATTAGTAACCTTTTTTAGTACCTTCATGTATAAATTCAGCACTAAAAACAAATCGTTTAAAATCTAGCTCAAATTACAATATTTTAAGTCAACGACCCCAGACAAATTAAACGTTACAGGCTGGAATACAACCTCAAAACCGCAACCTCATTCAAGTAACAGCTTCAATTACTTCAACCTACTATAATGAACATGCTAATTGGTCTACCACTTAAAACTGTAATTACCATTATGAAAATATTAATTCCGCAAAATGGTAGTGTTGTTCCAACGGGTATTATTCTTGTATCAACACAAAATAAACATCATTTGATGAAAAATAAATCGAGCAAGACGTCTAAGCCTTTGAGCCGCTATTGTGTATTCAGGAATGGTAAATAAATACTGTGTTCGTTAGTTCTGCGACGCATTTGGACTTTTGATGGCTTTTATTCTTGGTTTATTAATGTTTGTAATTGTTCTTAGAAGCTAAAGTTGTTTTGGGACAATTTACAATTTCTAAAAGCAACGTGACAGACAGGTTCTGAATTTTTTTCAGTCTCATGAAATGCAAAGTGGGAGCGGTTGTTGCCAAAAGCAATGTGTGTTGAAATGAAAATGTATTTTCATTTGAGCACACAATTCAAACACAAAGACACTCCTCTCGAGATTAAATTAAAAATCGATTGGAGGGAGTTCAAAAATAATTTGAATCGAGTAAAAAGCGGTCGTATACTACATCGATGGTGCTCTCGAGGGCCATTGTCGAGTGGAACTGGCACGCAACATTCCCGCGCAACGTTCCACTTTTGAATCTAGAGAACTGAGGCGGTTTCAACGACTTTTTACGTTTTTTTTTTATTTATTTTACAGAGATTGCGTCAGATGTTTTGCTCGGTTATGAATCGTTCCGATTATTGTTTGCTGCCTGTGTTACCTACGGTGTACGATTTTAAAACTCATTTATTTCACGAACAATAGTAAGTTGAAAGGTGTCTGTCCACTAAATTGAACCATACCAGGACCGTGCTATGAGCCCGTCAGGCACGAAACATGAAACGGACTACTATGGCCACTGGAACGTATCAACAGTGTATCATACCCGTACTTACTCGTGGGCTTAGAACGGTCATCATACGCGGTTAAAACTTATACTTTAAAACAGTGTTAAGGGGGTTACTATGACATCTTATAGCAGTTGTCATTCCAGTGTGAGAAAGAGACGGAGCTATAGAGGACGTCTAGCGCCATCTCTCTCCCTCTCTGGAATAAGTTTAAAACAGTACTGCTTTCTGCTAAGTCATGGTAGGCCACCAGTACGTCTAACCAAAGATTTCCAACCAAACAAAACACTGATTTAAAAGTGATTTTATTTTGACCTAATATGGTTTTGTTTATTCTAGTACCTATGCCAGCAATTTATTATTTTAGGTCAAAATAATATCGCTTTTTTTTGTTTGAATATCGTCGGTTAGTCCATCAATTTTAATGGCACTCGACGGTTTTGGTCGGGGACGTAACTGTCTAGTGGGCATAGTCTAATACTTTTGAATACAAACAATGTTTTTTGACAGATACGTTCATAGAACGGTCATGGTATGGTACGGTGTAATAGGCAGAGTCCTTTAATGTATACCTTTTGTGTTTCCCTCTAATCCCTTTATCGTTCGAACGGAGGATATTACGCCAAGATAAATAAATAAAGGGCTGAGTAAAAGTGCAAAGAGCAATAAATGTCGGGGCTTTGATGAGCACTTGATTATTTCATGTTTCCCTTTTCCCTAAAACTAATCCGGAATGTAGGCGTGACACCTCTCTATACTAATCTCAATTAATCCGGGGGGAATGTTTATGGCGGTCGTTTCACACTTGACCGTTTCCCGTTAGGGCTGGTTTTGGTGAGTGCTCTCACAGAACAATTTATGAGCTAACGCCTGTGACATGTTGACCGACAATTGTGGCCTGAAAAAGAAAAATGGTGGAATGATTGTTGCCTGTGTTTGCATTTGTTTTTTTTTATTTGTTCGTTTGTTTATGGTGAGTGGTATTGCATGGACGATAGTGGGCGAGGATCGAGTACACTGGAGTGTAATTAAAAAGACTTATGTCCAGTGGATCGCTCTACAGTTTTGAATTGTTGATGATGCATGGGCTCTTTGTGGTGCTGTTTTAACTACAAGAGAATTATTCCACTTATGATTTTTTTATGTATATTTAAGCGTTGCCCCACACTAGGAATTTCTTCCGTATCGGGAGTGCGTTTACAAACATTTAAACTCACAAACACAAACAGCTTGACCCGGAAGAACTACCGGTCATACAAATATTTGTTCCTTACGGAGATCGAACCTGCGACATGGAGCGCAGCAGCCGATCGCTCAACCACTGCGCCAACCGTGCCGTCAAACGTCAAAGTATTCTACGAAGAATTTTATTGTAGTTCGTTGCTGAATGTTTCTTTACGTTTTGTGCCGTCAATAGGGGTGAAGATTGGGTAAAGAAAACGACATTCTATTTTGTCCGTCAGACAGGTAATACAAAAATATTAGACACGTATTTTTTGTTTTATCAAAATATCAATAAATTACTTAGTTAAAACTCATTAAAGATGGAGAGTGGGGGCTCACTACGTCACAAGTAGGTATAAAAATTACCTACATGTGACGTCATGCGCCATTTCAACTCAATATATCTCCGTAATTTTGTGACTACGTGAAAAAAGAAAAAATAGTGTCCAATACTTTTCAATAATCTACCCGACAGACAAATAAAAAAAAAGTGTGATTATCCCCTATTGTAGATATCTGCTGTACCTAGTCCTCTTTTAACCTGTAATATATCATGATAGTGAAAGTTTCATGCACTTAGCACCAGTTGCCAAGACAACGTTTTCAGTGTTGTCGCTTGCATTGTTCTCCAAACACGTGCAATGTCACTTTAATTTTCAACAAGCAGGATTTATAACCCCAATATTATGCGAAATAATAGTTTGCTGTTTACTTTAATTATTGTTGTTGACGTTCAAAAACACTCAAAGTTTCCTACATAATATCACGCTTGTATCCTCGAAGGTAAGGCAGAGATGTACCTTATAGTAAACCGACATGGTGAGGGGTGGGTGTTCTATAGTTATGTTAAAGTTGTAAATTAAAAGGGGTAACAAAATTCTTCAAGAAGACCAAAGTCTCATTATACTTCCACTAGTAAAAACTTAATTTGTCAAAGCTCGCAAAATTTTATGAATACCTAAAAGCCTGCGCAGACGACGGATTTTTGTCCGCGGACTTTTTTGTCCGCTAAAATAGATCGCTTACAACTGTATCGAGTAGCGCAAACGAGGGATTAATAGTACCGCGTACAAAAAGTCCCCCGAGTAACCGAGTACATACAGAGAGCGGACCGGACAAAAGTAAGAGGACTCCCCCAGAGTTGCCGAAAAAAATAGAACTCGTGTGGCTAGGCGAAGCAACACATACACACGTCTCGAGAGTGACGTACGTATACACGACAATAAACGATGACACCGAGTGCGTCGAGTTCGCGGTAAATCCGCGGCGACTTTTTATTCGCGGAACGTACTTTTTTCTCCGCCGCGGAGAAAAGTCCGTCGTCTGCGCAGGCCATAATGGGTGTTAAAAAACCCTTAACGAAGCCGGAAGGCACTTGTACTCCCCATCATTGCAATAGTTTTTCGTTCTGGAACCTTCTAGTAAAGAAGATATTGGCATCCATCAGTACAATATTTTGATCGTGATACATTGACTCCTACCGTAAAAAGTATTTTTTAGAGTACAGTTACTTAGTTCGATGTACAGAATACTTGGTTGAAGGCTTCGCAAAGGGTCCGTTGAATATCTGGCAGTTCTATAAGCTTCTACATTAATCTCGAACCGTTGTGCCGTGACCAACAATCTATCACAATAAGCGAGTGGGCGGAACAAAACTGACAGAAGAACTTAATAAATAATAACACTGGCCTACAGCCAACCGGTGACTAATAATACAAGTGTGATAATAACCGCCCAATAGGGGATAATCACACTTTTTTTTTATTTATCTGTCGGGTAGATTATTGAAAAGTATTAGACACGTTTTTTTTCTTTTTTCACGTGGTCATAAAATTACGGAGATATATTGAGTTGAAATGGCGCATGACGTCACGTGTAGGTAAGTTTTATACCTACTTGTGACGTAGTGAGCCCCCACTCTCCAACTTTAATGAGTTTTAACTAAGTATTTTTAAAAAAAACAAAAAATACGTGTCTAATATTTTTGTATTACCTGTCTGACGGACAAAATAGAATTTCGTTTTCTTTACCCAGTCTTCACCCCTATTAATTACATAACAGAACAGCACGCCTGTTATCCCCGAAGGGGTAGGCAGAGGTGTACCTAATAGTACACCCACATTTCGCCAGTAATGTTTAAGTCCCGTGCAATAGGGGGCGAGCCTATTGTTATCAACTGGGCACAAACACATCCAGACTCCATGGTTGCTACTGAGAAATTCCTAAAGGAAAAGCCCAATAAAACTTTGCACGACCTGCGTATCGAACCTAGGACGCTTACGTCCACTAGAACAACGAGGCAACTAATTACTAGATCCAATTAAAGGAAATGTTGAAAGAAAATTAATGATAAAAGAATAATGAATTAATGGTCACATCTTCATCAGTCTACTGCTCGACATAATAAACTTCTCCAATCACACCCGATTCAACTCAATTTTCAGCAACTCTCATGCAGCTGCTTCCAGCCACCCTGCAAAGATAAATGATCCACCGTGCTCTAGCGTCGCATCTTACTTTACGATTGCCGATTCGCGGTATCTATTCAAGAACACAATCATTATGTTGTTGGTGTTCGTAATAAATAAATGAAATAAAAACACGTCTACCCAAACGGCCATCGGTTCTACGGCTAATATGGCCGGCCTTTTGCCACAAAAGATGGTCAGAAATTAAAAATAATAAGTGTATTTTTTTTTAATTTACGGAATGTATGTATAAGCACCTTTAAACCCACGACTAAATAAGGGATATGTGGCGAATATTCCCATTATTTAAGTAAAAAGACACATCGCAATAACTATTAATCAAGTATGAGCCAACGATGTGGTAACTCTAAAACAGACAAAACCACAAAAAAAAAAACAAAAAGAAAAGATTGCCATGAAATAAAAAAAAAGTGTGTGTTCTTATTTTGTTTTTGTAAAGCCACTTCACACGTGCTGTCGTCGACGTTGTTATAATAGTCTCGTTAATGTGTTGTAAAATTATTTAAAACTACATTTTATTTTCTTACTTTCATAATATTTTTTCTGTTTCATAATATTGTACAGGGCGAGCATTGACACCATAGAAGGGATATTTCCTATTAGTGATGATGCCATTCCGTTGGCCGCAAAGTGATGTCAGTGGTTTATTAAACTATTCATTATACTAGCGAAAATATTTAGGGACGTAAAAAACTTTTGGACTGAAAAATTACAACTATTCTACAAATTCTGTTCACAAAACAAAGCGACGAGAGAGATGTTCTACAAAATTAACTCGACAACCTATAAAAATTAAATAAAACGATTTTATCGTGTAATAAAATCATCAAGTTTGCCGTCAAACTCCGAAATCTTGATGTGAACCGGATGAATGAAAAGGCGAGCCAAAGAGATAATAACTCAGAATAGTTTAGACAGAACTATAAAAATATGATACATTTTATGACCGTCACCTAAATTCTGCCGGGCTATGGCGTCTAGTAATGCTTTTAGTTTGTTCGGCGATATTTATGCGATACTTTTTTTTTCTGGTCTATCGTATTTATATAAACCAACTAACAAAATACTCATTCATAAGAATAAGCGGTGTAATAGCTACAAGGGTCTGCTGGAGTGGAAAATCCAAACAAACATAAACATTTAAATTTATTGACATAGATTTAATTAGATTTACTACATTTCACAAATGTTTACCAACAGAGTTCCTGTCAACGTCATAGAACCGCCAAAATATCTTTGTAAGTGTTGTCAGATTTCCAGCCAGTATAAATAAAATCTTATCCTAAAATCTTTTCAAAATGCTCACGAGAGAGACGACAGAGGTAAAGCAAAGATCACACCTGTAGCACGTCGTGAATGACGGCTCTTATTGGCCATATTTTTCCTTTCCAGCCAGCTTTCCAACGTGAAGTGCTCAAATCCGTTCCTTGCTACTTTAAATAGCCCTTCGGGAGACCCACATGTGAGGCGGGATAACACGTCTTTAATGTTACAAGAAGTTAAAATTATGTAATGTGGTCAGAGAACGCGCGACGGACCACCACGGTTTATGAGCGGTTTGAATTAATTCTGAACGCGCTGTAGAGTATTTCGTGTGTAAAATCTGTGCTGTTTTTTGTTGATTCTTCTGTTAACTTTTGGCTTCATCAAATGCGATTGTGGTTCATTCACATCGGGCCTCCATATTTTTATGGCAATGTCATTTGATAGTCAATTGCTACTTATAACGAGTACTAGATAATTAACTTTGCTGGTCTTGACGGACTAAGCTACGGCTACTTGTAATTTTTCTTTTTTGATTTCGCAGAAACTATTCGATTTCACCAAGTCTCTTTCTATTCTATGAGGAAACAAAGAACACAATAATATCTGCCTATAACTCTATCAATATAAACTTCTATTCCGTAATCAAACAAGGTGAAATAAAGCGTACAATTGCCACTGCAGCGACAGAACTACGTGTGTTCAGCGCATACGTTCCTGACAAATTGTCGGAAACTGTTAAAACTACGGGCTACTGACGGTAATATATTGCTACTACGAGCGACGCTCCTTAACTCGAGGGGCTAGCACAAACGTGCGCAGTAAAATTGAAGGAAAGACAGAAAATACGCTTTTTTAGCACAGACAACATATTCTCCAAAATACACACAGGAAATACTAAAAAAAAAAGCTTAAGCAAAATTGAAACTACTCCTTACCGCACAAACATAATATTCACTTTATTTCATGTCGAAGTTTGTCTTTTGTCTTGATATGGACTTGTAATGAGGAGGGATTAAACGCATGTGACTAAAAGAGTGATGGATATGAATATCTATGGATGGAGAGGGAGAGGAATGCCAAAGAAAAGATGAATTGATGGTGTGAGGAATGATATGAAAGAGAAAGGAGTAAATGATCCCGTGACGTAAGACAGAGGAGAATGGGAGAAGAAAACGTGTTGCGCCAACCCCGAGTAGAATGGGACAAGAGCAGGAAGATAAACAGTTTCGGAAATTACCGCCTACAACCAAACTCACAAACTTCACCTCTTTATAATATTAACTAGCTGTCCCGCGCAACTTCGTCTGCGTCACATTTTCCCCGTTTTCGCTACATTTTTCATTGCTGCTCCGCTCCTATTGGTCGTAGCGTGATGATATATAGCCTATGTCCTTCCTCAGGTTGAAATCTATTTTCTTGCCAAATTCCAATAAGTTCCGATCAGCCGTTTAGTCGTCGAAAAGGTAACAAACAAACTTACTTTCGCATTTATAATATTAGTTAAGATTATAAGCTTATATTGTCCCACTGCAGAGCAAAGGCCTCCCTTCCCTCCTTCCACATTTCGCGGTCTAGTGCGATTGTAGGCCAATCCTTAGAGAACGAGTCCAACTCATCCCGCCATCTCCTTCTGGGCCTGCCGCGTTGAAGTTTCTTGCTATCTGGTATCCATTAAGTGGTTATTTTAGTGGTAATGGTAATTAATATAGCATTTTTTTTTGCAATGGATAAAAATAACAATCAAAATGCTATACTTAATAATTTAATGTTATGTTATGTTTACGTCGCGCATTATACAGGGGCTAATGTACTACGGTCCGTAAAAATCCTATGGGACCGCTACCAACGGTTGTCGAATGATTTCTCGACTGAAATATCGGAATTTGAATACCGTTTTGGGATATCGGTCCGGTATATTCAGCGGAAAATGTTTGTACATTGGGTTATATTTTGATTCGATTTTAGCCCGTTGTTGTTCGATGTTTTCCTAGTTCGATTTTTACAGACAGCCTCCGGATCAAGTTTGAGCTTCGGAAATGATAACAAAGTCTTTGATTAAAACGTCTAACACAGTTATAGGGTACTATAAGAACGTTACATTTTCTTAAACTTGAAGCTTGTAGGTACAAATGTTTGCCTTCTTTATAAATGTTAATAAGTTAC
This sequence comes from Cerastis leucographa, assembly GCA_963082945.1. NCBI lineage: Eukaryota > Metazoa > Arthropoda > Insecta > Lepidoptera > Noctuidae > Cerastis > Cerastis leucographa. Next base: position 3,853,723 of record OY720361.1, read on the forward strand.
TCGTATAGATTTCCTAAACCTACCATAAGCTTTTGCTGAAAAGTGTCTCCTAGTATTAGTTATTCTTTAAAAAACCAATTTTCGCGCGTTTGTTCGACGTAGAACGTGACGTATCATCAGACTTTTCAGGTTACAAATTGTTGTAGCATCTGATTCCAAAGTGGTTAACATACATTATTTTTAACGACGTTTGATAAATATATTAAAATACCTTAAAACCTATTTAGTGAATATCATTAGTATCAAAAGACCGAGAACAAACTACGCGCAAAGGTAATTTATTATTCCTCCAATACCTTCTTGATCTTTAAACCTCATTATTCTCCAAGTCTTGTTACAAAAATATGATTTACGCTGATTAAGTATACAATTATAATAATTTATTTGACGTATTCGTGTCGCCTATAGTAGGGTACCTGGCGGGTTTCCAGACAAACTATTAATACGCCACAGATAATATATTTTATGGAGGTGCAACAGAGTTTGTTTACTCTATGCTGTCTATGCATCGTGCATCTTAGGTGCGAAATCTATGAATATTTTGATTCAGAAATTGTGTTGATATTTATTACGTTTTGATGAGTTATTAGTTGAGCTCATGAATGTGAGTCTGAACATAAATTCATCATCATGACTTGTGTAGCCCTTTCTCAACTATTTTGGGGCGGTTTCCAGTGTAACCGGGCAACAGCCTATCTGACCACCAGAATTCAGCCACTGAGCAATACGATATCCCTTGGTAAGACTGGTTAGAACTAAAGATCTTTATCTATCTTCTTGAAAAGTGGCTAAAACAATAAGCAGTACCAAAACAAAATTATCAAAAAAAAAAAACAGAAAAATATAAACCTAAACAACAAAACACCACCTAATAATCAAATTATCGTTTTAGGACAATACACAAAACATACTTTTAATATTAACATCACTCAAAGCTTAAAAACCTGCTCCTTTAATTCGTACCTGTCAAAATAAAAACATTTAAATACACTTTACAAAAATAAAACGCATTAATATCACAGTGAACTGCAACGGACATCATTTTGAACAAAAACAAACATGTAAATCTGCGCATTCCTAATTTAAATGCTCGTTTGTAAAAGTCATAACATTGCATCTTTTTTACATTTTCTCTCGTAAAATACATTTAATATTTTCACCCACAGTGCAAAGACAAAACTTATGACGTACGATAAGTTTATAACCTAGCTTTTACTCGCATCTTTTTCCGTTGTTTACTTTTCTTTTAATAAGGAAAATACAGGACTTGTACGTGTTTTTCCAGAGACAACTCTTAAACTACGGGTGTTTTCATTTTCAACACAAGCTAGTGGCTACTTGAACAACAAAAAGAAATATTTTTCTCTTCGCCTTTCTCTTTTTATTTTTTTAGAATCAACAAAGTAAAAGCAACATTGTTTTTGTCCTTTGGTAAAAAAAAGTCTTTACTCTTTGACAGAACAGAGTTCGATTTTCTATAGAATTTAATTCCAATAACACATCAGAACTTAGGTAAGAAAAACTTATACAGTATGTTAGTTTAAACGAGGGACATATTCAAACCCATAATAGTACATGCTAACATGATACTAATAAAAATATAAACAAAAAAAAAACACTGATAAATAACAGACAGAACCATACCAAAATTTTCGCAAATGACACGCAACGTGTATACACCCTTGCGCTAGCGATTTAATACTATCGCAGAACATGTGAGCGGGGCAATGACTCTTAGGTATAATCCATTTTCCCTTCATACTTTAAACTTACCTGGCTTAGGACAGTCCAAAATATCTAGGCACTAAACAAAACATTAAAAATTATTCTATATACGTTATAGGTTTTTTACATATTTGGGACGAGAATCGAATACTGAATACCCTCCCTTAATAAGTCCCTCATTTAACCTAACATTATACTGTATTGAGGATCTTCTCAGAGACAATGGCGCATCTTGCATCTTGCACCGCATGCCCTAGTCATTTGCGCACTTGATGAACTATTGACTGCATCACCGACAGAAGTAGCGTAGCTGTGTTTTGGGCCGAACACAACTGAACTTCTTACCTTAGATATGCTTAAAAGAAGAAGAACTTAGGTATCTTCGTTCGCCAAAGCTTTGAGTGTATGCCACCCTGTGTTATAGTCTCAACATGTTTATGATGATGTACAACAAAATAAAGAGTAAGTAGATTGTATCGAGTTAAGTTTTTGCTCCTGAATTAATTTTCATCCATACATTTAGTTTTTGGCGAATGAGGAGATAATGTTATACTTTCTTAAATTTTTAACTGCTTAAATCCCACAGTATTCCATCTGCATACACAATAAAATATTTGGGCTGCGGCGTCTTTTCTATTGTCAACATCTAGTTTATTCTCTGATGACATTATTATAAAAGTATATTTCCCTGGCAACATTAAAATTGTATACTTGTTCAAAGTAATCGTGGGAGGATTACCTATTTGTAATGTCTTCATGTCGACGGGTTAGGCCGCTTTGATGCCGGCGGCCATTAATTATTCCTCTTTATATTGTTTTTAAAGGAGAACAAGGAGAAAATAGTTGAATGAGATATTAAAAATAACAAATATTGAGTGTCTTTGGATATTTTTAGATAATACAATTATGTGCTAAAATTCTATAATGAAATTCTATCCTGTTCTCATCGGTGGTTTTCGAATAACCGCTATTATAACATCCAATCTTATATTTTATAATTGACTTCAGACTAAATTGACAGACATTTTATCAGCGAAAAAAATTACGAAAAATTTAAAAATGTTTTGGTCAATTGGATCAATCCTATTGAAAGTCCCAAAAACAGGCAACGCGTTGCAAGCGATCGGCACTACTTCTCTAAGTCTTGCTGGCTTCCCAAGTAACAAATTTTGGTACTATAAAAGTCCTGAGAACGTTTTAGGACGTGCTAACTAGTGTTCATGATTAGTACTAGTGATGTAGTAAACGTTCTAAGAACCCCAAAAAGGCCCTAGTTTTATCACTGGTTTATTCTATAATCATTACATAAAGGCTCTAACGGCGATAAATCAGCTCTAAAAAAGTGCTGTTTGAAACGTTTAAGTCACAAATTTGCACTAAAAAAGTAACCAAAACATGTTTATTCTGCTATTTTGCACCGTAAATGATTCCAGTGATCTTTTTTATCATACTTTTTCGCCAGTTCCCCTGGAAAACAAAATATATCAATATAAGTTATGCTTTATATCATTTGCCATTTTTACATTAACATAAAATTTAAATAATAAAATAAGGATTTGTCCCAATTATGGCTGCTGCAGCACGGCTGGAGCCAATGTGTACTATACACATTGGCTCCAGCCGTGCTGCTTATGTGATATTAGCAGCAGAAAACGGCAGCCATATTTTTACCGAAAATGCTTTAGTCTCGTAACAGTAACACAAACTCACATCTAGAGAACTGCGCCAGGAGTCGCTATGGTACTATTTAGTACTATAGATGAGTTTTCATGACTTTTTCAGAACTAGCCCCATTGCGATGTTGAGGGAGCTTTTAAAAACCTAAAAGGTTACCTAATGGTCTTGCAAGGTACTTTTATAGTGCAGATTGATCGTGTAATAGTGTTTTCGATACTAATACAATACTAGTACTGTAAAAGTTATTTTGACGCATCAATAGTGCAAAATAAATAAATAAAAGTGGCTATAAGGTCGCCTATAGTACTAAATAATAGCATAATCGCTTTTTTCATATCTATTACAGTGCAACACTTTAATCATTCTTTTGTATGGTCCTATAAGCGTTCTAAGAACTAAATTATAGAACCTAATTGCTCTTTAATCTTATAGAACCAAAACACTCTGTTAAAAACCTTTATAGTACAAGCAGTCACAGTGGTTACCATTATAGGCCTACTATATCACTGTTTGGTGATAAAACATCTTGGTTAAAGAAGCTTTTGCTACTTGGGTTACCATGATGTCTTAAAACAGTATTGTTTTACTGTTATTCCAGTGTGGGAAAGAGACAGAGTTATACAGGATGTCTAGCACCATCTCTTTCCCACTCTGGAAAAGGAGTAAAACAATAATGTTTTACGACGTCATGGTAGGCCACCTGTTAGGGTTGATCTCATCTGGCAGCACGGAATCGCAATTATTCCAAGATTCTAGCCTTGTCTGTCGTTCAGAACCGTCATTTGCTAGAGCAAGATACAGAGCGGTATGCTATGGCACGAGGCATCAACGACGCTGCGGTCGGCAGCACGCTCTGTTTGTCGTTCTAGCAAGCGACCGTTCTGAGCGACAGAAGCATGGAAAATTGCGATTCCGTTCTGCAAGATGAGGTTAAACCCTTACTCGTACATTTATTGTATTTTCCGACCTTTTTTATATAACCTTTTCCGTAAGCATACCAGAAACGTCCTCTATGTACTGTAATACTTACATATTTTAGCCACGCACACATCATTTGTCTGCTTTATACGCACAAAATATATTATCTGTACATACGCCATTGTTACCGAGGAACATGTGTTGTGATGTACGACGGAGACACTTGCTTTTGTTGCCCGACTTGGTAATAAAAGCTTATCTTTTACGCTGATCTGGAGGTAAAAGAAAACGGTATGTATGATTTTGGTTTCTTTATTATTCATTTCGTTAGAGTACTGGGTAAACTATTACAGAAGACTTCAGAAGAGTCATATTTTATCGAGTTCTTAGAATAATAAACCCATTGATCTATGCTTACTACGTAGGGATATCATCATTAAAAGTGTATATTGTGTCTCTTAAAAAAAAAAACAAAACAATTATACGTTTAATATAAAATCAAAACATATTAAAAAAAAATCTTACTTTTTAGTGTTCCGTACCCAAAGTTTCAAACGGGACCCTATTACTGAGACTTCGCTGTCCGTCCGTCTGTCCGTCCGTCCGTCCGTCCGTCCGTCCATCCGTCTGCCTGTCACCAGGCTGTATTTCATGAACCGTGATAGGTAGCCAGTTGGAATTTCTACAGATTATGGATTTCTGTTGCTGCTATAACAACAAATACAAAAACAATAAAATAATACAAAAAAGTGATATTTTTGGTTGTTTTTATAAATAATGGTACGGAACCCTTCATGCGCGAGTCCGATTCGCTCTTGGCCGGTTTTATTGTAAACATAAATTACAGGGACATTACATTACTACAAGATCATGTAAGAATTTCTGGTATATGGAATGGTCTGGCTGTTTTTTTATTTCTGGTAAATACCAGAAATTATATATTTTCCATTCCTTAAACATTGGTAAGCATAATTTCGTCGTTACCATAGATAAGCGCCCGGTTTACTCAAGCTAAATGTAGAGAGAGCTCCAAATTATTTATGACTTATGGTGGAGCCATGATACTCGGTAATTAATGGATACGACCCCAGAGAGTTGCCTCGGAATAGATAATTTAAGATGTCAACTTATGTATCCCTTAGTCAGGGATAAACTCATACAAATTTAGACACATTATTAATATACGCCCTTGAACTTAGGGCTCGCCTAAATGTTAATTTTGGTAAATGGTAAAATTTAAGTTATTTATCAATCATCAATCAATATTTATAAAAATCAATGCCACTTTTCGTTGTAATTTTATAACTCAAGAACCCGATTTAGCTGATTTTGGTTTTAAAATGTTTGTCGTAGTCCAGGGAAGGTTTAGGGTAGGGTATGCAGGGTAGGTAGGTAGGGTAGGGTAGGGTATGTAGGTAGGTAGGGTAGGGTATGTAGGTAGGTAGGGTAGGGTTGGTAGGTAGGTAGATAGGGTAGGTAAAAAGTGCATTGCAGTGCATGTCGGGGACAGTTAATTAAGTATATGATTTAATTTGGCTAGACAGTTAAGGTTTACGCTAATGCTGGCTGGTAACCGGAAACTCACTCACCGCACTACTAACATTAACTAACCCTTGGATGATCTGTACTACTGCATCATCATTCTCTTGCCCTTATTCAAATTCATTTGGGGTCGGCGCAGCGTGTCTTTATTTTTCATACTTCCCTATATTACTCGTCATCTCGTCATCTCATCATCCTTTCTTGCCATGTAATCCTTCACACAGTCCATCCATCGTTTACTTGGTCTCCCTCTAGTCTTATACCCATTCAGACTCAAAACTTTCCTTACGGCATTTTCCTGCAACCAGCGCATTAAATATATTAGTTATATTCTCCAAAATCTTGTATCCATGGTATTTTTCTAGGTCTAAGGGTATTTTTTTAAGTCTAACATAAAAACTTTTTTACAAAAAAAAATAACCGACTTCCATACTAGTTACAATGTAAAAATTATACTTGACTAGGATTAAAGTGAGATACCACAACTGAAAAGGCTAAAATAAAAAACTTTTTTACAAAAAAAAATAACCGACTTCCATAAAACACTAAAAAGTGGCAAATAATTTTAGTTTCGGAAGTCGGTGACTTGTTTGTTTCATTTACTTTTTTGCCACCGACTAGAATGGTTCTTATTGGACGTAAATGCTTCACTTGTTGTAGAAAATACCAAAATCACTGTACGTTTTCCTATAAAATTTGAAGAGTTCCCTCCATTTCGCCAAGATTCCATCATCAGATCCCGACTTGGTGACTATGGGACCATTTGGGAAGTATACCCTTTCCAACAAAAAAAGATTTTTCCAAATCGGTTGGCAAGCCACGGAGTAATGCGCGAACAAACATAAAAAAAAAAGAAAAAAAAATACAAACATCCGAATTGAGAACCTCCTCCTTTTTTAGAAGTCGGTCAAAATATTTGATTTCACATAATCACAATTTCTTTCCAAATATGGAACACTCAAATCTTCAGTACCTATATAAATAAAACCTTTTAAATATAAACTCACGCCCACAGAGTTTCTCACCATTTTTTTTTTCCTCTATTGTGTTGCCAACATAAAAATCCAAAGGCAGCGCCAATGAGGGGCAGGGGCGGTGCAGGGGTGCCAATTTTACAGCCCAATGGCGCGAGAGAGCCGATTGGAAAACGCTGATGACTATGTAGTGATTATACCCTGTGTTCTAATTTTGTGTGCGTGGTTCGAAATATAATTTGAACAGGTATGGTTTGTTGAAAGTATTTAAACTAGGTATAGGCTTGATTTAAATTCATTGAGACCTTTGTAAATTCAAAGTGGAATTGAAAAGATTTATTCTATGAATACAATCAAATTAGATTTATTTCTTATGTATTTCAATGAATGTACCTAATGTAATCCAATCCGCGTTTTCAAAATCCTTAGAAAATTTTGCCTGCTGTCAAATATCAAGATCCTATAAACTACGATTTGCTGAACTCTTGTCAGAGTGTGATTTCACAACTAACACTCAATAAACCATTTCTTTTTATGAATCTTTTGTCGGACGAATCCAATATTCCTTTTCCATCGAAAACTTTCAATATAAAAGCCCTCAGCTTCACGTTCGGGACTACGGGCACATTATAAGCAATATTCACAAATTGACGTGAGAACGTAAGTGTTCACTTTGTACGAGTACTTATTGAAACTCACGAGCATTTGGATTGATGTGAAAATTACAGGCCGTTCTAGAACGTTACAGAAAGTTCCAGAATGTTCGACAGTTCGGAGTGATTGAGAGAGCGTTTTGACGAGAATATTAAATTGGATATTAAAGTGAATCAGCTTTTATGTTCTCGAGAGGATGTTGTTAGTATTTTCTTGTAAGCTTTTTAACGGTAACTAAGTTTTTCTTTATTTTATGGTATGGTGAAAGTCGCGCTGGAAATATCCCGATCTAAATTCTTAGTTCTTCTAATAGGTAATCTTGATCTTCGGAACCCAGTCGTGTTATTTGGATTAAAATGATTTAGTCATGTTAATTTGGTAATAAAAAATTGTAACTAATATTAGTCAATACAGATCACTATTTAAATGGCGTTATGTGGTTTCTAAGAAAAACTTGAGTTATTGTATGTGTGTAGATACTATGTATGTTTTAACCAGTAACTAATTAGAAATCTTAGGTAGGTACAGAGTCGCCATTACAAAATTCACTACACCTAAACAAAACATACTTAATCACAAAAAGCTCCCATTCAAAACTATCGCAGCGGCGCACTATTCACGGTACGATATTATCGCGACGTTGCGTTGTCGCCGTGTCGCGTTGTCGCGCCGCTCCATCCGGCGGGTGTCGCGACTGCGCGCTCAAAAGGCGTCATCTTGTTGTTTTGTGTGATACGAGGCGCCGTCTATAGGACGCTTTAGTTGTTTAGGAAAAGTGTTGCTGTGTTTTAGTTTAGATGGTCCTTAACTGCTTAATCTACAAAAAAAATGGTCTAACATTTATCCGAATCCCCGATAAATCCATTGTTAATTTCGTTTCAGGGTGTGACTCTACAGGGTGTAACAGAAAGGGTATATACATACTTAAGGGTGTCCTACAAACCATCAATATATCCTATATACCCTTTCCGTTACACCCTCTATACAATAATATATGAAAAGGTACATATACAATACAATACAATAATGCGGAATTGCGGATCTGCAGTTTCAAACATTACGGGAGTAATGTTCTGAACTGCAGATTCAATTCCGAAAATTCTTTCACTAATAGGAACCAATGTCATCCTTTAGTGTCTATAGCTTCGATCAATAATAGTAATTTCAAAAAAAGAACAGGTTATTCCCGCCGTTGGAGAATTTTGTACAATACCTGTAAGCTAAGCGGCTGGGAAAAGCTGGTACTCAATTAGGTTTACGAGATTAAAATCCACACTCCTTGTACTTAATTTTTTCACCACACACACACTTTTCATCTTCCTGCTCTTGTACCATGTTACTTGGGGCCGGCGCCGACTCAACACCAGAAAAGATCAACCAGAAATATAGTTATATCTAAGAAAATTAAGTCAAGTCCTCTTTGAATAAATAAATTGGTACATCGGTCAGGTTCAGACTTGCGTGACGAACTCGGGAATCATTCAGAGCTGTCACAAATATGAATATTCATCGAGGACCAGTGTACATTATACTGAAACTTATTAATATTTATGATTTAATATTTATGCTACGGAATTCACAGATGACTGGCAAATGTGGCTCTGCGACCGAATTCATATTTGAGTACGTTTTAATTGTTAGTTTGTTAATGGAGGATATTCTGTTTGTTTGGCAAAGTAGGTAACTTAGTTTGGAAGTTATATACTTGCTTTAGTTTACTAACATTGTATGAAATATTAGATACAGTAGGCTGCATGTCTGCGGGGCTGTGGACGGTGAGTAATGGGCTAGCTCACCGTCCGTCCGTCTTATGACGACAGGCCGTGACGTCGGCGCGTTCGTGTTCCACGCGCGCCTCAAGGATCTGTCAGCAAATCGAAAGGGGTCCGAGAGGGCCGACGCCTGCCGGGGCTGCGGGACTGTTCGAAAGAGATACCGTGGCCCTGGAACACAAAGGACTAAGAAGGAACATGGATGGGTTTTAGCTAGTACAAGTCTGACACTCCCTTCCGCTCCACCCAGAGGAGGAGTAATTTGATGATTTCCAATCCGTAAAAAAAAAAATATGCAGGTCATATATCATCATCATCTTCCTGTCCTTGTTCCATGTTACTTGGTCGGCGCAGCACATTTTTTTCTTCCAATCTCTTCTGTCAACCGTCACGCTATCATTTACTCTTTCTATCTCTTCCTTCAAAACATAATAATTTAAAAAGCCATCCTTACTCACCCATAATGTATAAAGGATATAAAATACCTGAATCAACTGTAATAAAGGTTAATACCCTCAGACATTGAAATACGAATATGAAAATGTAATTTTTCGCAGCGGTCGGAATATTGTCCTCCATTAAATGACTCCAATACCGTCGTGGCTATGAAAACGTAATATTTTAATCTACGGATATACCGGTCCGTGCGTGTGGTGCGATAAGGATCTAGATTTGAATGTATTCCATTTGAGATTTTTGTCACCTGTCAAAATGCGGTACAGACATGGACACCATACGCTAACTATTTGTCACGGGCCAGTGCCCGGAGCTGAGTCCAGAATTTGTTCTTATTGATCTGAGCGAATCTTAAGTAATGCTGCCACCAATGCAGAATATTTTCTATCGTTTTCCAAAGTTTCTTCATTCGGATACTAGCAGAAGCATAAAAATTATCTTAAATATAAATACGAAATTAGACAGACAACACCCATCAAAAATACTTATAAGTATATTTACACATCATCATCTGCCCAGCCGGTCGGCTTCCAGTCTAACCGGATGCAACTGAATACTAGTATTTGACATGGGGTGACAGTATTGGGTAGTGCCATACCCCTTGGTAAGACTGGTTGCCAGACTTTCAGGCCACTGCCTACCTGTAACGACTGTCAAAGATCTACATTTGCCAGCCGCAACCAACGCCTTAACGTGCTTCCCGAGGCACGGAGGAAACTCGGTATGTAACATGTGGTGGTGTAAGATTGACCCGACCGGCTATTATTTAGCCACGAGCTCCTCAGGTACAAAATTTACACATGAGTAATAATATAACTCAACTAGCTGTCCCGCGCAACTTCGTCTGCGTCACATTTTCTCCGTTTTCGCAACATTTTTCATTGCTGCTCCGCTCCTATTGGTCGTAGAATGATGATATATAGCCTTCTTTGATAAATAGGCTAACTAATACTGAAAGGTTTTTTTTTTAAATCGGACCAGAAGTTCCTGAGATAAGCGCGTTCAAGCAAACAAACAAACAAACTCTTACGCTTTATTATTAGTATTAGATAGTATGAGATTTACTTGAAAGAATCATACAGCAATAGCTCAAGTACTTGCTAGTATCAAATCTCTGCTCAAATACCCTCAGGATACCATTAAAGCTAGCCCAATCTAGTTACTTTGGCACAGTAAATAATTCACTAACGTATTCATTTAGTAGTTACCTAGGGTCCACCGCATGTACGCACTACATTCGCCTAGATCGTGTTGTAGTTTCGAATACCCTAATGTGTATTATTCATGGTGGAACTTTCGAGAAAGTTCCAAAGGTAATTTACTTGAGGGTTACGTGGAATTATTAACTTAGTAATTCTGGTTACTGAGTAAACGGTCAGAGGGGTTTTGAAAGATCGTGAAGGATTGATTACCTACAGTTTTAAATTTACAAGTTTTTTTTTTTTAATTAATTGGCGATTCTTCAGAAGTTTCAGTTTTTAAAATCTACATTTAAAGCAAAAAAAAAAAACAATAACTCCGCTTGATAAAATACGATTCTATAAAAATATTTTTACTGCCGTAAGATATCGACACCCAGAAAGACTGTGAAGTTACGTCTATTCATTAGAAAAGACCCTATAGAATAGTTTTAGTTTTAATTTAATTCGGGTGCACCGTTGAAAAAAAAAAAACAAATAAAAAGTCTAGAGAGAAATCCAATTTTATTCGCTCCCATTTAGCCACTGGTTGATAGGGCAACTCGGCGTCCGTTACAACAAAGGCTCAGGTGTAGTTTACTCGGAGAGTTTAGCACTAATTGAACAGAAAATACTGCCAGACTTGAGCAGACGATGCAATGAAGGCTAACTAAAGCAGAATGGTTTAATTTGACATTTAGCAACAATCAAATTAAAGTTTCTGGTAACTGAATTTCGTGAAAATAATTTTGGGTTACCTATATTTTTTATTTTACGATTATTTACGTCTGAAAGTTTTATATTGATTTACAAAATGGTTCAATTATTTTACTGTAATTAGTACTCTCAGAACTGTCACAGTTTAAATTATCAAAATACCTAATCGTTTTCATTATTACCACTATATCAGTGTATCTAAAAACTGGTGATTATCCTGTATATTGGAAAGTTACTGACGCTCAAGAAAAAATATTGGCAGCTTTTTCAAATATAGAAATCCAAAGCAGTAAACAACAGTAATTCCAATTTCAAATCCAATCCTATTGCTTTTCCTATCGCTGTTGATGGCCAGTTCGTCCGTTCACTGGTTTAAAATACCGTCGCAGGTGTACAGGCGCGTACAGTAACACTAATTGAAGTAGTAGCAGTCTGAGCGGACGAACGATTCAATTCCGATTTGCATCCTATTCAATGAGGTACAGTTAGGCGGTAAAGTGCTGTATGGGGCTCGAATATTTTGAGAGTAAATTTTTACTTGGCTTTTGTTTTATGCCAATAAAACCACTTAGCATGGGAAAATGATTTATTTTTTTACTTCAAATTTTACTTAACGAGTCTTTGTTGAGTTACTTGTAGTAATTTTTTTAAATATCAAAGCTTACCGTAATCGCCTATTATACTTATCGATTCTAGTAAACGTATTTTTATCTGACTTCTCAGCCATTCTTCCCTAAATTCGTATCTCACCCACTTCACTTCATTTCCTACCCCCATACCGTTCTTCGAATTCCGTTCATTATTTGTTGTGTTTCGTTCACTCATTCACTCACTCCCACACGTCGTTCAGTCTCTAATTGTTTGCTTGCCCTGTTTGTTTAGGAAACCATCCTTCAAATATTATGATATCAAATCAAATCTGATGATCAGCCTTCACTCAATTTGTATGAGTAGAATAACCTCGATAAACTTATGTAATAATTATGTAATAAAAATAATACAACTAGAAAACAACAAATATTATTTAGAAGCTCAATAAAATAAGGAGAGTGAATGCGTGGCTCTCGAACGCATGCGTGTAGTATTACGAAGTTTCACTTCTTCCGCGCGAAGGGACTCCACGCACTATTTTTTTTTAACAACCAGTTACGATCTTACTGCCTCGTTGGTCTAAAGGTCGCAACCGGGACTGCAAAGCATGAGGTCTGTGATCGAATCCCGGGTCGGGCAAAGTGATATTGGGTTTTTCCATCAGGAATTTCTGTGTAGCAGCCACGGAGAGTGTAATTGTGCCCGGTTGATGGCAATAAGCTCGCCTCGTTTTACAATAAGACTAAGACATAACTGGCAAAAAGTGGGTTTACTATTAAGTAAACAGGCGTGATGTTATATTATGTACTTACGATCTTTTACGACATTAACGCCAAGTTTATGGAACGAAAATCAATACAATATTAAGCTGAAAAACAGTCAATCGCGCAACATTTTTTAAAGTTACAACGTTTAATGGTGACAAGTCTGTATTTTTTTCCAGTACCTAGCCAATTAAGAGCTATAATTGAGATCCTTATGATATCCTCTCCGTCTACAATTGAGCTAAAACTTTAACGAAATAAAAACGCAACAATTCCTCTATCCCACTTGTCAATTGTCGATCCAATTACGGCCACTTTATGTTGCCAATTTACAGTGAACTGCGGTATTTTACTACGAACTCGAAACGTGAAGTCGAATCTAGTGTTTATTTTAAATGTCATGTCTATTATACCAGTAATAGAGTTTGAAAATAGAACGAAAAATTAGACTTCTCCTGGCCAATCGCAGCGGAGACCAGCAGTCGAATCGGGAAATATTTAAATGCAGAATCATTGTGTAAGCAAACACAGAAGTGCATTCTCAGAGTCCGATGAAACGGCTGTCCGGAAAGAGATCATTGTAGGACGACGGCAAAATGTTTTTGGATTTTGGATCGGACTTACATGCGGAGCTGTGTCAATTCCAATAAATCCAAATAATTTCATCTACACAAATAAATAAAATTGAACTGTCTGTTTTTAATATTAAAATAACTTTTTACTACATGCATATGAATGTATATACGGTACGCACATACAGCAAAATATCATTTTTTACAATTTTTGTCTGTCTGTTGGTCTGTCTGTGTCCGGCTAATCTCTGGAACGGCTGGACCGATTTGGACTTTCCCTGGCAGATAGCTGATTTAATAAGGAGTATCTTAGGCTTCTACCTAGTATTTTAGAAAAAATCTAATTCCACGCGGACGAAGCCGCGGGCATAGCTAATAAGTAATTATTATAATCGCTCTATAAGGCATAATAGTAGATTGTTTGCTAAGGCTACGGAATGGGCAACTACAGTACTTTCACAAGTTATTATGCCTTGTGACTGGGACTGTAGCTTCGCGTTTTATTTTGTTTTGTTGACTTTCAAAAGTGCCTGTAATGGTCTAATTGAAATAAATGCTTTGACTTTGACTTGACTTTGACTTTGAAGGGAGCAAACAACTATTTTTAAGGCGAGAGTGTTTCTTTGAAGCCAGAGTGGAGCGAAGGATACTAGAGTAGAATCCCGAGCGTAGCGAAGGATTCTAAAGTAGAATCCTGAGCGCAGCGAGGGATTCAAAGTACATCGCTCGAGCTTAAAATAGTGTTGCTCCCGAGGTGAACACTCTGCTTTTTATCACCCTCTATGAGAAAAAATGATAAATCCGAGTATGAATAAACATAATTGCGAACACAGACGGAATGAATTTGGCGCGTTTTTTGGTTTTTCTCAAACTTTTTTTTTTATTTCGTTTGCGCGCGGTTTACTTTTTTATCATACAGCCTGAAGCCGGGTCCAGATATGTATCATTGGCCCGATCACCGTATCTTACAAAAACCGACTCGACATGGATCGGGTCGTATCGTGTACCGTATCAGAGCGGCGTATCGAGACTGCATATTAGTGCGTATCATGATCGCGTATCATCACCCGTCCACATAGGCGATCGGGCGGATGGCGGATCGGGCAAGTGATACATGTCTGGACCCGGCTTTACTTGTTCATACAATATTCGTGATTGATCTCTTTGGTAATTGGAACTTTTACTAACAACATTCACATTCCAAATTCAAATCACTTTTAGTCCCTAGGGATTAAAGAGCGATTTTAGTCCCTGTTTACGAAGTTACGCTCTTTTTGAATAGATGTGATAAAAATTGTTTTGTGTCCCATTTTGTCGCACTGTATCTCGATAAGCATAAGCAATACAGCAGTATACTCTAAAAGCAGCAATTACTGCAAACATCCAATAAGCGAGCACAGCGTTCCTTGTCTCATTCAGTCTCGTCGGCGCCAATCCAATGGAATCCGGAACCCCAGTGTTATGCCCCGTCTCACTACATAGTACGAGATTTTGATCAAAGCTGTTGATTCTTTGTGAAGTGAAGACAGCCTTTGGCAGTTGTGGTACTGCGTGTAGGATAATGCCGTAAAGGATGGTATGGTTCTCACAGTCGCAATAGGGGATCGGACTGGGTAAAGAAAACGACATTCTATTTTGTCCGTCAGACAGGTAATACAAAAATATTAGACACGTATTTTTTGTTTTATTAAAATATCAAAAAATTACTTAGTTAGAACTTATTAAAGTTGGAGAGTGGGGGCTTACTACGTCACAAGTGGGTATAAAACTTACCTACATGTGACGTCATGCGCCATTTCAACTCAATATATCTCCGTAATTTTATGACCACGTGAAAAAAGAAAAAATACGTGTCCAATACTTTTCAATAAACTACCCGGCGGACAAAGAAAAAAAAATAGGATTATCCCCTATTAAACGATATTACTGATTCTGATTGAATCGCTTATACCTTTATTACTAAGCCTAGTACAAAAGCTGACTGCCCATTTTCACGAAGTCGTCACTTAACCTTTGGAACGTGGATCCACGACAAAACGACATCACGCGTTTTTTTTTAAGGTAACTTTAGTTTAGTTCGCGGACCTAAGTTTCATAAATAAATACATAGGTACTGCTGGATCTTCAACGCTATTTAGCTTTCAATAAGTAATCGCTTAAGTTTTAGTTGAAACGGGCATTGTAGTATGAATGAGCGAGTAAGTTATGTCGATTGTTGTTCCTCAAGATGCCACGCAACCACGATGTATCCTAACCAAGCGGTCGGTGGCTATTTCACAAAGTTATTTCGTAAAATCTCCTGAAGTTGTATTAATTTTTAATATTTTTCTTGTTACAGGGGCTTTGGAAAACAAGGATACCAGTGTCAAGGTGAGAATACCACTGTATTTCTTCGCATTAAAATATGAGTTAAGAAAAGAAATTTGTTGAAGATGTGAGAGTCGACTAATGACGACCGATGCAATCTTAGTACTATTATTAATCTTTGAATACATTTTAGGAAAAGCAGTTTAGTAGAGATTATAACATGAAAAGCGCCGAAAATAAGACAAAGGTCATAAATATACTGTATACAGTTGGTCCTTCTGAATTATTTTTAAGTCCGCTACGCACGTCGATTGATTGGAAAGCCTTTCGAAATTACAAGATATAAATCATATCTGATATTAAAACACAACAATATATCTAATCAAATGTCTCACAAAACTGTTGAATCTGGTAAAGACTGTAAAAATCCGCTTATAAAATTCGTTCAAACATTTCCCCCACTCTATCGTTCGCAGTCTAAGAGCTAGGCAGGGACCCTTTGTTATCATCTGTTCTGTATTTATGTGCAGTGTGCAGCTTTGTGGTCCACAAAAGATGCCACGAGTACGTGACGTTCACCTGCCCTGGTGCCGACAAGGGGGCGGATTCCGACGTGAGTATTGCGTATATCTTCATAACTGTCTGTAGTTCAAGGATCTTTTGGCATGTATGAAAGTGGACGATGCGTAAGGAATATGTAAAGACAGTAACAGATGGCGTTCTATAGTTTCTGCCTACCCTCATTTGCGAAGTTGGGTATGAGGTTATGCATGTACTTATGTACCTTCTGGCACATCTTGTAACGTACACACTGCTTGGACATAGGTCTGCTCTCTGAGAGAGGGATCAAGTATGTTTCGGTGTGGCCATAATAAGAATTAACGCCGCCATCTTGTTTCTTTTTTCAAACAATTTTTCGAATGTCGCTGCCTCGCTGTCAATGTCATTCAAGTGCCAAAAGATCCTTGTACCGCTTTACATTGAAAAGTTTTCCGAGATGTTCTATGAAGATTATTGTTAAGTGTATAAAGGGTGTAAAACACCTCTTAACGAAGCCGAAAGGCACTGTTTCTCCCTGTCATTGCGATCATTTTTTTGTTCTACACCATACCTGGGAACCTTCTAGTTACGGAGATATTAGGGGTCAAAGTTCCAACTTTTTGACAAGTATTTTTTTAAATACAAGGTTTTAATTTAAGATTTTTTCTTTAAACACCTCCACGACCCCCGTACTATTCAATCCGTCCATCAGCACAGTGTTTTGAGTGCGTTACATTGAGTTCTACCACAAAACATGATTTTACACCCCACAAAAAAATATCGTTTCCCAGCAATAATTTTTGCGTAAAGTTACTTAGTTTCATGTACAGAATGCTTGGTTGACGGCTTCGTGATGAGGTGATTTACACGGTGTATTCTCAATTGTGTTGTATAAAACGTAAAATTATTCGCTACAGGCGCTTCTGCTATTCCGGAGACAACGCCTGTCACTGTTTACATAGAGTTCTTGTTTTTTATAGAAAGAACTGTGACCTGAAATACAGACTCAGCCGAGCGCCTGCAGTTGCTCGTCTTTTATTCTTTGTGCTCAATTCTTTCATTACATTTCATACTGTTCAACGTGTCACATTTTAAGAAGAAATAAATTTATGTTATTTATTATGAAGTTACAAGTGTCGCTGCGGTAACAGTCCGCAGCGACACTTGTTTCCGATTGGCAGACGTTAGAGCCGCGGTTTACTTTTGTGGCCTCCAGAAGAGCACCAATACTGAAATGATTCTTTGAAGTGTACGCAAATAAATAAATCTAGTACACATACAAATTTGTTGTTAAAAGCGTAGTTATATAAAGTTATTTCTAAGCTGATATATCGTATAAATGACTTGTGACATTTATTTATTATTTTGCAGCAAAATTATATGTTGCATTTAATCGTACACTGGAATCTCCTAACACAATTAATTACAAGAAAACTCGTACAATATAACAAGGACATAAATACACATCAAAAATTACTTTTAATTACAATAGTAGCAACAACTGTAATAAAGTAGTTATTGTACAGTCACGAGCATTAATATGTATACGCTTACCAAAATTAAGGTAAAAATCTAAGTTTTACAATTTTCTGGAAAACTTTGACGTAATGTAATATCTACTTACTTCATAAAGGTTCCAAAATACAATGTTCGCAACAAGATAAAATTACAATCAACTAGCTGACCTGGTAAATTTGAGTTCAGTTCAAATACAGCTAAAAACCATTTAGGTGTTAATGAGGAATATTAAAATCGGTTAAGCCGAAGATAAGTTACAAACACGCATACCTTATATTTATATTTCGTAAATTATTATGTCACGGCTAAAGATGGATGTGAACATAAAAGTCATCAATAGATTATTTTCACATCCATCTTTAAAAAACTGCTGACCGTCGCGTACATCTGGTCGAGTAGGTTCTGAAATTTTGTTTGGGACAGCTGAATATTTGAAGGACGGTACCGCATCTTTCAATAGCACCACACTTTTTTCAGACAGATGCGAAAATTACAATAGGAGAATCACTTACACTGTAAAAGTGGCTACATGTGTATGTACATAATAATGCTCGTAACTGTACATCAGTTTGCGTGTATGTCAACTGGTAGGGTACGGCCATCAACAAGTATTGCGCCGTGCACTCCAACATAATGAGATTGTGGTTTATACATACACTCACATACAAATGGAACATCGGGAAACGGTAAGAGACAATCGGCTAAAATCTGTTTTGTGGGCATAGTGCTGTCCGTGACTGTCTTTCTGTCAAGTTTTTGTCTGTTTGTGCAAGTTTTGGAATACTTTAAGAATGTACCTACACTAAGAGCCAATTTCACCAATCAAACTTAACGCACATTTAAACTGCGGTCAAGAGATGACAGTCTCAGCATTGCTATAGTAAATTGACAGTGACAGCTTTTAAAGTGGGTTAGAAGTGTCGATTGCGTTCATAGGTGAAATTAGCTCTTGTGTGTGAGTGCCATTAAGAGCCAGCAGGTGGCTAGGCAGACTTGGGGTGACTCACGACTGAAAGTGATGTGGATTGTAACGAACAGTTATACTACCCTTGCAATATTTATTGCTTGACAGCACTTCTACCTTCTACGCATAAGTTCGATCCCATTTAAACGGAACATGGCCGATCGTCTCTTTTTTTCGCTCGATATTTCTCATAAATAAAACTCTGTCGGTCACTGTACATTACTTATGATAAGGGTTTATAGTCGGTATGCAGCTCTGGGACTACGTGCCAGAATATTGATAATTAAAAATATTTTATAATAAAGCACTGTTCTTTAAATTTACTTCCACTCTTCGTTAATTAAAAGCGTCTGGAAACTTCTGTAGAATGTAGGAAAAAACTTCGGAATATTAAAATTGAAATAATTTTGAATACACAAAATTGCGTAAAGAAGATCTACTTTTATAATAAAGCTTACGTTAATAAACAAGATTTAATTATCCTCCACAGAAAATAGATAAAAATTAAAACATAAATTGAACGAAAATTGTTTTTCACGAAAATCCGCAGCGTGTAGTTTCATTACAAGCCAAACCACGCTTTCACAGCAAAGATTAAAGGAAAATGGGCTTCATAACGAGAATTCCCGAAAATATAAAAAAAATCAGGTCACGAAAATTAAAATATCGTGTCTCAAGTACAAAATTGTTTAATAACGGATGAACCGTTATTAAACAATTCAAATAATACGTTATTAGTAACAAGCTTCCATGTTGGATAAATTGGCGGGAACGAAATACCGCCATTTTGTTGCGTTTCAAATAGTTTACAATTGGTGCAATTTGTTGAATTGACTGTTATTAAATGTGTATAATTATGTTTTCTAGCACAACTTGGGCCTTGTTTAGTTAAAATATTGCGTAAATGGGAAATGTAAACGTGTCATATTTAATTGTATAATGATACTTAAGACGAAACGTAGAAGAAACATAAAAAAGGTGTAAATATTTTAGTCTATACACAATGTAGATTATGAAATACTTATTTAAAACATATTGTGCTGTTGTTAGCTTAAAAGTAACGAACTGAGCCTGATAGTACTAAAATGCAGTCCAACTTTATCCAATTCCAACTTGCCAAACGCAGTTTCAAACACTGCTTTTTGCAAGCACTATACTGCCTTATTTGTAGCAACTTTGTTAACGTAAATGTGAGTTTAAATACCTGTTTTATTTAGCACGCATTCAGGCCAGCTTACTTTATAAATCGTAAAGGGCAAAAGGATAGTTGACACCACCAATCAATTTTCATATTTTTTTCTGAACAGAAAAAACAAATTAAGTATGGCAATGACAATTAACAATGATTCACCTATTTATTTATTTGTAAGCATCTAAAAACCAAATTTAACAGTTTTTCCAGGCTTGAAATAAAGTGTTTTTAGAAACGATCTGTTTTGTAAGAATTTGTTAATGGTGTACCTAAGTATTTAAAACATCGTTCCATTTCGGTTTATAGTTTGAGAATGACAGAGACAGAATTAAATATGTTGCAAATCCATTTGGAGCTAAACGTTTAATTAAATATTTAGTAATGAGTGGTGTAAACGGGCCTCTTATATCGTTTCAAGCGACTTTATAACTTTATGGGGACCATTATTTTTCATGTTTCTCAAAGAGGGTAGTTGCGTTGCGTCTTCTTGTCATAAAACATTGTTACCCTCAGCATGAGAGAGTTAATTAAGTTTGAAAAGATAACATTTTTATGTGTTTTCTCAGTACTTAAAAGGCATTGTTTGTCTGACAAGAATTAAGTACCTAATTAAAATTTGTAGACAGACTTGCTTTTACTGGAAAACTAAGTAATTTCTCTGCTGAAATATTTGGATAATTTACTTTGAATATTCTAGGAATTTGAAATATTTTTTGCGAATATTTTTCTTTGTTAAAAATACTTAATCGCGTCGGAGTAAATATTGTAAAAGCTTACTGTTAAGGTTGGTCTTAATAATATTTGCTGTTGCCTCGAGCGTTCATTTCCAAAGTTTTTTTTTGTACAATTTCCTTAAAAGAAAGGTCATTATGTTATTTTACGTTTGGGTCGACCTTTATCTACGAAAAAGGACCAAAAAAAAAAACCCTATAAAAAAAAAAAAAAAAAAAAGGACCTATAGAGATATTATGTCACGTACTTTTGTGGCTTTCCGCATTTAAAGAAACATTCTTCATCTTCATGGGGTTTTTGGTTTTCGCACTTAGTCCCTTAAGAGGACCATTGAGCGTGAGCCATAGTGGCCGGTACTCCAACCAGCCTACCTCCCTCCAGAAGCAGATTAAACTTCCCGGTCTACTCAGGGCATCAGCAAGGGATCTTGGTGTACCCAGGGACGCCTCGCGAATCTTGGTGACACCGGTGCACTCAAGCAGCACATGCACCACCGTTTCCTCCGCATCTATGCATGCCCTGCACAGGGGAGTGTCGGTGATTCCTAGAGTGTGGAAGTGTTTATTCAGTGAACAGTGTCCAGTGATGGTCCCCGCCACCAGACGCAGGCTATCCCTGTCCAGACGCAGAAGGCGCCTCGTCAGCTTTGCGTCAAGGGACGGCATAGCTTCCTTGGACTGCCTACACCCTGGTGTCGAGGTCTACCATTTTTCCGCTTGTGTTCGAGTGTGATCCTTTAACCAGTTATTTAGCTGCTTGAAAGGAATGGGAACAATGGGTTCGGGTCCGTAGGGTTTTGTGCTGGATCCTCTTCTGGCAAGTTCATCCGCCGCATCGTTCCCCAGGGATCCACTGTGTCCTCTGATCCATTGTAGTGTTACCATGTTGTGGTTTAGTACCGTGATTCGTTCTAGGGCATTATGGCATTCTAGTATTAGTTTTGACGTGATCTGATTACTGTTTAGGGATTGGAGAACTGAGGCACTGTCAGAAAGTATTCGAATATTGGTATACGTAACCTCTCTGGCCTCTATAGCGTGTGCCGCTTGGATAATACCTACACACTCAGCTTGGTAAACAGAGTTGAGCATTCCAAGTGGTTTGGATATTTTTATATTTAGGACGTCGGAGAACACCCCGACACCTGTCCCATCATCGGTTTTTGATCCATCAGTGTAGATTCTTAGCTCGTTTGTACCTGAGAAGTCACACGACTCCTCTGTGAGTACGATGTTGTAATGTTTTTGGAAGCAGTGGGACTTCAGGGTTCTGTCGATGGGTGATGCCATCATAGGCTGTTCTTTAATGGCATCTACTCTGATGCGTGTGTGTTTGATTCTGGAATCATTGCTTAAGGTGCTCCGGCACCTTAAACAATGATTCAAAGCGACTTTCAAACTCGAAGCATCCGTGCTTCGAGTCTGAAAGTCGCTTTGGCCGCCTCCTCTCTTACGATGAGGTGTAGAGGTGGTAGCCCCAGCATCACCTGTAAGGCAGCAGTGGGGGAAGTTCTCATACTACCGGTGATTGCTACGCAGGCAAATCTTTGTAGTTTCTCGAGATCCTTTTGTGCCGTACTAAGATTGGTCCTGGGCCACCAAACTAAAGAGCCGTATGTGGTGATTGGTCGGATAACTGTGGTGTAGGTGAGTAGGTGATTTTGGGGCTTATGCCCCAATTTCTCCCGAGTAGTTTTTTGCATTGCCATAGGGCTATACTGGCTTTTGTGGTGATGTAATCAGTGTGTTTCGCCCAGTTCAGCTGTTTGTCCAAAAAGATACCCAGGTATTTGGTTTCAGTGTAATCAGTGTGTTTCGCCCAGTTCAGCTGTTTGTCCAAAAAGATACCCAGGTATTTGGTTTCAGTTCCCAAAGAAGCTAGGTAACTGTAATGTTGGCAGTTTCCTTTTCTTTGTGAAGAGGACGAGTTCGGTTTTGGTAGGGTTCACTGATAATTTATGTTCCTTGCACCAGTCTTCTACTATCCTCAAGGCTTGGCGCATAAAGAACATTGAAACTCTCTTGTCTGTTAACGAAGATTCTCAAACTTACTTAAATTAGATACCAAATACACGGTCGAATAACTAATATTACCCGTGGCCATGATTAACACTGCATTAGTACAAATTCACATTATTACGTCTAAAAGTTACACTGGCCACTTAAGGTTCAACTAGACAGAACTAGCTCTTCACCTATTTCAGTTGGTTGTAGGTGGGGAGATAGCTACTAACTACGTTTCACCTAACTTTGAATGCAGTAATAACGCAGTGAGCCAATTAAGAACGTTTCGGTTTTGGTTTGATGTAGCCGGTGCATTTGATGTATAGCATCTTAGATAGATAGAAGTACAAGCGAGCTACTTATAGTAATTATGTTAATATAAATAATGAACAAAAATAAATAAATTTTTATTCAGTTCGCATAGCAAAGTACAAAATTAAAAGCTAGTAACAAAAGAAATTATCCTTAAACGCTAGATTTTACATATTCCCTGGACTCCACACTAGGATACCCTGTGTCGTGGAGTACAGTCTCTTCCCAAGTAAGGGACCATGTTAGCTTTAACTGAACTAATTACAGAAGACAAAGAGAAAATAATTAACTTAACAAACTAAAAAACTAATTAAAAAAAGAAAATTTACAACAGTAATTTTAAAAGAAACTTAAGACAAGTGGTTTGGTGTTTTTGGAATAGTATATAAAGTATCTGTAATATGTATAAGCATCACGCCTATCTAATCCCCGAAGGGTAGTGGCGGTACTTTCCAAGCCTAAAACCTTAAAAGCTTGGCTTGCCCTTATAACCTAATACCTACTGTTCATGATGTTAGGGTTTCTGAAAAGCCTACTTGCCTTACGGGCTTGCCGTATTGTTGGCTCCCAGGCAAGCCACTGCCGAACGGTTTGGCATAGGTTTACCTAATACTACAGCCACATTTCGGCAAAGAATAGTTATGAGGGCGACTACTAGTTTTCACCAAAACGCCACGGTGTATAACGTGTGCTACTAAGTACTAACATAGGCTAAGTTATATTGTTACTAACAAAGTGGACCTTTTTATATGTAGTCTGGTAAGTAAATAAATAAAATAATTAATAGTATCTCCCACAATTGAAACGGGAGTCAATTACGCAAAATGTAGTTTAACGTCAATTGAGAATTAAAATGGTTTTACTAAATGAAAATGACGTTATGGAATTAATGTTGTTGAGACTTTCCTGGAAAGAGAAGTGAAGGCACTTTCAATAACACTTGTAACGGGATATTTAGGTACCAAGTTTATTATTTGTTTTGAGTTCCCGATATTTCGGTGCTGTTGCAAACGCTATGATCACGGATAAACTACAAGTTACAAGTGATAGTGTTAGTGACCATGTCAGTTTAAAAACTAAATTTAAATTTCTAAACGCCTAGTTGACACTCCCGTGACCCAAGGGCTGGGTTTTACTTTGGCCAGAGGCTAGTATTGCCATACAACGTGGCAACGCCGCCAGTCTCTTGGGCACGTTATCAGTTGACAGCGTTGAGGAGGAGTTTTTGACGCCCTTTTATAATTTGTTGTTATTTTAGTTTTAGTTATCTAGTTTTAAAAATAATATTAATTTGTTTAAAAACTTATAAAATGAAGGCAATCTACATAATACTTGACGAGTATTTATCTTAACTGTCTAGCTCGAAAAACAGTTTTTTTAGTTTGATAGATAACTATAAAAAGAGTAAAATTATCCTTAACAAAGCCGAGAAGCACTTGGTTCTTTCCTTCATCATTTTGGACCTGGGAACTTTCTAGTCACGGAGTTAGTCGGTCAAAGTTCCAACTTTTTCTTAAGGTAGATTTTAAATACAAGTTTTTAATGTTATTAATTTACTTTAAATACCTCTATGACCCGCGTGCTATTCAATGCATCCATCAGCAGTTCCGCACGATGTTTTTTTTTTTAACATTGAGTCCTACGGTAAAAATTGATATTTCACCCAAAAAAGTCGTTTCCCAGCAATATTTTTTGCATAGATTTGCTTAATTTGATGTACGTATAGAATGCTTAGTTGGCGGCTTCGTGAACACCATACACCTTGTTTATTAATTTTAAAAGATTACTTCAGCTCCCTTATTGACAGTCGACCTAATAAAGTAAGTCCGATCAAATGTTGAGAATACAGGCTGGCGTAGTTTGAGACCACCGTCACTTCGACATTTAATGTTGAATTTAAACCGTTTATTCCTTCTTTTTTTTGTCAGTATCTAGTCACTGTGTATATCTAGAAAATACCTGTAAATGGTTGCAGTAGTTGTTAAGTTATTTTTGTATAAAGTATTTATTAGTTATAGTTATAGTTATTGTTTTATACTTATATATGTATTGTTATTTATGGGCCCTAGTTGCCTGAAATAAATGATATTGATTGATTGAATACCAATCAATTAACGTTATATTAGTACTCATAACGACCGTCATTAGCCAATCACAGATTATTTTCTTTTAGTACCGGCCGGTATTGAGAAGAAAATAATTTCACTCGGTAGTCGGTAATTTAAAAATCGTTCAAAAGCTAGCATTGACTGAGTACAAATAATTGCGATGAAATTTAAATCATTTTATTCGAAATTCATAAGTGAATTCACGACAAATATGTTTGTTTATCACGTTCTAGACTTGCGAAGAGTGGAATTAAGTTTAAGTTTGGCAAACTTTGTAAAAAACCAAGTCAAAAACAAATAAGAGAATTAATGCATGAATTGGAAAGTAGGTTTCATTCAGAGAAATCATCTGAACAATGACCCAAGGCACATCATTATCTTCTCCATCGAAAAACAATTTAATTCGGCGAATAAAAATCGGTCTAATCAAATCTGAAAAACAATTTTGCACATACTTAATTACAGCATACCAGGACTATGAACATATTAATGTAAATAACACGAAACAAAACATACGCTCTTAGTACATACGTATCAAGCAGTAGGTCAACGCAGGAAACAGGACACCCCAGACCATATTCCTCATTCCAAGAGACAGTAAAATCACGTCTAAACTGACCAACAGGATACACGCACGAAGCACAACTTCCGCAACTGCACATACTCGTCCCCGACGTTCTGCGACCACTGTGGCTCACTCCTGTACGGGCTCATCCACCAGGGCCTCAAGTGTCAAGGTACCAAGCGAACCAAGGACTACCTACTAACGCTTGGACATGCTTCTGTGTTTTAGAACTCTCTACTTTCAGATTGGTGATGGTGCTTTCTGCTAATGCTTTTTTTCATTAACTCTTTTATGTCCGTAGACTCTTTAGGTTCCATATCTTATGTAGGTACGCTCTCGCTCTCTTCGGGGTCCTTTTTATTTGTGCTTTAATTGAAAATGTTATGTTTGTGATTGCAAAGGCGGCCTACGCTCCTCACAAATGGAACACGTGGACGTTCCTTGCGCCAACTTTTTGTGAACACTGCGGTACATTACTTCATGGTCTCGCCCATCAGGGATTAAAATGCGGAGGTATAATATAGACGTATCTATAGAATGACACTAACAAGAGGAAACTAGTTCCTGGATAGCGAATGCTTTAACACGAGACGGCTAATGTATGCCTTTGCAACTAAAAGAATTATGTTGTATATGTTGTCAGCACAAGACGGTTCCAAGTCTGAAGTATCAGCTCCCATTAGTGAGACAAGGAAGGTCCCTTTGCACGAATTGTCTGGATCGTGGATCAATGTGTATTTATTAACTGAACTATTAATATCAAAGTCCCCTAGTAGGTTCGTCGAACAAATTGTATTTGCTTCTGTTACTTTAATTTGTTTGCTTGTTTATGCCCTCTGTATATAACTCTGTCTCCTGCAGCTAAGTTTGTTTGCTTGTGAGAGCACCTCTTTGCATTATAAGTTACAACACACATATTTAGACTTAGTTTATTGTATGCAGGTATTGTTTACTCATCGGTTGTAAATGGAGCATTGGCAAAGGTTTGATGAAATGCTACTGCAAGTTGTTGTGTGTCTTGAGCTTCTGTGTTAGTTTGTTGCGGTTATGTTTAACCGCTATCTTTCCTACTTACTAACCAATAGATATCTTTATCAACTTCCTCTGTTTCATTTGTTCCTCATAATTGATGACTACTCTATTGCCTCTTATAACAAAAGTTCTATGAAAGCTTCATAGAACTTCTTTGAACATTAACTACATAACTGGTAATGCTCTTTAACCGTTGCCCGTAAGACAAGACAATTGGCGAGATTCGATATGTCTTTTTCCACACAATAGGGGACAATCCTATTTTTTTTTCTTTGTCTGTCGGGTAGTTTATTGAAAAGTATTGGACACGTATTTTTTCTTTTTTCACGTGGTCATAAAATTACGGAGATATATTGAGTTGAAATGGCGCATGACGTCACATGTAGGTACGTTTTATACCTACTTGTGACGTAGTAAGCCCCCACTCTCCAACTTTAATGAGTTCTAACTAAGTAATTTTTTGATATTAAAACAAAAAATACGTGTCTAATATTTTTGTATTACCTGTCTGACGGACAAAATAGAATGTCGTTTTCTTTACCCAGTCCGATCCCCTATTGTCGATCTTGACTTCTTTGTAACTAAAATGTATGTGGTTAATGTTTTTGCCTAAAGTTACGAGGCTTATTATATCTATATTTTGATCAAGTTCCTTTTTTGAATGTTACTTGTCCCGCTTTCCCCTATGTTTTCTATTAATTACCCTTTAGGGTATGTAATATAAGTCATTAATATTATAATTACCCAAAACAATTACTGAGGTAAACTCGCTATCTTCTCTGACTCAATTCCGTATTATTTTTTTAATTCTCATCAAATGCATGTTTGTGTTCGTCGCTTGTTTGTATATTATTGCTTGAAAAGTGGAATGTTGACCAATTTATGCCCGTTTTCACTAACAACTAAATGAATGCCTAAATAAATCGCGCTGTTGTATTTTCAACGCTGAGCTCTGTGCCGTATAAGGTGCATTTGTAGTGCGTCTTTATTTAACCATTAATTTAGATGTACCCTACATGTATTGTAAAAAAACGGGCACGATTTGAGTCATTCTTAATACGTTCTGTTTTAAGTCTTCATACATTTTAATGATTCATGTTTTAATATTAATGGACGTCATACGAATAAAAATACTTGATATTTAGTATCTTTGAACTGCACTTGTAATGCATGAGGCAATTTATCATTAAAAGCTGATGTTCGGCATGATTTATGATATTATTGCATATATTCTTGAGATTTTTGCTCTAAGATATTATATTATACAAGGTGTTGTTTTGCATCCTCGTCAAAATTCAGGAGGTTGTCACAAAAGACATAAATAATCAATTTAAATTACGGTACCTGGTTAATTATTAATAAACGCTGAATTTCTTGTTGTTGTTTTGTTTGTCAGTATATCAGGATAACCCCCTTAACGTGGTTTAGGGAATAAAAAAAATATCAAATAAACGTTTGAGATTCTTTGTATGTGTGAAAACGCGGTTATAGGGTGAGAATCAGACGGGCCGTGTTTAAAACACGATGGTAACTATAAAGAAACTATCCATTTAATTATTGATTCGGGTAGAGAATCATTGGCATAGCTATCTCCTTGAATTTGACGAGGATGCCAAACAACTCCTTGTATATATTTGGACTTCTTTTCCCTAGTTTCTTAAACTTGATTAATTATTTGTCATTGACTGTCCTGTCTGTCCCTTAATTTAACTTTAAACCAACATATTTAGATTTTTTTATTGTGGATTTGAGAGCATCACTAAAGGACTTGTTAATTTTTTACCTATCCCTATCAAAATAGAACCCTTTAGATGCAAAAGTACCTAAGAACAAAGCAAATATCTTACCTAAAAAGCTCTTACCACGGGTCTTTTAAGAGGATTTTGTTGCTTTACCATCGGTTCAGAAAACTAGAATCCTTTAGATACAATAAAAACAAAACAACTGCGGCAAAAAACTTCTAATCCGCAGGCCATTTTTAAAGGATTTATCCATGGATTTGAAACTAAAGATCATACAAATACGAAGTTATTACTAACATATTAAACGTGTGAACAGCATGCGACATGAACGTCCACAAGCGTTGCGAGGAATCGGTACCGAACCTGTGCGGCTGCGATCATACCGAGCGACGTGGCCGCATCCAGCTCACCGTTTCGTGCCAGGGGAACAAGCTCACCGTTGTAGGTATGTATAATAACAGTACGTTCTTTTCTCTGAACGGATAAGCAAGGTGTACCAGTATAGCCACGTTTCGCTAGTTATGCGTCAGTCCTATGAAATTGAGTGCGAGCCTTTTCCTGTCGACCGAGAACTGAAAAATTCAATTGCGCTTTGTGGAAATCGAGCCCAGGACCTTATGCTCAGCAGTGGCATTTGCGACGACTAGAACAAACAGGCAGTGTGCTAAGAGTCACGAGAATCAATATATTTATGCTAACCCAAATACGCTAATCGCGCAGTACCACCGCGCTTTCTCAAGACGGATTGGCGATTCAATAATCCAACCAATATTCTTTACCACCAGTGATACAGGGCCGCAATCTGATCCCGATGGACCCCAACGGTCTGTCGGACCCCTACGTGAAGATGAAGCTCATCCCAGACTCCGACAATGTGAAGAAAAAAACCAAGACGATGAGGAGCACGCTGAACCCCGTGTGGAACGAGACCCTGACCTTCGAGCTGAAGGCTGAAGATAAGGATAGGAGGCTGTTGATTGAGGTAAGATTAAAAGAGTACCGCATCAATAAAATTCTCACGTATTTGTTTCCTAGACGATGACATATGATTGGTGTTGTCTCGCTCACTCGTACCAAAAATCGTATCTAACGTTTTTGCTTCTCTCTTTTATTCGCGCGACTCCAGGCTTTCCTGACGAATCTAAACTAGTCGGTACATCTCTAGTTTTTATATAAAAATTGAATAACACTAGAAAGCAAATATAAATGTGAATAGCGGTTAGGAAAGGTGAAAGAAAAGGTGGCTTACCAGCATTATCAGAGGCTGAGGCCGAATCCAAACCAAAATAAACGGCGCGTGAAAATGAACGCTTGGTCGTATCGCAACAACAACAAGTTTGTGTCATATGAACGCGACAATAGCACGCGAATGATTGCATTGCTTCGGTTAGAACGTAACCAACGGGGTAACAGCTAACTTGAGTTTTGAAAACCAGTTCTCTGATCGAAACTTGATTTTTAGATTTGTAGATTAGATCTTAGATATAGTCGTAAAGATGTAGATTATAAGTATAACCATAAACATTGTCTGATATAAAGGACATTTTTATGTAAATTTCTACATTTTTGTTAATATAAAAGGATGTTAATTATCTTCAAGATTAGCATAGAAAAGACATTTCTAACAGATGTCAGAATGTTCTTGCTCTCTCGAAACATTTCGTTCTAACTTCGTATTCTGAATAAATAATGTACAATAGCAAAAAAAAAGTTATTTGCATAACGAATGATGTATTTTCTAAGAAATTGCAAGAAATCCTACTAATATGATAAATGCGAAAGTTTGTGGGGATGTATGGTTTTCTGGATCTTTGTTACTCTTACACGCAAAAACTACTGAATGGATCTGGATGAAATTTGGCACAGTGATGTGTGTGAGTGAGTACAAAACACGGGCCGGCTAGCTTATGACCACGGCCGTGGTCATAAGCTAGTAAATACTACTTCGATAAAATATAGCTTAATACCATATCAGAAAAATATTCATGTATATTTCAATCTTTCAATATCATTCGTTCATTCTCAGACTTGCAAATGAATTCATTTATTGTCGTAATTTCTGAGTCAATTTAGTTGTTCAAAATTAATTTCACTTTAGATTGTTTTTTAAATCAAATCTAAGGCGCAGTTAATAGGTTTTTAAATGAGATTTCTATTAAAATGTTAAATAAAATTATATTTGCTCGTAGTTTAGGTAGTACTATTTATTATATTTAGCTTAAAGGGCCGTAAATAATATTTATATAATACGATTAGGTTTCTTAATTTATTGAATTCTACCTCATGCATTTAACCTTGATTACTCTTTATGATGTTTTATCAATGTCCGTTTTAAAACTCACGCAGGCAGGCGCGACGCGACGGTACTACGCGATTCCGGCAGAACAATTTCCATAATGTTTTCATAGAAATTGTTCTACCAGAGTCGCGTCGCGTTGTCGCGTCGCGCCTGTCTGGGGGATCGTTTAGGAAGGCGGAGTTACTCGGCCAAGAAATAGTCTTACTTGATTTATTAAGTTCTCTACATGGTTGCCTGTCCAGCCCCCTTATTCACAAACGCTCGGATTCGATTTCGGTTCGGAAAGACCTACGTCTATCTCGCTCGCTTTCGTAATGCCAAAACAAGATAGACATACGACTTATCGAATCGAAATCGTATCCAAGCGTTTGTGAATAGGGGGTCAGGTCATGACCACACACGGAACCACCCAATAAATGAATATTTCATCCAACACTTCCAGATCTGGGACTGGGACCGTACCTCCCGCAACGACTTCATGGGATCCCTATCCTTCGGGATCTCCGAGCTGATGAAGGCACCAGCAGACGGCTGGTTCAAACTCCTGACCCAGGAAGAAGGCGAGTTCTACAACGTGCCAGTTCCAGAGGAAGGCACAGACCTGGCCCAACTGAAGAACCAGATGAGAGCCACCAGTGTTGGAGCCCGCAGGCCTCCGCCCCCGCCCGATAGGGAGGTGCCGCATAATATGGCCGCTGCTGACGTGATTAGGGCTTCAGATTTCCACTTCATTATGGTGCTTGGAAAAGGGTCTTTTGGAAAGGTTTGTATGGCGTTTATAGTAACTGCAATGAAGTAGTAACTAACAGTACGTTCTGACGTAGAAAGTGGTAAAATCTATAGTTTTCTCTCTTTCGCTGTTGATAATAAGCCACGAACTCCTCCAGATAGTTCCTAAATTCTACCTCATTTTACCCAGGTTATGTTAGCCGAACGCCGCGGCACTGACGAGCTGTATGCCATCAAGATCCTCAAGAAGGACATCATAATTCAGGATGATGACGTGGAGTGCACCATGGTTGAGAAGAGAGTGCTGGCTCTTAGCAGCAAGCCGCCTTTCTTGGTGCAGCTGCATTCTTGCTTCCAGACTATGGTGAGGAATATTGCTTTTAATGTAGTGGACAGAATAAGATTTAAGGACATGTATATAAGATGAAGTCTGAAAGTTCTAGCATACGCATAGCATAATCAATCAGCCACTCTATAGTGTTTCCACTGCTGGGACACAGGCCTCCTCTCCATGAGAGGGAGTAGGCTGTAATCCACCACGCGGGCCCAGTGCGGGTTGAAAGATGTCACATGTCTTCGCTTTCTTAGTTCTAGGACATGCCGGTTTCCTCACGATGTTTTCCTTCACCGTTTTGAGAGCTGTGGTGATGAAATAAATTACACAAGCTAATGCGCCTGTCTGGGTTCGAACCCACGGCTTACTGAACGTGCTACCGATGATTGAAAAGTTGTGTGGTAATCGTTTGTCGTGGTGAGAGCATGTATTGCGAAAGATAATATGGCTAGAAAGCACGTGCCTCATGAGATCAATTGTGATATGAAAGTATGGAAGAAGAAGATGAAGAAGAGATCTTCTTCATCTTCTTCGTCTACTTCTCAGCATGTGCTGAACTGATACCAAATAAATTGGAATGACTGCTAAGCAAAGGTCAATATTTCGTCCTTCTAATAATCGTGTAACAATATCCTGAGTCCTGGGTTTAAGTCCTAAGTCTGGCAAATTGCTTTTTCAAAGTCGAATTCACTGTTCACACTGTACAGTCACACCTTGGATATATATATGTATTAATTTGTGTGTTTAAGTCAACGTCATACATAGTGTTCCGTTTATTTTTCAGGACCGTCTCTACTTTGTGATGGAGTACGTCAACGGTGGAGATCTGATGTTCCAGATCCAGCAGTGCGGGAAGTTCAAAGAGCCTGTAGCTGTGTAAGTACACAAGGGTTGATGGTCGATCCCTAAGGTTCGCGATCACCGCATTTATCGCATTTAGTTCGGCGCGGTCTCGAGAAATTGGTGCCTTTCGGCTCAAGCGGATTCCGTTTCGATAAGTGTGGTCACCCCCTAATAAATTAGCGGTCGCTATTTGTTATTTTCACTCTTGTACCTATCACGTTTACCTTTTATATGAGTTTTAATATTTATAAAAAATATAAAAAAATGACTATAAACTATATTATGCATAAATGTTGAAATAATACTTTTCTGAGAAATATCGTTTTTTTAAGAGATTTCCTTTTAGAAGATTCATCGAAATCAAATTCTTATTTCTTGTCATGCTATGAAATCGTTAGAGCCAAGAGTTATAAACTAACATGCACTGTCATTAAACACTTAAAACGGGATATTTAGCATGTTTACTAATTTGTTTTGAGGTCCTGATATTTCAGTGCTGTTGCAAGCACCATGATCGCGGATGTTAATCCGTGGCCATTCATATCAAATCAAACCAAAATATTATTTTTTCACATAGGCCTACATGGGCACGTTTAAAACGTCGACAAAAAGGTGCTCGGTTCGGGTTGGTCGTTTCCTATGGAGAACAATCGGCAAGAAACTCCATGGTTACTCTTTTAAAATCATTTTCAGTGTTAGTTAAAAACAGGTTAATACCTAATATCGTTAGAGTTGCTTTCGAGAACGTTATTACAACTACAAATATTGCTCATTGAATAGTATGGGAATAGGGATGGTGACTCATTTTTTTTTATTTGTCCGTCGGTTAGTTTATTGAAAAGTATTGAACACGTATTTTTTCTTTTTTCACGTAATCGTAAAATTACGGAGATATTTTGAGTTGAAATGGCGCATGACGTCACGGCTCAGTACATTTTATACCTAGTTGTGAAGTAGTGAGCCCCCACTCTCCAACTTTAATGCGTTTTAACTAAGTATTCTTTTGATATTTTGATAAAACAAAAAATACGTATCTAATATTTTTGTATTACCTGATTGACGGACAAAATAGTATTTCGTTTTCTTTACCCAGTCATCATCCCTATTAGAGTAACTCCTCAAAACCACCAATTTTCACCATTTTTTCCCAGCTTCTACGCCTCAGAAATAGCAATCGGTCTATTCTTCTTGCATTCCCGCGGCATCGTGTACCGTGATCTCAAGTTAGACAACGTTCTTCTGGACCAAGACGGCCATATCAAGATCGCTGACTTTGGCATGTGCAAGGAAGGCATCACCGGAGACAAAACTACCAAGACCTTCTGCGGAACCCCCGATTATATCGCGCCAGAGATCATCTTATACCAGCCTTATGGCAAGTCCGTTGATTGGTGGGCGTATGGCGTTCTGTTGTATGAGATGCTGGTCGGTCAGCCGCCGTTTGATGGAGAAGATGAAGAGGAGTTGTTTGCTGCTATTACGGATAATAGTGTTTCGTATCCGAAGACTTTGAGCAAGGTTAGTATGACGCTTTGAGCATGTATAGAGGTAAAAATTAAATGCATATCTTAAGAATTTCTTCTGCGACTTCTTGTGGTTTAAAAGGAGAAATTCTAGCTTACAGGAGTAAGCTAGAATTTGCAAGTGTTTTTGACAGCAAATTTAAGTCCTAAGATTCTTTACATAGATCGCGAAAGCATGTTAGAAAATAAAATAAAATCGATGATTTGACCACTATGATTTCTCTGTACTACGGAAACAGACGACCCAAACATAGTTTTACTAAAAACACGTTATTTAAAACTGGCCGCAAAGGAGAAATTCATTCAAGATTGCAATAAAAAGAGTAGACGAAAGAATCGAAAGAATATTACAGGAGTAAGCTAGAATTTCTTTTGAAGATAGGAATCTTCTTCTTGTTGTCTTTTACCAGAAAGTGCGATGAATGGACAGTCAGGGAAATGTATTTTTAAACAGATTGCGAAAACACGTATATATTTCATGTTATGGTTATTTCATACGTCTGTTAAAGAATTGCTCTTAGTATTTAAATTAACGGCCAATTTAAGTTGATTATAATCAACTCGTTACCTTGACTTTCAATTGGTATGGCCTCGGGAATTCGTTTGTCTTTTGTTTATGTAGTAGAAGTACGTAAACAGCGCGAACAAAATTTCGCAAAATTGTTTCAGAAACAAGTTTATGTGTTGCGGGAAACACACTTTACTGGCAACATAACAATGCTAAAATTTCCATACTTATAGTGTTCAAAAAAACATCTTGCAACATCAAATGTCGCGAGAAACAATATTGTGTGATTTTTGCTCAACATTGTTTCCAGTGGGCTCTCTACTGCATCTTTTCTGGTTGCTTAATCAGCCTGTAATGTTCCCACTGCTGGGACACAGGCGTCCTCTCTATGAGAGGGAGTGGGCTGTAATCCACCACGCGGGCCCAGTGCGGGTTGGTAGATGGTTGGTCACATGTCTTCGAATTTCTAGTTCTAGGACATGCCGGTTTCCTCACGATGTTTTCTTTCACCATTTTGAGAGCAGCGGTGATGAAATAAATTACACAAAGTAACTCGTAACTCGGGGCTGCCACCACTGGGCCACCGCTGCTCTTCCTTTTTCTGGTTACTTGTTTTAAAATACATTTTCATATTCCAGGAAGCTAAAGACGCATGCAAGGCGTTCCTGACGAAGAACCCGACGAAGCGTCTCGGCTGCAACGCGCGCGGCGAGGAGGACGTGCGCACGCATCCCTTCTTCCGCCGCATCGACTGGGCGCGCATCGAGGCGCGGGACGTGCAGCCGCCATTCAAGCCCAAGATTGTGAGTAGCCATGTCGATATAATAGACCCGATCGTGATTTTTCGTTTGTTTTCGTGCGACTTCCCCCGTATTCGTGAACGGGCGCTGTCAGTTGTGACTGGTCATCTCTAAGCTGCCACGGTTTATTTTTTTTTTTTTTTTTACTGATTTAATCTTTTACTCTGGACGCTCTTAACTTGCCCGTATTTCTACATCGTTTTCACATATTTGTAATTCTTAATATGAATGATGTAACCAAGATTTTGTAACATATTTTGATTTAAAAGAGTGTTCATGGAGTTTCTTGCCCGTTCTTCTCCATAGAGATCTACGCTACGGAATGGGCAACTAGAGTACTTTCACAAGTTATTATGCCTTGTGACTGGGACTGTAGCTTCGCGCTTTGTTCTGTTTTTTTGACTTTCAAAAGTGCCTGTAATGGTCTAATTGAAATAAATGCTTTGAGTTTGACTTTGAGTATACAAAGTGTAAACAGACGCTTCACGAAACCGTCAACCATCTTCGTAGCAATTTTTCCACCCTTTAGAGGTTGGAAATTATCCCATGGAGACGTACTATCTGTATAATAACGATGGCCTATCTTTTAACACGGGTTATCTTCTATCCTAATGCCAAACATCATAGCATGAGAAACTAAATCAGTTTCACATATTGAATTGGCAAGTGTAGCACGGCCACGGACTCCCCATCTAGATGGACTGACGACCTTGAAAAGGTTGCTGGTTCAGATTGGATAAGACGCCATATTTTGTTTGTACAAATAAAAACCTGTTTTAATGTTTTGTTTAAACTGATAATTCTAAAACACAGGAAGTGTCTTAGAATTATCAGTTTAAACCGTACAGTACAGTAAATCCGTTCCTTCACAGAAACATCGCAAGGACGTATCGAACTTCGACAAACAGTTCACACAAGAGAAGACAGAACTGACGCCCACAGACAAGCTGTTCATGATGAACCTCGACCAGACCGAGTTCATGGGCTTCTCTTTCCTCAACCCCGAGTTCGTGCAGCATGTCTGAACAACCAAGGTAAACATTGCACTTCTCGAAACAATGACTCAGTCCGACCAATACGTAGCAACCTGGACAGCTCCATCGTTTGCCTCATTTAAGTCCTGGTGGCTTATCATGACGTCTTAAAGGAGAATTGTTTTAATCTTATTATAGAGTGGGAAAGAGATGGCGTTACACGTCCTGTATAGCCCCGTCTCTTTTCCACACTGGTGTTACAAAACAATAAAGTTGTGCACGACGGGCGAAGATAAGGTGTGGCATATCCTGTATCCTGTGTTGGAGCTCCACAGTCGCATTGGGTCCGAGATGGGTCGATTATACCCCATGTACCCAAATTAGATCGGATTAGTGTGTAACGTTGCACTAGTCAGGCAGATTGTTTTTACGACGGTGCATCGTCAACGCATAGAAGTGAAATCACCCCATCTCATATAGCTTAGATTTTAGTATCTTTAGAAGGAGTAACTTTTCCGAATTATATAACTAATTATATAATTATAACCTAAAAAGCAAAAGCGACCGCAGCGAGGGGAGCTCGAACTTGTTTTCAGCCCGCCTCGAATTGGATGCAAGAGCGAGCGAAGCAAGCTCAAAAATGTTTGCTCCCCTCTCAAATAGGATTGATTTTCCGGCTGCTTGGAGAGCTAACTTGCTCTACTTACATAAATATTTATTTAGAGACAATTATTTTTAAAGTGTCAGTTATTTATCTATACTAGAAATATAATAACGTACTTTTTTTCACGTTCCAGGGTTGAATTTTTCCTCATTATTGAAGCTGGCTGCGTGGTGGGGCTACCCGGTACTCGTCAGCTCTTCACTCCATCTGTCGACTGTCTCTGTCACTCATACGACGCGCGTCGTTCGCTGTCTCACTCTACGTTACGTTCGAACGGTTAGCTATCATTGTATCGTTGATTCTAGAGAGAATGCCACTCTTTGGCTCTTCGAAGGACGTTTAGGAGATGTATTTGCTCATTCCTGTTAATTTTACTACTCGATGATATTCTACATACCATCCAATACGACATGACTTAGTTTATTAAATTTATTTCATCTTTAACGTCGATATTTGGGAGATTTTCTTATTTATAACTTGACGTCTGAAATACCTTTGAAGATTTCAAATTATAAGTGTTGCCAACTTCTTGTATCGAAGTTAAAAATGGATCGTTATTCTAAGAGTAGTCATTTGTTTATGTATAATTTTCGCAATAATTAATTTATTTAACTGCAATAATAATTGAAATCGTAAATGTAATCCAACGAATTTCGCTAAGCAATATTAATTGGAATAAAAAGTTGATTGTTGAATTTTTGCTCTCTATGTATTGGCAATATTTTTTTCGGCTATGTTTAATGTTAATTTATTTGTTATTTAGTAACATGAGAATCATATTCAGAATCTCGACACATGGCAATCTCTAATATCATGATCTTGGGGCCACTTGATAAATATAGTAAATGTTGATCGCCACTCAGTGTTTATACCTTCTGTCAAAATATACTCTATTAGAAGTCATTAAAGTTTATAATCGCTTGCAATTTTGACAGATCGCGTCAAACTTTGTGGATGTTTTTTGTTTAATTTTCACGTTTTTATCACATATCAGTGTTGTTTATATGTAAATACTGTCGTGTCGTGTGGATGGAATTATTGTTAAGCGTTTTAGATGTCCAAGGAGCTTAAAAGAAACATACTTAGCATACGCTATGACGCCAAAGTGATCGCTTGAATATCTTTTTAGATCTTCTAGCCTATATAACATTTTAGAAATACTAATAATTGAAGTTGCTAATGAATTTTAAAGACGTGATTGTAAAATGTTATCCTTTATGTGCGAATGGTTGTTTAAACTTAATATTGAATTAGAGTGGAATGGTAGCGTAAGCTAAATGTGTTTCGTGTTTTGTTGTTTTTCACAATTTTATTTAGCTCATTATAATTTTAATCTTTTGTCAACTTACGTAGTTAGTGAATACCGTTTAATTGTTGACTTTAATCATTTTTGGGCGAACTTATATTCAATAATAATAATATTATTACTACTCTTTTCAGCCCAAAGATGTCGCCTTTAGTTTATTACGTACGACTGACAGGCCTAGTATTACATTTTAAAGCAATATTATTTTAATCTTACTTCAACTGTGAGAAAGAGATGGAGCTAGACGTCCTGTATAACTGCGTCTCATTCCCACACTGAACTGAAGTGACATTAGGTGATGATACAGGCCCAGGAGGTCGTACTATTAAGTTTTCATTGTCTATGGTAACGTTGTTTGTTTTTAAGGGTTTTTCACAGCATTTTGTGAGGTGTGGATGATAAAATGTATCGTATTAGCTTGACTGTTAGCTTGTATGCGTGTGGGGGTGACTGTTCACTTGTGCATGTGTGTGTGTTTCGTTTCGATTCGATTTGTATCGATATTATGAGGGACAGCACTATTCTTTGTTACTGTTTTGTAACTTTCCAAAATTAATAGACTATTTGAACGTTTATTTTATCTTCTGACAGCAATAACGAAAGTTTGTGATGGTTCTATTATTAATTAACAGGATTTAACTGTAACTTTACCAATCAACCCTTTATAATATCGTTATAAGTTGCCAACAGCAAATTGCTGTTTATAATCGTCTACTAAAATAGCCTTACTAACTTAATTAATAATATTAATCGCTAAAAAAACATAAATTTTAAAATCGTATATAAACTCTTGCTAGATTAATCGATGTGAATTAAAAAATGAAAAAGAAAGCATTTGATTCTAAATTGAAATGTAATAAAATGACATTTATGTGGTTTTTGTTTTTATTTGATAAAAGTACGTTTTAGCTTAATTATAATAATTAAATATTATCTTTCAATACTATTCTCGATTTGCCGCGCATTCCCAATGCGGTTTGGCTAGTAAATAATTAGGTGTAATAGTAATTTTTAAATTCTTTTAGTAGGCATAAGCATTAATTTAAGGACGCTGGCTTATATTCACGTCATTATGCATTTTATTAACAGTATTCAAATCAAATAATTGCTTTCTTACTTTATTTTTCACTTTATGCATTTTATTTGTTCAAGTAACAAGTGGGATTTATTTTTGAATTCCTTTTATATTTTCACAGTATTATATCAAAAAAGTAACCACCATAGATTAAAGAGGGTTTATTTTTTATGTTGTCGTTTACGAACGTTGGGTAAATGAAAAATACATTTAAATAAAGAACGCACCCAGCGTTCTTTATTTAAATGTATTTCTCGTTCTCCACATTTCTTTCTAACTGTGGAGTTTGAAATTTTTTTTTGACACATAAGTTTGTTTTTTTTTCTAGTATTGTTTGAGTTAAGGTACATATTTGACACCAATTGTTTTCGCGTTTAATTATATATTTTTCTTTTTCAAGCTGGTTATTTTCGTTAGTTGATACATAGCATTTCCTTGATGTTGTTTTTAAGTGAAAATGAGCCAGCATCGTAGGTTAACAACAGCTGGAGCGGGAGACAACGTAGCGGGCGCACTGCGCTACCCACACCCATCCCTGTCACTGCGCGTGATTACGCACAGCTTGACACAACCCCGTGATCCCGTCTTGTTCGAAACACTTTTAAAATACCACTATTTTTCTTTCTATACTGCGTTTGAGATTTCGTTTTCAAATAATATAACATATTCCAGAAAACTACTTTAAAACCTACGCATAAAGCTCAGTATGCGCAATACCAATTTTATGACTTAAACCGTAGTAATTTTGATATCAACTTAATTTACTAAAAATAAAGTCGATATTCGTTTAAGTGTAATTCACAAATTTGAAACAAGTATTTGAAGTGACTTAAAATAAAATATCATCCACTGTTTTTATGTAATCTAACAGAAATATATTTTAAAAGTGTTTATAACAAAACTAAACTTCAAATCCTTCACCCAGCTACAATTTCTTTATATTTAGAATTAATTAGCAAAGCTCTTCTGTTTTCATTTCGAGTACCGATCTATTGAAGACCAAGAAATATCCCTTGTTTTATCTAGGACCTAAATTTATGTTCGAATTTTTTCACATCTAGTTTTTTCATGTGTGTTTTCCACAAGAATACTACTTGTGTCTAGTGAACTTTTTGGCTCTATTTGAATGGCATTGAAAGTATTTTACCAACATTGTATAATCGTGGAAAATATCATTATTGCATAAATGCAGAAACACCAATAACCAACATCCACTTTTAACACCGAGGCATATGCACATCAGGTACTCGTAATAATTCCTAACTTCTAATTAGTGTCTGCTAGCTTATGCCTTTTACACCCTATTTTATTCTGACTTGGTCAATAATAGTTATAATATTAAATTAAAAAGTTTATAAAACTTATAGTTATTTATTTATCTAACCGTTATTGTAAGATCTCACTTGTAAATAAGGCATAGTAAGAAGATAAGTCTTCATACACGCGGTTTCGGTTGCCTCTAGCCGACAGATAGCTTAAAATCTCTCTTCGTCGCGTGAGTAAAATTCACCTTCTGGTCATAATATTAAGTCATTTCCATATATAACCATTGAATATTAAATATTAGCGCGTAAGTTTTAATATTAAGCCATAATATCCAGTTTCCAAATCTGTCTTGAACTTGCTTTATATGCTTCGACATTTTGTTAATAGTGCTGTGACATCAACCAATTTAAAAAAAAAACTGATTCTACTCTAAAGTCCATCACTAGTTGCCATATAAAAAAAATGTTTGATGATATTGCATTTCTGGGTAACAATGAAAAAAGAAATTATGAATAATTGGGACTAGGGAAAGGATTGAAGGGGTATGAATACTCAAGTCAATCTAGAAAAATGTTGAATAGTTAATATATGTGTTCAGTGAGAATTAGTTTTAAAATCTTGATATTGTTTAGCATAGATTATGATATCGTGTTAGATTTAGGTTGCATTTCCGACAACCCTATCCTTTTGCTTACTTCGAAATGTTTGCTAGGACAGAAATATGTTTACAGTGTTGCAGAAATCTTGTAAATTCCTTCAATTTATGACAAGCGAAATGGTTTTTCATTTAGTTTAAATAATTATGCTGTTGGCCTTTTATTTTATTTTTTATTTTGACTGGTTTTATTTGAATAAAGATTATTCTGTATATTTTGGGTGATATATACAGGGTG
Source organism: Cerastis leucographa (assembly GCA_963082945.1). Taxonomy (NCBI): domain Eukaryota; kingdom Metazoa; phylum Arthropoda; class Insecta; order Lepidoptera; family Noctuidae; genus Cerastis; species Cerastis leucographa. The sequence goes on from OY720361.1 coordinate 3,895,492, forward strand.
TAACGGAAAGGTTATATACATCCTTAAGGGTGTGCTACAGACCATCAAACTGAACATGTTTCTCATCATAAAAAATTTTTTGCAGCAAAAAAAAAATCAGCTGCCTATACATTTGGGTCGAATAGGTATTGTAATTTTCTATGGGGCAGCAGATATTTTTTTTGCTGAAAAACATGTTTTATGATGAGGAACATGTTCAGTTTGATAGTCTGTAGCACACCCTTAAGTATGTATATACCCTTTACGTTACACCCTGTATAATTTAACCAAAACATTGTATAATATTTCTTATGAATTATAATCATGCGCTTGTGATGAGAGGAATAAAAATCATGAAGAAAAACGTTTTTACTCCGAGATATTATTTATTTAGATTTTTGTTGATATCTCATAAATAGGCCTAAACCTTTCTATAGATTAAGCCCGTAGTGTATACAGGTCTTGTAGTATACTTTTGAAATATTTTACTAATGGATATTCAAGTGTTTAAAATTTTACAAAGACGATGTCGCTAACTGCACCATCACCTGTGCCAAAATATGTAAATATTTTCCATGATAAATTAGTATTCTATTGAATAATTATAACCAATCATTTTTGTCTTGTTACCTATTTTTGTAACCCTTTATTTTATTAGTGGCAATACTTTGGAAACTACATTTTTTTCGACTGGTAACATTCAGGTTTTACTTTTGACAATGCAGCATTCTATAGCTCCACATTGGTTTCGACATTATTTGTAGACAATTAAAACAATATACATTGTAAGAAGACGATAAGAATAAATGCACCACTAATAAAATAAAGAAACAATCACTACAACTTCTACTGTTTTTGCACGTTATCCAATTATGTAAGCAAATAATAAAGCACTATTTTATTAACACTTGTAATCATACACTGTTATTTTATTCCTATCTTAATGTAATCATTGTTTAAAGTTTAGTCTAATTAATCAATAATTAATTTACATCATTATTAGACTGCCACCATATTATAAGGACTCATTAAATCACTTAAAAACTTTAAACAATGCTTTATAAGGAATTTATAAAATCATTTTAAATAATAATGTTATACAAGAACTGTTTAAATTGTTACATTAACTATTATTGCAATGTTTCAATGAATTTTTCAACTACACTGCAACTATTTCTGTGATATATCATCCTTTCACAAGCTGCGGGAAAGAGTTGTTTAGAATTGACAATTATTATTAATTAGGTATAATATAAAAATATCAATTGACATCTCACAAAATCTTCATGATTTATTTTAAGAAACCATGTGCCAAAAAATGTTCTTTTCATCCATTTTTGTTTCCATGACCCATAACTCTAAGCAACTCTTCAAAGTGGAGATCGGTCTATTCAAATTAGCGCGGGAAAATATTGTCTATGGCAATAGGAATGCGCGCCAATTTGTACAAGGGACGGACGCCATGTTTGAAAAAATCTATTTTAAAATATGTAAAGTGCACTTTCAATTTCTGTTAGTCTACCGGCGTCGCCTCTCACTAGGATTAATTAATAAATATTATTAAAATTTTGAATTTTAACCAATTTGCGATGATAATCGATGGTTGTGTGCGATACAGCTACCAAAGTTTCATCTGTGAGTGTCTGCACGCGATCATGGTTTATGAGATTTTATTGCATATTCTATTATTAATATCGATAGTGTAGTAACAGTATTTCGATTTGTAGTATTAAATTTGTCATTTTCAAGGATTTTTGGGGCATGTAGCCACTTGTTGGGGAGTGTAGCCACTGTTGGGGCGTGTAGCCAAGCGAGTGTCTCACTCGGTAGATCTGTGACTGGGATCTCTAGTTGTTCGGGGTTAGTCCCGCTCGCCACACCCCAGCTTCGCCCCCTCCGGTGGCAACTGGGATATTTTCTAAAAAAATATCGTAATTGATGGCAACAAGGTATATTGTTTCTTAGAAAGTTCGGGTTAGGCCCACTCGCCACCCCCAGCGTTGCCCTCTCCGGTCGCAACTTCTAAGAACGACGACAAAATTTCTAAGAAACATTGTCCCAGTTGGCATCTATTCGCCACATCCGGTGGCGACCGGAATATTTTGCCACTGGAGGGGGCTAAGCTGGGGTGGCGAGCGGAACTAACACGTTGTTTGTATGGATTTTCTCGAAGGTGAATGTCGATTGTACTCCACAATATAAATTTCTAATCCATTAGATTTTATCTGTGTTTTATTTATGAAATCCCTTACACTAGTTATGAGTTCATTTACAAAATGTACCTCGATAAAAATGTACACAACATTATAATTTGATATCCTTTTCTCCTCGCATCACTTGGCTGAGCATCTGGTTGCAGAGAGCTGCGTACGGATTAAGTTCCACCACCTGCAAAGGGCAAATATTAAGATCACTCAGAATCCTGGCTTATTCGCTACATACAAAAAGTGTTTATATTATAGAAAACTGTATATTCTATACTATTATGCGACACACAAAACATTTAAGTACTTGATTGAACCAAATTGCACTCCGCTACTGAATGTCGAAGTTTGAAATGTCGACGTATGTTAGTTCTAAAGTACAGGATCTCGATGTACACCAGTTTGAAAGCTCACTGGAGCGAAGTATGCAAGGCCGACGTATCGTAAGTTAGAAACAGCGAGCGAAGCGAGCTCTGGAATTGGGGCACCCCGACTCGGAACAGGTTAGATTCGAAGGGGATGGCGGGATCTAGTGAGCGAGCGAACTAAGACCCCGACATCCCCTTCGTGTTACGTTATTGTAAACCCTGCAGACAGAAATATGAGCCCCGCGTAGCGGGGCTACGTCGACTATACTTTTTAGGGAAATATAAGTAAATTAGGTTTTCCTTAAACAAGTTTTCATGTTTGTTGAACTAACATCGCACTCGTATGCTTTCTAACTAACGATACGTCGGCCTTGCATACTTCGCTTCAGTGTACTTTCGAACTGGCGTACATCGAGATCCTGTACTTTAGAAGTTTAGAACTAACATACGTCGACATTTCAAACTTCGACATTCAGTAGCGGAGTCCACACCAAATAACTACACAATCTCTAGTTCAAAATTTTCAAACCTGTTTTCTAGCAAAGCTGCTGCCAAGTTTAGCTGCTTCAGTGAAAGCGGCGCGCGCGTCGTCATCCTTCCCTTGCTTGCGCAGCAGCACGCCGCGTTGACACAGTGCCAGGGCGCGTGCGCGATACTTCTTGCCTTTAGTTAGCTCTAGGGCCCGGTCGAGGTCTGACATTGCATCTTTAATTACAAGATATAGCTGTACAAAAATCTGTTGGCGTGTGCTCAAAATCAGAATTAACCAGCCACGGTCTTGCTTAACAACAGCGCTTATCAACTAGCGCCCAAAGATCCATGTGGCGCTGTAGGTGCCATGCATTACATTATGAAACAAAATGATGCCCTGTGCGAAGACATGCTATAACATCCACCAGCTCACACTTACTGCTTGCTGCTTGCTGGATTAGGTCCAGCCCTTCTCACATAGAGGAGTTCTAGCTGTTACGCAGTAGCAAAAATACGCCCATAAAAGTATAGGTATATGTAAGTAAGTAGTAAGTATACGAACTAACTGAGACACGAGTAGGTTTTGCGCAATTGAAACTAAATGTATGTTTACATGCCTTTCATAAATCCTAATCTCTTACCATCATCCTTCAACATCATACGCAACAGCTGTGCCCTATCGTTGTACCCGGCCGCTCGATCTGGGGCAGCCTGTACTCCTCTGGTCATGGCTTCCAAAGCCTCGTCCAGCTTGCCGGCCTCTGCTAGACGGACTCCTTCAGCGCATAGCGAGGCAGACTCCTTGTCGGCGTCGGTGGTGGGCTCTGAAATAATCAAAACATCTATTTAATTATTCAATCAATGTATTTATCATCACGCCTATTTATTTTTTATTTTTTTACCCCCGTACGTTTAGATAGAAGTTTATTTATCTATGGCACAAACACAACATTAGGTACATCTGTTAGCACCGATCAGTTTGGTAAAAGTGTACCTAATAAAGTAGGTACATTCACATTTTGCCTCTTAGCATTAATCATGACATAAATTTAAAAACCCCCCCTACGAAAAACCTCTAAAAAACCCGCTTTGTTTTGTGCTTGTACTAAGCGGTCTACTTAGCGGTCCCCCGACGCTAAGACGCTTGGATTATTTTATTTTAGGTTTTTTAGAAGTTTTTCGTATCAGGGGTAAACTTAACGAAATCAAGAAAAGTTATAAATTAAAAAAAGACCCGAGCTTTTAGGAGGGAGTGGGAGGGTGCAGCCCCCCCCCCCCCAGCGATGCCCATAGTAACAAGTAACATGATTTCAAATTTCGAATCGACCAGACCTGGGAAAGTTGTTTATTTCCCTTCAACTAGAAAAGTGGTGATCACCTTCAAACGGCTGGGCAGATTTTCTCGAAACATAGCTAAGAACACTCTCGACTAAAACACATTTCAAACTAAACCAATTTTATCAAAATCGGTTTATCCGTTTAGGAGCTACGATGCCACAGACAGACACACAGATACACACGTCAAACTTATAACACTCCTCTTTTTTGGTCGGGGGCTAAAAACTAGACTGGTCAAGTACTTGAAATTATTTGTAGAATATCCCAATAACACTGCTGAAACCAGAAATCGAACCCTATTGATCTCATGCTCAGCATTATCGCTAGTGACCACTAGACGAACGATGCAGCCAAGTAAAGTGGTTATAATTATATGAACACTATGTAGTTTTTAGCTGGAGGCCAATTAATCTAATCATACATATCAGCAAGCAGTGACTTGCTCATTAATAAGCAGGTAGTTATGACGGCCGGAACACTTGATGCTATCTATGCTAGATGTATGATTATAAAAATACGTGAGATCTTCTATCTACTACTGAACTAAACCCAGGCATATGTGCGTGGTAAACCTGACCAGGCCTTACCTACCTAACACATTGGGGCCCGTAGGTTGGTATTTGTGCCCACGGATTCCTAATTCTCGTTTATTACCAAACATACAAGTAAATACTTTTGTATTGCTTAAATCCAGCAAAGTATTATGTACATCCAGTTAGAAGATGCCTAATGTTAGTGAACACGGACATTCATCATTATCTTCGTACCCTTGTTCCATGTTACTTGGGGTCGACGCAACACGTTTCTTTCCCTTTTGTCAGCCGCCGCGCTTTCATTTAGGTACTCCTTTTTTGGGTACCGTACCCAAAGGGTCAAACGGGACCCTATTACTGAGACTTCACTGTCCATCCGCCGTCCGTCCGTCCGTCTGTCACCAGGCTGTATCTCGTGAACCGTGATAGTTAACCAGTTGAAATTTCTACAGATTATATATTTCTGTTGATGCTATAACAATAAATACTAAAAACAGAATAAAATAAATATTTAAGGGGGCGCCCATATAAAAACGTGTTTTTTTTTTGCTCGTTTTTAGAAATAATGGTACCGAACCCTTCGTGCGCGAGTCCGACTCGCACTTGGCCGGTTTTTCTTTCCTATCACTCCCCACACAATTCATCTATCCTTTATTTTTTCTTTCTTTCCCTCTCCTCCATCCATCAACGTTTACGTTAAAGAAAACCGACATTCATATTGATGAAAAAGAAAAACCGCTTTAGAGCTCATAATACTGTACCTACTCGTATGTACCCCTCAATGATCATTAGAATAATCAATAAACACAACAACGCCAAGGACTCTTACCTTCCTCATCTTCAAAGAACTTGTCCCCTGCATCCTCGAGGACATCGGCAGCGATGGTAGCCGTCGGATCAAAGATACTCCTGAGCACTGCCTTGTCTCTCTCACTGAGGTTATTTAAAGCTGCCATTGTAAATAGACGCGACTGGCCTGACTCGAATCTTGTTGACAACTAGATTGTGGAACCAGTTCTCTATGTTAATGTTTATGGTCGTGACTATATGTTGTTTTACGGGTTTCTTTGTTGATTTTTATATCTAGTTAGAAGTGAACGTTGTAAATATGGTAGGTATAGTTAAATAAGAAAAAGTTTGCGCTTCGGTAATTTTCGTGCTTCCGAATTAGTGCTAACGGCACAAAGTAACCCCCACACAGGTAAAGCTTGTAAGTCTTGTTTCTACTGCCGCGATGCCGCACTTAGTCGTAGATTAGGTACCTATTATTCGCGATCGTATGAAGCTTCCTCTGTTTTATTGGGGTTAATGACCCTACTCAAAAGTTTATATAAACCTGTTTTTTTTGATATCCCATAACTCTAGGATATGATTGAGACCATATCAAAGAATCCACTGGCATATGAATTATGTTTCAATTATACCTTTATTTTTTTCTTATCTTTCAATATGAATTATTGGTTTGAATAAAAAGAATAACTCGTATTTATCAATGAAACTACTACTATTTTACTACACTACTGCGAAGTTTGGCAACCTCGCAAAAGTAAAGATTCGTCATACTGGTGATAAATTTTGACCTAAGTAAATTATGATTGATGATATCTCCGAAACTATGCATTTTTGGACCACCTATTCTTGGAGTTTTAGTATTATTTTTACTTACAGAATATAACCCTAGAGTTATGGGATATCAAAAAAACAGGTTGTATACTTCTTCTCTGTAATATTAGGCTGACTACCGTTGAACAGATCTTTCAGGCCAGCCAAGGCCTGGCAGACGGCCGAGCATTTTATCTTTACCAAACGTACATTGATACGTAGGTAGTGGTAACAAAGCTTCAAATGTTTAGATATCGGCACCATGGCATCAAAGTGATTTCCCTTTGCAGCATTTCACATTGGAATCTGTTTCTACTGTATCAAGATCCATTTTTGAAACTATAACGTCGCTCAAGGGACCTCGCACCCCAAGATAAACTTACGAGGGCCCATACCGCCCAACCTAGCACCGATTCTGTAATCCACAATAGAGTCAGTACAGAAACAGACTGATATTTTATTATGAGATAAAATCAAAGGCATTAGTAGGAAATATAATAAGTTTAGACATAACTTCGATCAACATTATGTAAATTATAAAAACAGGTTACTTGTCTATTTACCGCGCAGACACGTAATCAGACCGACATCGACACAAGATAACAATCTTTGTATATATTTTAATATAATTTCTAAAAATTATCACAAACTCTGATTCAATAACTGGTTTACTCTTTAATCAATCTAATTCCCACGAAATGTAAATGTCATGATATGCCCATTATTTTGTAAGCCATTTGTATTTCCTTCCATAGAATGATTGTTGCTAGTTTGCATAAGATCAGGCAGAAGCAGAGGTGTAGGTACTTAATAGTACCCATATTTCGCCAGTTATATTTTAAGTTCATATTGTAGCGACCACAAAAAGCAACATACTACAAAAAGTACTACAGCGCCATCTATGATGCGACGGAGGAACTAACATCAATTACCTACAAGTCGCAAGTAAAGTTTACATCGACTTTAGTATATATAGAGAAACCCGATAACAACTATCGGGCAGCCGCCAGACATAACACCTGTCTGGCCGGAGGATCCTTTTCAATGGAGTATTGAGGAACTTTACACCCTGTTCCTCATACCCTTAAAATAGGGGGCAATTTGATTTCATCATCATCTTCAGCCTATATTGTTCCCATTGCTGGGACACAGGCCTCCTCTCTATGAGATGGAGTCGGCTGTAATCCAACTCGCGGGCCCAGTGCGGGTTGGTAGATGTCACGTGTCTTCAAATTTTTTGTTCTAGGACATGCCGGTTTCCTCACGATGTTTTCCTTCACCGTTTTTGAGAGCAGCGGTGATGAAATAAATTACACAAAGTAATGCGCCTGCCTAGGTTCGAACCCACGACGTTCGTAAGTCGGGGCTGCCACCACTGAGCCTCCACTGCTCTCTGCAATTTGATTTGAGCCTATTGCCATCAACTAGGCACAAATCCAGACTCCGTGGCTGCTACTGAGAACTTCCTGATGCAAAAACCCAATAACACTTTGCCTAACTCGGGAATCGAATCCAGGAACGATTCCCGTGTCGGACAAGCTGGTCAGCAGTCACGCTTGCAATCACTCGACCAACGAGGCAGTCCAAGTACTATTTATATTGATTGCCTTTTCGTGGAACATCCTTCGTGAGTTTAAGGATACAGCAGCTGTTCAAAATCAAAATATTTATTTCACATAGGCCCACTATCTTTACTTCCATACTAATATTATAAATGCGAATGTCACTCTGTTTGTTTATTTGTTACCTTTTCACGACTAATCGGCTGATCGGATCCTAATGTTTGGCAAGAAGATAGATTTCGACCTGGGGAAGGACATAGGCTATATATCATTACGCTACGACCAATAGGAGCGTAGCAGCAATGAAAAATGTTGCGAAAATGGGGAAAATGTGACGCAGACGAAGTTGCGCGGGACTGCTAATGTGTCATAAAATATTTTGATTTTAAACAGTCTGGCCAGCTGCTGTGTCACATAAGCAGTTAAAAAACGGTGAAAAATAGGTGCACGGTCCAGGCTGGTAGTCTCCTATGGAGAAGAAGCAGCAATAAACTCCATGGTAAGTCTTTTACTGCGCTACACCGTACGATGATATGCGTTAGATAAGTTGGGATAACAAATCAACCTCCCACTGTTCGCGGTTAAAAACAAATGCAGTAAGAATCGGCCACAAATTAAAACAGTAAAATTAAAACCGAAGGTGGTGTGGCTGATCTTATTTGCCAGGCGATTACAAGATAGAGGTTTCGAAGTAGAAAGGGGAGGCTTTTGCCCCGCAGTGGGACACATGAGAGGCTAACAAAAAATAAATACTGATCAAAAGAGTATTGTTGCAAAGAAAACACGAAAGTGAGATGACTAATATTTTATTTTAAAATAAATTATTGTTACAACAATGTTTGTATTTGACAAGTTTGTTGTTCTAGCGAGTGTCTCGATCAACATCTAATATGCACATATTCGGTCGTATAAAACTTTTATAATATACTAAAAATAAAAGACACAGTTGGTTTCACTTTTTTTTTGTAACAGATCACAGGCCAGTATTAGTACGTACGAACAGCGACCAATCAAGCTAAAATAAACCAGTTTATGCGGACCTCTTATTGTACGGGAAATTTGTACAAAACGAGGCCATGTATAGTTTGATGTGTCGCCGCGTACCCTAATCTTTACGGCTCTGTGGTCACCAATGACACCAATCCGCTCTTTTGGCCAATTTGGTGTCTTTAAGGCCATTACCCCCTTTCAGAACGACCTAATAGGCTGCGTAGTAACAATAGTCATTAGAAACAGTAAAATACTTCAAGTTCCATACTTCTTCAGTACTGATTCTATACTCCTAGCAAATGTACATTTAAAATAGTTCAACTATACAGTCAGCATCTGAGTGTAAGATTATTCAGTACAAAATACTAAATAACAGAGAATCTTATAAATAGGCGCTTCGATAAAAGTATAAATAATGATTATAATTTCAATTAACACTTCTATTTGATACATGCATCCAATGAAATATAAAGAATGAATTTGAAATTGAATGGCAAGATGCAAGGTGGCTAAATCGTTGGGTATTGGGTATACAGGCAGCTAACGCCATCTGTGAATTACGCAGGTAACTGTTAAAAAATACTGGGACGCTCAGTAGCTCAGCTAAGTAGAAGGCTTTCATAGTGATGCTGATGCCGTGATCATGATAAATACACTTTATTTTCAATACCATTGAGTGCTGACTTGTACAAACTTGGACGCTGAGAAATTCAACTAATTTTACTAACGCACCCCTCGTTTGAACTAAACATGCTAAATATAGAGTTTACTATTCAATACTGTCAACCATTACATGACAATCAATAACAGAACATGAACTGTTCAATACAGATGGCAATAAAGCTTTGATGAAATGTGCAGATCTGAATTTCGAGCCTAGGATTTGAAACCCTGTTTTCACATAGCAAGATGGTTCTAACTGAGCAGCCTAGCGAATTGATTACCTTATAGAAACGATCATGCAACATGCCAGGAGATCGTACAAGGAGCGTTGGCAGACCAATAGCAAGATAGGTGGACGACCTACAGTAAATTATTGAGAAGACCAGGGTGTTTTAATCTTATTCCAGAGTGGGAAAGAGATGGCGTTAGACGTCCACTATAGCGCTGTCCCTTTCCCACACAGGAGTGACATTAGAACAATACTGCTTTAAGATAGCGTCGTGATAACCCTCCTGGACGAGAATCGTCAGGTTACTGAGCAGTAGGTGGAATAAGGTTGCCAAAATAGATGGTGAAAACTTAACTTTATAATTATTTAAGACAATGGTCGCACTGTTACAGTAGAATCATAGCAATATTCAGTTAAAATACTAGATAGATGGCACATTTATGCCTATCATATTAACACTAGGCGTCAACTGAATATACTTAATACCTAAACAACAGTGCACAATTTGATTTTCAACACAAGGGCTTAAGCACACAAGAGTTGAAAATTGTACATTCGGTTGGTTTGGCGTTAACGAAAAATAAATCGTGATAATTCTAATAGTGAATCTTTAAATTAATGAAATTTGGCACTTGGAAGTCGGTCAAGGCGAATTTTTGTCTCGTTTTTGGCCACCTCAATAACATTGGCACCGGCTCAAATCTAAACTTTGTTTATATACACAGAAAACCTATATATTTCTGAGTAAGTATATAATGAGATGCGAGGTTTTCAGCAAGATCTTGAATATTTACTATAGGCATTCTGAATACATAACTATTTTCAGTTATACAATCACGAACACTAACTTACGAATATACTTACTTAGTAATTTTAAGAAGTTATTATGAAATATGTTAGATCTTAAAGTTCGAATAGTTATTCCAGGCGAAATCGCTTTTTTAATATGGCGAAGTGTATACGTATTAGTGTTCCTGACAGTATACTTTCAAATCCATTCTTTATATTTTCAACTGAACGATCTTAGTCCTACATCAGATGTACAGTACCGACTTGCTAAACTATCCCTGTACTTCTTATAACGAATCTTAAGCCGTATACAGACATTGCGAGGCATGCGCCGCGAACAACGCACAGCGAATGCCTCGCAAGGTGTGTACCTTTGTATTCGTGGCGAGGCATGTGCTACGCACGTGCGAGGGCGAGCCAAGGTATGGCCGCGGCATTCGTTGTGCGCCGTTCGTGGCGCATACCTCGCAAAATCTGTATCCACCTTTACAAGTTCAATATTAAAAGTACATGTCAAATAATAAGAGTGTATTCCCGTATTATGTACAGTCAACTTTTCAGTTGAGTTAAGGTTTGCAATAGATAATTATTCTATATCACAATCCTTGTTGTATAATATGTAGACTTACACTAGCGTTGGTTTGGTGCGACCGCCATTTTGATTATATTTATTTTTATTTTTTATGTACCTAGCGAAGTAGCTAAAAATTTGACGACACTGAAAGTACCTTTCCTCAAGAAAGATATACTTTTGTCCTACCCATGTAGGCCCAGCGAGGTCACAGCAGTCTTATAGAGACAATATTTATAAATAATAAATAATATCGCACGAAATAAATATAATCAAAATGATATCTGGTCAAATCACATACACACAATATCAGTCACACTTTAAATGCATTTTCACAAAGTTTGTGTAAACTCCACCGCTCAATATTCTAAAAGTCAGAAGCTCAAAGCCGTTATTAAGACATTTTGACTATGATATTCTGTTTTATATACACCTACAGAAAAACTGAGACAGTAATGAGTTATTTAAGCATGTCAGAATTGACACAAACTATGTGCAAGCATCGAAAAACTTAACATAGTAAAATAATATACTATAAATATACAATTAGCAATATCTTATCCTAAAAATACGCTATACATGTAGAAAAACTGTATATAAAAAGTTTAATTGCTAAAACTTTGAATTTTTTGTAATATATAAATCGTAATCACACAATGGTAATAGTTCATTATTTAGTCATTTTCCTAAATTCATATAATTTTGTTGTTAAATGTATTTTTTTCAATTTGTAATGTAACTTTAAATTATGCTCATATACGTTAAAATATATGTAAATGCACACACAGTTTAGTTAGAGTGTTCATTTAGTTTAAATCTCATTAAGACTCTCTCACAACGTTTAGTTCTATAAACGTTTATTTTAACAATAACATTGATCCCTGAACTGGGGAGTTACTGTGACGTCTTAAAACATTATTGTTTCATTCTTATTCTAGAGTGGGAAAGAGATGGAGCTAGACGACCTGTATAGCTCCGTCTCTTTCCCACTCTGGGATAAGAATGAAACAATAATGTTTTAAGACGTCATGGTACGCCACCTGAGCACTCTTCATTTTAATATCATTTCACAATTTTTTATTCATTTACTTACGTTTAGTTTACGACAATTTAATAAAAATTGGTGTTACATGTGATAAATTGACATTGGCATATTTATATTTAAAGGCTATTTACACTTCTATAAATACAAGTGATTACTAACTTGGAAGAAATTCAGTTGCACAAGTGCCACAACCACTGGTTTCTTAGGCAATGTAGTTAGGTACTTATATTATTCATTTCCACAAATCAAAGTGTAAATATGCCTTTACTGAACCATAACTGTATGTATTTAGGCCTAAGCTAATGTTGCCAACAATGATAATTAATTAATGTATGCTAAATCAGTCTGCCTCAATTGTTTAAAAAGTGCAGAATACCTTAAAATTCCTATCATGCTCACTTTGCGTATGCGAAACATATTTTCACGTACAGTCACGTCTAATAATATGTATACATGCAGCAACTTTTAAAAGTGATTTTCTCCTACTGTATTGATTAAGGTTTTACGTTTTCACGAACATGGAATTTTGGAAGCCATACTATTACGAAATAGGTCTTAATCTCAATGTAGAAACCGTATCAACATCAAATCGGATACAGAATAAGCAAATCACTTTTCAGTTTTGCTAAGTGTATACATATGATTAGACGTGACTGTACACTAGACAACTAAATTAATGTTTAAATATGAGCAGTGTTGGAATTTCAACTATTGGTGGTGAGTCTAGCGTTAAAAATCCGACAGCAGTTTTAATTTGGCATTCATTTTGGTGTCAATAGCGGTGGTAGTGGTGAAAAGTGGCATGCTTAATTTGTGAATGAAAAGAATACAATGATAAAAAACTCGCGATTCCGCTTAAAATATGACACAGTTGAGACTTCAATCCAATTTAGACAAGACAAACAAATTCACACTGTTATAAATCAATTAAAAACTGTGAAACAAGTAATAGGCTAATATCAAAACAGTAGCACAAATGACAATTTAACATTACAGGGGTAAATCGAATGGATGGAAGTGAATTACGTCTTTGTGAGTTTACTGGTTCATTATGTCGGCGATGCTACCTCTTCTGGAACCCTTTTGTGCCGTCAGGACCCCTGGGGGTGCGGATGACGAGAACCCCGCGCGGTGGCGGAGAGGGGAACACCCCCGAGGCTGTGGCCCCAGGTGGCAGGCGGCTGAGGACTTTCCGTTCCCTTCCTTTGGTATTATTGTCAGTTTGAGGAGATTTTGTCTTATTATTACTATTATTTTGATTGTCATTGAGATTGTTTGCTTGCAGCTTGTCTTGTAGCCGGCTGAGGCTGGAACAGAGAAAAATTATAATAAATTAATATTTTTTTTGCTGTTTTTTTTCTTCAGCACAGTTCAGGGCAAACATCCATGACAATACTTCCATCTAGGGCTAGGCTAGCATATTATTGCGAGTTATAATAATAGTATAAGTGACCAGCTTATTTGTTTGTTTACCGTTTTGTTACTACTGACATGCAGTTTACCTAGCAAATATACAGGATAGAAGGGGCACCAGCTGTTCTTTATTAATATTACAAATGAAAAATTTATATGTGGAATTCTGAATGATGTACTGCATATATATATGTAAAGTGTTTATTCATCGGCATCCCTTCCATCCTGTATACTTGAATTTAATGTAGAAAGTTTTAAACTAAATATTCTAAATAAAACAGTACTTTTGAACAACAATGGACTACAGTAATTCATCTCAGTCATCTAAGCTTTTAATGTCCTGTACAATAAAGTATATTCCATCTATCTATCTAGAGCCTGTATTAGAAAATTGATCAAAATATGCACAAGTTTCAATAAAACGAAAGGATAGAAATTTTGGTGTTTTAATAACTTCACTCATTTCTTTAATAAAAACAGCTACATTTAAAATGATATACAGAATTAGATTTTTATCTAAACAATAACCACTGCACAAATTGATCTTCATATTTAAGCACCACTTTCCAAGGCTGGTACCAAGATAGGTCAGAAAGCATTGGTTTTGTAATTAGTAGTATTTTGAGAGCCGTGACAGGTGGCTGTCAGCAGATAGGCAGTCACTCCATGTACAATACTGGCATTCAGTAAGACTTTTTGAAAATTGAAAGTCCACCCTAAGATATTTGGAAATGGCGATGTAAATGAAATTAAGATTAATATTACATTTCATCATCATCTGCTTAGCCTTTTCCCAAACTATCTAGGGGTCGGCCTCCAGTCTAACCGGATGAAGCTGAGTACCAGGATTTTACATGAAGCGACTGTCTATCTGGCCTCCACAACCCAGTAACTGGGTAATGCTATACCCTTTGGTGAGACTGGATATCAGACTTTTGGCTTCTGATTACTTGTAACAACTGTCAAAGATCTACAAATGACAGCCAATGAATGATTAATATTTCATTTATCAGACATTATTTAAATCTCTCAACAAAACATTTCAGGGCCAAACCAAATTTGCATGCCTCCAATAACCATTGGTTTCACTTAAATCTCATTAATAATACTAAAAAATCAATTCCAAGACATACTTTCAGTACAACCTACAAAAGCATATTAAACTGAAATAAATATTTAATCTAAGATTATTCTATCTATGGGAGTAACTGAAATTAACTGCAAGAAAATAAAACTAAATGCTATTGGAAAGTTGTATTTTGGCATAATTATCATATAAATTATTTTATGAATGTGTTGTGTTTAGGTATGCTAGGGCCTCAGGCCTACCCCAATTAGATCTTTTACATATCTGGCAAATGTGGTTTATTTATAAAAAATATTTGGTTACTTATTGGCTACTTGTTGTTACTTGATTTAATGTTACAAGTTTAATTAAAGTTTAAAGTTAGAGTATCTTAAAAGGATAGGATTTAAGATTTATTGATAATTATCATAGCTCTTATCAACACAATCATTTATAAACCAATAAAGAGTAAGTTATCTACCACCTGATACATATTGATTGATGATAAAGCAATTATTATGAAGATTGTAAGATCTTGGATGTCTGGCAAGTTTATCCTCTAGTTCCAGATTGGATGGCAGCCCCATGGAATCAGATGTAATTTATGAGTTTCAAGTAATAGATTCTAGTCTAGAATTGAATGAAAATTAGTTCTTCACAACTGCTCTCAAAATTAAATCTCCTACTAAGCCTGTGTGTTGCAATTACGGCCCTCATCGCTCTCACATGATCTGTGTCCTAGCAAAAGGAACATTATTAGCTGATTATGTTAGCCCGATTCTGTGTAATAAATGCATAGCAGTAACGTGCCCATAGCTTTTCAGTGAAGCTCATGTTACTAGTGATAAAGGCTCTTCTTGAACCTGTACTTGCTAAACAAGTTGCATTTCTGTAACTTGTTTATCAAGTACAACTAGTTAGCATACTTCTTAATCAAGATTATGTGGAGTTCAATGAAGAGATTTGTGGATGACTAAAATCCGACTGATTTAACTACCAATAAAAAAAACTAGTCTTGGACGTAATTAAGTGTTGAACAACCGTAATATTGGCAAGATATCTTGACTGAACTTCGATTTCCACAACCCAGAATAAACCTCAAACATGGGTGTTATGTAAAACAATATCGCAGTGTTTGATAAATGAAACCGGCCTTACTTGTCGTCAATGACGTCTTCGGGGCTTCGAGCTTCTCCCAAAATCCGCAGACGAGCCTCGGCATACTCCTTCTGCCTTTGTTCGAGTGTTTTCACCGGGCGCGGGCGACTCTCGCCGTTTAGCTGGCCGCTGCCTGATGACGACGGCCGCTTAAGGATACGGATAGCTGGCTCCGGCATCACGCACTGAGATCCAATACACGCGCTCTCTTCAACAGTAACCTTGCAACCTTTGAGTGAAGTTTGCACTGGCGCGCAGTCAGTTGACATCAGTCTGATCTTCTGATCCAACTGAAAGAGACAAACCCACATGTAAATAACTCCACGGCGGCCAACTCCGACGCGGGAAACGTCCAGGTTTGGCTTTCACAGTAACACTTACGCCAATTTCGTCCATATCCTCCCAACTTTCACATACGTCAACTTCATCTTGGGCCGCCATGTTGACTGACTGAAATGACATTGCCACATGAAAAAACTAAAAACATTGAAAACGTAACGGTGTTTCGCAAGCTTCGGTTTTTTTAGTACGGTTTTAAATAACAATATGTTGCCATCAAAGAAAATGACAAAATTCATTTAAATGGAGAACGTAAAGGTGTTTAGCCAGATTCGGTTTTTGAGTCCGGTTTTAAATTACACTATGTTGCCATCAGTCAAAAAAATATATAAATTTCACTCCATCCAAGTCTCAAATGTCAAAACAATGTGCGTGAGTGATGAAGAGGCTTTTGTAGAAAAATAATAAAATCTGAATAACATTGTACCTAATTGTGTATGCTGTAGCAAACAAGTACGTATATTTTGCTACAGTTTCCATGAAATAGCGGCCCAGCTTATCATAAGGTGGTACAATATTTCTACCGAGTTTGATTTAGGTTATATTATCATGCCGTATTTATTTATTTACGTATATATTCGTAATTTCAGATACTAAAAATGGCTTTTAAATCGTATGGCTCATCTGCGTCGGGCCTGACGTCTGTAGACCCCGAGTATGTCCAATTTCTGATGTTTACTGATGAAGATGTGAAGAAGCTAAGTGTATCGAAAATCACAAATGTACAGTGTTTCGACGCTATAGGAAATCCAACAAAGGGAGGCCTTTATGACTCTGCTCTAGGTCCTTTGAGAGACAGGAATGAGACTTGTGGAACTTGTAACAATGTCTTGTTACACTGTCCAGGACACTTTGGGCACATAGAACTACCGCTAGTTGTAGTCAACCCATTATTTATAAAGAACATCTATGCACTCTTCCGGGTGAGTTGCCTCAAATGTTTCAAAATACAAATGGATGATAGAATGAAATTTATATTAAAACTTCAGCTAGAATTAGTTGATGCAGGTCACATAACAGCTGCCTTGGACCTGGATAACTATGTTGGAGAAATAATGAGTGGAAAAGAAAACTCCCCTGACAAACCTAATAAAGTAATAAGGAAGTATCAGAAACTACTAAAAACGCGAGATCCAGTCATAGAAACTTTTCAAAACAAAAATGTAGATAAATTAAGAGCAAAGTTTATTAATCAATATTTTAGACTTATCAATACTGCTAAGAAATGCGCCTTTTGCTCTTGCAAACTTATTAAAGTGACCACTTCAGAGAATAAAATCATGTACAATCTTAGTGCAGAAGGTGCTGAGAAAGGTACCAAAGGAATCAAGATTTTAATGCCTGATGAAATCAAACGCTTCTGCACAGCCATAGCTCAAAATGACGAAGACATTCTAAAACATTGCTTCCCTGTTCTGAAACATGCAAATGTGCAACCCGTTACGAATGCATTTTTCATGGATGTTGTTCCTGTCTTACCTCCATGTGTAAGACCTTGCAATGTCTTGAGAGGTGAACTTATTGAGCATCCTCAAACTAATGTATATAAGACGATACTACAGAATGCTTTTGCTGCTAGAGCAGTTTTACATGTACTATCATCCTCGGACCAAAAGAAAGCTATTGACTGCCTTGATCAATTACCTAGACAGGCTTATGAAGCAGTTCAGGGTAAATCACCCCCAGAAAAGCTTCACATAGTCTGGCAAGAGCTACAAAAGAGTATCAATAACCTTTTAAACTGTGAAGGTCAAGGCTTATCTAGTCAGGGTCTAAAGCAGATTATTGAAAAGAAAACTGGTTTAATCAGAATGCACATGATGGGCAAAAGAGTAAACTTTGCTGCTCGATCTGTCATCACACCTGACCCCAATGTAGATATTGATGAAATAGGCATCCCAGATGCCTTTGCTATGAAACTAACCTACCCTGTACCAGTAACAGAATGGAATGTTGATGAATTGAGAAAAATGGTTATCAATGGGCCCAACAAACACCCAGGTGCTGAGAAAATTGAAATGGAAAATGGGAGGGTCATCACAATAGCAACTGATTCTATCCAAAAGAGAAAGAGCCTTGCCAAAAGATTGCTAACACCTGACGAGTTTAAGGGATCGGGACTGAAGACAGTTCATAGACATTTAGTGAATGGTGATATCCTGATTTTAAACCGACAACCTTCCCTTCATAAACCTAGTATGATGGCTCACAGAGCAAGAATTTTGAAAGGAGAAAAAACACTCCGGCTACACTATGCTAACTGTAAATCGTACAACGCCGATTTCGACGGTGACGAAATGAATGCTCACTTCCCACAAAATGAAATCGCAAGAAGTGAAGCTTACAACATTATGTCTGTACGAAAACAATATCTTGTACCAAAAGACGGGACACCATTGAGTGGATTGATCCAAGATCACGTCATTTCGGGTGTGAAAATGTCCCTGAGAGGCGCCTTTTTCGGAAAAGCTGACTATCAACAGCTGGTCTTCCAAGCTTTGCCTAATCATAAAGGACCAATCAAGCTTCTTCCACCTACCATACTGAAACCTGTCGTACTTTGGTCTGGCAAACAAATTCTGTCAACAATTATTATTAATACAACACCTAAAGGAAAGCCATGCGTTACTTTGATAGGAAAAGCTAAAATTAGTTCGAAAGCTTGGCAGAAAACACCTCCAAGACCTTGGAAGGCAGGTGGCACTCCTTTCAATAACCTTAACACAATGACAGAAGCAGAAGTCATCATCAGGAAAGGTGAACTTTTATCTGGAGTATTAGATAAAACCCACTACGGCGCTACACCATATGGCTTAGTCCATTGCATGTATGAATTATATGGAGGCGACAGTTCAAGTGCCTTACTAAGTTCCTTCTCAAAGGTCTTCACCTTTTATTTGCAATGGATTGGATTTACACTTGGAGTTAAGGATATTCTGGTAGTAGAAGAAGCAGACAAAAAGCGCGATGATTTCATTTGTCTGGTTCGTAATGCTGGTAAGGCTGCAGCCGTGAAAGCTACCGACTTGCCCGCCGATATTGACGACGAAAAGCTAAAAGAAACTATCGAAATAAACTACACTAAAGACCCAAAGTTTAGAGCGAATCTAGACAGACAGTACAAAAGTATGCTCGACTCGTACACAAATAACATAAATACAGCTTGTTTGTCTGAGGGACTGCTTGAAAAGTTCCCCTACAATAACTTGCAATTGATGGTCCAGTCGGGTGCTAAAGGGTCAACTGTAAACACTATGCAGATTTCATGTTTACTTGGCCAAATTGAGTTGGAAGGTAAAAGACCGCCTCTTATGATATCTGGTCGATCTCTGCCCAGTTTTCCACCACATGACGTGTCTCCAAGAGCTGGTGGGTTTATTGACGGTCGATTCATGACAGGAATACAGCCTCAAGAGTTCTTTTTCCATTGTATGGCTGGTCGTGAAGGTCTTATCGATACTGCTGTTAAAACCAGTCGTTCTGGTTACTTGCAAAGATGTCTAATCAAGCATTTGGAAAGTTTATCTATTGCCTATGACCATACAGTAAGGGATTCTGACGATAGCATAATCCAATTTGCTTACGGAGAAGACGGTTTAGATGTCCTCAAATGTCAATTCCTGAGACAAGATCAATTTCCGTTCCTTGACGTAAATTCCAGCGCAGTAATCGGTGAAGCCGTAATTGATAAACTCAAAGAAGACGAAGGCTTAAAACACGTTACAAAATCAATTAAATCTTTAAAGAAGTGGAAGAAAAAGTACGGCAGTCCTTTCGAAAAAGTCCGCACAAGTGGCTTTGTCCAATTTTCGGCTATAGAGAAAAAACAAATCGAACTTGATGATTTACCGACGGATAGAACAAGAGATCCATTTTATTGGGAGTTGGAAAAAAAATGGCGTGAGATGGATGAGGAAGAAAGACAACAATACACTCGTAAGAAATGTCCGGACCCAATCCCAAGCAAGATGGCCCCTGAGTATAAATTCGGTGTTATTAATGAACACTTAGATAATCTGGTACAAAGTTACTTAAAAAAGCGTCATTCTAGCGCGTACGACGAACACACAGCTAAGGAGAAATTCGTTGATGTTATGAACGCCAAATATCTTGAATCAATGGCTGCTCCTGGTGAGCCCGTAGGTTTGTTAGCCGCTCAATCCATAGGTGAGCCATCTACTCAGATGACACTGAACACTTTCCACTTTGCCGGTCGTGGTGACATGAACGTAACCCTTGGAATACCTCGTCTTAGAGAAATTCTTATGACAGCCTCAGCAAAACTCAAAACACCAAATATGGACATCCCATTCCGGGACGACATTCCGGATTTAACAAAGAAAGCTGAAAAATTACGTCAAAAGCTTAACAGGGTCACGGTAGCTGATGTCCTGGAAAAGATAGACGTCCAATGTCAGATCGTGATAAGGCCTGATAGGCAGCTGAAAACGACAATGCGCTTCCAATTTTTGCCGTATTCTCAGTACAAAACTCAATACGCGGTGAAGCCTCAGCAAATAATAAAACACATGCAAAACAAATTCTTTGATGAAATGTTTACGACTGTTCGAAAACAAGCGAAGGCAGTTAGCGGTGTGGTTTGGTCGGCGGAGAAGAAGAAGAAACGGACTAATAAAGGAGGTGACGATGATGAGGAAGATGATGCTCCTGATGCGGAGCCTGCTGCGGTTTTGGATAGTTCGGACGACGAGGCTCCTAATGAAGATGATGACAATACTGACGTAAGATTTTTTTACAATATTTGCTCATTTGTTTCCGTAGTCATTAGAGATATTTTTATAAACACTTGACGTACCTATCCATAAAATACCTTTAAAACAGTGTATTTTTAGAAATCTGGTTAAATCTTCGTCGCTATAATTTGGTCTGCAAGTCTATCCAGAACACCAAACATTTATGATGTAACATCTGTTTTAATTTTCTTTACAGGCTAGAATTCGCAAGAAAAGAACAGAAGAGCAAGAATATGAAGATCCCGAATCAGGGGAAGAAGAGAAATCAGATGATGAAGTAGAACTCAGCGACGAACAACCTGCAGATAAAGGGGAAGATATTCTAGACGAGACTGTTGCTGCCAATGACGCAGAAACTAGCAAGATCATGACCGACGTAGTTTCTAACTTAAAAGAAGCTACAAATTACTCTTTCGACACCAAACACCACGAATGGTGCGAATTGACTGTTCTCTTCCCAATCTCCTTCCTAAGAGTAGATCTATCACAGGCTCTTCGCGAAGCCGCAATGAAATCAGTAATACACGAAGTCAAGAATATAAAACGAGCCATCACTAACAAAGAAAAGAATGTCCTATTCCTCAAAACTGAAGGTATAAACATTCTACAAATGTTCAAGTACAACCATCTTTTAGATTTGAACAAACTATACAGCAACGACATCCATGCTATTGCAAACACTTATGGCATAGAAGCAGCTAATAAAGTAATAATAACAGAAATACAGAATGTATTTAATGTTTATGGCATTACAGTGGATCCCAGACATTTGTCGTTAGTTGCGGACTATATGACTTACAACGGTATTTTCGAGCCCATGAGTCGGAAAGGAATGGAAGCATCTTCCTCGCCGCTGCAGCAGATGTCTTTCGAATCGTCGTTAATATTTTTGAGGGAAGCAGTGCTGAATTCAAAGAAGGACAACATTCGGTCGGCATCTAGTTGCCTTATGTTAGGCCAGCCTTGCAGAAGTGGAACAGGCTCATTTAGTTTACAACATTTCAGTAAAGTTATTAGCTGAACAAATTAGGTCTTTATCATGAAATCATGTAAAATTTACAACTGATCATTGTTTTTAGGTAAGAATAAATATCTTGTTTATTAACAGTTTTGTTTTTATTCGCAATTAGTTAACTTGGTATGAACTACAAATGTATTTGCAGGTGTTGACTTCTTATTTGACTCAAATAATATTAATAAATTGTGAATAGTTACAACTGACATGCTATTAATTCATTAGCCCGTTTTTAGATAACTAAAAATAGTGTGAAAGAGTAAAACTACAAAAATGTTTTAAACATCATTTTGTATTTGTCGTATTACAATAGAACTTATAAACGATTATTAAAACGACTAAGTATTAATTACAGCGTTGATGGACATCACCAAGTGTGTCTCACACACCGTCATCCTTGAATTATTCTCTCTCATCAAGGCACATCAAACATTGTCACAGACAAGACATGGAACTTTTACGAAAATGGTAAAATTAACAATATTTCATTTTTTTTTATTCAAAGCTTGTGATTACGTACTATGTTTATGTATACTTAACCACTTACAAGTTATAGGAATAAAATGTTCTATCTACTTAATAATCTGTACGCGGTTAACAATACCTATAGGTTAATTTTAACTTAGGTATTAACAGAATGATCACATAAGCTCATGGGCGTGTAGCGTCTTACAACGTTACATGAAATAAAACTAATCCATAAATATTACAATAATCTTGCACAGAAAACATATTTATAACCACTTATCTAATGCAACAACATCCGCTTTTAGCGAACAATGTACGATTTTTATAAAATCAGAACTCACAACACAATATTACCGTTTGGCACTAACACGAAGGCATAGACTGAGAGGAATTGGCTGCAAAATTGCACCGCAGACGGTTAAAATATAATTTCAAAAGCTCAAGGATAATGTAGCGCGTTCGTCTACAAGTCATGAGTCTGAAACTTAGGTACTAAATTCAGTTAACCGCAGTTGATATTTAAAAATAATTTGATAGAATATTCCTGATAGTCTACGACATGGATTAGTGAAAAATATGTTTTCGGTTGATCTCTTATTTGAGAGTCTACAACATAGTATCAAATGCTTTGACGGCATCATGGCACTACGTATTTATTAAAACTGTTATACATCATTACTTGCGAGAATACAAAAGTGTAAAAGTCACTGGCTAGGACGGTAACATTAGGTTTCATTTGGACCCCAGAATCGCTACTCCATCTTTCACTCGTCTTCAATACAAGCTATAAAATAACTATGAACAATACTTGTATGGTAATAAAACTAAATATAATAAATAGTAATGTTAAGAGTTAAAAAGTTGACCAAACACGAGTTCGTTGTGTATCATACACAAGATATTATCACAGCCCTATTGATGTGCGTCTCGTCGTATATCAAAAATACTGTAGACAGGTGAAAAGACTGCAGTCTATTTTTTTTTTTTGTATCAGGTTAAAATTACAAACGTATCTAAAAAGTTAATTTAAAAACAAAAAAAATATAAAAATTACAAATCATTTGCAAATACACAGTGGTCTCACCCTAAAAACACATACCTACGTTGAACTCGCATTTGGTCGAACAAAGCCAACAAACACAACCGCCATTTATTGAAACGCACGGGAAACATTATAACTATACTTTTTTACAAGAGAATCGACACGTGAGCTGTTTCGATTCAGCCAACATTTGTTCTATTTAACACATTACGTTTTGCAACTATTCTACCCCTAATTCAACAATTATTTTAACTAAAACACGTTAGGGAGTAGTGTTGTAAGCCGTAATGAGTCAAGATTATAAAAAGTTGTATTCGCTGTTGGTTCTCAACTTTTTAACCCCTATTGCGCGGTTTCGGCTTCGCTCTGATTTTTCGCGGCTTTCTTCTCTTGTTTGATGGCTTTCTTGTCGGCTGCTTTCTTGGCATTAGCCTCGTCATCGGCAGGGTTGTCCCAGTCCTGTCTTCTACCCGAAGCGAACACGTTGTAGAATGTGGCGCAGAAAATGTAGATTGCGCCAGCGATGTAGAATACCTTTTTCCATTGCGCTTGAGTGGGCTGTTGGAGAAAAGTTTTTCGATGAGTAATTTGATAAGGAAGAATGACCGATTCCTAAAACTATTTCACTAAAAGGAAGCTACACTATCCCCGAGTGTTCCGACAATTATCAAATAACACTTCAAAAAAATTCTGAAAGTATCCAAGTGAAAGCCACTATATGTGGTTCATTACTTACCCTGCCCTCAATGATGTATCCAGCGACGATGGGTGCGAGCAGACCGGTCAAGTTGGCCAAACAGTTAGTGAACGCCATCAGAACACCTGCAAAACGCGGCGAGATGTCCAAGTGGTTCACCTGAAAACAAAAAAAAACAATCATGATTAAGATATGTAGGGGAGCTACAGAAAAACGCTTATTTGGTATTTTAGAAAAATGATCATTCATAGAACCCAGTTTTTTCTTGAATTTTATCATCTGTTCAGTGAAGAAACTTTTTTGATTTGATTTAATTTTCTATTCCGCTTTTCAACTATTAACCATTTTAGACTAGGAGGCCTTTTTTGTTTCATCTTAATATTCTTAAAAAGGCAAAAAGTGGCGATGGCGTTTCAACAAAAATAATGCCTATTATGCTCAACTAATAAATAATAAATAGTCTCATCCTTACCTTGAAACCGGAGTAGATACCTCCGTTGAGACCGACACCCACGGCTAAGATGGCGACTGTGGCGGCAGGGTTGCAGCCAGTGTTAGCGGCGATAAAGAGACCGCACGCCGGACCGTATTGACCTGAAAGATGAAGATGTCTTTAAATGGGGAGTTTTGGGGGAACTTGGTGCCTTTTCATTCAGACTTATCAGTAGTTCGCTATTATTCATTTGATACAACAAAGCAAGATCCTTTATAGACCAAAAACTGAACTGAAGTAAATTCAGGACAATTCGGCCCTAGTGCCAACTAACAAGAACAAACATTTGTGGATACTCACCGATGCTGTTGATGACCTTCCTGACTTGCGTGTGGTTGAACCGTCCACTGGACAGCATCCAGTCGGCGACCACAGAGATAAACATGGAGAACAGCCACATGCACAGGTATGGGAGGGCGGACACGAAACCGTTCTGCAAGAAAAAATGTTCTTAATCATCACACTACGTCTGTATTCCTCAAAAGGGTAAACAGCGGTTTAAGCCGTTTCAGTAGTGAACATAATAACATGGACGCGGAATCGGCTTCAGCATATCAGAAAGAACTTTAAAACCATGCAGATAAAGCGTATGGTAACTAAAATTACCATCACGCTTATTCCATATACAGACAGCCTCCTTTGTTGAACGACTCATCGGCGAGTACATTTCCGTGGATCAATCAAGACTTAAATCAGTGCTCATTCCGTTTAGATTAGTTAGAGCCCTAAGGTTGTCAACTATATTACAATATAACCAACATTTTTCATGACGCGGACAACATTTTAATAGTCCTATAAGGGTCACGATGAAACTGTTATTCGTGGATCTTAGATAGTTGATATGGGTTGCCAGAATCAAGTTGGGTAACGTCTTATCTATCGGAGCACGGAATCAGTTTTATGTTTTTATCCGTGAAATTAACCATGTTATTCAAGTCCTATACCTTATGTGAATTCAAAACGCATGTTTTCATCGACTGTAGGTACATGGATTTGACCAGTAGCGTATTTGGCAAATTTCGTAATTGGACATAAAGACAATTTGACGAATTACAGCTTTGACCAATATCAAATTTGACGAATTTCCGATTTGACAATTAACTGACTTGACCAATGTCGTGCAACCCCTAGGTATCAGCCAATAATGTTCCCACGGTTCGGAGCAGATGCCTCCTCTATTTGAACGGGAATGCGCTGTAATCTACCACCCGAGCCAAATGCGATCCAAGTCCTACCATTGACAAAATTCATCATCGTCATCTTCCTACCCTGTCGCATGTTACCTACTTGAGGAAGGCGCAACACGTTTTTTTCTTCCATTCTCCCGACATTCGTCATGCTATCATTTAAGTTACTCTTTTTTTAAAGCTTTTTTTGAAGTGAAACTTCTTTATGCGACTTCCAACAAGTTTAACACTACCATGGAGTGGAAATATTTTCTAAAACTCACTAAGAGAGGGCAGTATTACAAGATTTGTGACTAAGTAGTTCTACTAGTACGCAAGATGGCGTGCAAACAGTCATGCATTCGACTCTTCGGTGTGACCAGCCTTCGCTCAGTTTCCATGAGTAGACTACCTCGATAAACTTATGTAATAATTATGTTATAAAAATAATACAACAAGAAAACAACAAAATATTATTTAGAAGATCAATAAAATAACGAAAGTGAATGCGTGGCACTCGAACGCATGCGTGTTGTATTACGAAGTTTCACTTCTTCCGCGCGGAGGGACTCCACGCACTACCTATGTTTTTTTTCTTTTTTTTTACCATTGACAAAATTAAATGCTGAAAACTGCGAATAAATCTTGTCTGTGAGTTGTCAATCCTGTAACTCTGTCGGTACAATTGACCGATCGTGAACCCTTGACCCATCGACGACGGCACGTGAACAATGATTAATGGCCTGAACGATCCAAATTATATTACGTTTGTCGACTTCATTGCTAAATTACTTTATTGGCTGAATTGGGCGGTTGTTTATTTAGTATTGGTTCAGTTTTATGTGTTGAAGTGATTTTGTCTGAACATATCTTACTCAATAGGTAGGAATATTACTAAGTATGTATTCATTTTGTTTCTTCTTAGTCATACTAAATATTTAGAATAGAACAAAGAATTGACATTTCATTAGGTATTTGGCTGAAGTATCAATTACAGTAGAGGCAAATATTTAATGACACAACCGAAAAAGATTTCCTTTTGTGGAGTTATTATCTGTTGAACTTCTGACCAGGTTGTTTTTGGAGAGTTTTAATAAACGACGGCACTCGAAATAAGTTATGTTCACCCTGGAAAGATTCCTGACTATAGTCTTTCACCATAGACAAATAACCAGGTACTTACATCCTTGATAGAGAAGTGCAGCACTTGTCGCATGAAGGTTGGCAGCTCCGTCATGAGTGTTTCGTAACCGTAGTTCTGTCCCATGTGTGCCAACATGATGGCCCAGAAAGGTGTTGATAGAAGGATCTTGCTCCAAGGGATTGGTGGTGACTGCAATATAATATAATTTTGGTCAGTGAGCTGCCTTTAGTGCCTTTCATACTCTTAAATCATTATCATTCATACCTGAATGCAAAAAATTATCCATCATCTAACTCTACGTACCTACTTAATAAAAACTAGAAAGTACAGCAAACTAAAATTTATTACTAACTGACCAAAGACACTCAAAATACTCACGCTGGAACCAGCAGCACCCCACAGCGAGCTCAAGATATACTTCTTCTCAGCCTCTTTGATGGTGGGGCATTGTTCCGGGTCTTCCGAGACAAAGAACAGGAAGGCGATACACCAGACGGTGCCGACGAGACCAAACACATAGAAGATCGAAGGCCAGCCTCCGGAGAAGCCGTATGCTGACAGTAGACCGGATAGGGGCATTGAGATCACCGTGCCGAATTGTGCACCTGTAAAACGGATTAGGTTATTGAATGTTTGTAACACTGGTCGTTAAATAGAACGATCGTATAGCACACAAATGTGAATGCTCACAAGAAGCTCGATATCAGTATTTTCATGGCGACCTTTGTTATATTTTGAGGGATTTAAATGGTGGATATAGTTCTGAATAATACAACGGCAGACTATATTGATGCATACGCTCCGCCGACAGTATTTGTGGTCGATACTGTCGTCATTGCCAATCGTTTTGTTCTCTTTCTGACCCGATCAACCTATAGCAAGCTCAGTAGATAAGTGTGGGTCATTCCCTAAACCACCTCGTGATTATTCAACTTAGCAGTCTGAAGGAAAAAGGTCTGTTATGAATTCTGTATCAATAATATCTCACCGGCATATACGGCGGCTCCCATCCGACTCCTCTCATTGGGTGGAATCCACTTCGCCAACATAGCGTGAGTGCATGGTACGATCGGTCCCTAGAAAATCACAATAAATTAGTTGTTAGTAATACTTAATATGCTAGTAATATATCCTATTAGGTACGTATTCAGTAGAGGACAAAATAAACAGAATAAAGAATACTTAAAACAAAATTCTTCTTCAGCGAAATACGGAATTCGATAATGTACCAACTACCAATGAATGCTGAAGTTGCTCATAGATAAGTTTATGACCTATAAAGGTAATTAGAGAATAAACTCACTTCGCCCAATCCTTGGATGAACCGCACCAGGATGAGGTATTCATACCCAGCCTCAGCTGCGACCGGCACCAGAAGACCGAACACTGAGTTCACCAACATTCCAATACCCAGGAAGTAGCGGGCTCCAAACCTGAGGTAGATTATGTAAGGATAAAGAATGGAAAAGAGAAGAAATAACTTATTTTTGTATCTATTTCCAAGACTAATTGTTTACAACATAAGTACAAGTAATCAGATTGACTACCTACTTATAATTAAATTAAGTATGTAATTTCCTAGCTTGTGAATGTTTTTTTTTATTATGTTGCAACATGACGCTATATTTCAACAACATAAAAAGATTTATTGTATGTTTTGACTGAAAAATCTGACGTAGATACTACGTGACGGTACCGTGTCCTAGCCATAATAACATTCGTGATGTGTGAAAATAAAGATGAAAGTTGATTGCAGGAATCCTAAACAGTAAAAAATCGAGCAAGAAAAAATGCAAATTCTTGAACACGTAATCCCAACATCGTTCCTTGAGGAATCCCTATTACCTGCACCACAATGTACTGAATATTTTACAAACCTTTTAGACAAGATTCCGAAGGGTATCTGCGTGATAACGTATCCATAGAAGAAGGAGGATAAGATGTAGCCTTGCAACGTCGAGCTCCATACGAATGAGCCGTCTTGTGACGACGCCTAAAACAATACGAAATACATTGTTATTTGGACATTAAAGTAGAAAGACGTCGTTATTGGGTCGTTAAAGAAGATTTAAAACCCTGAACACTTGCTTTTATGTTATTCTAAATATTTCCTCCTTGCTTGCACCCCAAGAATGTTGAAATTAGCACAAAATTCCGTTGCCATTATGTTTCATCTTCAGGCCAGGACTCTTCAAAATTCTCTAGTAACTATTCATTCCTTCATGCTTGGTCTGAAAAACTTCTCATTATAGTGAAGGAGTTTAGGTATAGGTCTTATGTACTTTAAACTAGAAAACACAATCGCAAACAAATGGCATAATTTCCCTAGATTTTGGCGACTACAGCCGACGTTCACGCAGTTGGAACAGTGTGGGTAAAAACTAGTAGGTCATAACATTGTCTACTTACACTGGTCTCATTTCCGATGGGCACTCCGCATTCAGTATCCGTCGGCTCCGAGATGACAGGCAGAGCCGTGTGGTTGACCATAGCGACGATGGCGACAGACATGTTGGTCCTCATGATGTAAGCGTTGGCCATGCCGAGGAACAGCATGAATGTGACCCAGTGACGGGTGCCGAGGCCACCTGTGACAAAGAGAAAGAAACGTTAGTTAAGTTAGATTCTGTGATTTTGTTTCTGAATGTGACTGTAGGGTAATGTCCGTGACAAGCTCACAATCCAATGCTATTCACTTTGATGACTCAACAATATTCATTGCGTTATTAATGTTGTCCAGTAAACGAATTTTTCAAACATATGATTTAATGGACAAGGATTTTTCTTCTAAATTCTTCACATCGCATTTGAAAATGTGTAACGCAATTGAGGTGCTAGACTTTGCGTACGGGAGAAAGGTTGATTAAAAATTGCTATCATGCTATTGCTATACAGATAAAAGTAGACGGTCATTTTAAAGGAAAATAATACAGACGTTTATTTGTTGATCCATAAATATTGTAAGACTTCTAGTCTTCTACTACTATTCAAAAAGTGCTGATTTGATTAAATGACTATTTATTTTGATTTTTACACAGTACAAACAAGCTAAAAAAAAGGTAAATAAAAACGGAGTAACCCCAAACGAATTAGTATACGGCAATAACCTTCCAATAGATAAAATAGATAGAGATAATATGTATAACACGATTGGATTAAACGCATTAAGATAACGTCTGGCTGGAAATTAGATCGATAGAGAGATAACTGCGTGACTCCGCGTGGTACCAACACTAAATAAAGACGAGTAGAAGGATCACTACAAACATTGAACTGAAGTAGAGACGGTAGAAGAAGGGTTGGCAGACTAACAGCCATATAGTTGGAAGACCTCAATGAGATTTGCACAGACCAGGGCAGTATGGCACAAAAAGGAAGAGGCTTTACTCAATAGTGGGTGGTGCTACCATTCCTGCATTGCGTTGTTCCACCCATCAACACAGAGGCAAGGAAAGGCTTTTCATACATTTTTGTCAAGAAACCTACATATCACATCATAAAATTGAATAACAAACCACGTTTACAGCCTTGTATATTAGGACTATTTTTATTGGTCTTTCTGCTCAGACCAATTTTGTTGTGGCCATACTCCTGTTCTGACGTCATTTTATACGCACATTTCGGCACACCAATTCGTTATTTACTGCGCCGACTAACCGCAGAATGTTTATTATGTTTTTGTACCATTAAAGAGCTGTTCTTTTGTGGTGTCCCGGTTATTTGCAGTTTTCTCACAACGACATCGACAAGTAGCTTAACTTTTTACCTGACTGCACGACAGCAAAGACAGGGGTTACTTATGTTTTTTTTCTCTATTGTGGTGTATATTTACTTGTACAGAAGTATCCACTTTCCTACCCTACCTTTCCTTTCCTTATCCTTTCGATACAGCCAGTCTTCCCAAGCGGTATCTTATTACCCTGTATAACTAGATTGAGGAGGCTCGATAGGCAGTCGCTCCATGAAAAATACTGGTATTCAGGTACAGGCATATCAACCAATAACAATTTATCAAATTACTGTAAGAGATTATCGACTTTATTGTTAAAAAATTAGGTTCAAGATTGGTTTGGAAAATTTTACAGTTTTGGGTAGCTTGGCCTGCTGGCATTTGTACCTACATCCAGTTAGACTGTAAGCAGACACCATTAAAGGTTAAAAACGGCTAGGCTGTTGATGAGACAGATAGATATCAGTCGGTCAATATAAGTGGTACATACCTATTTACCTGTTAAGGAGATTACAAAGTAATCCAGATCTATAATTTCATATAACCCCCAGATAAGATAAAGGGTAATACGGGAATATTGCTCATCAAACATAATTATCTGTTGTTTGATTGCCAGCTATCGACATTAAATGTCAATGTGTCATCATCATCATCATCAGCCTATATTGTTCCCACTGCTGGGACGCAGGCCTCCTCTCTATGAGAGTGAATGGGCTGTAATCCACCACGCGGGCCCAGTGCGGGTTGGTAGATGTCACATGTCTTCGAATTTTTAGTTCTAGGACATGCCGGTTTCCTCACGATGTTTTCCTTCACCGTTTTGAGAGCAGCGGTGATGAAATAAATTACACAAAGTAATGCGCCTGCCTGGGTTCGAACCTACGACTTACTGCTCGTAAGTCGGGGCTGCTACCACTGGGCCACCGCTGCTCACTGTCAATGTGTATTGAGCATTAATTGCAATACAAAACCTTACAAACATCAATTATGTAGAACCAATAATTTGTTGTAGCTTTTTCGAGTTAAAATCTTAGGCATTGACTTGCAAATTTCAGGATAGGGTGTATCAGAATTTGTATACTGAACACCATGAACGACCTAGGTAGCCACCTCCTTTTTAAGAAGTCGGTGTAAAATTATAACCATTCCACGTCAAAATTAAATTTTAGTAAGTAGGTAAGTATCTACTTAGAGAATAAAAGGACCACTCAACATCTATTGCAAACAGCAGTTTCGCATTTCTTAAGCTTCCCAAAATCCTAAAGACGACCGCCTATTCACTCATATTTACATAAATAACGAAAAGGCAACAAATAATTTACGATCTATGTTATTTACGATCACTTGCTATGATCGAGTGGCCATTTAGGCAACTACAATAAAATGGTTGAGGAAAAATT
The DNA here is from genome assembly GCA_963082945.1 of Cerastis leucographa. Classification (NCBI taxonomy): domain Eukaryota; kingdom Metazoa; phylum Arthropoda; class Insecta; order Lepidoptera; family Noctuidae; genus Cerastis; species Cerastis leucographa. The sequence goes on from OY720361.1 coordinate 3,927,721, forward strand.
TTTATAGTCCCCGTTCTTCTCCCGATGCCGATGCGATGCGCAATGCCTTGTGGCATTAAGTCCGCCTACGTACCACTTGTGTACATGAAGTTTTAATAAATAAATATACCTAGTTCATAAAATAGTCAAAGCAGTTAAAACTCATTCGGATTAGGTCATCATCAACAGCCTATGATGTTCCCACTGCTAGGACACAGGCCTCCTCTCTATGAGAGGGAGTGGGCTGTAATCCACCACGCGGGCCCAGTGCGTGTTGGTAGATCTCACGTGTCTTCGAATTTTTAGTTCTAGGACATGCCGGTTTCCTCACGATGTTCTCCTTCACCGTTTTTGAGGGCAGCGGTGATGAAATAAATTACACAAAGTAATGCGCCCTGCCTGGGTTCGAACCCACCTCTTACTACTCGTAAGTCGGGGCTACCGCTGCTCTCAGATTCGGATTTCGGATCAGGGGTATTCAGAATGTACGCTTTAAAAGCACAAGTATAAGATGTGGGTACACGGCGACGCATGAAGCTATCCATTTCCAATATATAATGGCCTCACTTTGTATACATTTTCCGTACAATGGGAGATCCACATAAACTGGATTTGTATGGCTTGATTAGTCGCCAAACGTACAAGAAAATGTTTCTAAGAATTAATTCAATAAATTTTAATGTCTACGTATGTATTCAGAGACGATTTCCGATTTGCGTCATTCAAAATTTTTTGTTTACTTTAGTAGGATATTTATACTTAATTCCGCTGACTCGACCACAGTTTTATTCTTTACGTTAGATAAAGCCTATTTTAGTTAAGGTATTGGATAAAACCTCGTTACTCGTGTTAAAATGACTAAGTCAAGTTTCCGCCATGTAAGAAGTGCTTCTTCATGTGCATGAGCTATCATGTGCTTCTTACGTGGCGGAAACTAGACTCAATAAAATAATCATAAAATATATGAATAGTGTGGGGACACGACACGACTATCCCACAATTCGACCATTTTATAAACCTACAACAAAAAAAAATGGAAAAACCACCACCTGACCATAAGGAAAAAAAACTAAAATAATTAATAAATAGGTAACTCACCTAAATACTAAAGTCCAATGGTCCAATGACGTTTTGTATTTTTCTTTATTTTGTTCACATTTCAAATTGTGTCGTGAAAATTACAAATTCGATTTTTCGTTTGGGTGACTATGTTCTCTGCCTACAAAAAGAGACGTGTAACCTTTGAATATCATCTAACAACTAAACTTAATGTCTTAATAATGTATTATGTAAATAGGGTGACTGGTAATTAGTGACCGATACTTAAACACACGATATTACTCATGATAACAAAAAACTTTGCCATAGAAACATTTTTTTTTACCACTCATTCACTTTTATCACAATACCACAGCCTATTACAACACACAACAGCCGAATGAAATTCGCGCGCGCGCGCCTTTGTCCTGTCAGCTGTTAGCCTCGTGATGCGGTTCTGTCTCATTACTGTTGCACGGTACAATAGTACCGTGAACCCGCACAGCACGCAACCCCGAAATTCATAAATGGCTGTTGTGTTACTGTGATAAAAATGGAGCAGAACTTAAAAAAAAATGTTTTTGCTTTGGGAAAGTTGTTTGTTTTCATGAGTACAATCACGTGTTTAAGTATCGTTCACTAATTAACAGTCACCGTACCTATATAGCCAAGTAGAAAAAATGAAGTACTAAAAATAGCTCTCAGACAGACTCAAAGACGTACGCCATTGTAGATGGTAGATATTGCCACAAACTTGGCAATACTAGTTTGAATACGAGCCAAAATGTCAGTTTTCCTTCACATGGTATTTATTTATCAACGATTTCGCTAATTTTGTGCAATTAGAAACATGACTCGATTTATGTAATCATGTTAACAATTTATTTAGGTAAAAATATAAAGTGGCAGACCAATTATTTTTAGATGCTTATGAATAGAAACACAGCCATCGACGTAAAGTCGTTTTTTTTTCGACCTAAAGAGGGCACATGTCATTTGCTTGCTACATCCTACTAATCCTACAAATTATAAACGCGAAAGTTTGTAAGTATGGATGGATGGATGTTGGTTACTCTTTCACGCGAAAACTACTGAACGGATTTGGAAGAAATTTGGCACAGGGGTAGTTTATAACCTGGATTAACACATAGGATAATTTTTATCCCGATAGTACAATCCCGTGGGACAGTGATCGAAATCCACGCATGCGAAGCCGTGAGCATAGGCTAGTATATTATAAACAAACAAATGTGAGTATATGATACGGACTGCCTCATTGGTCTAGTCAAGTCTAGTGGCCGCAATCGCGACTGCCGAGAATGAGGTCCTAGGTTTGATTCCCTGGTTGGGCAAAGTGGTATTGGGTTTTTCCATCAAGAATTACTCAGTAACAGCCACCGAGTCTGGATTTGTGCCCGATTGATAGCAAAACTCTCGACCCCGCGAAATGTGGCTGTAGGTAATATTAGGTACCTACGCCTCTGTCTTACCCATCGGGGATTACAGGCGTGTTCTTATGTTATGATACAGACTAACACAGCCTTAAGCTGCCTTAAAGAGGCCTTTAGATACAAGAACTCAAGTCTAATGAACCAATTTCCTATAACAAAGGCGTATTTTGAATAGGCAGCGATGATCGACTGTTTTGTTGCTGTGTGTTGTCATTATGAAAATTCTTAGTCATAACAAAATACTTCTACTTATGGTTTTAATGTTAGACTACTAAATTATTATCACTGTTCTTTAAAAAACTAGTATAATAATAGCTTTTTTTCTAACACGTTAAACCAAGGAGCTCTCAGCTCTGTGAAATATAAAATCACGAAGTCCGAATCGAAACATAACCAACTTTCATGTATTGACGTAGTTGCCATGATAGTTGCATCGTAGTTATATTTAGAACCGGAAAGAAACGTGATCTATTTGATAGGAACAACGTCACTGAAAAAATGTAATGTTTAAAAATAGTGAACTGCAGAAAAAACCGTTTGCTGTGGAATTTGGTCCCATCGTCGCGTATCGTATATAATTTATAATTTACTATAAATACCTAAAATAATAAAAAAAATATGTACAGTCAACAAAACAGGTAGGTATACAGGCAAAAAATCCATCTTCTTGTTCTTAGCGTGTCGATGGCAATCTAAGTTGTGTCACCCCACAACTGAGCCACTAGATTAGCGCTCTCTGTACCGTCAATTAGTTTTGTTGACTGTACATACATGTATCAAAAGTAGAAAGGGATTACTCGAAGGCGTCAAAAATGTCGTCTGCATCGCTGTCAACAGAATTGCCCATATATTAAATGGCGTTGTTGGAAAACATGTGCCAAGGCATTGATTTAGGTATCGCCTACTATTAGCGAAAAGCTCACTGACAACGGGAAATTGAGTCTGTAAGAAAAAACTCTATTGGCACAGATTTCCACATCAGGGCTTCCAAAATCGTGTGAAATATGAAATATTTGTTTAAAAATAAAACATTAGACTGTTCTCAGTCAGTTGAACATCGCTGAATATGTTTATTATGTAACAAGAAACACGTGCTTTCTGTATTTACTTTGATTTGCGTAGGAAGCATTGTCTAGAACCGAATAAAAATTAACTGAAAATATTTACAAAAGCTGACGGGACCAAAGTATTTCAAGTTTGAATGTATGAGATAATCTCCAATTTCTAAAATTATTTCACTGTTGAAAAACAGTATTACCGTGTACTTTAGAATATGTTTCTTGGACGCAGACAATGTCGCGGGCAGAAGCTAGTAGCTTAAAAAAACCAAACCAAAGTATTTCAAGTTTGAATGTATGAGATTATCTCCAATTTCTAAAATTATTTCACTGTTGAAAAACACTATTAGCGTGTACTTTAGACTATGTTTCTTGGACGCAGACAATGTCGCGGGAGAAGCTAGTAGCTTAAAAAATACTTGCAGAATGCATAAGCTCTTCTTTTTGTGAAGTGGGTGAAAATAGGATAGGATGCTTTAGTATCTAGTTGCCATGAAATGACCATTCGAACGAATGTTAGCGTCTACTAAAGTCATACCTAATATATACTCATCACAATGAACTATTGATGAAGCTGTCATGTCGCGACTATTCAGCTGTCAACTTATGTTAAGAGCGTTTACGCCTTACGACATTTCATACAAACTTTCAAGTCGTTATTTTCCGAAATGACTGAACTGATTTTGATGAAACTTCGTACACATAAGCCGGATACACAGATCTAAAAAGTTACTAAAAAACATTTTCGAAAAATAGTGTTACAGTTAAATTAGACCAAATTTAAATTTTCTATAGAAACAGAAAATTTTAATTATCTCTTGTTTTAAAACACATTTTGAAAATATATTTTAGTAACTTTTTAGACCTATGTATCCTGCTCACGCGTATAAAGTTTCATTTAAATCGGTTCAGTCATTTCGGAAAAAAACTACTTGAAAGTTTGTATGAAAAGCGGTAAGGAATAAACGCTCTTAAATTATCATATTTTTATAGTTTACTTTTTTTTTAAACCATTGCCCCACACTAGGAATTTCTCCTGTATCGTGGGTGCGTTACACATTTAAACTCACATACACAAACAGCTAGACCCGGAACAACTATCTGTAGGCCATACAAATATTTGTTCCGTGCGGGGATCGAACCCGCGACACGCAGCGCAGCAGTCGATCGCTCAACCGCTGCGCCAACCGTGCCGACTTTGAAGATATGGTACGTAAAGCAAATCAGAAGAAATAGCGATATGGCTAAAAAAGAGGTGACTGAGATGACGAGTAATAGTGAAGTATGGAAGAAAAAAACATGGTTTACCGACCCCAAATATATTGGAACAACGGCAGGAGAATGAAGCATACAAGAAAAAAGGATTGTGTGGTTTTATGAAACCACGGTAAGAGTGAAACTTTTTTCCACACTATAGACATTTAACTAAAAAAATTTGGGAGCGCCTTTCACTTTATCCCTACTCCGCGGCCGACCGTCACGCGACATGCAACACACAGACAAAAAAAGTTTGAGACGATGTAATAAAAGTTTCACTTTAAAAAGTAGGTGTTATGTCTGGTAGACAATAGGAAATAGGAATGTATTTTACTTGCTTTTACTTCAATCATAGCTATTTAAAGTTTCAGTTTCAAATGTAAGACGGTTTTTCCAGACTACTTTTTACAGACAAATCCATAAATTAATCTGTAATAGCTTTTTTTCAGAAATTGGCAAGATTTATGACGGTGCGAAAGACCCCGCTTTCTGCGCGCGCGACTACTTACGGGTATTTTAATGTTATGGCTGGGACACGACTGTTTTTTTTTTCGGCGAAAAGTGTAACATTTTTTTTTTGTTTTCATAAACAAGTGCCTTTCGGCTTCTTTTACAGCCATTATTTAATTAATTATTTTCTTTGCAGGGGTATTTTTTCCCAAAAAATGCATCATTATTCAAAATTACTTCGATTAGAGAAAACTGCATAGCTGCTATTTCTAAAAGTATACTCGGATTCACTGACTATCAAGCAATGATCAAGCCCTTGCTTTGCTTCCTCTGATTTGTTGTTAATGGAAGTTTCGAATTGCGTAGTAGTAACAAATAAGTTTGCACTTTTATAGTTTCTTTCATATTGTTTGAGGATACCGTACTCCGAACGCATGGCAGGCAAATGACTCCACTACGACGCGACGTTGCACTTAAAATGCTTCATTTTGTGGATAACTAAGGACTGTGATTTGATTACACACATATTGTGTTACTGTCTGCTCAACTACCTACCCTACTACAGTTATTTTTGGAAAGAATTTAAAAAAATATCGTTATATTTTCTGGTAACCTTAAAAATGAGTTGGAGATGTAGGTACCTACCTACTAACTTAGTCACAGTATGATAGATAACATACAGTTTTTGTGATACTTTTGAAGTGCAGTCTATTTCACATGATCTGTGTACATCCTTTGTTGGAGATCCTAAATAAATAAATAAATAAACATTCTGAATAATTTAATGTGACAAAATTTATTTCAATCATCTTTCGCCAGAACTGCTTTTGATCGGTATGGATAATATTGTGCTCATGATAAAAACTAAACAGTTTTATTGGAAACACTTTCAAACAGACAGACTTCAGAGAAGAAAATTGGCAATCAATGGCGGCTAGACTTCTTTTGGCGCCAATTTGATGAAACTGTTTGTTTTAATTTAAGGAGGAGCTCGTGGCTAAATAATACCAGCCGCACGATTCGATCTTTAAGGTCAAGCCGTGCTTGCCGAGGTTGGTCCACGCCACGTTTGACAGTCATTACAAGTAGTCTGAAGCCAAAAGTCTGACATCCAGTCTTACCAAGGGGTATCGTATTATCCAGTTACTGGGTTGTGGAGGTCAGACAGGCAGTCGCTTCATGTAAAATACTGGTACTCAGCTGCGTCCGGTTAGACTGGAAGCCGACCCCAAGATAGTTTGGGAAAAGGCTAGGCAGATGATGATGCCTGTTTTTTTTTTAAAATATGTGGCGCAGACTGAATCTAGGTCTGGCAAAATGTAGGTGCTAATTGCTATACTAAATTAGGTAAATAAAAATTAAAAAAATAAAATCAGCTAGATTGTGCAAAACCGCACATAAGAAATAGTGGCACGCTATAGGCATATCTATGGCCAGTACTGGGTCAATAGAAAACTTAGGTTAGTAGCCTGCCATCTCCAAATTGCCATAAATGCCTATTTGTCAAAAATGCTTAAATATTTGCCATGGCAAAAACTACACAGAAATTGGAACATCACAGTCTACAAAACACGAGGCACGACAAACTTACAAGACACGAGAGATACCGGCCAGTGACGACACTTGCCTCGTCAGAATCGGAACTTAATTGACGCGGTAATGTTAAAACTGGCCGTATTGAAGACCAAGGCTAACCTACAAGGTTTTATATGACGAACTTGATAACTGGAACTAATAAGTTGTGAAACAATGTTTTTTTAAGAATTTTAACGCTTTTAAATGTAGGTGCCTAGTATATTAATTTAACAATGTGATTATAAATGAGTTTCCCCACAAGTTACCAGGAAACTCATAGGGAAAAATTATATGTTAAGTATACTTATAAGTAGAGAGTTTGTTTTCGTATTGTGGCATTTTGTTACTTTCGACCTCCCTAGTTATTTTTGCACTCGTGCGAACATACTTACTTATTATTTCTTTTAATAAAATAAAGAATAAAATAAAGAAAACTGTTTATTTTGCACAGCACCTTACACACCCGCATTTTAAATAAACATAAAATAACAATAGGAAGCCAAAACGTCATTTAAAACCTGATTTCTTTTTAAAAGACAATTTTTTCAGTTGTCCATTTCTATTAGGTTCAAGTCTCTTACCATTGAATGAAGAGTAATATCCTCGTGAGTAGTCGTAAGTTCATTGATCTCTCTTACATCATACGACCATGACCCACGCACTCGGTTACCTTCAAATAGGTATTATGACCATAGTCGACATTTTTTTTAAATCTATGCTCATTCATCATAGGGAAGGAATAAATTGTTTATTTATTTGATACCACCAATTTTCCGCCATTTTGCACAAATGTCAAAGAATAAATTAACATTTGAATACAAGGACCATTCCAGTTGGTAGTCCATTTGCTAAACAATGAACTTGTCTGACTTTACATATTTTCGGCATTGCTAAAAAACGTTATTTTTTCTGCTTCTCTGTCTCTTGTACTATGTCATTCTATGATTCTACAAAGATAAGTCTAATCTATGTTGACTTTTCTTAATTTAAAACTTTGTATAAAGCATTACAATTCGTAAATCATTCATAATAGAATCAAAAAGGCCGAGTTTAGCCAGAATCAGAATCAGCAGAATTAACATGGATCGGATATCACACTGAATTATTGTCCGCAGTTCCACGAAAAAACGGCGACGGGCCACAAAAAAGGCGCCAAAGTTTTGAATCGAGATTTGAGATATCAAATTCCGTAGAATGATGTTCGAAACTGGATAATGATTTAAGTATATTATATTCGATTCTCATGTAATACGAGAACCAATGGAAATAATTTCGTTCCGCGTTGATATTCGTAGTTCGGAGACATTTCCAAACCAAACAGATTTTTGGTAATGGTCACTCAACGTAGCAAAACCATTGCCAGCCGCAAAGGTGCGGTAAACCTAGCCATAGGTACCTACTCTACATTAAAAACAATACTAACTCGCTGTAGTTATTATATCATTCTGCAATCTAGGTAGGTACCTCTAGGTATGGCAGCAGTATACTGTACCGTACAGGAAACAATAATAGCTTAAACTATATTGCAGTCACGCTGTATAAGTACCTAGACTAGAATGGACTGCATCACAGTCAATTACAGAATCCGAACTAGAGGATTGTGTTCAGACTCTGTGACTGTATAAACACAATTTAACCTTTGTGGAAACGACCTTCAGTGTTTGATTATCAGAGATTACTTATGTCACAGCCATTCTTATAAACCGCGGTCAGAATTTATGAGAATTTTGAATGATGGCTGATCCGTTCGTCATGTTCGTGAACTGGCGCTATCAGTTGTGCCTGGTCATCTCTTAGTTGCCACGACTTATTTCGAAATAATTATTTTATTTTTTAATAGTCTTTTTTTTATTTTACTATGGACACTTTTAACGTGCACGTCTTGCTACATCGTTCTCACATAATGTACCATCTCAACAGTAATGATGTAACCAAGGTTTTTGTAACAAGATTCTGATTTAAAAGAGTCTCCATGGAGTTTCTTGCCCATTCTTCTCCATAGAGATCTACGCTTTGGAATGGGCAACTACAGTAGGTACTTTCACAGTTATTATGTCTTGTGACTGGGACTGTAGGTTCATTTTTATTGTTGTTTGACTATTCAAAAGTGCCTGTAATTGGCTTACTTGAAATAAATGATTTTGATTTGATTTGAGACCATTAAATGTGAATGACCATAGACAATGATGAGTTAACAGTAACGTTTAGTGAAGTGACTTTTATTCAGATCACTGTCAGTTTGACAGTGATGCCCAGTCTGAAGTCCCTAACTAGAAGTAAGAATACGTATAGAAGTAGATTGAGTATTACATCATTTATAATGCTATCTTCAGTTGGTGACACTGATGACGAAATAATATGTCTCTGCAGAGATAGACTTAACAAACACAACACCCGTTAAATTTCAGGTTGCCGTTATTTACCGTCAGATAACAAACTACGTACGTAGGTACTATGTACTTCGAACGCGCAAAGGAAAACTTCACACAGATTCCGTTCATTAGGAATGCTACGTGCGTACCTACTACTCATTGCCTGACGTAAATTAACCCAATCAAATATCAAGTACTTGAAATAAATACAATTAACAGGTTAAATTGGTAACTCAGTTGTCTTTTATTGCCACATATTTTTCATTAAGTACTTTCACAATTTATTACTAAAACTTTTCACGATACGGTTGCCAGAGGAAACGTCGTGGATTTGAGAAACATTATGTATTACTTGTTTCTAGTCATCGGCTAAAGATTCAATTGTGTAAGGTCTGACCTATACCAAGAACTTCTAAATAAATTGGATCGACTACTCAATAATTGCATTCGCTTTGTTTTTGGCCTTCGAAAATACGATCAGGTTTCTTCCTTCTGTTCTCAGCTTAAATGGCTGCCTATCCGACTCAGGAGGTCCCTCCGATCTCTCTGTATGCTCTTCACTAAATTGAACGATCCATGTGCTCCCGATTATCTGTAAACTTATTTCCCGGTGTTTCGGCAGTTCTCATAGCCGTAACCTTCGAGCTTCCAAAAATCCAAATTCCTTCTCACCGCACCGGTTTTTTTATCAAATTCTTATGCTATCTTGACTATAAAACTCTGGAACTCGCTACCCATTATTGAATTAAAAAATCCGAAAGTAAATTCACTTTTAAAAAGAAAGTTCGCAACCTCTATTTAAGTCAGACTAAATAACTCTTCATTTAAAGTCTAGCCATAGTAATTATTATTAGGTTTCTCGTTTTTATTTTGGTATTTGTTATATATATTAGTATTTTTTTTTGTATAATGTGAATTAGTGTCTATGTATGTGTATGTATTTTCGAAAACTAGTAGTTATTTGTAAATATTTTTTTTGTACCCTATCACAATGTTTTCGTATTTTACCCAAAGGTTGACTGGTAGAGAATGCCTCGTGGCATTAAGTCCGCCTATGTGCCACTATTGCACATGAAGTTTAAATAAATAAATAAATAATCGCCTAAAGATTTGAGTACCGAAAGAAGATTTTAACTAAATTGAACAAATACTGCCAATGCTTGTAAGGTAAAAAAATGTAGATAAAACGTGACTTACAATTCCAATTTTGCGAAATGTAGCTCAAAACAGTTTTTTGTTCAATGCCATAGATTCGGTATCAAAAACATCTTTTATGAGCTAGCTGACTCCACAATTCAAGGAAAACTAGCCAAGTATAAAGAAAACACTTTGAAATCAGAGTTTTTGCTAATTTAGCGAAATTTCTTGTAATTGTAAGCGAGTTTTTGTATCAGCAATTTCAAAGAGAATAACACTTGATTTCCTATTTCTTTTACTTTATTTTGCCCAAAGATCATAGGTAAGATAAAGTAAGAAGTAATGTGAGTTAATCTCTGAAAGTAATTAAATATTCCAATTAGGTGGCTATTAGTGAAATGAGGTCAGGGATAGAGCGAGCGAAGAGAGGAATGGGGGAGACAGATACGAAAGACTGAAACAACCGGGAAGAAAGAGACAGGAGGATATGTTGGTACCTTCTTATTCTCTCCTTCTATTTTTTCTTTGAAATTTCAAGCCAGATAGTAATTCTGTTTTTAGACCGCAGACAAATTTTCACCAAAGAAGAGACGTTCGTACTCAAGCCAAAAATAAACAGACGACTGACGGTTTTACTGCCGAAAGTATGAGTGCTCGTTTGTAGTTTGTCGTTTGTATGAATATAGTTCTGGATTTCCCTTATGTACTGCATGAAATACATGAAATTGCGGAAGAATAGCACGAGATGGATGAAGAGTAAATGCAGAAGAAGAAAGGATGACCAGGCGAGTGAATGATAACGTGACACATGACAAAATAGAAGAGCCGACCGTAAAGAAGAATTATTCATTTCAAATGACAGAAAAAACACTTGGGGTTTAGCGCAACACGTTTTTTCCTCCATTGTTCCAGCCGTTAGGGTCAGTTCACACCGAGACGCGACGCGACGCGACGATACTAGAAGAGGCCGGTGATATCGCGCTGCGTCGCTCTAAGCCGCGAGGCGTCGCGCGGCGCAGCGCTGCATGGCGCAACGTATTCTGAATTCTACTGAAATCTACCTCACGAGGCCGCTGGACGCAGCGCGACGCCGCGCTGCATGGCGCAACGTATTCTGAATTCTTTCAACGAAATGTGTATCTTTTCGTGTAGAAAATAAAGTTATATTTTGAATCGCTCTTTAAAAGTGTGGGTGCAGAGTCGCGTCGCGTCGTTCTCGGTGTGAACTGACCCTACTCAGTCATTTCCTCTTTTTCCATCCTTCACACAATCAATCTTTTTTAAATTTACTCGTTTAAAATATGGACATCCTATTATACGGGTACGTATTTTCAATACCTATAACCTACTTTTATTTTTTGCTTCATAATTGAAAATAAGATGCTCTGGTTAAAAAGCTGCTAGATCTAGGTCTTGAACTTGTGGCCTAAGAAGATCAGGATCGAGAGATGAGTCAGCCAATGATATTTTGGCTGGCACATAGTTTTTATCTTTATTTAGTGAAGGACCATGTTTTATGATATGATTTGATGGAATTAAGAAAAGAATAAATCCGCCCCTAAGACGACCCACTGACCGAATCGTTTTTTTTTTAATTGACTACTTTCCTGTATTAGTGGGATTCAAATGTAACTGTACTCACGTACTTAATATTTTAATAAAAAAATATTGTCCAGAAGCAATGCTGAATCATTGCCATTAACTTGAGTCTTGTTGAATCTTCTTGGAAGCAACCATGGAACGTTGATTCAAAATACAACAAACATTTTTATACATGAACAAATTATTTTACAAAACCTTAGCACGGCTCGAAATGGTTGTTTCCTTTGGGAGAGAAAAGGGAAGAGATTTTGACGATTACAATGGTCGTACTTTGCTGTGGACATTTTGCGTTTTCAAAGAATTAATTGTATCCCACGTACTAATGTAGGTATATAGGTACATTCAACAATCATATAAGGACTTGCAGATTTACGATAAGCGAAATAAATGATGATGATGTTTTATTTACTGTCATCATCGTTCCTATCGAAGGAAGATTACTGGACTAAATAGTACCTACCTATACGTTATACTCTAGAGGATATTGCGTAGTAGGTCATGATTAAAGATATGGAATATAGCGTAGTTATCAATTTATATTTTCCATACAAGAAAAAACCCGAAAGTTTTGTAAAAAAATATGCTAAGCCTTATTAATATTATTTAAAAAATGGATGATTATTATGTAACTTATCTGAAATAAATTAATTGTATTATCCACAGGCTGACTTCACCCACAGGCCTCTCGTTATTTGTGACAATCTCCTCGTTTATGTACCAGCTTCATCCAGGGTTATCCCCCGATGGCACCAGTGTGAGGTCTACTAAGAATAATTTTGGTTTGAGGATAATAAATTCTAATGAATCAAACTTCCGTAACGCGGCATAAGGAAAGAAATTCTATAAAAAAGACATTATATTTTTAAAAATATGGGAATTCTTTATAGACAATACTAGCCATTTTATCAAACTAATTATGAATACAGCGCAAAATAATAAAATATAGAAGATTCCTATTACATTCTGGTATGCAAAGACACGTGTTCCGTTGGTAATCAAAACATTGCATCAAACGACGCATAGATTAACGCATTGTTCGCGCTCTAAAATCTGTATTGTACGATAAGCATGGGGGGCAACGACGGCCTTGCCTGTGACGTCATCGAATAGGACTCACTACAACGGGACGCTTCACGCGAATAGTAAACAGTTGGGAAACTCACCGGCTTTTCCCCCAGGACGCTGATCCTCCAAACCAGGCTGCTCCCACACCAACACGTGGGCACCGCGGGTTGACGAAACCATGTCAGCGAGTTTTATTGAGAGGAAAGCACGTAAAAAATCTTAATTTAACTAGATTAGAAAATAAATAAACTAAAGTGCGTCTGCTGAGCCACCACCTACGTAACGTTGGTGAGCAAGCCAACGAGTGGTTGAGAGTGACAGAGGGTTGACATGATGAGGGATGATCACGTGACGGTGTAGGAAGGCTCTGCTGAAGCAGACTGTTGAGCGACTGACGGGTGCGAGGCGAAGCGACGCGCCGGTAAATATAGAGGTATATGGGGGCCGAATGGGGCGCGGGGAACGGCGGCGGCGCACGCGCTCAGAGCATGCGATGACGTGAGCGGTTTAACTTTTTTACTGAACGCTGAAAGCAGGCGGCAATAACTAATAGGAATAGGTACCGCTACGCCGCGGGAGTTCAAAGCGCTGAAGCGGCCGCGCGACGATATAATATTCTAAAAAGTGGTATGCTATCAATCCTGTAAATAGAACGATGCACTTTAGTGCTCAAAGTCAGACTGACAGTCGACACTCTTTATTGATCGCAGATTCTATGCATACACAGCGCTAAACTCTCAACTCACAACGGGATTTTTGCCGGCTGATGGCAGAATTCAGTAGCTCGTTAAGTATGTTAAGGCTACATTAAGTAAGTTGGGACCTAAATGACGAAGATAAAAAGACTAGTCCATATCTAAACTAAGGCAAACAAACATTCACAGACTGCTTTGTAATTTGAATGATTTCGCGGAACGGACAGGAGCGGCTCACAATACAATGTTATAGATTGAATCAAAAGCCTTTGTAAAAACTTTTGCTCACTCGGACTACTGAACCAAAGTTTTTAAATAATGGTTGACATGCATCCGTCTCCACAACAAGGTGAGTCAATTATTTCGAATGAAAGTTTGTTCCATAGAAATTTTTAATAGAAACGTCTGCTTGGCTTATGGCCAGGGTCCATTTTGATTAATTGTGAATGGTCGACGGTCATTACCTGATTAGAAAGGGCAAGACCAGTTCCTGCAAACATTATTTTGTTTGAAGCCCTTAAATGTGACTGGAATAGAATTTTGCTAGTATAGACTCATACCAACATGCAGACTAAAATACAGAATATGAAACAGAACATAATTATTGTATAGGTAGCTATCTTGTTGGTTGACATAACTTTGAACAGCTGGGCATCATGAATTATCTTCCCAGAAACTTCATAATTCCAGCGGATACAGTAGAATACTACCAGTATTTTACATGGAGTGACTGCCTATCACAACCAAAAACGAACTAACTATATTTAACTAACAAACTGGGCTCAACATTTTCTTTAGTTTTAGAATCTTCAAAAAACTTTCATTGATGATCACTTCATTGTTCATTATAATCAATAGGTCAATAGCCAATTAGGCATGCCTTTGATTACATATTGACTCATGTCCGCCAGCTTCTACGTCATCAGACTACGAAACATCATTGCTATAAATACATTGCGTGTTTTGTGAGCGTGCTTCTTGAATGACGTCCGTGATGACAGCAATGTATTCGTAATGTTATTGAACAGCAAATTCTTCTGCTAAGTGTGTGTCTGTGTGAGTAATGGCATGTCTTGCTCTTGCATAATATTTGAACTGTTACTAGTTTAGAGTCTGTTATCTATGAGAGGAATTAATTATCACCTTCCGCTTAGAGTCACGATTATTATGGTTAACGTTTCAGCGAAATCTCGGCTGTTATTTTTTTTTAATTGAGCTTTATTAAGAGCAGCGGTGGCCCAGTGGTGGCAGCCCCGACTTACGAGCAGTAAGCCGTGGGTTCGAACCCAGGCAGGCGCATTACTTTGTGTAATTTATTTCATCACCGCTTCCCTCAAAAACGATGAAGGAAAACATCGTGAGGAAACTGGCATGTCCTACAAGTAAAAATACATGTGACATCTACCAACTCGCACTGGGCCCGCGAGGATTACAGCCCACTCCCTCTCATAGAGAGGAGGCCTGTGTCCCAGCTGTGGGAACATTATAGGCTGATGATGATGAACTGCATCATTGTTCTACAGATCATTAACACTGATTAGCACTGAACCCTGGGTACGATTTCGGGTAAGACTAAGAGTTATTCGGTCTGTTCACTAAGAAATTCTCAGTAGTAATCCGGAGTTTAGGTACATCTGTGCCAGGTTTATGTCAAAAGGCTGGCCCCCATTAAATGGGTCTTAAACATAAATGGCCAAATGCGGGTGTACCTACTAAGGCCCGGCGCTCATTATCGGCATCGGCAAGAAAAGGGATCCTTCGGCAATCCAACATGCAAGCGTACACTGTCGGAAACTATGTCTTGGCATGTTGCAACGTTCTTAGGGATGACGAGGCGTCCTTAAGCATGCCGCACCGCAGTGCAAGCTACCCCCGAGTGTTGCCTCGGCGCCGGCGGGCGCGGCGGTCGACGGCGTACCGAAGGTTCCCGAAGTATCCCGAAGCAGCCTCATAGCTGCCGATGCAGTTGCCTCAAGCATACCGAAGCGGTATTTTTGTTACTACGATCATATATCATAGAAATTTGTACTTTATTGCCATGAAGTTAATGTATAATGCTTTTTATCACCTAAAATCCTCAGCCGTGCCGATGCCGATAGTGGGCGCCGGGCGTAAGTATAGGAAACCTCTGAGTTATCTTTCGGGGGTTCCCAGGCATGACGTGTGGACAGTCAAATATTTAAATATTTCCGTCAAGTTTACGTTTTAGCCAGCATTTGACTGCCAATTAGTCTTATCGGTATCGGGGACTCGGGGGCAGAGAGTATCAGAGACAGGCAAGGCTTACTTTGACCTTGGTTGGGTGGGCTACTCTTTGGTTAGGAACATACAATCTCACATTGCTTATCTGTAAAATGTTTTAAGCAGGCAGTTGACTAAGCATAAAAAAGTAAGTGTATGAAATGATTCAACCGGAAATAGTGGGTTTGGTACTAATTGTAGATAAAATTGCGCCAGTGAGGCTTAATTTTTGATCGTTGATAACACGGGAACTAGTAGTGGAAATAAATTTATTCCTTAGGGGATGAAAGTTTGTATAGAATCTCGTAATTTTTTCCAACGGGAAACACCATCTACCTATCTACGACAAAATATGTAAGTATTACTAACAAACTTTTTTTTTTCAAATGACGCGTCTAGGTCCTAACTGAATTCTCGAGGATTTTATTGATATAATTGTAAAGGTACATGTGTGGAGCTCTCGTGGTTTCCGTGATAAAAATAATTTACATGCCAAGCTAAAACGTTGAACTTTGTGCGTAGGTGCAATGTTAATAATTATATCAAGCTCTTATAGGCATTTCATTCATGTTAGTACGGACCTCGGCACTTACCTAAGTGATACGTCAGTACATTTACCGCCGCAGGCGCTGGAAAGTACAGAAACTTATCTCAGATTTACCAGAAAAAACAAAAATTTTAGAGGTTTTTGTTAATTAAATAAAAGAGATTTTTTTATAACTGCCTATCTGCCTGTCTATCATTGATTTATAAGCTAAACTTATCTAATTATCTTGTTTTTAAAATCATACATAAAGTAGGTAAGTAAGTTGTTCGTTTGCAAAGCTCATTATGAAAATATTACGCAAGAAAAGTGCGCAAAATATCTGTCAAGTTCAATGAACTATCGGTAGAGGCGAATTCCTAAAATGCTGGGTAGTGTACTATACTACCTATGTATAGGGTTGCCATCTCTAAAATTTGGCAACCAGGACAAGACGCGTGAAAACCCCGGATCTTAGAGCCTACAACCCGGATATTTCAATAGGTTTTTTTAAACATAGTCAGTGTAATAAAAAACAGTTGAAAATGTCATAAATGATCTTTTTATTTATGTTCAGACCTTAAAAAGCTTTTTCGAGAGGCTGAGCCTCTTCCTTTTTAAATTTCAGTTTTTTTGTATTTATCACTCGTTCCTATAGCATTTCTTCCCTTTTTAAAAGGGAATTTGTAAAAATTAATGCAGGTATATTCTTGGAAATTGAATTTATTTTAATTACTGGCGAGTTTGTTTGTCTTTTTAAACCCGGACTACAAATGACGGGGCCCGGACGCTCCCCGGACGCCCTCTAAACTAGGACAAATCCGGGGAAACCCGGATGGATGGCAACCCTACCTATATATCATGCAGAGATACCACCTGCTAGGCTAATTCCACACACGTTAATCAGATTATACAATATAAGTAAATAGGTAATAAATTAATCATTAGTAAAAAAAAAATGCGTCGACTCTACCAAACAATCACAGAGTTAGGCATGTCTACAAAGTTTACAATAATCGACCTAAGGAGGAACGTGCAACAGGAAAACTTTAGATACAAAATGCTTATTTAAACCGTAACTAGAACGAACGGCCAATGAAAACCTTGAACATTAAACTGATTCAATAATAATAAAACAACAAGCCCGATTTATGCATGTCTCATCAATCAATCTGTAAGCGTGATGAACTGATAATATTCAACGAGGAAGTTTCATACCACAGTGTGTGTGGTAGCGCCATCTAGCGACATATTTCAAACTTTTTACATTGCGATTACTGCCATCTGTTGAATACATAGCATAGCCATTTGACAGAATGAACAACGCATGTATCGAAGTTGAGTTTGCTTTAAAACAGAGGGCGCTTCACTGCTTAATTCAAGTAATATTTTCCGCGCAATTTAAATAACTAACGGTGAAACCACTATTGAGGGACACGTGGTTAAAAGATATTTGTGGCAACTCGCACGGGTCGTTCTGTAAGGTAAAGCAGTGCTTGCCGAGGTCTCTCCATGGATGAGTAGGTAACCATCCATTTGGTTCTTAGTGATTTCCCTTCCTGCTTCGGAAAACACCAGGATTGGTTCCAGCTGTCATTTGTAGGTTTTGACATTCGTTAAGGGTATTTAGAAGACCGAAAGTCTGACAACAAGCCTTACTAAGGGCCTAAAGGGTAAGTACCTTTTCCAAGTGACAGGTTTCGAATGTCAGATAGGCCATTACTTCTTGTAGCCGACGGTTGATCGTGACACCCAAGTTTAAAACCACGGGGTACCACTCGATATGGACTCCTCGCATTGTTGATTCTGTAGGGGCTACCCCTAGGCAGGTGCCAGATTTCCGCAATTATACTCTGCATCCCATCTACATTCACTGTCTTATAAATGCAGGGCATAATCACATTGTCACGATGGTTAGGTGCATACCAGCCCGTGCAACTAAACCATAACGACTTCTAATTCGACGCCAACGCCATCTATCGGGCCAAATTACCAAACTTTTTAAGTATTATGCTCGCTTTAGAAGTTTAGAGTGACGTCATTTTATTCCTCGTATTCTTCTCCCTTTCATTTATACCGATATCATGGGAATACAGACCCAATATTCTCCCATCAAGGCAATACTTCGAAAAACTGACCTAAATAATCTGTTGACGACCTAGAATGGTTAGTTCCCATTGAGATGCTGAATGCTATTGTGTTAGGATTGAATAAGCTAGTGCCTATTGTAGCATCTTATTGTGTGGCGGATGTCACCGTTTGAAATTAGCCCACGCCTTTATTAGGGCTGACGGTGTCTTCTAGAACTTTCTTAGTAAGTAAGATGACAACAGAGCATTCTACTGGTGGAAATACTCTCCGCCATCCTAGCCCCCCATTATGTTTAGTTATTTCGATTTTTTTTTCACAAAACGGCAGGTAAGGCAGCTTTTTATTCTTAACAGTATACGTGACCAAAAACTAGATTTAGCCAATTAAAACCACCGCCGATTGTGTTCTTTTCTTTCTTCTTTCAAAAATATTTCATCATGATTATCCGTAAATTGTTTGTCTGTTTGTCTATCTAATCATTCGGCTAAAAGCTTCTTTATAAGGTTGCATTTTCCTAAGCATAGAGTACTCCGTAACCCACTGTTTATTAAACTCGTACGCAAAAGCCTTCTTTTTTTCATTTCTGGGGAATTCCAACTACAAAATGTAAGGTCAATATTTTTTTGCCAGCCCTGCGCCAAGCTTGCGTGTGCAGCAAAGTATGGAATACTACCAAGCCTGAATCATCCGAACCGAACGGCGCGTTCAAGGAACCACTTATCAAATTGGGGGCTTACACCCGCGAACTTAACGAAGAGTACTGAGACGCCTCGGTGGCCGCTGTTAGGTATTGTCGACAATGTCGACACGATAGAACTATACAATTTCTCATATCTGTAGTCGACAGACGACATAGAATAAGAAGTGTAGGTGAACGTCGCTAAGCACATTTGACATACATATACACCTGCAATCCCCGAAGGGTTAGGCAGAGGTGTAGGTCCATAATAGTACAGACAGCGTGTTTAAGTAGTTACCCCCCTGGCGTACTCGGCGGGACTATAGAGGGGTTAGCACATACTAATGCTGTCTGTACACCCACGTTTCGCCAGTTAGTCCCATGTTTGCCCATGTTAAGTCCCATGCAAGAGGTGGCGAGCATATTACCTTCAACCTGGCACAAATCCAGACTCCGTGGCTAATACAAAGTTTTTTTTTTAATGTTATGATGGAAAAACAATTTTAAAAATTGCAGGACCTGGGTATCGGACCCAGGATCATTGCTACGCACAGTATCATAGAAAGAGACGTCTCATCGTCAAAGGTGCTCTCCCGAACGAAAACGACAACCACAAATAACAACATAATCAAGCCTATGCGAGACCTAACTGGAGTGCATGTCATTCATACCAATCAGAGGTTATAAGGCACAATGGTGTGCACACTGCACACATTTATGCAAGTTACAGTCATGTTGTGTTTTTGCTTATTAACGGTCAAATCACACATCAATAGGTAAGTACTGCATGGGGTCGTCACCTCCTCGGTCGTGGTCAATCCATCGGCCCGTCGTCTCAACCGTTAGTCCATAATTTTGCGTGAAGTATGGAGTTTTATGTGTCAGAACAGCTCGGGTTAAGGCCATCTAGTTCGATCTTCGATCCAGCCTGTCTCTATGTTTTCCATCTCCAGCGACGCCTTTAACCGATGCACGTACCGTAGATGGTGCTCTTATCGTGTGGTCGTTTAGTTTTTTTAAAGTTTATATGGCCTGGCTGGAGGCCTTACACTCAAAGCACCCACAGGATAGTCCGGTTAAGCAGACCCAACCACATTGGCTGAAGATGAGGTGATGCTGATTCCATGCAGTGATCACGTGTGAGCTTTAATGAGGATTTCCACATCCGATGATAATGACCTAGTGCCTCATACATTAAATATGAGCTACTTGCATATACAAACGATTTGAAAGCCACGTGTTATCAAGGCTGCGGAATCATTCGTTGCAATACGGCGTACCTATTGTCCTCCTACGGCAATTAGGAACACACCTCCTTCTGCTAATTGGATCTGTACATCCCGCGCTGCTATAAATAGCTTGGTGATATTGGGATTACGTCATTGGATAGACTTAGCTTTTGATTTATTCGTTTTCAAATGATTGATCCTAGTAAAGTTTAGAATTTGGTAAGCAACAAAACAATATTGGGATGACTGATGAAGACTATCTAGCGAAGTATAAAAGTAGAAGATATGTTGCACCTCAAATGAATTGGAAACAGCAGGAGAATGGCGATGATAATAATTTTGATTGGGATGGAAAAAAAACATTTTTATAAACCTTAGGAAGTACATCCTTCCTGTGCCTTTGACATTAAAAATAAACTTTGAGAATAATACAATAGGTACAATTCAAATCGCAGATCTTCACAAGGCACTAAATAATCCCACGGTACCCGCTATCAAAATCTAACACAATGATAACAACTAAGTTGCAATGTGAATCAAAGTATTAAAGCAAAAGGGTACCAAAATAATAGGGTGTTTCAAAATTATTTTACCGCTGAGAACTCAATAGCAACCATTATCAAAATGGGCATTCAAAATGAAAAAGGTTATGAGGAACCTAAACATAAATTTTCAAATATGTACCACACCACCCCACTTAACATAATTCGTCGAATTTCGTTTTGTTGTCCAACAGCAACCTTGGGTAAAGGACAATAAAGATCACTGTGATTCTGACAGTGGTGATGCGAAATCAGGGTTAAAAGAACTGTAAAAAGACTTTAGAAAATTCCTCGTTGATCTAATGATCGCAAGGGCGACTGCTGAGCATGAGGAATTTCGCAATGCTGGGAATCTGGATGTGTGTCCGGTTGATGGCAATAGGCTCGCCCCTTATTACCTACATGGGACTTAAACATACCTGGTGAAATGTGGCTGTACTATTAGTGTAACCCTTCGAGGATTTCAGGTTACGTTAAGTTATGTACCCGCAAAATTATCAAAGAAAACGGTACCAAAACAATAGGTGACATACTAGGACACGGCCACACAAGTACCGTTCAGAATGTCAATGGCGGCGCACGTGTGTTCATACCTTGACGCCTTGACATTGTCCTACACAACAACATGGTCGTTTGGGCATTCGATATTAGAAGGAGCCGTTATAAACATTTTGTAGCTGTTAATTTGGAATATTGAATTGATTTATGAGGTAGGGTTTGAATTGTGATATTGTTAACGGGAATTCTAGTTGTTTAACTTTTTTTTTTTGTTCAAGAATGATTATCTTTTCCTTTGCAGTCTTCTTCTTGACGTACCGTACCATAACTCTTGAAGGGGTCTCAAAATTCTTCTACAGCAATAACTTAAAACGTGTAATAGTAGTGGATCCTGACATTTAAAATTTTTAGAGGTAACTAGCTGCTGCCCGACTTCGCTCGCGTGGAATTTTTTATGGGTTTTAGGGGCATGAAAAGTAGATGTTGGCCGATTCTCAGACCTACCCGATATGCACACAAAATTTTATACAACCAGTTCAGCCGTTTCGGAGGAATTTGATAACAAACACCGCGAGAATTTTATAAACTAGAAGATGGACCGGCAGACAACCGGCCGGCTCGCGGGTTGTGTGTATGACTATGTATGAACGTAAACGAGGCGAAAGGAGTATAAGGTGAGGATCGCAGCAAGAGGCCTTCAATGTTTTCTGCCGAGACCTATTGTTGTTCGATTTCCTAGTAACAGCTTCGGAGTCTGCATTTGTGTCCGGTCGATGGCAACAGGCTTGCCCGTGGCACAGATAATATAAGACTACGTACCCGAGGACATTTACATGAGACTTGTAAACATTAACTGGTGAAATATGAGTGTACTATTATGCAAACGGTACACTTCTACCTAACTGGTGAGTTTGTTCCGTCACTTCTTCTTCCCAGCTAAAACACTAGGAAGTGGCGAAGGGCGTTTTGGAGAACTGTCTCTTGTAATTTTGACGTTCAAAAAGTGCTGATTATCAGCCTAGTTTGAATGAACCACTTTTGATTTTGATTTTAATCCTACGGGGATTACAGGCGTGATGATATGTACATATGCTTTTAAGACGAAATTGCTTGAGCCAGTACCATAATCCCCAAAATCTGGCATTGTGTTAATGCCATTTTGAGGTCGTGTGGTATAGGTATATGACTCTTATTCATTTGTCCTCAACGCTAAACTTTAAACCAGTTTGTCCACTAACCTTTTCTTGAAATTCTTTCTTAATATAATGCCTTTCAAAAGTCTCCAATATTAATTCAGCTAAAGCACTAATTTGGTTGTTCCAAAAGAATAATTTCGTTGTTCCAAAAGAATTCGGAAGCACACAAATTAAAGCTCAAAATCGCGTGTTCGACAAGCATTTCGTAATTTTTACATACCAAGTGTTATTTCCTATAGCGTGTCGGACACAGTTACTGAGGTTCTAGATTGCTAAAACATTTAGGCATCATGCTATCGGCTCACGCTAAGAGGCTAAGCTAATGAGACCCGCCTTAAGTTCGCATGATTTCTGATTAGACAGCTACTTATTAACAGCTTTTACTTTCGCTTAGCAGATAGTTAACGCTTTTGATGACGGGTTTAAGAGGGGACTCTAACCCCGAGGAATTTGAAGAATAGGTATTTGAAGAAACTATTGCCGTCGCGCTGCGCCCGACCAAGCCCCCGTAAAGTGCGAAAGAGACAACTGCAGCTCAGGCTGATTTTACCTACAAAAATCTTGACCAAAAGACGTTTTGTATTCCGCTGTTTTCTTCTTCAAAATTAAGCTGATCTAAATAATTCTTATATCAAAATTTAGAGGAAAAGTATATCTATATGCTTATATCATTTTCTTTTTTGTTCAAAACTTATCTAATTTGTCAGATAGTCGTCTGAACATGGCGGTAAAAACGGCCTTTTTGGGGTTTTTCGATTCTCTTTTCTTTTAGTGTATGTTTTGAAAAAAAAGGCAATAATAGGGGCATGTATTAATAAGACCTAGATTTTTTGGAAAAAAAAGCATTGCTCTAGACGCATTACCCAAGAAGAAAACAGCGGAATACGTTTGTATGGAGAAAGGCCCACTAGAGTCCCCTCTAAAAAAATATGAGGTTATTTTTTGAAAGTTTCAACATTACATCTAGAAACGACAGTCAGTATCATTCTCCTGTCAACATAGTCATTCTTCTGCCGTTTATCCCAATTTATTTGGTGTCGGCGCAGCATGTCTTGTTCCATTCTTCTCTATTACTCGTCATCTCTGGGGGGGTACTATGACGCTTCAAACATTATTGTTCCATTCTTATTCCAGAGTGGGAAAGAGATGGAGCTAGACGACCTGTATAGCTCCGTCTCTTTTTCACTCTGGAATGAGAATGGAACAATTATGTTTTAAGACTTCATGGTACACCACCAGGTGTCACCTCCTTTCTAAACTATAAGTAGCCATCTACAATTCTACATTAATACTCAATATTTTCTTCACTACATTTTCCTCATTCCTCTGCATCACATGTCTAAACCACATACATTGATTCTCCTTTCCTGAACCCAATTTATTTGCCACTAGCTGTGCCCGCGACTTCGTCCGCGTGGAATTTAACAAATAAGTTATTTAGTTTTTTTTTTTTTTTTTCGTTTATATATATTTTTCTAAAATAGAAGTAGCCTGAGTTACTCCTTAAGAAGTAGCCTAAGTTGGCCTAAGTGAGAATCCCGTCAAAATCGGTTCAGCCTTTCCAGAGGTTAGCCAAAACAAACAGACAGACAAAAATTGTAAAAATATTGTTTTAATATTACAAACTGACACTTCAACTTTATTTATTTGTATGTATGTATAGATGTGTTCTTCCATTCTTCCTTGGATAAGAAATTTCGCGGCGTCGAAAGTGCGTCAAGAGCGCACAATTTCTATCATAATGAATTACCAAAGTTGCCTCAAAGCCGTCAGTTGCTATGCCTACGTATACGTTATTTGTGTCGTAGTCAAAGTTAACGATGACACGCAGTATAGAAAATAAGTCGATCAGAAAAAAAAAAACCAAACCATTTTTCTCATATCAGCATGTTAAGTTATCATTACGTATGTGGATATTCGCTAGGTAATTTATTTTAACCCTGTATAAGTATGTTAGTGCCTTGAACTGTCCTATCAGTTCGCCATACAATATGTTGTTGTATAGTGTCACACAATCATTAGGTATGTCCAAGAAAAATCATACTGGCAATACGGGATAATCCAATTTTTTTTTTCTTTGTCCGTCGGGTAGTTTATTGAAAAGTATTGGACACGTATTTTTTCTTTTTTCACGTGGTCATAAAATTACGGAGCTATATTGAGTTGAAATGGCGCATGACGTCACATGTAGGTAAGTTTCATACCTACTTGTGACGTAGTAAGCCCCCACTCTGCAACTTTAATGAGTTTTAACTAAGTAATTTTTTGATATTTTGATAAAACAAAAAATACGTGTCTAATATTTTTGTATTACCTGTCTGACGGACTAAATAGAATGTCGTTTTCTTTACCCAGTCCGCACCCCTATTGTTTTGTAAGAAAAGACAATGTGTTTTTAAATTACGGATAAACGTTCAAATATGTCATCTGTGATGACGTTTTGTTGCTGTGGTTATTAATTATTTATTTATTAATTTAAACTTCATGTAAAGAACGGGAAATCTATACAAAGCGAGGTCATGTTATACTGGAAATTTATATCTTGACTAGCTGTGCCCGCGACTTCGCCCGCGTGGAATTGAACAAAAAAGTTATTTAGTTTTTAAAGTGAAACTTTTATTACATCGTCTCAAACTTTTTCGTCTGTGTGTTGCGTGTCGCGTGACGCTTGGCTACGGAATAGTACCGTGACGGGCACGCGTAGGGAGGGTCGCGCGAGTGCGTTTTATACGTTTTATTTAGTTAAATGTCTATATAAATGTATAGTGTGAAAAAAAAGTTTCACTTTTACCGTGGTTTCATAAAACCACACAATCCTTTTTTTTCGTTTTTGCGTTTTTATTTTTAATTAGTATTTATTTTTCTAAAATAGTTTAGCTATCTACCAGTGAAAGTCCTGTCAAAATCGGTCCAGCTGTTCCAGAGATTAGCCGGAACAAACAGACAGACAGACAAAAATTGTAAAAATGTTATTTTGGTGTATGTACCGTATATGTATACATTCATATGCATGTAGAACAGCGGTTATTTTAATATTACAAACAGACACTTCAATTTTATTTATTTGTATAGATGTGTCGCCGTCTGTACTTGGCACTCTTTGCATACCCCAAAAACCTGACAAACATACAATAAAAAAAACATAAAAGATAGGCCTTCTATATACAAAACTAAAAATGAAAATTTTCTAAAGAACTCATCAGTCAACGCACATACTTTCAGCGTTACACATAGGAATGGCCAGTAGATAATGAGTGGTTACATAAGGTAATGCGGTCTTGTTAGAAATTATCTTAATTATAATCTAGAGGAATCGCTGCGGACACAAATCTGTACCTACCTACCACAGATTACCAATCAAGCAAGAAATTGCGTAATATGTGCAATGGTAGACAATGATCATAATTTCAGACAGCCCTATTACGAAACAGAAAAAAATAGTGATAGGTACATTCTCTCTTGATAGAAATTCATCATTGTTCCCGGCAACCTAAACGCATTCATTCATTTGTAATGTAAGTCAGCTTAAATACTGAACTGAAACCGTTCAATGAAGATAGATATACCTACTCACACATTCAGGTTTTTGCTAATCATGTCCTTCTAATAAAAACATTTGGAGCGAAGCATTTGGTTCAGACTATGAATTTGGTTCGAGGTATTCTTATCTTCAATTACTTAAATAAATTGTAAAAAATCCTCGCCTCGTTCTAGATCCACATTTAAAGCCTTAACATCTCAACTTACTATTATTTCTTTACTATTGATAAAATTGTAAGTAATCCCATCTGATTGTGTGTCATCTTCTAGTTTTCTGCCAATATTAAAAAAAAAAGTGTTATTTAGGTTCAGTTAATTGTCGCCGACACGACAGGCTACTAAATTCTTTTAGGTTACTAAATACCGATAATTAGCACAAATTATGGTTAAAAGGTAATTATTATTGATCATTCGATCATCATCATCATTAAAATTAGTTGCAAAGGCTACACTGAAGCGATACTCTGGCGAGACTTGTTCAAAAAGCGAAGTCGCCCTTTGAATGATATCCACTTATTATTACCACGGTACGTATTATTAGCAAAATGTTAAATTAATTAAATTCACTGGGTCATTCAATAGGTAACTATACTAGCATTATCTACAAAGTTCCCACTGCTGGGACATAGGTCCCTTATCTGTGACAGCAAACAGGCCGTAATCGACCAGGCGACGTAAGTTCCCAATTGAAGGATACTTTACTACTTCGAGTACCGCTTGAACCGCGTTCCGATGCGGACGCGCCTGCAAATTGATATCCCTAAAATCGCTTAGCGCGGCGCAAGCCGTCGCTCGAAATTGTACCGCTATGAGTGAAAAACTAGTGGTGAATGAGCTGCTGGCGTTTTTGCAGCAGAAACTGGATGTGATGGACGAGGTGTCCGCTATTCAGATCTGCGCAACAAACTTCAGCGAGGATGACATAGCTGCCGCCAAGCTGTTGCTGTTCACTGTGCTGAATAAGCGCGATGAAATGGTGTCCCGCCGCCGTGACGGGACCAAGAGAAGCCTGCAGGATATAATCACGCAGTTCAAGGTGACCGACCCTGACGACGTGCCGACGTTTGTGGCGAAGGACCTAAACAAGCTTCCTCCCGTCACCTTCGACCATGTCGACGTAACGAGCCTTCTGAAGGATATCGTCTCCTTGAAGGCCAGTCTTGTGGATGTGCTAGCGAAATTGGAAGCATCCCAGAACATCGTCACCGATTTGCGCAAGGAAGTTACCGAATTGCGCAACAGTGTGTCAGTAAATAGGTCAGCAGTTAATGCACCTTGCGTTGACACGTGCCGCGGAACCGGCCACGATATATCGTCGTCGAATTCCGCGTCAGCAGTTTCAACGCCGGCGCATACGTCGATTGCTGAGTGTGCAGAACATTCCGCCCGCGCGCCTCGCATCCCCGCGGCGGCTCCTACGCGCGGTGCGGCCCGTGCCTTACGAAAGGATTACGCCAGCGTCACCGCTAGCCCCACTGGAGCTTCTAATAATAAGCCTGTGCCTGAAAAGGCGCCGAACATGACTGATAATGATGGTTTCGTGACGGTGCAGAAAAAGAAGCGCCATTCACGAACACCCAAGAACCGCTGTGGCAAGGCTCCTGTGGAGCCCGAAGTGAGCCTGCGTGCCGCTAAGCCGAATACCCCGGTGTACATTTCCCGCTTGCATTACACCACTGAAGCGGAGGACATCGTGGAGTACGTGCGCCAAAAGGCGAGGTACACACCGAGGGTGCAGTTACTGGAGTCGCGCCGCAACGTCAACTTCAAGGCGTTCGTGGTGCGAGTACCGAACTTTTATCTGCCCGTCGTGATGCAGGAGGACTTTTGGCCGCAGGACGTGGTGTTCCGTCGCTTCCGCGGACAAGTTCCACTGATCAGTCAGCACAAGTGAAGTGTGAACAAGTGAAGTGCTACTAACATAGTTTTAAGTCATATTTACTAACATGAGATTTGTAACTTCTTTATATATGTTAGTTTATAAGGTATATATCTATGGGCCATTGAAGCCTGAAATAAATGGTATTATTATTATTATTATTTATACTAAACTAATCAAAATAATAAGTCAGTCATCATGAACCATAAACCACACTACCTAAATAAGATTTAATTTTTACTACATACATACAAAGAATACGCCTATGTAGCCTTAAACATTATCTTATCAAGCGAGTGCGGCTAAAATGTAAAACAGTATGTAAACACCATGGAATAATATTGACTTTGCATTAGTTTATGCAGTATTTTAACTTTTTTGTTTTATTGTTCTGACTTCCGCAATCACAATAGTCTTTTAGCCACATAATGATATCGATGATTTAAAAAAAAAGTCTAAATGACATAGGTACTTAATAAGACCAAAAGCTGCTCGACGTTGAGTAGTTCTAACTCACGGCCGTCAGAGCTTAGAGCGCTAGTGTCGCTATTTGCGGCTTAGCGAATACCAAACTGTAGTTTCGTCGCTGGCACAGCGCTGCGCTCAAGTCTGTATCCTTAGAGAATAGCACTGTTGATCGGACCTACAAAAGATTGCGAGAAAGAAAGAAAAAAAACATATGAAATTTTATATTTTATCCAGACTAAACATCAAAGATCTGGATTAGAGTCGGATAGACAAGGCCCCGGATTCGGATTCGATTTCCATTCGATAAGTCGTATGTCTATCTTGTTTTGGCATTACGAAAGCGAGCGAGATAGACATACGACTTTCCGAATGGAAATCGAATCCGAGCGTTTGTGAATACGGGGGCAGGTAAGCATAGGTCAAAAGGTGAGGCCTAGATTCAACAGTACATAGTACTAGGCTATCAATAACGATAATGATGAAGGACCTGATAGTGACCACTATCAGAACTTGCTAAGTCCCGATGACAGAACTTCAAAAACTACTATGATCCTGGCGACATAAAATTTGCCAAAGTTTCGTAAAGTCATGTTAATTTCGTTGTTAAAACATTTACATAAGCTATTTCCAAGAACGAAGTGATTAAGACCTCTAAAAAAGTGTACATTGCACTTTTACCTGTCTGTACACCTAAACAGACCAACAAATGTTAGTCTGGTGCAAATAAAGGAGTCTCTTTAGGTGCGTCAAAAATATCTTGTGTAGGTAAATACGAATGAATAATCCTAACTAACGAAAAACTAGTTCATAATGTTGAAGTTTTTAAAAATAGGCTCATTACTAGGAGCTCATCTACATCACACAAGTGGGTACCAGAAGTTTGAAAATAATGATGGAAGTAAACAGTTCACATTAGATCGTTATCTTAAACATACAATTAATACAAGCTGTTGTTTTGCATCCTCATCAAATTCAAGTTGGTAACTATGCTAATGATTCTCGACCCGAATCAATAATAAAATGTTTCGGTTTTTTTTTAATTCTTATTTTCGGAAATCGGTACCTAAGTGTGTAAATACAACCCGTGTTTTATACGCGGCCCGGCTGATCCTCGCCTTATAACCTCGTTTACACACATACAAACAATCTCAAACGTTTATTCGATAATTCCTTATTCCGTAAACCATGTTAAGGGGATTCTAAAAAAATTACAAATTTAAACAACCAAAAAATTCAGCGTTTATTAATAATTAACTCGGTACCGTAATTTTTATTGATTATTTATGGCTTTTGAGACAACATCCTGAATTTTGACGAGGATGCAAAACAACACCTTGTATAATTGGAAACTAAAAGTCACAAAATGGGCCCCGAACTCCAAGAAATCACCGTGCTGTAGATCTAGAAGGAAATGCAAAACGAGTTTGAATACCATCAAAGATTGAACTCCCAATGCAATCGATCTGCGAAAGAAGAAAGGAGAGACCCTTGCTCTACATTCGGACACTACAGGAACTCCTATGAGTCCCAGCAGGATTTGTAAAAAAGAAACGTAATATTTAATGACCAGCGATCAGTGGTGGGTCACCAAACCGCACTGGGCCCGCGACCAACCCGCACTGGGCCCGCGTGGTAAGATTAAAGCCCACTCCCTCTCTAAGAGAGGAGGCCTGTTCCCCAGCAGTGGAAACATTATAGGCTGATGATGATCAGTGGTCTACATTGGCCCTGGATCGAAACAATTGAAAGTCATGTGGCTCTGAGGCCCAGCAGTGGGATGACGCATGCTAACAATATCAGAAATCTTTAATGAATATTGCACGCTCTTAACAACTATCGTTAGTGTTGATCACGTAGACAGGTCCTCCAAGGGTTTTTGAAATGGCATGTGAATCGTAAAAAACTACATGAGCAGAAACTAAAATTATCTAGGCTTTCATTTTCATTCGTTCACTTCTGTATATTTCACTTAAGAAATAATGTCGCGGTTTCGAAACTAACCACAACACAACTTTGTAATTTATTAGGGCTTGTGCAGACATCGTTTATAACAATCTTCTATTGCCACATTCTAACCATGACTCAAGTAAACCACAGAATGATACAAAATTATTTGGCATCATAATAATTCACATGTCAGTAGAAGCCATTCTTGTTCTAGTGTCATAGTTTCCGTTGTCCGCTTTTATTTATCCTGCTAGCTGTGCCTCGTTGTTTTACCCGCTTGCTCGGCTCCTAACGGTCATAGCCTATAACCTTTTTTAAGAATTAAACCATCAACTTAATGCTTCGATAATTTTAATATCCCACTGGTGGCAAAGGTAAAAATATTGCAACATTTGAATCCCATAGTATAAGAATAGGAATATTTTTTTTTAGAAAAGTACATTCATTGCAGTGATTCCTGAAACTCACACTAGGATTCCCTATGTCGTGAGTTCCAGGAATCACAAGGCTCCTTCGTTCCGTTAACGTAAAAGTATGACTTTAAGTTTAAAGCAATCATTATTTACATATATAACATATGTAATCTAATAAATGTTCATTCGCTTAATTATTTCGTCGTTGTTATCATATATTTTTTATTTTAAATGTGTATTGTGTGTGACTACCACCTACCACTTAACTGGTTTGACGACTGTTGCACTTACACGTGCTACAAAAAGCATAGCATTATGTTTTGATTAAAAAACTGATTGATGCAAGTGCCTGTCTGATGGTATAAACGGCCAATCTTATTCGAGAGTGCTTTATCACTTTTAGATACAACACAATCATTGATAATCGTGCAACAATCGATACCCAGCTACTTAATAAACTTTGTAAGTAGAGTGGCTCCCTGGGGAACTCCAACCGTGTGGATTTGTCTAAGACTTTTGACAAAGGGGACACTAAAGTTATAGACCATGAGAATGTGTGAAATGCATTGTTCCCGGATACTTAGGTATAAACAAATGCGACTATTCTTCAATATGTTTTTGAAAACATCAATGAATTATAACTCTCACATATTACTACAATGAAATATTCTAAGTTAAAGAATAGCCGCGAATATCATTCTACGTTCTCAGACACCAGTGACCTTGTGGATGTCTCATTGTCTACGTTTGTGACTAATAAATATGATAAATAAACACCAGAGACTATACACAATACATAAAGGATTAAACATTAAACACATACAAATTACGGAGGTAGTTTATTTAAATATGAAACTATTTTATTTTTTTGTAAACCTGTATCTTTCCGTGGGTCCAGACAATGAAATTTTTACGTGAGTAAGCAATGCTAGCAAGGAGGTTTGTCAATCTAACACCTTTTTTAATATTTATCCATCAATCTTGACCTTTTTTTCCTACCTAAATGCTCTATGGGCTTCATGTTCTTTCTATACTGTAACCCTATTTTCTCAAAATTTTCAATTTTATTAAACGTTGGATCGACTACCTGCATCATTAAGGGTAATAACAGTTTAATAGGCAATTAGATATTGATTAGGTTTCTTCTCAACAATCGTTTTGCTATAGTAGTTTGTGAGCCGATTAACTTATTGCGCTTTGAACTATTATTTATCTGGAATATTTTTTTTCTTGTTTCGGTGATGCTGTCCTATGAATCAAAAACCTTTGTTGTAAAATTCAAAGGAGAAATTCTCTCTTAGATGTTTTAACGATAACGAGCTGACCCTGTGAATAGGTGGGGGTACTCTACTCTCGAGTCTAATTCATTAACTACCTCCTTCTTGAAAAATTTTGATTTTGTAATTAAGGCAAAAAGTGTCTTGGTCCGAATAAGCATAATAATTATGGACCTTCCTAATTTTCGTGATGATTCCCAACAGATCCCAAGATCTTTATGCTTTCAATGTTGCTATTTATCTTAATTTGCATTACGTTTACTTTAAAGTACCTACTTACCTTTTATCACGAGCCATGTCGAATTGTCCAACAAACAAGAGTATTTTCATCAACAACGACTTACCTGAAAAGAAAGCAGTTTTGTTAGTAAACAATAAACAATTTATAAAACTAATTGATAGGGAAGTAAACACAGAACGATTAAGTTACATAATAACATATAATAGTCGTTAACTTAATGTAGATGTCTATTAAAAGAACATTAAGTTATGTAAGGACAATAACCGGGGAACCTTGAATGTTACCTGGATTTAGACAATTTACGCAAATACTTGCAGGTAGGTACTACGAAGTTTTTGACAAACAAAAGATCAAACAACCGGTCTAGAAGCTGAGACTTATAAAGGCCAGTTGATTGAATAAATAATAATACATAATATTCACGGGCGCTTCTACCGGGCTCTTCATGGCCCCGATGTAGATTTTCTAGCGTCCGTGTTCTGGCTACGATTCGGCGACCTCTTTGGAAAAACTGAAGGTTTTGTCTGTGCTATTATGTACGAAGTTATGTTCACGAACAACTACCGGGAACATATTATGAAGGACGGGACGGTTGACGTGTGTCGAACATGCCACCGTCCGGGAGAATAGATCCGAGTCGAATCATTTCCAACTCGGATCTATTCTCCCGGACGGATTATTTCTGTATCTATCTGTTTTATCATTTAAAAAAAAATAGTTTGTAAGTAAATAAATAAACGACATAATACATAAATAATACTTATGGCCCATGCACAGATGTAGATTGCAGTTTAAAGGGATTAAGAATCCTCTTACAGCGATTTATGTACGTGGACGAGCTAACAACAATAAGCAAGAAAAAATGCACCAAAATTTTTTTGAGAAGAGCAGCTTCGTTGACTCAAAAAAGATCTAATGTACTGCAACAATAATGCATAAATAGCTATTAATTTACATAAGAATGCAGATGACCAAAACGTTGGCAACCAAATAAGGACTGGGTCTAATAAAATCTGGTTAAACTCCAAATGTTTAAAAAAAATTGCGACATTTCTAGAAACGGCTTTGTTTATTATAAAAATAAGTTATGTTATCAATGCTAATTCAAATGGCTAGACAAAAGCATTAACGAGACGACCTTCAAAATTGTGAATTTAAACATTTCCTGGATAAGAATGCGTTTGAAGGATTTTTGAAACCAATTAACACGTTACTAATGAAATTGAAAAAATTCTTTGTAGTATACAGGGTGGAATCTTTCAACGCCACCTTAAGGGGAACTACTCTAAATACTAGAGATAGCAAATTTTACGCAAAGGAAACATTTATGCTTAAAAAGAAACAATAGATTTTCGAAAATTCATTTGCGACACTAAAGGAAAAAATAAGGAATATAGGAATAAAGGAATGTTGATTTAAATTTGCTAACTCTAGTATTTGGAGTACTTTCCCTCCCGATGGCATTGAATAATCCCACACTGTATATTTCAATCTTTTTAGGCTAATTTGGACGAGGTACACGGAATAAACGGATAGACCATGCCCTAGGATATTTTTATCTTGATACTACATCCCAGTGAAATAATTTCTCATATACTCGCAGGCGAAGCCACGAAAAAAAGGATGTAAGTAATAAACATTAAAGTATTGCAAATATGCTTCGATCACTTTAAATGGTCGACAGTATTTCGTTATGCCAGCCGCGTCTTAATCGTAGCAAATCGATCGACTTAATGCATGTTAAATCGATTGCCAATTCGATCGCAGCCTGTCGCCAAGATGTCTAACGTGTATCGAAACGCGTGTTTCTGATAGGATTACACCTACACTTATGACTAAAGATGAATCATTGGCATTCTTGTTCCACTCAATGTTAAGCATAGGCTTCTCCCTTTTGCGCCATGCTTCCCTGGTATGCGCAAGACTCAACCAGTTCTTTTCTGTGTGTTCCTTTCTTTTAAATGTCATTCCTCACCTGTCTGTTTTTGGTCTACCAGCATCATCGTCATCTTCTGACGTTTTTTTTTATATTGATAGGAAATCATCTAATGACTACTCCCGCTCTGGGCGGAGCGGAAGGGAGTGTCAGACTTGTACTGACTAAAACCCATACATGTTTCTTTTAGCCCTTTGTGTTCCAAGGCCACGGTATCTCTTTCGAACAGTCCCGCAGCCCTGGCAGGCATCAGCCTTTCCGTTTTGCTAACATCTCCTTGAGGCGCGCGTGGAACACGAAGGCGCCCGCCGTCGACACGGCCTGTAGTCTTAAGACGGACAGACGGTGAGCAAGCACATCTTCCTGCCTTTGACCCATGTTACTTCGGGTCAGCGCAACACGTTTTTTTTCTCTTCAATCTCCTCTGTCAACCGTAACGCTATCATTTACTCTTTTTCCTTTCCTTTCTGTTGGTCTACCACCACTTCTTCTAAATAGCACCCAAATGGGATACCAATTAGGGTCGGTCAATCTTGAATACCGATTCAAGATCCGTTAAGTATATCAGTTAGAAACTAGTGTTATTTATAAAACCGTCTTGTAAGTCTACTATCTGCATGTTTTCTGCGAATTCGGAACGAATCCTTGATCGAATGAATTATCTAATTGTTAAGGTAATAGGAAGCTAACTGTTCAAGATGTGGCCATCGGTTGATTGGGTTCGAAGTTTAACAGTTTGTGATTTTACTACGTTTTACTACCACGTTTGTTTTTACTATTTCGTCCTTGAAAATGCGAATAAAATGTTTTTCTATTCAACTATTTACGGACTAAAGTGCCAAACTCATTTCATTTCACAGATTCAAAATTCTAATCGACACGCTAAAAAGAAGATAAGGTATTGGAACATCATTAATTGAATAAGAAACTCATAAACAATAAGCTCACAATATTTTTTTTTTTGTGAGTTCCTATTATTTAACAACCATGGAAGATATTCCGTAAGCGTTTAATAGTTTTAAACTTTATGATATTCAGCATATCTTTTTCTTCGTATTAATTAAAGGCTTTTTTTTTCCTATACCTACAATTTATAATTAAGAATGAAAGTAATAACTACTAACAAATACTAAGCGAGCTATACGAGATTCATAATTTAGGGAATTAATGTTATTACGGTCTCTGAAATACCGACGTCACCCTCTTATATCAAACCTTCGTGGCTTAGGCTAATCTTTCATGTTTTTATGGCCGGAAAACTAGCAAAACACCATTTTATGAATTTCATCATTCGTTTTCATCATTTCGCTGACGTCAAAAGAATAGAACAATTTTTCGCTTTCCAAAGTTTTATGATCATTTTTACTATGTATGTATGACTTTACGTCATAATATAAATATTTGAATAAATTTAAACAAATAAGCGTAGATAACACCTACAGAATATAGGTCAGACAGAAGAAGACATTAAAGACAAAAAACCGGCCAAGTGCGAGTTAGACTAGTGTACGAAAGGTTCTGTACCATTATTATTAAAAACAAGCAAAAAAAATAGAAATTTACATAATCTGAAGTAATTCCAACTGGCTAACTATCACGGTTCATGCGATACAGCCTGGTGACAGACGGACGGACGGACGGTCGGATGGACGGACGGACGGACAGCGTCAAGTCTCAGCAATAGGGTCCCGTTTGACCCTTTGGTTAAGGAACCTTAAAAAGTTAACAAATTCCGTGTGTATGAAGCAACCACTAAGACCATTCCGGAAAACGATAAAACGAAAAATACTACCGTGCGATGATCTCAGAATATGGACAATTGACACTAAACTAACTAGATGATGCACTGATAACTCCGAGAACAATAAAGTAGGAACTGAACTGGTGATGTAACCAGGTAGTCAGAACTAGATACAAGTATTACATCTTCAAGTAAAAGACAACTTTAGTCGTATGACACTGAGTCCTAATTGCAACACCCGACAGGATACCCACGTTCCTTGGAGTGGGTATAGAATACTATAGTATGAAGTGACTTGTCTGAAGTGGGCGCATCCCGAGGAAGTGTGTAAGTGGATTAGCTGTAATCCGGGCACTTGTAACAATCATTGTTATCTCTCTAGAAGTGTCAAGTGCTGTATGGGATGATGCTACCATTTACGAATATGTATCTAAAGGGTGTTAAACACCTCTTAACGAAGCCGAAAGGCACTGGTTCTCCCTGTCATTGTGATCATTTTTTTGTTCTACACCATACCTGGGAACCTTCTAGTTATGGAGATATTAGGGGTCAAAGTTCCAACTTTTTGACAAGTATTTTTTTAAATACAAGTTTTTAATGTATGATTTTTACTTTAAACACCTTCACGACCTCCGTACTATTCAATCCATCCATCAGCACAATGTTTTGAGTGCGTTACATTGAGTTTTACCACAAAACATGATTTTACACCCCCCCAAAAAAAAGTCGTTTACCAGCAATAATTTTTGCGTAATGATACTTAGTTTCATGCTTCGTGATGAGGTGATTTACACGGTGTATGTGAAATAAAAATATTTTGATTTTTGAGTCCTATACCATATCTACCACACCATACCATATTCTGAATTATTTCTTTTTGATACGAACATGATGGTTAACTAATATCCTATACTGAATTAAAGATCTGGCTATGATTTGTAATGATTGACTTCACTTACATGTCAAGAATCTCTGTCTGAATATGCAATACTGTTGTCTTCATTTCTAATAAAATTATCGTCCATCTATCTATGTAAACATCCAAAGGAATCACCTTCAGATAGCAAATTAACATTCAAAGCAAAGACAACATGTCTTAATCCTTCAAGTAGCCAATTTACATTAAAATATATTTGCTGTTATCAATTACTTTGATCTCGTATGCCTTGAATAAGTTAAAGAAATCTTACAATTTTTCCTAAGAATTGAGTATAACAAGCCTGTCTGATTAGATGAACGATATTATAATTACAGAGAATTAAAATGTAATTAGAAAATTAATTACGATGACTTTCATTGCCTTTACGATTGCAACATGCTTAACAGTGAAGTTATACAGGAAATATGTTTGCTTTGAGTATTTTTTTTCGAAACGAACAAGCGCTACTGCTTCTGAAATAAAGGTGGGCAGGACACTTGGCTAAACGCGGCGGTGATGGCAGATAAAGAAGAGCCGTCATTTAATGGTTATCGAGAGACGGTAGGGGTGTTGGTAGACCAACAGCCAAGTGGGTGGACTGCAGGTAACACCTGGAACATCGCAGGTAACACCTGGAACATTGTGGGTAACACCTGGAACACCGCAGGTAACAACTGGAACATCTTGGGTTACACCTGGTTGAGAGTCGCTGAGACCAAGAAAACATGAGAGAGGAAGAGGAGGCCTATACCCGGCAGTGAGTGGAACAAAGCTACCTAGCACTATTCACTGATCTTTTAT
Source organism: Cerastis leucographa (assembly GCA_963082945.1). Classification (NCBI taxonomy): domain Eukaryota; kingdom Metazoa; phylum Arthropoda; class Insecta; order Lepidoptera; family Noctuidae; genus Cerastis; species Cerastis leucographa. The sequence goes on from OY720361.1 coordinate 3,965,561, forward strand.
TTAGTATATACCTAAACTTCCAAAATGATATGAAAATGATATACTTAATGGAGTGGCTATTCTAGCTCGCAATTTAGTTACTATATTCAAAAAACAAACGATTTGAATTATGTACACACTGACTCGTGATTTAAAAATATATTTTCCTCAACTCCAAAAATCCTGTTGTTAATGTCAGCCAGTTTTCCGTGACTTTTAAAAGACAAATAAAAATATTATAACTGCTACTTTACGGCCAAATAGCTCATGAAGAATAAATGCATGGTCAATGGTGGTCTTAGTGGCAGATTGCATAAGTCATTGAGGAAAATTGAATAAAGAAGGAATCCTAGCAATTCCTAATTCAATGAAAAGATGTATTAATAGAACACTGTGGGAAAGACAGAGACGAAAGAAATGACGACAAAGATCTCTTTTACGTAACTTTGATCATCAAAGATCGTCAGGGACTCATGACAAGGCTACCTATCTGTCGATCATTATCTTAAATGTGATGGATTGCAAACTTAACCTCCAGCAATGTAATTGAAATTGAAAACAATGCTTAAATAAAAATAATAATTTGATATATGCGCCTGCGGTTCCGGCCGATTGACATGCAATACTTGAGTAAGAAGGCAAAATAAAAATAATTGACGAAAGGCTACAAGTATTTAATAAAAATCAATTGTTAGAGAAGATTACCCCTCAAATTATGTGGATGACAAATGTCCGGAAGGAGATGCAAAAGCTTGGCCTTTACGGATGACGATCTTTGTAACCAGCGAAGTGAATGGCGCCGCAGGATTAAGGAAGCCGATCCTGCGTAACGGCAAGAGGCGAGGGCAAGAACTAAGTGTGTCTGAATATTGCTGGGTACCATTTGCTATGTCCAATATTTAAACTTGTCAGTAAAATACAGAGAAGAACCCCAATGACAACTTACCAATTCAAAGTAGGTACATAAAGTTGTACGTCATATAGACTATTTGCTTCTGTTTTTTAAACACTATGAAGCAATAAAAACAATTCGTTTATTTTCACCCGATGACGCACATCATAACAAAACAAAGCCTACGATTTAAGGAAAAACTATTCAATGCTATTTAAGTAATAAACTTTGCATTTTGCAAGTAACCAGCTGCAAGTTCAAGGCATTCCAAATGAATGCCACGAAAATTTTATATTCAGGTATCCAGTTTTTAGCAATTTACGTAATTATCCAGTTTTCAACTTATTTGTAAGACAATTTCTTATTTGCAACCACGGATTCTAGATCTGTGTCCGATTGATGGCAATAGGCTCATACCAAATTCAGAGGGGTTACTATGACGTCTTAAAACATTATTGTTTCATTCTTATTCAAGAGTGGGAAAGAGATGTAGCTAGACGACCTGTATAGCTCCGTCTCTTTCCCACTCTGAATTAAGATGTTTTAAGACGTCATGATAGGCCACCACGTATCACTGCCGGGGAGGCTGTCGGTCGGCTGTCGGTCGGGCATTGCAGACGTGATGCTTTATTATGTTAGGTATGCTTGTGAGACCAAAAGATGATAAACGTTCATCATTAGTTGATAAGGACAGAACTAAATGTTAAATATTAGCCCACTTGATTTCCAATTGTTTTAATCTTGTTCAATTTACATAAAAAATGAGCTGTGGTAATGAGTAAGTAGCTAATTATTCTTCTTCAGAGCAAAGGAAAAATAAATTGTTAACTTTATATTACTCGTGTTTGGATTGACATTATCATCAAAACACTGTTTTATTGATGTTCCAGAAATGTTCAGCTTAGTTTCTGAATAAGTACTTCAGTTAAATCCATAGGAGGACAAGCTCGTGGCTAAGCCGTTGGTCCCGGCTGGCATTTATAGATGTTTGCAGTCATTACAGGTAGTGAAATTCTGACAACCGGTCTTACCAAGGGGTATCGATCGTATACCCAGTACGATCTGGATTTTGGAGGTCAGTAAAGCGGTCACTCCATGTAAAAGCCTGGTATTCAGCTGCATCCGTTTAACTGTTATTAGCTGACCCCAATATAGTTGGGGAAAGGCAAAGTAACTGTCTATATCTATTATTATTATCTACCTTTTCAAACTTTAATATCTAATCAGGCTAATGAGATGATATTTGGCACACAATGAACAAAGTTAGAAATGGGATAATTTTTATCCCTGAAGCACGTTCCAAAACTGTAATTTTCCGACCTCTAAGCGGGCAAAGCTTTGTGCGAAAGCTAGTCTGTTATAAAAATGTTTTTAGTTACCTTTAATAAGACTAGAATTAATAATGCAATCATAATCATAAAAAAACTGGCTTAAGGCTAGATTGGACATATTTATTTAGAATCTGGTATTTTTGACAAAAAAAAATATGATTGATTTTTAAAATGTTCTTGCGCATAACCTTTATGCATATAAGTCGAGTAGGGTGTTACAGTTTGATAAGGACGAATCAATTATCTTGATTCATGTTGTAAACTTGAACGCCCCATACTAATATGACTACTGCTAATCATTGCAGATGGCTTCAACCGCTTCACCATTCTACCAAAAAAAAGTGCACAACAAAATGATGCAGCGCAAAAAGCGCTTCACGACCATTGATATCATTATGTTTATAGTTAGATTAAACTCAGTCAATGGTGAAGGTTTAAACATTTCTTTGATTGTTTTTTTTCACACCGAATCCGTAGCCGACAAGGTTACCGATTGGCTATGCGTTTAAATATACGAATCGGAGTCGAATTTCCTACTCTTTGGTGTGTTGGTAGTTTGAGGGTTTGATAAACGTGTCGATGGCGCGTTCGTGTTCTACGCGCGCCTCGAGGAGATTTCAGCAAATCGGAAGGGGTCCGAGAAGGCTGATGCCTGCCAAGGCTGCGGGACTGTTTGGAGGAGATACCGTTGCCCTGGAACACAAAGGGCTAAGAAGGAACATGGATGGGTTTTAGTCAGTACAAGTCTGACAAATGACACTCCCATCCGCTCCGCCCAGAGCGGGAGGAGTCAAAACCTTGGCATTCTCATAGCATCGTCGGTAGGAGCGCTCAGGGGGGTTACTTTGACGTCTTAAAACATTATTGTTTCATTCTTAATCCAGAGTGGGAAAGAGATGGAGCTAGACGACCTGTATAGCTCCGTCTCTTTCCCACTCTGGAATAAGAATAACCACCAGGTCATTTTGGCTGCATGTTTTAGGGCCCAGAGGGCAGGATAGCAGCAGCTTACTTAGAATGTGTTTTAATGACTTCTTTTATTATTTTCAACTAATGTCTCTTCTCTTCACTCTTAATAAACTTCTCAAAACTTTCACCTCAAACAAAATCAAATCTCATCCCCAAATAGTATCTTCAAATAGTTTTTACTAACACTTCTTAGCTGTATTTACAGTTATCGTAAACTTTTCCTTTCGCTATACTATTGTAATCGATGAATGATGTTGTTCCGATGTTGTTCTGTTCATGTGTGTCAGGCAAGGCGTTAACAAATCGCCAGCTCATGCTAATTCTTGACGCACGACCGGATTTCACTTTAGCTGCATTGTTTACTTCATGTCATGCAGACGCTTACGTGTTTGGGAGATATTCTGCCATGTGTGGCATCACCATCATCATGTTCAGCTTGAAGCAATCCACTGCTAGATAAAGGCCTAAGCAATTGCACGCCATTCATCTCGGTTCTTGGAAATTTTCATCCAAGAGCTACCAGTGCCGATCGGTCTTACCTAGTCTGAGGGTGACTCTAGAACACGTCTACCCCAACGGTCATAGGTGTTACGGCTAATAGATTTGTTGTTGTTTGTCACTTCTGCTTGCTTACTCTGTAATCTACATCGACAACTTCGGGTTTCTGTCGCATTAACTCATTCCGGATTCGATTTCTATAAGACATTGAGATTTATTGTGCCATATTTGTGTTAGTACCTGAACGAAAATTAAATAGGACGCAAATGTCGTGCTTACGAAACAAAAGAATTCCTAATTCGCATTAGTGATGGTATTGATTCTAAATGTATAGTTGTACCTACCTTCCTACGTAAATCTCCACACTTGATCAAATCTTCATGTATTTGCCCTTTATTTACCGTCGCGAATCTGCATGACACTTCCTACTAAATTAAGTATTTACTTACGCCAAATAATTGCTTGTGAATAATTGAATATCTACTTACAACGTATGTTTTCATTTTTCTGTGGAAAATAACGTGACATTGTTTGTTCATGTTGGCGCCAATCAAGGAATATTAAATAGTACATACTAAGAAGAATTAAAAGACAAATTTTGTAGAAAACTCCAAAAAATATGTCGGTATTTACGTCGTACCTATGTAATAGGTACGTAATTCAGTCCGGGGCAGTGGTCCAACTGCTCTGTCCAACTAGTTAGACCATGGGTCTTAACTAGGGGCGGTAGTCCAACTTTAAAAATAGTTGGACCACAGCACCTTTTAAGAGTTCCATGGTCCAATTCATTTAAAAAATAACTTGCCAACTCTGAAAACCTCAACTTCATCTTTATGCGTGTATGGTATCTACTGGTTTACGGTAAATAGGTAGGTACTGGCTAACATAAAAGAAGAAAGTGGTGTTGAAGTTAACAAATCGATTCAATATATAAAGCGTTATTGGATTATAGGACATTTTGATGAATTTTCTCAGCCTAGAAGCGTATCTAGCCAGAGGCATAGGACTAAATAACATTTCAGAAAGTTCACATGAGAAATTAAGGCGGGGCAAAATGTTACAATGTTACGTCTATTAAACGTTTAAGAAAATTTTACAACTTTTTCAAGCGAAATCATACACGAAAGACGTATAAGGTCCAAATTGAGAATCATCATCATCTGCCTAGCCTTTTCCCAAACTCTCTTGGGGTCGGCTTCCAGTCTAACCGGATGCAGCTGAGTACCAGTATTTTACATGAAGCGACTGCCTATCTGACCTCCACAACCCAGTAACTGGGTAATACGATACCCCTTGGTATGACTGGATGTCAGACTTTTTTGGCTTCTGACTACTCGTAACGACTGTCAAAGATCTACAAATGACAGCCGGGAGCAACGGCTTAACGTGCTTTCCGAGGCACGGAGGAAACTCGGTATGTAATGATGGTCACCCATCCACGGACCAACCTCGGCAAGCACGGCTTAACCTTAAAGATCGACCCGGGCGGCTGTTATTATTTAGCCATGAGCTCCTCCAAATTGAGAATGATGATTATATACGAAAAATTCAGCTACAACTGATTTCAGGTGATTACTGTAGGTCATGCTTTAGATAAATTTCGTTGAATGTTGTAAGCATTGTAAAAATAAAGTTTAAAAATTAGTCACCCAACTTTAATTTTGTTATTCTACTGCAAAAAGGTTCAGTATAACCGTAAACCGGTAGGTACCATACACGCATAAAGATACAGTTGAGGTTTTCAGAGTTAGCAAGTTATTTTTTAAATTAATTGGACAATGGAACTCCCAAAAGGTGCTGTGGTCCAACTATTTTTAAAGTTGGACTACCGCCCCTAGTTAAGACCCATGGTCCAACTAGTTGGACATAGCAGTTGGACCACTGCCCCGGACTGACGTAATTTTGTTTAATTGATAAAATGAATAGTATTGGGAATGCGATGTGTTGGTGGCAATAATCTAAATAGTCTTATTAGGAACCAAATAGCATTCCAATATAGCTATTCGTATTATTAAGATAAATAATCCATTGTCACAATATTATTATTTAGGTACTTCTACTTCTTGTTGTACAAACAAACATACTTATGACATAACCTGTGTATTTAACAAACAAACCAATACACGTGGCAAATGTAAATAAACACAGTAGCTACTAGTCGTTTATTCATTCCACTTTCCAGTCAGTACTTGATAGATACATACGCAACGTATTACTCATAAAAATAAGTATCGACGACTGAAACGGGACAAAATTCGCAAGATTATAGGTATTATGACTGGCCACTGTCCCCTAAACAAACACCTATTTACCATAGTTATGATGGATAGCGCTCTGTGCAGAGGATGCATGGAGGCGGAAGAAACACCACAGCACGTGCTCATGGAGTGCAGAAGCGTGGCAGATCAACGGGCACGGACTTTTCAATCGCCGGCATCGCTCCCGGAAGCCTCCAGCAGCCTGAAAACGCTGCTTACTTTTTGGGAGGACCTGAGGTGGTTGGAGTAACCAGAGGATTTTTTATACATACAATGACCCAATAAAGAGGCTAAGTGCGGAAACAGCCCGGCTAACCTAACCTAACCTACCCATTTTACTACTGATTCGGGTCGAGAATCATTATCATTCGGTGCAAAACAACACCTTGTACAATTAAACCCTCTGGTACCTACATATAGCAAGAATTATGCAGTAGTTTCAAAGATCATAAGCTTGGGGTCTCTACGACCTCAATTTGGCTCCGGTTACTATACAAATGTTACGAATCATGTTCGGTCTAAATTGAACCGGACCACGATATATCACATTACAATATAAATGCTACCTAAGTATACGATACTCATACGTTACTATTGCAAACGGACAACCAACCAAGTCACGCCGTATGGGTACTGTGTCAATTTGGATCTTTTGATTACGAAACCCTAGGACAATAATACTTATTATCAGCCTCAGGTTCCTACTGCTGGGACACAGGGGCTTCCTGCCTATAAGCCCCACCACTCGGACCCATGAACTGCGGGTTGTTAAATGTCACATGTCTTAATTCTAAATTACGCAAATTGGCTGTCTGGATTCTAATCAATAACCCCGTGCCGTGATAACTCGAGCGCCGTAGGAATTCATCGCTTACCCCAGCCCCCGCAAGGCGATTTGCATGATATGCAAGATATTATATGCAAGTTCAGGGCCAGAATAACCCCAAATTGTGAAAGTTGACAGTGGCTCTGCTTTTCATATAGCTGCAACATTCACTTTGTGATTATACATATAGCAAAGTTGAAGACTACTTCTAAGTGGTATCCGTTTTGAAAATACGATTTCAAACATCTCGATAGAAAAATATTTCAAAGTTACCTCTAAAGTAAATTATAGTTGGATGATATTCAATTTACAACTTTAAATTAGGTCATGAAACTTTGCAGTATAGTCGATCTATGTCTAAGCAGGATCTATATTCTTTATACCCATTGTTTTCACCATATAACTGTCCTTTGAATTTTTGAGCTTTTTAACCAGTTACAGCTCGGACCACCCTACCCCCCCCCGGTCCTCGCTAGCACCCTGATACACAACTTGTCACTCTTGACAGTTCGGCTTCGGCCTTCAGTTGGGGGGTGGTATTTCTTTGTTTTCGCGCAGAAGACCCGAAGTCCCTATTGACAACGTTTAAGGCTATCTCAAGCATTATGTGCCTCAATCACAATATCTGGCGGCGTAGCATCTAAAGAATTCTCTTCAAACCTTAATTCGACATTTTTTCCCAAAGAACACAAACTATATTACCTTCGCAGGTTAAAAAAACACGAAAACTGTTATTTTTTGCAAATTTAGCGTAATTTGTCTGCATCATTTAAAACCGAGTAAGTGCTTTTCACGAAAATTTTAAGCACAGACACCGACAACTAAGTAATAAATTACTTAAAAAAGTGAAAATATGCCAATAATAGATAATAACATGCACGGTCATTATGGTAATGATCGTGTGTAACCTTTAGTAGCTAAATATAACATGGATGACAAATCAAGGGCAAAGTAAAATTATTGCAAATTGTAGAGAGACAGTTATGAGTTACCTATGTCAGAGAACCAGGGAGTGTAAACCTTTTGACTTTAATCCGAAGAAAAGAGAGTCCTTGTTCAAAGAATAAAAAATAATTATGTAACCAGACAGGTTGAGCTAAAATAAGTTTTTTTGTAAATAATCACTAAAGACCGCACGCGTTTGTGGAGTAAAAAAATTGCAATTAAAAATAAGGGAACTTTTCAAATAAAAAGGTAGGTATTACATTCTTGACTTAAGTTACGCGAACCGTAACCAAATACCCAAATAAACTATTGTGGTCGAAATTAGAAGCAAATAAACATGAGTCAAAGATTTGATTGAATTAGGTACTATCGGTTGACTGGGCATTTGTCGATTGAATGGCTAATTTTACGATCGTAGTAAAAACTGTTTTATTTCTTTTTGTAGCACAATGCGGTTAAGGTACCTACGACTTACGAGTACGTACTTTACAAAAAGACACTTGCAAACTACCAAACTAGGTATATTTTTGTTTGTTTGCCAGTTTCAGCCGAAAAACTTGTGAATCGTATGTGTTAAGAAGACTTAGAATAATACTTATTTCGTATGCCTAGTTTAACTCAACAATTTGATTTAAATAAGACACATTGTTTTTTTCGAATAAAACATTTTTTATCACGACACAGTAATAAAAAAAAAACATTTCGTAATGAAAAGCAAAGCACTGTTTTTATTCTACGAATAGTCATAGTCACATAATTTAACTAACTGAAACATTGTCGTAATCAGAAGAAATACCTACTTACTTGGAAATAGATAATGTTACAATGCAACCGCGATATATATATTTTAAAATGTCGAAATGCTACCGTTGTTGTCAATACTGTCACAGATAATGTTAGACATGGCGAAACACGTTTGTTATTATCTTTTTTAAAGCAATTTTAATAGTAAAAGGTCTTTTTAAAAAAAAAAACTACTGAATAGGTTAACATGAGCACAGCATAATTAATCTCTTCCTTCTAATAATAGTAATAATCCCACAGCTGGGAAACAAGCCTCTCTATGAGAGGGAGTGGTTTGTGTAGACGCGTAATACACTACAAGGGCCTATTTCTGGTTGGTAGATGTCACACATGTCTTCAAATTATTGGTTCTTGGACATGCCGGTTTCCACACAGAACTGTTGAAAAATTAAAATGAAACGATAAATTGGCTGTGGAAAATTAATAACAGTATAATGGAAAAAGGGCTCAACATAAGATTACAAATATACGTGAAATAAAACACGCTGCGTCGCTGTCGATCCTAAATAAATTGTGATAGGAGCAAGAGAATGTTGATTTGCAGTTACAGCAAACTTTCAAGAGGCTACTTTTCTTTTGGCCAAATAAACTTTATTATTGAGTAAGTATAATGATATTCTACATACAAGCTGACCGCAAAAAAAAGCATTACTGAGGCTTTATTACCGAAGCCAACAAGGATGCTTCTTAAAACAAGTTATCGACGTCACACACCGAATAAAAATGCGCTTTCCTTACAATTGCAACCGCCTTATGTGTTCAGCACAAGTGACAACCGTGACAAGGTTGTTATTGCAACAAACAGACAAACAGAAAACAATTTTCTACTGAATCATTCTGTCTTCCGACTAGAACGCAATTGTGCATTGTTAGTCAATCAAAATTGTGCATCGTCTACGGCCTAATGAAAGAAAAAAGCCTACAGGACTTTCATAGATATAAGGATACTAGCTGTCCCGCGCAACTTCGTCTGCGTCACATTTTCCCCGTTTTCGCAACATTTTTCATTGCTGCTCCGCTCCTATTTGTCGTAGCGTAATGATATATAGCCTATATCCTTCCCCAGGTTGAAATTTATGTTTTTACAAAATATCAATATCATTAAGGTCCGATCAGCCGTTTAGTCGTGAAAAGGTAACAAACAAACAGAGTTACATTCGCATTTGTAATATTAGTATGGAAGTATGGATAGTATGGATTAGGTTGGCCAACCTGAATATGTATAATGTTCTACAAGGGCATCATTTAAACCTCATGGAGATTCTTGCCATTCTTCTCCATAAGGAAGTACCCTTGAGAATGGGAGCAGCCCCCGAATTCACAAACGCTCGGATTCGATTTCGATTCGGAAAGTCGTATGTCTATCTCGCTCGCTTTCGTAATGCCAAAACAAGTCTTTCTTCAAAATTTTATATTTTTGTAAGTATACTAAAAAACCATTTTACTGCTAAGTAATTAAAAGAGATTCATTATCAAGTTTTATTAACCTTTTGCAAAGCAATTTACATTTACACTTGATTATTTATTTATAATCATTAATCAAAGAATTATTCGCATTTTTTTATCGATAAATTTTCCAGCTAATCAATTTGGTTTGCATTTTTATAATCGACTGCGATTTAAACTTGAATTATTTAAATAATTTATAATTTCCGTGTGAAGTATAAATAAAAGGTTATCTATACCTATAAATATTAATTATCGGTTGGCTTGGTATGGGCATGTAATACGGAGGAATGAGAAAAATGTCGTGAGGAAAAAAAATGACAAAAAAAAATGTGATGAAAATAAATGAGATGACAAGTAATAGAGAAGTATCGAAGAAGAAGACATGCTGCGCCGACCCCAAATAAATAAGGATAAGGGCCGGAGAATGCTGATGCTTTGTATGGTATGAGGAAACCTCTGACTGAAGGCTCTAATACGCTATGTCGTTGGCATGACAGCTAGCCTGCCGGCAGGTTTTGCCCCAAAAAGGCGCACGGCCGCGCCGCGCCGCGCCGCGCCGCCGGGCATGGCAGTAATTAACTGTAACTGACTGACATAATGGTTTATAATGGATAGTAGTAATCATGGGAGAGCCGATTTGGCGTTAGTGTGGTCACACCCTAATACGTGACAATCAAAAATATCTACACGATTGATAAAATCATTAACATGTATAATTAATTGTTTTAAATATCAATAACAACAAGAATAAATACCACATGCCAATAAAAAACTACTTATTCATATTATAATTCATGCAAATTGTTAATGTGTTCTATCAATACTTACCTGCTTGTTTAGGTAAAAATAATAATTAATTAATACTTAATTCTAATTTAGTAGCTAAAATATAAACATGACATTAAAATGAAGTTATTACCGTCTTCGGATATTTGTGATTTGTTATGGCAACACTGTTGACAACCTTGTTTTAAGAAAACCGGTTTTAAGTTGGCAAAAAAAAATATGTTCTTTTGCCACAGACAAAGAAAAAGCTTTTGTTGCTTCTTTATTGCAAAATTGCCTTAATTTGTAGATAATGAATAAACGTCATATCTACGACACGATGTTGGTGATTTGTAAGACGCAAGAAAGGCGTACCTACCGAGATACGTACCTACATAATAATCTGTAACCTTATAAAAAAATGCTTACGTATATAAGCATCCACATTAAAATCCGCACAAAATTATCACCAACAAAAAACGGCCAAGGGCTTGCTGGCATAAACCAGTTATTGGCGAAATTTTGGAGACCCGTAAAAGGTGAATGACCCGCATTTTAAAACTTGATTTCTGTTGTTCTCGCATATTCGGTAAATTGAAAATTCGGTAAATACGTACTTCGAAGTTTTACTTACTTGCTTACATGACTTTGATTTTAAGAAACAACTAAGTTAATATAAATTAATCTAAAAGTGACTGGTAAGGATAAAGTAGAAGACTATGGTATTTCATAAAGTTAAAGGAAAAAGTAGTACCAAAAGTTGCACCAAAAGTAGTAGTTACCATCCCTACCTTATAGCTATTCCACCAATTCGCACTAAGCGTTTTCAAACGTCTTTCATAATGCGCACAGCAAAGGAGTGGAACTCTTTGCTTGTGTCTGTGCTTCCGAACGCTTACTACCCAAATCTCTTAAAAGTTAGAGTGAACAGGCTTCTTCTGGGTAAGCTCGTGCCATCGTCGACTTTGTCTCTGTCATCTCTGACCTAGACTAGAGTCAAGAGTAAAACCATCGCAAACAAAATAAAAAGAGGTGTAAAAATGTGTATTCTACTTTTACTAATTCTTTCGTCACGGGACCAATATTGTTATGGCAGAAAATAATCAGTCCCGAACATTTTAATAGGTACCTCTACTCGACCCAAATGTATGGGACTGCTAATTTATCTTTACACTTAAATTCTAATACTCGCTGATTTATAAACAACATCGCACGGTTACCTACATGTCTAGACAATAGAATTGATTAGTCAATTTCGCTAGCTAATGCCTAAAAAGTAAAGGGTAAATGACACATGAAATCTTCGAGGTAGGTCATAATAGCTAACTTATATAGGTAAGTTAGGTACATGGTGATTTGCCCGATAACCTGGATTGGCAGCCATTGGTAGGTTTGCGTGTTAAAAAGCAAATACAGGTGTGATTGTCACGCGAACGTACCCATTTTATTGTTTCAGACCGATGTAGTACAATATGGCGATAAATAGTTTTATGTGTTTGCAGTGGAGATAATTTAACCATTATGTTTCATGGAGTTATTGCGTGTTGCGTTTTCTTTTTGGGAATAAATGGCATACAATGTATTGTATTGTATAACGGACTGGTTTCTCCACGTCTAAAGTGCGTATTTTGCGTACGGGTGGGAAATATATATAATTTCGATCCACCAAGAAAATGACATACGTAACGCAATATTTCTAAGATGACTGTCAAAAAAATACATTCGTTAAGATATAGCGATCAAAGAGAAAAATATATATGACCCAGGTATCAAAACCATGAACAAAAATAATTCTGAAAGTTGGCAACATAAAACTCAAAATCACATTCGTCGCGTTCAAGGAAAACTTGAGCAAAACCAGTAAGTTTACGTGTTGTACATACATAAATGTGTATTTTGGGTTTAGGGCCTTCCCAAAATGCAATCTTGCATCAACAGAGACCGGATTTTTACAATATTCGGTGTACTTTTGACCTAACATGCGAATTACGTTGCCGTTTTAACTTAACATTCATAACATCAACTCTGAAATTCCCGAAAGGTAAGGCAGAGGTACTACCTGATAGTGCACCCATATTTTGCTAATAGTACAACGACATCTCGCTAATAGTACACCCATTTCTCGCTAATACTACACCCACATTTCGTTAGTACACACAATTCTCGGTAATAGTACACCCACATCTCGCTAATAGTACACCCACATCTCGCAAGTTATAATTTTTAAGTCCCATTTAATAGGGGGCGAGCCTATTACCGTCAATCTGTTACCGAGAAATGTTGGCTGGTCATGGAAAGCCCAATAACACGTTTCCCGACCCGGGAATTGAATCCAGGACCCTATGCTCAGCAGCCACGCCTGTGTCTCAATAGGAACTTTAGAGCAGACCAATTTACTAGTTTTCTATAATTATACTATTGACGTGTCTGATAAGAATGCTAATAAGCTTAAATTTTGAAAAACTAACCAGCCAAACTGAATTAAACGACTTTCGATATTTTGCTTTTTTCAAAATTGTAACCACTACAGACAGGAATGTACCTAACCGAAGAAAAATATACTGTGTGAGACCTTCGATATAAATAAAGGAAATTGAAACGAAAATCCTTGCCCTTACTAAAAAATCTCTCTTTTCAAATTACTCGATTACAGTTGACCGTGATCACGTATCGGTTGCTCTGGTTGCTCAACAACCAACATTGTCAACATTCTAGTACATGATACGTGCCTGAGCAACCTCACTGAACCTATTATTCGTACAGTAATGATGTTCTATTGAAATTGCCCTACGGAATAATTACTACGGTAACATGTCTGTCATTATTTCCCCAACGAAAAGTGATAAGGAAATCGCAGCGCGTGTGGAAAACGCGGTACCTACTTATATTTTCGATGTTTCTAGAAGATTATATGGTGTTTTTTTTTTGCCGTCAAGGAAGTGAAAAGCAAATTTAACGAGTTCTACAAAGTCGTCTTTAATATCATGTGGTTAACCGTGGGCTTGTCAACTTTTGAGTTTTTTTGCTATTTCCTTAATTCTTGCTTAAATATTTAAAAAAAAATTGAATATATTTATCTAATGTCTACCTACACTGTCTAGAAGCTTAATATTTGTCATCCAAAGAAGAGTACCTATTAGAAAAAGATTTAATATTTTCAAAAATCGTAATACACGGTGGAAGTACGCCGACGCAAAAACGATTGAAACTCACGACACAGAAATTTTACAACAGTCATTTATAAAAAAAACAGTTTACAGAATGCTTGGTTTACGGCTTCGTGAAGTGTCGAATCCGTTTACACCCGTACCTCGCTGTCTTAAATAAGTATGCAAGCAAGTAACTTTTCTTATGCATAGTGTTACAGCCATATCACTTCAAAACAAACCAAAATCTCCGTGCTTTTCTTTCAGTGCGGAAGCAGCGTGTGACTAAGATGCTGAGACAATAATGTACAACAGTTACTCATAATGAATACAAAGAGCTATCAAGTAGCAGTGACAGAGGAAATGTCCGTGAAGATGACGTGATCTGCAACTGTTTACGGAAAGGTAAACCTTCGTTTGTATTATAAAAAATAAAAACCATAGTGCCGATTACCGTTACGGCTAATTGCCTAATGGACAAGACCCTCGACGAACATCATTCGAGGATCTCGCTTCGAGGTTGGATCAAGAGCCTGATTCAGAAGGCAGTGCTCCTCAATACGGCCCGCATTGTGAGGAAGTTTCAGTCTCTGGAGCCCTAACCATTGGTAGCTTGGACCCTGCTCCAATGTTCCCGACACTGGCAGATCACTATTTTTATTATTTTTAAATGATTTTGAGGAGCATTGGCGCCGCATACACGCCTTTTTGGTAAACATTGAATTTATTATTTTATTGTCCTTGACAACTGAATGTCAATTTTGTTGTGACATAAAACCTTTGAAAAAAAAATGGACCTTTTGTTTTCACAGATCCTAGCAATTCTATAAGAACCTCCTCCCTAGGAATGAAGCTAGAATAAATGACAATGATGCACAGCGCCTGCATATGCATTTCGATGGCTTTCTAAGGTGGTGGTTGAGAGCTTTTCTGTGCTGCTTGTTCAAGCGCTCTCCAGTGACTGGCTAAGCATAACCAACTTTGGGCGAAATTTAAGTATAGCAAAGCCCACTCTAAATCTTGGAACCGCTACGATGCCTTCAAAAAAGAAATCAATATTATCATTACGACAAATTACAAGACAGATAAAAAAATATCTGATTTGCAAAACACTCTACAATCTTCCGAAACTTGCATGACTAAACGTAAATTGCATAATAATATGTAATCTCAATACACTTGCTCTAAAGTCTAAATGGTCACGTCTTTGCGTCTTATGTTTCAAGACTATCAGATTCGCCATTAGATCTTTCATCAACCTCAGGAACATAATCAGCTCGTCTCGAATCTTATCTTTGATTTTGTCAAGTGTCTGCTGGACAAGTGGATAACCTTGGTATGTCTGATAATATTGACGGTCCTCAATGAGATACCAAGTTACTTTTGCGTCATAGGTACTAACTTGTGTTACGATTACGAACGTGTGCAGATTTATTAATCTCGACCTGATTGGACGGGAAATTACCTAACAAACAGTAAAAGTTAGCCCATCAGGGTATGAGATAAAGGTAAAACCAAAGTCATAGAACATCTTGATCAGATTAATCAACAAAAATGAAGATGGATAGGCCATAAAGGATGAAAGCAAAACAAGAGAAGTGGTGTCAAGTAATAACAGATACGTATCCCAGAAACAGTACAAGGAGCTGGGGTAATCCACTAAGGAGATGGGAAGACTGACTTGAACTGACTGCAGGGCATAACTAGAGCTATGGCTGCGGGACTGTTCGAAAGAGTTACCGAGGCCCTGGAACACAAAGGGCTAAGAAGGAACATGAATGGGTTTTAGTCAGTACAAGTCTGACACTCCCTTCCGCTCCGCCCAGAGCAGGAGGGGTCATTTGATGATAAGCCATCCTTGAAAAAAAGAGCTTAACTAGAGGAGAGTAGGTCGTGATAGAGTTCGATGAAAACAGCTTAAAGAGGCCTTTGCATATATAATAACTCAACTACAGTAAACCAATTGAGAATAACAGGCTGATATGTATGACATTGAGAGATCATTATCTTCTAATGCTGACCTAAAAGTACAGTCAGCACCCAGGCCCATGCTGAATGCTATTGTCAAGCAGGAAAATGTCCACATCGCGAACTATAAAATGTGTGATTGATTACTTGTGTGATTTTTATCATGTAAGTTTACAACGCTGGATTCTATAGAGTTGAAAAAAAAAAAACTATACCTAATGTAAAATATTTTGCTGTGCTATACTTTATTGGCCAAAGTAAGTACTTCACAGTACAATATTTTGGGCAAATAACTATCATTTTATTAAAATAAAATAATAGTTATTTGCCCAAAATTAAGAACAGTTAAGTTCATAATTGCGTGAATAAAATCTGGTTTGTCTGCGTCATTAGTAAGTACTTCCTATTAATTAAAATAAAAGAATTATGATAATTGTTTTCAACTGTACAGTACGTTAATTACATCAAAGGGCTCTTTAAATAGGTTTTAAATATTTCCCAAATCTTACGTAGGCTAGGCTAGAAGTAGGTACGTCGTACCTACATAGGTAGGTACAGTCGGCATCAGAACTCTGTTAACACTTATCAATATTACACAAGTTTTGTGCTGGTCAGTATGATCTGATGTTATATTGTTTTGCAAATTTTGTGTAACCATTGATGAAAATATTGTTTTGTATTTTACTCCAGTCTGTTAAGAGCGTTGACACCTTACGCCATTTCAGACAAACTTTCATGTTCTTATTTTCCGAAATGACTGAACCGATTTTAATAGAACTTCGTACGCATAAGCAAGATACACAGGTCTAAAAAGATCAGATAATCTGATTTTTCTTTAGAAACTTTCTCATCTTTTTAGAAACTTTTAAGGTATAAACGCTCTTAATTTGGATCGTTCAAAAACTAAGACGTCTTATACATATAAATAATTTAGGGCATGTACCTGTGCAAAAATTGCAGGTTTGCGGGAAGGAAAATTGCGGTGGCAATAACGATTGTAACAATATTATTCTGATTCAGAAGGTACGCTTCTAGACAATATTAATGGACATTTTAACCTTCAGTATCGTGTGTTTCCCAATAACACGCAAAAAGTCGTTTAAAATCAATATGATTATAATTGCATCTTTATTTTGATTGACTATTTCGAAACTGATGGAACAGTTAATTTGAATATTACGTAACAACGTAACGTACAGGTTTTTATTTTGACTCGCTAGGTATATTGCAGATATCTACATCATGGAAAGCAGCGGTGGCCCAGTGCTGGCAGACCCGACTCACGAGCAGTAAGTCGATCGTATGAACCCAGGCAGGCGCATTACTTTGTGTAATTTCTTTCATTTCGCTGCCCTAAAAAACGGTGAAGGAAAACATCGTGAGGAAACCGGCATGACCTAGAACTAAAAATTCGAAGACATGTGACATCTACCAAACCGCACTGGGCCTGCGTGGTGGATTACAGCCCACTCCCTCTCATAGAGAGGAGGTCTGTGTCCCAGCTGTGGTGGTACATTATAGGCTGATTATGATGTTATAATAATGATTTTTGTTAATTTTGATTATTGAATTATAAATTGATTTAGTGACATTATTATTTTATTCGTATTTTTTGGTTTCTTTTACTTTAATTAACGTGACATTTTATCAATTTTATCATAATTGGACAATATTTATGCTTGTGGTTATTGTACCTAATTTTGATTACCTATAATGTTTATAAGAAAAACTTTCGGATCCTATTTATTATAACATCTACTGTATGTACCTACCCTGTGTTCACAAAATAAATGAATTTGAATTTGAATTATCTTACAGTATTCTAACGATGTAAACTAACCTAACCCAAGAATTTGCGAGTTAACTGTTCTACAGATTTAAGCGAAACAATAGAAAAAAAATCGGAGTTAGAGCCGTTTGTTTTACACGGAAGTGTTAAACCTTATAAATCCATTTACCTACGTAAGTACCTACTTAACGTGTTTTGTTTAAACATAGGTAGTAAAAACAAAGTATACGAATATCATCATGGTGTTTCCTAGTGTGAATAAATAATTTATTCATAGATAAATACCTTGTTATGATTTATTGTAATGCTAAAATTAGAACAGGCCAATCTAGTTTAACGCGCGTAAAAAATCCGTGTAGTCAGCAGGCTTTTCTTACGTCATACTTAAATCCATACTTAATTCTAATAAAAAGCGTTTTTATTTTCTATTTAAGTACGTACCATAACATCACGCCTGTAATCCCTGACAGCTCAGGCAGAGTTGAACTTAATAGTACACCCCCATTTCGCCAGTTATGTTTAAGAAACGTGTCATAAGGGGCGAGCCTATTGCCATCAATTGGGCATAGATTCATACTCCGTGGCTGCTATTGAGAAATTCCTGATGGAAGGAACCCAAAAATACTTGTCCGAAGCGGGAATCTACCTCAGGACTTCTTGCTCAGCAGTCGTACTTGTGAGCCATAGACAACGAGGTGGTATTTAAGGAGGAAAACATGTAAAAAAAAAAACGAACATCACCATACTACCTACATACCTACCTCTTAAGTAGACTGACTACTTATTATGATTTATTAATAGACTATGTAACAGCCAAAAAGTTTTTTGTAGTAAAAATAAAACCCGCCAATTATTTATAGTTCAACGTACGAAATAGAATTTGTGACGATATATCCGCGTGTTTTACAACCTTCTAATTTTAAATCCATAAAACGGTTTATGAATAGAATAACACGTAGACGTATTGTTGTTTATGACAAATGACATTTAAGCGTATTGCGTTGCGTGTGTCAAAATGACGACTTTATACGCAAAGGTTTAAAAAAAAATCGGATTGGCCTTCCATTGTTGGTCTAGTGATAGGGGTTTAGGCCACAATTACTGGTTAAAATTAAGATACTAATAAACATCATAAATGTATATATTATTACCTTTGAACAGCGTTTATGAATAAACCGTAATCGCTACATGGTAGAGCAAGCGCATCGTTGCTTATGAAATGCGAGGTTATATTCGTTAGGACATACCTATGTTATTTATTTATTTATTTATTTGAAAAGACATGTACAATATAACAGAAAATCCAAGTAATTGTACAGTGAAAAGAAACATATTTAGAATAAAGTATGATAAAACATTTAAAATAAAGTACCTACATACTTAAAATTACAACAACAAAAAAAAACATCTTTCATGCATCCTCCTAATTAATGAATTAATATTAAATGTACAGTAAAAATAAACATATTTAGAATAAACTATGATAAACATAATAAAAAAAGTACTTAAAATTACAACAACAAAAAAGTCATCTTTCATGCATCCTCCCACAGAAAAAGCACAAAAAAAAAAATCATCTTTCGTTCATCTTCTCACAGAAACTCCAACATCCACGACAAATGTCTACCCAGCTTGTTATGTTGTATTATACCCAAGTGACGGAATCGCTTTTTTCCTTGCTCCTAACCTTCTCCGTCGCTCATCATCGTCGCTAGACGTCATTTTCTGGCGCGAGATTAAGAGCGGGAAAACTATCGCACGCGGCAACATCGTTGATGTGCAAGGCAAAACGGCGGTGGCGCTAGATGAGGCGTAACCTTAATCTTCTATACATCTACATCTATTTATACAAATAAGTAAAACTGAAGTGTCTGTTTGTGATATTAAAATAACCGCTTTTTACAATTGTTGTCTGTCTGTCAGTTTGTTCCGGCTAATCTCTGGAACGACTGGACCGAGTGACGGGACTTTCACTGGCAGATAGCTGATGTAAAAAGGAGTAACTTAGGCTACTTCTATTTTAGAAAAAATCTAATTCCACGCGGACGAAGTAGCGGGCACAGCTAGTACTTTATATTTATCTACCAGAGTACAATATGGCGGAAACCTCGTAACCAAAACGATATATCTTTCAGAATCTGTCAATGTTACATCGCACATACGGTTCGTAGTATATTCCAATGAATTATCAACTTCTTATCACAGGGCCAACATAAAGTACTCTTAAGCATTCCTACTGCAACAATGTATTCACAATAGATTCATCTCCCTATAGGTAATTAGGTAAGTACCTTTGAGATCACTGACGGGCGACCACTTTTCAGCCTTATTCCCTAGGCAATAAGGTTGAAAAGTGGTCGGCCGTCAGTAAGCGCGGCGACCAATCAAGCTATAAAAAACCAGTTTATGCAGATCTCTCATTGTAAAGGAAATCTATACACAGCGTGGCCATTTTTTACTGGAAATGTTTCGCCGATGTTTCGCCGTACGTACGTACGTAGTTTGTTATCTGTAGATCAGCGAGCTGGTTTGCCTAATGTGAAAATAATAACTAAGCAGCTGTTAAAAGACGTTTACATTAAAAACCACTGAAAGCCTTTAAGTAATCTGAATGAGGAGGCAGTTATCTTTAATTACATCATTGTTGGTTAGACTGCAATATTCTACTGACCATTTTCCTATGTATAAAAACCGACAAAGTGAGTGTCTTACTGCGTACATTGAAGGATTCCGTAGTCCAGATTCTGATGAGCATTTTACGCATGCACAGAATATCTTGATTTTATCAGCCGCAAAATTATGTTGGGTTGGTGCTATTTACATTTACCTATTTTATTATGAATAATTCGTGTTCAAAGATTTATTTTATACGACTGTAAATATTAAGTCCAGTTTTACAACATTTGTTATCTTTAAATTCCGATCTTAACCACATTCACTTATTAAATGACAATGCTAGCCTTGGCAATAATTTTAAAATTATGTTACATCAGATAAACTCCAAAGACAACAAAAAATTGTCTATACTGGAAACTGACTGATGTCTGAATTTAAATGTGGTGGCATTTATTTTATGAATCCATACCAGTCTACATTATATAAAAACATCTACATCATCAAAAAGCTAGTTTTAACGAAAGAAAAAACTTAACCCAAAACAGGTATACCCTCTCGAATTTAATAAGCACTTAATCGTTTTTTATTGTTCTAGAAATAGTACTTTATTCGTACCTTAAACCTAACTAATGGCTGGTTCCACTGTCACGTACAACCAATTACGAGTACGAATTTGGATTGTGAAACGAACCCTTAAGGGTCTTTAGTCTTTGACGTGACCTGACATTAAATGGAAGAGGCCAAATTACACATTCGAATTTCGAAATAGTGCAGTACGAAGCAGCCAGTACTGTCCATTTCCATTAATTATTATTTTAACTCAGATTTTTCAGAACAGTGAACTTTATTCTCGTTGTCATAAAGTTTATTTATGTAAGACATAAAAAAGCTGTGAAAGGACTGTATGGGTAGTAACGGAAAGAAGGAAGGGGCAGGGCATCTTATTGCGAAAAATATCCGATTATTAAATTGTTGCCTTAGCTAGTATTTAAATACCCATACTATAATTAGAGTCACGCCTGACTGACTCACACAAACTATTTAGTATCGGTAATTTGTCTTACGTATTAAATCGGTAAGATGAGCGTGTTAAATAACTTAAGTACGTAATACTAAATTCATTGATTGAATGAGGTTGTTGAAAATAACTTGTCAATTATTAACGAGTGACCTAAAAAAGAATTATAGCTTGGCTTTGAAGGTTATTTATTGGTGCCGGCGTAAAACTTTCAGCCCACGGAATAGTAAAATCTAATACTAGCCTACATACATTTTATTTACCGTTTCCTTTGTTGGGAAATTATATAATGAAGCCGAAATACTATGGTTACTATTCAGAGGCTCGTCTCAAAAGAAAAAAGCAAAGAAAAAGAGGATCTATACCAAGTGTGGCGAAGTACAAGTGTGGCTCAGTATGTGGCGAAAGTGCATTTAACAAAAGCATTCTTCAAAACTGTAATTCAGAGACAACATGACATTAGATCAATGAATAATGACAGCAATCTAATACAGTGTAGGCAGAACTAATGGTACAACCTACATTCTTTGCCTTTGTTTGCCTGAAATCGTGTCACCAGGCGACATTTTGAAAATTGCATTCATGTTACGCACAATTTTGTATAACAGCTCATCTTAATTTACGGTATTTTTAAGAAGCGCCAATTACGTTTTAGAAAAGAATAGATACATAACCAAGTACTTAGTAAGAGTACTAAGAGCACTTACTGACTACATTTAAAAGAATATCAACCTTAAGTGCGTACTTACATAACAACACATTTTATTACTTAGTCCGAACAGTAGGATTCTTCGTCTAGACATGAACCCGAACTATTTAAAGTGTCATGTCTGACGTAGTACCTATACTACGTCAGACAATATGTCACTTTGATTTTGTCTATCTTATTTTGTCAAAATCGTCCCTGATTTTTTGAGGAGGGGTTGCTACGTAGCTCGTAGACTCGTAGATCAAAATTGCTACGGCCGTAGCCACTAACAACCACATTCGTAGCACCGTAGCACGAATTCGTTGCAAATGTAATGCATGTCTTATACTTATAATAATGTTGTATACAACATTACCCGGGCGTCACCCGCGTGTCGGTTAAAAAAAACCCTATAAAATCCTGCTGAATAATACATTTGTGTTTCATGGTGATCGTCGAATGATGTTGCACTCAGTTTAATTATCAATCGTGAAAGTATATAGATAAAACGCCTTTATCGTTTAGCAATAATGACAATCATTAGTAAGTGCGTGTTATTAAATAGACGAATCAATGAATATTAATGTTAACGTTACTTGCCGTGAGAAGATATTATTATTATTTACCTATCAGTCTTTCATGACCACGTGCGGCTCAAATCCTTGACATGAAAACATACATATCAATTGAAAATAACAACTAAAGGCATTTCTCAATCTATTATCATTATAATACTAAATATCTTCCATTTATTAAACAACATTAACGTCACAATGCCGAGCGCATATATCGGTAAAAAACCGTAATTGACATTTTGTAATCGAACGAGTGAGGAGAAAAACCGATAAAAAAAGGTTTTGTTATTGTTGTTTCATAACTGATATTGTAATGGACTGATATGTAAGCCGGTCAAGTGTGTGCAATGGCCTTAGAACGAAGCAATGTTACATTATCATATTCAATTGCTTAAGTTTTGAAGTGAAAACTTCTTTAGCCGCGTTGAGCGATTTTTAGTAAGGGAAAAATCTTTAGGTTCGCATCACCGACATGCTCGCGACGTATCGCGCCAGACTAGCGACGCGTTTAAAAATTCAAAAAAAGAACAAAGTAATTCCATTGTTTTGAGTTTTCACTTCCACACCTTATGACTGCCTGCTTTTTTTTATTTATATTTATTGCAACAGGTAATCGTACTTGGTATGGAATGGGTCTTTGTTTTGTTGCACAATAAATGATTAAAAAAAAAACATTATCGAACTATCGTTATCTTTTATTAAGTTTTTAAAAACAAAAAAGGAAATGTAATGTAAACTATCCCAGTTACCAAATTTAAGTAAGTACGTAATTAATATATTAATTAAAAACTATTAAATACCAATGTATTTAATACCTAGAACCAGCTTACAAATTAAAATATAGTAACCGTCTAAATTCACAAAAAAAAATATTAATTAACTAACGATACATACTTGAAAATAGGACTTACTATCGCAACGAATAAAATAAACACTTTCTATTCGTCGTATCAAACGGAAAATGAAAGAATAATACAAAACATTTTCTTTTAATGCTATGAGTTCAAACTAAATAAGAGCGTGACTATCCACAATAAGATTCATAAATGTATATTTCCTAGCCTAGATTTTATTGAAATAGTTTAGAACCAAATAGGTTCATTAGTCTTTGTGAAAAACTTGAACCTGTTTTTTATCGATTTTGAATTCAGAACACTGTGCGCTTAATGTATTCTTCTTATTTGCTTGTCAATGGAAAATTTTCGCTAAATATATTTAGCTCAAAATTCAGCTACACGGACTCCGCTCGCTCGCTGTATTGTGAAGTAGGTTTTCTTAATAATTTTATTTTCCCATGATTATCAATATTTTCTCTGTTATCGGAATCAAAGAATGAGACGAACCTTTCGCTACTATAAATGATTGATTAATTGCCAGTTAGAAATTAGTTGCAACTAATCAAGTGATTGACCATTCTTTAATTTATTTATTCAAAACAGATATTACACATTTACACAAGTAAATAATTAAATAGTAATAGCAAAAGCTGAAAGTAGTAATAGCCCTGATAAGTGAGAGAAAGTTTATGTGTCACAGATTTAAGGCTGATAGAACTATAGTAAACTTAGGCATATTAGAGATCGCTTACACCACAAAGGCCGTTTAGCGTTGGTTCTGTTAAAACCTCCAAAAGTTGACAGAAGTACAACGTTGCTTTAGATGCGTTAAGCTCTAAGCGTTTTCGATTTGTGGTGAACAAGAGGCCCTAAAGGCTAGGCAGACGATTTAAATTGTATTGAAATTAACCTGCTCTTATTAGAAAAATATATCAAACCCGCATGTTCTTCCTATTGATTATGCGCCATTAATTTCATTCACGGATTGTTTTATTGCAACATGCATATAAATGTCTTATTATTTCCTATTTTGCTGTTTGGGTTCAATCTAGCATTGTCAATGACAATCGTCATTCAGGAATGATGAATGAATGAATGCAGGGTGGGTCAGACCACAGATTATAATCTCGATGGATCTTTGTAACTGACTTAAAAGAAGGAAGAAGGGATAATGTTTATGTTCGCATCATCTGCCTACCCTTTTTCCATATCAGTTATGGACTGCATAACAATAGATCATCGTTTGCCTAGCTTTTCAGGTCAGATTTCAGTCAACCGGATGGAGGTGAATACCAGAATTTTACAAGGCACGACTGCATATCTGACTTCCGCAACCGCGAATGGGTAACACGATAACTACCGGATAATCGGTTTAGCGTACTTTTCGAGCCACAGAGGGGTCTGAGTAACTTGTTCTCTCGTTCTACACTAAGGTCCATATTTCAGAAAAATCAAAATATTTTATTCTGCATGGGCCTACATGGGCACTTAGAAAACGTCGACAAAAGGTGCACGGTTCGGGTTGCTCTCAATATTCAATACTGAAGCATTTTTAATGGTCATGTCATTTGATTGGTTGAAACTAGTTTTAATTTTTATAAGTAATGCTTGATGATGGAGTGACGTTCTGTATTGTGGGCCTAACAGAAGGAGGAGAGAGGATATTCCTATGTAGGTACGCATATTCTTATGTAATTAATACAAACTCATTACCTAGTAGATACCTTCTACTTTTATTAAACACGTGTTCGTAAAGGAAACTATAAAAGTCAAGGTAAAAACGAAATAGCATAAACTGTAACATACTGTTGAGTACTACAATAATGGACGTAGTTCTGTCATAAAGAACCAACCTACAATTCAATTAAATAGTTCATACTAATCCAACATTCTAAATGACAACCCACTTAAATGATTATACAGTTAAATCTGTCTCGGATTCAAACCTACATCCGAAAGGTTTAGAAGAGATTTAAAATTAATCAGCGTTAACTGACCAAATTCATTTCAATTTACGGTAGATTAGGAGAAACGATGATGTGGATTGGTGCATTTTGGCAGAACTACGCTCAGTTCATCGTTATCAAATAACATCGATACTTTGTCAATAACAAGTGAACACCCCTTGCCCTTATTATACGGTCCTTAATAAGGCTTTATTCGGGTCATGTCATAAATTGGGCATGGGTATACGATGTTAACTACCATAATTATCACGCTACTTTGATTTAAGTCAGTTGTCAATCGGTAACGTAGTCACCCCCCTCTCGCTGAATGGAGGCCTGTGTCACAGTTGTGGAGTCGTGGTAGGCTGCAGATTATGCTAATAGAAAGTCAGGGAAATTAATTGTCGAATTGAAACACTTCGTTAATTTGCCGTGTTATAGTCATTTCATTCAACTGACAAAGAATGACAACTGTGATTTAAATCAACGGATTACAATTTGGTAAAATAAAAACTGGCTATTCCTATCATAAACTTTCCTGAAAAGGACTAAATTCTATTGAGTTTCGCGAGTTTACAAAATAAGTACATTTTTTTTTTGTGTCGCCAAGCAAAGGCAGCTATTCAACAGGTTTCTATTTGAAAAAAATCCAGTCTTTTTCTACAATCCGAATTATAAATCGCTGTCCGCTGTTTGAAAAAACGCAAAAAAATGATTAATTAAATACGTTTGTTATGTAAACTAAACTCCGAAATACAAGGACTTAAGGCCAAGGCTGTTATTAAGATACCAAAAGCAGTTTAATTATTTTATGTGGACAAATAATCTTTGCCAAATATGAAAAATAAACACCGGTATTTTGGGTTGACAATAGAATAATATGATGAAAAATTATCAAGAAATTAGACCACTTAGCTGACTAAATCCATTTATATCTGCTGAATACTATGTAAATATCTGTATCACGATTTAATATTTGTAAAAAACATAATTTTTAACGCGTTTTTACGTCATCAACACAGGGTTTAATAATCACCATTTGGACGTTGTGATTAGGGTCACCATCATTCACAGTCGTGAATTTTGCAGGACAGGTCTCTTTGCATAACCGGATATTTTATTTATAAATAATAAGTAATTTACTTAAGTGTTTTTTATTTGTGAACCAATTTGCATATCAATGCGTCTTAATGCATGCAAAACGATAATTTGACATTATGTTTAATACTGATTCGAGAAAATTCGATTCTGAGAGGAAGATGGCTGTAATGTTATATGGACTAATATCCGGTACATGTTTATAGTTTGAAGTTACTTGAACATGATCGATTTTGTTTGACGTTGCACCAGAAATTGGATCATGGCAACGGCCGTAAAAGATCTTATGTAGACTTAGGATTAGAACGAATTGGTTAAATTGGAAAAACCGTAAGTATTTACAATTTGCATTCTCTCTAGAATGGAATAGTGTGTAGACACCTAGACACATTTCGTCTCCAGTCTATTTCTGTTTATACAGTTTTTGATCTTATTTTGACTAACGAAACAGTAGTAGGTAAGTTAAAAATATAAAATAAAGATAAAATAAATAAATGTGTATATATATATATACACATTTTTTCAACGCCATAATCTAAAGTAAATTCGTTACAATATATTTATACATATTACAGAATGATATCATAGACAAACACATTATTTTCCATTTAAAAAAAAAGACATGTCATTTATTGCTTACAAACTGATAGGAAACTACTTTATAAACAACTGTTAGTGAATTTGTACTCAATACATGCTGCTTCTAAGGTCTTACACATAAGTGAAATTTTCAGAAAAACTGGTTATAATACATTACTCAAATAGTACTGTTTTTTTTTTTGCTTTCTCAATCGCAACTGGAATACCAAATGAAGGAGGTTATGCTTTCGTTTTTACATTAAAAAAGGTTTCAATTCGCTAATATAACCTTAAGAAATTCATCCCTGATAATTTATGAGATGTTTTATATCCCATAAATGTAATTTCTTAATGGAAACATTTATCATTAACATCGTTTCTCATTACTCCACGTTTTTAATAAGATCGTTACTCGACCGTTTACGAGAAATCTAATAAAGTGATTCCAAGTAACTAGTTTTCATAATGAAATTATCTGTTAAACGCAGTAACTTTACAAATTAAATTAATCTTTTATCAATGACTTTTTAATATGGAATTATTAAAATAATAATACTTAGAAGGAACCTAAGCTATATTTGGTTAAATAACAGGCCAGTTCGACAAAGAAATGAAATTACGCAGTTTGTAATGTCAGAGAAGTAATTTTGTAAAAAAAGAAAGCTGGAGGATATTATGCCAAAAAAAATGCATGAAAGAAAGCTGTGAGATAATTCAAACCGGTAATGAATACTCAGAGGGCCAAGGGAAATCAAGAATGACCTATCACGATTGTAATGAACCGGTTTTCTTCAGACAGGAATCCCTCAAACTGGCATTTAAACTACAATTCAATTACTCGCTTAATTTGAAAAAACGGCAATGCTTTCGTTAATCGAAACATTTTTTCTATCTACCCTCGAAGGTCGCATAAAGGTATCCTATGATGATGCTTATTTTAAAACCTTTTTTGAACAACGATTATTTTATTTATATTCTATCACTCTCTTTTCGTTTCGGTGACTCATCTATTGTCCGACCTAAACATCGTACCCGCGATATTTATAAAATATATAAATATTCGGAGTTGATAATGGTGACCAACCTTTATTCATTAGAAGGGGCGACGAAAAAATAATAAGTAATTATAAAACAAAAAAAAATATGCCTATCTATCAGATGTGTGATGTTAATACTGCAATGTATGTGGAGCACAAATTAAAAATAAAATACTTCAGTTGCTTGGTATTTTAAAGCAAACTTATTCGAATTTTCATTACCTCCTAACTTATTCAAATTACATGTAAGTAGTGCTAGTTTTTGCGCACAATTAATTTATCCTATCTTCTTGCAAAAACAAAGTCTATCGGCTAACACTCACAATAATTTTATTTCCACTTTCACACAATAAAAATACTAAAGGTACTGACTTGGCTTATCCGAGGAGTCCTCATCCATGATCGCCAGCTTGCTCGGCCTTTTGTCATCGTCAGACTTCAAACCCATGTTGGTGCACACTGCAAAGGCCGGAAAATTAAAAAAAAAAATGTCAAATAAAGAACGCGGTGCTTTAATTCACGTCGATCACTTGCACAGGCCGGATGTATTTATTTTAAGTCTATTTTTATTTTAAAATTATTAGAATGTACATGAGTTTCGATTTATTGTTGATTATTTTTATTTTATACGCGCGCGTCAAAACACCATGCTCGCGACAGGTGAGCCTGGCCGCGTACTTCGTCCGCGAAGGTTAGTATCGACTGTCACGGTACAATGGACTAGCCTTGTTTTTAAGGCACGCGACTTGCAGGCACGCAGCTGACTCGATCGTTTGCGTATGTAGGTAGGTTTGGATCAGTGAAATATGTACGACGACGTTGACATAGTAATTGACAAGCTCGCGGTGATAAACGCTGATCGAGATTATCGGATGCGTAAGGATAATCTAATAATAGGTATTAAGTACTTAAAATGTTTTTTTTTAAGAAAATATTTTAATTTAATACTCGTAAGCTATAAATGGCGATTATTATTTAAAAGATACAGTTGTTTTTGCCTCATTAATGAAATATTCCTACCTTCAACAGTCAATACCCGACTACAGTCAAGTTAAAAAGACGCTAATGATGATGAGGATGTCCTTTGATATTTAGGAAAGGGAACCGAGATAAAAGCCCCGAACGTGCTCAAGACTAAAAGGAAGAATGATTTAAAAGTTCATTCTTCCTTTTTGCTCGTGCTTAAGTTCCATTTACGTCACGACATTCACCCTTTTGAGGAATTAAAAGAGTTCCTAAACTCTGCCAATTCATTCAGCCAGGTTCATTGAAATTTACTGAATGGCGTCAATTCACGAAAACTTAAAGATTAAAAAATAAACCTATGGGTATTTAAAACAAAAATGTTTATGTTACAGTTTTGCTATAAATCGGTTGATTTCTTTGATCATTCTGTTTTATTATGTTAATTTTCATGCTGATAACGGAATAGACTTTCTTTTTATGTTTCGACACGCGGTGAAAAAACGCGTGCGTGTCGCAGATAATTATTGAATAAAAAAAAACGAGGTAATTTCGAGATAAGCATATTATTTTGTCAACCTGTTTAATCCAGCAGTGGAAGAACTGCTGGGATAATGTCTCTGTGATAGTCTTTTACTCTTCCCGAGACGTCCTCAGCGGTGTGATTCTGTAATACCTCACTTAGAACTTCGAATCTGAATCCACTGTGAGTTTCTTGATAGGCATTCTAAAAACCCGGTTGATAATTCGAATTTTCACTAGCGCCACCCTTACGAGCGTGTCAGCGAGTTGAACTAAATCAACAGGGTTTTGACAAATAAATTGTGAGATGACGTAAGAAGTGGCATTCTGTAAGGTATTTCCCCCGTCACTTCGACGCTCCCTTGGCTACAAAATCAAGGGGAATCAAGGGGAATGTGAGTTGTCGTCTGAATTTTACAGAATCGACGTACAAGATAGCGTTTTCTAGTCCTCCTAACAATGACACATAAGCTTGAAAGACGGATTTTTATTGGAATAATAAAAAAGGAGGTTAATATTAAACTAGATCAGTAACACAAAACCAAGCCATGTAAGTGAGATACTTACACGAACATTTCGGCGCGAGTATGGCCGGACTGGATTATCGGTGACCATGTCGTGTTGAGAATGGTCATTTGCCATTATTTTTAAAGAAATCAATATTAAATCAAAACATTTTAATACGAATTTAAAAATGATAACAAAATAATGAATTAAAACAATAATTAAATTTAAACTGATGATAATATGATTCAGGCGTGAACCGTGTCACAATTAGAGTTGTGGACGGGTCGCTCGCTAGAATTGGAATGCCCCGCATCGCTCGGCGCTCCGTATTATAAAGGCCGACCCCTTCCACAACTCGCCTGATTCACTGAGTGGTGCGATGATGTCACAGAGCGTTCCGTTTCGTTTTAAGTCTTAATAATTTGCTCACGCCGACACGGCCATTCTGCTAGAAGGTCGTCACTGACCTCATAACTCTGCAATAAGAGAAAAGATACCACAGTATCAAAACATCACACAACTATCACAATGAACGGGTCATCTTTGCGCACAACCAAACATATTATCAAGAGAAAGGAGGCCCCTGGCCTCAACGAAATCTCAATAATAACATGAAATGGTTACAACTCAAACACATTACTAAGAGCAAGGAGGCCCCTGTCCTCAACGAACTCTTAATAACAGCGTCAAAAATTCGGAGGCCCCTGTCCTCAACAAATTTTATCAGTCTCAGTTTGGAGGCCCCTGTCCTCAACAAACTGGTGTTATTAACATCAACCAAACATATTATTAAGAGAAAGGAGGCCTCCGGCCTCAACGAAATCTCAATAATAACATGAAATGGCTATAACTCAAACACATTACTAAGAGCAAGGAGGCCCTCCGTCCTCAACGAACTCTTAATAACAGCATCAAAAATTCGGAGGCCCCTGTCCTCAACAAATTTTATCAGTCTCAGTTTGGAGGCCCCTGTCCTCAACAAACTGGTGTTATTAACATCAACCAAACATATTATTAAGAGAAAGGAGGCCTCCGGCCTCAACGAAATCTCAATAATAACATGAAATGGCTACAACTAAAACACATTACTAAGAGCAAGGAGGCCCTCCGTCCTCAACGAACTCTTAATAACAGCATCAAAAATTCGGAGGCACCTGCCCTCAACAAATTTTATCAGTCTCAGTTTGGAGGCCCCTGTCCTCAACAAACTGGTGTTATTTACATCAACCAAACATATTATCAAGAGAAAGGAGGCCTCCGGCCTCAACGAAATCTCAATAATAATATGAAATGGCTACAACTCAAACACATTACTAAGAGCAAGGAGGCCCTCCGTCCTCAACAAACTCTTAGTAACGGCATCAAAAATTTGGAGGCCTCTGCCCTCAACAAATTATATCAGTCTCATGGTTTGGAGGCCCCTGTCCTCAACAAACCATATCAAATAAAATGTTTGGAGGCCCATGTCCTCAACAAACTTAAATAAGTCATTACAGAACACGGGTACAAAATGCAAATAGTGTAAATGTAACTTAACTTGAGTTCACCTTCCAATGTTATAGACTCATCTTTCGCCAACACGGTACCCTGGTCGATGCATTCTCCAAGTTTCGGTGCTAACCGTAGCTGGTCATGTGCCACTTAGTTTGGTCTTCCTCTGAATAGTGTTATATAGGTAATAGTAGTTAGTTTTCCTCTTCATTAGTGAAATCGGTTTCCAAATTGCTTAAAGCGTCCTCAGTAGCTTGAACCGTTGAAGGCGAGCTTCTTACTACTTAAGCATTTTGTTAAGTAACCAGAATATTCAAGCCAGTGCCTTTTATGATTTTAGTTCAAATCATTAGATCATATGGTGTTTCTTGATCATCGACAATGTGAAACGTAATGACAGCGAAATCATTCTTTATCCAATGCCATTGGGGTAAGTATTTCGTCATGTTCCAGTGCTACATTGACTTTTTCAGCTTCGTTTGTCATCTTCCTAAAACATTTCTCTTCAATGTGTCCAGTTTTGTTGCAATAATTCCATTTGAGTTTTGGGCGTTCCGTTCGAATCCCAGACTCCTCTCTGGTGTTTTCGCTCAGTAATGGCTTTGGGTCGTTTAGTTTGCCATTTGCTTTGTTGCAATTTGCTTGAACTGTCTTGCCACACTTGAAGCATACTATCGGTTCTTCTTGATCGTTCCTAAGCCTGGGCCGTCTGGCAGGCGGTTTGCCTTGGCGTGGTTCTTGTGGCCTGATCGTGGCTGCAACAGAAATTAATTCGGGGACAGTTGTGCACTTACTGAACAGCAATTTTGATTATCCATGCAGCCAATAACGGCTTCAATAGGCGCTACGCATTGTGGATGGTGCAGGGAATACGACCTTTCAGTCAATCCCACTAAAACTGAATTAGTCATGTTTACCCATAAACGAACTTTAGGGCCTTATCGCCTACCTAAATTATTCGATACAGAACTTCAGTCAGCTACCGTAGTCAAACACTTGGGAGTCATCCTAAACAGTAAGTAAAACTGGAGCAGTCACTTACACAACAAAATTAACAGGGCATGCATCACCCTCTGGCAGTACAGGAGGATGATAGGTAAGAAGTGGGGCCTATCCCCCAAAATGATACTTTGTCTATACTGTGTGTTGATCCGTCCCATGATCTCGTACGGGGCAGTGGTCTGGTGGCCACGCATCACACTCGTCTCAGCATCGTACAAACTTCAACGCATGCAGAGGCTTGCCTGCATGGCAATTATAGGCTGCATGAGGACCACTCAGACAGCTGCTCTTGAAGCCATGTTGGAGTTTCCGCCGCTCTATCTTAAGGACATCAGTGGAGTAACGTGCTTCAGGTTCGAACGTTTGTATCAATGCTTCTCGCATCTCCCTCCAGACAGGTGATTTTACAAGCCACGCATCACCAATAGTCTTGGCTCGTCCTTGCAATAGACTCGCTATTTTAATGCAAACTTCGTGGTCAGCCAACTCCCGGTGTGCTTTGGCTCGATCGACTTGCTCGCACCAGTCTCGAATTGGGACATCACCATCTGGATTGTAGGATGCTATATAGATGTCACGTAATCTTGGTCTTCGCGTCGGAGCTACAGTCTTATTTATCACCCGTGGCCAGCATCTGTTTTGTGCTAGAGCCATCCGTTTCTCCATCATTGAGGGTGGATGGGACCGAAGATATGTCCCGGTTGATCCCGCTTCTGATTTCGGCGCGAGTATGGCCGGACTGGATTATCGGTGACCATGTCGTGTTGAGAATGGTCATTTGCCATTATTTTTAAAGAAATCAATATTAAATCAAAACATTTTAATACGAATTTAAAAATGATAACAAAATAATGAATTAAAACAATAATTAAATTTAAACTGATGATAATATGATTCAGGCGTGAACCGTGTCACAATTAGAGTTGTGGACGGGTCGCTCGCTAGAATTGGAATGCCCCGCATCGCTCGGCGCTCCGTATTATAAAGGCCGACCCCTTCCACAACTCGCCTGATTCACTGAGTGGTGCGATGATGTCACAGAGCGTTCCGTTTCGTTTTAAGTCTTAATAATTTGCTCACGCCGACAAACATGATACTAATGTGATCTTAGATTTAAATTACCACTGATCGTTGATCGTTGCCGTTATAAAATCGAAAACCCTCTTAGCAGACCACAATTAAAACACTACAATATTTATGGTAAGTTGTAAAAAAGGTATTCAAAAGCTACCCACAGTTCCGGACAAAAAATGATACAATTTTCTTACAAAAACTAACTTCTCGCAAATAATCGTGTGTGTTTACGTAGGTAACGATATAAAACAAAAAAGTCATTTAAATAATGGCGCTACTATTTTTTTTAAATCGCAAGCAAATAACATCGTTATTTACGGCAGGTAACGATTCTTAACAAAATTAAAAAAATTAACAACATCCAGTCAGACACCCATAACACTGGTCTTTTTAAAAGCTGTATTTATTCGAATCAATATTTAAACCACTCTTGGACTTTTGGGAACATCCTGAAAAATTTCGTAAGCTTTGTTACCCTATGTACTCAATTGGAGTAAAATAAGTTTTATTTATTCATACAAATACACAAAAATAACAATTGGAGAACTCGATGTATTTTAACTATAACCCAACAATTATTCTTATTTTTTTGATGACTGATTTTAATTATTGGTACTTACTTATACGAATCCGTTTTTCCTTATATTAAATTAAACACACGGGGGGGCCCCCGGGGGGCCGTGGCCCCCGATTAATTGATTCAAATGCTCGGCTTAGATCTAACAAGCATGAGTAAATTGTCGTATTCATATCTAAGTACTCGTAAACTGTGTTTTAAAACGTGTCCACACCAATTTCAGCATAAGTATGTCCGATCTTCAGTTGTTCGTTTATGACGTCACTACTTGAGAAACGACCGGAGTGTTGTCATGTGTTGCCATGTTAGTTTCCTCATTTTAGTATATATAATTTTTTCGGGCTAGTTTTTTTTACTTAATATCCAATTATAATATATTTTATATCCAATTACATAAATAGAATACACGTTTTTTAACATATTGGATGTTCTTTTCATTCAAATGTTTCATAATTATGTTTTCAAATACTTTGGAAAATATAGTGGCCAAGGAGATAGGTTGGTAGTTCGATGAACTGCATATGTCACCGGCTCTGTTATTTACTATAGGAACAACAATAGTTCTCATAAAATCAGTAAGTAATACAGATGCAAATAGGAGGTGCTCGACAAATCGACACTGAGCCTATCGTGGCCCGGAGATTTGGCGCGCTTCATGCCCCTGACACACCTAA
This sequence comes from Cerastis leucographa, assembly GCA_963082945.1. Taxonomy (NCBI): domain Eukaryota; kingdom Metazoa; phylum Arthropoda; class Insecta; order Lepidoptera; family Noctuidae; genus Cerastis; species Cerastis leucographa. The sequence continues at coordinate 4,000,383 of OY720361.1, forward strand.
ACACATCCTCCGCTTTGACGTGCAGCACAGCGGTGGCAGTACACCCTTCACTCTCATGTAACGGCAGCGATGGCGTCTCTGAAACACCATGGGTACACCTACAGATTCAGAAAAATGTGCGAAAATATCTTTCACAGAAAAGTATCAGTACAAGTTAGGGCAATAAATTGAAACCTAAAAGACATTTAAAAAGATATACATAGGGACAATAAAATTATCTTTTACGTCACGTTTAATAATATGTATACACTTAGCAAAACTGAAAAGTGATTTGCTCGTGAAATTACGGTTTCTACGTTGAGATAAGACCTATTTCGTAATAGTATGGCTTCCGAAATTCCATGTACGTGAAAACGTAAAACATTAATCAATACAGTAGGAGAAAATCACTTTTAAAAGTCGCTGCGTATATACATATTATTAAACGTGACTGTACACAATTTGTGCACTTAAGAGCGTTTATTCCTTACCGCTTTTCATACAAACTTTCAAGTAGTTTTTTTCCGAAATGACTGTACCGATTTAAATGAAACTTTATACGCATAAACAGGATACATAGGTCTAAAAAGTTACTAAAAAATATTTTCAAAATGTGTTTTAAAACAAGAGATAATTGGAATTTTCCGTTTCTATAGAAAATTTAAATTTGGTCTAATTTAACTGTAACACTATTTTTCGAAAATGTTTTTTAGTAACTTTTTAGATCTGTGTATCCTGCTTATGTGTACGAAGTTTCATCAAAATCAGTTCAGTCATTTCGGGAAATAACGACTTGAAAGTTTGTATGAAATGTCGTAAGGCGTAAACGCTCTTAATAGGTATCTATCTGGTATTCTAGATAAAAGATAAATTAAATAATTATAATAAAGAAATATTTATTTATATATAAATATCACGAAGCATCCATACTTACTAACTTACTAATATTATAAATAAGAATGTCACTCTGTTTGTTTGTTTGTTACCATTTCACGACTAAACGGCTGATCAGATCTTAATGAAATTTGCCAATAAGATAGATTTCAACCTGGGGAAGGACATAGGCTATATATCATCACGCTACGACCAATAGGAGCGGAGCAGCAATGAAAAATGTTGCGAAAACGGGGAAAATTTGACGCCGACGAAGTTGCGCGGGGCAGCTAGTTTATAATAATGCAAACATGAGATACGAAGAATTATGACGTTATTGTGTTAATGTTTCTAAGTAGGACTTTTAAATATATTTATTTAAGTTTATGTATTTAGCGGAAGATATGCTTATTTTTGTAAGTAGGAAATAGAACATCTTTTGACATCCGTGAATCATTAACTAAATAATTGTTGTATAAATCATTAATAATTAGGCTTTGTCTTGGCAACCAAATTGTTCAAAATGTGCATTTTTGTGACATAATCTGCCACTAAGCAAAGCATTTTAAAATATTTTAATTGTGCCATATTTTTGACTTACCAGCTCGCGTAGCATGACCACCGTAGAAACTGACACATTTTCATTGTCTATCTGTCATTAATCTGTCATTGTCATTAGGAGAATTCTATGATATGAAGATCTATGTCAATTCTTCCGTAGACAAAGCTCGTTTCTACAGTGGTCATGCTACGCGTGCTGACGTAATTGACAGTTTTCCAATGCATACCTGCGAATTACGTACCTATTTTTAAAAGTAATACTTGACCATGTTTACATCGATTTATTATTATAATGACTCGGTTTAGCCCCTACATAATGACCTATCGAAATAAGATTTATCTTTTCATCAAAGAGAAGAAGGAATTTATAGACAGACAAACTTGTCTGATTTAAAATAAATAAATAAATTTCAGAAATGTTTAAATAAACTAGAATATAAAAATAATGAGAATTTCGCCAGAATCAACTACATAATTAAATTCCTGGTCGCATGAAATATTATACTTATTATGAAAAAAGTGAAATAATACCGGTAAATATCGTTCTCTCTCTTTCTTTCAGGTAAATCCCCGATATAGTCAGGAAGAAGTATTGAGAAATTAAACTTAATGCAAGATGCAATAAGTTAAGATGCAAAGGCCGTACAAAAAGGATGAATCACTTAAAGACCGATGATATGCAGACAGTAAGTACTTACTGTATCGCATCAGGTAGAGGCGGAAAAGCCGACTTCCATTGTGATTAAAAATAATGACAAGTTTAATTCTGGTGGTCTATAAACACATTTAAAACCAGTTTGACCCTCAACCATGAACGTGAGGTATCACATTAGCGATCAACAGAGTAAGCAGTGATATATCCTTCCTCTCCTTATATCTGAGACAGCTATTACAAAGTATCAGGGTACAACCACCCACTGAGGATCTGTTGTACGCACTTGCAACTGAAAAATTATTTACATTAAACAGCATCCTATCTGACTAAACAAATATTATTCTTAGGACGTAAGTATATTTACCTGAAAGGTACCAAGTAGTGTTATTAACAGATACGTTTATACCTAAACTTTTTCAACAATAAAATATAAATTTAGAAAAATATTAAGTAAGGAAAACCATAAACAAGTATATTAACAGGTATGTTCCTAACATAATAGACGTAGATATTGACACCAAATTAATCAAAATAAATAAGCTATAAATCCGCAAAGCATTGTATTTTTTTTGTGTAATTTTGTCATCAAAGATGACACAGTCTTTAAAATATTTCAAGTCTTGGTAAATTTAGAATAGCCTTAACGACAGAAGGTTAAATACTTATGTGGGTATGTCCTGCGTCCCTTTTTTTACGTCCGTGACAAATCTGACACTCCCTCCCGCTCCGCCCAGAGCGGGAGGGAGTGTCAGATTTGTACTGACTAGAACCCATCCATATTTCTTCTTGGTTCCAGGACCACGGTATCTCTTTCGAACAGTTCCGCAGCCCTGGCAGACATCGGCCCTCTCGGACCCCTTACGATTTGCAGCGCCGTCGACACGGCCTGTCGTGATAAGACGGACGGACGATGAGCTAGCCCATTAGTCGTACCCTGAGTTATAACCCCCACAGAGAGTTACAGGGTCGCAAATTTCAAAGTCCAGACGAAAAGCCAGACGTTTTAGTTTTAAATTCTTATATAAATTAGTGTCACATACCTACGCGTTCAGCTTTTTTCGAACAGTCTAACGAGGTTAAAAATACTGATGCTGGACTGATGGTACTCCGGCCCAGCAGCGAGTGCAGATACCTAACTGACTAATAAAAAAGAAATCCTAGAAATCAGGCAGTCAGAAAAAATGTAATTCCACAAAAACTAAATCTTCTCGTTAAAAAATTCAGAACTCAGGAAAAGTTCCAAACATCTAGAAAAAGAAAAGTTTCCTCCCAAGACATTAACAAAACAAACACGACGTTATGTAAACAACAAACAAAAACAACTTTCAACTTTTGTTAAAACAAACAGTTTCGCTTTCCTACATATTTCCTACGTGTTATGTTTTCATTTCTGCACGTACCTAAAGTAATAAAGGGAGGCAGTGGAAAATTTTTGAGTAGAATATCTTTCGAATTTAATTCTACCAAGGGTTTCCACTACCTCCTTACACAAAATCCGAAAGTCCTATCAAAAACCGATCCTCTGCAAAAAAAGTCCTAGCATTTAACGGTTTAATATGTATTTTAAGAAAAAAACCCCTATCCATAGAAAGAGTCCGGATAAATTTTAAAGGCCGATCTTGTGCTTGTCTTGACCATAATCTGAGTGAGGGCAAACAAAACCGAATGGATGGTAACCCTAACCACATTTAAAAACAACAGGCCCAAATTAAAGTTCTAGAACATTCGAAAAAACAATTTAAACTTTCATGCCAGATGCACAACCGGTTTTCGCGGGCATACGCCAAAAACGTTACCAGGGGGCCAACCACCACCTCTTTTTGGGAAAGAGATGCAGCTATACAAGACATATGCCCATCTCATTCCCTCACTGAAGTAATACAGGTGAAGGAATTGGCGGTACAGTCCCTGATTGGTCATTCGAGGCACGTCGAACAAGGAGTACCAACGGGTTGATGAGCCACCAAACTTGGGACATCAAAGTACAGGCTGAATGACGTCACGAGTACGACCACAACGCAGGTGACACAGAAGTACCTACGTGTTTAATAAGAACAATTGATTACACATACACTTAAGTAGCATTCAAAGCTGAGTAGGAAAAAGAATTGTGAATGTGTCAGTATGTATAACCCAATTTACGTACAATACAGGCGGAAGGTAGACCTATATGAGATCATAGTCCATATTATTAGGTATAACGTCTTTAATAGCACTTTCGCCGACACTAAGTTAATCACCAGACCAGCCTTACCCCAACCATTTTGGCGTCGGCTTCCAGTCTAACCGAATGCAGCTGAATACCACTATTTTTTGAACCGGCTACCTTTCTGAATTCCACACCCCAGTACACTAACTCTACGATAAATAACCCAAAAACTAACTTTATCAAATTGCCCAAATAACTCACTTCATAAAATGACCTAGGTTTACAATAAATTCGAGACTGGTTTTTCCAAACCGTGCTGTGTTTAAAACGAGAATTGAATATAATTATATTTTTCCGACAGCTTTTGTTGTAACAAAAAAAGGTTATATTCTATCTTTAAAGATTACCTAACAGGAAAATGAGCCAACTTTTTATCCAAATTGAATCGAGTAAAATGGAAGTCTGGAAACCACAGATCTCGTGAAAAATCGTATTTCGTTTTATATGATGTGTAAATTTAGACTTGAAAAAAATAATTGTATCTTTGTAGCGATCGATCTAGTGCAACCTATGCCACTCTACAGATTATTTTTAAACAAAGAGAATCTTGACGTAACATTATGAACAATCCGTGAGAGGTGTTATAGGATACAGTTAAAAGCTCAGCAAACATATAAGCACGGTGCGCATCAGATCGGCATCACCTCACACTTTTTGTTGCGATTGTGGCTCTTATTTATCTATGTATTTATTGTTGGTTTACCAACAGCTTCTATTTACAATATTATTATTTTTTATGTTTTTACTGTTCTGGGGGGTTACTATCACGTCTTAAAGCAGTGTTGTTTTATTCTTATTCCAGTGTGGGAAAGAGACGGAACTATAGAGGACGTCTAGCGCCATCTCTTTCCCACTCTGGAATAAGACTAAAACATTACTGCTTTAAGACGACATGGTAGACCACCTAGAATTACATAGTCGCCAATTTCTAGTTAACCAGCATTCACAAAATTAAGCGTATGCGTTGCAGTTAGGTGTTTCATAGAAATAATAGAGATCGGCTGCCTCGTTACTCTATGTTCGCAAGCGCAACTGAGCTTGAGTTCCTGAATTCGTTTCCCAGGTCAGGCAGTGTTATCTGTGTGTAGATCATTTCTAGAAGATATCAGAGTCCGATGCACTTGCTCTGGGTTAGCATAGCGGTTGGGACGGTAAAATAATGTTTGTTTTAAACGTATTTTGTACCTAATAACATCTAATAATAAAATTCTCGTGTCGCGGTGTTTGTTATCAAACTCCTCCGAAACGGCTAAATCGATTTAATTTTTGTGTGCATATCGTGTAGGTCTGAGAATCGATTTTTCATACCCAAAAAAAAAGAACCCTGCGAACGAAGTCGCGAACAGCAGCTAGTAGTTTATAAGTTCCAATTGTTACTAACCAGTATCATTATTATCTGACATTAAATTAAATTAATGGGTTTTTTACGAATTTCTCAGTGGCAACTACGTAGTCTAGACTTCTTGTGCCCGGTTGATGGCATATTACATGAAACGATTAGGTACACCTCTGCCAAACCTTGCGGAGATTACAGGCGTGATATTATGTTTTGCGAGTGCTTACGTGTACGCTGAACTTAAAAGCATATTTGTTGCATCACCATACCTATTACATCAATTGCCAGTGACCAACAATTTTGAGCGATGGTTTCCTTTTAAAAGACTGCAGTTACCGCTGTGTGGATGTTGCCAAATCTTTACGAAATCTTTCGACGGAAGATCATGTAGTTATTTGCGTGTCAATTATCTTTCGGGTGGACCGAACTCAGGTTGTAATGACCACAACATACAAGTTAGAAGGGACACGGACACTAAAACGGTTACTATCGTATTCACAACATAATTTTGAACCCTCTTACAAAAATTTTTCAACGGTTATTAAAAACAAAATCACCTGTTCCATACATTCTGACAGTTTTTTTTTTAATAAGCATTATTTGCGGCCAGCTTTCTACACTTTTCCTGGTGATAGTGGTGACGACGATTTTTTTGACGACCTATAATTTTGATACTTGTACTCGTACATATTTTATTTTCATTTTATTGGTTTTTGTAGCTTGTAAATAATTTATGCAGCTTATGTAATATAATAAAATATTTACTTATGCAAATATTCATTATTTTAATACGTGATAACTAAATAGTTTTTTTAGTCCCTTCCACCATGTATACTGTTACTGATATACGTTACTCTTGGAGTTAAACAATTAGAAGTATCGCCCCCCCCCCCCCCAAGCAGTGACCTGCTGGCCTACCATGACGTCTTAAAGCAGTATTGTTTTACTCTTATTCCAGTGTGGGAAAGAGACGGAGCTATACAGGATGTCTAGCGCCATCTCTTTCCAACACTGGAAAAGGAGTAATACAATAATATTTTAAGACGTCATGGTAGGCCCCCTGATTGACCTCAAAATTAGCTATGCATACGTACATAGTACGCAAATATATAGTCATAGAATAGAAGGTAAATGATCTAACCATGGTCCCGAACTCCTGACTAACATTAAACTTTGGTAAGTGCGAAGGTCAGAACTTTTTCCCTGCTGTGTGATCCGCAACGTCACACACAAACTGTGTGTTCATGCCTGACATCACGCAAAAGCCAACATCAAGCAAAGACATCCAATTACCTTTCCTTTACACAGATTCTACAGAAACCACACAGTAACCAGTATGGTTTGCTGTAAGAAAACCCAAGTCTGGGTTAAGCTCGCCTTTGTACATAAGTTGTTAATTTGCAATTGGTATCAAACATTTTTTTTAAATTTATAGTGCAATCTATACCTCTATACATCTTCTGTAATACAAATAAATACAATTGAAGTGTCTGTTTGTAATATTAAAATAACCGCTTTTTACTACATGCGTATTGTATATGAATGTTTATACGGTACATATACCAAAATAACATTTTTGTGTGTTTGTAGGTGTGTCTGTCTGTGTGTTCCGGCTAATTTCTGTAACGGCTGGACCGTTTTTGACGGGAGTTTCGCTGGCAGCTTTTATTTTAGAAAAAACCTATTTCCCGCGAACGAAGTCGCGGGTACAGCTAGTAAAGAATAAGAGTAGCCTTTGGACAATAACCACCCAACCACACCACCTATCAGGTCGGAGGAACCTCCCGTTTCCACGGAAAATAGGGTACTTAACACGCCGTTCGCCGTCAACGGATTAGGATAGCATTGTGAAGTATCGTTACTGTTAAGTCTCTAACTTCTCTAAAAAGTCGTTTATCAGATGAACTGTCATCATCCTCTGTCTAGCATTTTCCCAACTATGTTGGGGTCGGCTTCCAGTCTAACCAGATGCAGCTGAATACCAGTATTTTACATGGTGCGACTGCATATCTGACCTTCACAACCCAGCTATTTATATTTTTGTAGTGTTGTTTTATTTTATAATCCTAGTATTTTATTTTCTTATAAATTATGTTGTCAAATATTTATGCTGTTTTGACTTCCATACGTTATTTCACAGGTGATCACTGAAAAACAGCACTGTGCTGTTCCTCCTCCCCCCATAGCACAGCATCATGCTGAGTGGTAACCTGCTTGTCGCAGTCACGACGTGCAAGCAGTGATCATTTTTGATCCGTCCTGTTTGTACTTTTCATATTATTATTTTTTTTCTTGCGTTGTACCTATGTATTTTGTTTTATTTTTGTAATTTAGTATGCACGTCATGTCCCTGCGACAAATAAATAATAATAATAATGTATTTCCTTTCTTTCTTCTTCTATTACTGGGTAATACGATAACCCTTGATAAGACTGGCTGTTAGACTTTTGGGCTACATGACTACCTGTAACGACTGTCAAAAATGTATGAATGACAGCCGGGACCAACGGCTTAACGTTTTCAGAAGAACTATAAAAAGTATTATCATGCCATTAACGACACCGTCAACCTAAAATCAAATTAAATCTAAAAAGTCAAGACTTGCTGCACAAACCTATTCCAAGTCATACATCTTTACAATGTCAGTACCTACTGATCAACAGATAGTTTCTAAGATCAGTACAAACACTGGAGCAATCGCTTTATCTATTGTGAACAACTATGATTAGATAGAATAGGCAGTAAACTTCTCGACAAGTTCGATCACCGTTGAAGAAATATCTCTAGAAACAGTTGTGCAACTGTGACGCGAACTGACGAATTGTGATGGCTACGTTACATTCCCTGTATGCTCTGCTTTTTATAGAAGATTATGCGATAGTCCCGCTATATTGAAACCTCTAGAGATACTCTCACGCTGTACAAAGTTATAAAATACATAACATAAACATCACGCCTGTAACCCCAAAAGGGTTAGGTTATGGCAGAGGTGTACTTAATAGAACACCCACATTTCGCCAGTTATGTATAAATCGAGCGAGAGGCGAGCCCATTGCCATCGACTGGGTTCAAACCCAGACTCCGTGACTGCTACTTAGAAATTTCTGATGAAAAAACCCAATAACACATTGCTCGACCTGGGAATCGAAGCCAGGAACTCATGCTCAGCAGTAGCGCTTGCGACCACTAGGCAGTCTTTTCTGTTTACAAAGTTAAGTTGACAGAAACTTTGTGTTAAAAGTAAATGAATAGGTCTTTAAGGATTAGCGATCATTTTCTAGATCCTATATTGATGCTTAAACTCGACTTCACAAATAGACACAGTCAATAAGTTCTGCAACAATTTAAAATGTTTTAGAAATAATGAACATTCTGAAATCATTATCAACTGCGGGAACTGAAGAAAAACCCAACCCAGTCAAACACAGTGCAAATTCCAAGGTATGAAGTTTCAGGTCCTTCAAATCCGGGACATCATTGACTATACACATAGACTTGTCCCCCCTATAACAATTCCAACACAATTGACGAAATTAAGATGTCTGAGGAAGTACTAATGCACTTCTTACCTTTCCAGAAAAAAGGGTGGAAACCTGTGTCAAACATGACAACATTCGACCAAGACATGCAAACGAAGAGTCTTACCTCCGAAACCAATTCATAAGAATCATGATGATGATATACATAAGATTCCTATAGCACTTCGAATGTACTGTTTTAAGTGTCAGTTTAGCCGGAGAAGGGTGCTTGAGAGCTAAGCACATTGTAAAGATATGGTATCAGTAGGACACTGTTTGTGCGTGCAATTGCATGCTATCTATTTCTTCTAGGGTTGTCTGTTTATAAATGATATGATAATGCGTGCTTTACCCCTGTTTTCCATAATCTGAGTCTTATACTGCATGCATTTAAGTCCTAGATTTCTTAAAGCCCATATCATCGTCATCTGCCTAGCATGCCTTGTTTGATCATCACAAGAACTAATGAACGCCCCTTTTTTTTTTTTGCGGATGCGAAATCATCAAATGACATCTCCCGCTCTGGGCGGAGCGGGAGGGAGTGTCAGACTTGACTGACTAAAACCCACCCATGTTCCTTCTTAGCCCTTTGTGTTCCAGGGCCGCGGTATCTCTTTCGAAGAACCCGCAGACCTGGACTAATGAACGCCCCTGAATGCACCAAACTCATAGCAAAATTCTGGCCTACTCTATTCGGAATGTCATCGACACGCGAAAACGATGAGTAATGTATTCTATTGTTAAGATAATCTACGGCCTGTTACGGCGTGCTACATTTCTAAACTTGACATTAACAGTCGACATCTGCGTGGGGACTGACGTCTTGTCTCCTAATCTTATCAACGTAGGCCGCGATCTTTGCATCTAGTACCACGTGACACGTGCAAACTCGATTTTTATATTTATTTTAGCTTTTGGTTGGCAAAGTCGTTGACCGACCTGATGGCACGTGGTTGCTGCAGACATCTGCACTACCACAGACACTGCAGATGCGTTGTCATTACACCGGCACACGAATCTTACTTCGGGGGTCGGCGCAACACGTCATTTTCTTCCATTCTCCCCTGTCAGACGTCACAGTGTCATTAACTCCTTTCTCTTTCATATTATCCTCACACAATCTATCCATCTTTTCTTGGGCGTTCCTCTTCCTCTACATGCATCAACTTTAATATACATCACTCTTTTCACACGAATCATGCTTAGAAAATGGTATGGTGGTTGCTATTTCCTATGCGAAGTCCTCGATCGCCGCCGTGCTGTTTATATCGACTCGGCCCTTCCCTTTCCTTACCACACTATCTCTACATTCCGAGGAATCTTAAAATAAATTCCTAATTTTTGACGTGGCAACGTCTAATAAATCGATGAACGCCGGCTGCATGCACGAAAAAGGATGACTCACTGTCCCGTTACCCTCATTGTACCCTTGCACTGCACCGCATCAATGTTTTGTCGTGACGTTGTCACGTTAAACTATCGTCCGTAAACCAACTTTACAGACAACCAATTTTTTTCTTTTTTTTTAGAATTTCCTTCTTATGTTTTCGTCTCTCACAATGCAAATTTGGTAATGGATGTTGCTGAATTATTAGATTGAACCGCATTGCCATAGTAACTACATTGAACTATAAAGGGTGTAAAACACCTCTTAACGAAGCCGAAAGGCACTGGTTCTCCCTGTCATTGCCCCAAAAGTCGTTTCCCAACAATATTTTTTGCGTAAAGTTACTTAGTTTTATATACAGAATGCTTGGTTGACGGCTTCGTGATGAGGTGATTTACACCTTGTATAGTAATACCTCAGTAAGTAACTATGTTCTTAACTTAACTTAAGTACGTTCCATAAGTTCCATTTCAAATAAATTTATTACTTAATAACTTCGAAGATTTGAATGAACTATCGTAGACATTAGGTCCACACATGTATAATGTATACATGTACGTACTGTTTTTATAATTGTTTCAAACAATGAAATCATCGATCACTGGAATAGGTACACTACTGTACATTTTGTTTGACGTGTGGTTTAGAGAGAGATGTAAAGTCTGCAATGTGTACACAACACAGGTACCTACATACTTGACTCGTATTGATTGTAATTTTATCCTTATTTGATGAGATGTTAATACAAATAATTTTGTTGTTGCTCGTGCCGTCTGCCGAAATAAAACCGCTTGTAAAAAGTTCGATGATTACCGAGAATTTTATTCAAGCAAGGCTGGTTGCCTAGTAAGAATCTACTTGACTTTTACGTATCGCCTCCCGAAGTACATCAACCTCTTCTTAGCGATGCTTTAAAATCCTCAATTTTAATGGTACCCTAAAACTAAGAGAAGGTTTAGTTTGTCCTTAATTTCAGCGTTCAGAACTTAAAATTAAATCATTTTGCCAACGGTAAAGAGCAACAAAGATGCTGAAGGACTGCTACGTAAATGAAAATACGCTCGGCTTTGCTCAAACACGATTCAGTGAGGGTATAGTATAGGATATAGTTAGATACCGAACGGACTTTGCCGATCGGCAGTAGATGACCGAAAGCCGAGTACATATAAATACTGCTTTTTGACTATGTTGCCCCGAAGAAGTTTGTAGCATGCCTAACCGGAGTTAACCGGACAGAACTAGAAACCCGCCATTCATTGACTTGATTGATGTTTAATAAATATTGATTGTCGTGGAATAATTCTGTGAATCAAAGTAAGTTTGAATGGAGTTCGCGGCTAAATAACGTTCAATATCCGTATCTGCGAACTCTCGGATATCAGACGAATCAATGAAAATAACAAATGTAGCAGGCACATTCATAATGCATTAGGTACTTACTTACATGATGGTAACTGATAGGAATTTTATAACATACAGTGTACATATTACAACATTTTGTTTAAGTCCCATAATATTTTTAACATAAGATTTTTTGTTAATTTGTTAATTTATTATGATAATAATATAACTCATAAATCATAAAGAACAAGACAATGTTTAGGTATTAATAACGAGTGACGTACCTGTGACACGCAAGTTCCTCATTAAGACATTCGTTTATAGCGACTGTGAATCACCCACTTGACTTCTAGTGATTCACACCAAATCTAATAACTACGTGACAGAATTTAAACAGAGTTTTATTTCGAATATTAATACCTATGTAATTTCCATTCTCTTACTTTGAATTTGAAGATACTGTATACTACGTCAAAGTCGATTTTCGTGTCCGTCTGTGTGATCTCATTAATCTCTCAAACTACGCCATGAATTTTGATGCAGTTTTCACCATCCTTTACAAAATTGATTGGAGAAATCTTACCGTATTACTCACATTAACCTTGTATGTGACTAGTAAAGCAAGGTTTAACATAAAACTAAGAAATATTATTACTTTGTCAAGTCTTTAAAGTCTTTACCTCGCGCCTCTTATAAGTACGCACAGCGTGTAATTATTGTTTACCTATCTACAAATTACATATTATGTATTCTAAGGTCGTTATTCCCGTATGATTTCAGCGGTGTGTTTCGCAAAAACAAATCTAAAATTAAATAAGAATTGTTGTTATAATTGAATGCGTGAATGGCGGGTCAGTTGGATTATAGGTGGAATCATGACGGGTTAAAAGATCACCATCGTGCAATAATCGGATCACACTGGTTCGTTAGAGATATGTCTGCCTTCCAACTTACAGAAGTGGCCAATATAATAAAATCGCCATGATCGAGTGTTAACTTGGAATATTACAAGATGCTGGACATGAGGGCTGAAAGCCCTTGAGCCATCATGTCCAGCAGGCTTCAAGCCACCATCTCACATTATATCTCTGTTTTAAGGCAAGTTCCACTGCTGACAAAGGAGCAAACTATCGACTAATATTTGTCTCACTCAAGAAACGTACAAAAAATGTAGCTCCTCTGTCATTAAATGCGATTTATCAATCTTAGTTGACCGCAAACTGTCCTGCAGCGAGAAAACTGTCATCAAACAACTCGATAATCGTCAGCGGTAGGACAGATTCCTTAGGGCCAGTTTCCACCATGCGAAAAATCATCGCAATACTGATTAAGGCCCGGACTCCACCAAAGTGGAGAGGAGACGAAATGCGTAAAAGCTAGGTTGTATCCACCAAAGCTGTGCGGAGATGTGCAAAGCGGAACGCAGCTCACAGCGCACATCTCACCGCACGCCACACACGTCTGAGTCGTCTTCGCTGGCCTAAGCAATTCTAAATCATCCCTCGCTCGTCTCTACTCAACCTGAGCGTAGACGAGGAGTGTATATAACGTATCGTCTCGTCTCAGCTTCGGTGGATCGCGCATCCTTGGGCACGCGCCAGGAGACGCTAAATGTCTGCGTCGAATTTAATCTTTAGAGACAGTCCTTTATTCAGTGACATCAAAATGTGCGCGAGGATTTTTCCGCTTGTGCGGTGGCAATGGCTTCTGCCCCCTCGTGGGATTAAGATGGGTAATATTAAGTATAAACACGGTTTTGGATAATGGATTCAACTCGTGAAACTCACTTGGTGTTTTGGTATCCACACCTGGTGTTTTGGTATCTATCACGGAAGATGTAGCCTGTACATTCTCGCCACTCCCAAGCATCTCGTTTGCATCAAATGTGTAATACACTTTCCAAAACATCGCGTAAGACTACTTAAAAGAGTTTTTTTATTTAGTTTTCTTGTTCTCTGTGATAATGAGTGAGATAATGACATGACATCAGTTTGACCAAAGAGTATAATACTTCAAAGAGTACTTATAGCAAAAGTTTGACGTAGAAGGTTAGTTTTTGTAGGGTTTTTACTTTTTGCAACGAACTTTTTTGTTTCTAGGAATTGAATTGGGCCTCCTTTTCGGCAGTTTGTCTATTTGGCGTAGTTATCTTCTTATTGGCATATAATTAATAGTAAAGAACCAAAAATGGGTCAAATACAAAAAATAATCTTAATTAAACAATGTTGGTCTCACAATGTTCGATGCCTGTACTAGGATAATCCTGTGTCACAGGCGGAAACATTGATACCACGAAGAGCCACAATTTTAAAATACAGTTAGTATGACACAATGGAAATGTCTAGTCTGTAAGAGGCTCCCGTATAAAATGGTTCAGTTTGATGGTCTACCACATCCTTAAATGCAACCACACCTTTCTCATACACGCTTTATAGATATAGATAGTTTTTCCCCCAAAAATAATCATATAGATAGGTCCAAATCATGATCATCTGACACTTGTCACTTCCTCAAAACGCATGGCATCTTAGTGGTATCACAGTGTTCTGCAGGTATCTCTCTATATCAGTAAATTGATATCGTTGATATTTCTTCATATCTTTTGATGCTGTATGTGTTTTTTGCTCAGGTTTATCTAGAGGCTGTTTTATGTATTTTGAACCATTTGATATCACAGTTTAACGTCGTTCTTTGATTATTATTTTTAGCTTAAAAGAGAGAGCGGCGGTGGCCCAGTGGTGGCAGCCCCGACTTACGAGCAGTAAGCCGTGGGTTCGAACCCAGGCAGGCGCATTACTTTGTGTAATTTATATCATCATCGCTGCTCTCAAAAACGGTGAAGGAAAACATCGTGAGGAAAGCGGCATGTCCTAGAACCAAAAATTCGAAGACATGTGACATCTACCAACCCGCACTGGGCCCGCGTGGTGGATTACAGCCCACTCCCTCTCATAGGAGAGGAGGCCTGTGTCCCAGCAGTGGGAACATTATAGGCTAATGATGATGATGATGCTTAAAAGAGATTGAGTAAGAAACACATTTTGCTTCTCTTCAGATCTTCCAGTAACCATCACCTGCCTAGTTTTTTTCCCAACTATGGTCAGCTTTCAGTCTAATCAGATGCAGCTGAATACCAATATTCATACACTCTGACCATGAGCTGACCTAACGTAGTACGGAGTTCCAATGGAATTAGGCCAGTTTATACTAGTTTTAGCGAAGTAGACCGTGACATAACGCGGTGGATCAACTCAGAATGTGTGAAATAGGTATGGTATGGGTCAGAATGCTGGGCAATGAAGAAGACTGATGACAAAAGATTACATACAGCAGAGATGAGTGTGTGAAGTGACTAAAATGGATAAAGTTAGAAATGAGCATATAAGAGGAAGTTTGAAAGTGGCGCCTGTTATAGAAAATATGAAAGGGAGTCGTCTGTCTTGGTATGGATATGTGATGAAGAATGATGAAGCACCTGTGACTAGAAGAGTGATGAATATAAATGTTGATGGATGGAGAGGGAGAGGAAGACCAAAGAGAAGAAAGAAGAAGAGATGGACGGATGTGTGAAAATTAATTATATAAAGGAAAGAAGAGTAAATGATAGCGTGACGAATGACTGAGGAGAATGGAAAATATAAACGTGTTGCGCCGACCCCATGGCAAGTATAGTTTGGTATACTCGCAGCCGCTTAGTTCTTCTATTGGACCATTGTGCATGAGCCATGGTGGCTGTCGTTGGTCATTCCAAACCAGCCCACCTCGCTCCACAAGTCAATTAGGTTTTCTAGTCAACATAAAACATTTCTGGGTGTCCCGAGGGTCTCAGTTCCTATGTCAGCTACGCCTGGGCATTCAAAGAGCTCGTGCCTACAATGACTACTAAAATGACTCAACCGCAAATACCCTTCAGTTTTTGTTGGAATGAATCTATAAGTTTAAATCATCAATAATCCAATTTTAAACTTGGAACCGCGAATTCTGCCTTCCAGCCAATAAAACCTAGTTACAACCCTTCCGATTCCCTTCTTTATAAATTCTTTTTTAAGTTTTCTGATACGTTTTCAATATGCTGGCGGACAGCACATTAAATCGATAATTCCATACCAATATTTAATGCAGAAGAAACTCTATATGCCTGTCTGTTTATTCGCTCGTCTGTGACCCTTTCGTGTGTTAACGGCTGACCAAACTTGGATGATAAAAGACCAAGAACTGGCTTAGGATAATACCTTCCCATGGGAGAATTTGCAACTTCCATCTAGGCAATACTGCGGGCAAAAACTAAGTCCTGTACATACCGGATAGCTTCAAATATAAGTACGAGTATACCTACTTACTTACCCAAATGAGGAAAACATTAAAGTTATGCCTGATGGTCTTCTTGACTACTTTGTATTCCTAGATTAACACAGTCTGCAACGTCTTTACTTTACGGATGTATCCGTTTGGTTTCTAGGAATAGCATCGTCTATCTTGCTGATGAGGGAAGGAAAAAATTGTTTCGACATATGGAACAATTATTTTTTGTGAGACATTTTTTTGGTGTATTTGGTTTTCCTCATCCTTGAATTACGCTCTTGAAATGCGGTGCTACTTAGATACGTCATATTATGAATATAAAAAATATTCATGTGCACCCCGGAATGGAATCTTTCGATACTGGGCTGCCAAAACTTTGAGCCAAAAATATGTTGGTAACCTACAGGTAGTCAGTCATTAAAACTATTTCCATCTTTTTTCACAGTTAGTACTTAGCATATCTTCCACGCAGATTCTTATTGAGGACGTACAATGTAACCAGACAGTTTTCCTGATATGTGACTGATTCTTCTATCAACAAATTAAACTATGTAATTAAGACACTCCGTTATTATGTACTGACATGCGAACCGCGTGGGTAGAGTCAACACCCTAAAGATAACAGTACGATGACAGGTTTAGCAAAGAATCCCATGAAGAGAAATATGAAATAAATAAACAATTAACAAAGCATCACGCATGTATCATCGAACAGTTAAACAAATTTCGCCAGTTATGTTTAAGTCCCATGTACCTAATAGGAGGGCGAGCATAATGCCATCAAACGGCCACAAATCTAAACTTCGTGGCTGGTACTGAGAAATTTTTGATGGAAAAACCCAATAGCAAAGTGTTATTGTGCCCGGCCTGGGTATCAAACTTAGGATCTCATGCTCAACAACGCGATTGCGACCACGACCAACGAGGCAGTCCAAACAAACAATTACAGACTGCAAAAATCAGCTGTTCTAATAAAGTTGGCAAAAGGCTAGCCAGCGAAGCGTGATGAACTACGCATGTAGGTACTCCAGCTCATCGGCCAAAGGACCGAAAGAAGTTCAAAAAACAAAACTTAGATGACTACGATACTGCAGTACTGTATTAATGGACAATGTTCATGCGTTATTAGAAAGAAGATCTCTGGGGCCTGTGGCCTGAGAGAGGTGGAATATTAAGTTCAATTGAATTTGTTATCATTAGTTCCCTTTTGAAAGAATCTGAAAATAATGGAACTAATCAGTTATCAGTAGTTCCACATTATTATTTTAGGCACAGATCTACAATCGACAGTCGTGACCAACGGCTTAACGTGCTTTTTGAGGCACGAAGGAAACTCGATATGTAACTGGTGGTCACCCATCTATGGAGCCACCTAGGCAAGCGCGGATTAACCTAAAGCTTAACCCGAGTGGCAGTTAATATTTAGCCACAAACTAAGAAAAAAAAAATCTGCCCATAAGCTGGTTTTGCTCACGTACTGATGGTACCTATGTTCCTACTCCTGCAATAACAATAGTATATTGTTACCCTAGGGGTGAAAGTAATTTATTTAGACCCGAGACGGGGTCGCCAATAGTTCGAGGGACTAAATAAGTCTCTAACCCGAGGTAAACACTTTGCTTTTCATTACGAATACAAGGAAGGTAAAAATGAAAACATGAATTAGCTAAAGCAAAAATGAGTAAAATTTATTTTACATAAATCAACAACTTTTCCCTCCTATTTTGTTTTTTTTTTCTGTGGCCAGCCAGCTATTAAGCCATTATTTTTCATTTTCATGATTGAAAAAATGGTAAATAAATATGTTGCCGAAATCTATGTCATTTTTAGGGTTCCGTAGCCGAATGGCAAAAAACGGAACCCTTATAGATTCGTCATGTCTGTCTGTCTGTCTGTCTGTCCGTCCGTATCACAGCCACTTTATTCCGAAACTATTAGGACTACACAGCTGAAACTTGGTAGGTAGATGTATTCTGTGAACCTCATTATGATTTTTGTACAAAATTTAAAAAAATATATAGATTAGGATATCCTCCCATACATGGAACTAAAACTAAAAAAAAAAACAAACGACCAAACCTATACGTGTGGGGTGTCTGTAGATAGGTCTTTAAAAATGACATTGAGGTTCCTAAAACCATTTTTATTCAAAGTCAATCTTTTGAAAGATAGACACTTCCAAAGTAGTAAAAAGTGTGTCCCCCCCCTCTAATTTCTAAAGTAAGAGGATGAAAATTCTGAAAAAAATATGGGGATTTAGAACGTAAAAAAAATTTTCAACGAAAATTGGTTTGTATAAGATTTGATATGTAGTTTTTGAGATATGGGACTTTTTCACCAAACTGCAGCAGTAACTTTGTTTTTCATTAACTTACTATGAAAAACAAATTTAGTTTTGCGGTTGAGTGAAGGTTTACTAATGAATGACCGTTCAAAACATTGTTATTATATCGTTTGGGGCTATGGAACCCTGTGTGCGAGTAAGACTCGCACTTGGCCCGTTTTTTAATAAAGTTATTAAAAAATATACATTCTTTAATTAATACATAACTTCTAGTTATTTCAATTTTACATTGTGGCTGCATAGAAAGTTGGAACATGGTTTAATAAAAATGTGAAAATAGAACTAGTTTTTTTTTTATAATTTGGCATCTGTCAGTTGAAAGCGAATCTCCCTAGGGATGAAAAGTATTACTTTCAACCCGCTCCTCAGGCAACTTCAGACCTACTTTCAGAGCATGAGTAATGAAAAACAATTAACTGCGAATCCTTGGCAGTGATTGGCAAACGATGGCCTCAATCCAATCTCACAACCTATATTTATCAACACCACTTAGTCTGACTAGTATTCTGGGTTTCGCATCATAATTTTCACTATCTCTTCACTAGATGATGAAGATCTAAGAACTGTTGTTATAATAATCTAGGAGTCTCCTACAACTTTTGTTTTATCAGTTTTACCAGCTGGCCTACCATGATGGCTTAAAGCAGTATTGTTTTACTCATATTCCAGTGTGGGAAAGAGACGGAGCTATACAGGATGTCTAGCGCCATCCCTTTCCCACACTGGAAAAGAAGTAAAACACTAATATTTTAAGACGTCATGGTCACCTTTTTTCCATCATAACTGCAACACCTTGTCTTTGCGGTGGGCAAGGACATGCTGTAAGGGTACTGACCAAGAATTTGAACCACCGAACTTTCGGCTTCGGCCAAAAATGAGCCGAAATTTGCGTCGAAACAAGTTTCTATCTTATCGAATACCTCGGGCTTGATCCAAAAGATTATCTATGCAGTCTAGTTTATGCAACATAGAAACAATAGAAGATTTCCGAGGAAAACAGTGAAAAGACACAAGTCTATTGAAAATGACGATGTTTGTTTCATTGTTGTCTGCACCAAACATACAAGAGTCATACACAGTACTTAGTTCCGTGAAACACTAGTGTCCCTCCATATGACACATGTTCAAGCAATGTTATTTGTTGTGTGACTGTTGGTACCTAATCTCAAAACAAACGAAGATCATATCTTCATTACAGAAGCAAACATTCAGATAGCTGGTAAACTTTTGATAACTTGTTGGGGTCGACGCAGCACGTTTTTTCCTTCTATGCTCCCCTGACAAACATCACGCTATCATTCCCCCAGTTTTCTTTCTTATCATTTCTCACACAATCGGTCTAATCTTTCTTTGACCTTCCTCTCCCTCTCCATCCACTATTACATTCATCGCTCTCATTTCATTTCAATAAATAAAATAAGCCTTCATTGCTGTTTACAATTATTATATTAATTTGTTGCTGACGATCGGTGTTTCCCTTAACAGCTTGTCCTTCGACAAAGGCCTTCTCCAAAGACTTTCACCTATTTCTGTCTCTTGCAATTCGGATCTATTCTGGACCAGCAACTCTTTTGAGATCGCCTTCCCAGCGTTTCACTTATTGACCTTTACTTCTTTTGCCATCCCACAGTACCACAGTCCATTTGTCGTTTTCATCTCTCAGCATATTACGTCGTGCCCATTTCCATTTAAGTTCTAAGAACCGACTTACTGTTAACATCTTTAAAATTCTGCACACTTAGTTCGCAATAAAGGATTTGGAGTGTTTTGCATACTGTATTATATACCGCCACTTTCAAACTTCCTCTTAAATAAAACTTCCGGAAAATATTTAGTAAGTCAGCTGCAGTTTAGAAGAACAATGCAGTCATACAGGCAATTTTTTTTTTTGAGTTACATCTCGCTGGTCAACCTAGTTGATGTCTGCTTAGCGGGACTATCTTGTCGGTAACTAGAGCACTGACTGCAGTCTCGCTAAGTGCACCCTCTGTGGGGGTGACCTCGGCTTAGGGCGTCTTGATTTGTACTGACTTGTCTAGTATTTGCAAAAGCTACTCCATGCATGAGGCCTTATTTTCAATAGGTCGGCACAGTTTTCTTAGGTTTCTCCATCAGGAATTTCTCAGTCGCAGCTCAGAGTCCCGATTTGGGCCTGGTTACTGGCAATAGGCTCGCCCACTATTACATGAGACTTAAACATAACTGGCGAGTGTGTGCTCCCTGTCCCCTATGTACCTATGGGTTCCCTTTGCCAAGTCCTTCGAGTATTACATACAGGTGTGATGTTATCTTCATCTCAAGGGCAATCTTGCTTGAAGCCCTTTATTTCCTACTGCGGCGAAGCCCAAAAGCAGGATTATAAAACGTTTTCATTCGATCATCCTATCCCGCATCCCTTTACTCACAGTAAGCATGTTCGCTCTAAAACATTCATTACCCCACCTATTTGTCTGAAACCTCTCGACACTTATCTCTTGCCACACTCAAACTGATAAAACGGTTCGTAGTAACTGCAACTCTTGCCAGCCAATCAGGAAACAGTATTTATTCACGCCCTCGTCTCATGAGTGTCATGAGATCTCCATGCTTCTCTCACAGTCGTGTCACAGAAATATGATATGATGATAAGTAATCTCGCTAATGCCATGACAAATAGGAATCTAAATCCTTTGTAGCCGTGCCTCCGACTTGTTTCATGCGTAGGGTTAGCACATGTGTTTTTTTTTTTGTTTTTGTTGGTTGTTTTTTTTGTGAAGGGAAGAAAAACCTAGTGAAAGTGCCAACCTATCAGGGAATAGAAAACGATTCGATTCGATTTTCCTACTCACATAACCTACCGAAAAGCTTGTATCTATTATCACAGTGTTGTCCTATTTAACCCAAAGTTAAATGCGTCAATGTTGTTGAAATACGAAATGAATTAAAAGCTATTTCAATTTGCCTGAGCTTTTCGAGCCATTTTGGTTAGTTCTTTGTCTTTTCAAACATTTTTTCACGATTGTAGCGGTCATTGCGTGACTAGTTTCAAGCCCCTTGTTCAGCTGTAGATTAATAATCAGGCCTAGGCAGACATGCCCCCCCCCCCTTCTTCCCCTTCTCCTGCATCTAAATTGGTTCGTAAGTTTTTTTAAGTAAAAACATCTTTAGCCGCGTTGAGCAGTTTTTGGTAGGGGAAAAAGCAATGGATTTGCGTGACCGACATGCTCGTGACGTATTGCGCCAGACTAGCGACGCGAATGATTTAAACATTCAAATAAAAACACTGTAATTCCATTGTTTTCAGTTTTCACTGATCAAGGTTAAGCAACGTTGCCAAGGTCAGTATTTGGATGGGTGATCAAGGTAAAGCAACGGCTGCCAAGTCCGGTCTGTGGATGGATGATCAAGGTAAAAAAAAGAACATCTAATGTTTTGAATTTTCACTTCTATCGGCAGTGACTGCCTCTGTTTTTTTATTATTTTACAGGCATTGTCTAGCAATTTCGCAGATACGAATTCAAATATTACAAAGCTGCAGACCGGTATCTTCGGGAAAGTCTGTTGATTGATGTATACATTCAATTTGGTATGTCAATCTCTTCATCAAACGGATGGACTACCCAAATAAGCTTCCAAAATTCCACTCAGTATTTTTCCAGAATGTTTTAGAAACTACAAAACTTGAATTATTATGATATAAATATTATTATAACGACTACTAAAGATTCTGGAATTCCGTGCAAAAAAAAAACTAGTTGGTTTTCAACTGAATACATAATTTACAAAAATCAGTTTTTGGTTCTGTTATGTCGTAAACTATTATTATTTCGTCAATGGATAGGTATTTTTAGACATTTGCCCATTTGTGACGTGACGTAGATTCAGAAAACTATAAATAACTTGAATGAGGATAAAGATACGCAATTCTTATTTTTAGTTTGCTCCAAAAATGGCCCTGTAACTCCAATTTAAACCTCCCTAAATAATATAAGAAGGTTTTTGAATATAACTTATATTCAAATAGCTAATAATACCTTAACATTTACCTTAAAAATAGTAAATTCTAAAAGAAACATATAATTAAACAGCACAGCTGATAGATAGTGCAGTCGCTTGAATAATGCAAGGGATTGCATTATTTAGGAACATACACGTTCCTTGCAATGTCATGGAAAAACTCCCTCGCGTGCAATCCTCTGGTAATGCAAGGGATTGCACATTTAGTGTCGCCGCACACGGGCCACCGGCCACAACCACAAAACGCCGCCGTCGTTTGGTACCTTTTGGTAAGTACATGTTTTATTTTATTGGTATTTTATACCAAGATAAGTCGCCGTAGCAGATAATATTTATAAGGCTTGACAGCTCTAAGCTTCAACGGGGGACGAGCAGGAAATATCAAACACATTAGCGTCAACCACTTCATTGATATTTTTGATAAAAAAATATAATGGAAATAAATGAACTTAAGAGATATGAGGAATTGGCTGGAAAGTCCGACATTTTATTGAAAAGGAAGGATCCTCCGACAGAAAGGCTGTTTGTGGGCTCAAATTCCAAGATACACGATTTCGATTGTGTTGATGGATGAATGGATTTGACGTCAGATGATAATTGTAATAAGATAGTGGACTCAAAGCTCCACACCCTTAACAATACCAAGGATAGGAGAATGGCGAAACATCGTCAAGCAAAAGAATGACCGTCAACGAAGATTGAAGTCCCTCCTATAGTAGCCTATAGCAGTAGGTCCTCCTATAGTAGTAGGGAGTATCATATCAAAACTCCGAAATGATACTCCCTTTTATTATTATTTCAGATGCCTGAGTTTTGAATACACATCGGGAGTACGGAGTAACGACATTTTTGTCATTCATTTTTAGTAAGTAATCTTAGCTCCGTAAAGGAAACCCCCGTAACTTAGGCCAAACTACGGGTTCTGTGCTTAGAAAGTAGACCTCCAAAAAAGAAGATAAAGAGTATCAGAATTATCAGGCTTATAAGAAACAAACAGTACACATTACAGAAACCATTTACAGGAACTAAATATTAAATAAATAAGGAAAACAAAAAAAAAGGTAGATATTGAATCAATCAACCCTATAATTCTCTTCCTAGTACAAAATTAGAGCAAAAGCTTTACAAAACAGTTTAACTAGATCTAACGAGCCTATTGATGACAACATTAGCATCATTACCGGCGATCGTAACTCCATAAATATCACGTTATGACTATTAGCAGATTATAATGCGTATTTGGTGACAAAATCGTGATTGCTACTTAACATAGCCATGAAAATTAAGTATTTGATTTTTTCGTTAAATCATGATGAGGAGGCGTGGGCTATTTTTATCGAAGGGGGAAAAGATATTAGTGCGTTATGATGGTTATAACATGCGAGGCGGAATTTCAGCCCGAGCCGAAGGCGAGGGCGTAATTGAGCCGAGCATGTTATAACCAATACGCACGTATATCGTACGACGTTTTTTAACACATTTGCGAGGAAACAGAAAAAATAAAACATTTTTATATTTTGTTCATTTCTAATTATTGAAACAGTTAGTGAAATTACGTGTAGTTGTAGTTGGTTTTTTAATTATGTTTTTATTATTATTATTACTATTCATAATTTCATTGTTTTGTGTTAGGGTAAATGTTGGAGACTTCTTGAAAGGCGGCAGAAAAGCATTGTAATTCGTCATTAGTTGTAAATAAAAAAAAATCCTCAGTAGAAGTAGAGGGGCGCGGCTCAGGCAAAACTTCTTCGTTTGTGGCTCCAAATTTATTGCCTGAGTTATTTTGGCACTTATATTTGCTTTGTTTTGGATGGAATCTTCTACATAAGATTCTGCTACTGCGTTAGAACGCCACCCGCCATGCCGCTTTAAAGTCAATATATCAGCTCCCGAATCAGCAAGTAATGTAGCTGACGTTCTTTTGAAACTGTGCCCTGTATAACAATCAGCGTCCGGCAATCCTAAAAACTTGGCGACTTCCTTTGGCATGGCACCGAATTTATTTATGCCAATAGGTTGCGCAGTACATTTACCTTTTTGGTAATTCTGAAAGAAATGATTATTTTTTGCCTTAGTCGTACGCAGAGCTTCATATTTTATGACCACGTCATAAAATGGGCCGTTGATAATAAAAGATCGGGGTATTTTGTTTTTAGTGTTTAAGATTTTAATTAAAAGCATTTTGCCTTGATTTTCAATGTCATTTGTGGTAATATTGTGAAGCTCTTGCCGTCTACATGCACCATTAATACCAAATATTAACGCAACCTGAAAATAAATAAAAATGTGTAAGATAAGGTATAGGTACTTAGCTTACAGACGGGCGTTAAAAAATATGTAAAAGAGTATGTACAGTAGGTAGATCAATACATAAAATAAGGAGGCAAACTGACCTTAGTTGCCAGGTACTGGCTATCTGGAGCATCTCTTAGAAACTTTTCGACGTCATTTGATGACAGTACCTTAGATTTTTTCTTTATAAAACCATCAGAGCGTCTCTTTAAAAATGCAATGAGATTTGAATATAAATTAATATCGACACCATTTTTCATCTTGAGGGTACTTTTCAGCATCGAATATGTTGTCCACAACGAGCTAGGCTTATATTTACTAGCTAGTTCATTAAATACGCCAAAACTACATTTTCGGAAAATGACTTGGCATTTTTCATGTTTTTCCACTTCAAAAAATTTTCATACGTCGTTATGTATCTGTCTTTGGATATTGACGGCAGCAAGCTGTCGCAAGCGATTCGCGCTTCTGTTAGTATATCCGGTGGAATTGAAGTAATATATGGCTCTTCTTCATTATTGAAAGTTGTCATATTTAAATTTTCACAATACAAGTACAAAGAAAAGAAAATTTGAGAAAAATGGCGCGAGGATTATTTTCTGCCGTAGCTGCATGAAAATGTTGGCAAAGACGTTAGAGCACGCAGCCAAGTTTTTAAATTACCGAATAAACTGATTTTTTTTATTTTATATAAACTGAATCTGTGAATGCACACTGTATAGTATCTGCCTACTACAGACACTCTATACTCACACTTATCATCCATATTCATACTTTTATTGGTTTTACATTAGCATTTTACGAATTGTTCATTTTTATAAATATTTTCTTAGTATTCTTTGTTGTGACATAACTTGTCAGTTGTCATTTACTTTTATTTTTAATTGTTACCAGCCAAATTCTCTATGAAGGTTTCATTTAGATTATTTATTACAAAAAATTATTATCATCAATTCGTTAGTTCAATTGTTGTATTTAATAGTTAATTGCGAATATTTGCTTTGTAAAGATATTCTGAGTTAAATTTATAAAAATATGATGCGCAAGGTTTTTGACCAATTGTTACTGGCTGCTTTGAATGCTGGCAGGTTGCGTCTTACTAGAGCGCAGCAGTTTTGAATCTGAAAAAGAAATTGGAAGAAAAGAAACGGAAGATCAGGGGATAAAAGGGATTTCTGACGGATGCCCTGGTTCTAGTCTGGAGTTAAGAGTTCGGTTCAGTCTGGAGACGAGAAATCAGTATAGTCTAAAATCAAGAAAACAGCTAAGTCTACAGTTTGGAGTCAAGATCTGTCATATCTTGAGTTTTGAGCACAGCCTGGTGGAGTCAAGGAGCGGTCTTCGTTTGGTGCTGCCGTGGCTGCTGCTAGCTGCTGTGAGGAAGCTGCTCTGCTAACTGACGAGCCTGGCACTGGGGCTCGGTACGTGTCTGCTGGAAGCTGCTCTGCGAGCTGACGAGCCTGGCACTGGGGCGGTACGTGTCTGCTGGTGGGTCCTGCCAAGCCGCCTTGCATCAAGTTCGTCGTGGTCAAGCTCATCTTGATCAAGCCAGCATTTTACAAGTGGATGTTTGTCTTCAGATACTATCACGCTCAGAGATTTGCGGAGACATTCAAATCATTCCCGGTTAACCTGCCCTTCACTTTTTTATTAATTTATTGTATTTTTCATATCATCTGACGTGATATGAACTATTTGCTTAGAGTTGCAATCTCCTTCCTTGCCAACCTCTAATTTTATTCCTGCTTGTCATGTCTGTCATTCAGATTTTCTTTGAATCAATCCGCTTGATATGTACCCCCCCCGCGGTTATAAAAGATTCGACGGCTCACCGGTACGACGGATGACGTCACCCCGCCGCGCGCCAGATGGCCGGCGCACGAAATGTTTTTTTGTCGCCTCGTTTGTAACGTGAGTCGTCTCAAGTGTTGTTTTTATTCAAGCTAATGAATGGCTCTTTCGAGTTGCGTCAAGTGTTTGTTATCGTTTCGTTTTTGTTTGTTTATATTTAGCGGTAAATATTGACGTAAGTAGAAAAAAAAAAAAAAACACGTTATGTGAATTTTAAAGAGGTTTGTTTTAAAAAGTAAATCGATGACATATATATATTCTGACTTTTATTGGTAGAAGGGTTCTATCTACGTACGCAAAAAAATTATATACATACTTCATGGTATAAAAATATTTATTTACATGCATAAGACTGGCATTAAATATTTGCCGACGGCGAATAATTTTTCAACCAAATTAAAAAAAATATTACGACTAAACCGTTTAACGTAAACTTAAAACATTGATATTATCTAAAAGCTACATTCATAGAGGAACTTATGTGTAAATATGAAGTTGATAGGTTAATCTACTACAGAAATATATGGGATTGATTGAAGGAACTCCCGCTTACGTAAAAACGCACATAACAATTCTTGTATTTTTTTGATCAGTGAAGTTTGAGTTAAGAAAGTACATTATATCTAACCATTTTCTACAAGAAATGCTCTTTCCAATGAGGTTTAACACATCTTATTCAATAGCCATCGAAAAAAAACACAAGTAAAGAAATATCACAAAACGGGAGAATGGACAAAAAAAAAAGAAACCACGTGATGTCATAAAGGCGGGGTAACAGTGAATACACATCCACATCCAGGTTAAAAGCTATTGTTTTTATATGTGATAAAAATAAAAAAAATGTAATGAGGTCACAGGTCCCAATCCCTGTTTCAATGGAAAGATGAAAAACAATGTGATGATTTTTATTACCCGACTGCAAAAAAAAGAGGGTAATGTTTTTCGAATGTATGTAGGTAATTATTATAATTTACTCACCTGACTGCAGACTGGGCGGCACTTCTGGGGTTCCCGGCACCAAAGGGCGCGGCACTGACACACCACACACTATACACCACACACAAGACACCACACACCACACCGGCACTGAATCGAGTCAAAATGTGCACTGTGTTCCAGCCTTTATTGGTGGCCGCCATCTTGTTTGTTTACGTTTCGCTGTTTTGCCGACTCAGTTGAACAAAAATTATTATCTTATCACAAATTTTGTAGCTTTGGTATATGTTTTGCTTGAAAACTATTATCGAATAAATATACAATGCAATATTATTATTAGTTTTTACACAGAATCGGTCGCACTATTTAATAAATTACGATAGAATTCCGCCAAATTCTAGAACCGTTACGAGTGCATTGAAAACCATATAAAAATAGAAATATCCTTAGCCTCAGGTCAAAAACTGGTTGCTCACACATAAACTATATTCTAATTAACTAATTAAAGCAGTTATTTACTCAAAACACTCATTCACAACCGAAAAAATGCATTTAATCCGCGGAACAACTTTCGCGTGTCGCACGTGAACCACAGACTGACTTTGACATTATTTTTTTAAATCAAAATGAATGATTGGTGAACTGTTGTCGTATTTTTAGCATGAAGGAACTCACTATGGTTCAAGTAGAAAAGAGAAAAAGGATATTAAACACCGTGAAATAGAAAGAAATAGACATAATAAGACGCCGTATCGTTACATCATTCTTGGGTGACTCTAGTCACCCAGGTGCGATCTACGGTATATTTTTTTTGGGTAGTGTAGTACTCAAGAGAGGTCTAGCGGTGTACAATTTTATGTTTATTAAAACCTAATTACAGGTTTTCTTATTATTTCAATTTAATAAACATAAATGGACAAGTATCTAAGACCTGCCCCCCTAGCATGACCGTTCTATCTCTATTCTACCAAGAAACGACAAGAAATCTTTTCTTTACAACTTGTCATTTCTTCTGCCCGAGCATGGCGCGCACCGTCGACTCGCGTTTCTACGAAGACATAGACAGAAATTCTTTCCATAGCAACGGGGACGTTGCTATGGAAAGTTAAAAGGTTACGTTTAGTTAACAAAAAAAAGTTGCCAATTGCACGAGTTTTTCATTTTTCGTGGGCGGGATGGTGTTGCTGCATCCTGCAACCAGGCCTGGATCTTTTTCGCGAAATTAAACCTAAATATTTTACATAACATTTCAACCTTTTGAACGTAACTCAACGCAACCACGAAACGTATTTCTCGTATTTAGTTTTTATTAAGACTAGTTTGACATTTGTCAGAAGTAATGTTTCTACCCCCAAATGTCAAAAGAAGAGAAAATATGGTCGTCATGCTCGACGTTGTAGACTTGTGTCGACTGAAGAAAAGAAACATTTCTTTTCTACATTCTTAATATCGCCATGCTCGGGAAGATAGAAATATCTGTCAAATTGTCGATTCTTCCGTAGACATAGCTCGTTTCTACGGCGGTCATGCTAGGCCGGCTGAACGGTTCGACGAAGACCCGTCCAGTAAAACTGCAAAAGAATGGCTACATTGGAAAAAAACATTCGTCAACTTCTTAGCTCAGTCAGAACTATCTGCTGCGGATAAAGATGCTGCCGCAAAATGGCCTCAAATTAAACTTCAGCTTTTGATCAACCACATCTCGCCGAAGGTTTACGCCCATGTTAGTGAATACGAAACTTATGACTCCGCGATTGCTGCGCTTGACAAATTATACATCAAGCCCAATAATATAATCTATGCCAGACACTTACTAACCACGAGAAAGCAGCAGGTAGGTGAGACTATAGATATATACTTGCAATCCCTCAAACAACTCGCAAAAGACTGCGATTTCACCAGCGTTGATGCAGAAACTAACAAAAATGACACCATCCGCGGTGCATTTATTGCAGGCATGACGTCCGGCAAAGTACGCTCGAGACTTCTAGAGAGCTTATCATTATCACTGGATCAAACTTACAATATAGCCCTGTCAATAGAAATGGCGGAAACAAATTCAAAAACTTTTATTAACCCCATTATCAATGCCGTGTCTCTAGCATCTGAAACGCGAAACAACGTCATTCACGACACTGCTCCCGAGACTGTTACAACAACTGCCGCTACGACATCAAATCTCACTAACTCCTCATTTGCTCGCAAATGCTGGTACTGTGGTGGATCACTGCATGCCAGGAGAAACTGCCCTGCGAGAAACACTGTCTGTAAATCCTGCAACAAGAAAGGTCACTTTAGCAAGATATGCCGATCGAAGCCCAACACTAGTGCATCAATTACCTCACCAGAAGAATGTGAACTCGATTAGCTTCATAAATGAAGACTTCGCCAACCTCTGCCGTCTGAAGCGAAGCCCTTGTACCCAGACAGTCTCAATGGCTTCTCTATCTCATACTTCGCAAGTCAGCGGTTCAACCTGTCAAAACGTGCATTTAGGTGACCACTGTTACGAAAAGATTAATTTATTGATAGTTAAGAACCTTTGCGCCGACCTGATCATAGGCCATGATGTGCTGGCGCTACATTCGACTTTGGAGTTCGCCTTTGGTGGCCCTAAAGACGCGTTCAAAGTATGCAGCGTTGCAGAGGCCTCAGTACCTGCTATACCGCTCTTTGCCAATGTGTTCCCTAACTGCAAGCCCATAGCAATTCGATCCCGTAGACACAGCCCTGAGGACCAGGCATTCATTGCGGATGAAGTAAAGAAACTGCTAGAAGACGGCATCATCGAAGAGAGTCATTCTACCTGGAGGGCACAAGTACTCGTCACAAAAAAATGCAAATCATAAAAAACGTTTAGTAATTGACTACTCCCAAACCGTCAATAGGTACACTCAGCTGGACGCATACCCGCTACCTAACATGGAAGAAATGGTAACAAAGGTATCTAAATATGCGGTCTTCAGTACCATCAAACTCCAAAGCGCCTATCATCAGGTCCCCATCCTCTCCCGCGAAAAACATTTCACAGCTTTTGAAGCTTGTGGTAATTTATATCAATTTCGCCGCATTCCATTTGGCGTAACTAACGGGGTGGCCAGTTTCCAAAGAACCGTCGATTGGCTCATCAGGAAAGAAAATCTCTCCGGTGCATACGCTTACCTTGATGATATAACCGTTTGTGGTAACACCCAACAAGAACACGACATAAATTTGGAACGATTTTTACGGGCGGCTGACAAATACGGTTTGACGCTCAACAAGACTAAAAGCAAATTCAGCCAACGCATCATCAATTTACTTGGGTATACAATACAAGACCACGTCATCAAGCCTGATAGTGATCGACTACAGCCCTTTCTTAAAATGCCACCGCCAAATGATCTAGCGTCCCTTAGGAGGACATTGGGCATGTTCGCCAACTATTCTAAATGGATCCCTAACTTCTCCGAGAGAATCCATATTCTGGCTCATGCTGACTCCTTTCCCCTAAGTGAAGAAGCTAAAGATTGCTTCGAAAGTTTAAAATCCACAATCGCCAAATCCTCTGTTCATGCTATTGATGATAATATGCCCTTCACCGTTGAAACAGATGCATCCGAACACACGATTGCTGCTACACTGACCCAAGATTCACGACCTGTTGCCTTCTTCTCAAGAACCTTAAATCATAGTGAACTCAACCATTCAGCCGTTGAAAAAGAAGCGTACGCCATCGTAGAATCGCTAAAAAAGTGGAGGCATTTCCTTATTGGGAAACATTTTACTCTTATAACGGATCAAAGATCAGTTTCATTTATGCTCAATGCCAAACACGCCAGTAAAATCAAAAATGAAAAAATCCAAAGGTGGCGGCTTGAGTTAGCGCCATATAATTATGACATAGTATACAGACCCGGGAAGGACAATAAAGCTGCAGATGCCCTATCGCGCATATGTGCTTGCACAACGAATACCTCATCTAAACTCCAATCTCTTCACGCATCACTTTGTCATCCAGGAGTGACAAGAATGTACCACTGGCTGAAGAGTAAGAATCTACCTTATTCAATCGACGAAGTCAGGAAGATGACGCAGGATTGCCGTCAGTGCGCTGAGGTCAAACCGAGGTATTTCAACAATCCAACTCCCTCACCGAAACTCATAAAGGCGACATCTGCATTAGAACGCTTGAGCGTAGATTTCAAAGGGCCCCTCCCATCAAAGTCTAACAACAAATACATTCTCACGGTTATAGACGAGTATTCTCGATTTCCTTTCGCCTTCCCGTGCAGCGATATGAGTGCTAAAACCGTGATCAAGCATCTAAATAGCATATTCATGATCTTTGGTATGCCCGCATACATTCATTCAGACCGCGGCACGCAATTCTTGTCGACTGATCTTAGAGATTACCTACACTCTAAAGGCATAGCTACAAGCAACACCACTGCATACAATCCACAATGTAACGGTCAGGTCGAAAAATTGAACTCAACTGTATAGAAAGCAGTACAATTAGCTTGTGGAACTCATAATGCACCGATTGAACACTGGGAACAATACTTGTCAGTGGCCCTGCACTCAATTCGCTCTTTGCTGTGTACTGCGACGAACTGTACTCCGCATGAAAGAATGTTCATGCACACTCGCCGATCTCCCAATGGGAATACGATACCAACATGGCTCACAAGTTCAGGTCAAGTGCTAATGAAAAGATTCGATCGTAAGAACAAATATCAGCCCTTGGTAGAGGAGGTCGAACTAATACAGTCAAACCCCGACTACTCGTTTGTCCGATTACAAGATGGACGAGAGACAACGGTATCAAATCGACACCTCGCCCCTATCGGGGGTAATACCGGTGAAAGACTAGAAGAATTACAGATGGGGCCCAGGCTAGAAGAAGAAGAAGAAGAATATATGACCCCACCAAGCTCACCGATTCGTGCAGTAGAAACCATCAACTCTGCCCCCTCTAGCTCACCGATTCGTGCAGCAGAAACCACTAGCTCTGCCCCCTCTAATCCTAACTCTCACTCTCCTGGTTCGCCACAACCTTGCCCTTCCCCTGCACAAGTCCTAGATACTACGCAACGGTTTCCTGCTTCAAGCACCACTCCACCACGCGTAGAAGATCCTATTCTTAGAAGATCGAGCAGAACTCGAAACCCACCTCGATATCTTGAAGACTATAGTGTGGGAGAATGACGTGATATGAACTATTTGCTTAGAGTTGCAATCTCCTTCCTTGCCAACCTCTAATTTTATTCCTGCTTGTCATGTCTGTCATTCAGATATTCTTTGAATCAAATAATGTACAATTTTATGTTTATTAAAACCTAATTACAGGTTTTCTTATTATTTCATTTATTAAATTCATTTTCCCCTAATTACTTTTTTAATGTACAAAACTGTTTACTCCTTTCATCAAGGACTAGGCAAGTTTGTTACAACTGTTGCTTTCCCGTCATTTTAACAGCGTGCTAGCGCTGCCTACTGACTGGCGCCGCGCGGCGATTAGTTCGAAATTTGAATAGCAACAGCGCGCGAAATGGCAAATAATACTGTTATGGAATTTGTTATGACCCGCTTTACATATTTAAAACCGGTGGAATTACATTAGCTTTACGAGCAACGGTGTTAAAAAATATGTTATTTCCTCTGACGTCACTCACGTGCTTTATTTCTTTGTGTATTCTACTAGTTATGTAGCTGTACATGCACGTGAAGCGTGTGCTATTTATACGATAAGGCTTCGCTTTTAGACCATTGATGGTCCACTTATGCGAACTAGGTCGTCCGCGTGATGGATTATAGACTACTTCCTCTCTCTGAGAGCCATGAGTCGATTTAGTCGGGACGTTATTGGCTAATTGAGTCAAGGGATTTTCTAATCTTAAATCGTATTATTAAATGCTCTTGTCAGAAAATATACTTATAATAAATAGTACTTTACTACAATGTCTTCGTCTATAATTAATAATACTCGTAGATAGCTCCTGGTTGTTTTCAATTGTCAGTCTGTTTTCAGCAAATATTAGCAAAGACTATATAGGTAATATAGCCATGGAAACAGGAAATATTATAATGCACACAACACAAACGTACTTTGCGCAAGCACATATATGTTTATGCACACTATCTTCCCTTATGCCGAAAACTTCCATCCTTCAATCTGCCACTGAAAAATTCCTAAGGGAAAACGAAATACCACTACCCAACCAAGGAATCGAATCCAAGACCTCGCGATCGCTCTTGTGACCACGGTACTAACGGAGAAGTCTGTTGAGTGATCACCCCGACTGGCTCTCGCTATGCAGGACTGAGCAAGGCAACTAAATCTACCTACTATTTCACTTTGAATAGCTATTATTTTTCGTGTGATATATCTGAAATACTTACTTATAATATATTATACAGACAATAAGTGCACTGGTACTGCTCAAGAGCGTGCACGTGGATGTTATTGCTCTTACACACCACGTTTTTACAAGTGCCGTCAACGCGCGTCGGACGCAAATGTAACGTGCTGCAATGTTCTCGCAACCAGGGACTTAAAAACACATTCATAAAGGTTAGATCGTAGGTCGTAGATCTTTGACAGTCGTTACCGGTAGTCAGTGCCCCGAAAGTCAGACAACCAGTCTTACCGAGGGGTATCGTATTACCCAGTACTAACTGGGTTATGGAGGTCAGATAGGCAGTCGCTCCATTTAAAATACTGGCATTCCGTTGCATCCAGTTAGACTGGATGGCGACCCCAACGTAGGTAGTTGGGAAAAGGCTAGGAAGATGATTCATGATTTTTTGCACCCAACGCTGAGAGTTGATCTCCTGCCGTCTCCAACTCTTTTCTGCTTCTCTGACTAGATCGTGGGTCCACCTGGCTCGTGCCTAGAGTTAAATTATAATTTATTGTGTTAGTTGAGGTCAGTGTCTCCTATACTACGGCGAATATTCTGAGAAGAAACGCTGAAAAAAACCAAAAATTACTTGAAGTCTAGACAGAATCTTGATCAGATAA
Organism: Cerastis leucographa; assembly: GCA_963082945.1. NCBI lineage: Eukaryota > Metazoa > Arthropoda > Insecta > Lepidoptera > Noctuidae > Cerastis > Cerastis leucographa. The sequence continues at coordinate 4,034,969 of OY720361.1, forward strand.
CAAGGTAGGTACTTCTGATATAATCACGAACAGAAATCCCAACATTGCCTTTTCTAGAGGTTCTTCTTCTTCTGCCCCGTGACTTGGAGTTTGGTGATTGCCTACATAATGAGCGAGTATGTTTCAGCGTTAAACACCATGACGTAGTGGACACATCAATAAAATTTCGTCGCTTCAGATCTAATGGTAAGTTGTACTCGGGCACATCTCGCAACTTGCTAAATCCCCCCACAGCATCAGCAAAGTATGTATTCGGCGATAATTTTGTAGGTAATGAGAAACTTGCGACAGTTACTACGCAAAAATTGACAATTGCCTTCACCGTTCGCCCATCATTAATTAATCCCCTAAGTAAGGGTAAGGCCGTGAGGTTACTATAGCTAACAGTATAATAAATACACACTCTTCGCCAGTTATATTTAAAACTTTAAGTTCCATGTAATATGGGGCGGCCTCGGACACAGATTTCGTGGCTGCTACTGAAAAATCCTTCGACAGTTTGTTCGATCTGCCCCCCTATTCACAAACGCTCGGATTCGATTTCGATTCGATAAGTCGTATGTCTATCTTGTTTTGGCATTAAGAAAGCGAGCGAGATAGACATACGACTTTGCGAATCGAAATAGAATCCGATCGTTTGTGAATAAGGGGGCAGGAAATCTAACCCAGAACTTATTCCACAGCAATTCTCAAAGTAAAAATAAGAAATAAGTTTCCACTCAGTGCGTTCACAGTTAGTCAGCCAGCCATGAATGGATAGATAGATATTACTTTATTGTACAAAAATAGGTTAGGTACACACTACTACCCTGTCAGGACAAAACGCTGCAACCCGGGTTACATCGTTTTGTGGGAATACAACTTAAAATAATCTACGCGATGTTACGGGCGCTTGGTACGGGTTTGTTCTACAGTTCAATAACGGTTTTCGTTACAACTCATCACTGTAAACCGAAATTCGGACAAATGTTTTGGGTAAACGATGCAATCTAGCTAGATTGCAACGCTTTATCAGTGATAGGCAAAGCTCTGGAGACAATGATATACATAACATACCTACAATCGATTATCGAAGGCAACGGACACTTAGCCCGCCTGTACTTTATCTTCGAGCAACATTCACCGCAGCAAATGTGCAGACTCTTGTACAGTAGTGAATTGGTTTTTCTGTTTATTTACTGACTAGCTTTTGCCCCCGGCTCTCAGAAATTATTCCAAGGGAATGTTTTCCTATTAACTACTGAAAGAATTTTCACACTCGCGACTATGTCATTCATTCTTATTAATTCCATCAACCGGCCACAAATCTTGATTCCCAAGTTTTTCCCCAACTGCTACTGAGAAATTCTGCATGACCTGGGAATCAAACAACTAACGCTCAGCAGTGGCGCTTGGGGCCTGTGAGTATGCTCACTATATATCTAGACGCTAGAGGTATTAGGGGTTTGCGTATAATCAGTTCGGTTCGGTGTGAACGAGAAGTTAATATTATATGGAAAAGCGATAAATTGCGTAACGCGTAACGTTATGCTGACAGTCAGCGGACAACCGAACCTAGACCAAACCGCCCGATTCTGCATTATTCAGCATCAAGACTTCTTCATAACTAAATTCTGCCTAACTTAATAATCCCACGAAAATAGTAAAAGTGGCAGGCCCTTCGTCACTCAAGTGAGATTTATTATCAGCTACTTATCTCATTGTTGCCATTGCTAAGGAGAAGAATACCAAAAAGAAAAGAAGGCCGTCTCACAGAATAATTTGCTAACATCGCTAGTGGCCCTTGCCACCGGTTAGTGCGGTAAAAACGGTGCCACATATAACTTAATCATTATATTTATGGCGATTTACTTTTACTGCTGTTTTTTATTTAATATAAAAGTAAGCAAGGCTGTATAAAATTAAATAACATAGCCATTTGAACGAAAAAAATAATAGACATAAGACGTAACTGCAACAATTTGTGATTTTTTTAAAGTAAAATTAAACTAACTCTTATTCATTTATTTATTTTATGTTTTTTTTCAATATAATTATTAAAAAAAAAAAACAATTCGTTTTATGAAATAATTCAAAATTTATTTCACACAATTAACTGAAAACCGGTATTTTCAAGGAATGGAACCCCAAGCGCGAGCGTAGACTTATTTCGCGTCTATGGTACACAAAGCTGGCGTGGCCTTTTGACACTTAGAAATCACGACGGGACGGCCGCCATTTTGCGTTGCGTTTTCCTCTGCAATTGTGTGGACTGTTGAAGTTTTAATTTTAACTAAAAAATATAATAATTATTTTATCAGAGCGAAGCTGTGATTGTTAGTAACTAAGTAGTGAAATATATTCTTTGATTTTATCTTATTTTGTTCTAAGTTTTCGTGTCTTTTACGTTACAATGGGCAGAAAGAAGAAGAAGGCATCTAAGCCATGGTGCTGGTATCCTTTTCCAATAAATACTAAATGGATTACGAAATTAGATTTGTACACGACCTTCGTAATCAGGTCAAACGCTATTGTAACTCGTATTATTGATGTAGCACACTAAGATCACAATAAGTTTTCCTTAGCCGTAATTCAGGTATTGCAACAGGGAGTTCGACGACGAAAAGATTCTGATCCAACATCAAAAAGCGAAACATTTCAAATGTCATATTTGTCACAAGAAACTGTACACGGGACCTGGATTGTCAATACACTGCATGCAGGTAAGTGCGTCAGTGCCATAGTTTTGGCATCCGCCTCGCCCGCCCACGGCCAACGCGCACTCGCTTTTTTTAACTCTCATACATGTAACTATAGATATTTTGGCGCGAGTTACAGGCCCAATTCCGCTCCCATAGTAGTACACAGAATGTCTTTCCCTATTTTCTCTTGGGTGGGTAGATAATACAAAAAAGAGTTTTTATATTCTAAACAAAGCATGTGGTAACATTGTGTGGTAATATCCATTTTTAATTGTTACAGGTTCACAAAGAAGCCATAGATAAAGTACCAAATTCATTACCAAATAGGTCAAATATAGAAATAGAAATCTATGGCATGGAAGGTATACCGCCAGAAGATGTGAAGGAGCATGAGAAACAGAAATCAGGTATAAAAATTATTTTATTTGGAACTCCAAGTGAGCGACTTTGGATTGATGTATGTACTATTTTGTTTATTATGCTTGGGACACTAGTTATTAATGTACATAGGTGTGTAGTTTGTTCAATGTTCCAACTTCAGGTAGGTGAAAATTGTGACATGTTGTGAGGGAATAAGTTTTATTATCTATGGTAATTTGTACAGGTGGTGGCAAAGGCGAAGAAGATAGTGACGATGATGAGCCCGCAGCAAAGAAAAAGGCAACACCAGCACTGGTAAACATAACTTACTTCCTTGTTGTTTAATCTAGGCCGAGACTACTAGATGTTGTGCCTTTGTTGTTCTACTATAAAAGAGATGAGATGGGTGGGTGCTAATACTGCAAATTGTTCATGCTAATCGCTCCATCTCACTTGCACAACTGTGTGGTTTTAACACTTCATAGTTACTGCCCCAGTTTTATAAGAAGTAGTTTGTTCTAACTCAAATATTCTTCCTCTCTTGACATAATTTATTAAAGCCATTCATATTTACAACACCAGTATGTTCTTATTATTGTTCTTATCAACAACACATGTCACGTTACCTCATAGATAATACTGGCTGCTTATTGACTTGTCTTTTTTTTTTCATGGAACAGCTGGGCCCCGGCCCGTCACAAGTGACACAAGGCATATTGCCTACCCCCATGGGACCAGTCCCGCCTGGGATGTACCCTGGACATATGCAAATGCAAATGATGCCTCCATTTATGCAGGCACCTAGGTGAGTTGCTAATTATTTTAGTATTACTAAGGATAAAAAATAATGTGTCGTTCAATGTCCTTGGTCATATGACTTCACTTTGGCAGTTCTTTCCATTTTTAACTATGGGATCCATTTTAAGATGAAATTAATTTAAATGTCCTATAAAGTAGGTACTACCGAGTTCTGTCATTCTGCTACTTTTAACCCTTATCCTCTAAGTAATTAGGTTTAAAAGTGGTTGACCATCAGTTAAGTCTGTAATACCTAGTTTTCGTGAAAAATACTATGAAACACATACAGGTATTTCAGTTACACTGAATTTCAGAAGCATTATTATTTTAGTCAAATATTCAAATAAACACAAAAGAAGAATAGTTTTTTTTAACTCTAAAAAAAAACATTGCCCCAAACATCCAGATCCGTATCAACTATCTGTAGGCCATACAAATATTTGATCCGTGCGGGGATCGAACTCGCGACACGCAGCGCGGCAGTCGATTGCTCAACAACTGTGCCAACTGTGCAGTCGGTTTCTAAGTTATCTAAATACAGGCCTCAGTATTAACTGATATAAAACTGTATGGACCAAAAGAAAGAAACTTCTAATTTACAATCCAGTTTAGGTAGATGCAGGTTTTATGCAACAACTTAAATATCTAAGTGTGTGGTTCACCTTGTACCAACACTTGAAAATCAGAAGGTCAATTCTTGCAAGTGAATCATATTTGATTGAAGAAAATTATGACTACCTCATATTATTATGGTATGATTATGTTTATTTACTTTTGTGAGATAGTCAATTATAATTTCTAATACTAATGCATTAGTTAGTAGATAAGAAGAATAGGTAATGGCTTAGGCGCAAGCCACAAGGAAAAAAATCGTCTGAAGCATGACATTCCGTGTGTCCTGAATTGCACTTTATTGCCATGCATTTTGTATGAGATTTGAATAGAGTAGGAAGCCGCCCGTGCCATGTCCGCGCGTGACGCCCTTTATGTGTGGCATGCGCCTTAAATGGTTCGTAATTTCGATGGATTAGCTGAGACGTGACAAAACTAGCATCCTTGGAAGCCAATACTTCCAGAGTAACCAGAGGCAGCTGAATACCAGTAATTTACAGAGTCACTTCCTATTGATGAACGAGGCAATCCTACATCAATAACCTACCTACTTTTTAAATCTTAACAGGGCTTCAATTCAGAACTGATGCCTTTTTTGTTGTATCTTCAAGCCTGTAATTGAGTGGAGTGTCTACCGCATGCTTGACAGGTAAAATCAATAACTGTTGCCATAGTGTTAGGCTGAAATTAAATGTTACTTAGCATTAGGCTTTATTGTAGTGCGTCAGGGATGTTTGCGGCGGCGCGAGTAGATTGCTTTTACACCATAATGCGAAAGCGCGCAGCATCAATGGTAGCTCGAGTCATGGCCAGCCCCAACAGAATCCTAAAAATGATTGCTGACAGAATGGATTGTCCATATGTGGTTCGCTGCTGTCAGCTACATGTGTCACCATTTCGTGTTGTTTACCAACACTTAGTTTTAAGCATGTATATTACTAACCCTATATGAGCCCCTGCTCGAAACAATGATTTTTGAATTTTACATTTTATTATACATGAAAAATTATTGTGTTATTAAATTTCTATATATTATTTTATTTCTAAATTCATAATAACAGTATTTTGTTTGTATTTATTATCTCTGATTATTGAATTACTAACATTATTTTAATTGTGTCTACTAACAAAATTATGGATCATTGTGTCTGAGAATAAATGAATTATTATTATTATTATTTGACTCAAATTATTTAAGATACAATTTTTATTCTGTAGTTTGCTAATTGATTAAAATTAGAATTCTTGGCTTTGGTTTCTTTGATGGTTATTACTTCATTTAAATCATACACTTGTGCAGCAGCAACATGAATAATGCTAAGCCAAATACATGCTAATTAACATTTATATAGGTTTCAGCCTTAGTGTGGCTTTGACACATGTGTTTGCTTGCATAAATTTTATGAAAATGAAGGGGATAGAATATAGGACACGAAGTAAATAATAATATACATAATTTGCATAACTTCTCAGACACTTATTTGCCATGTATTATTTACCATATTAATGAGTTTTCAGAACATGTTAAATTGACAATGGACTGTTTGTCTTGGTATAAAGAATTCTAAGAGTTAATTGGCCACAAAGAAAATCAATTGTCTTCACTTCTTAAAAATCTGTTTTACCATATCCTTTATACATTGTTGATAAAATCTTTGATTAAGATTTTATATCATTCGAGTTTCCCAATGTCACACTTTAGCTCCTAAGTAAAGATAACATGGAATTTAATAGCAGATACTCTAATCACAGCCTTGATCAGACAATCGAATATACGACTTTATAACGGAAATCAGAAATTCATTCAAAATCAAACTTTCACTACTTTTCCAGAAACATTCCTTATCAAAAATTTGTGACATAAATCTATCTGACGATATGTGGGTACAACTCTGCCTAAACCTTCGGGCATTACAGGCGAGAGGATATGTTTTATTTGTTTTAATGTTTCACCTTATTGTTTCAGGATGATGATGCAAGGAATGCGGCCGCTGTTCCCGGCGGCCAGTATGCCCCCCACGTCGACCAGTAAACCCACGTTCCCCGCCTATAGGTATGTCGGCTAATTATAACTAATTTGTTATACTCACTATATTTATTTATAACATGGATTTATAAACGATTCTGTCAACGTCACGAGCACCAATATTTATACAATGTCCCAAACTTAAAATCGATTTTTGCGAGAAATAACGATTGTAACTTTGAGGATCTATTTCATATTAATATGAGTTCCAAAAACTATGTCTGCAACAACATGCAATAGGGGATGATCACAATTTTTTTTCTTTGACTGTCGGGCAGATTATTGAAAAGTAAGTTTTCTTTTTTCATGTGGTCATAAAATTATGGAGATATATTGAGTTGAAATGGCGCATGACGTCACGTGTAGGTAATTTTTATACCTACTTGTGACCCACACTCTCCAAAAGTTGCTTAGTGTTTACATATTGGTGCTCGTGTGTATAAACAGCGACACATCAAGCTCTGCATCCAGTATAACATAGGTTTGCTTTGTATATATTCCCATACAATAAGAGATCGCACTATCTGGTTTTGTAAAGCTTGATTGGTCGCCATGCGTACGATGAAACGAGATGTTTTATTTGATTCAAAAAGATTTTGTTGGTGATGAAAAAAAAAACTATTGAATGCTTAGATGACTGATAGCACAAAGGTGTTTTGATGGTAGAAATTTTAAATATCGTAAGAGGCATAGAGCATGCTGCTGCACTTTTAATCCTCGGCTCGGCACCGAAAGTTGTAAATCTATCAGCGCGTTTCGTGACCCTTCCGATATTTGAAATTTGGCTTTTGATTTCGTACAGTCGACCACACGTCTGTCGTAACACTTTACCCTTCAGCTGGCCTATAGAAGTATGGAATTTCAATAGAATACAAGGCCAGGTTATACTAGCTTTGCCAGGGCTGCGGGTTGTTCGAAAGAGATACCGCGGCCCTGGAACACAAAGGGCTAAGAAGGACCATGGGTGGGTTTTAGTCAGTCAAGTCTGACACTCCCTCCCGCTCCGCCCAGAGCGGGAGAAGTCATTTGATGATTTCCCATCCGCAAAAAAAAAAAAAAAAGTTTATACTAGCTTTCTTGCTACGGTCTTGCGGTCGACTGTACATCTGTAACTGTTTCTGGTATGTAACTCACGAACGGAAATAACAGTATTTGTGTTATTCACCATTTTATAAATAGGCGGAATTAATTTGTAGTTTGACTGAGAATCTATGTATCAGAGAACTCCAGAATCGTAACTGAGTTATTACAAAGTTTATTTCTCTATCGAAATATGGATCTTAATACTATGTATACAACATACTAAGAATGCATTGCAGATGACTAGTCTTGTATGCTAAATACTTTGGCAACTAAACTCGGACAACACTCAGAATGTGTCACATAAAAGTGCCAATTTATAACAGAAAAGTGTTCACTAATTACATTGTGAAATAACTGTGTTAATTACATAGACAGTTATTAAAAGTCAGATTGTATAGGAATTTGTTACAAAAAGGCTGTACAATAGATAATTTCTCATTGTTTATCATGCATTGTAATAAGCTAGCTGTTAACCGCAGTTACACTCGCATTTTAGGATAACTGGTTAAAGAATATACTAAGCCTTTCTTTGAACCCTGTATGTACCCTATTTCAATGTAATCGGTTTTGGCGTAAATGGCAAACAAACTGAAATGTTATTATTTTATTAAGTGCTTCATTATTAATGTCCAACGAAATGATGACAATGTGATGTAGAAATGTACATGTATACATGTATATTATGCTGTTTATTAGTTATGTAAAGCAGTCATATCGCTTTTATGTCAATAGGTTCACATTATAATGTAATAGCGACAAAGTAGTATGTTTAGAGTAAAGGGATAATATCCTGCCAAGATACGCGCAATGTACCAAGAATAAAGCCAAGTCGTGAACTTTTAATGTACTGAATTCACTTTTTTTTTTTTGTCTCGAGTTATGATAGTTTAACGAGACTCATTGCATGTCTATCTATCTAAAAGATAATTTAAACTGAAAATTACTACTATTGAAACAAATTACAACTATATTCCAATTTTGAACTTCCACCTCAGTATGTATTCTGGATCAAACACTACCACTACCTACTACAGCAACGCGACGATAAGTGCGCCGCCTACGACGACGACGCCATCTAGCACCTCGGAGCTCAAAGAGAACGGGGATGTGAAGCCTCCGGCGGCCAACATGTGCCCGCTCGTCACGGCGACGGGCGCCGGCTCTAAAATCATTCATCCCCCCGAAGACGTCTCCTTAGAAGAGATCAGAGCAAGGCACGCGAAGTACCGAGCGAAACCCAAGCCGGACGCGCCAACCGCTCAGCCCGCGCCCGCTCCTGCGCCCGCTATGATCACCCCGAGTACGAGTCAAGCAGAGGTATGGGTTAGTGGTTCTTTTATATTTATCTATTTATGTTGTTTGAAAGCACTTTGATGTAGTTTGCTGTTTTTGCACACCACTGTTATAACATTTTTTGCTGCTTGCTATTAATACTTTGATTGTCATTATTGTCAGTGATCAAAACAAAGGTAAATTGCATTGCGGTTTTATTTGCAATACAAGGCATACTAACTCAATCCAATTCACAAAGTCATTTTTGTAATCTAACAGCACCTGTGTGGAATTTTCAGATTGAGTTCAAAAGATGTTTATTTAATGTTAAAGATACCGATATAAATCTCGTTTACATAACGCACGCCGCTTATGTTTATTTGTGTGTCGAACTGTCGATTATACAGAATAGATACCTCTAATGTTTGTTTTAAAAAAGGAGAAATATTAAAGTTCTGCTGTAGAATGCGTAAATGCTTCAGATTTATACATTACATTTAGAAATGCATTTATGATGGAGCCATCAACTTCTTAAATCCCTAGACTGTGTATGTTCAGTCTTAATCAATTTCTTTGTGACAATTCAACAATATTCATAGCAGTGCCAGCTGGAAAGACAGACAGATTTATCAGGCACGTGAATTCTACGAGCAAGCAAGTCAAGTGCTAGTCATATCCCCCAATAACTTGAAATAATTGTTTAGCAATAAAGTATGAGTAGTACTAACATGATGTTGTATTGTGACTACAGGTGGCAGCGCATATGAACGCAGCAGTCGCAGCCGCGCGGCAGCAGCAAGCGGCGGCGGCGCTGAGGCGAGGCGTGCTGGGCGGCATGGCCGGCATGGGCGGCATGGGCGGCATGGGAGGCATGGGCGGCATGGTGGGCATGCTGCCGCCCTCGGGCATGGTGCCGCGCGTGCAGGTGCCCGTGTCCGTGCCGCAGATGCCGCCCGTCGTGCCCATGCTGCCCGTCATGCCCCAGTTCAACCTCGTGCGCCAGCTGCAGCCCGGTCAGTACCCGCACTATGCGCCAAACGAGTACCCATACCGCTAGACCTCTAGCGAACTTGTCTTACCGACAGGCGGCATTTGCAAACTGCGTTTGCTCAATTTGCAAGCTGCTAGATTCTTCGTTTTCGACTCCTAGTTGATTGACGTTTCCAAATTCTAAAACTAGTTTTCATATTTTCGTTAAGTATAATTATCATGCCACTAAGTGGTCATAAGCAATTTGCAAACGCCCCTGGGCTTCCGAGCGCCTCCCGCGCTCAATGACTATTCTCAGGACATTCTGTGAAGAGCGATATTGTTTAGACATTGTTTGATAATGTTTACATCCCCCTTTTGATCATGTTTACCAGTGTTCCTTGATGAATTATATAGAAGTTCTCGAAATATGCTGGTTAGTGAGCTGCTCGTATGTTTACGACTGCTGTCCTTTCTTGTCCGTGTTTAAACCTCTGATGTCCTTTCAGATGACCCCCCCAATGAACAGTATTATGATGTATTTGTATGGATATGATATACTCTAACGTAGGACATATCAAAGTATTAGGTAATTCGTAATGATATATTCTCGTTGTCTTTGATGTTGCACATTGAACATGAAGTTAAATGTATTTACTTGTAACGAAATGTATTTTTTGATGTTGAAATGGTCCAAAGCCGAGACTCGTTGAAATTTTTTTGTACAATGTAAACCAAAGAAATTTTGTAATGTTAAAGGTTAGTTAAAAGACTGGATTTTAGTACATTCCGATTGAAAACTTATTATAGTCGTCCATATTTTTATATTCGCATAAAATATTGACAAGAACACAGTTCACACGTTGAATGTAGCTCTGTAACACTGACACATGGTATTGATTTTGCATTTATTGAACTTAAGCATAATATAGAATGGGTGGTTTTCTTTAGTAATAATTTTGCTTTACAATAGTTTAGTATAAGAAGACAGTAAATCAACTATTGTTTTGATTCGCATTGTTACACACGCGATGCGTGCTTTTTTTTTACAATATACGTGGAAAATGGAGTGTCAAAAATATTTGATCTTCAAATAAAAAATGCATTCACTCGACTGATTTTATTTTTCTATTTTCCACGACGACTTGTATGATCTAATTAAGACTTGACGACTAGCTTTAGTTGATGTTGACTGTGTGTAAGGAAAATGATCGCTTGTGTTTAAGCGCGTGGAGCAGTTGTCCACTTAGTTCGCTAAAGTTCGAAGGCATCGCAAGACACTCATGCTGCGGCACTGGCCGGTGGGTGCCACTTGATATTATTTGATAGCACTGGATGGTGTCAGCTCCGGTGCCCGCGACATACACGATCTGTCTCTCAGTAATCTAAACACATAACAGCTTGTCGATACTCACCCTAACGCCCACTAACTCGACCGACCTCTCACCCCCCTAGTACAGAGCCACTCGTCATAGACTAAACACTGCCAAGAGCTAAACTGTGATTTATGTGCCATCCGCACTATCGGAGGAACGGAATGAAAATGAGCGGTAATTTTATTCACATTCCTTAATGGATTTGCTTATTGTAGTAGCTCTTATCTTATTACTGTCTCGATTTTCTCGTAGTGTCATACAAAATATGACTTTGTCGGTTTACGGGTGGGTACACTAATATTATATTTACGTACAGTAGTTTTGTCGCTTTACAATGTGCATGAAAAGAACGAGTTAATAGTCGTTGGCTGAATTGGATTCTACGAGCAACCATTCTCGGATCACACTGAAACATGCATGAACTACGGATATTACGATTATTACATCGCCGAGTATTTTGGAAGTGTGATTTTTCATGTGAATTATTTATCCTACCTACCTGTGTTCCTTTGCTTATACTGCACCTTATCAGTCGCCGAGCTCGCTGCGTGGATGGTCGCACATACACGCAGGGAGCGGCCGGGCGCGTCGGTGACAGGCGATTGTTCAGCAGTCACAACGGCCCAGCCGTGTGTTGGACCTCCGCGGTCCCCTGTTGCTTCTGCCGCGCGGCCCGGCGCCCTAGTGAGCGAGTGTTTGTGTGTGCAGGGATGCTGCTGCCGGGCGGCATGATGCCGATGGGCGCGATGTTCCCGAGCGGCATGGTCATGCAGCCGCGCTACCGATAGCCGCCCAGCCCCGGCCGGCCGCCGGCTCCGCGCCGCACTAAACGATCCTCTCTGTTGACAGAGCCGGCCCGGCCGCCCGCCGACGAGCCGCGGCCCCGAGCGAAGGTAGGCGCTCGTTCCGTAGTAACCGTTATATACGTCCGCTTGACCGGTTGTGTGTCCGAGCTCGTTGCTAAATACGCGGTGAGGGGATACTAACGACAAGGTAAGGCGGAGCGGCTGTTGCACGTCGGACAGGTGATGCAGTCGCCCGGCGCGGGTTGGACGTGATGCAGTCGCCCGGCTCGGGTTGGGCCGGCAGTTCCCTGCGGCGGGCGGCCGCAGGCGACGCGTTCCTGTCACAACAAGTGTTGTTGGATTGGCGGCCCCCTGTCCCTTAGCATAAGTCATTATATTCCTACCTTACCACTAAGCTCTCACATAGACTGTCAACAGCAGATTTCAGTAGTGAATTCCGTTCTTAATTAAATTTCTGGTGTTAAGAGATGTGTGTAAGATTAATAATGAAATAAATGTTATCTGCCTTGATGATTCTCTAAGCGTTTCCACATTAAAAGTTGTGACGTTTGCCTACTCTTGTAGAATTTTGACTATTTTACGCAATAAATGCTGTGGACATGATGCTACCTTGGTTTTATTTTCCCTTAGATTTGTTCTAGATACCTTGACAAGCACTCGACATCACCTTATCCATGGAATGATAAAGTTAATAAGTTTTTTGATCTCGTCTTACCTAGAAACAGAAAAAGTCGCTGATACCATTATTTGAAGCACATTTCAGTAGACTACTTACTGTAGGTAACCGGTCCGGTACTGATACAAATTTGATGATTTCCTGCACCTGATTATTGCGGCATAGACTCCACTCCATCAGTCCGAAGAATACAAATGTAACACTTTGCACATGTTGATGCGAATGACGCGAAAACTGAACATTTATTTTATTTCCGAAAAGCTGTTACATCACCGTGTTACTTCTTACAGTTAATACGAATAAACTACACCTATTCCGAATCTCTGGTAACGATAACTGATATCAATGCGTTATCTCGTTTAGATGTGATTTATAACAATACGAATCTTTTTACTTCAGCTAGGCTTGCGCTCGGCCTCAACACGCCTGATGTGAAGCGATGATAGGCCGTGGTAGAGCATACTTACTTGCAACCGTAACACTCGAGCCTTCAACTGAACCAGATTATAATGATCGAGGGAAGCCGGCAGTGACTAGTGTTATTGAGTTTTTCCATAAGGAATTTGTAAGTGGCAGCCACGAAGTCTGGTTTTGTGTCCGGTTACTGGAAATAGGTACGCCCGGTCGCCCCATATTACATGGGACTTAAAACTGGAAATAGTGAATGAATGTATTATATCAGGTACCTACCTCCTCTGCCTAATTCTTCAGCGATTACAGGCGTGATGTTATGCTCTGCACAGCGCTTTGGTTGGGTTCGTGGAACTTCAATCATATAGCAGTAGGTAACGCTGATTCGCCGTATCTCTACTCGTCCGACGCTGGAAGCAAAGATAGCACACCCTGCTTACTTCGCTGAAACTCTGCGACTCTGCTCTCCGACCGGAGAAAAACTGCTGTGAATCGAACTCACGGGAGCATAGAAAAACAAAACTATAGCTCATAAATAATTAAAAACGTTAAAAGGCAAGTTCTGTGAGCTTAGCTAAAAATCTCTGCATGCTTAGCATCTTGGTAGTAATGTGTTCATTTAATCCTGGCAACATTGGCAAAAAAAAACGTCAAAATCGACCAGATATTCTCTGTCTACGGATATGCAGGTATTTTACTAGAGTGCGGGTTGATATAAGTATTCTACTCTTTGGTTTGATCTCCCGTTAACAATCGCATTTTGATGTTATTAGTTCTAGTTTCGTAGTTCTGAGTCCGACTTAATATAAATACAAGGTGCTGTTTTGCATCCTCGTCAAATTCAAGGAGGTAACTGCTACTGATTCTCGTCCCGAATCAATAATAAAACGGGTTGGTAAATTAACTAGGTACCGTAATTTTAATTGATTATTTATGTCTTTTGTGACCACCTCCTGAAATTTGACGAGAATGCAAAACAACACCTTGTATATATTGTTACACAAATTCATGAAATTTTATAATAAGTATATTGAGTTGTTATCCAAAAATAAACTCACGCCTCTTCCCACGGGGTAGACAGAAACCACAGAACGCCACCTGCTAGAATTCTTGGAATGCGTGTGTGTGAGTGGCGAACGCCAATAGGGGATCGGACTGGGTAAAGAAAATGACATTCTATTTTGTCCGTCAGACAGGTAATACAAAAATATTAGACACGTATTTTTTGTTTTATCAAAAAATTACTTAGTTAAAACATTTCATTAAAGTTGGAGAGTGGGGGCTTACTACGTCACAAGTAGGTATAAAACTTACCTACATGTGACGTCATGCGCCATTTCAACTCAATATATCTCCGTAATTTTATGACCACGTGAAAAAAGATAAAATACGTGTCCAATACTTTTCAATATACTACTCGACGGACAAAGAAAAAAAAAAATTGGATTATCCCCTATTGCGAGTACTAAGACTGACCTTTTAATATACCTCACTAATATGGTCAGTGTATGTCCTTCTAGGCCGTCCCACAGTGGAACGAATGTATGGGAGCGGTTGGACGTAGACATGTCCGAAAAAAAAGAGTAAAATTATGCCAAACTAATGATGCCATCTTATTCGATTACTTAATGCCTTCATAACTTGTGGTGATGAATTTCTTCATAACTCCCATATTTCGGGAGTAATTTGAGAAAATGTGAAATTTTACTATGAAAATGAGTGTATCGAGCTCTCTCCCTCCTGATTCCGGGCTTGTTTCAAGTAGCGGTCTCTAATATCATAATGCTAATACTAAGAGCTATATTTAATACTAAGACACATAGTGCGCCAAATGTGCACTTTCTGGGATAAAGAGTGATGTTTATTTTATAACACAATTTTTTTATTTTTTGTTTATTTTGTTGATTAAAACCGTTTTTCTAAAGGTTTACCTTATTACAATAACATTTCTGAGCAGCCAATTAGAGAAGATATAAGCTAATTAGGATATATAATTAGGGACTTAAGGTTTACATATAAAACTGATGCACTAATGATTACTGATAAGAACATTGCTATTATTTAATTACTAAATGGCTCTTAATACACTAATTTAGCATGCATCATTTACTAATTATCACAATAACTAATTACCTTGCAATATTTAACAAAGGATACCTGGGATACCTGGATTTTATATAAATAGGTCACTATTAGTAACTTTAAAATCAGTGTTGATTTACACCTCGTTGTATCCAAGCTAATCTCGCAATGTATTTTCCAAATTTTAATACAAATCTTGATATTCACGTTGCTTTATGCGCACGCGCACATAAAGATTTACGCGACTTTAACTATTTGTTCAGTGTTTTAAAAGATAACAGTTGTGTTCAGTTATGTGAAAGTGCTGAAACAAGTTTAAAAGACTGGTGTCGTCGATTTTGCTACCGCATTTATGCAAAATGGACACAGTCTGGAAGAAGCACAGATAAGTTTCGGAAGAAACATGAGATTTGGCTATAGGCTGCAATTCAATGGCCGGAATTACAGAATGAAAATATGGAACCTTCTACAGAAAATATAAGTGACGTCATCGAGCCCATAATTTCTCCTGCTAAATCTAATGCTTCAACTTGTACACATCCTAGTCCTCGTAAATCTTTTGAGGACCTTAGTAACCGGCAAAAAAGAAGACGCACTGAAGATAGTCTTTCATGCAGCAGTAGCAGCGCTGAAATTATGTTTTCGGCCGAAAGGGCGCTTCAAAAGGCAGGACAAAGCGATACAGCTTATGTTATGAAATACTTGACGGAGAATCCAGAAGAGGCCTCAAAAATCAAAGCCTTCATTGAAGGTAAATCAATTCAGGTACGGGAAATATCCCCTTTGAAGGCATTGGCTCTTTATGTATCGATGAACTTATCGAAATGGCGCTATAACACTCTTCGGGATTTCAACACTCAAGAAGGAGCTCTTCAATACCCGAGTTACTACATGTTGGTTAAAGAAAAAATTAAGTGCTATCCGGCCAAAGAAGATCTCACAGTTACAGAGAGCTCTGCAAAAATCAAATTACAAGCCTTGATGGATTTAACCTCAAGAAGACTTATTAGGTCGTTAGAAACCCCTGTTGATCCCAATCAACAGCTCGTATTGACCAGCAAATGGGGTTTTGACGGATCATCTAGCCAAAGCATTTATCATCAAAGGACGAGTGAAGATGAGCAAATCGATCTTGCTAGTAATTTTATGATTAGTCTTGTACCACTGCGGCTCGTCTCAAAAGGTGTAACAATTTGGGAAAACGAGCGACCATCTTCCACTTCATTTTGCCGGCCAATATTGTTTAAGTTTATAAAGGAAACCAAAGAAAATGTGCAGAGAGAGATGGCTGAAATCGAAGCAGAGATTGAAGCCTTAACTCCATCCACCATCACTGATGGAATTAGTGTCAAACACCAACTGCTGTTGACAATGATTGATGGTAAAATTCATTCCATTATATCCAATACAGCAGCTTCAGTGTGTGACATATGCAAGGCTTGTCCTAAAGAAATGAATAATTTAGAGTTAATCAAAGATAAACACGCAAACGAGGACATGTATAAATATAGCTTAAGCACCCTTCACGCTTGGATTCGCTCAATGGAATGCTTATTACACATTTCCTACAAATTAGACATAAAATCATGGCAAGTAAGGGGTGATATAGCAAAAAGGCAAGTTGATGACAGGAAGAAAAGAGTTCAAGAGGCTGTAAGAAGAGAAACGGGCTTACTTCTCGATGTTGTGAAACAAGGCAGTGGATCCACCAACAATGGCAACTCGGCAAGGAGATTTTTTGAAAACTACACTAAATCTGCTGAACTGACCGGAATAGATGCTATGCTTTTAAGAAAAATCTGTGTGATCTTGCAGTGTATTTCATCAGGAGAGAAGATCAACGTAACTAAATTCCGAGAGTTCTGCTTTGATACTGCTAAGCTTTACGTGGAGTTATACCCATGGTATTATATGCCTTCTTCACTTCATAAAATTTTAATGCATGGGCCAGACATAGTTCAGAACATGTCAATTGTGCCCATTGGTTTTCTATCCGAAGAGGCATCTGAGGCTAGAAATAAAGATTTTAGAAAATATAGAGAGGGGCATTCTCGAAAGCATAGCAGTATCTCATGCAATGAAGATATTATGCACAATCTTTTACTGTCTTCTGATCCACTTGTTACAAGTATCCGTCCAAAAGGAAATAAGTTTGTAAAAAAATCTTCTTTTAAGGAATTTTATGAGCTTACGGATTCTGAGAAAAGTGATATCGAATTTGTTAACATAAATGATTTAGCGGACATCGATTCTGAATTTGAATTAATTGATGATGATGATGATGACGAAGATAATTAAATGATGTTATTGTTTTAAAATGTGTAACTTAGTAAATTAGAGCTTACATCTTAATTATTTATTGTACTTTTAATGAAACTAGGTAATTTATTATCAACTTACTTAAAAGTCATACTCTCATCAGTTCTTGTGAATATTTTTGTTAATATATATTTCTGTATATATATAATATATTTATAGACCTCTTAATAAGTCTGTCTGCGGTTTAAAGTAAATACAAATGGGGAAAAAACGTTTTTTTTTTTTAAATTTTCATTTCCTTTTATCCCAGAAAGTGCACATTTGGCGCACTATGTGTCTTAGTATTAAATATAGCTCTTAGTAATAGCATTATGATATTAGAGACCGCTACTTGAAACAAGCCCGGAATCAGGAGGGAGAGAGCTCGATACACTCATTTTCATAGTAAAATTTCACATTTTCTCAAATTACTCCCGAAATATGGGAGTTATGAAGAAATTCATCACCACAATTTATGAAGGCATTAAGTAATCGAATAAGATGGCATCATTAGTTTGGCATAATTTTACTCTTTTTTTTCGGACATGTCTACGTCCAACCGCTCCCATACATTCGTTCCACTGTGCGTCCCCTTCTGGGTTTGATACTCAAATCTCCCTTTTGAGAGTCGACTGTTTTTACTCGTCCTCCACATGACCAAACCATCTAAGCATACTCTTTTCAATTATGTATGTTATCCATATTTTCTTTTTTCGAAGTGAAAAGTCGCGCGTATATTAACAACAGACGCAGCAATCGATTGATTAGTCACAATTACAATGAGGCTTCAATATTAGAAAAAAAACAATAAAATGTATATTTTCTATTACTACAGTTTAATTTGCCTATCTTCATTTCGGGGAAACTACAATGAGGCAGGCCTAGGATTCTTTTTTAACCGACTTCTAAAAAAAGAGGAGGTTCTCAATTCGGATGTTTGTATTTTTTTTTTTATGTTTGTTCGCGCATTACTCCGTCGCTTGCCAACCGATTTGGAAAATTATTTTTTTGTTGGAAGGGGTATACTTCCCAAATAGTCCCATAGTCACCAAGTCGGGATCTGATGATGGAATCTTGGCGAAATCGAGGGAACTCTTCAAATTTTATAGGAAAACGTACAGTGATTTTGGTATTTTCTACAACAAGTGAAGCATTTGCGTCCAATAAGAACCATTGTCATCAGATCTGATGATGAATCCAAGAGACAGGCTTCGGAACTCTATAACAAGGCAATGAATCTTAGAGCAGCTGTGTTTGGGCTTGTTGGAATTGTAACGGTATGCACTTTCCAGGTGTATACACCGATTACGCTGAGATTTATGATCCGATTTGCGTGATTCTTCTTTAGTTTGATGTGGAATACCTGCCATTTGGTCCCATAAAAAAATAATAAGTTTGGCCATATAGCTTTCATTTTATTAAAATTTTTGTTATATGTAAATTTTTCACGTATGTACACCGATTTCTCCGTGATTACTGGACCGATTTAGATGATTTTTTATTCATTTGGTAGAGAAGCTTGCCCGGTGGAGCCATATGAATTTTATTATCTTTGCTTAGGTACTTTTTGAGTCATCCTCTTTATTATGCATTTTGTCCTTTGTCGTATGTATGGACGATGTGCTGGTGTCTAGTTACAATGTAAAAATTATACTTGACTAGGATTAAAGTGAGATACCACAACTGAAAAGGCTAAAATAAAAACTTTTTTACAAAAAAAAATAACCGACTTCCATAAAACACTAAAAAGTGGCAAATAATTTTAATTTCGGAAGTCGGTGGCAAAAAAGTAAATGAAACAAACAAGTCACCGACTTCCGAAACTAAAATTATTTGCCACTTTTTAGTTTTATGGAAGTCGGTTATTGTTTTTTTTTTAAAAAGTTTTTTCAATAGCCTGTTAGGTGCGTCCATTGTCCACTAATGTGAGGTTAATAGAAAACTTTTTTTTGGTTTTTAAGTGAAACTTCTTTTGCGACTTCTAACAAGTTTAACACTACCATGGAGGGGGAATATCTTCTATAACTCACTAAGAGATGGCAGTATTACAAGATTTGTGACTACGTAGTTCTACTAGGTACGCAAGATGGCGTGCAAACAGTCATGCATTCGACTCTTCGGTGTGACCAGCCTTCGCTCAATTTCCATGAGTCGAATAACCTCGATAAACTTATGTAATAAAAATAATACAACAAGAAAACAACAAAATATTATTTAGAAGCTCAATAAAATAAAGAGACTGAATACGTGGCACTCGAAATCATGCGTGTAGTATTACGAAGTTTCACTTCTTCCGCGCGGAGGGACTCCACGCACATTTTTTTTAAATTTATTTACTAGCTATGTATGGCCGCGGTTTCGCCCGCGTGGTGTTCGGTAATTGTTCCACGGGATCGTACAGTTCTCCTCCTCTGCGCCTGTCAGCACGATGACGTACTATGCGTCAACGGGTCACCTAAAGCGCACTGCGCGCTTTGCGCCTTCGCTTGCAAGTTACCTTTAGTAAAGTCAATCATGCGGGCTGCCCGTAACCTTTCGCATACATTGTCATGCGGGCCAAACGCGCGCCGGCGTGGCGAAAATAATCTGCTCTACGTGCAGCCCGCAACAAGCATGGCCGCCTGGCCCGCACGCGGGCGCAAACACGCATGAAAATGAAAAGGCCCTTACGGAGGGTACTTGCCTGTCAGTGCGTTCGTAAAGTAGAAGCTGGGATTATATGAATCTGGGTAAGTAGGTAAATAGTACAAATAAAATAAAAATTTGCATATAATAAAGCTGTATATTGAATTATAATAATAAAAGGTCTCGTCTGTACACATAACACATTTATACACGACAACTATCCGCTAAATCGTTATTAGAAGAAATATTATTATACCAACTATCCTAAAATACATGAATTACAACAGGCTTAATTATTATTAAGTAATTATACAATTATTGCATTTAACTAGTATCACCATTAAACGATTCGTTCAACCCAATTAAATCTTTTACGCCCGGTTCCTATATTTTAAAAACGATTCGTTTTGCTTACGGATGGTAGAATTATCTACGAGGCGTAACCCTAAAGCGTTCCTATAATAAACCTTTCGTAAGCGAACTTACCGTTGGCTTGCTACGTACGGATGGGAGGATTAGCAATAACGATCCGTAAGCGCAAAGTATGGAAACAATGGTCTGTGGTGTTCCTATATAAATATCAAACGTCAGTCAAACTGTCAAATATACTGTTCGCAGTTGGTTTCGTTACCGGTCGCTTTGGGACGGTTTCCGAATGTTGTGTGGTATTTTTCAGGTGTAAAGTTAAAATTATTATAAATGTCGAGTTCAGAAAGTGAATTAGAAATGTTACAAATAATTTCGGATTCCAGTGACTCTGATTCAGAAGAAAACAATCACCTTGTTAGAGTTTACAAACAAAGAGTGAACTATTTAACTACGTTGGATGATTTTGAGTTCCAGCTGAGATTTCGACTTGATAAACCGTCTGTTCAAGAGTTACTGCTTGAAATATATCCATATTTAAGAATAACGGGAGCCAGGTTAGTAAATCAACAGGTGCCTAATTAGTTAGGTGCCTACATAATACGAAGAATTGTTTGGCATACATTGTATTCCACCAGTGCTACCTTGAACTCTAGACACGTTTAAACGAATTATATAACAAAAACCTTTGTTTGTTTAAGGAATCATGGAGTAGCCCCAATACACCAGCTATTATTAACTTTAAGGTTCTATGCACTAGGAACAATGTTAATATCAGCGGCGGATTTTATAGGAGTGTCGAAAACATCTGCATGTCGTATTGTACGTGATGTCAGTTATGCTATAGCACAGCTGTATAACAGATATATATACATGCACATCAATACCAAGCAAGATTTTTATTCTGTGTCTTGATTTCCACGAGGTCTTGGTGCACTTGATGGAACACACATCAGGATACAATCACCATGTAAGTACATTACATTAAGATTGTACCAACCTACTTTACTACTAACTTAGTTTATGAATAAGTGCCTATTTAACCACTGTTTACATACTTCCATATAACAAAAAAAATTATTTCAGGTTCTCAGATTGGCGAAGAATTTAGAAACCGTAAAGGGTACTTTTCCTTAAATGTGCAAGCAGTATGCAACGCCAATTTGCAGTTTATGAATGTAGTGGCTCGCTGGCCAGGATCTTCTCATGATGCTACTATATTTAACAGTTCAGAACTGCGAGGTAAACATTTATTTTGTTATATTTAATTAATTTTAAAACAAAGTTGGTTGGTAATTGAATGATTTACAAAATTATATTTTTCAGCACAATGTGAAAATGGACATTTTGGGAATAAGTGGCTGCTTGGGGATAGTGCATATGCTTTGAAGCCATACCTCTTGACTCCTTTGTTGAATCCAGTAACACGAGGTGAACAACTTTACAAAGAAGCCCACATCCGAACTAGAAACACCATTGAAAGGTATATTTATATTGAGCTTATGTTATATTGGGGATATGTATCCTAATAGATTTTTTATTTGATTGTAACATCTAGCATCCACTTAATTATTATAGTTATGTTTTACTTATTTTGTTATAGGTGTTTTGGAGTTTGGAAAAGAAGATTTCCAGTTGTGGCTTTAACTTTACGGTTGAGTCTTATTAGAGCAAATGCAGTTATTGTTGCTACTGCAGTACTTCACAACATTTGCAGAATAAAAAGCCTAGATGATATTCCACCAGAGGTTGAGATTCCAGATGTGGATGCAGTGCCCATACCTAACAATAATGAGGCAAATAACCAAACAATAAGAGAAACTTTGATAACAATGTATTTTAATAAGTGAGTTATGCATGTTTTTATACTGTTATAGTTTGTGTGATTGATTAACATTTTGAGGTGTTTATTCAGTTTAGGGATTTGACACTTATGTATAAAGGGGCCCTTGATCTAATCCCTAAATAGTAGTCCCTGAATGGTGCAAATGTGCAAGCATGATTGCTTAGGTTTGTAGATAATAAAATAAAATTACTCAGAGGCAGAGATCTAACAAGTCATGTGTACTTACTTAAAAGATTTCTTTTCATTATTTTCAGTTTGGTGTAAGAAATATTACAATCATCTTTACAAGTACTTTTGTGACACAAGATCATAAAAATTAAAAAGAAGCGAAAATAGTGTCTTCAATTAATGAAATAAAAGTGTACAAACTCTCGTGAGACATAATAGAATTTTTATATTCCTAAATCATGTTTTTAAAATAAAATAATATAAATGTTGATTACTAATTGTTTTATTTGTCATTTATTTTTCTTACATACCTACTTAATTTATCAAATTACAAATTGTTTACAGTTTACATCTAAAACCTAAATATCAGTAAGATTTTCCTTATTAGCTAACTTTAACAATCTTATCTCTAAATCTAATTTTTCTGTCTTCTTTTTAAAATATTCTGCTATAGCAAAATTTTTTTCATTAATTTTTTTTTGTCACTATCTGTTCTAAATCAGTGCCCACCTCCAACTCGACAAGCACACTACCACCACCGGACCCATCACCACCAAAGGGAACCTCAAAACCCATGCAGGTAGACCCCATCAAACTTGCCACTTTATCAAGGATTTCATCCGTTGGAATGAAATCTGCTTTTCCGCCACCAGTCTGCAATATAATAATTGAATTTATGATATTCTACTCCAAAATATATCTTACACTTGCATTTAATTAGACAATATTGCGAATTTCCCTTGAATGTATTTACAAAGTTGTAAGTACCACTTCATGCATCAATAAGTACATGACTGTAAGGATTATGTATTACATACAAATAATCAGTTATTAAGATGTAGGCATTGGATTAATGTGTATTCCTTTGCCTAGAGTAGGAACCTGCATAGAATACTAGGTACTGAAACTTGCTACGAATATTAACTACTCCACCTTCAACCTATTCATGCGAATTTGTTGCGTTCTCTTCCTGGCTGCCTTTTTTAAATTGTCCCATTTAAGTTTAAGTTACTCCTTTTGTTTTGGGAAACCTCCACATTTTGCGTTGAACGCAGCTGCCAAGGAGACCCACGCTTCGTCTTTGAACTTGTTTGATGAGGCGTTTGTTTCCTTACTTGTTAAAATAGGACAATTTTGGATTAACTCCACAAAATAAGAGACTTCATCTCTCGTCATAGGCTTTTTGCTCTTCTGTAAATAGGTAAAACAAATCACACATTAAATACAATATTCACTACAATTTCGCCATGTCTTAATTAAAACATAACAAGAACAAGATTACTTACTGGTGTAGTATCCATTTTTTGTGATTACTAGTTTTGATTTAAAGATTCTACCTATAATTAATAGAATTAGGAAGAACAAAAATGAAATTAAACGAAACGAAGCCGACGCTCTGAAATTGACACTATTGACAGCTTTGAGCTTTGCGCGGGCGGGGCGTGCGGTAGACTCGGCGTCATATATAGCGTTTTGTTCGCACTTTAGCTACAATAGCAATTATGTTTAAAATGTAAGTAGTAAAAGTCAATTTGTTTTTCTTAGCTTAAAAACCGGAGTATAAGTAAAGTTAACATTATTTAGTATATAAATATCTCATAATGTTTCTGATGAAGTCGTAGTTTCTGAACTACCCATTACATATCTTTTGTAATAACGAAACGCAAAGAGGAGCATTGAGGACCATCGGTTAACTAGTAACCGACGATTGTTCGTAGCTGGTAGGCTGGATAAAAACTTTGAGGAACACCAAGTTACGCCTCGTTATCAGTAAGTTGGAAACGGGTGGTAGATGTTATACAATGACGATTCGTTGAATATAGGAACTGGGCATTAGTAAATAAATTCACAACATTAACTAATTTAAAATAAACAAATGATGCTATGTTTTTAATTATTTCACAACAAATACTTAACATCTATTTATGGCAACATTTAAAAACGCAATTTAAAATGCAAACACCTCATAAAACTAAAAATTGTAAGTGGATTACTAAATTATTGTATAAAATTATCTGTTAATGTAATAACTAAGTTAAGCAATAACGCTACTTGGTCTGACGAAAATATAGGTAGGTTTACAATTCACTGCAAGTTTAGACGATTTAGTTACAAAACTACAAAATTTGAGCTTTCCATGGTCACAAATGTGGCCGTTTAATGTAGAATAATAATGTGAATGCTTCGAAAGTTACGATTATACTCCTAGCGGCCGCTATCCCGCGAATATTGAGCTCCTACTTTATTATAAATTGCCCTTACAAGGCTACATACTACTAGACTACAACCAATCTTTGTCGATATGTAACTGTTCATTTAATTGCGACCTGACTGACGAGTAGGCGTGTGTAACTCTTTACGGAACCGACTCACTGATCCGGATCATTGAAATGATTCAAAAGATTGGTTCAGTAACAAGGTTTCAAACGCATCATTTGGATTTGAAACATTATTTTTTCTGGCTCATTTTGCGCGACGTTTCGCTCGCGAGGCGACTGAGCAGTGAGCGAGCGAGAGAGGGAAACTCGAGACACACTGAGTTACCTAACCATTGAGTCGCGAGTGAGTGGGCAATTACAATCTATACCAGTCTGAAAGAGATACCAAATGAGATGAGAGAGATCCACGCACGTAAAAATAACCAATAAGACGCTTACGTATCAAATACTATACGGTCTTTTTTTTTTCATATAATCTTTGCACTAATAAGTTATGGATTTACGTTGATGCGGCACGCGGCAGATTGTTCGCTCGCGCCAATTTGAACGATTTGATAAACTCAAAGCATTTATTTCAATTAGACCATTACAGGCACTTTGCAAAGTAAAAAAAAAACGCGAAGTTACAGTCCCAGTCACAAGCCATATTAACAGATAGAGAGAGACAGATAGAGACATAGGTAATAAAGTATGAAGGAAGATCGATTTTATTTATAATCTAACTTATTACAATAAATTTGTACACATAAAACATTCAGCATAGCCGCATAACATTTCTCTGACTCAGAGTGTGTTGCTTGCCCGCGACGAAACGTAATGTATTCGTAACATTCTGTATTTTATATCCTTTGAGGTTATGATCCAAATGAGCCAAATGAAACATCAGTGTTTCGGATCATTTCAGTGATCGAGATGCAAATGTTCCAATCGCAAAAAAGATACACTTTGCCCATCTCTACTGACGAGGCTAAGGAAAATAAATCACAACCTTTCAGCTAATTACGAACACACCATTTGGCACGCTCGGACTATTACAATTCGTGTTTTTATATATGTGGACTAGCAACGATCGAATACGAAACGAATACTGATTAATGTTATATTAGAGGTTATAAAATGTTACCCAGTCGCATACTTCTCTAAAGTTAATGGCGCTAAATTGGGGAAGTTTTAAACACCGTGCTTCCTTTGAGGTCAACCTCATTTTTTTTTCTCTTTACCCTGACACTCATCAAGGCAGTTTTACCTAAAGAAGGTCTGGACCATCTAAATCATCAGCCTAATTACTTGGCCCGAGTAGCCTTGATTTTACCGTATCAGAGGCCTACCTTACTATAAAGTACCAGCCACTTACTGTGAAAAAAACATCCGTCTATCTCATACTAACCTAGTAGATCAGGCGACGGCGTCGTTCGAAACACATCGAGCGAAGGCGACGTCGACCGAGCCAGGTCTGGACACGGAGTGTTGGTCCGTGTCATAGACTCGAATCGCTCTCTCATAGCGGCCACATGGCCGGCTACAGGCACAACCTCTTTCTTTTCCTCTTTATTCTTAACTTCGGGCGTGACGTCCTCATCTACAGTCGGCCTCTCGGGCAAGTCCAAGTCAGACAGTAAAGACACTTCGGAAGACGCGGTAAAATACATTTCACTGATTGGTTCGCAAGCCGCATTCGCGGGTTCGGTGTCTGACGGAAACGTGTCCGTTTCGTCGGTAGGTGGCGACACGAGCGCGTCGCTCCAGCGCTCGGCGCGGTACGCTTCTATCGTCCTAATCGAAACTTCGGAAGGGCTTATCAGCTCAGTGTCGCATTCTACGACCTGCGCCACGTCAGCTTCGACATCGACCACGCTGATAGTTTCAGCTACACTGACCGCGGTGCTACTAATCGTATCTTCTATTTCTATATTATCCTCCTCCGGCGAGTCGTCCGCTACTTCATCGTAAGTGGAAGTCCTCATCGTTTCACATAGTCTGTTGATGGCGTCGAATACGTCTTTGAGATCGCTGACGTCATCAGTGGACATCATGGGTTCTTCTATGGGCAGTATGTTGAGATCTGCGCTGGGTTCCTGTACGCAGGCGGGCAGGAGGGTAGCGGCGAGAGCGTTGGCGGGACACAGCAGCGCGTGCGCCACGGACAGCAGGGCGTGCGCCGGCGCCGGCCCGGGCACCAGGTGCGCCGTGCTGCCCGAGCGAGCGGCCGGCGGGAGCGCGGGCGAGGGCGGGAGTGCGGGCGAGGTCGGTTGCGCGGCAGGCACGTGGGGGGCGGGGGCCCCCCGGGCTCGCTAGCAGGCGGACGAGGTGCGCGTCCAGCCCTCCAGCGGGACCGACAGCGGCGGCGGCGGCGCCTGCGCCTTGCTCACTGTCCACACACAACCAACATTAGGTAAACACGATGAGGACATGACACATAGAGCCTAAGTTATCACCGGTTCTCTCAGAAAACATACTTCGTTAACAGATAGTTTGAAGGCCTAGACAGACACACACCACACACAAAAGTCAAAGATAAGTTTATGAAATTGGAAATACCAACAAGAACTGAGATGAGCCTATAAGGTTCCCACTGTTGGAACACAGGCGGGGGACCTGTGTTCCAACAGTTCTCTGTGACAGAGAGGGAGGTAGGAGATTATTACAATGTCGTTTAATAATTGTGAATGTCTAAACCCCCCATTTTCCAGAAGAACAGATGCTAATTTCAGGTGTATTATACAGTTTGTTATTAGTTTTTCATTTTGGCAACATATTTTAAAGGTAGTCACAAAATTCTAAACACATTTTCGGAATTATTTTTTCAGAAAGGAAACCTATTTCTAATATTAATAGTAGCTACAGAAGTATATCGCAATCATATTTCAATGATTGTTAGTTTGTTAGACCTCCGAATCCGAAGCCTTATGCCATGCAAAACGTACAGTCCTTGCCAAAATAAGACTCCAATTGAATAAATAAACATTGCAACGATCAATTATATAGTATGTAATGCTTAATATATATTAAAGTCTTTATTTGACCTTCTTGGTGCAAAGTTTGTTTATTCATTAGAAAGAACAAAATCACACCCAGAAGGTACATCGCAATAGATTCTAGTAAAACATATCCTTGCAACCAACTAGGTGTACTTTATTTTGGCATGGATGAATCCCAAAGCCGTATTTTCACATGACGAGACAAAACAGTCAACCAGTAACCTACTCGAAAATAGAGGTTCTATCAAGATACCAGTTGTGCAACATTTATCGGCTGTGAAATAATGTGAATTCCCCATATTCAGGGTGGAACGAACATCGACGCGAAAACGATTACGTACTCAGTACGTAATTCTAACTAAATTCCCCCAAATCGAAATATGTATATCATCGGTAATTTAAAAAAACGAAAAACGGGATAAGTGCGAGTGGGACTCGCGCACGAAGAGCTCCATACCATTATTTATAAAAAACAAGAATTACTTTTTTTCGATGGAAGCCCCCTTAAATATTTATTTTATTCTGTTTTTAGTATTTGTTGTTACAGCATCAACAGAAATACATAATCTGTAGAAACTTCAACTTGCTAACTATCACGGTTCATATGATACAGCCTGGTGACAGACGGACAGCGAAGTCTCAGTAATAGGGTCCCGCCCTATTACACCAGGCTTTTGACCCTTTGGGTACGTAACACTAAAAATAGGCAGTCCTAAGGACTGATGGTGAAAACCAAGGAACTTTTACACTAACTGGAATGAGTACGAACAAAATATCAATACCAAAAAACCGTTCAAAAATTAACTTTATCTCAAACACGTAGTAGCGTCGGTTATTACTAATTAATACAAACTCTATGCCAAAGGGAAAAAACTTTCAGAGCGAGATAGCTACGAGGGTGGATGGTGTCCTCGTCTTGCAATTGCCAGTAAAAGAAAAATTAAAAGTAGGTATATAGAAATCTGAAATCACGTTGATAGCTACACTAGCACATAAATCGAAATGGGATCAATTTCATATTAAAATTCTAAATAAAAAAATAATCATTTCTTGTGAAATAGTTTTAAATTCAATTATTTGTAAATTTAGTTATTTTCGAATGGCAACATATGTGACACATAATTATGGCCGATCTTTCGCGCGGGATTCGTATTTTTACTTCCTCGAGTGCTTTTTATTGTATTTTACATAAAATATGGTAAAATTGTGTTGTGTGAAGGGGTGTAATAGTGAGGGGTTTGCTGGATGTGGAATTTATTTTTTCAGGTAAGCTCTATTAATTTGTTTAAAAATTACGACTAGGGTGACAATCCTCTAGATTCTATAAACAGGGATCATGAAAACATTGTAAATAATACGCCTTACTACCACGTAAGTGGTAGGCAGTATTACCTTATAACCCTAATAAGTAAGTCGGCTCTATCAAGTTTTTTTAGACTCAGTAATTTTGAATAAAGTACTACCGGGTGCCAGCAAGTTTTAAGACAATAATTGTCCCTAATGTGAGTACAAAATAATGGATACACTATTGGAAAGAGATGGCATCCACTTTTGAAGTTTGTCACCCTCAGAACGCTTTTGAGTTGCTCGTACTCATTCTGTCACTCAGTTAGTACATAAGTTCCTTGGTGAAAACTCAAAACAATGG
Source organism: Cerastis leucographa (assembly GCA_963082945.1). Lineage (NCBI taxonomy): Eukaryota > Metazoa > Arthropoda > Insecta > Lepidoptera > Noctuidae > Cerastis > Cerastis leucographa. Next base: position 4,064,269 of record OY720361.1, read on the forward strand.
AATTACTGTGTTCTTTTTTTGAATTTTTAAATGCGTCGCTCCTCTGGCGCAATACGTCACGAGCATATCGGTCACGCGAACCAAAAGATTTTTCCGGTACCAAAAATCGCTCAACGCGGCTAAAAAAGTTTTCAGTTAAAAAAACAACTGTTCCATACATTTTGACCGTGTAGGTTAATACCTACCTAACCTGTTTAGGTTTTTTTTAATTACAGATGTAAAATTTCTATGATAATGTACTGAGTACGTGATAAGCGTTTTCACGACCGTGTCCCTTAAGGCGGAAACACACTTACGTGTCGTGGCGTGTCGTGACGCGCCAGAAGCATATCGGTTTCATACATCGTTGCGACACGACACGCCATGCAAATATGTCCTTAACCATATCAAATACATGAGACCGATTTGCTTCTGGCGCGTCACGACACGCCACGACACGTAAGTATGTTTCCGCCTTTACATCTGTTTACCCATTATCAAATGCTTTTCTATTTCTATTTACAAAACTTAAAACTAAGTTGCATTTGAGAGGACGATGATCACGAATGATTTTTTTAGTAAAAATGTTCATGCAAAATGCTACATGCCATGCAGTGTAGTGTAGTGTTAAAACGACAATGTACACATGAAGGATGGAAAACATGCTTGAAATAATAATTAGGAACTTACCCATTTGACATGCAGATCGTATGATTGTAGACCATAATCATACACTTTACTTAGTAACTTGACTATAGGAGTGTCAAATAATTTGACTTTCAAAAATTAAGAAGTGTATTTGTGATAAATGCACTATTTTCTACAGAGTTGTAAGAAGGAATTCTATGATATTTTTATGAAAACAAATAAATATTTGAATTAAAAAATCTGATTATATTTGTTTTCCTCTCAGATATGCTGTTTATAGAATCAACATTAGTAATTGAAGCTTCATTCTATAATTTATTTTTCAAATCAAAATGGAAATAATTAAGTCGTTAAACTAATAAGTAACACTACCTGTGTTTTAAGTATTTTAATTTCAGAGTAACTAACAAAGATAAACCAAATCGATTTATAAAGGAGTCTAAGTTAAAGATAACTACAGAACGAACGAAGACGTACACAAACAAGCATATACGACACAAATGTTAGGACAATAAAATACAGGACGACTGATTGGTAAGTATTACTCTTTTATTATAGAAAAAATAATAATATTATAAATACTATGAGCGTCGTACACATCACTATCACAATACCGGTTGCGTTTCAATACATAAAGCGTAACTGTTGGCCGGTCAATAAATTTCTTAACTGCGAGTACTTTGTATACAGGGTGTAACGGAAAGGGTATATACATCCTTAAGGGTGTGCTACAGACCATCAAACTGAACATGTTTCGCACCATAAAAAAATTTTTGCAGCAAAAAAAATATCTGCTGCCCCATAGAAAATTACAATACCTATTCGACCCAAATGTATAGGCAGCTGATATTTTTTTTTGCTGCAAATTTTTTTTGATGATGTGAAACATGCTCAGTTTGATGGTCTGTAGCACACCCTTAAGGATGTATATACCCTTTCCGTTACACCCTGTATAGTCTAAAATTTGCACGCGACAAAATTTGTCCACGCTTTCTCTGGTGCCTGAATGAGCATATACGCGTCAATGTAGTACTTATCTCGTTTTGGAGCGAAACAAAGCGACGTGTAAATTTAGTCACGTGCTAATGTTAGCTGGGCCGGACTTGAAGCTCCAATAATACTGTAAAGATTTCCCTTTTTTTTTTTTTGAAAAAGTGTGTCCTTTTTTAAACCCGAAAGCACGTTGAATCCTTGTAAATTTTAATTTTTGACATCCAATTATACTATTTAGCAGTTAAGCAATTTACTGAGCAGCTTTTGAGTGAAATAAAATGGGCATGAAGCGATACAGGTACAATAATAGCATAAAAAATCTGCAGTAATGGCACCTCACTATATTTAAAAAAAAAAGAATCACAACATAGTTCTCGTCTATAACCTTCATTGCTACATCGTGCAAGCATTTGATACACGAAACAACCGATCCAGTATGTATAAACTAAATTATAATATAATAATAAAAATATAATTAAATATAAATATGCTTAATGACTCAACGCGATACATTGGTAGAAGTCCTAACATACTACTCCAATCAGAATACTAGAAATCTGACAGCCGTGAAAAAGAATGTAAAGGGTTATGGGCGCTTATGTTTTCTGCTGCTGATGCAATTAAATAAAACATAATTTTCATCTAGAAATATAAACGTCCATAGTCCTTTTTGCTTTCAATACTCTTTCATGACTGACAGCACGCGTAGCATGGCCACTGTAGAAACGAGTTTTGTCTGCGGAAGAATCGACAAAATGACAGAATTTCATTGTCTTAATGTCATTATGTCGATTCTTCCGTAGACAAAACTCGTTTCTACAATGGTCATGCTACGCGTGCAGAACTAGGTTTCTAGATGGAATACTATTTAATAACTAAATAATGAACAAAACACTCCGTGTATAAAATAAGAGGCTTACATAATATACGAATATAATTTGGTATTAAATCAAATGGATAATATGATACTGATAAAGAATGATTTGCATTGGTATGTGGAGTGTGGTGAATCGAAATACTGACTTAACTTCTAATACGTTTGCATAAACAACTGTTCTGTCTGATTAGATTGGGACCAGATCTTGTGTCGGTCGTGGGTCTAGCGAAAAAGAGATAGTCAATTATAATTCATGTTTTTTTTTTATTAACCTTTTGACCGCCACAGTCGTGTGTAGACGACAAACCAAAATGTGCCCAGCACGCCACGGTCGCGAATGGTTGACAGAATTTTAAACGTAAATAAATGTCATTAAACAGCATTGTTTTGTGTTTTTTCCTTGTTAATTATTTACCTTGACTCTTCTTCATTTATTTGAAGTGAACTGCTTTCATTAGATTTCATCTGTAGTAACATAAGATGACAAAAAAGAAAACCAGTTAAAAAGTTCGTGCCCTCAAAGCCACAGTCACCTCAACAGGACACGTAGTGATGTAGGCAGCAGTCAATATAACAAGAATATCGACCTCGACGGCAACCTACGTTATATTTGATTTACTCTGAATTCTGCATTATTAAACAAATAAAACATTTGATATTGAACTTTCATGTTTGAGAAATCAAGAAAATTTTATAATACTGAACTATGCGCTCTTTAAAAGTCGAGTGTTAATAAATTATCGATTGATTGTAATGACTGCAATGCCCATCCCTATCACCCACTGTATTGTCTTTGCCGGGAACGCCACAGTCGTCTATGATTGACAGTCCCATGACGTCAAACGAGGAAAATTTTTGAATAGAGTAGTTCTTTTGCTGTTATTATTATTGTTTACTGTATACATGATTAATAATGGATAACTATAATATGAGTAGTGAAGACTTATTAAGTATATTGCAAGGAGTCGATACTGACACGTTTATAATGGTTTTTTTTTTAATACTATCCTACCTAAAAATACATACGTACATCAATATAAACAATATACAATTGTTGAATTAAACTTATGTTGATTGTCTTATACATATTGAACGGTATATAATGTGTGAAGGTATTAAAAATGGTGTGATTGTTCTACCAATTTCTACCACCCAACTTTTTAATTAAAGAACTGATTTTTATAAAATGTTTTATTTTATCTTTTGTGAACTTCATGTTTGTGACACTTAAGAAACTTTGTCCAGGTAGGTACCATTATTCCTCATTATTTCCTATTCATTACAGTGTTGTAAATTGTCTACATTCGAAAGTAAACAACACTAACACAGTAAACGGTATTTACTTCTGCACTGATGTCATCAGTGACTGGCGTTATACTAAAGCATTAATATTGCTTGTTCTTCCAAAGAAACTTATATTTTATTAGTTGACAATGATAAAAGTACAAAACGAACAAAATAAAATATTTCGATATTATTAATAAGTATCGGTGTCGCACCTCTAGAGAAGAAGCGAGCAATTTCAAGAAATACGTGCCAACAGCCACTGTCGTCTTAGGGTTACAAAAAATTACGTCATGATGGACAATAGTGCTGTAATACTATTGATTTGGTTTTATCGATTGTTGTTTCTATTTGTGGAATAAACACCGTAACTGTGACACAGATTATTACATTTATGTCATAAAGTACAAAGCGCGATGAAATAAAACTCAACACAAGGATGGTATAATAATCTTTATTGAAATTAAAACCCTTGTAAAAAAATGTTGTCAGGTTTCTATGAGCTTTATCGATATAATTTCGCCCTCACTATTATTTTGTAGGTATTAAATTATGAATTCGGAGCTTGGCGCTGAGGGCACGCTTTTTCTTTTTTGACGTGGCGGTCAAAAGGTTAAATATTATTAATTTATGATGATCGATATAATGTATCGATATTATTTTATTTTTCTATGATACAGAACGCTAATGTCGCGATAGACCGATAACAGAAAAGTATTTTAACTAAACAAACACTTAAAAGAAATGTGCAAGTTTCTACTTTATTAGTTTTATATTTTACCCCTTTGCTTTATTGCTACTATACACCGTGTAAATCACCTCATCACGCAGCCGTCAACCAAGCATTCTGTACATGAAACTAAGTAACTTTACGCAAAAATTATTGCTGGGAAACGACTTTTTTTTGGGGGGTGTTAAATCATGTTTTGTGGTATAACTCAATGTAACGCACTCAAAACATTGTGCTGGTGGACGGATTGAATATTACGGGGATCGTGGAGGTGTTTAAAGTAAAAATCTTACATTAAAACTAGAGGGTTCCCAGGTATGGTGTAGAACAAAAAAATGATCGCAATGACAGGGAGAATCAGTGCCTTTCGGCTTCGTTAAGAGGTGTTTTACACCCTTTATAGAATATGTAGGGCACTATGTTTCAAGCTTTTTAACTATTTATAAAAAAGAAGGACGTTTCGGCCGTCATCTTTTTTATCAAATTAAATCAAAAGCCCTATAATCAATGTTAAGTCAGTATTTCAATTAAAAAAACGTCACTCATTTGTTATGTTAGTAACATGGAACACTATGATTTCAATGTGAAATTTCCACTACCATGATTTGAAATTTTGCATTAAAAAACAACCAACCAAACATACCATACCAATGTGTTCCTGGAATGACATAATAAATGCGAACTTTTTGGAAAATAATCACTGTACTTTTTACTCAAATAAAATGTACTATAAAAAGAACAATTTGGGAACATAATATTACTTGTAAGCATAGAGTTTAACTATTCTATACTACAATGTGCAGTGTCTAGCAAAGTAAAGTTCAGTACAAATAAATATGTAGCGCGCATTTGTGATTTATTTGTTTTATTGTGCAAAAGGCACACTAAATTACTCGAGACTATTTCTGTCAATTCATACTTTCACTTTTTTTAAATAAACGATGATTATTCTATACATAACTGTTTATTTAATCTATTGGTATACTTTTACCAACACTATATTTATTGCATTGTCAATAAATGTTCGCTTCGGTACCAAATGGATTCATTACAATGCAATTTAATATGTTTTAATTGTGAAGTCTTTATTTAATTTGGAGACCGTATTTCAAAACAGTAAAGATATAAATCAATGTTTATTTACTTATTTCTTCTTTTCTCTCAGAGCTATAGTGTTGGAGTTAAAACATATCAACAAAATGCTGTTGGATTTGCAACGAACAGCTTAGCGCCGAAAGTTGAAAATACAACTTACGCCCGTCCTTTACAACGTTTGGGTCTTTTACCGTCGATAATAGGGTTGTCCAAGTATAAATCAATCTATCGAGCTTTTAAATCAACAATTGCGCGCTAACCTTTAATCCAATTTCAGTCTCCATAAAGACACTTAACCAGACATCATGCTATCATGCACGTAAAAATAAACATTTTTATAACAAAAATAATACTTTATCATAATAATATTGTAACAATTTTAATCTTCGAGACGAAGTTCAGTAAAATACTCTTGACTATAATTATTTTACTTATATATTATGCTTGTCAATTTTGACTTGTACCTATTGCACTTAAACGTAAGCCTACAAAACTAGTTAAACTACGTTAATATAATATGACTAAGTAGAGCATGCTTGTGCGTTTTGCTCTATAAATATTTAAAAAGAAAAAAGATGTCGATACTATTTGTAATCTTTGTTTTTAAGCAGTATCGATACTCGATCGTAAATATCGATGTCGAAATGCACATCTCTATTTATTTATAAGCAGTTTTGCTTATTTGTAACAATTGCAAATATTGTCAAACAAAATCAATTGTACTCTAGTACAATAAAATTATTGAAGTTTGCTTCGGAATGTAGGATCATTCCTGTTAAAATGAAATAATGACAATTATTATTAAAAATAATATGCCACTATGTTTTTGATCGCGTAATAGTAATTAGTGTTTATTTAAAATAGTTCTTTCTTGAATCAACACATTTAAACAAGCTGATTGACCCATTAACTCTTTATTAAATTGTTCAAAACGCCACTTCCATAGAAGCTTAGATAGACAGGCTAAATTGTTTCTATCGAGCATTCAACGCGCCACTGAAGCTTTAGAATTATTTTGTCTGATCGATCAAAAATAATCCCAAACAAAAGCTTTTTGCCCGCATGATCAAAAAGCTACGACTGACCGATTAAAATTGTCAGTCGGTTCAAAATGGATTGACCGATCAAAATACAAATGTCAGTTGCGCCATCTTAGTACATTCCCAAAAGTCCCCTACACCGGTTCACGAGTACTTACCGGCGACGGTGGCGCTGCTATAGCCCTTAGCGATGCGCATGAATGGATCCGGCTCCGGGAACCGCGATGGATGCTGGAACAGGTCTGCGAAGCGAGCCTCCAGGTCTACGGACCTCATGCTCATTGAGGAGCCGCGGACTGGGGGCTGGGGTGCTATGCCCTCGTCGCCGTTTATACTCTGGGAATGAGTGAATAATAGATAAGGTAAAGTTCAATCGAGTGAATTAATTGGGTTGTGTGTGACTTAAAGTTTTTGACATTTAAATGATTAAATCAAAATTGTTGCCGACTAGGGGAGTCCTAGTACTTTGACTACACACACCGAGTATGGGCATGGTAGCGAATCAGTGCAAAGATACAGAACTCAGTGTTTGAGAGGTGTAATCGGCCATGTGCACAGTTTCCGCTTTATCTTGGTACTGTACTTGATATGTGTAATCACGGAATAAGCGTTCGTTCGGCGCAACAGAGACACTAAAGCTTCTTGCGTGCGGCAGTAGCCACAAAAGAAGTTTTTTGTTTTTGTGAATGACATCTCGCAGTTCAACCTATGAGGTCGTCTGCTTAACCGGACTACCCTGTGGGTGCCTTATGAGTAAGGCCTCCAGCCAGGGCAACAGTAGCCACAAGAGAAGAACGAGTAACTCACGTTTATAGATTGTCGGTGGTGCGGCGGAGGGGGCGGGGGCGGCTGGTTGGCGTGTCGCGCCGGCGGGGGCGGGGGCGGCGCGCCCGGGGGGGGCGGGGGCGGCGCGCCCGGGGGGGGCGGGGGGCACACGCCCGGGGGCGGCGGGGGGCACACGCCCGGGGGGCGCAGGCCGCGCGGGGCTCGCAGGGTGCCTGCAAACGGAAACAAGACACATTAGAACTTGTGTGACCAGGACCTATGACTGAGGACGGAACAAAAGAAGTCTGTATGTATTGTAGCACCTGACGCTCTGTTGTTTTTGCATCCTATGGGCAAAACTCAAGAGTCTATGTATGTATGTATTTAGAACTTGTGTAAGGGACTGAGCAGTCTTGATTTCTGAAATAGGCTCGATTTTTTTTGGAACATTCTCATGGAATATTCACACTGACAGGTCGTGATCGTGATTTATGTGTGCTGCTTGCGTTCAGGTACATTGCTCTCAAAATATGCGAAAATAAAACTGCGCTTACCGAAATGTGAAGCGGGATTCTTAGTACCAATAGGTGGATTTAGGGGAGCGGGCGGCAGATTGAACGGTCGGCCGCTACCCGTCTGTGGCGACGGCGGCGATGTCGGGGGTGATCTGACGAAAATTGAGGAATAAAAGATTAAAATAAAGCAAGAAAGTTTACAGAAGTGTAACAAAAACGTGATGACGAAAATGAAGCAAGAACCAATGTCACTTTATCAATCAAGCAAATTAAAATGGTCGAAATCACCAAAAGAGGTGAGCAATATTTTTTTTCTTGTAAGAGAAGATCCCTTAAGTACCCAGATCACTTCTTCTTTGACGTAATATTTTATTTGTTTTCATTTACCAACTTCTGCTGGCTAGATTTTATTCTTCCGGTACAATGCAATGATTTTCTCGTGAAACAGGGTCGGAATACCATTTTTAGACAACTAGCACTTGTCATCAATTGTTATATTATGAAAAACAGTCTACAGAAAGTTTTCCAGCTTCCGTTAAAGATTCGCTTGTCATAAACTATCAATACTACACTCACCTAGGCATCCTCATACTCTGCGTCCTGCCCGCGACCTTCCCGTTCGTAATCAGCTTCTTCGGCGGTGGCGAAGGCCTAGTTTCCGTGGGCGGCGCGGGGGCTAGCTGTGGCGGCTTGGGGGCTAGGTTGGGCTTGCCGTGGCTCACCCGCGTGGGTCGCTCGAACAGGTCAGACGTGGACAGTGAAGACGCCGGGGCAGGGGATTGTGGTGCGGATGAGAGGGAGGTCATACTGCCACCTGGAATTAGTGTAAATAATTTTAGTGTTACATCAGTTTCTGAGTTGAAATTTTATTTGAAGGAGCTCATGACTGGTAGTTATAGCTGTACGCGTCGATCTTCAAGGTTGAACATCGCTTGTAGATGTCGGTTCGTGGTCGGGTGACCATCCCTAACATACAAAGACCCCATCGTGCCTCAGAAAGCATGTTAAGACGGTGGTCCCGGTTGTAGATCTTTGACAGCCGTTTAAGGTAGTCAAAAGACTGAAAGACTGCAAACCAAGTAGTGTTACCCAGTAACTGGGTTGTGGAGAATAGATAGGTAGCCGCTCCGTGTGAAATACTATCATCTGCATATAGTTTCGACTGGAAGCCGAACCCAACATGAGTGGGAAAAGGCTAGGAAGATGCTAAGCTTACCCAACGCCCCCTGTCCAGTAGTATGGAGAGAGCTCTTGTTTCTTTGCAATGTAGACGCGACGTGGGGAGTGAGCCCTTGATCTGAAGTCTGTTGCTGAAGGTTGCTGATACGGTCTAGTATGGAGTTCGTCGTCAGCACCGAATCTGATGAGCTCTGCAACAAAATTAAATACAACTAAGTATCAATGAGGTAGAGGAATTTCTGTCTAGTTAATTATGAAAGTAACTTTAATAATTACATTTTAGGTGTTAAGGAAGAGCCAGGGTATGACGCTAAATACAAATGTTCTTTGTAAAATTTAAATTTCGCGGGCTGCCTTGGGTCTTCATCCCCCTGAGGGATTATACTGACCTTTTTTTTTGAAATTGGTCCTTTAATTATTGTGTAGTTTCTGTGTAGGCTGATATATTATGTGTACGACGATACCAATAAATGATTCCAATCTATTTGTAGCTTTACATTATTTTTCCCTAATCAGTTTCTAACATCAAGGTTTTGTAGGTGTGCTACCTACACCTAAAAAAGTGGGATAGCGATAATTAAGTGTAGTTTTTTTGCTACAAAACACTATCTTTAGTATCAATTCTAAAATCCATCCGCTAGAGTTCAATATTATTTGTAATTTAGTAAAAAATAGCGATACATAGGTAAAGTCATAAACAGTTTTCCTGAACTGTCAAAACGGACAGTTACTGCAGCAAAAATTACACATGCATGGTTGGACGAACCTCGCCTGGGTATCACGTACACACTGACATGACACATACCATCCATCTTTTAAAAAATGTTTACTAAACAATAGCTTTTTTATGTGTCATCATCAACCGCAACCGCATAAAACACAAGCTTACTAAGAAATAAGTTCTCACTTCTCTATGACGTGCATTGGCAGAGCTCCAAAACCTCAGCACAACTAGGCACTCATGTAGGTTTGTGTCCATACTCCATATGGTTGCTAACGATAAAAGCGATATCATCGGGCGAAGCAGTCGTGAGCTTGAGAGGTTGAAGGTCTCCAAAACGTATAAGGAATAGGATAAAGTGTTCTGTTTTCACTTATCAGAAACAATGGATCGTTGGTGTCCGAAATAGTAGAGGACGCTGGTAAATTATTTTGTAGCCTCTGGATATCGGACAGTGTATTTTGGCATACATTCTAATGGTGTTTTGTTCCAAGTAAGGCTACGTCCAGCATTCGTAGTCTAAGTTCTAAGCCTTTAACTCTTTATAGGACGGCTCATACAAAAACTAACCAGTCGTCACTTCAAGGTCGTTATCTCATAGATTTTTATTTGAATATGGAATCTTCTGGGAGGGTGAGCGTTAACCGAAAGCTAATGGGGTTGGCTTCTAGCCTCGCATAAATTTCTAGTCAACCCGGCTGCCATGCCATGTGACACGATTATTAATATATACAAGTTTTCAAAACTAAACTATTAAAGTCAAACTCAATGATCATGGGGTCACGAATCGCTAAGCTTCGTGGGATATCTGCGGGCCAGACGGAGCGATGAACCGACGAAGGTAGTGTGTGAAAGAGGGCTGAGAAGCAAATGTACCTAATGATCCGATTTGGGAGCCGTGTCTGTCTGTCAGGCGTATGTTCTGATACGATTTGGCCAATTTAGGAGAAGTGCTTATAGTCTCACCAAGTGCATAGGTAGTGTTGATCAATTAACATTTGCAAATGTGTATTGTCTATAGTATCCTCTTTAATTTAGGTAGTCCGCAGCGAAAATTATACCGTTCCTATTTAAGTTTTCGTTGTTGAGTACATAAACGCGATAGCCTCTATAACATTTATGTAATTACTAGCTGTCCCGCGCAACTTCGTCTGCGTTTTCCCCGTTTTCGCAACATTTTTCATTGCTGCTCCGCTCCTATTGGTCGTAGCGTGATGATATGTAGCCTATGTCCTTCCTCAGGTTAAAATGTATCTTCTTGCCAAATTTCATTAAGATCCGATCAGCAGTTTAGTCGTGAAAAGGTAACAAACAAACAAACAGAGTGACTTTCGCATTTATAATATTAGTATGGATGACCACTAATTAGCCATTAAAATTTAAAATAGGACATTGCCTATTGTCTTCTTTTTCTTTGATGGTAACAGGAACGCTTTCGTCGACAACGACTGACCACGAGGCAACGCCAAGTTTCAAATGAACCTACGGAACCATTATGTAAGTCCAGACATTACCAAGAACGACAGATAATTTATCATTTATAACTAAACTACACTGAATCATCCACTACAATACCGTAAAAGGTAAATACCACACAGCCACAATGAAAATACCATCACGCAATTAATAGAGATGTTAAGGAATACCTATGGAGTTATATATAGCAATGGTTTGGATTCGCAATAACATCGATTTTGAGCAATTACGACGGTAAACAAACAATGTTCTGATATAATTGTTATCACATCACTATCAGTGAGTGAGTCAGAGCTTGCGAGTCTGCCTACGTAAAAGTGAAGCTGCCTTACATTTTATAGCGGATCAGCGGATTGCAGACCAGAATGGTGTATTCTTCTTCTTCTGGAAATATGGGCACAACTCACATGTGATTAATGTGATAGCGGTTCAGCGGATTTTAGATATGAACGATGTATTCTTCTCGAAATAAAAGCTGTGTCACATTGAGCGTATTAGATAAGCATTGATAGCCAATTGCTGTGAGTGTGACCGTCGGGAGTCTGTCTGCTACCTAAGTCATGAGATCAAATTCTAACTCAAGACACGCACCTCTGATTTTTCATGTGTGTATTGGATAATTGTCACTTGCTTCGGTATAGGAAAAAATCGGGAGGAAACCAGCATGCCTGAGAGATATTTCTCGACGGCATGTAAAGCCACGTCAGAGGCCTATGGGCGGCATAAAAATTGTGACACCAAGTTGTGCACTAACCGGGCGTATTGGAGACGAGAATGATGTATTCTTTTTCTAGAACCAATGATTCATATTTTGTACGTCGCGACCTGGATGGTGATGACTGGCGTTTGTGTTCAAGTCCAGGATGTAGTTAGTTGTGAACAAACGGAAAGTTCAATGTTTTTTGTGCGAAAGATTCTTGCCTTCGGTCGGCACAGTTGACTGAAAAGTATTGTGTGGTTATCGGTTGTCGTGGTATGGGCATATGATGGAGAAATGAGGAAAATGTCGTGGGGAAAGTTTTGAGTATATGAATGTGGATGGGTATAAGAGTAAAAGAAACCATATAAAGACATGCTGTGTCGGCCCCAAATTAATTGGGATAAGGGCAAACTTAGATTATAGCCGTTTAGGAGTTGCAAATATGCAATGCTGTTTGCATTACATCTACTACTTTGGCTAAACGTGGGTGTACTATGAAAACCTTTTATTTTACCGATAGGAAATCATCAAATAACCCCCCCCCCCGCTTTGGGCGGAGCGGGAGGGAGTGTCAGTCTTGTACTCAATAAAACCCATTCATTGATCTTTCTTAGCCCTTTGTGTTCCAGGGCCACGGTATCTCTTTCCAACAGTCCCGCAACCCTGGCAGACCTCAGCGTAACCCTTCTTGATGTTATATTAATATGTTAAGAGTTACTAATATTAACGTTCGCTACAGTTTGGGCAGCCAGCACTATTCTCTTGCTGACTGCTGATGTTCTTCCATGGCATAGAACTATTCTTATTCGTGCAGATGCAATGAAAAACATCTAATTGTACCCGATTTTATCTTAAATAGCAGGCTGCTTTGAGGTTTTCCTGGTTTTCAACGAGTATAAATATCGTAATATAATAATACGTGTTTATCTATGCAAGATAAACGTGATACAGCAAATACGTCATGTTTTCGTTAGTCTTTAAATAAATTTTCAATGAAAATACGAACTCGTTTTTTTCTTCCATTTACATTGTGTAACAACCAAAAAATGTTCAATGAAATTTTGGTACTTTAACAACAAACATAAAAAGATCATAATACATTTTACATGACCCAAGATATAAATCTCAACTGAAAATTCTAACTATTGTTTTTATTGCACAATGGGAATTACAAATACAACATGTCTTTACATGGGTTGTGTTATGGGATTTCCTACCTTCTAACCTACCTTCTTCTAACGATAGTCTTATAAGGGAGGAAATCCCACAACATTCCAAAGAAAGGAAATCCAGCAAATCTAAAAACCCATAAACGATTTATACTTCACTAGCTTTTGCCCGCGCCGTCGCCCGCGTGGAGTTGGATAATTGTCCCACGGGAACATACTATCGGGATAAAAAGTATCATATGTGTTACTCCAGGTTATAAACTACCCGTGTGCAAAATTTCATCCAAATCAATGGATTTACTTATTTATTTATTACTCTTTCACGCAAAAACTACTGAATGCAGTAGTTTTTGCGTGAAAGAGTAACAAACATCCATCCATCCATCCACTAATCCATCCTTTTTTTTTTTGTATGGCATCTCGCAGTTCAGCCGCTGAGGCTGGCTTCTGCTTAACCGGTCTAATCCTGTGGATGCCTAGAATTTAAGGCCTCCAGCCAGGGCAGCAAAATTATCTGTATTAAGCGACAACTCGCTAAGGGCACCCCCTGCGGGGTTCGGGCCTCGGCTTAGGGTGTCGCTAGGGGAGGGCAGCAAAGGGACTGGCTGGAACTGAGTGATTTCATTATTTAGGGACTGATTTAAAACTAAAGGCTCAGCATCGCGGGCTGGCTCGATCAAGGGTCGGGGGGGGGGGGCATCCATCCTCACAAACTTTCGCATTTATAATATTAGTAGGATTATGCCATAGCAACTCGCCTGCGGTCGGACCTAACCTTGCCCTACCCAGCAACTAATTACCAGTCCTAACACAATCACACAAGACACGTTTTCCGGTGAATCATTGGCGGTAGTACCATTCTAATGACTCAACTTGATGACTCAAATGATTCCTTATTGACATGGTTTTACAAGTGAAACTATACTTACACAGGTTACTTTACATCAAGGTTTATTATGTGGTCATGACTCTGAATCACACCTGTGACCTATGGTTTTCATATCATAGACCATTTACCCGGAAATAAACAGAAAACTTCTATACGAGATGATAATGATTGTATTTCCGAGTATTTCAACTCGATTCATTAAACAAGATGAATCAGAGGTCGTAAAACGAAACAGCTGTTGGTAAAAAGGACTAAATAATACATCACGTAATCATCACGCCTAAACTACACTCCGTAAAGGGATAGGTAGAGGTGTACCTTAGGACACTCACATAACGCTAGGCTATGTTTAAGTCCCATGAGATAGGGCGAGCCTATTGCCATCAACTAGACGCAATAGACTCGTCCCGTATTTAAAGGAACTTAACACTGATTCAGACTCCGGGCTGCTACTAATGGAAAAACCCAATATCACTTTTCTCGACCTGGGAATCGCACCCAAGACCTCATGCTAAGCAGAAGCACTTGCGACACTAGATCAACAAGCCAGTTGAGGCAGTCGAGGACTAAAGAATTAACTTGTACAATACATGTGCATAAGACGTCGATTGAAATAATTACACTACTTCGCTATGTGTGATTCAGGAACTATTTGCCTTGTTCTTATCTAAATTGAATTAGTTTTATCGAGTTCTTTAGATAGGGCTGTAGTTTATTTATATAATGGTTTTCCTCTTATTTTCTGCTGTTGATAAGATCTTTGTGAGTGGACTTGTGGATATTCCAGAAAAAGATTCCGACAGAAGTGAAAACTCAAAACAAGTGAATTACTGTGTTCATTTTTTTGTTTTTATTTCATTCGCGTTGCTAGTCTGGCGCAATACGTCAAGACATCGGTGACGCGAACCCATAGTTTTTCCCCTACTTAAAATCGCTCAACCTGGCTTAATAAGTTTTCACTTCAAAAAATGCTATTTTCGATAACTTTTGTTCTAGTCCTAGCGAATAACAAATAAGTAATTTAAGGTAATATGTAATATCAGTGTGTGATATTGAATACTACTATCTAAAAGAAAGAAATCCAAGGATGAGCTACTAAATTTAGGCGTGTAGAACGCCTCTTACATATGGACCGATTTGGATGATGGATAGACTTTTTCTCTTAATTTTCGCAATCCACATGGGCAAAGGCGAGCGTAAAAAGTAGTTCCATCCCTTTCAATTCAATTTCCCGTAAAGAAATCCTGCAAATAAATAGTAACAAAACCCTTACACCCAGTTCCTTCGAATCTCAGCATGTTATAAGAAATGTCGTAAACCAGCTCCAAATATTCGCAACTTCGCCAATGGAAGCATTTGGACGAACAAGGTGAACTGGCTTCGCGCGCTTATGTAACGACCAGCCCAATGTGTGCCGAGAGGCTGTTGACATAACGTTAATAGGCACACACGGTGTTAATGACAGCCGAAATTGCGACCCACACTCTGGCCGACAGAACACAGCCTCTACACGAAACTACCATTGCGAATGGGCTAGCTAGATTATTGAATATTTTGGTTGACTGGTAGAAAATGCCTGTGGCATTAAGTCCGCCTCTGTACTACTCTGTACTTGAAGTGTTAAATAAATAAATAAATATTACTTTGTAAGTTTTAAAGTTCAAAAGTAGCTTTGAATTACATAACATCACGCCTTGTAATACCTGAAGGGTTAGGCAGAGGAGTACCTAACAAGTGTACCCACATTTCGCCAGTTATGTTTATGGAGGCGAGCCTATTGCCATTAACCGGTAACTCCTGACTCCGTGGTTGCTAATGAGAAATTCCTGATTGAAATACCCAATATCACTTTGCCTAACGCGGGAATCGAACCGCAGGACCTTATGCTCAGCAGTCGCGCTCGCGATTACTAGACCAACGATGCAGTCGCAGTCGCAGTGGCTTTTCAACTAAACGGTTTGACTTTGACATGGTTGCGAGACTGTTTTGTCCCTAACACGTCAAAAAGTCATCACTTTTTTTAGTTTCCTTCACCATGACATTCAAATAGTGTTGTCCTGCTCATTTATCCTCGTATCTTTCGTTTCATGCGGGTTGTGTGAGCTCATTCTTTTCAATGTAGTCCCTTTTTTCCCGACCTATCGTAAGTTAGACATCTAACCATTTAAATCTTTGGTTCAGACGGAAATTCGTATGTATCTTTTATGTTTCGTCTCGCCATCACGTCTTTCATTTGTCGTTTGATTAGTCTGTTTGTTCTTTGTCTAGATTTAATATTGTACTGGTAAAGTAATAAAAACAGCCTTTTGTCTCGCATTTTACGAATATGGACAAAAAAATATCACGTTTTGAGAATCATGTCGCGATACGTGCGTCTCGTATAGTTGACCAGATCAATTCTCAGTGGAGTAAGATTAAGACTTATACCTTTTTTATATTAGATATCAGAGGTAAGTAAAGAGTCCAGAAATCAGTACCATAGAGGAGAAACTACATGGTTGGTTACCTTCAAGGAGTCAATGACAGAGAGAGTTAACTTACTCAAATGACCAAAAATGTAATGACAAGTTTTTTTAACAGTGCGAGAATAGTTTACTCGGAGATGTGACATTGTTTAGTCGCAATCTACTAATACTAAGGTATATTAATTACCAAAATAACTTTATGCAAGCAAAGCTAAATAATTGTCACTAAACATGAAAATTAACTGTAAAATATCAGGAAAACAAAAGCATAACCCAATATGCAGACAAAGGAACTTCAAAAGGAAAACCAAGATCCAATTTAACTACGCAAATTATATTAATACTTGTTTTCAACTTGGAAATTTCGAGAATTGTGCACAACTGAGGGATAAATGCAAAATACTGTTATCAAAAGCAAACTGGAACAGCAATGGACTTGACCGTGGCACTCAGAAATGATTCTTGAAAGTCTTAGATGTCATTATACAAACGTTTACATCCCGAAATCGTTTAGTTTGATCTTTCAAATCGATAAGAAGTTTAAGAATAGCTCTTGCCTGCTTTGGTTAATATATAAACCAGTCAACAAGGACTGCCCGCACAGGGTGCGCCAAAAATATCTACGTATTACCTCTCGTGGAGACTATTCCTAGGAGAAATGTCAGTTTGACAGCTGTCACAAATACCAATATGGCGAAAGGTCATTCCTACTCTCAATCCTTATTTCAATCGCATAACGTACTATTGTGATTCACAATTCATTGATATTCACGGTCAGACATGACTACCTGTGACAATGACTAAGGCAACATCTTTGTCTTTTTATTAAATTGTTCTAAGACATTGTTAGCTTTGGAATTAATTAGTACCTAATGATTATGTGCCACGGTGTAAATAAACGTAAGTTTTTCTTGGATAGTTGACTACATGAAATACAAGAGTAGGATTTTTGACTACATTCTATGATGTTTCGCAGGCCGAAAGTATGAAGGACCAACATCCTACAGACGGCAATTAAAACAGACTAGCTAGACAACAGTCAAAGTCCTCGCTGTGGAAGAATGACTTGGAAAGGGCCTTCTTTGCCAGGTAAAGGATTAAGAATTTGACGATACTAGTATCGTCAAATTTGTTGTTTTGGATCCAAGGACCAAATACTAGACCAGGTCATGACCATGACAGTTTCTTGGAATAAAATAGATAGATGGTGTGGTGTGGTGATGGTGGTGTGGTGGTGTTATAAATCTAACTGCCTCTAAAAACAAACGCGGTAAGAGGTAGAGCCCTATTCTTAGCAGACCACACGGCCAAGTACAAAATAAATATGACGTCACTTTGTTAGCTTTTATGAGGAAAAGAAGCACATAGGTCGATACCCAAAAACCTTTCATTATGTCAAAAATTTCGCATCGCCTCCAAAACAAGAAATTGTATAAGTCCACGCCGTAATGTGTCATCAACAGTTCCATAAGTTCTTCTTACGTAAAGAAATCTATCACGTCGAAGAAAGCATACATAGACTTAAATATTTATATTTATTCGTCGATTGCATCACACACTACTCAAGTATTTAGCACTACAAACGCGGTATGGTAATATTTTTAAACCAGTATCATAAAAATATCGCCTCTTCCTCATTTAATATTCCAGATGAACATCTGGCGAAGTATTTTGTGAACACACTGCCTTATAAGTGCACGATGGACCGGCTTTGAGCTGGCCACTCAGAAAACAGCTTAAAAAATAACGCCCTTTGCCGCGAAAAGTGACATCCAGTGAAACAGTTTAAAAATCGAATTTCAAAATGGCGCGTGGCCTGTCGGCTGTAATGGACGACCGTTCGACTGCACAAGAGTAAACTTTGAATTTCATACGTAGGATAGGAACAGATGTAAATCCAATAATACTCACACAAAGCAATTTATCTGGCGTAATATTATCAAGCATTTTTTTAACTTTATCATTCTTATCTAATATTTACTTGACATTGATGTTACTATATGAAATCGGAACAAGGTATCGAAATTTTTCGACGAGAAGATCAGCAACATTCACGCGTCTATATATCGCACTACTGCCTTCATTGATTTGTTCAACTTTTAAAACTTAGCTGTTGACCACTGCTTCATTATCTACATTTCGCATTCAATCTTGCACCTCCGATAGACCTGCACGCGTAGCATGACAACTGTAGAAACGATTTTTGTCAACAGAAGAATCGACATAATGACAGACAGACAATGACAATGTGTCAGTTTGTTCCATTCTTCCGTCGACATAGCCCGTTTCTACGGCGGTCATGCTACGCGTGATGCTTAGGTTGAGTTTTCCTAATCCTTCTGACTTTCACTAAACCTTGTAAAATTTTCTTAATCCTTTCCTCTACCACTCTAAAGGCCTCCTCTGATCTTCTGAATTGATACTATTCACAAAACCTGTTTTATAGATAATTCTATGCTGTAAAATTACATCGCATGACAACCCAGTAATCATTTTAGCAGCACCGATGCCCTATTTCAGTATCATATTGTTTTGAAACTCGGTCAAAGTGTATCGTCCGGAAAACTAATCAACGGAATAGTTTTATTTCAGGGCAACGTTACGCATATGCTATGTTTCTTTAAACAGCGTGGTTTTAACTATTTCACAAAACGTGATAAAGGTCGTTAAATTACATGTGAATCTGAAATCTTTGTAGTTTCGACGCAATGAGTTTAATTGGTAGTAGGTTTTATTAGTTACGTGAAACGAGCATATTTCTTGTAAATAACGGAGGTGTATACGTACCATTTCATTAATATTGCATTGTGTCCTAAATATAATTAATCAATGCAAATGCAGACCAAAGACCAAAATCAGCAGAACCCAAATCAATTGCAACCATAGCGAAATTTCTATGGAAGAAAATCCTTTTCATATCCAAAGCTATCACAGGCATCCTTTGAAACTTAAACAAAATTTTCGACATCTCACTAAAATACACAAAATGTATGCAGGACCAACATTATTCGAAAATTCCAAGTCTAGCTGGACTAATTAAACCTGCATCAAAAACGGTGCATGGTGCCTTAACACCTCATTACTCTAATGAGACCAACAGGAAACCATCCACGATAACGTTACTTTAATTAAGGCTCTTTAAAACAGTTGCAATAAAAAATATAACTCATTAATGAAACGTAATGCAATTCTAAAAGGTTCAAGAGTGTTTGCAGCACTTTCCTTGTAGTGAACCTTATCATCAATACAGGAATATATCGACTGAAAAATTTATCAATACATTTATTACCTTTGCTTAAATCCACTAGCATATTGGAATTAGTCATATTATTATGTTTATCAAAATCCGTTTGAGTATCATTTCGATATAACTTCTCGATACAAATTAGAATTACCAACAGATACAAATGTATCGTGCATATAGCAGCCAAAAATACTGCGACATCTACTGGGAAAACCTGTATGAAAAATAAATGAAAGCGTACACATATTACGTGTTATTGATAATTATCAGATAATTCTCGAGGCAGCTAACGGGCGAAGCGATAACAATTCAATCGACTGATAATGTGGTTTTCTGTAATAGCTATAAAATAACGGAGGATTTTTTCATGCATGCTGCATAGAAAGATCTAATTATTACAGTATTTTTCTTACTAGCTGTGTGGTCTGGCGTTAATAATAGACTAACGCTCGTCCCGTGGTTTAAACAAAGTGCAGAGTAAATACACATTACGCCATTTCTATCAAATCAGTAATAAGTATCTGGATATTGATTATGTCTTGCAAAGACCTCTGTACTGATAGAAGATTACGAATGTCAGCTATTGTGTTTTTGGTTTTCCCATTTTTTTCAACCGAAAAATTACGTCCCAGAGAAGCCCAAAGAATTCCTAGGAGCAAACGATTCTCAAAGATTGAGTATCACTAAATTATTTAGTTCCTTCCAAATTACTTCTGCCCCCAATCTCGTTGCACAAATCCTTTCCGCTAAAGAATAATAAATTGACTGCGAACCACGCCCTATTTTCCCCGTTTGACCTCAGTAATCCCTGGCTTGTGCCGGAAACATTTTGAATACATGACTCTGCATGATTTGGTGCGTCCGGATAAACGCGTGTAGGTATAGGTACGTGTGGACCTTCATGGACAAACTTTTGATCATAAACTCTCATTCGAATAAAAGTTATGATGCTGGGAAGCTGGGATGCTGTATATAATCCGCATAATCTCTAGGGAAACATAGATTTCGCATATGATACCTACTACGTGTGAGTGAAGCTACAGCTCAACACAATATCTTACAGACTTTATCTGTCTTATAAACTTCACTTTTGTTGGATGTGATCTTGATTTCAATTTTAGATTCCAACACGATAATTTTTCCCGGGCTAAATGGGTCCGTGGTCTATGTATTGAGAAAAATCAAAGACTACGGGGTTACTATAAAACAATTTATATTATTCGTATATCGGTTGAAATTCAGCTTTTGTTTTTTTTAATCAAGTTTTATCCGCGCAGTCATCTATCTGATCATCTCAAGTGTCCCTGCAGTCCCCCCAACAGTTTTAGACTACACCAGGCACCGTGTTCACATTCTCTAATCCAAGAAAATATCATCGAACGTCATTACAGTAACAGTCATGGACCACCTATATTTACGTCAAATAAGGAGGGCTCATTTTAGGAGGCCTTTGTTCTAAAGTCTTTCGGCTAATTTGAAATCTCGTTATTAACATCACAATGAGTCATCAACAGATAAATCTATTATTCAATTAAAGCGAGTACCACGTGAATGGATTTCTAACCTCACAATCTCGACGACGACGGGGCTGCTATAAATAATTGACATTATTACTGTTCTTGATAATTAGCAAGACATCTTAATAAGATAGCATGTGACCTTCGATGATAACATTACAGCTGTTTAGTAATTAAAAGGTTGAACTGAAGCCTTACTATTGCCTGTCTGTGCGTTCAATAAATTTTCAAGTAATAAAGTCATCCATTGAAATCACGGCGTAACGATGTTGATGTTTTTGCACATTCGCAGTATTATGACGAAATATCTAGAGGATATGAAGAACTACACTGTGAAGGTAACTCAAAACAGGATTTATCTAACAGACACAACATTGAACCTTACATAATTCCTAGTGCCAAAACACTAAGGCACTTGAAACGCTGCGTCATTTGGCACAAAGATTGTACTTCAATTAAAACTTTGTCTTAGTGAGACTGCCAGCCTACTGCAAGCAGTTTACGTCGATCACGTGACGTCTATGAAAAAAACCACGTTGAAGTAAGATAGGCCGCGTATTTGCTATACATAGTATCGGAAATCAGTAGTATTCCGTTTCCAAACTTAGCCCGTTCATCCTTTTCATTGCAAAGCTCAACACTGAGAAAAACTTTACTAATAACTGCCGAAATCCTCTAGAAACTTCGATAGGGCTTGGAAACGACAGTCACAGCAATAAAACTGTTCTTAGCAAACATTCGATAAGTCCTTGACATTACCAGAAAGTTGTTTTCCATAAAAGGACCGTCATTCAATACCAGTATTTTACTGTCTAGGTCTAATTAATGCGAGAAGACGAAGATTAATGGGAAGATTGGTTTGAATACAAACGATTTATCAGAGATTAGTCGGATCTAGTCTTGAAAAGTATACGATGGAGAACTTTTTATTTAACTTAGTGTTTACTTTTATGATCAGCCTATATCGCAAAGCGCGCGTGTATGCGTGCTTCCTCGATCTGTCTAAGGCCTTTGACCTGGTGGGATATAACCTGCTGTGGGACAAGTTGAAAAGCATAAACTTGCCACAGGAACTCATCAGCATGTCCCAGTACTGGTATGCGCACCAGACCAATAGTGTCAGATGGGTGGGAGTAATGTCGGATTTTATGAGTTCGAGTGTGGAGTCAGGCAGGGCGGGTTAACCTCCCCAAACCTATTTAATTTATATATGAACGAACTGATCGTAGCGCTTAGTAGTCAACATGTCGGCTGCCACATTACTGGCGTCTGTGTCAATAATCTACCTACCCTACCTACCTATTTACCCTACCCTATCCTACCTACCTACACTACACTACCTACCGTACTCTACCCTACCTACCTGCCCTACCCTACTTACCTTTTAAACCTTCCTTGGGGTTGTAACAATATTTAAAAACCGAAATTAGTCTAATAGGTTAAGCCGTTCACGACTTTTAGTGAGACTAACAAACGTCATTTCATTTTTATATATTTAGATAGATTTATTCTATCGTACTGCTAGGAAACAGATCTCATAACTGTCAAGAAATGAACAGTAATATAGTAAAGTTTTCAGTAATGGGGAGAGAATCTTTCAGGGTCAGGTTCAAGTTTATGTCTCCCTTGAAGGGTGATGATAACTGAGCTGGAAGACGTCTAAAGTGTCGTTGTCCAGGGACCCGATAAAAGTTATTACGTATCATCAGTATCTCTAATGCTTGGAAAAGTCGATAAAATATACCAAAAAAGTATTAAAATACTGAATATGGTCACACTGATAACTACTTAATTTTTTTTTCGTTCGCCTTAAAAGGCAGTCATCGATCTATATAGACCACTCAGCCTGATAACCTTTGAGATCTATGGATGATGATGATGATGATGAAGAAGTTAAATCACAGACGAATTAGAAGACGGTCACTGTCATTAATAATTTTATTAGCTTGATGATTAATCCGCATGTCAAAGGCAGAACGATAAACACTATGATTAATTCAACTTTTACTTTCATCAAATGGCTATGTTCGCGTATACATATACTGAGCGGCTGCGAGTTTCACTGATTGTCTTCGTATTTTTTCATATTGTTGTTGTTGTTATAACGGCAAGCTTTGAAGTTCGAAGAATTTATCAATGAACGTGCCAGAAAAAATATAACTTGATGATGACATCTTACGAGAAGGTTAGTTTCTACTGTGGATACTGTTTAGTAATACTTATTATCATTCCAAAAAATGAAAGGGTTAAAAAGGTGGAAAGGTATCATCGTCGTTTCCTTCTGTATCAATTCACTGCCGGGTGTTAGCATCGACCCTGAGAAACTTCTTATACGATTCAAGCACATCACTTCCATACTTTCCAATCTTCGATATCTTCCTCTCCTTTACCATCGTTCGTCAAACCATCTGGGGGCTGCTTCAGCGTTGTGATTTTCATGACGGCAAAATGACAAAACTCTTGGTTTTAAACGGATTATGACGAAACAATTCATACAACAATAAACACGCATCTGTCGGCATGATAAGCCTGATGTTATCAATGTCATGAGCGCTTTGACCCCACTATCCGTGACGGAACAACAAGAGCATGGTAGTAGCCCTTTGACACGATACAAATCTTATCTGGACAGATTTTCTCTTATAAATAAAACAAAGGATTTTCTTTGTTTGAAAGATCATACATACAGGACCAACGCAAGCCAAACATAGCCATAGGAGTCAGAGAAGAGAATACTGGGAATTTACTCTCTACTCCCAAATAAATCTGCCCCATCTTCTAATCCATCGAGTCAGATATGTGTACCAATATAATGCCAAGAAGTACGAAGAAACCTATAAGTAGCCTTTCGAATCAAGGGACAGAATATGCAGATGATCATCGAAAGAGCAAATTGCGACTATCTTCCTGCCCAGCCAGTTGCACCTACATATTCCCAGACGCTAAAAAAAAGGTTAATAATAAAGTTTGCGGTGGCGATGGCGCATCGTGCGCACTGGCACAAAATAAACAAGTTACCAAATCCGTTCGAAATCCTCCCACATGGTTGGTATTAACTTTATTTTTTTATTGCGACACGTGGCCGTCATCCCCGCTTAGGGTATTTTTACATTCACAACAGTTACGTGGGTGGAAAATATTATTAATAGGCGAAAAATAATAGACTTCGTTTTGATTTCACTGTCAAGTTTCTATTATTTCCGTTCACTGATTGGGATCAGATTTAGAAATCGCAGCATTTTGTTCTGTAATGTGGTACTGTGTACTGTGTTCTGTTCTAGTTCAGAGTTAAGTTTTTCTCTAACAAATAATGCTAAACTTTAGGCTACCACGAAATAAATAGAGCGCATTAAGAACCTTCCTTTTGTATCAGCAAAGGTTGTATATAAATTAATCATAAGCACCCCGAGTGCTTATGATTAATTTATTTGGAGGTCCACTTGTGCGTAATTTAGGACAAGTCCATTATTTATTCAGGAGAAGCTTAGTTTGTTCTTGTTTAGCCAATTTGCGCCACTTGGACGAGTTATTTTGTTAGAGCGAGACCTTTGTGATTTACGGCCTAGCCGAGTCAATAAGAAGACGTGCCTTTAACCCATAATTGTATTTGTATTTATTTTTTTAAATGGCCCCAAACATCTTCACTAATATTTGACAGAACGCAGCAAGGCTAATTCCTCAGCACATTTAATCACGTATACTTTATGACGTCAGCAGCGCACAAATATTATAACGACGAAGTTCTAAGGGTCCGTTCACACAGACCGGCTCGGAGAGGAGAGCAGATTCTTATCACGTTGAAAACAAGAGTTTTTAGTATTTGTATTAAGGTTTATTTTTGCATGTGCACTGCTTTTGTGATTAAGAATGCTTGAAGGCGCTTGGTGTGAAATAATAAGAGGAGCTTACCGGCTCCGATCGCGTAATTTTTCTCGATCGTGCAGCCGTTTGGCTCAGATTGCATGCTCTTTAACGCTCGCACAGCCGATCGGTTCCGATTGCATGCTCTTTCTCGTTCGCGCAGCCGATCGGCTCCGATTGCGTGCTCTTTCTCGCTCGCGCAGCCGATCGGTTCCGATTGCGTCCGCGCTTCTCCACGCCGACCGCCATTTTGATAGCACAATCCTTTCAACGACCAAGCGAAAGCCCGCTGTCGCGCTGCTTCAAGTGCATCCGACCGGCTGCGAGCGCATCCGACGGGCTGCGAGCGTATCCGACCGGTTGCGAGCGATTCCGACCGGCTGCGAGCGCATCCGCTTTCAGGTCGCTTCCAGCCGGTCTATGTGAAATAGTTGGCGGCTCCGCTCCGACCAACTCCAAGCGCATACGATCCGGTCTGTGTGAAAAGAAAAATGCGCGCCGATGCTCTCCGAGCCGGTCTGTGTGAACGGACCCTAAACTTTCCCCACGAGCCGACACGTCTGGTGATGTAAATAACAATTGAACAAGATCCTTTGGTTTATTAAAACATTGTTTTTACGATACCCAATAAGGAAGATGGTATAGCTTCAGTATATTTTATTGGTAGCCGTTTGACGTCATCATAAGCCCCTTGCTTGGAAAAGAAAAGATTTCTTTTGTAATTGGACCTTAGATTGTTTTCGTCGGATTGACTTGATTCCATTTGTGTCGACTTTGCTGAATGTTCGTAGAACCGTTCAACACAAACAAACAAGGATTCAATTAATCAATGAACTGAGGGTCGGGATCGTTGTAGCATCAAGACAGTGCCGCACCAAACAAACCAATTTCAGGAAATAATAATGCCTGTTGACTCAAATCGTGGGGTATAATTTCATTTAGAAAGCCACGGAACCCGATAAGTGTGGGACCAACTCGACGATACTTTAAGCGTCGCGTCGTCGCTTCAAGTTTTATAGTACTGTTAATTCGGTCAGAAATGTCATTAAACCTTAAACAACATTCAATCTAATTACCACGGGCACTAAACAATGGGAAATTCTTTTGGCATCTACATAAAAAACAAATTCTGTTTCGTAATATTTTCGTCCACATTGCTATCAAGAACAATCGTTTTCATGAGCATATTTAATCAATTTTATCATATCGGAATTTATACCTACCTCTAAGCGAACTAAATTATGTAATAAGTGTTTTTCTAAGTAACATTTAAGTGCGTAGAATTTCAAGTTTCATAAAGATTTTAGGTAATCATGCTGCTCTTTAGAACTGCCCCAGTCTTTGCATCAAAAGACAGCTTTCACAGTCACAATCATTTGAATCGTTTATAAAGAAACATGCAGAAATTACAACCATTTTGGTACATAGTTAGACTTACCAAAGGCATCATTTTCTGCGTAGGCGGCTGTGGAGGGGGCCCCCTTGTTCTGATATCGCTCGGTTGTCTTCTGACCGCGGGTCTCATAGGGGGCTCTCTTTGGACCTCTCTTTGTATTTCTCTAGAATGTTCCCGACTGTGCTCTCTAGAATGATCTGCCGAGCCTCTGTCACGCCCGGCCAATGCTTCTGACAATGCCGCTGATAGTGCTCCAACGTTGCCCGTTGGGGCAGGAGGCATCGCTGGTCGAACTTTGTCCGGGGAAGACCTTTGTGGTGGTGGTTGGTGCGGCTGCGGCGGAGGGAACCGCGGCGCATCGGTTTTGACTTGCCCATTGGGTGTGGAACCTGAGAAAATGTCAGCGGTTAATTTGTGCTTTAATGTACAATAGGAACTCCTTATCGAATCCTCGGACGGGAAAGGTTGTTTTATTTTGTCTTGAATGACAAGGTCACAAAACAGGTACTGGGGAATTCGTATTAATCGAGAATGTCAGTCTAGTGATAGCTGTTCGTAGTGTGTTGTGCCTTGACCCTTAGTATGTAGATAACAAATATATTCCTGCCTTTAGTGCCTTAATTCTACAAATTATTGTTATGATTCTCATTCACACGTGGCTGTGAAAATAAGCATTTTATTCTATTGTATTTTTTTTTACATTCATAGATAAGAATACTTGCTACTCATAACACTATTCAAATGACGTATTTCATACGTTTTACTGATATCGTGAATTTATGTACGTTCTTACGATGCTGTAACAATATCTTTAGTTATACTTAATGGCTGAATGAATCAGACATACCTACCGACACCAGTCTAGGCTGTATTTATAGTGATAAGGGTTCCTTTTTTCACTTTAAAGTAGGAACCCTAGAAATCTGAATTCAAATGAGTATAGGTAAGACTTTTGGTCCACAACCACATGTGGGTGGTCAGGCCAAACTTCTTTCGCCAAATGGTCTTGATGACGAAACTAGGTGTCCTATGCGCAATGCAGGATGTATTCTACCTCTGTACTCATCCAAATCCGTTCAGCCGTTACGACGAAATTGAGCAACAGGCATAAAACTTTCGCATTCATAATTTTGATACGAAGTTGCTTATCAATAATTTTTACCTTAGAAAAGACCATGTTTTATTTTGAGCCCCAGTTTCCAAAGCCCTCTGTCATCAATCTGTCAAATCATGTTTCATAATGGTATGTTCCTGCCTTTCAGAACCAATCACAACAGTATAAATGACACCAGTGATTAGGAAATAAGGTGTCAGTCTATTTACTGACAAACTGTTTATAATGTACACATAAATAAGTACAATTAATAAATATACATATTATTTCCCTGTACTCCCTGACAATTGTATTATTTGAATCATTCTATAATTTGTTCAAATTTTCATGTTATTTTCCTTTATGATCTATTTGTGGTTTTATCATTTGTTTTTAAATTATAAATGCTTACCTAAATAATTTGTTACTGTTATTAATAACTTTAATTTCATAGTAACATGACAGAGAAACTACCTCATTGGTCAATAACATAACAGGTGTGATGTTATATGTTATGTTATGACAAAGAAATTACCAATAAAGTACTGACACCTTGAACTAAATAGTGTTATAATGGTGATAATATATGAATATGAGACACAAAATTGTAAGCCTCAGTCAATTAAGAATAACATGGCAAAATGTACAGTTAGATTACCTCAGTTCAATGTCTTGGCTCGGAATAGTCTGTAGACGACTTCTGTTGCTGGCGGGTGTTGTGTTCGGTAGAGGAGCATAAACATACCAACTTCTAATTTTCTCCTACTGTATTGATTGTAATTATACAATACAACCTTGTTAAGAAGATAGTATTTTGAAGACTATGCAATTTTGAAATAGGTCACTGCCTCTTTGGGGAAAACAGGCCAGAAGTTGTGATGTGATGAGACTTCTTTATGTGGCCAATCCAGTGGTAACTATAATCACTTGCTTTCTACTTTATTTTTATAAACCCAAGACATGAATACTCTATTAATAGATTTAAGGTGGAAGTGCAAGGGTAGCCTGTGAAATTCAAATTTTCATAAATTTTCCTACATTTTTTGCATTTAACAAGTCATTGTCAGGTTGTATGTTGACTAATATATGATTTGGGCCGTAACCAATATGGCTTAAGAGTGTTGTAGTGATGATTTTAATTATTATAATAATTAAAATCATCACTACAACACTCTTCTGTAAATACATGCATATTACGGACCAAATTATATTTTGTTCAAAATACAACCAGACACTGAATTGCAAATTGCAAAAATCTTAAAAAAATAATAATTGGGGGTTACCCTTGTGCCTCCACCTTTAGGTAATATACTTACAATACGAAAAATTAATGTAATAACTACAATAAGTTTTACAAGCAGAGATTATATTTATCACTAGCTGTGTGTAATTATTTAAAAAATATTTCTTCACTATTTGAATAAAAAAAAAACACTAAATTAGGCTGATAATCAGCACTTTTGAACTTCAAAATTACAAGAGATAGTCTCCCAAAACGCCCGCCCTTCGCCACTTCCTAGTGTTTAAGCTGGGAAGAAGAAGTGTTGGAACAAACTCCCCAGCAACACATCTGTTTGTTATGTTAGATTCATCAATCAGATTTTGTTAACAATTTCAAGGGTTAATTTTTTTGCACAGAACCCTAATTCTTTTTCTAAAATAAAAGTAGCCTTAGTTACTCCTTATCACATTGGCTATTTGTCAATAAAAGTACCGTCAAAATTGGTTAAGGCATTTCGGAGATTAGCCGGAACAAACATAGACAAAAATAAAAAATAAGTACCATATATCTAGTTGCATTCAGTAAAAAGCTGTTACTTTACAAACAGACTCTACAATTTTATTTATTTGTATAAATCATCATCCTACAGCAACAGCAGTCCACTGCAGGACATAGGTAGATCATTGATCAAAGACAAGTAGTAGGAGTATTATATTATTACAGAAAATTCCAAAATGTGATCGGTATTCACATTTATTATTTATCTTATTTAAACACGTGTGATTTGTGACTCATAAGCAGGTAGCAAATGTTGTTGATCAAAGTATTTTACAATATTTATTAAGACATTTTATGCTCAATTTCTCAACAATTGTATTAAAGTTTTAGATTACAGCTCCATGTGTTAACAGTTGTACCTCAAAGATTTGTACTTGTAAAGATAAGAGGGCCACTATCTCTTAATGACGAAGAAATTGTCTTTATCATGGAGTAGCCTTACCTGCCAGTTTACCAGTAGATCTTAGCTTAGGCATCCCACCAGCAAACAGGCCACCCAACCCCGGTGGAGCGCCGCCACCGCCGTTCTGCAGGGGAGCCGCACTCCTCGCACTGCCCCCACTCGGGGAGCCTCCGCCAGACACATTTGACACTTTCCCAGGAATATACGGGCCACTTTTGTCCACTGTTGTTGTCTTTTTCAACTTTGCACCCTGTCTTATAGAACTTAATAAGGCATTTCTATCATCAGGACCACCACTCTTGGAGCTGCCTCCACCCTTCGAGCTGCCTCCGAAAATAGGAGGAGGCGGCGGACCCGGAGGCGGCGGCGGCCCAGGCGGCGGCGGAGGTTTCGGTCCCATGACGACACTACACTAACAGACACTGTCGCCAAATGCCATCAGGCGCAAACGAATAAATTACGAACGTCGTGATACAATGCAATTCAGTATTCAAGTGACGACCCTTCAAACCTTCACAAGTAGTCTCCGTGTACGTCCTCGCACGTGATGACAACACTTAATGCACAATACGTCACTCTACACCAATACATACTAATTTACATAAAATATTATAGAACCTTGCCCCAAAAGATTAATCATTGTAGGAAGTACGTAGGCACTTAGTAGAAATTGTTTTTACTTGGTCCGAGATCATCTCGTCATAACAACCAACTACGATTGGTATTATGGAACATCGTTTATTATTCTCTTGAAGCTTATTTTATAGAACAAAAACGAGTTCAATTATATTTGCAAAACATTAATAACCACCACACACACTGTGTTAAAATCAACAGAGTGAACCCAATGGAGGTTTTTGTGAAATTCGTTCACAAATGGCCGACTGGAGCCAGGAGAGCTGTCAAAAAGCCATCACAGATAACAAATGGAATAAACTACCAATGTAAAACGAACGGTAGTTTTTATTTTTATCACATCACACTACATTGTTTGCGTCTGGGTGACCTTCTTAGGGCTCTGTTGCCAAACGAAAACCTTATAGATTCGTCCCATGCGTGTGTCCATCCGTATCTCACAATTTTTTACTCCGATACTATTGACGGTTCTCTATCCATTTGCATAAAATTTTAAGACCTAATATAACTTAGCATAATTTTGTTTGGCATAATTATATTTTCGCATAATATAATTACGCATAACAGCTTACGCATAATTTTTTTAAGAATAATTTCTTTAACCATAATAATGATTAAGCATAATATTCTAAAGCATAAATTTCTTAAGCATAAAGTTCTGATGCATAACTTTTTTATAAGCAAGCATACAGCATGCAAGCAAGCAAGCATGCCGCAAACAAGCAAGCATGCAGCCCTGTATTCCCGTTGTCTCCGTAACATGCAAGCAAGCATGCAGCATTCAAGCAAGCATGCAGCATGCAAGCAAGCATGCAGCATGCAAGCAAGCATGCAAGCGGCTCGCAACCGCCTGCTCCTCAGCCTGCGAACCGCCTCGCCCCTACGCGCCTACGCGATTTTAAATTACACTCTAGGGGTAGGACAAACAAGACTACGTGGAGTCGGTTTTGCAGCAATTCGGTTCTGTCACTAACTTTTATTGCACAGCATATTAAATTTTGAACCTGGCTAGTTTAATTTTCAGGCCTACTAACGTTATGCGAATCAAATTTATGCCAAAATAAATTGTGCCAAAATCGTTATGCCGAAGTATATTAGGACAAAGAACATTATGCGAAAAGAAGGGATCCCACTATTGACACCACACAGTTAAAGTTTGAACAGTACGTATGTACCTTCTATAGCTGTTATGAACCACTACAAAAAATGGTGTGTAAATATTGACATAAAAGAATAGGGGTGGCCCTCAATACACGTAACTGAGGGTTGAAAAAAAGTCCACGTAAATGTATCTACGTATACGTAATAACATTTCTGTGTTAATAACTGTGTGGGGTGTCTATCGATAGCTGTTGAAAAAATATCTATGTAGAGGTTCCATAAATACTTTTTCTTAAGTGAATGGCTGATGAAATATTTGCTTCTTAAGCTGTACAAATTTTATTGTGTCCTCTAATTTCTGAAGTAAAAGAAGAAATGCTCTGAAAAAAAAATAGGTTGGTAATAAGTAAAAACTCTTCAACGAAAATTATTTTGAACTAGCTTTTGGAATTTCAGCCACGGAGTCTGGATTTATGCCCAGTTGATGGCAATAGGCTCGGCCCCATTACATGGGGCACGCTTGCGTAAAAAAATAACTGGCGAGATGTGGGAGTACTATTAGGTACACCTCTGCCTAAACCTGTTTTCAGTTTTTGAGTTATGGGTCTTTTTCGTCAAACTGCAGCAGTAACTTTGTTTTTCATTGACATACTATAACTTAGTGTAGGTACTAGCTATAAACCTAGTTTTGCTATTGTCTGAAATTTTTTAGATGAATGAGCTTTAAAAAAGTGTTATTATATTGTTTGGTACTACGCAACCCTTTGTGTGCGAGTTTCGCTCGCACTTGGCTCGTTTTTTAAGTAAAAGAAGCAGCAGGTAAATAATAATAAGATAGGTTTAATGAAAAACAAAAAGCAAATTAACTCAAGTTCACTTCTACGTGGCAAAATTTATATGCAAAAGCAAGTTTAATACAATTTGACATTATTACTTCATTCTTCTTTACATTACTTTGAACTAGCCCCCCCAACCGAAACCGGTGCGTCTACAAGCATTGAAGTGTACATCACCAAATTAGAATCGTAGCTAGCCTCACTACCTCCTTGTGTCGTAGCCTCCAAGGCCAAGCGTTCGGCTTCTGCGCGTTCCTCTGCTATTTTAATTTCCCTTTCCGCGTCCAACTCTTCTTTTTCTCGTAAACGTTTGTCTTTCAGCTCAATATTTTCCCTAAATTTTACAAGAGCCGTTGATAAATACTTTATTGGATCTGTTGGCTGATGTAGTAAAACGTCGGCGACACATATGCGTAACGCTGGACCAACTGTTTGTTTTAAATATTTAAAGTCTTCCGTGACATGCGCATCATCTGGGCATGGTTGAAATATATCCAGTTGGCTCCGAATACGCACTATATTCCCTAATTCGTCGCTCTCGTACTCACTCAAATGACCCTCCTCCCGATAAATACGTTTCCCTTTCTCATTTATGTAATAACGACCACAATTATCAAAGAAATATTCGATCCCGTCTTTTACTTCTTTGATTTTTAATAACTCTGCTGCTAAGCCCATCTTATATTCACTATTTGAGCCATGAGCTTTATATATTCTTTCCCTTGTTATATCGTCGATATAGTAACGCCCACACTCGTCATAGAAATAAATGTGATCAATATCGTCGACAACCGGTACTAAATCACCACATTCATTGAGCTGCAACATAGTTTCACCATCTTCTGTTGATTTATATACTTTCCTACTGTGTTCATCTATATGGAAAGTGCCATGTTCATCAATAAATTCTTCATTTATTTCAGCAGCGTTTAGAATAGAAATCATAGATTGGTGATTTTTTTTACCAAAAATAGCCATATCCCATAAAAAACAAAATTCCGTAATTAAGCGTTCACGGCTTTCCTCTGGAAGTACGTGATTAAACACTTTCAGTTGATAAAAATCGGGACATCGACATTCCTTCAAATCACCCTGTATTTTTAATTCCGTTACATTTTGAATGCATTCTAAAGTAGTCTTTAATTTTTCGAGCGAAGCTACTCTGTTCTGCAGATAGTTTTTTTTCTGTATTAAAGCTAGAACAGGGGCGGTTATCGGTTCAAATGACATTGCAGCAATCGATTCTTCCAGAATATGAATCTTAGACAACACTTTTCTAATTTCAAGCCCGTGCCCAGTGCAAGATCGTACCAATGCACCAATTACTATTGGTTGTCCTTCAACTTTTAATCGATCTAGCATCGCTACAGTAGCAGGATTGGTTTGGTCCATTAGAAGTTCACCAACGATTTCTTGTAGGGTTTTTGTCAATTTAGAAGTTGATACAGGTATATATTTACTCAATCTCATTACCAACCCATCATAGTTATTATCTAACCAATTAAGTAATTCACGAGCTGCTTCATTTAGTTTGACCTTAAATTCTTCAAAACCATCGTAATTTCTAAAACATTGCCGTTTCTCTAAAAGGGCAATCGTTATTTGTCTGTGCATATCTTCAACAATTTCCAAATCAGCTTGAAGGTTAGCTTGGTTTTCATTGGACAGACTGGGTCGATACTTTTCCAGATACTTCTGGAAGTACTTCAAACGATTGCCTACAGCATCTATAGTAAAACTAATAGCTTGGTACACTTTATCCCTTGAGTCATTTTCTGCCAAATCTTTCACACATTTGTCTACTTCAATTATCGCGCGTAACCATTGCAAATGAAATTCTACTATGCTATCAGCAATGCGAGTCTTATCCTCCTGTCGTAATGCTGTGCGAATAGAGCAAAGAGCATTAAATATTTGATCCGAAAAATCGTTTCGGGAAATAAATATTACTGTAGCCTCATAAAAGTCTTTAACTTGTTTTGTAATATCAAATAAAAATTCTACATCCTTACTTGATTCTAACATTTTGAAACAATAGTAAAATATATTTAGAAAATCACTACATTAATCACAGAATAAGGATCTTGTCAATTCAACAATTTAATATTGTCATACTTATTTTTAATTTTTTTAATTATTGCATTCAATGGCAGCATTTAATTAGTAAAAGAGTTTTAATAACTATTTAAAAGTACCTAGTATGGTATGTTGAACAAAATATGATTCGCGGCCGCAAAATGTATACATAACATAACATCATTAAAAATCATAGTTAGTCAATTTAGACATAAAAATAGTGGTCAAATAACAAAATTTCCCGGAGAGCCTAATATTGATGGAGAGCTGGGGTTTACCATTACAAACAAAGTTTTAAAAATCCCCATCGATCATATGTGTGCTACAAAAGTTATTCGGGGTCAAATGTCAAAATTTGAGGTTTTTGTATTTTTCTCGAAAACGGTAAGTTTTATTTTAAAAAAAAACCTGAACTCAAGCTGTAGATCTTAAAATTCTCTACAAAAACGCTTTTTTAATTTTTTCCTAAGAGTTACCATTCCTGAGATATCGTGATTCTAAGAGTCACATCATACATGATATGCACACATTTTCACGCCACCTGTAAGGTAGTGTACTTGGCGCGTTTTTTTTACCGTGGTTTCCCCTGTAGGCCTACTCCACTAACTGACATGACAATTTTAGGATAATTTAAGGGAACAATACCCGTCAAGTTCTAGACATTACCTTTTTATTGATATTGACTATTTATATTGCTTGCTACTGATTAGCGGGATATCTATTGTTTTGATTTCTTTAGATATTTTAATCAGATTCATAATCTTAAAAGTCTACTTCAACAGTCATGTCTTCTTCGATTTATTCTTCTTCCTCTTCTTTTTGCTGGATGTTCATAAAATGTTCAAATGTGGCTGAGTCATTGGCCTCTTCATTAAAATCACAGGAATCTTCCTCTATTGTACTCAACTAGGCATTTGAGCAAAGCTTACCTTGGCAATTGGTACATGCCGATTCGAAGGAATTCGTTTTCTTCTTGCGGTTTATGGAGCTCCAAAAAAATTTACTTGCATTGATAAATACCGTTACTTCACTTTTGTAAAAAATACGCGAAACAAGAAACAAGTACAATTATCATGTCTTCCTCCAACATCGGCATCTGCTATTAAACACTTGTATCGAGTATACTATCAAGCTCAAACCAATGTTTGAGCAAGATGCTAGGCAATCAACTGAACCCAGAAGACTGGAGGTCTGGAACCGATTCAAACTTTACTCCCACGTGCTCCAGAAAAACTCCTCAACACTATTTTTTACAATAGGGGTGCGGACTGGGTAAAGAAAACGACATTCTATTTTGTCCGTCAGACAGGTAGGTAATATAAAAATATTAGACACGTATTTTTTGTTTTATCAAAAAATTACTTAGTTAAAACTCATTAAAGTTGGAGAGTGGGGGCTCACTACGTCACAAGTAGGTATAAAACTTACCTACATGTGACGTCATGCGCCATTTCAACTCAATATATCTCCGTAATTTTATGACCACGTGAAAAAAGAAAAAATACGTGTCCAATACTTTTCAATAAACTACAAGACGGACGAAGAAAAAAAAATGTGATCATCCCCTATTGCAAAAAAGGTTGTAGTGCCAAATGTGGCTGTAAAAAGTAGGGTTGCTGTGTTCTCCAGCGTGTACCAATTGCCAAGGTCAGTTTTGCTCAAATGCCCAGTTGAGTACAATAGAGGAAGATTCCTGTGATTTTAATGAAGAGACCAATGAACAATTTGAACAATTTATGAACATCCAGCAAGAGGAAGAGGCAGAAGAAGAAATCGAAGAAGACATTGTTACAAACTCTTTTTATATTATCTTCATATCATAGACATCAGTGACTTTGTCATTGTTATTGTTTTGTCAATGACTTAAAATAAACAGTAATTTTTAAACTTATGACGATTATATTATTCTTATCAGTGGCGACGAGGATTAAAAATGAACAGTGAGCAATTTGAAAAATTCATTATATTGCAAGCATCACAACAAAAACAAATTTCGGACATTTTACAATTGTTGCTAACACAACAGCAAAATGCGGCTGCCGCGACTCCCACACCAACTACAACGAATGGCACGGAGTTACCCAGCTCATCGCAAACTAACACCTATAGAAACAACATTTACAACAGTTTTAAAGGTGACAAGTTCAATCCGAGCGAAACCTCAGTTGAGAATTTTATTGATTATTTTGAGTCTAAATGCGGACTTTGGGGAGAAGATGCACGAAACATACAGAAAGAGCTTTTATTCACCTGTCTCTCTCCTGAAACTTTTCACGACATAAAAGTTGCCCTGACGCCACGTTTCGAAAACAGTACGTATACAGATATTCGAGAAAAACTTCTCGACCTGTACAGAATCAAGCGCACAAGATACAGGGCACTGTCTGATTTCTGGAACTGCATACGCACGGACGACGAATCTATGGAGTACTACGCTAATAGACTTAAAGAAATAAGCAAAGATTGCGGCTATAACGACGATCTATTGGAACGACAGTTACGTGATCGTTTTGCAACTGGACTCAATCACCAACAGTTGCAGATTGACTTGAAACAAAAATGGCCCGACTTACAAGAACGTCAAGACGGAAAGTTGAAGGAAATAACTTTTGCTCAGATCTTTAGCGTTGCACAATCGCGGGAACGAGCTGAAAGCGATGATACACCGAATGTCAAAGTCAATAAAATTAATAGAAATACGAGACCTTACTCGAACACGTCTCCGCGCAGATTCCGGACTCATCAATGCCTCAGATGCGGTGAACCTGAAAGACATCCTTTAAGTCGATGTACCGCCAAAACTCACACATGTAAAGAGTGCAACACGCCAGGCCATTTCGAAGATTGCTGCATCAAGTCAGGCAAAGCATGTCTGCCCAATCGGAGCGATAATAAACAAAGAACATCTACGAAAAGAAACAAGCTATACAAGCTAAAACATGACGGAAACAGCAACAACTCTTCACAAGCATCCTACTCCGAAGACAGCGACGACGAACCAGATACCGTTTGTCTAGTAAACAAGTCGAAAGGCAAAGACAGTAAGAAAATAGACGTCCTAATTAATAACATTAATTGTACGTTAGACTGGGATCCCGGCTCAGTCTATTCAATTATCAGCACCAAGTTCTGGAAGCGTATCGGCGCTCCACCTCTCACAAAGGCTCCAGGTCTACGCGCTTATGGGAACGTAAAACTTAAACCAAAGGGCCTAACGCAAGTAACGGTACGAGTTCAAGAGGAGGAAAAGATACTACCTGTTGTTGTCATGAAGTCAGCTGACCCAATGTTATTCGGCCTACAGTGGAGTGAAATGTTTGACATGAACTTCCCAAAACCAGTTTACTCAATTAAGAACACCCGACACGAAGTCTTTAGTCTACAACAAGTCCTGGACAGGCACACTGCTCTTTTCGACGGCAAACTTGGAAAAGTCAAAGATTACCAAGTAAACATTCATATCAAACCAAATGCTCAACCGAAACACATTCCAGCACGATCCATTAAATTTTCGATTAAAAGAAACATTGAAGTTGAGCTAGATCGTCTAGTTGAAGAGGGCATTATAACTAAAGTAGATCCAAACATTACACCGATCCAGTGGGCGACTCCGACAGTCAACGTAGTCAAAACTAATGGCCAGATCAGAATATGCGGCGATTTCCGAAGCACGCTCAACCCTGTATTGATAACACACGCACACCCAGTTCCTCTGTTTGATCAATTACGCCAGAATCTTGCAGGTGGTGTGAAATTTTCGAAAATTGATTTAAAAGATGCTTACCTGCAATTTGAAATTAGCCCGGATTCTAAAAAGTTTTTAACAATATCTACCCACAAAGGATACTATCAATATAACCGCATGCCATTTGGTATTTCCACAGCTCCATCAGTTTTTCAGCATTACCTTGACAAACTCCTCGAAGGAATACCAAATGTGGCAGTTTACTTTGATGACATTGCGGTTACAGGAAAAAATGACAAAGATCATCTCGAAACACTACGTACCGTTTTCCGAAGACTTGAACAAGCCGGATTAAAAGTTAACTTGAAGAAATGCGTTTTCCTTACACCGGAAGTCGAATATCTCGGACACACAATTGATCGAAATGGTGTACGTCCTACAAAATCGAAGATAGAAGCAATCTCCAAAGCTTCACCTCCAACCAACGCCAAGGAGCTCAGATCATTTCTTGGTTTAATCAATTTCTACGAACGTTTCATACCACACTTACACAGTGTCTGTGCCGACCTTCACGCACTGACAGGAAATAGGCTAAAATGGCGATGGACTGAAAATGAAGCCAAGGCATTTGAACGAGCAAAGACCTTGATTGTACGTTCAAAACCACTAGTAGCCTTTAATGACAAACAACCACTGTACTTAGCCTGTGATGCATCAGAAAAAGGCGTGGGAGCGGTGCTTTTCCACATAACGAACAATATAGAACAGCCAATTGCGTTTGCATCAAGAAAACTTCGACCAGCAGAATCAAAATACTCTGTCATAGACCGCGAAGCTCTTGCAATCTTTTTTGGGGTTAAAAAATTCGATCAGTATCTTCGCGGCATCAAATTCACTCTAGTAACTGATCATAAACCCCTCATTCACATTTTGGGACCGGAACGCAATTTACCGAAACTTGCTAATAATCGCTTAGTAAGATGGGCTCTAATAATTGGGAGCTACGCCTATGACATCGTGTATACAAAAGGCTGTAACAACTTGATCGCGGACTACATATCAAGGATGCCTAACCCTGAAGAGCAACCTTCCAAACCTGAACTAGCTGTTCACAGACTTGTAGCGCGTCTACAGACAGATAGGATTGGTGACCTAACTCTTACAGAAAACGTCATACGAGAAGAAACAATAAAAGATGTCACTCTGAAACAAATATCAAAGTTTATTAAGACGGGTTGGCGTGATCATCAATATACCAACGATGTAAAACCATACGCTCGCAAACGCTGTGAGTTGTCACTAGAAAATAAGATCATCATGTGGCAGGGTCGCATGATTGTTCCTGATACTCTAAGAAAAGCGACTCTAAAATACCTACATCGCGGACACCCAGGAATATCAGCTATGAGAGCACTGGCAAGATTCTATGTATGGTGGCCAGCCATTGAAGAAGACATAGATATACACGTAAAAACTTGCCGCAAATGCCAGGAGAATCGGCCTAACACCTCGGATTTGCCAATTTTCTCATGGTCCATGCCAGATCAAGCCTGGGAAAGAATTCACGTTGATTTCGCGGGACCGTTCGAAGGCTTGTATTGGTTGGTTCTGTCTGATGCATTTTCCAAATGGATCGAGGTTAAACCAATGGCAAAAATTACGACTGCCAAACTCTGTGATGAACTGGACACAATTTTTACCACCTTCGGCCTTCCTCAGTTTTTAGTCTCAGACAATGGCCCACAATTTACTTCTCAGGAGTTCCATAATTACTGCAAAGATAAGGGAATTAAACACATCAAATCATCACCCTATCATCCGCGGACAAACGGATTAGCAGAGCGGACGGTTAGAACTTTCAAAAGCAGAATGTCTTCAAGTACAGAATGCCTCAAAAAACGGCTTGAACATTTCCTGTTTGCCTACCGCATCACACCCCATAGCACCACTGGCAAGGCTCCGGCCCAGATGATGTTTGGACGGCAATTAATTTGTGAGCTTGACAACGCTCGACCAAGTGCCAAACGGTTGTTACAATATAAGCAAATACAAGCGAATATTAACTCCGACAGCCAGACACCCAATTACAGACCAGGTGATACTGTGTACGTACGAGCCAGGGATCAATCGAGATGGGAACCAGCCACGGTTTCGCGGCGAACGCATCGATATTCGTACGTCATTAACACTCCAGTCGGTGTGGAAAGGAGGTACCACGCAGACCATATGCGATCTCGTCTCTCCGAATCAAATGAGCGCCCGGTACCTGGAAGCACTGGAAGCGTTTCTCCTAATCCTATACTTCCAGTCGCAACCTCAACTCCAGTACTGGAAGCTACAGGACCAGCGATATCATCTCAAGTAGCAGAAACCCACGTAGAAG
The DNA here is from genome assembly GCA_963082945.1 of Cerastis leucographa. Lineage (NCBI taxonomy): Eukaryota > Metazoa > Arthropoda > Insecta > Lepidoptera > Noctuidae > Cerastis > Cerastis leucographa. Next base: position 4,104,805 of record OY720361.1, read on the forward strand.
CTGCCCCCGAAATATCCGCATCTCACTTGCCACAGAATGTGGCCAACATGCCGTTTACGCCTATGGCACCACGCCGAAGCAAGCGTACCACTAGACCACCCCGACGCTTAATTGATGAGATGGAGGGTTAACCCCTGTAGGGTGGACGAATGTTACAAACTCTTTTTATATTATCTTCATATCATAGACATCAGTGACTTTGTCATTGTTATTGTTTTGTCAATGACTTAAAATAAACAGTAATTTTTAAACTTATGACGATTATATTATTCTTATCAGACATGACAGTTGAAGTAGACTTTCAAGAGTATGAATCTGATTAAAATATCTAAAGAAATCAAAACAATAGTTAACCCAATAATCAATAGCAATATCAATAGTCAATATCAATAAATGATTTTAAAAGAGTAACCATGGAGTTTCTTGCCGGTTCTTCTCCATAGGAAACGACCAACCCGAACCGTGCACCTTTTGTTGACGTTTTATAAGTGCCCATGTAGGCCTATGTAAAATAAAATATTTTGATTTGATTTGATTTGAATAAAAAGGCAATATCTAGAACTTGACGGGTATTGTTCCCTTAAATTATCAGTCAGTCAGTCAGTTAGTGGAGTAGGCCTACAGGGGAAACCACGGTAAAAAAAACGCGCCAAGTACACTACCTTACAGGTGGCGTGGAAATGTGTGCATATCATGTATGATGTGACTCTTAGAATCGCGATATCTCAGGAATGGTAACTCTTAGGAAAAAATAAAAAAGAGCGTTTTTGTAGAGAATTTTAAGATCTACAGCTTGAGTTCAAGTTTTTTTTTTAATAAAACTTACCGTTTTCGAGAAAAAACCCAAAAACCTTAAATTTTGACCGTTGGCCCCGAATAACTTTTGTAGCACACATATGATCGATGGGGATTTTTAAAACTTTATTTGTAATGGTAAACCCCAACTCTCCACCAATATTTGGCTCTTGGGGAATTTTTGTTATTTCAAATGTCTATATTGACCGGACTATTTAAGTTCATGTAATCCCATTGAATGACTATTTCATGAAAAAGTCATTCAAAAAGGTTAAATGAAATTGAGAGTTGTTTTGATGATTTTCATTATTGGAACTTAGTTAAACCATATTTGTCACGGTCGTAAATCGTATTTGGATCAACTTACAACCTGACACAGACCACTGACTGAAAAACGTAAGATAATTTGAATTTCGCGGGCTACCTTGCGTGACGGCAGCCGAGTTATAATACACACACCCACAATTTCGAGTGGATCTCAGCTTTCTGACATTCTCAGCCTTTTTTATTTTTACCGTACCAAAATAATCAGTGTAGACCAAACATATTATTATTTTACAACTCTATTTTCTACCAATCCATCCGAAGACTTTTGAAACTTAGATCTGGTAACCCTGTACGCGTCTACGATTTGTTTCTGAAGAGGTCGTCGATGACTTTGCGATTATACAAAATTACAAAGAAAAAGTGTATCCGTTGTAGTGCTATTTTACATTTTATCTACGTTATTTAGTGTAAGCATATAAATACACAACATGGCCGGAGCGATGTTATTCGAGAGATCGCGCGTCTCATCCTCGACGAACAGAGACGAGGACGTCCGCATGACCGACAAAATGGTTAGCACTGGCGAGGTTCCCGAAGATGACGAAGAAAACATAAGAGCCAAGGAGCAGGGGATCCTGAACCTCGGCGAAAAATACAAGAAGGAAGGCAAGGCTAAAGAACTAGCGGAACTGATCAAAGCTACCAGACCTTTCTTAAGCTTGATAAGTAAAGCTAAAGCAGCAAAACTGGTGCGTTCCCTCGTCGATTTCTTTCTGGATTTAGAAGCTGGCATCGGCATCGAAGTTCAGTTGTGTAAAGAGTGTATAGAATGGGCCAAGGAGGAGCGTCGTACGTTCTTGCGACAGTCTCTCGAAGCGAGGCTGATCGCGCTCTACTACGACACGGGTATGTACACGGAAGCCCTGGACCTCGCCACGGCTCTGCTCAAAGAGCTCAAAAAGTTAGATGATAAAAACCTACTAGTAGAAGTTCTTCTTTTAGAAAGTAAAACTTACCATGCCCTTAGCAATCTACCGAAAGCCCGTGCCTCGCTGACGTCGGCCAGAACTACTGCAAACGCTATTTACTGTCCACCTAAAATGCAAGCTGCACTTGACTTACAGTCTGGTATACTTCATGCTGCTGATGAGCGTGACTTTAAAACTGCTTACTCATACTTTTATGAGGCATTTGAAGGTTATGATGGTGCCGACAGCCCAAAAGCTCTAACTGCTTTGAAATACATGTTATTGTCCAAGATTATGTTGAACAATGCTGAAGAAGTAGGCTCAGTTTGTAGCACTAAGACTGCCCTGAAGTATGCAGGAAAAGAACTAGAAGCGATGAGGGCGGTTGCTACTGCTTCCCATAAGAGGTCCTTAGCAGACTTCCAGGCGGCTCTCAAAACTTACAAACCTGAACTGGAGGAAGATGCAGTGGTAAGAGCTCACCTTGGAGCTTTGTACGACACAATGTTGGAGCAGAACCTGTGTCGCATTGTTGAGCCGTACATGAGAGTCCAAGTAGACCACGTAGCCCGTTGTATCCGTCTGCCTGTAGTCCAAGTTGAGAAAAAGCTTTCCCAGATGATACTGGACAAGAAACTCAATGGTATCCTTGATCAAGGCGAAGGTGTTTTAATTGTGTTTGACGAGTCCCCTCTTGAGAAGACCTACGAGACCGTCCTAGAGACAATTCACCACATGAGTAAGGTTGTTGATACTCTTTATCAGAAAGCCAAGAAACTCTCATAGACCCATCTGTAAATTTGTTGTAGCATTAAAAATAATAATGTATATCAAAGTACCTAACATAAAATTTTCAGTTTGAACTATTTGTAAATGGAACTATTTTTTGAATGAATTCCAAATTGCATTATTTGTACCACAATGTTGTAAGTGAAATTAATAATTACAGAAAATGTTTAAAAAAATGCTAGAAAATGGGGAATTGCTGCAACCCCAGAGATGAGGGCTATGGGGATCATTGTGTCAATTGGCACCTAACTACTACAAAAGTTATGCATTTTTGAATATATCTACTAATCTTTCATTTGATTTAACATTTCCTTTTTTAACATAAGCTAGTGAAAAATTATAATATTCTGTTTTATTGAGATAAATAAAAGGTGTTCTCCAAGTGGTTGTTTCCTTCACCTCTCCACCCACACAAACATTTAGCAAGTCATGATATTTTAACTTGTTGGCACACACTGCAGTGAATCACTGAATGCAAATACATTTTCAACATAAACAAATGTATATCTAATACAAGGTTTTCTTTAATGCAAACTTGACTGCATTTGGGGATCCTGAGATGAGTAGCAATGATGCATAAGTACAATGTGTGAAATATCTTGAAGGTTGTGTTATGTGTACTTGTGGCCAGATAAGGCATTATGTCAATTGAGTGACCAAAGACAATTAAAGTAAAGCTCAACTATCCATTGTGACTATGTTGCTAGCACAGTAGTATTACTAGCCATATACATCATGCAAGCTTTGCATTGCCATCGAGAGACTTCTCGATCATTCTAGTGGTACATGTACTAGTGGCGACCTCCTTCTCCAAATCAAGCAGTGGTTCACAATGAACATATTGCTGTAGAAGGGCATCAACTGCAACTAGATCTTTATGGCGATTAATTAAAAACAGCTGCTGTTAATTAACCACAATAATTTTCTCGTACTGCCTAAAACTAAATATATCAACGTAGGTTCTTAGCATCTATTTGATATAACAAACTTGCTTATGCCGCGGCTTAACCCGCGTAGAGTTCGGTAATTGCCCCACGAGATCGTACTACCGGCATAAAAAGTATCCTGTGTGTTAATCCAGGCTAAAACTATCTGTGGGCCAAATTTCATCCAAATCAATTCAGTAGTTTGTTCGTGAAAGAGTAACAAACAACCATACATCCTCACAAACTTTCGCATTTTTAGAATAGGAGAAATCAAACGAAAATGTAATTTCATCATTTATTTATTTTTTATAAAAAATGTAAGTAGAAAATTTCTGGTAAATTAACTTCAGTAGGTATTTACAAGAGCATTTTTGTTACAACTACAAGTTTAATTACCCGTATTTCGACATTACCACTTTCTCTATTTACAATTCAAATCTAGCTAACTTTAAATTAAAACGAATGAGGTTGATCCAGTTTGCTTAATCTAACTTTTTAAATTGTACAATCACAGATAAAGGTAATATTAGTCCCCTACAATAAAGAGTGTTTATTTACGCGACTCTCCAACTAAAAGATGTTATGGTTTTTACTAGACTAAACATTATACGTGGGACTTGAAGAAAGCTACCGATAGGTGGGTGTTCTAGTTACGTCTGCCTACCCTTTGCGGATAAACAGGTGTGATAAGTAACTAATCTATTTAGGATACGATTTAGGATACGATTTAGGGATAAAATTGTTTTGAAAAAATCCATAATTCCAATATGGTTGCGGCGCAGTACCGAGTTGTTTTGATATGTACCGTTAAATGACGTCACCGCTAGGTACGGTCGACGCGCCTGTAATATTTATCTTGTTTTGTACTAATACGATAATGTTCCACGTCAACAATTGCTTTTATTTAATGTGATTTTAATAAAAATCGCAAAAAAAAACATTATTTTTAAATGTGAGGGAACTTTTGAAATTAAAAAAATTTAGTTATCTTTTCAAATTCTGTTATCCCGCGGTCTGTCATACTTACTTCATTCCTTCAGTTGATTTGCATCGAGATTGTGCTTACGCATTCATGTGAAGTTACTACGACTCAAAGGTAGTCCTATTCTTACTTTGATTGCATCAATATCAACACACCGCCTACTCTTTTTAACATAGCAAGATGGCGCGAATGCAAGTTTTTGTGGCATGTTACTTACAGAGATAAAGGAGACAGCTTTTTAGCTGTCTTCATTATCATATAAAAAGGTGTTCATAAGAATACTTGTTCTTAAATCTGAAGAATAATAATAATTCTATTTCAATTCGTTAATGGGCCGGAAGAGGCGCAATATCGAGAGAAGTGGGAAGAAATTGGGGGAGGCCTTCGCTCAGGAGTGGGATAGTCAGGCTAACAAAAAAAAGTAATAAGAGCCAGCAATATTATTTTAAGGTAAACTTAAGGTTTCGGGTATTTGAGTTTTAATCTCGGCAAGTGGCGTCCTAAACCAACCCAACCGGCCGTCGCGCACGTTCCTAATATTACATCATTATTTTTTTGGAAAACCGGAAAGCGCCATCTATAGGCGAGACCATGCATTTTAATTTTTTACCTGTTTATTTAGTTAGAAGGCGGGGATCGTTGTCTTTAGACCGAAACTCAGCACAATTTTTGATTACTACAAAACCATAATTCCAAAAAATAACCATTTTTAATGCCTCCCACAACTGTCAAGCTACATTATTTTGTCTATTAAACTCCTCAGTATCGTTAGGTACGGTCCATCGAGGGTTCCAGAAGCCAGGAGGTACCTTCGACCTCTCTGTGGGGTTGTTCACTCCTCGGTGATGGGAACACTGGTTTACTTTCTTCGCCATCATCTCTGGGTCGTTATTGTAGAGCTCGCCGAAGAACTGGAAAATTGGAATTTGTATGAGTTTTCACTGCTTCGTTGGTCTAGTGGTCACAATCGCGACTACTGAGCATGAGGTTATGGGTTCGATTCCCGTGTCGGGCAATAGTGAATGAATGAATTAATTTTATTTCAGAAACACGTGGAGCCTTTACAATATTACTTAGTATGTACTGACCATCAAATTGATCAACTTTCTGTATGAGACCATGATCAGCCTAATTGACCCAAATCCCAAATGTATGCGGTAGTTGATTTTTAAATTTTTCGGTATACTCTTGGTTCCATGAAGAAAGTTGTTCAATTTGATGATCTGTACCATATACTTAATATGATCACATCCTTCTGGTACATGCTGAATGCATACTTCATCATCAGCCTATATTGTTCCCACAGCTGGGTTGCAGGCCTCTTTTCTATGAGAGGGAAATAATAATAATAATAGGCAGTACTCCTCGATACGGCCCGCATTGTGAGGAGGTTCCTGTCTCTGCAGCCCTAACCACCGGTAGCTTGGACCCTGATCCCGATACCGGCGGAAACCTGTTTTTTATATTTTTAAATGTTTATTTTTTATTTTTAAGGAATATAAAAAAAATGAGAGGAAAGATAAATAAAGGAAATAATAATGCATACTTACTTCTTTGCATTCGTCACAACTCCATCCCGGCAGCAAACGCCTCTCCGCTTTTGTCTTCCTCCCCGGTTCATCGTATTCTATTCCTGCTAACTCAGGTATTTTTCTGTAAAAAGTACCGAAACATACTTTAGTATACACCGTGTAAATCACCTCATCACGAAGCCGTCAACCAAGCATTCTGTACATGAAACTAAGTAACTTTACGCAAAAAATATTGCTGGGAAACGACCTTTTTTTGGGGGATGTAAAATCATGTTTTGTGGTAGAACTCAATGTAACGCACACAAAACATTGTGCTGATGGACGGATTGAATAGTACGAGGTTCGTGGAGGTGTTTAAAGTAAAAATCTTACATTAAAAACTTGTATTTAAAAAAATACTTGTCAAAAAGTTGGAACTTTGACCCCTAATATTTCCGTAACTAGAAGGTTCCCAGGTATGGTGTAGAACAAAAAAATGATCGCAATGACAGGGAGAACCAGTGCCTTTCGGCTTCGTTAAGAGGTGTTTTACACTCTTTATACACGCATGAATGTATTTTGTTTATCTGGAAATACAATTTATATAATCTAATGATGATAAAACTTTATTTAAAGTGATAAGATAGGTAACAATTTAACACAAGAATTCTTCGTTTCAAGGTCGCTTTTATGTATTCATAATTACGTTCATCATCTGCCTAGCCTTTTCCCAAACTATCTTGGGGTCGGCTTCCAGTCTAACCGGATGCAGCTGAATATCAGTATTTTACATGAAACGACTGCCTATCTGACCTCCACAACCCAGTAAATGGGTAATACGATACCCCTTGGTAAGACTGGATGTCAGACTTTTGGCTTCTGACTACTCGTAATGATTGTCAAAGATCTACAAATGACAGCCGGAACCAACGTCTAAACGTGCTTTCCGAGGCACGGAGGAAACCAGAGGTCACCCATAAACGGACCATCCTCGGCAAGCACTGCTTAACCTTAAAGATCGACCCTCGCGGCTGTTAATATTTAGCCACAAGCTCCTCCATTTGATAATTACGTTAACATTTGAAATTGGGGATAAAAAATATCTGTGATCTATCAATGTGCTTATCATGCAAATTTCGTTCAACTGCTAAGGCATGAATAGATGGACAGACATAGTTAATTTCGAATTTATCATATTAAGCCGAGTCTACACCTGCGCACGGGCACGAACATTACGGTTCGCGTACATCTTAATAGGAACATAGTAGTACCGGATGTAACCCTTCTTTGGGCAGGTTATAATCTCCTCTAGCGGTTCTCGTGCATCATGGGCACATCAATGTGACGCGTCCATAACCATTCGGGGTGCGTAGCGTGCACGGATCGTGCGCGTGCGCAAGTTTGGACCAGTCTTTAGAATGGATAAACAAAAAAAATAACGCATTATCAAAATTATTTTATCTGACGACTACACGCTGGAGTAGTGTTTGGTTTAGCAATATGATGTATAATGAGGACTATACTTTGCCTTACCTAATTTTGCTTCATCAAAATCAAAATATTTTATTTTACAAAGGCCTACATGTTATAAAACGTCAACAAAAGGTGCACGGTTCGGGTTGGTCGTTTCCTATGGAGAAGAACCGGCAAGAAACTCCATGGTTACTCTTTTAAAATCATTTGGCTTTACAATTTTTCTATGTTAGTACTTGAGTATGGGAGGACATCGTAGGGCCGACAATAAGTCGTTGCTTACTAAAAAGCTTAGAACACGATAAAAAAAAACATCATCTTTCTACCCTTGTCTGATTCTACTTGGGGTCGACGCAACACGCTTTATCTTCCACTCCCCCCTGTCAGTCAGGCTACCATTTACTTCTTTCTCTTTAATAACATTCGCACAATCCAGCCATCTTTTTTAGACCTAATGATTTTGCTTGCAGCTACAAAACACAAGGGTCGTAAGACATTTACCTTTTAACGTTGTCCACAGCCATCTTATTAGCGTTTGATTCTTGATGTAATACTGACATGCTAGGCTGAATATCATAGTCCTCGTCATGCATATTCGTTACATTTATGTTCTCAGCTAGAGGTCTCTTTGAGGGGCTGAAATAAATACAAGATTAGTAATCACAGAAGCGACCTAGTAGAAATTAAGTAACTAAGTACAGTCACACAACAGTCATCATTCAATCTATTAGTGTTTTACCAGCTATCTTGTTCGACTTCCAGTCTAACTGGATGTAGCTGACTACCAGTATTTTACATGAAGCGATTGCCTATCTGACCTCCACAACCCAGTTACTAGGTAATATGATATCTCTTGGTAAGACCGATTGTCAGAAAGTACTACTAACTACAACTATATATATATATTTTAAAAACGTTACACTAGGAATTTTTCCTGTATCGTGGGTGCGTTAACAAACATTTAAACTCACATACACAAACAGCCAGATCCGGAACAACTACAGGCCATACAAATATTTGTTCCGTGCGGGGATCGAACCTGCGACACGAAGCGCAGCAGTCGATCGCTCAGCCAATGCGCTACCCGTGTCGTCAAAATAAATATCTTTTATACCCCTAATGTTTGTTTAGTGTCTCCCTTTGAGAAAATAAAAAGGTAAATAATACTTTGTACATAAATAATACGTCAACTTTGTCTCTGTCATTTCTGACTTCCACTAGAGTCAAGAGCAAACTTATCGCAATAAAAAAAAAACAATATCTCACCTGCATTCATTGCCCTGTTGATGAATGTTCTCCAGCTGATCGACATGATGTAACAGAGATATGCTGGACTGTGTGTCACAGTAGGTCTCGTCGTTGAACTGTTCCACTTTCAGTAGCGAATGCTTTCTGAAGGTCTTAGGTAGCCTGTAATTATACTGAAACTCTAAGTTTAACACAACATAAAATCATGCTTGTAATCCCCAACGGGTTACGAAGAGGCACCTAATAGTACACCCACAGTTATGTCTAAATCCCATCTAATAGGGGGCGAGCCTATTGCTATCAAACGGGCATAAATCCAGAATCCGTGGCTTTAATATTATGCTTAACTGGAGCCATAATATTGAAAGCGAGCACTAATTGAAGAAGTGCTATACCAGCTCAAGTTCGGTTAATAATAGCTTTGAGATACTTGGCAACAGGAGAGTATTCTTCTGTAGGTACTCTGTTCAGTTTCTCCACAAATATCCAAAGATTCTAATACCAACCCCTATGAATACGATACGGCCGTGATTGCCGGCGGGGCGCGGCGGCCTCGCCGGCAAAATGCCGCCGCGTTTGTGTGCGGCATGCCGCCGCCGCCGGGCTGTGTGGATGCACCATTAGATTACCTTTTAGGATTTAATATGTTAATGGAATCCTCTTGAGTGAAGGTAACACTATGGTTCATCTTTCCTTCTGTCATCAATATATTTTCTGAGTTCTGTTCTTGTTTTACAACAACCTGATTTCCGCCATGATCGATCTTCTTTGGAGTTTTCTTTTCAGGTTTAATTTTCAAACTTAACGCTGGTTTCTTGAATTTCATTGGACTTTCTTTTGATTTGAAGCTGTGGAAATAGAACATATTAGATAAAATGAGTGAAAATATAAGTTAGTAGTTTTATTAGTAGCAGTGACAGCCTAGTGGTGTGACCGTCGGACTGCCAAGGGACCGTCCATTAATCACGTGAGGCTTGAAAGGGGGGGGGGAGCGAAAATCACAGAAATATCACAAGGGGGGAGGGGGGTGTAGTAAGATATCTCGTGTATATATAGTAAGATATCATTTGTCAAACGCGCGATTCAAAACCGAAAAGCGGCTTGTAGTGTGACCTTGACTCGCCGTTGCCAGGCAACGAACGAAGTACGTGTATTTAAAGATAATATTCTAAAAATTTGAAGATTCTGTGTAGATACTAAAAATACACGTGATTTTGGGTGGGCCGGGGGGTTAGTCTTAAACCTCACCACGTATCACCTAGGGGGAGGGGGGTTAAAAAATGCAAAAAAAAAAACATCACTTGATTAATGGACGGCCCCCAAGTCAAAGGTGTCAAATTCGAACCCAAGACAAGCACCTCTCTGTCCGTTCTGTGAAGGAGCTCGTGGCTAAAAAATAAAAGCCACACGGGACGATCTTTAAGTTTAAGCCGTGCTTGCCGAGATTGGTCCGTGGATGGGTGACCATAATTACATGCCGAGTTTCCTCCGTGTCTCGGAAAGCAAGTAAAGCCGTTGGTCCCGGCTGTCATTTGTAGTTTTTTGGCAGTCGTTACGAGTAGTCAGAAGCCAAAAGTGTGACATCCAGTCTTACTAAGGGGTATTGTATTACCCAGTTACTGGGTTGTGAAGGTATAGCTATATATGTACTCTCGACACCAGGCTAGGCACTAACCACACGTTAAGAATTTAAATATTTTTTAAGAGCAGCTAACTAGTAACTACAACTTCATTCCATGTTACCTGTGCTTTTTAAAGTGAAACTTTTATTACATCGTCTCAAACTTTTTCGTCTCTGTGTTGCATGTCGCGTGACGCTCGGCCGCGGAGTAGGGATAAAGTGAAAGGCGCTCGTCAGGGCGTCGCCTTTCACTTTATCCTTACTCCGCGTTTTATACGTTTTATACCCTTAATGGAATATTATTCCAAAAATTTTTAGTTAAATGTCTAGTGTGAAAAAAAGTTTCACTTTTACCGTGGTTTCATAAAACCACACAATCCTTTTTTGTCATTCGCCTAGCGTATTTGCGCAAATATCCATCTGGCATAAATAACCTTTAAAATTTGAAATCGGAATAAAGAAAGTGCCAGCAGTATGTTTAAAAAGTTGAATTAATTTTGCCTGCATAGTTCAAAGTGCAAAGACTTCTTAGTTGTTGACTGTACTGTGCTGATTATCAGCCTAGTATGAATAAATGACTTTTGATTTTGATTTAGATTTTTGTACATAATTATCATTCGCCTCGCCTTTTCTCAACCATGTTGGGACCGTCTTCCAGTCTAACCGGATGCAGAAGTGGCTGCTTGTACATGGCTGTTTCAATAGTAAAAAAAAAAGGTTGTTTTTACTTACTTAAAGTTGTTTGGTCCACTTGTAGGTGAAGGCAAAATAGTGTCGTCATTTTCTAGAGATTCTTTCTTGATGAGTGGCTGGAAAGTAAAACAAAATAGTGCACAATAATCACCCGGGTACCCGCTTGAGCCGCTCAACAAAAAATGTATGTACAACAAGTAAGTTACTACTACTGTAAGTACATCTTAAGGGGAATGCGCCAGAACAACCTGCGAATTTCATATTAAAGTGAAACTTTTATTACATCGTCTCAAACTTTTTCGTCTGTGTGTTGCATGTCGCGTGACGGTCGGCCGCGGAGTAGGGATAAAGTGAAAGCGCTCCCAAACATTTTTAGTTAAATGTCTATAGTGTGAAAAAAAGTTTCACTTTTACCGTGGTTTCATAAAACCACACAATCCTTTTTTTTTACACATATATTATGTAATTACAGAATTATAATCAATTAAATCATCAATACAACCAAGTTATTTTAATCCCATTCCTATTTCATCAAAAAGTCAGTCTAAGGGATTAAATTAACTTAGAGGGATGTATTAGCCATACGGTCGCAAATCACATTTTAATCAACATACATACAACACGACACTGACCTGCAATTTGAAAAAAACATAAGAAAATTTCGCGGCTTACCCTGTCGCTTTCTCCTTAAAAGTGAAAAAATACATTAATTCACCTCGTTTTGGAGTGTACCGGTCGGGCGTTTCGTTACGTGCAATTTTAACGACCCACAGTGGAACGAATGTATGGGAGCGGTTGGACGTAGACATGTCCGAAAAAAAAGAGTAAAATTATGCCAAACTAATGATGCCATCTTATTCGATTACTTAATGCCTTCATAACTTGTGGTGATGAATTTCTTCATAACTCCCATATTTCGGGAGTAATTTGAGAAAATGTGAAATTTTACTATGAAAATGAGTGTATCGAGCTCTCTCCCTCCTGATTCCGGGCTTGTTTCAAGTAGCGGTCTCTAATATCATAATGCTAATACTAAGAGCTATATTTAATACTAAGACACATAGTGCGCCAAATGTGCACTTTCTGGGATAAAGAGTGATGTTTATTTTATAACACAATTTTTTTATTTTTTGTTTATTTTGTTGATTAAAACCGTTTTTCTAAAGGTTTACCTTATTACAATAACATTTCTGAGCAGCCAATTAGAGAAGATATAAGCTAATTAGGATATATAATTAGGGACTTAAGGTTTACATATAAAACTGATGCACTAATGATTACTGATAAGAACATTGCTATTATTTAATTACTAAATGGCTCTTAATACACTAATTTAGCATGCATCATTTACTAATTATCACAATAACTAATTACCTTGCAATATTTAACAAAGGATACCTGGGATACCTGGATTTTATATAAATAGGTCACTATTAGTAACTTTAAAATCAGTGTTGATTTACACCTCGTTGTATCCAAGCTAATCTCGCAATGTATTTTCCAAATTTTAATACAAATCTTGATATTCACGTTGCTTTATGCGCACGCGCACATAAAGATTTACGCGACTTTAACTATTTGTTCAGTGTTTTAAAAGATAACAGTTGTGTTCAGTTATGTGAAAGTGCTGAAACAAGTTTAAAAGACTGGTGTCGTCGATTTTGCTACCGCATTTATGCAAAATGGACACAGTCTGGAAGAAGCACAGATAAGTTTCGGAAGAAACATGAGATTTGGCTACAGGCTGCAATTCAATGGCCGGAATTACAGAATGAAAATATGGAACCTTCTACAGAAAATATAAGTGACGTCATCGAGCCCATAATTTCTCCTGCTAAATCTAATGCTTCAACTTGTACACATCCTAGTCCTCGTAAATCTTTTGAGGACCTTAGTAACCGGCAAAAAAGAAGACGCACTGAAGATAGTCTTTCATGCAGCAGTAGCAGCGCTGAAATTATGTTTTCGGCCGAAAGGGCGCTTCAAAAGGCAGGACAAAGCGATACAGCTTATGTTATGAAATACTTGACGGAGAATCCAGAAGAGGCCTCAAAAATCAAAGCCTTCATTGAAGGTAAATCAATTCAGGTACGGGAAATATCCCCTTTGAAGGCATTGGCTCTTTATGTATCGATGAACTTATCGAAATGGCGCTATAACACTCTTCGGGATTTCAACACTCAAGAAGGAGCTCTTCAATACCCGAGTTACTACATGTTGGTTAAAGAAAAAATTAAGTGCTATCCGGCCAAAGAAGATCTCACAGTTACAGAGAGCTCTGCAAAAATCAAATTACAAGCCTTGATGGATTTAACCTCAAGAAGACTTATTAGGTCGTTAGAAACCCCTGTTGATCCCAATCAACAGCTCGTATTGACCAGCAAATGGGGTTTTGACGGATCATCTAGCCAAAGCATTTATCATCAAAGGACGAGTGAAGATGAGCAAATCGATCTTGCTAGTAATTTTATGATTAGTCTTGTACCACTGCGGCTCGTCTCAAAAGGTGTAACAATTTGGGAAAACGAGCGACCATCTTCCACTTCATTTTGCCGGCCAATATTGTTTAAGTTTATAAAGGAAACCAAAGAAAATGTGCAGAGAGAGATGGCTGAAATCGAAGCAGAGATTGAAGCCTTAACTCCATCCACCATCACTGATGGAATTAGTGTCAAACACCAACTGCTGTTGACAATGATTGATGGTAAAATTCATTCCATTATATCCAATACAGCAGCTTCAGTGTGTGACATATGCAAGGCTTGTCCTAAAGAAATGAATAATTTAGAGTTAATCAAAGATAAACACGCAAACGAGGACATGTATAAATATAGCTTAAGCACCCTTCACGCTTGGATTCGCTCAATGGAATGCTTATTACACATTTCCTACAAATTAGACATAAAATCATGGCAAGTAAGGGGTGATATAGCAAAAAGGCAAGTTGATGACAGGAAGAAAAGAGTTCAAGAGGCTGTAAGAAGAGAAACGGGCTTACTTCTCGATGTTGTGAAACAAGGCAGTGGATCCACCAACAATGGCAACTCGGCAAGGAGATTTTTTGAAAACTACACTAAATCTGCTGAACTGACCGGAATAGATGCTATGCTTTTAAGAAAAATCTGTGTGATCTTGCAGTGTATTTCATCAGGAGAGAAGATCAACGTAACTAAATTCCGAGAGTTCTGCTTTGATACTGCTAAGCTTTACGTGGAGTTATACCCATGGTATTATATGCCTTCTTCACTTCATAAAATTTTAATGCATGGGCCAGACATAGTTCAGAACATGTCAATTGTGCCCATTGGTTTTCTATCCGAAGAGGCATCTGAGGCTAGAAATAAAGATTTTAGAAAATATAGAGAGGGGCATTCTCGAAAGCATAGCAGTATCTCATGCAATGAAGATATTATGCACAATCTTTTACTGTCTTCTGATCCACTTGTTACAAGTATCCGTCCAAAAGGAAATAAGTTTGTAAAAAAATCTTCTTTTAAGGAATTTTATGAGCTTACGGATTCTGAGAAAAGTGATATCGAATTTGTTAACATAAATGATTTAGCGGACATCGATTCTGAATTTGAATTAATTGATGATGATGATGATGACGAAGATAATTAAATGATGTTATTGTTTTAAAATGTGTAACTTAGTAAATTAGAGCTTACATCTTAATTATTTATTGTACTTTTAATGAAACTAGGTAATTTATTATCAACTTACTTAAAAGTCATACTCTCATCAGTTCTTGTGAATATTTTTGTTAATATATATTTCTGTATATAAATAATATATTTATAGACCTCTTAATAAGTCTGTCTGCGGTTTAAAGTAAATACAAATGGGGAAAAAACGTTTTTTTTTTTTAAATTTTCATTTCCTTTTATCCCAGAAAGTGCACATTTGGCGCACTATGTGTCTTAGTATTAAATATAGCTCTTAGTAATAGCATTATGATATTAGAGACCGCTACTTGAAACAAGCCCGGAATCAGGAGGGAGAGAGCTCGATACACTCATTTTCATAGTAAAATTTCACATTTTCTCAAATTACTCCCGAAATATGGGAGTTATGAAGAAATTCATCACCACAAGTTATGAAGGCATTAAGTAATCGAATAAGATGGCATCATTAGTTTGGCATAATTTTACTCTTTTTTTTCGGACATGTCTACGTCCAACCGCTCCCATACATTCGTTCCACTGTGCGACCGGCGCACGTTGAATAGTGAACGCTATCATACAAGTGTATGGATATTCAATATCAAAACGCCCGACCGGCGCACGCAACCGGCGCGGCGGCGGCGGCACCGGTCTCGCTCAAAAATTGGCCTGAATCAGAACTAAATTATTTTATTTTTCATAGTCCTACATGGGCACTTCCAAAACGACGACAAAAGGTGGTCGTTTCCTATGGAGAATAACCGGCAAGAAACTCCATGGTTACTCTTTTAAAATCATTTGTTTTTACAATATTTGAATGTTACAGCTTTAGAACTTAAGTATATTTAGGACAGCGTAGCCCCGACAGTCAAAATTGCTTACTACAAATGGTAAAACAAGATAAAGCAAAAAAAAAATGCGACAAATGTGGAGATCCGTGATCAGCTCAAGTCGATAGAGCACCTAAAAGTGAGCACTCTATAATCAGTGAGGGTTAAGTATGGGTAGTGATACCCGGTGCGACTGTCGGACTGCTAAATCATAGATCTCGCGTTCGAATCAAAGACTCGCACCTCTGATTTTTCGGATTCATGTTGTCATTATCACTTAATTTGGTGAAGGAAAACATCGCGCGGAATTTAGCATGACTGAGAGGTATTTAATGCTGGAGTGGAGACCACGGACGGGACGGAGGAATTTGGGAAGACAACCGACTAGGTGGACAGACGATCTCATTAAAGTGGCCGGAAGAAACTGGATAGCCATGACACATAACCGCCAAAAGTGGAGAGATTTGGAAGAGACCTACACTCAGCATTGGGTGGCCAAGGGTTGAAGAAGAAAAGAAGAGAGAGGTATTTCTTTGATGGCATGTAAACCCAAGTCAGAGGCCTAGGGGCGTCATAAAAACTCTCGATATCAGGTCAGATAAAGAAGAAGAAGTATGGAGAATAGTCAACAAAAATAACTCTTACCGCTACATTTACTTCATCCCTACTAGTCCTACATCCGCCACTAAATTCTGGCGAACTCGTGATATCTATGATATTGCTATCTGGCGCTTTGACTAGGTTCAACCGTGCTTGCCGCAGCTTGCCACTCTTCTTGCCTCCCGGTGGAGTGGAGAAGGATAGCTTTAACGCTTTAGCTTCGGGATAGCTTTCAGACCTATAAAAGAAAGGGAACTATATTTTCTATCACCAAAATTTATATTTGTCATCAAGTTGTATCACCTAATAAATAGATCTATCGCCACGAAATATTTTCGTTCTCAGATAAACAAAAATTGTTCCCAGGTATGAATTATCAGTAAAATAAGAGATCGATAACCAATAAAATTATATTGCATTACATGAATATAAACTTCGTTCTTATAATAACAGTTTTGTTACTTAAATAATAGCTCTGTGCTCAGAATGGTAGATCTGTCACCAAATAAATAGATCAGTTCCTTAGAGACATAGGGCACATCAACTCGGACAGGTTAGGTTCGTGTCGGGCCCGCCATCCCCTTCGTGTTAGGTTACTTTAAACCCTGCAGAGAGAAATAGGCGCCGCGTAGCGGGGCTCCGTCGACTACTATTTGAACTTAATGCAATTTTCTAGTAACATAATATGATTTATTGGTGATCTCTTTAAATTAGTTTGCTTAAATACTTATTAGGACACACCTATTATAATACATACAAAAACATTTATTTGGTACTAGACCTTATATCTCAGGATTTTAGGTGATTTATTGTGGAACTGATTTTGCATTGTTTGGTGACTACATTTTGGTGATAGATCTACTATTTTGAGGACAAACCCTATTATTTAAGAAACACAAAACTAATTAAATTGGTGATAGCTTAAATGATACCCTAAAAGAAAGAACTGTTTAGTATTACTACTAAATAATAAATAGTACAACTATGTAAAACTACTGAAACATTTTATGAGCAAGCAAGCAAAATATTGACAAAAGATTAATTATTTTTTTAGTTGTCGTGCCTTCATATGCAAACAAATTCAAATTCTAGCAGCTAATCTATATTTCTCCATTATTTATAGCTTTTCTTTTTAAATTAACTCACATTAGTTATTTTTCCTGT
Source organism: Cerastis leucographa (assembly GCA_963082945.1). Classification (NCBI taxonomy): domain Eukaryota; kingdom Metazoa; phylum Arthropoda; class Insecta; order Lepidoptera; family Noctuidae; genus Cerastis; species Cerastis leucographa. The sequence goes on from OY720361.1 coordinate 4,122,334, forward strand.
GTCGTGGGTGCGTTTACAAATATTTAAACGCACATACAGAAATAGCCATATAAATATTTGCTCTGTGTGGGGATCGAACCCGCGACACGAAGCGTAGCAGTCAATCGCTCAGCCACTGCGCCAACTGGGCCGTCGAATTTGTCACTCCCTTTAATAGGGGTGCGGACTTTGTAAAGAAAACGACATTCTATTTTGTCCGTCAGACAGGTAATACAAAACTATTAGACACGTATTTTTTGTTTTATCAAAATATCAAAAAATTACTTAGTTAAAACTCATTAAAGTTGGAGAGTGGGGGCTCACTACGTCACAAGTAGGTATAAAACTTACCTACATGTGACGTCATGCGCCATTTCAACTCAATATATCTCCGTAATTTTAAGACCACGTGAAAAAAGAAAAAATACGTGTCCAATACTTTTCAATAAACTACGCGACGGACAAAGAAAAAATAAATGTGATCATCCCCTATTACATTAGAGTTCCTGCCTACCACAATGATGGCATCAGGAATGATGCTATTATAAACAGTAAATCACGAATTAAGGTGTAACAATCAGATTTTATTTTAAACTCACCAATTATCTGGACACTTTTTCTTATCTCTTAAATCAGTAGAAGTTATCAAAGAGCTCTTAAGTTTTTTCGTCTGTATTATAGGGCTAACACGTCCTGTCGTAGGTGTCCCTTCAATTTCAGACACAGACTCATCTCTAAAGGATAAATCCTCTAAGGAGGAGTGGACCTCTTTCTTGATACTCATTGGTGATGTTTTTTTTTTAATATCCTTACTGTTTTTGTTATCCTGGTACAATGCTACGGGGGCAGGAGTTTCTCCAAAGAGTATTTTAAATACTTCATTTAATATTTTCAAGTCTTTGGTTTCATTTAATCTAGTTAGTGTTGAAGCTGTAAATAAATAGGAGTTCTGTTACAAAATAATGTAACAACGTTTATTTGAGTCTCGCCACAACAACCCATCCAGCTATGTAATCCAAATTAAGCTGATCTCTCATTGTACGGGCAGCTCTTACAAAGTGAGGTCAGCTTGATATGTGTACAATTTTACAAGAGAAGTAACTCTTAAGTTTAGATTTTGTGGCCACTTACCAACTAATTGTATAATGTTGTCTTTAGATTCAATAATCCTTTTTAAAGCCTCTGCACTACTGCAACTGTTGCTGGAAATTAACAAAGTTGTTTTTAGTATAAAATGAGTGTATGAACGGGGACAAAGTAAACGAAGCATGTAAGGTTCATGGGAAAATGAGCATCATCATCTGCCTAGCCTTTTGCCAAACTATCTTGCACTAACCTAACCGGATGCAGCTGAGTACCAGTATTTTACATGAAGCGACTGCCTGTCTGACCTCCACAACCCAATAACCAGGTAATACGATACCCCTTGGTAATACTGGATGTCAGACTTTTGGCTTCTAGCTACTTGTAACGACTGTCAGAGATCTACAAATGACAGCCGGGACCAACGGCTTAAAATGCTTTCCGAGGCATGAGCTGTATGCTCATGCCTCGGAAAGCATAATTGTTTTTGATGTAATGCAATATTTGGCTGATTTAAATCAGTTAAAGAAGAAGGTAATTCTTCTTGAAACATAGCTAAAATGAATAAATAAGGTTACACATCTTGCAGGTGTGCCAATGAAAGCAACATCAAATCAACTGTCAACACAGTCCACTGCTGGATGGAGGTCCTCTCAAGCTCTGCCCTCAGCTTCCAGTCTAACCCAGCCATCTTCAGTTACCAACTGAGACAAAAAAATTGTGGCAAATCATGAAAAAATTGACATACCTGCCACATCTTTCTTGTAGTTTAATAACTTGTGTCTTGCAACTATCATATTCAATGTGGAGCTGCTCAAAATCAGACAAAAGATCTGAAAAAAAAAATTGTATACAGTTAAATAGCACCACCAGTTAAAATGCTCCTTTTCCTTTAGATAGGTAAAACAAAGTAGTTAAAACATTTTTGTCCTATTTGGCATTTATTTTTTTCACAAAAGTGATGAATGGAAGGCGTTTTTACATGTGGCTGAGATGAGAATGCTAAGGGGGATGTGTGGTACTTATTATGCAAATAGACAAAATAAGAAATGAGTATATAAAAGGAAGTTTGAAAGTGGAGCTAGGTGATTAAAAAGTTGAATGGTAATTGGTTGACTTGGTTTGGGTATGTGATGCAGAGGAATGAAGAAAGTTTTGATTCTAAATTTTAAGTAGAGGAAGACCACAGAAACAATGGACTGTTTGAAGGATGATATGGCAAGAAAGAAGGTGTTTGATGAGACAATGATTTATAGAGAATTATGGAAGAAGACATGCTGCGCCGCCTCAAAATAAATTAGAATAACGGCATGAGAATGATGATGATAGAGTAACTAAAATGAATAAAATTCAGATAAAAGCAACATTACCTTTGAAATCCTGTAGACTTTGGAATAATGTTTTTTCTAAGGCTAAAACCTTTGTGTTGCTAGAGAGCACCGGTGATAAAGAATTAGATATGTTGATCAAAGTCATTCTTGTAAGTTTTTTTACAAAACAGGTAAGTATAACAAAATTTAGCGCCAATAGTTATGTATATCTTTGTTTCTCTTGTGTGCATGCAATGCAGTATGCGACTAAGTTTTTATGGTTAGACTGTGTGTGCTACTATTTAACGTAACATTATCGATCAAAACTAACGAAAACTTTTATTTGCACAGTGAAAATTAATAAAATAAAAACAACTTTCACAACACAACAATTCACTTGTCTTGTTCAAACTTGTCAAAACTCTGTCTATTGTGCAGTGCACGTCAGTGTCAAACGAAACATCAAATTCTATGGTTCGGAAACAGAAAGCGAAGAGCGGGAACCAAATTCTTGTCTGCCAGTTTCCAAAGGTTTCCAGTGAAAGTTTGGAGAACAGGCAAGTGTTTTGAGTGTACTTACCTAGTTAAATAGTGACCCCGAATAACTAAGTTTAAACAACAGTTATAGTTAACCCGGCTCACTAAGGTTTTCTTACAAATCAAAATTCGCAAAAATCTTTAACCGGTAACCTATTTTTTAATCTGTGCGCTCAAAAGTCAGGCAAAGGAATAAATTTGGATTACGTCGTAGATATCTTGTGTTTGTTTTTTGAGTTAAATAACGTGTATGTTATTGAAAATACTAAATAATCGGTGAGTTTTCGAAATCCAATTTTATTTTACAATAAGTATATACGAATAAATAAACCTTTACATAACTTCTAGGTTTTACAAATAGAGACCTTTGCATTGCATTGTTGATATATGTGAAAAAAAATTGATGGCGCTCATCGGGGTTGTCAAATTGTATTTGAAAATATTTTTACTACTAAATATAATTATTTGAGATGGTTCAAATAGTAAGAATTATAATTTATTTTCAGGTCAAAATATATGAAATTGGTTAATCTTTGAGCTATGGAGGTAGAAGACGATATGATTTTTTTGGTCGTTGTGGACGATGATGAGAAAGTGAACACTTCCGAAAAGGAATTTCTGGATTCTGAGCCTTCTGAAGCCTGTATAGAAGTAGATAATATAATGGAAACAGCTCAAAAACATGGAGAGTATATTACAATAAAGTTAGAGCCCGAAGAAGCTGATTACCAGTGTGAGTACCTTGAAGATGGAAACACATCTGAGGTAGGCCCCTACTTTATTTTTTTTCAATACAGGCTAGTGAAATGCAGTTCAGATGCAATTAAAATTTCCATTAGAAGACACACGGTCTGCTAGTAGAAATTTTAATTGCGCCTGCATGGTTTTGGTTTGCTAGACTTATGACAACCAAATTGTAAAACTTTAAATCATCATTTTGTACGAGAAAAAAAGGCATGTACCCATTGTTAATGCGTATCCCTACCATCCACAGACTGGTTCAATCCAGAAAGTATTTATAAAAGAAGAACCAAAAGAAGAGGAAATAGACCAAGAAATTGACGACAAGGATTACATTCCCGTGGAGGAGTTTGTGCAGTCTCAACGTAAAAGACACCGCTTTGCAATGCTCAAGCCATGGCAGCAGCGGTCATTTGTAGCTGAACTGAGAGAACAGTATGAGGAATTGAGGGATGATGAGGAGTTGCTGGTCAACACGTTGGGTAGGATTATGCGGACTGTAAAGCCTCCACCTCCGCCTCAGGATTTTTATATCATGAATGGTATTATGTTTGAGTAAGTGTGGGTTTATTTCTGGCAGATTTTTTAGGTTAGATAACTTTTATCTGAGGATTTGATGGATTTTGTATGTGTATAGTGGATATGGCATACTGGCTGGCATATTAACACTTTCACCCAGCATAATGTGTTGAACATATTGTTTGTGTGCCGACAACCTGCATCCAGAGTCATTGTTATACATAGCTATATTTTTGGTAATACAAGTAAAAATGGATTATTAGAACTTTGCAGCAAAAGTGTTAATCAGCATGCGTACCATGACCACTGTAGAAACTGTGGAAGAATCAACATCATGACATAGACCGTGAGAATGTGTCAGTTTGTCGATTCTTCGATCAACATAGCCCGTTTCTATGGCAGTAATGCTATGCATGCATATGCTCATTTTTGCTTAGTAAGTTGTCCATGTTCGTTAAGTATATTGGGATTTGGGAACCTTCTCCTACTTCATTAAAAACTTCATTATTTCAGTATATCATTTATTAAATCAACATTCCTCTAAAACATAACTGACTCTTACAATTTCTGACAACACACTACTAAATACATCACTCTTTTTTTTTACCTATAAAAATTACAAACGTTCTTGCTTTGAAACTATTTTCTTAAACCCATAAACATTAAAACTAGCCAGTATACTTGAGACATCAGATTCTGTAATATCTAATTCCATAACAACCCATAGCCCACAATTTACATTAAAAAAATAAAAACAGAACTGAGGCAGTATAAAAATAATATTATGTCATTGCAAGTTGAGGCAGCCTAAACTCACTTGACAATAAACAACTTTATAATGCTAATAATATTTATTTTATTTGTAATATTTTCCTATCATAATAACCAATTATCTATGGTTTCAGATGTGTCTTTTGTGGGCATCTCATGGATACAATACCAGCAGCAGGCAGACATTTTCAGGAGAAGCACGGGCAGAGATATTTAGTGTGCTATGCATGTGGAGTTGATTTTAGAAGGTAAACTTTATCAAAGTACAAATAATATAAAAGGAAAATGAAAAGGCTGGTATAGAGAGAAATCTGTAATAGTTATATTTCAAGCATACTGATGGAACCTGAGTCTAATTTATACTTTAATATTATAAAGCTAGCAAAAGTTTGTTACTTTGGTTGAAAACGCTAATCTCAGAAACTACAAGTTCCATTTTAGTGGTAACAACACGTAACAACCAATTGGGGAAAATGTGACACAGATAAAGTTGCGCAGGTCAGCTTGTACACGATGCCTTTTATAAATGTATGATACTTTAAAGTAGACAATGCGGCTTTTCTGCCTTCCCATCATTATATTTGCAGAAGGATACCATTTAATCATACAATGGTTCATACTTCCACAATGCTCCATTTTGATTGTTTAATTCCGTTGCTTAGCACACTCCAATAGTTTCACATTGCTATTCCACAGCACAACAAACCTTTACAAACATGAGAAGCGTTGCATCGCTCCGGACGCGGAGATAGTACTGAGGGCGCGCGCTGTGTTCCTCGGACGCAAGGGACGTGGCCGGCCCTTCCTTACTCTCAACAAATTTAGTACTAATCAGGATAAGTAAGTCCATCATATTGTATAATTGAAGTAAAGCGTAGAGTGGCTTTGAAAGAAGTCTGGAACAAAAACATCTTGTCCTCAGCCGTCTACATCCTCCGGATCCGCTTGGATTCGATTTCGTTTCGGAAAGTCGTATGTCTATCTCGCTCTCTTTCGTAATGCCAAAACAAGATAGACATACGGCTTTTCGAATCGAATCCGTGCGTTTGTGAATAGGGGGCCTGGTTGCCGAAGGTGCAACACAGGGTGCAGGTAGGCAGGAGTGAGGCACAGACTAGAAGGGACCTATGTCCAGCCTTGGATTGTAATAGTCAATCACGTTGATTGTTATTTTTGAAGGAACAGACAGGGCCACAGGGGATTCTGCACTGTACACACAGATTTCAAGAATGTCATCTCTATCTTAGTGGTTCAACATCGCCCTGTAAAATTTGTATTAGCTTCTCAGGATTTGTTGCAATCGAAACTTGTACAAGGCTTTCAATTGTGTTCATCATGATAATTGTAAAAGAAAAGTCGACGTATTTACGTTACGTTTAAACCGCGCGCTCGTGCTAGAGCCTCTAGTCACTAATTTTACACCATTTTTTAATAGAATCATTAAATCTTCCAAAATTGTTTTTAAATACCGTTCTAGGACTTCTATCATCGCTGCTAAATCAATGCCACTACCTTCAAGGTTTCCCTGCTCGCTATGTTCAGCGGTGTTCATAACTAAGAACAACCTGAAGTCTCATGAGAACCTGCATCGTGGCGAGCGACCGTACCAATGTCATGCCTGTCCTTGCGCTTACACGTCTCATTCTGCGCTGTCGGTAAGTACACGTCACAAGTTATTTAGTCATGATGATGCCATCTAGACGATTTCTGCCACAGCGACTGCATTCGATGGCTGTGCTCTTTCATGTGCTCTCAAATTATAATTTTATATAATATTTACTTTATGGAGATGGTGTGTATTCACAGATAAAGTTTAATTAAAAATAATAACCCTATCATACTAAGACTAAAGATCACTGTGATTTGAACAGTGTGGCCCAGAATCCGAGGATTACTATTTTAAAATGTTTTAAGGGTACATTTTTGAACTACCCGGTAAATTGTACCACGATCATTCTCTTCATCTTGACTTTTCAAGTATCTCGAAATTTTCGTAATGTTAAATTCGAATTGCTTTTTCCAGCGTCACACCAAAAAGCACACAGATGCCCAGTTCATCTGCGATCACTGCAGCCGCTCGTTCAAGCTCAAAGCCGCGCTCGTTGCTCACATGGACACGCATAAACGTAAGCACATAGTTGAACATAGACCTATTGGCTCGTGGTAACTGGAACGTTAGTTCCAGTTATAGCCACGAGCCAATAGGTTATAGCCACATATATAGATAGTGGCGTTAGCCACTATCTTGTTTTAAAGCAATTTCTACAAGACAATTTGACAAAAGTTTTTAAACTGACAGTCGCTAATACTATTCTTAATATTTAAAACGGGATATTTACCATGTTTAATATTTGATTTGAGTTCCCGATATTTCGGTACTATTGCAAGCAACATGAGCATGAATAAACTGAAGATATTCGGGGTCGATGTTTATTAGACAAATCAATCTACCCTCTTCCTACTACGTTTTACTCGCTCGGTACTGCAATCAATGTTGGGAACTCAAAACAAATAGTAAACATGGTATGGTAAATATCCCGTTTTCGGTGTTCATGATATAATTTGACAAAGTTTACCAACAGATTTACAATGTGATTCAAGCGCTAAAACACTCTTGCAGCATTGTACATTTACCTAGGCCTTAAAACTTGAGTCAACTTGTCGCCAGACATAAGGTGGATTGCTCACTAGAACTTTAAAATGGTTCCTTAAACCTCGGAATCGACGGACACACCAATCAATCGATAATGCCATATTATCGATTGATTGGTTATACCGTCGAATATAATTTGGAAGCGACAACTGGCATCCAAAAAGTAAATTAACATGATAACTCGCTATTTTTATATGAGTTTCGCCCGTCCAGTATGAAGGCCAGAGTATGTTCAAAGTCCAAAACAATTGATTTGTCATTCCTACTAATTAACATTTACTTGTTGATGGATGGAGACGTAGAGGAAGGCCAAAGAATAGATGTATGAGGAACGTTATGAAAGAGAAAGGAGTAAATAATGCTGTGACGTCAAGTAGAATGGGACAAGTGCAGCACGCGAAGCATGATCGTCGCAGAAACGGGCTATGTCGACGGAAGAATCGACAAACTGACACATTGTCATTGTCTATCTGTCATTGTGTTGATTCTTCCGTAGACAAAACCCGTTTCTACAGTGATCATGCTACGCGTACAGGATAGTGATGATGACTACTAAAAGTTTATTTGTCCACAGCAATGCGTAAACACGGGTGCGAGGAATGCAATCGTCGTTTCGCTCAGAAGTCTGCCCTGATGCTGCACGTCAACAGAGTTCATAGGAACTTACCACCGCCTTGCGCTTGTCAGATATGTCCGAAAAGGTTAGTGTCTAATTTTTTTATGTGAAACATGTACATGCGCGACTAGGCAGTCACATCGACTCGTATGCCGCGACAGGAATAGGTGTTTTACCCCTATGCCACGTAAAATGAACCTTTTCCCATTAAAATAAAGTTTGTTTTGGTTTGAATGTTGATCTTTTGTTTTTTGAAAATTCCACATATAATATTTTTTTCATTTACTCCATACTTTGTTATTGGGCGTCCCGTGACGACCTATTTTTTTTTTAAGTATTTTATTTATGTACGTAAAGGAACGTGCGTGAACCGGTTATTACAGGCCGATTAACTGTATACTACGGGTTTACATTTTGTATCCCTGTTACATATTAATACTTATCCATGTCTGTAAAGTTTGTAAAATCAAAATCATACAAGTATTATTTGTTTGTTTTTTATTTGACATCCAAATTTTTTGTCTCTATTGTTTAGCATTTGTTTTAAACAGTAATGTAATTTTCAGATATCCACGGATGTCTCTACTCAAAGGACACATGAAGAGGGCGCATGGGATGTCGATCATTACTCGTAAAGTGAGTTCACATTGTAATTTAGTTCCTATTTGCTAAGACCGTAAGACACAGTATTCCTCAGAAATATCTTACAATTGCATCATCTTTTTTAAAACAACTGCTTTCCTTTTCAGATGTTCTTCAAAAACTTACCAACAATGACAGAGCTAGAAATACAACAATCTAAAGTCATACTAAAGTACGACGAAAACGAAATGATTACGCTACCACCGCCAGTCAAGCACGAACCTGCCACACAAGAAGAATTTATCTATGACCAAGAGTATGAAGAAGTCATCAATGAAATGGACGAAGCTGATTCAAAACCAACACAGGAAATATTAATGGAGAATTTCATGCAGTATGTAACTCAAAACAATCAAGATCCAGGTTCAAATGTTGTTTATATACAAAATGGGGAGGTAGTACATAGTATGGATAGTGAGTATATAACAAGACGTGATAATTTGATATTGGAAGTAGAAGCAATGGTTGATGGGCAGATTGTTGTCAAAAATTTGAGCGATGATAGGAATATAGGCTTTGTTGGGAGTAGTCTTTAGGAGGAATATTGTGTGCCAATAGTGGTCAGAGGATTTAATATTGTCATTGGATAATACACTTTATTTTAAGCAGTATAAGGTGCAATTTTAATTAACTATTCGAAAATTACCATACCAAACGGGTGTTTGGTCGCATTCACGCGCTGTCCTTTGCACTTTATGTTTGCTGATAATAAATTCTATTATTGACTGTCCTCAGAAGTTCCTTCCCTAATTCGTAAAGATTCTATTGGTGGTCTTTTGTGTTTTTTGATTCATTCTCAATACAATTTTGATTAAAAATTCATAATAATTAATTGATTTTGATTGAAGTATTTGCAACTGGACAACAGTATACACCCACTCTCTGTTCCTCATACGTATGAGGTATGAGGAACAGGGAGTCCATCGAAGAGGTAGCATCTTCCGACCAGACAAGTGTTATGTCTGGTGGGCAACTGCCCGACAGTTGTCGTCGGGTTTTCCTATATAGTCTTAATTCCATGTAAACTTTGCTTGCGACTTGTAGGAAATTAATGTTAGTTCTTCTGACGTGTCATAGATGGCGCTGCAGTACTTTTTGTTGTAAGTTGCTTTTTGTAGGTCGCTACAATGGTAAAAATTCCAGATGTTTTAAAGAATATTATAATTAGGATTATTATAGTGAGATATTGTTTGTATGATTAGTTTATTAAAATGCAACGACATATACCGGCAAAACATAGAGCATTGCCGAAATATTCTGTGTTTGCTTGTTGTTATTGATTTAACTTATAGTTTAAAGAAACAGTAATAAGACTGAAATGGTTCTGCGGTTAGTACATTTAAGAGGGTTATTTATGCCTATAACGGGAGAGCGAATCATCCAGAAAATGCCCGAGTTTTTCATTTTTCGTGGGCGGGATGGTGTTGCTGCATTCTGAATCCAGCAGGCAGGTGTGTGCAAAGGAATCTTTCTTAGTTTACAAATCCCGAGTACCGAACAATCATCTGCCTAGCCTTTTCCCAAACTATCTTGGGGTCGGCTTCCAATCTAACCGGATGCAGCTGAGTACCAGTATTTTACATGAAGCGACTGCCTATCTGACCTGCACAACCCAGTAACTGAGTAACGATACCCCTTGGTAAGACTGGATGTCAGAGTTTTGGCTTCTGACTACTCGTAGCGACTGTCAAAGATCTACAAATGACAGCCGGGACCAATGGCTTAACGTGCTTTCCGAGGCACGGAGGAAACTCGGTATGTAATTATGGTCACGTATCGTAATAACGGACCAACCTCGGCACGAACAATAACCCAGTTTAAAGCTAAGAATAGTTTTCAATAACCAGAGTATTGTTCGTTGCTAGTGATCAGGAGTTCGTGGCTTCGGTCCCGGCTGTCAATTGTAGATCTTTGACAGTCGTTACAGATAGTGGCTCGAAAGTCTGACAACCAGTCTTACCAAGGGGGTAACAGCTGGGTTTTGGAGGTCCGATAGGCAGTCGCTCAATATAAAATACTGATGTTACCAAAATGATTCAAAAATCCTAGAAATATCGCCAATAAACTAATTTTCCTATTTTTCCTGCGACATTTCATGTGTCCTGTAATTGATGACTTAAGAATTTGATAGACCTTTTGTTGATTTTTAAAAGTTTTTTTGAGATTTTTATATTTATTGTATGCCTAAGAGTTAACAGACTTGCAAAGCCTATAACGCTAAATATTCCAGGAATATTAGCGGCGCATATTACAAGGATTTATTTTACTCCTTTATTGCAAATATCTCGTTTCATGGGTATATTGCTGAAAACCCATAGGAAACGAGATATTTGCAATAAATGTGTAAAAAAACGTTTTTTTTTACCTTGGAATATCTGTAGTCGCGGACACCCTACGATAAGTAGGTTTTGATACAAGTTTTCGGGTGCGAAAATAAAGGTTTATACAAGTTTATAGCTGACTAACTCATTCGGAGATACTTGCCCTCATTTGACTAATATTCTTGGACTAAATGAAAAATGATGCCTTGAAATGATTGATCTCGGCATATTATTGTGATTGTCTAACGTAGGATGTTTATTTCTAACACCCGTATCTTTATAAAAGTCAAAGTGATTACTTTAGTAAAAGTCATTATTTAAAATACGAGTGTTGAAGTGAAACTTCTTATGCGACTTCCAACAAGTTTGCGTTAAACATTAAACGCTACCATGGAGGGGGAATAGAAAGAGACAGAGCGAGAGTGAATGCGTGGCACTCGAACGCATGCGTGTAGTATTACGAAGTTTCACTTCTTCCGCGCGGAGGGACTCCACACACTATTTTTATTCTGTAGTTTAGTAATTATTGATTGAAGTTAAAACTTTCAAAGAGAATTCTTAGCTTTGCTTTCTTTGACGGTTCTTATTTCGTATAAATTGTTGTCTATTGGATTAAAATGTTTGCATACGTAAGAACTTTTACTTGAATACGACGGCACGGTTGGCGCAGTGGCTGAGCGATCGACGACTGCTGCGCTGCGTGTCGCGGGTTCGATCCCCGCACGGAACAAATATTTGTATGGCCTACAGATAGTTGTTCCGGGGCTGGCTGGTATTGTGACATTTCTTTACTCCGCACAGTGTTGAATTTACAAGGCTCTGCTTGAGGGTTGCAAATCCAGTCTGAAAAAAAAACGTCGCGAAGAAGAATCGCTTCTGTTACGTGCCTAGTGGTTGTTTTAATAGGAACAGGATGTGTGAATTTTAATTTATTGTTACATAATTATAAAATAAAAATGCCAAAGTATTTTTAATACGAAAATGTGTTTTATTACGCACTTATTATTTCAACCAAATATGTTTACTCATCTATAGCATAATGCGTACACAATCGTAAGAAGACACCACGAATTTTTTTGTTATAATGCATCATTACACACTAGGAAAATACAAAAATATTAAGCGGTTTCTTGGTAAACAACTACACGGGATACCTTAAAAATATGCGAAATGTACACATACTTAATGAAATGCACCATTTTTATAATACGCTGTTCATTCATCTTGGTAATCAGTTAACACTCCAAGACCTTTGTTTTTTGGGCTTCTAAAACATGTCTTCAACATCTATAAAAAAATAAAAAGAGCAACAAAAAAACTTCCTCCATTTTGGGGGTTAGTAAAGTTCTTTAAATAAATGCCTTTGCAATCATGGGTCATTTTCGGTCTAAGTAAAAAGTCAGACGAAGGCAAAATGGTCCATAATACACCCCCTCCCCCCAAAGATCTACACTATACGAAACTATGAAGTTCAGAGAAATATCAATTTTAATATTCGTGATGAAACTTCTATTGATATGAATACTATAACATACCGAGAATGTTTTTTTAAATGATAGAAACATCTTCTAGAAGTCCCAAAAACTATACGGTAAAGTGTACGGGTGCATTGTTTAGAGCTAGAAAGCGCTTGTTCTCTATCCTCGACATAACAATCACTTCGACCAACATCCACGAAAACTAACATCAACTCTCTTATCTTCCATCCACAATACTGATCATAGTTTTATCTTAACAATGGTCCAAAAATATCTAATAGCATTCCTAAACGATCAAGTAGAAAAATACTTTTAATTATGCCTCACAGAAATCTAGCTTCTTTGTTAATTTTCCCTCACTATCATCAAGATATAATTTCTTTTTTTAATTTTATAATATTTTTTTTTGTCTTCTGAGTCATGTCGAATTGCGTCAAAGATTACATTGGTCTAAGAGTGTTAATCTATACTACTGTGACAATCTCGATAAATTTCGATTATCGTGTTGCATAATGTTCAGGATGAAAATATTACATTACTCTGTATAAAACTAAACATTTGTCGATATCGATAGATAGGGCGGGGACTTAAAGAATTTTGTTATAGGTACGCTCCATTTATCGATATTGAAATCCTCGGCATCGATATATCTAGACCTATTCTAGGGCTTTCCTCCTAGAACACTGCTTACAATCTTTCAATTTTACAAAATGGCATCTATTGATAGTGCGTCAGTCGAAGCATAACGTCCAGTATTATCGTAGTGAATTCTTTAGCTTTCCACAATAACTTGAACATTTTATAACAATACGTCGACAATGACTTAATAAGAAATGTTACTGCCTTGTTGTAAAACAGTAAATGTGCCCAAAATTCAAGTAAAAAAAAAAAAGAAAAACAAGGCTGATATTTTTAAGATGATATTTCTAGCGTGTTCGACACATCAGATAAATTCGTATACTCGTGAAATGAGCACTAACATAATACCCAGCTGCAAGCCTGCCGCTTTACTTAGACGGTGTTTGAGATAGCTGCGCGGTAAGAGAGGGAGTGACGGGTCGCAATCTCAGTTATTCCGCCACCAATACAATAATGCCCTTGAAATAGCTTATGCAATAATAGTCTTTTCTATTAAAATAGCCGACCACAATATAGTTGGGAAAATGCTAGGCAGATGATATCGAAATTACTTCAAAAGAACTTGTATAATTTTGGAACTTGAAAACTGCAGCAGTTGTGTCAAAATTGTATGATATTGTGTTTTTTCTCGATACCGTCATTTTACAAGTCTTTTTTTTTATATAACAAGGTTGCCCTGCACTAGGAATATCTCCTGTATGGTGGGGCTACAAACATTTAATCTCACATACACAAACAAGACCCGGAACAACTATCTGTAGGCCATACAAATATTTGTTCCGTGCTGGGATCGAACCCGCGACAAGCAGCGCAGCAGTCAATCGCTCAACCACTGCGCTAACCGTGCCGTCTCTAGGTACTGCTTTTCCTATTACGAGGGCATAGCGCCCGCATCCCGCAGCTTCCTCAAGCACCGTCTGAATTAAACGGTAGGCTTATAGTACGCTAGGCGACCAATCAAACTGTACAAAACCAGTTTATGCGGGTCTTTCATTATGCGGAAAATCTATTCAAAGCATGGCCATGTTATACTGGAAATGTTTAGCTTGATGCGTCACCTTGTGTACCCACCTAATAATGTAGGGCATCAAAATAAAAAGTATGAAAATGTCACAGATTCTATAAATCAATATTCTTTCACATAACACAGACCGTACTGTCGAACATGTCTTTATACAAATGGGGTTTTTTATCTTCTATTCTCTAGCACTCAGCCTCAAACATTTTCATTGAACATTGTGCATCAAAATCTTAACATTAACCCTATTATAACAGTTAACACGATTACATTAAACAGACAATATTGTGAACTTGTAATGCATTATCGTTTGACCTTATTTTTACGTTGAATTAAATATGTGTGTTTTTGAAAGACGCATCTGTTGGTAGTTTTTGGGAAATAGAACTTTATGGAATTGGGAGAAAGTCCACTTTAACTCACAGACTTTTTTGTATTGAGACTAGAGGTTCTCATAAGTCTAAATTTTAATTTATTTCAATCTCTTCTAAATCTCTTCATTATTATCTAACACTGGTTTTGGAATCATCATGCAACGTTTTTTTTTTATGTGGCCCCTGCGCAATATAATTATGTCATTTTCATTATTGCAATAAATGCGGGTAGTGCAGAAAAATGATCCTTTTCTAACACAAAAACTACCCACAAATACATCTTTCAATAAACATAAAATGATTTTAGAATGTGTCTGACATATAGTTATCCGACATTCTATTAAGCCAACTGTGTGTTTTTGTTGTAAAAATAAGTATGTAATATAAAAACTTTGCCTGACATCTGTAATGATATCACATTTCACTACGCCTCGCCTTCGATGTTAATTCTGCTTTTATTTATACATAAGTACGTTAAGTATTATTCATATTTGTGAGTGCGTGTTGCATTTCTAAATGTTGCCGATTTTGCATTATAAAGAAAAAAAAAAACTCTTTTTCTTCTAAATTAGTTACGATATTATTGGATTAATGGCGCAGTGAAATTGTTTACCAAAATGTTCAGTCAGGCAGAGCTTTTAAGGGTCAGAGTCCACTATTACCGCATTGGCCGGGTGAGGTTCTTAATGACAAACAATCCACAATGCCTGACTTATTAATAGAGAACTCCGTATGTTAAGATAGTTCTGGACAAATTTAGTGAAAAATATTGCCTTTTATAATAAATTTCCATGATTTTGTACACAATACTTAATAAGTCGTAATCGTTTTTGAGTATTTATAATGTAAATATATTTATTTATTTATATCAAATAATATTGAACCCGTTATGTTTCACGTTAAATGTGTCCAGAATCAACACATTTTGATCAAACGAGCGGTCACTTACAGTTTGTATTATATTTATGTATATTACATTGTATATACTAGTGGCAGTTATCAACGCTCTTGATATCAACTGGTAGGTTAAAAGCTCACTAAGTTCATGCTTCACAAATGCTTTATTTTACACAAATATATTTTAAGGCCTTATTATTGGTAGAGAAAGTTAAAGTATGGAAGATTGTAATGATTTTTGAGCTAATTAACTTTAGGCGGTATCAAAGAAATTGAAAAAAAAAATCGTATTAATCTAAATAAGTCGTGTGAATCGAATTGCCTAGTGAGCTTCCACACTCATGCGACGGCAAAGTCATCCAATACAAATACAAAACTTCCAATTTACATCACTATTGAAGTCGGACGTCAAGTTAGTCGATTATAATTATTATTTATCGATTTATTCTCGGGAAATTAATCAGTGCGTATGAGTTTAAGATCGATTCATATACACATAATCATAGATAATCGAAGCTCATGCAATTTATTACGATGATAAGTTTATACAATTATAAATGAAGTACCATGTGATTAAGATAAAATATACGGGTACAATGTAGGTATCTAATTCATAATATATAAATGGAAACAATAAATGAATAATAAAACCGTCCGATAGCTAACTCACCGCATTCGTTCATATAAAAATGAGCTCAGATTTCGTTTCCGACCAACGAATAAGTCAAACAAAGAGATAATCAATTTAGAAAAAAAAAACAAAATTGTGTAAAATATCCAAAGATATACGAGGAATAGTCGAAATGGTACAATTACTAACTAAAAATCACTAAATCAGGCGCAAAGTAAAATAAAATGGAAAAATCTTCCCACAACACATTCATGTTTCGACTAGGTTCCTCACAAAAAACAAACAAAAAAAAGGCAAATTGTACAGCTGAAATCATTAGGAACAAACAACTGACATAATCTGAGCAACTTCTTGAAAGAAAACGTTCAAGAAATTCAAAATTTCTATTACTAACATACTTATCACAGGTTAAAGGGACAAGAGAAAGTATTAGTGTTCTCTCAATACAGTACATACGTAGCTACATAATATAAAAACTAAGACAACTTACGATGTACTAACGACGCGCCGAAGCCACGGCGGCCGTGAATGAAATCGTTTTTAAAAATTAATAATAAATTCTAAGCCCATTGCCCCTTACGTGGGGCGGTTGAGATCGATTACTTACATTTATAACAATATAACATTACGTTGACTGGCGGTGCCAAAGCGCTGAAGCCGATTAAAAGTAAAAGAGCACATAAGGCGATATCCTCGCTGTGTTCTCGGACAGTCGCAGGCGCCGTGCAAGACGGTCGGCATAGATCTCCCAATAAGAATTAGTTGTGATAATAAAAATAATATGCAATCGATCCTGACCGACTTACGCGGCGACGTTGAACCTGTACAGCTATACAAGCTTTAAAGATTGACCCTCTACGCCAAAGGGTATTATATCTAGTTGGTATCGTTTTAAGTTAGTTTTTGGCGTAAAGGGCTGACTGCTCCCGATTGTTCCATTGAGTAAGGCGAGCGTTACCGTGCAACTCGCCTGCCACGTCATCACGAAGGCTCTATCCGCCGGCGGGAGTTCATCGTTGCTGGCCTATCGAGGCCTTATGGCCGTAAACGAACACTCGTGGTGCATATCAGATGTTTGTGGGTAATTGACGCTTCGGAAAGTCTTTTTTTTAGTAGTCGCGCCGGTTTATGGGCTTCCATCGCTTGACCACCAATCGTATCACAACAGCACTGTAGTCACTGAGGCCTAAAGTCCGGCCTGAAACACTCGTAGTTTGGCGCGCGGCCTGGGGGACCGCGCGCCTATTCCCAACCGTTCTCTTTCACCATATGAGCCAGTTCGATTATGAACTTGCCCTCTTTGTATTTCTGACTCGATTCAAACGCGTGCTCCTGGAACAGAAGGGTGACATTAGCATCAGACACAGTGTAAACACGTTTTAAAGTTTAGCATGACCCCCCAATATAAATGTCAGCAGCACCTGGCACGTGCCTTACCCTACCGCAATGGATTTAGCGTTGAATGCAGTTCAATAAAGAAAAGGGCAGGGGTGAGATCTATTTCAAATGTTCTGCCTTCGTGGACGGACTACAGAGTTCGATTGACGAATAATAGATTATGTATTCATTTAAACCTTTGGAAATAAGAAACAAGTTGTAATTTTTGGAAATATTGACTAAAAGAAATATTGTAGCACGATCTTTAGATTTCGAATTGGCCTTCAGCAGGCTGTGAAGATTAGATAGATGCTTACCTACTTATGCAAATACTTCACGAGCGCATTTGAGATTTATTGTTGTTTTCTACGTCTTAAGAATTCTTATCAAATTCGGATGTTCGAATGACGTTCTAACTATGTGATTTACGTCTGAGGATGATAAATCTTCCATCTGCGTAACATGATAACACGGTGATTTGTGGGCTACTGAAGTTCTGCACTAATTAAAGAGTAATTTGTACGTCCTACTTAATATCGACCAATTACGTAAGTATTCAATAATTTCGATATCAGTTTGATCGCCTAACCTCAGTTTCTTTCATTAATAATACAGCAGTTGCTTATGAAAAGGGTTGCATTTACATTTTAAAACGAAAAGGGCATTGATATCGAGTTTACTTAGGGCCTTCGCTCACCGCGACTTTTTGCAGCGATTCACAAAACGCAATCCGGTCGCGATACTGTCGCTGGTACATTCTGAATCGCTACTCTCGCGTTCGCGATGGAAACGCGATTCAGCATCGGTACAGCAATACCCAAGTTCTCCACTACATATTCGTTTCCCAGACGTTGTCAGAAACGGTCGGGCCTTTGCAATCGATATTGTATCAATGCCTTCGCGCGTTTCAAATGCGACTCAAGCTTGATAGCATTGACAGTAGCAATGCGTATAAGATACGCGCGATAGCATCGCTGCAAAAAAAACCATCCGTGGTGGGCAAAGGGCTTTATACTCTCGTCGACTATTTTGGGATTATAATTAGCAGTGAACAGAAAAATAATTAGTTCTACAGACGACAGCCTTGTTACTTCGAGAAAAGTTTCTAAAGGGTTCTAGAATTACTTGTTTTTACTTCAGATTAGGCAACAGTTGGGCGAATAAGTAAATTGGTACAAGATTTAACTTTTAATTGATATTGATTGTGACATTTACGAGTCAAAAATTGACCTCTTTGTAGAATAATATATTTAGCTAACTTATCAGACTATTAGAACGATACGTAAGGAAATACCACTTGTTTTGTGGCGCTCTTTGTCGTCGATACAAACTACTTACTTCGTTTAGGATCTATAAATGGGGACTAGTTTTTACCCCTATAATAGGGGATCAGACTGGGTAAAGAAAACGACATTCAATTTTGTCCGTCAGACAGGTAATACAAAAATATTAGACACGTATTTTTTGTTTTATCAAAATATAAAAAAATTACTTAGTTAAAACTCATTAAAGTTGGAGAGTGGGGGCTTACTACGTCACAAGTAGGTATAAAACTTACCTACATGTGACGTCATGCGCCATTTCAAATCAATATATCTCCGTAATTTTATGACCACGTGAAAAAAGAAAAAATACGTGCCAATACTTTTCAATAAACTACCCGACGGACAAAGAAAAAAAAATTGATTATCCCCTATTAAACATACTTGTACGCAAAGCCCGTTTTCACTAAAATTAAGCGACACATAATGAAATGTCTACTAAATGATAGATTTTTCAACGCTCGGCTTAGCGTCGAGTGTTGAAAGTAACAGTACAAATACAAGGTGTTAACGGACCCTGTACGAACCCGTTAACCAAGCATTCTGTACTTACATCAAACTAATTAACCCTCCACAAAAAATATTGCTGGGGAATAACTTTTTTTTGGGCTGCAAAATCACGTTTTACGGTAAAACTCAATGTAAAGCACTCAAAACATTGTGCTGATTGATGCATTGAATAGTAAACGGGTCATGGAGGTATTTAAAGTAAAGTTATCAACTTAAAAAAAAAAACTAGTATTTAAAAAAATACTTGTGAAAAAGTTGGAACTTTGACCTCCAATATCTAGTAACTAGAAGGTTCCCAGGAATGGTCCAGACCAAAAAAATTATCGCAATAACGGGGAGAAAAAGTGCCTTTCGGCTTCGTAAAGGGGCTATGTACACCCTTTATGTGTGGCTTGGTTTTAGTGAAATCGAGTATTATCGGGTCACAGCCGAACAAAGTCAAAGGAAGAATTGGTTCTTTTACTTCTTGAAACCTGACTTGAAAGACGTTGAAGTAAAAATTTTACATAAGTATTTACTTTATTTTTTATTACTTTCGTATGAGGGGCAAGATCTTATGCAACGGTATTTGGGCATCGCTTTCACGGAATATTGGATGTCTGAGAGGAACCTAACATAGCTTGGTAGATACTTTTTCGATTTTTCAAATCTAAGAGGGTGTTCTGTAGTTTTCGTCGGTTTCCGAAAGGTTTTAAGAGTCATCAAATTACATCAAAATCGTAGATTACGCCTTTAGTCAGATTTTCGAGTCTATCTTATCTAGATCTAGGAAATCGATTAATTATAAGACTCAATTTTATTGCGATTTTCATTCTCAAGTGATCTCAAACTTCGAGGAACCTTCAAGAAGCCTTAAAACATTTAGAAAATTAAGTGCGAACAGGGAAAATAATCTGACACCGGTATCATGATGATATCATAAGCAAGTCCAAGTGTTTACTTGAGTCAATGTCATTATTTAGGATTCGATTCATAATATTATGTAGCTTAGTAATTGCTTGAAGTTGGAACTAGAAATGTTAGAATCCTTAGCTTTGCTTTCTTTTTCGGTTCTTACATTGTTTATTATTTTCTATTGCATAAAAAAATGAACATATACGTAAGTACCTAATTATATACTTATGCTCAAGTAATTACTTAAACCTGACTAGGTATAGATACCAGGGTTAGATTTTTTTCAAACGTTGCCAGGCCAAAAAAAGGATATAGACACTTACATATTTCCATCCGAGCATCGTCTTGCAGCACTCGCAGTAGATGTCGGCGACCGCGTGCAGCCCTGTCAGTAGCACGCGCTCCTCCGCCGGGCCGCAACCCACGTTTACACTGGAAAATTCGAAGAAACACTTTATTTTATACATCATTAAGTACAGGAAGAATGTCAACATCATTGGCATAAAAAAAAACTAAATTCGTATTTTTATCTAAATGTCTGTCGTTTTGTATCTGTGTAAAAATATTCGCGCCATTTTCCACGTCACAACACAACTTTATTTGAAATAGAAAAATGTTTGCCAGCAACGAGTTCGCTTTTAAAATATCAAGTGTATTCTAAAAGCCTAAAATGTTCAGACAACAGAAAGGCTTAGTTGTTTAGAAACACTATATCCGTCTATCTCAAGGATTTGAAGGCAAATGTTTGTGAAAGATTTATAATCTAACTTTGTTGACCGTGACATTTATGAAGCACATGCTAAGTCAAATTGCCAGAAAAATAAAGAAAAAAGCAATACAATACAGTTGAAGGTGACACCGTATTGCATGTTTCAACGGAAAAATAGCTGAGGTTGCAGTAATGCAGTCTCTATCTATTGCATAGCGAAAGGACGCGTATCGAGTTTCAATCATTTAGCAATAGAACCGTGAAGTGCGAATATACCTAATCTCGATAAAGGTTTTACTTGTTTTCGAAACTGGCTTTAATCGCCATGGGATATGGTAAGTTAGCACTCTGGAGGTAAATAATGCTAATACGGGTGTTGAAATCCTAGTAGCGTGCAGGTCGCACATGAAATATGCATGACTAAAGAATATATAAAGTGACGTTGATATTATTATACTCACACTGAATTGAAAAGATACGCACGCCCCTGACTGCCTTGAAACGACTGGAAAACAGAAACACATTTCGTTAATGTTGCATCGTATTAAAATGTAGGTCGGTAATTTATTTATTTATTAAAAAGTATTACAAAAAGTTTACATTTAGACACAGTAGTATTATTTCTCTTTTCTATCAAAAGTCGCAAGTAAACCTGTGGTAATGCAGTATGAGAAGAAAAAAAAAATCATATTGTAATAGCACAATTGAAAAATGGTTTCAGCGTGAAAGTTTACAGTTTTGGAATAGCGGACTACAGAAGCAAAAGGCGTTTGTTTTAATTTAAAAAGTTATGGAATAAAGCGAGCATTTTCTTGAAGAGACAGTTTTATTAAACTTACTGTCAAGTGTTCACTGAAGGAAAAAAGCTTTTAATAAGGGTAAACAATGAAAATTATTGTGAATATAATTTAAAGGACGTCATAAAAGCAAGGATGACAGAAATGGCGGGCCTAGTGTGTTGACCCAATTAATATACATTACACCGAGTAGGCCACAAAGCACTTCATATAAAAATGAAGATTAATTGGCGCTGTTGATATTAATTTGAACAAAGAGTTCACGGGCTATTTCTGTTGGTGTAAATAACAGAATCCGGCAATTAATGTGCGATTTAAATGTTTATCTTGTACTAGGTACAGCAAAAAACAAAAAAGGACTTTATGGTTAGAATCAGAAGAAAGGTAGATGTAAGAACCATGCCTTTTTTTGACTTGCCAAGAAAAGTCAACACATTAATGATTATGGTAATAGAATAAAATTCAGTGAAACATCCGACGACGAAAGAAATTAAAAAAAATATGCTGCAACTGTCTGTATGGGTGGAATTCTCTGTTTGGAACCAGAAAATCCCTTTTTCCCAGAAGCCTGTTTTAAGAGGACCTAATTAAATGACTGCAGTAAATTGATGGGTCAAAAAGAGATGGTTCAGAGATAGTTACACAAGATAAGAGGAAAATTTGCTTTAAAAGGGAAAAATAAGAAGCGCTCAATACCTTTGATATAAGCTCGTCATGGCTGGCCAAGTGCGCGCGGCAGTGTATACAGCTGTAGGTGCGGTGTGCCGGCGGCAGGTACGCCTGGAAGGTCTTCACGGGAGTGCGCGCGGCCGTGGCGCTGCCGCCGCCCTCGCCTGCCAGCCCGGCTCGGTTAGTCACCCCGTCACGCATGAGTGCCTGTTAGCTACCAACATACACCGCCGTCAGATACTGGCGGGCGCCCTAAGTGCACTATGGATGGCTATCATGGAGATTTCGACGCTCTTTGTGATTTAGCTTTTGAGGGTTGATTTTTATTAATTTTTGCTGGACTTTTTAATGGTGAAGAAGTGTTAGAAATTTGTTTGACGAAGTTGAGGGTTGTATTTCAGCAATAATGAATAGTGATGTGGTAGAAGATTTATGAAATGAAGTGAAGTTTTGTGCTTAAGAAATTGTTGTCGGTGGTAGACATCTATAGAAATTATGGAACAGGTTAAATATCTGCTTTATCTCAGACCAGCAGAAGAAACAAAGGGAAATCAATCTGGTGAAATACAGCTTTCGAAAACAGAAATAACATTAGCAGGAAGTCTGAAGTAATTGTGACGAAAGTAGTTTTCCAACAATGTAGAAGGCCATTGATTTTAGGAAGGCAAATATCGTAAAATGAATGCGCGCGGAAGTGAGCGTAATTTTTGCCACCACTCAAGATTTGGAACCAGTCCAGAAATATGACCATAGTATTGCAAAATAAAAATGCAATTTTCTGAAGGCTTTACGCTCATGTAGGTGAAGCTTAGCAACCAGTTGGAAAAAGAAGCTGTTTCACAAGAGCTTGCATAAAAGAAAGATTACTAACCATAAAAGTGAATCCCTGAGTGAGTGTCCCTGAGTGTGTGAGTGTTCCTGAGTGTGTGAGTGTTCCTTTACAGGATATGTTACGGGTTAAGAATGCTATGAAACTTAAGTTCTTCGAATGACCGGCTACCATTTCCATGGTCATAGTACTAACCTAACCCTAAATTTTAAATAAATTCTGTGTATATTTCGAAAGTCACTCAAATGCATTAACAAAACAACAACAAAAAAAAACAACTTCATGCAATGGATTTAGATGTTCCGCCATTAAGGAGTGCACAGTGATGTTAACTGGAAAAACCTAGAGCCACTCAAACTTCTAGCCCAGTCAAAACTAGATTTTGGAAACACCTATAATCTCAATAACGGCCATAGCAGTATAGTGCACGTGGGGCGAACTGTAACAGCACTCATGGGACAGTGTATTACATAGAATTCTAATTAGATTCCATCCATATATATTTATAGTTACCCATTATAACTATATCTCTAACGTTAGGTCATAAGATTACGTGTGCTATGCCATCAGTCACTTGCGTCTTACATCTATTAATACAAAGATTGTTATCAACGAGCAATGTTGGGTTAACGATTTTGTATTGAGTTTTTATTTTACCCATTTTTTTCGACTGTACAAAAATGGGGGTTACTTGTGAGTCGTATTTAGACATCCTCTTTTTAGCTCGTGTCAGATTTTTGCCATTTCAATTTCTAATGGGGAATAGGCGGTAATGGAATGGATGAATGGCATAAATAATTTACTACCAAATTATTTTGCTTGCCTTGATGTGGATACTAGTTAAATATAGACCGAGTCATTAATTAGCTTTTAATTAACAGCTGCCTACATTGTTAATGGAGCTGTGAAGAAGTCTGGCTTTGATTGTTTCTGGCCATTTTGTTTCTACGCGACTTGCTTTAATGAACATTTCTATTGACTATCAAAGTGGAATTTCTAGATTCTGTAAAACAATCCACCAGGCTTAACTACTAGACTCTAGGTTTATTGCTCAGAATTGGGGAATTTTAGGGGCTTCAAATCAAGGCTCACATTCATCTTTTAGTTATTGGGTTACATAGATTGTAAATTAACCTTTGCGTGTATAACTTTCACCACTATAAAAGCCCTAGAATATCTTATATTTGCCAATCGTTTCGATGGCATAGCACTTCTTCTGACGTTATACAATTCGGGAAGAACAGTACAATGTTTGTTCAGCCTTTCTCATTTCGGGACACTGGCCTGCAAATGTCTAACTTTCAAAGCAAACTAGCGTTGTATAGTTCAGCATCTAGTCCCTCATGTTTGTTACGTTTGCTAGATTTTTCTCGGCCTTAGAGGTTCCACCAAAGCGGAGGTTCCACGACACGTGTGGCAATCACTTTGGTTGTCACATCGCGTGTTTCGTCTTTTTCTGTTTATCACCTGCCTAGCCTTTTCCCTTTTGATGGGATCGACATCTAGTCTACCGGATGCAGCTGAATACTAGAATTTTACATGGAGCGATTGCCTATCTGATCTCCACTTTCGTATCTCCAGTGATTGGGCAAATTTTGCACGTCTAGTCTCTCCTTTGGTGGTAAAATAGGCCTAATAGCCATCAAGGTTAGGTACAGACCTGCCTGGCGCGAGCAGCAAGCGCTCGCCGCCCACATCAGCCGGGAAGACCGTCGGTCACCTGCCGCGCGCGCCCTCGCACCGCGCCGCGCGCCGACACTTGGATCCCGCCACCCTCTGTAGACAAAGAGAGAGAAGCTGTTAGAATAAGACGTACTGCAAGATTTCGGAAAATAACTGCAAGATCCTGGAAATAAACTGCAAGTTTTTAGAAAAGAACTGCAAGTATCGGTAATCAGGTTACCGCTTAGACGGGGTTTTTGACGTGTTTTCGGTTATTGCGCACTCGTCAATGGTCGATTTGGTGCTTGATAACTAACTAGAATCATAGAAACTACATAATTTTGCAAGTACTTAGCACTTCATCCAGCTAAGCCAAAGCGACAAGACGCTCGACACTATTCAAAGAATCGCCTTTGTGTGGCAGGCCTTAGAAAAAGGAGGTCAGTGGTCCCAAGGGAAGCCAGTCTTAAGCATCTTTCGATGTGCAGTCATCGCACGGTTACTGCCATCAAATGACGTAATAATGCTATTAAATGTCAGTCAATTTTATTGGCAGTCGTCTTTGATGGAGTGAAAAATTCCGATTGTCTTGTCCATTGAAATTGCCGATATAAGTACCTTCTAGGGAGCATTAAATTGGACAATGAAATTCCGAATTCAGTTTCTTGTCCAAAATTATGCAAATAAACCTGCTGCAGTAGGCACTAAAAATAGCAGTAAGCAAAACAATATTAGCTTATTTAACTTGATGTTTAAATAAAGACACAGCAGCATTGGCGAGGTGCCAGCTTCAAGCAAATTCCATATTTGTAATTGCATTACTTATAAGCTTTGACGTTAAATGGAAAGCAAATTAACCTAACCTAACTGAACTAAGCTTACCTCGACGAAAAGAGTTTTTATTTAAAAATAAATTACTGATTTCATTCACCGGCGAATCTAATTGAATTCGTCGATCGTTCAAATGTCTTTACCAAGGTAAATGGTCAAATACAATTAATTAGAAAAAAACAATTACGTACTTCAACGCTTTGTGCATACGTATCTATACCTACTTACTATTATTTTTATAAAGGTTAAGTTTATATGTTTACTAGCTTTTGCCCGCGGCTTAAATCGCCTTAATATAGAATTGGCGAACAAGTGGCGCCATCTATTATTATAAGAACGTTTTTTTTGTTTTCCTCATGAACAATACTTTTTTTGGGATGAAAGGTACCCCTATGTCCGTTTTTGTACACCTGACAACGTATATGCAAAATTTCAGGATGATCGGTTCAGTGGGTTAGGGGTGAAGGTAACAAACAAACAAACTTACTTTCGCATTTACTATACTTGTTAGGATTAGGATAGGATTAGGATAAGCATGGATGTAGGGGGTAAGCTTTGGAGATCCTGATCCGATTTAGAAAAGAAAAAAAAATTGGTAAGCTACATTAACCCAGAGTGTCATAGTCTTCATTTAAAACGTTCCTGTGGGTTAATTTCGGACTGTAAATCGAGCAAAACCGGGAACAAAAGTCAGTCATTTATAAAGGTAGTGACTAGTTGAGTAGGCAGCGCTCAAGTTTTGAGCACCGAAGCGACAAGGCCGCCTGATTCTACTCGGTAATCGAGCAATGACCATGCAACGGGTGAAGAACCCAGCTTGTCCATGGATCTGTATGACGCTTGTGAACAGTTTTTTTTGGTATATTGGTTTCGTAGAGGTCTATGTCATTTATAAAATTGAAGCCCGATTATAAGCGATTATGAGTGTATGTCTTCATCGTTGATCAAATCAGCGATGAAGTTGATTTTTGTTGCTAAGTCGAGTTGGTTTGATGCATTTTTAATTGTTTGTTCAATGTTATACAGAATGTTGTTTTGAATTTTCGCCAAATACAAGGAGGTAACTATGCTAATGGTTCTCGACCCGAATCAATCAATAAAATGGGTAGGTATTTTTTTCATATTTACTGAAATCGGTAAGTGTGAACCACCCGTGTTTTAAACGCAACCCGTCCGATCCTCGGCCTATACATAACCGCGCTTTCACACATATTAAACAGTCTCAAACGTTTAGACGATGACTTCTTATTCCACGTTAAGGGGGTTATTCTGGAATACTGATAAACAAAACAACAACAAAAAACGGGTTTATTAATAATTAACTAGATACCGTAATCTTAATTGATTACCTGTCTTTAGTGACAATCTTTTTTGAATTTTGATGAGCATGCAAAACAACACCTTGTTTAAGGGACTAGCTTTCTTATGATGGAAACCAAACTCTAACCAAACTCTCTCTCTTTTGGAAACCAAAATCCTAAAGAAATAAAATCTAAGATGGCTGGCACTCTCTATCATTATTTTTGTAAACTAAAAAAGGTGTGTATGGTGAATATACATTCTCGAATGTTTGTTTACAAATAAACGTAAGAAAAATGATAATTGTTCATAATGCAGTGTGAATAAAACACCCTTCTTAAACTTGTGTTTTTAATCGTAATTGAAACATAATGAAATAGCGCCGTATGTCAAAATTAGAATTGGATTTGGCACTTTCCACTGGCTTTTATACCATCAACCTTTTTTATCGGTTTCCAAAATAATAAAACAATATTTAAAATAATTGAAACGAAGAATCTAAATCAAATTCTTTTATATTTTCTTTACCAACTAAAAATAATCTAAGGACGTTCTGATATGATTTATTCCTTCCATCAACGTTTCAGTAGCTTTAATTTAAAGATCATTGATTTTGATTGAAACACACTTATTTCGAATTTAGAATCTAGGTTTCAATTCAGAGCAATGCACTCGACGTACAATCACGACTACACGAGCATCAAAATGTACACACTTAACAACCAATTAAAATTATGTCCTACTTCTGTATTGATTATTATTTTATGCTGTAAGGAGCATGGTGTTTTCGAACTCATACTTTCATGTAATAGGTCTTATCTACAAGTTCATCGACCGAACTGCAACGATCGAATCGATTTTGAATTTGGCCAAGTGTGTATATATTAGTGTTCGTGACTGTACCTATGTTCTAGAACCAGGAACATTGTCTATGGCATTTCTGTCCGGTGAAATTTGTAATGACTGGTTCTAAGAATGGCTGATATTCTAGTAATGTGGGCACTCAGTAACGCATTGTTGATCGGATAATAACCCTTGATCATCACTGACGAGCAACTTCACCGAGAATGCACGCGGATATGACTTTTAAAGAGGTGGATTACGGGTTTTTTTGTATAAAGGCTTTTTTTTTTAAAGTGACATCACAGTAGTTGTTGTTTTTTGCATTTACTTATGTGTTGTGTTCCTTTATTTTTTATTTATCACAAATTGATTACATTTTTAAATATTCCTGTCAAAAATAAAAACATTTAATGTGAAACGCTAAATTACGGTTCACTAAGATCTTCATTTTAAAATTTGGCTGGTCGTTGAAAACTAACAAGTGAAACACGACTTATAGATCGCTATCAGTTGTGCCGTGGAGAATCCATGGAATAATCTAGTACCTCTGGCGGTTTTTTATTACCCAGCTGATTATTATGATTTTGCTGGGCAAACGCGACTTTGTTCGTGTTGTTTTACTAACCAAAGAAAAACCTAGTTTTCTATAAATAAGCACTTAATAAAAAATGCAAGTAGCGTAGCGTGCCGCAGCTAATCACAATAGCAATATCCGTGTATTTTATTTACCATTGCCATTTAGGTAGGTAAGTATGTACAATTTTGAATAAAAGAAAATTATACCTTTGTTGCCCAGCAGTTAAGTAATAATTTTTAAAAATTAAAACAAAACGAAAAGATTACAATTTTATCACAAAGTAGCTGATGAATGGTGTATTACAATTCGGATATTTTCGTACTTTTTCCTTTTTTCTTAGATAATGAAAATTAAATAAATAGTGTTTTTTTTATGTAAGAACAAGTCCACTAAGAGGAATCATGTTATTCCAATATTTAATTAATTTCTAAATTACACAAGTTAGTAATAAATTGATTAGCGCCACTCGGGCGTGAAATTTCAAACATGAAACCGCCGCCACTTGTGGCCACACTGAAGTGACTAAGGGGATTCGCACACCGAGTTCTGCAGTATCGGGCGTTGTAATATGCGTGATTTTGACCGAGCTAGACGTACTATTTCGAAATGGATCTCGATATCGATCGATTTATCACGAACAAATGACCCATTTATCGATCTTGTTCGTAAATAAGATATCAAAATATATATTATTTTTCTAATTTATACTAAGACCTACTACTACCTAGAGAGCGATGTTTAACTTAATATTGTTCAACGGTGTGTAAAACTTAAATTCGACATAAATCCGGTGTGCTAATGATATACTCAAACAGTACCATTTGTGCCACTTCCCATGCCAAGAAAAAACAAAAGGAAGTTATTAGACATATATGTATAATAGTAAGTCTGGGAAATTATACCTAACTGTTGATCTTTTAGAATAGAAAATAATAGGCCAAATTACTTCTCATAATCATTAAAAGGCGATGAGGGTTATCTGGTGAAAATTTGTTATTTTAATAACAGGCCCTGGGTGATATTTAAACAGTGGTGGCCGGTCTTATAATTAAGAACAATTATTTAAAAGGGAAGATTTTTTCAAACTAACAAGTATTGTATGTATTTTTTTTTGTACTTCTCTTGGTATAGCAAAACTTTTCCATACTAGCGGTACATTCGTTGATACACATGATTGGCTAAAAAATAAATACATAAACTTTATACATCAGATCTGAACCTAGTATTACTATTTACTGGCTGGTCACATAATTAAGAACGCCGATATTTTTTTTATTCAAATTTAAATAGAAAACAATCTGTGGCTCTGTGGTTGAAGGTGACTATTCGTATTTAAATTTTGGCGCCATTTAGTGCTGTAAAAATAGTTTGCGGTATTATTCCTAATTCCGTTTGCTCTATTCAGGTGGCTATAGCATAACATAACTAGTAACTTCTAGGAAGGAACACATGAATTGATTTAGATAAAAAATCTGGTACTTCAAATTTAAATCTTCTTAATTTTATGAACACAACTGTATACAGCGAGTATCCGAAAGGTGTGGTAATTTTGGGTATAAATAAAAGCAGTAAGCTCCCCCATACATTTGAGACGAGTAAGCATTGAAGTTTGATATGGGACAGCAGATTGTTTTTTTTCGATTACGATGTTGGTCTCATAGAAAAAGCTATTCAGTTTGATAGTTCCTTAAATATTTAAGGGACCATCAAACTGAATAGCTTTTTCCGACCACACCTTAAAAATGCAGAAACAAAAAATAGCCTGTGCTTATTGCAATGTGCACATAAGTAGTAAGCACTGTAGAAAAGACTTCATGGAAATGGATTAGACAACTTCAATTTTGAATTTAGAACGAAATCAAGTTTCAGAACTGTGCTTCAGAGCCAAGAAGCACGTTATAAAATGTCATTGTTTCGTCTATGGTTTGAAGTTACGGTTTTTTAATGACCTACAAACGAAATAAAATGTTTATGTCTCATAAAAATCTAATAAAAATAACAGCCTTCCTGTTTTAGAGAGAAGACAAAGGTGACACGACATAATATTATTGGATATTTTATAAACCAATGTCATTGTTTTGAACCCATTTAGGTACTATGTAGTTTACTTTTATCCATTCACGTGACCACACATGTTTATAAGTAGGTTGTAATTATTCGACAATCGTGAGGAAAATTATCTACATTACGGTTTAACTGGCTCTAAGTCAACGAATCTCGTAGTTTCTAAACTACAGTCAGGGTATCCTACATTCGCATTCAATTAGGCTGTTTTCTCTAATTAATAATAAAAAGTTAACTTAGTTAAAGCCACACCCTTTGACGCGTGGCCATCTTCGGAACTAACCCGGTCATTTCAATATAATTTCACAAATGTTGACCAACAGTGCCCTCCTGTTAATGTCATATACCTACGCACCATAAGCATCGTGCAGCACTGTCTTTACCTATGATTTTGTATCGTATTTTCAAATATCGAAGGCATATCGAAGTACGAACTCTAGCCAGTATTCGCATCAGTATAAAGGGCTATAAATATAAGGTACACGACCCGAGAATGGAAGGAAGCAGTTTATATTCTGCAACACGCAACGAGCAAGAAGTGGCACTCATACCTTATCACGAGCACGACTTGCTACTGTCGGGCTAGAGGTGATCGTCCAAAAAATGGAGTCAAACGGAAGTGAATAGCGGCAGGAAGTTATAAAATTATAACACTTAGTTCGCATAAAATAATTGTTTAGTGAATTAACTTAAAGTCAACTTAAATAGTGCGTATAAAATCACATACTTGCCATTATTTGATAGAAGTTGTGTGTTGGATTGGAATTTGCTAAACAAATTAGTTACCGTGTCCATACGTTTTTTTTTTCCTTTCAACGACTATGCAGTAACAGTTCATTCATCTTTAACGCCAACTTGGAAAAATTAAGTCTTATATTCCGGATATAAATTCCGAATAACAATACCCGTTCTAAAATAAAAACGTATTGTTTTCCAAATGATTTATGTCAATGTCAACATGAATTCTCTATGCCTGCGCAGTTAGTGTTAGTAATCGTTTACGCGCCTTTTATTATCACTTGCCCGTGGTCACGAACGGATGAATAGGTAATACAAAAGTTTTTAGTTTTGTCTAAGATTCTGCTATTGGCACAAAGCGTACGGCCAAATTGTCTTTTAGAAGAATATTGTGCCTTCGTTCTTATTATAAATTGACAACATAATTGATAAGTAATCAAAAGCATTGCAATCCGTTGCTGGATATAGGTCTCTCCTAAGGTCCTCAATTTTTGATTATTTATGTTATTGAGATTGCTGTTACAGTGCAACATCTTTCGACACTTGAATAACAGAAAATTTTGTCTATGCATGTTCCAATGTAAAACGTGGCTAATAAATCACAACTCTTTGTTCCATTTGTTTACCAATATTGGCGCCAACGTTTGACGGAACGAGTATTGCTCATACAACGAGTATTACCCATGATCGGCATAATTTATTGTGCTTTTATGAATTTAAACCACGCTTGTGCTCAATTAAAGATGATACATGCAATGGAAAATGTACAAAGAAGTATAACTGCGTCTAAAATGATCTAATTTAATCAAGAAAATTAGATATTGTAAGAAGAAGGACGCCTATTCTGCTGCTTATAAAATTCAACAGAAATCATATTATGACTCTTTTATCGTTCGTTTATTTGTTGATTTTATATGGGGATGGCGCATCTTTTCTTCTTCCTAATACGTCTCTATCAGACGTCATCTTAAAAGTTGCCTTGCCCCTTGATAGAATAATTAGTCCTAATATAGGACCAATTAAGTTATTACCAGAACTAAAAAGAACACCATTTACATGTTATCATTAGTTAACCCAATTATTTTGTTTACCTCCAAAATCTAAATTTATAGGAGCTAAAAACATGAAGGCTCGTTCCGCTAATGACTACAGCTCTGTTTCAATGTACGGATTAGCCGTTAAGCCTGACTATCTGAAATTTTGGAATAAATCCAGTTGACCTACATTTTGTGTACTCTGGCCTGAAAACTAAGTTGTTGCATACATATGAACTTAAAGCTTGGAAAAGATTTTATGAAATTCTTTTTGTTTTTAGACTAAACAAAAGCACATAAGAATTTGGAACTATGGTTGCAAACGTAGTTCTTGAAAGCATCACTAATCACTCTGCTGTCAAATATGATGCCAACAGCAATTTTATTATCAACCAGCACCCGTAGCATGACCACTGTAGAAACGAGTTTTGTCTACGGAAGAATCGACATAATGACAGATAGACGATGACAATGTGTCAGTTTGTCGGCTCTTCCGTCGACATTGCCCGTTTCTGCGAAGTCATGTTACGCGTGCCGATTCAAACAACGGCAGTCATTTAAAAAAAACTTGTGTGTGACATGATCGTTGAATCAGTTGTCAGATAAGTAAAATTTTCATGTTTTAGGAATTCAGAAATCAGTATCTAGTCAGAACAAATCGTTGTACGGTTACAATCATCAACATTCATCAAACACAAGTTCACAACCGTCAAGATCGTTCAGCTGGTAACTAGTTACAATGCCATAGTCCAATTACAGCCAGAATAGGCTGGAGTGTTTGTGTATGTACTGCAGTGATTGTCACGGGTCACGTTAGCTCAGTCATTGTGTCCTTTCTGTGTTACACTTTCAATTGGTTGTTTGTTTAGGTTTCGTATGTTGTGAGAAACTTTTTAGTAGTTGGAGAAAGGATATTGTTGGATTATTACTGAGCATTGTGAATTGACAACTACTGTTACGTTGGTTTAGAACAAAAGGAAAGACATTGCTTCGATATCACAGTTCTAACAGGCACAGACGATAAAGATTTATATTTAAAGCAGATCTGAGAAATGCCAATAAACTAGTAAGATTGTTTCACCTAGGTTTATTGTAGGCAAATAGCGATAAATGCGTTTATATTATCAGAAATATAGTGATCTTTGCACAAGACAAATGTATGTAGGATGAAGCTATTACAGAAAGTAATAGATCTAGCCAAATGATAGATAACGGTCTGAAAGAAAATGGATTGAATTATAGATACTAGTCTAGGAATTTTACAATGCCATAAATCTGCAAAAGTGAAGAGATGCGATTTCATTTCAAGATTCTCATAACAGATTGTGATTTTATCGATACGTTATTAAACAAAGATTAGCCATTTTTCTTTGATAACGTAATGGAAGGAAAGTATTCTAGAATATACTTGTGAAAATGTAAATTAGGAAGATGAACGGGTACATTGCAGGGAGTCAAAGGATCAATTAAGACAAACACAAGAAAAGACGTGAAGATTGAATAGTATATTGTGTATTAAGGGCGGTAAGTAAGGAATTACGATCGAGGCTCTAGTAGAAGCCCGAAGTCGAAGACTGAGGGCTTTCTGAGTCGAGGTTCGTAATTCCCGTACCGCCCGTGAAACATACAATGTTTTTCATCACCCTTGCGAGTTAATAATTATGAATATACACAAGTCAGCACATATTATTACGAAATACGTGAACTGATTTGCGGATGGCGGGCTGTTTGCCCACACCACAGATTATACAAATGTTTTGTTCAGAAACGTTAAAGGCAAATACTTACCTAGGTATACAGCCATGACGGAGTATAATAAAAAAAAAATCGACGTTTTGATACAAAAAAACTATCGATTATTTAGATTTTAGAACATTAGTTGAGTAATTAAATAACATGTAGCGAGATTGAATGAAATTCCTGTTTAAATAACATTTTAAGACAATTTTTCAATTGCGTGTAAACTCCTTGCTTGAACTTGCATGACCTGTGTGCTGTGATGCTGTGCTGTAAATTAAAAAAAAATACTTACCGCCCTAGGGTTTTATATGGGGCATTACAGCCAAGTTAACCTGTATGTTATGACAGTGTTTACGTGCAAGTGTGATGAAAAAAAAAATTCGACGTTTTGATACAAAAAACTATCGATTATTTAGATTTTAGAACATAAGTTGAGTAATTAAATAACATGTAGCGAGATTGAATGAAATTCCTGTTTAAATAACATTTTAAGACAATTTTTCAATTGCGTGTAAACTCCTTGCTTGAACTTGCATGACCTGTGTGCTGTCATGCTGTGCTGTAAATTAAAAAAAAAATACTTACCGCCCTATGGTTTTATATGGGGCATTACAGCCAAGTTAACCTGTATGTTATGACACTGTTTACGTGCAAGTGTGATGAAAACTATTTGCATTCATATGGAGAACAAATAGAGCATGCGTTAATCAGTGCAAACATTCAAAGGGTTGTCAATAGAATCATTTTCCCATAGTTACATAGATTCCACTTCATCATAAAAGGATTCAACAAGAATAACTGTGACATTACAAATCAATTTGCCATCCATCATAAATGGTGTTTTAATAGATTTTGTTCATTTATCAGGACGTGTTATTTATTCATTTTGCACGCTAGGAACACGCGTTAGGTACGATTGGCGCTGGTCACGACTTGGATTTATTCATAGTTAAGACTTGGGTTCTTATGCTCATTGATTAATGGTTAGTGCATAAATGATATGTAGCTCTTTGCTTTTGGATCTCATGTGGTAGAATCAGGGATATATCGTTTAAATCACGAATCGACCATCAAGGAAAATATTATTTTCTACTTATTCTTTTTGGCCACCCAGAAACGTCGAAAGTAGCAGTTATTTACTGACTTGCTGATTCTTCGTTAAACGTATATCTGTTTCTAAATCTATAATATCGTTGTTTAGGATTAAAGTTATTATATTTCTTGTTGTTACTTATTGTTCTGGTTTTATAAATATTATGCAATCTGCTTTGCAACGTTCTGCCGAATCCCCGAAATCTGGCCAATCAAAGACGCCACTTCATGAGGGTTCACTTGATTGGAATGGTATAACGTGGAGCCAGTTGTGGGATTTCTGAGATTACGAGTATATTCCTGTTCTCCTCTATACTTCACAACCGTTACAATAAAAGCTCGTTCGAACTCTAGTGGCAGCACTGACCCCATAATTTATTTTCGTCTCATTTAATAATGTTCATTCACGTCTTAGGTTTAATCTCATTACTTTCATTACTATAACTCTCAATGCTGTCATTAACGTAAGTAATTTTAAACTTTGTGTTTATACTGCAGTGGGTCTAAAATTGCATCAGCTTCGCCTTTTACCAGCTATGTTCGGGTCGACTTCTAGTGTAACCGGATGCAGCTGAATGCTGGAATTTTACATGTTACATCTGCCTATACTTATACGAGCTGATGTGCTAACGCTACTGAAAGTGCTAAAATCCTCGCTAAAATTTGGGCTGACTTAATTTGAATATCATCGATACGCCAAAAAGAAGTTCCAAAATTGGATGCCTCCAAAAAATTGGACTCCTATGCTCCAAAAAATTGTTGAATGAAACTTGATTCGATATAAAAGCTTTCAAAGTCGTCTGAAGTTCATTCCCCTAAATTAACAACGCTATTTTTCTATTGAAATGAGACTATAGCTTATAAATTAGGGATGGCTCGACTAATTGCAGCAGTGAATGTTCTTGGAAGACTTGTATTAAAGATACATAAAGCTATTAACTCCACATTTGATTGCTAGAACACACACTGTTGATTAATTCACTACGGGTCGTGGAGGTCAGAGAGAAACTTATATTAAACTCTTTGGTGATAAAGGGTTATACTAACGAGATTGAAGTCTATAGGCAAGATGGTCCACAGACGTCTTTACCCTCAAGTAGGATCCTACGGGCTTAAAATACACAAATACTCAATACACAATTGCTCATTTAAATTATATCTTGTGGCGTTACAAATAAATCAGTAATTGCGATTGTGATTGCTAATTTGTTTCTAACTAAATCGAAATAACAAATATCCTCAACATCACCCAATAAATCTACTTCGGAGTCCTTTATTTGTTTGATAAGAACTAATAATTCACGTTCTACCACCCATTATAGAGCTAGTACAATTACTGTTGCGAAATTCGAGCACACGTGCAGTATTTCGACATCCACGTTGTGTTTAGTGTTTGTGTTCGCCTATTTGAGCATTGAGCTTACAAATACTATTAAAATAGAGTCCGATTGACTCGATAGCCTGTTTCAATAGGCTTGTTACAGTTGCCTGTAGGCGTTTAATTTTATTGGATTGATTGTAAACTTGATCAGTATTTGTTTTCAGTACAGGTTTGTGTTGATTTTGTCATTTCTGATTGGATGTGAAAAGCAAAGGATGCGTTGTTGTGGCAATGTTATGCTTGACTTGTTAGCAGTATTTGCAGTGGAGGTTTTACGACTGAATGATGATAAGGCCCTTTTGTAATATCATCATTTTCATCTTTAATATATTCCTTGTTGTCAAATGCCTCTGCAATAGAGATTTATTTGTTCAAAATTTTACCTGTGTCAACTTCATTACCAATAGTTTCCAATAATGAGATGATGGGAGGATAAACTTTTCCTCGTCCTACATTGTCCTCGTCATACATTTTTTTCTGAAACAATGTATGTACCTAGATTTTTATAAACCGTT
The DNA here is from genome assembly GCA_963082945.1 of Cerastis leucographa. Lineage (NCBI taxonomy): Eukaryota > Metazoa > Arthropoda > Insecta > Lepidoptera > Noctuidae > Cerastis > Cerastis leucographa. The sequence continues at coordinate 4,159,426 of OY720361.1, forward strand.
GCTTCCACCGTCGATTGTACATTATATTGCCGATTGTCTTCGTGTCGCAACTGCTGGCAGGTTGTATTGTTCGCAGACGTTGCTGCAACACCTTGAGCAGCATTCAGCTCCACAATGCTTATTGTTCATATATTAAAGACGCTTGGGAAACTATCACTGTCTTAACGTTACGAGCCGACATTTCGCGACCGTCCCTTGTTCACAAACACAAAACTATGGATCTTTGTGTCTGAAAATAAACGAATTGAATAAAAGGTTTGTTCTTTTAAGTACCGAATGAAAATCATTTAAGCTCTTTTCACTATTTGAGATTTTTCTTGGAAGTCGGTTTTTTTTCCAAAATATATTTTTGATTTTCCCTTTTTAATTGATATCGTCATGCCATAAACATAGGCAAAAAGAAACAATTGAATAACACAGGAGCTAACTCGTAAACTGCTGAAGCAAAGTAAATAAATGGGCATTTATATGGGACCACCGCGCAGGCTACCTCTACCAAGTAAAAAAAAAGAATCACGTTAATCGGCCCAGAAATCACGTAGAAATCACAGTATACATTTTTTTTTAAAGATGACGACCGTATACATAACCTCGTCCTTCTTTAGAAGTCGGTTAAAAAAGAAAACCATGTAAAGAGGTTATTGACTACTCCAACTTTTTGTAAAATTTTAAATTAAATACCTTCTACAATTAATTACTTAGAAATACTTGAAGTTGCAATTAGATTGCTTATTCATTTTCTCTAGATTAGATTCTAATCAACTTTTTATTAAACACTTTACGACTGAAGTTCAAAATAATTAAATCCTCGTATTTCGGTTCGTTCAACCCTAGGTTACTGAGATCCTATTCTATAATACAAACTCATTTTTAGGGTTCCGTACCCAAAGGGTCAAACGGGACGCTATTACTGAGACTTCGCTGTCCGTCCGTCCGTCTGTCACCAGTTGAAATTTCTACAGATTATGTATTTCTGTATAGGCTTTAACAACAAATACTAAAGGGGGCTCGTTTTTATTATAAATAATGGTACGGGACCCTTCGTGTGCGACTCCGACTCGCACTTGGCCGGTTTTTTAACCATTTGTTTTTATTATGTGATGTATATACATGGTAGTGCACTTTGTTTGGTCTGATTTAACATTTTAATTTACATTGTTGAAACGCTCGTAAATTACAAACAAGGCCGGTTTTTTTGTTATGTTTATACAAATATCACTTGACAAACATAATAGAGGTGGATTGTTTTTCTTTGCTGTACAAATATTGAGTTAGTGAAAGAACATTGTTGTTGGTATGTAGTAAAATGGAGGTATTTTTTTTATGAAACTGCAAGTTTTTGCTTTATGAGATTACGGTATCGGTTATTGTGTGTGCTTACGGTTTTTTCTCTTAATTAGCACGGATTACCGTGAATCCGTTAAGTTGTTATAGTAGGTAGAAATAAAGGATATTTTTAAATACTGACTTACTGAGTCATTCTTGTATCTACGTGTCTTATTTTGACCTGTGGGTCTGAAATTTCCGCTTTAGCAGAGTCATAATAAGATTCTATATAATTCTACTAGCTGTGCCCGCGATTTCATCAGCGTGGAATTAGATTTTTTCTCAAATAGAAGTACCCTTAGTTACTCCTTATTACATCAGCTATCTGCCAGTCAAAGTCCCGTCAAAATCGGTCCAGCCTTTCCAGAGATTAGCCGGAACAAACAGCCAGACAGTCAAAAAATGTAAAAAGTGTTATTTTGGTATGTACCATATTTACATTCATATGCATGTAGTAAAAAGCGGTTATTTTAATATAATAAACAGACACAATTTATTTGTATAGGTAATAAAATGAATCACGTTAAAATTCCGAAAATGCTCACAGACGCGTTATCCTATTATGATTCTGCAACGTTGGCCATTTTAGGACCTCAGTTTGTAAGCATTCAAGGAAAATTTACAGTTTTTTTTTTGCAGGTTACCTGAGTAGGTACTTGGTAATTTTCCTTAAATTTACTTACTTACCTTTTACTGGTATTTTTAAAGGATTTCTGGTAACCTGGTAATACCAGTATTACCTACTAGGTAATTCTTCGAATTGAGGGAAGGCGCAAATAATAAATTAAATAAAAATATTTAATTCCAAGTAGGAATTACCTAATTAATTAATTACCTACTTGGAATTCATAAAAAAGTAGACTATAATTTACTTCTTCCCTCAATTCCAAGAATTCTGTGACTACACGTACGTCACTTTAAACTTGAATTACCACGTTTCAGAATTTCTATGAAACAAAAGTAATTTAATCCAGTGTAGCTACAAGTAAGGATAAGTTAAATTCACATCACGTTTGATCTGTGACATCGTAATATTTTTTTTAGGCTTGTCTAGACGAACTAACTGGCAGACAGATTATATTACTTCTACTGCCATTATTGACTACCTCTTGCCCGCGACTTCGTTCGCGTGGAAATTTTGATGTGTTCTTCAGTGACAAATTACATATATAAACCATCCTCTTAAATCATTCTGGCTATTGATGGAAACCGCATCAAAATCCGTTGCGTGATTTAAAAGATCTAAGCGTGCAGACGGCGGGAAGCGACTTTGTTTTATACTAGTTAAAGAAAAGATAGTATTGAGACTTCACCAGTCTTACCAATGGGTTGTCATCATTCTCTTGCCCTTGTCCCAATTTATTTGGGGTCGGCGCAGCATTTCTTCTTCTCCCATACTTCTCTATTGCTTGTCATCTAATGAGACACCTCCTTTCTTGCCATATCATCCTTCACACAGTCCATCCATCGTTTCTTTGGTCTTCCTCTACTCCTATAACCATCCACATTCATACTCAAAACTTTCCTCACGACGTTTTCCTCATTCCTCCGCATCACATACCACGACAACCGATTACCACACATCTTTTCAGTCACCGGCGCCACTTTCAGACTGCCCCTTATGTACTCATTTCTTATTTTATCCATTTGCGTGACGCCACACATCCCCCTTAGCATTTTCATTTTTTTTTTTTTCTAGTTCTAACTGGGTTGTGAAGGACAGTTAAGCTAGGCAGAGGATGACGATGAATATTTTAGAACCACTTTTTTTTGGGTTAAAAATCACGGTTTACGGTAGAACTCAAGGTAACGCACTTCAAACATTGTGCTGATGGATGCACTGAATAGTACAGACTACAGAGGTCATGAAGGTATTTGAAAGTTAAAATATTAAAAACATGTATTTGAAAAAAAAAAAAGTTATGGAAAAGTCGTAACTTTGACCTCCAAATATCTTAACTAGAAGGTTCTCAGTTATGGTCAGTCGGAATCAACTGCAGATGTTAAAGAAACTACTTGAGAAATACTGTATACCGTACCACTACACTTTTTTTTTTACGCATAGGAACTTCGATCAATAATAGTATAGGAAATCATCAAATGACTCCTCCCGCTATGAGCGGAGCAGAAGGGAGTGTCAGACTTGTACTGACTAAAACCCATCCATGTTCTTTCTTAGCCCTTTGTGTTCCAGAGCCACTGTATCTCTTTTGTACAGTCCCGCAGCCCTGGCAGGCATCGGCTCTCTCGGATCCCTTCCGATTTGCTGACATCTCCTTGAGGTGCGCGTGGAATACAAGCGCGCCGTCGACACGGCCTGTCGTCAAAAGACGGACGGACCGTACCACTACCCTTAGGGTTTAAGTTGCTGATTGCAGTTCAAAGTAGTCAGTAGTCTACTTAAAAGATTAAATGATAAATGATGTTTATTTTGCAAATAGGTTTTTACAAACACTTTTACACGTCATTTTTTTAAAAACTAGATGGGGCCGGTGTTTCGTACCTGACTACTCTGAGAAGAAACAGCCGAAACAAACTTAGAGGTTCTCTGTTAAACTTTACTTTATTATACTATAACTTTACTTACTACTACGGACTACTTCCTTATCGTTGCCTTGTTTTGGAAGTAGTTCAAGATTTTCCCGGTTATCATACGCACTAATCTCTAACCAATCTCTAATCTTACCCCTGACCCCAGGAAACGATATACTCTGAACCTCCCACGATACATAAATACATCGTATGTACAAGGTGTTGTTTTGCATCCACGTCAAATTCAAGGAGGTAATTGCGTGTCGAACTCGCGCACTGAGGGTTCTGTACAAACCTGTAGCTATGTAAGTTAAAATTAATTTTAATTTTTTCGTTGAAATTTTTTCATTAAAAATACGGTAAATTTACGGTTTTTGCCATTTTTCCTTTATCTGTGATATAAGACGTAGTTTCGTATCAAATTTCAAGATTCTGAGTTCCCGTGAACTCAGAATCTTGACCCTAGACCCTGTAGGTTTTGATTCCCTTGCGAGTGTCGAAAATTTGCGGCATAAACGGCTGTATCTTTTGATTGCCTTGGCTTAGAAGTTTGATTTTTTCACAGGTCCAAGGGACAGTAGACCTGAGTATTTGATATAAATTCCAGCTTGATACCTCCACGCGTTCCTGAGAAAAAGGGTCTTGACAGGCAGACAGACAAACGGACAGACGGACGGACGCACAAAAAAGTGATCCTATAAGGGTTCCGTTTTTTCCTTTCGAGGTACGGAACCCTAAAAACAGCGTTTATTAATAATTAACTGGGTAACGTTATTTAATTTAATTATTTATGTCTTTTGTGACAACCCACAGTGGAACGAATGTATGGGAGCGGTTGGACGTAGACATGTCCGAAAAAAAAGAGTAAAATTATGCCAAACTAATGATGCCATCTTATTCGATTACTTAATGCCTTCATAACTTGTGGTGATGAATTTCTTCATAACTCCCATATTTCGGGAGTAATTTGAGAAAATGTGAAATTTTACTATGAAAATGAGTGTATCGAGCTCTCTCCCTCCTGATTCCGGGCTTGTTTCAAGTAGCGGTCTCTAATATCATAATGCTAATACTAAGAGCTATATTTAATACTAAGACACATAGTGCGCCAAATGTGCACTTTCTGGGATAAAGAGTGATGTTTATTTTATAACACAATTTTTTTATTTTTTGTTTATTTTGTTGATTAAAACCGTTTTTCTAAAGGTTTACCTTATTACAATAACATTTCTGAGCAGCCAATTAGAGAAGATATAAGCTAATTAGGATATATAATTAGGGACTTAAGGTTTACATATAAAACTGATGCACTAATGATTACTGATAAGAACATTGCTATTATTTAATTACTAAATGGCTCTTAATACACTAATTTAGCATGCATCATTTACTAATTATCACAATAACTAATTACCTTGCAATATTTAACAAAGGATACCTGGGATACCTGGATTTTATATAAATAGGTCACTATTAGTAACTTTAAAATCAGTGTTGATTTACACCTCGTTGTATCCAAGCTAATCTCGCAATGTATTTTCCAAATTTTAATACAAATCTTGATATTCACGTTGCTTTATGCGCACGCGCACATAAAGATTTACGCGACTTTAACTATTTGTTCAGTGTTTTAAAAGATAACAGTTGTGTTCAGTTATGTGAAAGTGCTGAAACAAGTTTAAAAGACTGGTGTCGTCGATTTTGCTACCGCATTTATGCAAAATGGACACAGTCTGGAAGAAGCACAGATAAGTTTCGGAAGAAACATGAGATTTGGCTACAGGCTGCAATTCAATGGCCGGAATTACAGAATGAAAATATGGAACCTTCTACAGAAAATATAAGTGACGTCATCGAGCCCATAATTTCTCCTGCTAAATCTAATGCTTCAACTTGTACACATCCTAGTCCTCGTAAATCTTTTGAGGACCTTAGTAACCGGCAAAAAAGAAGACGCACTGAAGATAGTCTTTCATGCAGCAGTAGCAGCGCTGAAATTATGTTTTCGGCCGAAAGGGCGCTTCAAAAGGCAGGACAAAGCGATACAGCTTATGTTATGAAATACTTGACGGAGAATCCAGAAGAGGCCTCAAAAATCAAAGCCTTCATTGAAGGTAAATCAATTCAGGTACGGGAAATATCCCCTTTGAAGGCATTGGCTCTTTATGTATCGATGAACTTATCGAAATGGCGCTATAACACTCTTCGGGATTTCAACACTCAAGAAGGAGCTCTTCAATACCCGAGTTACTACATGTTGGTTAAAGAAAAAATTAAGTGCTATCCGGCCAAAGAAGATCTCACAGTTACAGAGAGCTCTGCAAAAATCAAATTACAAGCCTTGATGGATTTAACCTCAAGAAGACTTATTAGGTCGTTAGAAACCCCTGTTGATCCCAATCAACAGCTCGTATTGACCAGCAAATGGGGTTTTGACGGATCATCTAGCCAAAGCATTTATCATCAAAGGACGAGTGAAGATGAGCAAATCGATCTTGCTAGTAATTTTATGATTAGTCTTGTACCACTGCGGCTCGTCTCAAAAGGTGTAACAATTTGGGAAAACGAGCGACCATCTTCCACTTCATTTTGCCGGCCAATATTGTTTAAGTTTATAAAGGAAACCAAAGAAAATGTGCAGAGAGAGATGGCTGAAATCGAAGCAGAGATTGAAGCCTTAACTCCATCCACCATCACTGATGGAATTAGTGTCAAACACCAACTGCTGTTGACAATGATTGATGGTAAAATTCATTCCATTATATCCAATACAGCAGCTTCAGTGTGTGACATATGCAAGGCTTGTCCTAAAGAAATGAATAATTTAGAGTTAATCAAAGATAAACACGCAAACGAGGACATGTATAAATATAGCTTAAGCACCCTTCACGCTTGGATTCGCTCAATGGAATGCTTATTACACATTTCCTACAAATTAGACATAAAATCATGGCAAGTAAGGGGTGATATAGCAAAAAGGCAAGTTGATGACAGGAAGAAAAGAGTTCAAGAGGCTGTAAGAAGAGAAACGGGCTTACTTCTCGATGTTGTGAAACAAGGCAGTGGATCCACCAACAATGGCAACTCGGCAAGGAGATTTTTTGAAAACTACACTAAATCTGCTGAACTGACCGGAATAGATGCTATGCTTTTAAGAAAAATCTGTGTGATCTTGCAGTGTATTTCATCAGGAGAGAAGATCAACGTAACTAAATTCCGAGAGTTCTGCTTTGATACTGCTAAGCTTTACGTGGAGTTATACCCATGGTATTATATGCCTTCTTCACTTCATAAAATTTTAATGCATGGGCCAGACATAGTTCAGAACATGTCAATTGTGCCCATTGGTTTTCTATCCGAAGAGGCATCTGAGGCTAGAAATAAAGATTTTAGAAAATATAGAGAGGGGCATTCTCGAAAGCATAGCAGTATCTCATGCAATGAAGATATTATGCACAATCTTTTACTGTCTTCTGATCCACTTGTTACAAGTATCCGTCCAAAAGGAAATAAGTTTGTAAAAAAATCTTCTTTTAAGGAATTTTATGAGCTTACGGATTCTGAGAAAAGTGATATCGAATTTGTTAACATAAATGATTTAGCGGACATCGATTCTGAATTTGAATTAATTGATGATGATGATGATGACGAAGATAATTAAATGATGTTATTGTTTTAAAATGTGTAACTTAGTAAATTAGAGCTTACATCTTAATTATTTATTGTACTTTTAATGAAACTAGGTAATTTATTATCAACTTACTTAAAAGTCATACTCTCATCAGTTCTTGTGAATATTTTTGTTAATATATATTTCTGTATATATATAATATATTTATAGACCTCTTAATAAGTCTGTCTGCGGTTTAAAGTAAATACAAATGGGGAAAAAACGTTTTTTTTTTTTAAATTTTCATTTCCTTTTATCCCAGAAAGTGCACATTTGGCGCACTATGTGTCTTAGTATTAAATATAGCTCTTAGTAATAGCATTATGATATTAGAGACCGCTACTTGAAACAAGCCCGGAATCAGGAGGGAGAGAGCTCGATACACTCATTTTCATAGTAAAATTTCACATTTTCTCAAATTACTCCCGAAATATGGGAGTTATGAAGAAATTCATCACCACAAGTTATGAAGGCATTAAGTAATCGAATAAGATGGCATCATTAGTTTGGCATAATTTTACTCTTTTTTTTCGGACATGTCTACGTCCAACCGCTCCCATACATTCGTTCCACTGTGCAACCTCCTGAATTTTAACAAGAGTGCAAAACAACACCTTGTATATTACGCACAAAATAATTAAAAAAATATGTCAACAGGGAACTCAAACAAACAGTAACTGATAACAACGTCCTTGGCGGGACGATAGTTTATCAGTAATCAGTCATATCGGTCAACGTTACGTACAAAGTTACAAACTTTGACCTACTTATAATAGAGGACGTTATATTTATTTTTAGGCATTATTTACATTTTAATAATTAATAAATGCCATTGTATGCAAATTAGTGGGTAAAGGTTAATATTTTAATAATTGATCGGTTAACATACACGGTGTAAATCACCTCATCACGAAGCCGTCAACCAAGCATTCTGTACATGAAACTATAAAGTAACTTTACGCAAAAATTATTGCTGGGAAACGACTTTTTTTTTGGGGGGTGTAAAATCATGTTTTGTGGTAGAACTCAATGTAACGCACTCAAAACATTGTGCTGATGGACGGATTGAATAGTACGGGGGTCGTGGAGGTGTTTAAAGTAAAAATATTACATTAAAAACTTGTACATATTTAAAAAAATACTTGTCAAAAAGTTGGAATTTTGACCCCTAATATCTCTGTAACTAGAAGGTTCCCAGGTATGGTGTAGAACAAAAAAATGATCGCAATGACAGGGAGAACCAGTGCCTTTCGGCTTCGTTAAGAGGTGTTTTACACCCTTTATACTAACATGTACATATATTATCGTCGTATCGTATGTTTTGACATTTTGCATGTGAATGTGTCTATTGTGTGTGAACAATCGATCATTTTCTTCGATGGCTCTTACACCATTTTATTTGCTTTTTCATTAATATTCTAAATTATAAATTATGATGCTTTTCAAGTGGCTCTCACTTTTACATGATAAGATAGGTACAAAATAAAAGACAAGACAATTAATATAAGTTTTTCAATAATGCAAGAGGCATGGCAGAAGAAGCAAGGAAGTTCTCCAAGATACGCAATTAATGGTACCAGAAGAATCACAGTGGGTAATTGGATGGTAGGACGACCAAATCCAAGACATGACTCTTCGTTCTAAGTATGGCCAGCCCAAACGGAGTCATAGACAAGGATTTCCCCACAAAAAGGGTGGTTGAACTCCACCTAATCATCAGACACCAAGTAGCGACGCAAAACACAAAACAAAGAAAACAAAAACTAATCAGCATCTAATCGGTATTTTATCGTTACAGGTTAAACAATAACAACACAAATAATTACGTAGGTGATAACGGCTGGAAAACACATTAGTCAACGGCTTTCATATAAGACTGGCCGATTTGTGATTATGATTATCGTTCGTACGAATATTGTTCGTGTTTGGGTTCGCTCGATGCTCGCTTTCTATTAAAGCACCGCTTTACACCGTGTTTTTGCGAACAAATATGTGACATTTGAACGTGTCGATCAGGGTAAAAAAAAAATTGCAACTTGATTGCACACTGTCGACGACAAAAAAAAACGATGACATCGTGACATATTTGGAAACAATCATTATTGACTGGTCTATATGAATATCGGAACCATAAGTCTGTCTGGTGTTGTGTTGGCTCATTCGAGGAAACCAGCTGACTGCATCAATGACTGGACTTTGAACAGGATGGAGACGACTTGGCAACAACAAGGATCTGAGTTGAATCAGTAATCTTTACATATCATTTTAATAAATCTGTTTACAAGGCTTTTGAAATGCATATGAAAGACGCAGATGTAAAAGATGTATGTAGGTGAAAAAGTAAACAAAACCAGGAACTGAGTTTATTGCTTTGTAAAATTAACAACAGTTAATAGAAAGTTATGGATTATAACGGAAAACAAGAATATGTCTTTTGACTTCTTGAAGTTGGATGAGTTACTCGTATAAACATAAAGAAGTAGGAAAGCAAGAGACAAAGAATTATTAGAACAAGGGGATTAGTACAGAAGAAGAAACGCAGGAACTATAAATGATGATGATGACGACAAAATTGAATTCGCTGATTTTCCAATTAAGGCACCAGTATTTAGTATTCATTCATTTGCAAGCACTAACATATTGTTTGTGTGACAGTCGTCGACGTATAGTCTACGACGGTGCTGTTCTGTTGCTACGCACTAGCCGGCAAAAACTGAATCAAGGATTCGAGAAGAAGAAGATGATACCAATAAGGCTGTTTTTGCGTTGCTACCTAAATAAGTCTGTCAAAATAAGAATGATATTTATTTAAACTTATGTGAAAAAAGGATATGATGGAAAAAAGAGTAGATGATAGCATGAAGAATGACAAGATGGAATGCATAAAAAAACTTATTACGCGGTCCCAAGATAACACGGGACAAGGAAAGGAAATGATGATAACGATAAGGTTCCTCTCAGAGACAACATACGATGAAATGAAAGCAATGTACATTGAGGAGATGGACAGTATCCGCTATAGAACTGAAACGTTATTCAACTGTTTCCAATCAGTGTGATATGCATTGCGAATATTAAGGAGGAATACGTGACACGAATGCTAAGGACTATTATGTATAATAATGCTCTTGAGATTCAAGCTGCAATATTTTTTTTATATCTTAATGCAAGTTGTGAAGAAGACTGATTTCTCGGCAAGAGGGTCAGGTCTTTAGTCATCTTTTCGTCTTTAAAACCTTTTTTGTTCTGTGAACAGAATCGATCGAATAGGCTGCTAGATTTTAAAGCAAGACATAAGACAATAAAAACTGTTTCCAAACTGTCACTTAATTAATTCAGAAGACTGAAATGCTCTGCTTTTCCAAGAAGTATTGCATTTCATTGTTTACAATGTAATGAAAATTTCCTACACCATTGGATTGTAGATACTTATATTTTATGAAGTAAAATACGGTCCCACGCTATATGAAGGTCATGGATAAAAAGACCGATCATGCAAATTATATTTATACTAGTATCGTTATATGATATTACTATTTGTTTCCACTGTATGTAAATAAATTATGTCTATTAATTTATAGAAGTAGGAAAACTACAAAGGAAACATCATCGATTAATTTAAACAAAGCAAAAGACAATGTGAAATTGATAGCAATGGCTAATAGAGGCAAAATGATACCCGATGGACACAAAAACGAGAAACTTATAATAATAAATAATAATAATAATGATTTTTTGCAAACACATTGATGACAATTCAATCATGTCCGCTTCTCAGAATGGATGTAGGAACGGGTCCCGCGGTACTAAGGAGCTGCTCCTCATTGATATGGCCATTAACCAACAGGTTCGGCGTTCCCGAAGGGATCTGTCGACATGTTGGATAGATTATAAGAAAGCCTATGACTCGGTGCCACATACATGGCTCATGAGGGTGCTAGAATTGTATAAAGTTGATGCAACTCTGCGTACCTTCCTGATGTCGTGTATGAGGCAATGGAGGACAGCCCTTCGCTATCCAGGATTTCGACAGATACAGGGGAACAGCGAACCAATAAGGATCGAGCGTGGTATTTTTCAGGGCGATAGTTTGAGTCCGCTTTGTTTCTGCTTAGCCTTGAATCCTCTAAGCACACTGCTGGAGGAGTCAGGTCTGGGCTTTCGATTGAAGAGAGGTGGTCAGGTTATATCTCACCTTCTTTACATGGATGGTCTGAAACTCTTTGCCCCCAACAACTTGCAATTGATGGAACTACTGAGGGTAACAGAAACTTTCAGTAGCGCCATCAGGATGGAATTTGGTGTGGACAAATGTGCGGCCATGCATGTAAAGCGAGGGGAGATTGTGGAATCTGAGGGAACCCAGCTCTCAGATTCCATAAATCTTAGATCCCTCTCAGCGACCGAAACTTACAAGTATTTGGGTATGTCGGAAGCGCTGGGCATCAATTCTGTTGACATGAAGCAATCATTGAGGGAACGCTTCTTTGGCCGCCTGAGAAAAGTATTTAATAGTCTTTTATCAGGTGGAAATAAGGTGCGTGCCTTCAATGGTTGGGTCATGCCGGTTTTGATGTACACTTTCGGCGTACTCAAATGGACTCAAACAGAACTAGACGCCCTGGATAGGAAGGTCCGTACATTGTTGACGGCATATCGAATGCATCACCCACGTTCTTCGGTTATGAGACTGTATATACCCCGGAGTTGTGGAGGTCGAGGCTTTTTAAACGCTAAGACTCTCCACAATCGCGAGATATGCAGTCTCAGGGAATATTTCCTAGAAGCCGACGTGGGGATGCATCGAGATGTGGTCGCGATGGACAAGGCCCTCACGCCGCTCTCCTTGGCTAAAGAGAACTGGCGCAAACCTGCAGTGCTTGACACTAATGACCGCAGGGAAGTATGGCAGAGTAAGGAGCTTCACGGACGCTACTTCAGTGCCCTGCATGGACCTGATGTAGACCATGCAGCGTCCGTAGCCTGGCTACGTTCCGGGGAACTCTTTGGAGAAACCGAAGGTTTTGTTTGTGCAATTATGGATGAAGTTCTGATGACGAATAACTACCGGAAATTTATTGTGAAGGATGGCACGGTTGACATATGTCGGGCATGCCACCGTCCGGGCGAATCGATCCGTCACATTATCTCCGGGTGTTCTCGTCTGGCCAACGGAGAATACTTGCATAGACACAACCTTGTAGCCAGGATTATTCATCAGCAACTTGCTCTGAAATACAGCCTTGTGGAATCGGAAGTGCCGTACTATAGGTATGTGCCCGACCCAGTTCTCGAAAATGGCAATATCACACTGTATTGGGATCAATCCATCATCACTGACAGGACTATTGTAGCCAATAAGCCTGATATAGTGGTGGTGGATCGATCAGAGCGGCGCGCAATGATTGTTGACATAACGGTTCCACATGACGGGAACCTCGTGAAGGCCGAGAAAGATAAGCAAATCAAGTATCTTGACTTGGCTCGCGAGGTTGTCGACATGTGGGATGTTGACTCAGCGATCATTGTGCCGATAGTCGTATCAGCCAATGGCCTAATTGCCAAGAGCCTCGACCAACATCTGATGAGGCTCTCGTTAGGCAGCTGGATCAAGGGCTTGATTCAGAAAGCGGTACTCCTGGACACGGCTCGTATTGTTAGGAGGTTCCTTTCTCTGGAGCCCTGACCGCCGGTAGCTTGGACCCTGTTCCCGATACCGGTGGGCTACAATTTTTTATATTTTTAAATGTTTTTTTATTTTTTTTATTTATGAGAAATATTTAAAAATGTATTAAATTTGTATATATTAATGAATAAAGGGAATAATGATATTTTTAATAGTGTTAACTATGGACTGTTAAAAAACCTGAAAGGATTAAGAAAACGCAACGGAAACGCAAACGGAAAAAAAATATAAATACACAAATAAAATACAACAATGATATCGATGACTTAAGAATTATCATCCGTTTTGCGTTTCTGCAATTTAACTCAATTAAGCATAGTAAAGTTTGTACCTACATACATCCATAGAGGATATCACATGGAAAATACCTCACTAAGAACAATAAATAAACAATATGTAAATATTTACACACTCGTTTATTTATTTATGCAATTTGAAAGTGTAAACGACTTCCGTTTGCTTCATTGTTTCTGAACATTGTGGTTTTATAGCCATGCCACCATAAATTCGTTTTCTATTTCATATCTATCGATAGTCCGATAAAAAGAGATGTGAAAACTTCTATCGTTTGTTTTATTAAGTAGGTCGAATTCCAATGATGGTATCATCCTTCCGGCAAAAGCCCAGCACAAACAACAAATGAAGAAGAAGAAGTTGCAAGAATGAACATGCTTGACCCATTAACAGTTGATCAAACAGTCAATGGACAGGTTATTGAAGACGACAATTAACGCCAAGGTTCTTTGGGAAGATCATCTATGTTCCTAATTATAGCCGTCTTAATTTAGACTAGGCGTTGGCGAACTCGCTGCATCGAGATAAATTACTCTTTGCAAACATTCTTGCTATATTTTTGAAAGAGAAATGGCTATGATATATGATAGTGCATTAGTGGCTTTTATTAGGTTATCTTTTCTCCGAGATTTAGCTGGATATCTATCAAAATATAGCTCTGATTTAAGACATGAGACGTGATTTTTAAAAGATACTGGAAAATCGTGCCAATATATTTTATCGTTTGCGGATTTTGTTTTGTAAAACGTGTTGATTTTGGTTTAGTTGCTATTGAAGTTATTACAGAAAATAATACATACAGTAAACTATTAACTTTTATTATTTCTACCTTAAACAGAAACCATCACGGTGATACGAATTAAAGCATCCTGATCATCAATCATCATTATCGCCAGTTACAATTACAGGGACATACTTTCTTTATTAGTCTGCCAATCGAATGCCAAATGTCTATGACTACTACACTATGTTTAGACTAACTTCGGTAGAGTTCGGGACTACTCGGGAACTTGTCCCGTCTAGTTCTACTGTTTTAGAACCCTCATGAACATCGACTTTCTACGGTTGACGAACCGTAGAAAGTTTTTGGGCTATTGCACTGCTTGTACCATATCTACTTATGGAGTATACAGTGCGTCTTGTTTACTTTGTTCACAATGTCTTTCTTCATCATAAATCAAGAAATGCTCATTAAATCATTTATTGACTTACAGCGATTCCTGTATACTTTGTATCTATGTATAAATGGCTATTGTTGTGTTTACCTCTTTATCGCAATTATGACAATTTGCCATTTACTGAGATCAGAAGTTAATTGCAACTGCAACGCTACGTACTGTGTATTCGACGCGATCGTCGTTTGACGTTGGACACAAAGAGAAAAGTTTATCAACTGTTTTCTATGACGATGGAAGGTCGATAGTGTTCTGGGAATTATTACAAGTATGTTCACATCTATCAATCTTGATTATTATTTGTTTTAAAAATTGATGGTATTCTATAGATATTCGGAAAATATTCACTAAGAAACAGGCGGTGCTCACTGGTACGGAACATGATTCGAATATGTCTTTGCCACCGAAAGATTTTTTGTATTACCTACGTAAACAAGATTTCCCGATAAATATTGATAGCAAAAGTCTTTGAATTATCGCAGATAGTAAACTTTCTCTTATTTCGACAGATAAGGCCGACGACAGAACTAAAAACATACGCGTTCAGACGCCGTATGGTTTTAGTTCTGTCGTCGTTTATCTCTTACAAGTCACGATAACATGCATACCGCGCCAGTATCTCTTGAATTTCCCTTCGTCTATTAATAACTCGCTGGCAAATCCACTGTTTACCTGAACAATTTGATTTATATCTATCGAAAACACCAAAGTAAATTCGCGATCCACACTGAAGGCGGAAACGATATTTTTCCCCATAAACTTCTTTGAAAGTACGGTCGAACTGTTAAGGTAAATATTTTCGTGGATTAAATCTGTTTATTTTCACGATTAATACGATTTTTCTCGAAATTGCACACAACGTATCGGCTCGGGTTCAGAGCGCAATTGCGTCAGATAAACGCGTAAGAACAACAACTGATAAAGACAATAGTCCGCAGACGCTCTTATGCAACCAGATAACGTTGGCTGCGCATTAACCCTAGCGCATACTATTATGAGCCCTATACCTTCATTATACGGCACATAATCAGCTGGAACCGACGATAAACACTTTTACAGAGTAGAGCACGCTGGCTCACAGCTGTGTAATGTGTATGCCATTTACATAATCTGGCCGAAGCGAAACCGGCTGTGAAGGCTATTGGTAATCAATTTTCAATCAAAGTACGAAGCAATAGAGTGCACTTTGTGTTGTTTGTAACAAAGGCATATGTTTCCTTTGATTAGCGCGTGCAAACAGTTGCAGAGTCGACATATAGAAACAACTTCCGCGGCAATAAGTGAGTTTCTACTTGATTATTAGGTACGTTACGATGGCTAGCATTTAAGATTTACCACACACATCTGTGAACTGAGGAAAATCGTTTTAAATCACAGTTTGCGTCGATTTCTAGATATTACACTACGCGCGAAATGACGTGGTTTGTTTACGATTCACGATCATAAAATAAAAATTTGAAGAGCATACAATTCCCTGACGCGCACCAAAATCGCAACAAAATTTCAAGAACATTTTTTTTCCGGTCTTTGAAAAACACTACACAATTTCAAACAATCATAACAACAATTTAGATAACAGGAGTGGAATATACCGTTTTGTTACCGTTCGTTTGAACTAGATATACTTGAACAACAACTACAGCTTTGGTCACTTACCTAAATTTTATAAGAAACATTTTCCCACAGCCGAAAACGGAATATTTTCGTACAGCAGTCTCGGATGGCACACGTCTAGGAACCAGAGAGACAACAGCTATAATGAGGACACTCGCGGAATAAATTAATGGAGATACGATCATGCCGAGAATTGATACAATTGGAAGAAACAAGCTTGAAACGTAATACACGTAGTATATGAATCTTTTGACACACAGATTGAGTGAGACGCTCATGATTTGTATTGCTCTCTGTCCAATATCAACTCTTTTACATGGTAAAGATCTTTGTGTTCTTCTTTCAGAGATTTTGACTGTGTATAAACCTGAACTTTAAATATAATATGATCTGCTTGTCACCTTGCAACGGAGGAGAATTTAACGAGACTTCCTACCTTTGTTGCAAGTTAATCGTCTAATAATTCATATGCTATTTGTTCTTGTCTACTAAGTTTGAATGGTCTAGTTGTTTGCATCAGTGACGAGAGCAAGTAAAATAGTGCTTGAAACCAAAAAGGATGCCATAAGCGACAAACATACAACACGAAGATGTATTTTTTTCAGATTTAAGTAAAATAGGAAATAGCAAAGCGTGTGTAAAGCTATAAAGCATGAACACACGAACCGATCATTATTTTGAATAAACGATTATACGCGCCCGCTTCGACACGGAAATAAAAACAAAGATATTTATTGTGCACACGCAAAATGTCAATGAACGTAGGGCTGCAGCTTGTGCCAAGAATGCGCTAATTAAGACATACGTAAGAAAACGTTTCACGCCAACGCATTGACCTATGGGAACATGCGAACAAGATGACGATTATGAATATTATCGATTCTCTGGAAATTGGAATGGTACTGCAGAATTTGACTAAGCGATTCTAACATATGCCTGTTTCGATTAATAAGGATGAAATATGAGCAAGTGAACTGAATTCGAACAAGACAACTACAGAAAATAAATGTATAAAATATACTGTTAATTTTGAATTAAAAAACAAAAATCACAAGAAAGGCAAAGATCTTTTAAACGAAGCTCTTTACGACCGACTACTATTTTTAGCTGCAAAACAGATACATTCAAAATTATACCGTTTAAATCATCAAGAGTAACTCGGAGTTGGACGATATGCGTATATACGGTTTCCGATTGAGAGTAAGTGTCACGGGGATGGGCAGTCGCATCCTCCTGTGCACCACTAACAAGATAGTTACTGCCATTACCAATGAGTTGACCAAGCGTGGTGATTATGGCTACTACAAGATCGCTTGGGTGGTGTTGATTTAGGACGCTCTTGTACTGACCTGACAAAGGTGATGCTGATTTTTTGGGTTGATCATAAAGCTATCCGTTACGTTAATACATCGCTTATTATTTAATATAAATTGCGAATCGACGTAAACCATCACCCGATGAAAACGATTGCGAGGGTTCTTCAGCAAACTGCGCAGTGTAACAATTTGAGTAGATCCAAAACAACGTCTGGAAATAGATTTCGCAATAACAATAATATTTTTATCATGTGAGAATGTTTGCTTTTTATTTGTATCCAAATACCGAGTAAACTATAGGAAGATTGTTTTTTTTTGAATACTTGTTTCTTTTTGTTTTTTATCCACCTAAATGTCTGAACTTAATCGGCTAACGGAGTGTTGTAGTTTTAAAGTTATAAATAAACATTAATTAGGAATATTAAACGTCGATTTAGTCACTACTGGCCTATATAATAGGTTGCTCAAAGTTTTGCGGCAATGGCTTCACGCTTGAACTGACTTCGTTGAATTAGCAGTCGCTAAGTGGAAAACTTAGGAATCTAATATGGCCGATTGTATTCCAAAACCAATGCTTTTAACATGATTGCTACGTATTAAGACATGGAACCTTTATTATTTCGTCATTTCCAGTTTGATTCATATCCCTTTGATTTTTCGTCTCTAAAATTTTAATATTTTTATGCCAAAATATGGATCAAAAGCAAAAAACTTCTTTGAAATCAAAAGTGTTTCCCGGTCACAGTAGTAATTTGCAAAATTATGACAGCTGAGTCATTTTGGCAATTAACTTAAATACTTGTGTGTGTGTGTTTATAACGGATTTAAATACATAACTGTATATTTTGGAGATAAACGTCCTTGTGACTGTGACCTCTGTGTCTAAGGTATTTAAATAATTAACTCTGTAGTGTTTCGCAATGTTTGTTTTCTAGATAAACATGTATAGGTAGTGCCATTATTTAGAGACGGAATCGAAAGCATTTTTTATTGATTAATATAGTAAGGCATCTGGATGCTGAAGAATCATTTACCACAAACGGATTGAGTCGCAGTTTCGAAGCACCTTCCATATTCCAGCACTTTACTGCGGATGTGAGCTTGTGACAAGCCGCCATAAGCAAAACTGATTGATTGACTTACTGATTAAAAAGCACTTTGAGACTAAGCCTTACTGATCCTGTCATCCTGCCATTCAAGCTGACTTCGTTTACGGCTTCATCCTGATCACCATTTAAAGACTTGACTTTGATGTTTGACAGAAGCAATAGATGCAGCTGATGCAGAATATTAAATGACAGGTGTTACTCGTATATGTACTCATCGAGATTCATATATCAAAAAGGTGCAATTACTTTTGCCAGAACGAAAACATCGCGAGGAAACCTGCATGTCCTAGAAGCAAAAAATCGAAGACATGTGACATCTACCAACCCGCACTGGGCCCGCGTGGTGGATTACAGTCCACTCTCTCATAGAAAAGAGGTCTGTGTCCCAGCAGTGATGATGATGACTGTGTGAATGAGGATATAGCTAGCAAGGGTGTGCCTACTGAGATGAAGGCTAATAGACAAGTGCGGAAAGTAGACATGGTGCGCTGATCCTTTTTAAGAGAAATACTGAATGGCCGAACTAATTTGAAAGTAATCGATTGTGAGTCACTAAATCAGCAAGACTGACAGTGGTGAGCATGGCAGTAGTGTTAATAAATTTCGCGTTCCAAATTAACCCCAGGTTGATAAATTTTCGTTTTCTTCTAAATCTTGTATGTATATTACGTTTTCCCTTCATCGCGCAGGAATTTTGATACATTAGTGGACTGTGTAATCAGGCTGATGCCGATAATGATGAAGTATAGGACATTTAATATATCACAATTCCTGCTCTGTACCTCATTCGTGATTGATTTTGTATCAGTATGGTCATGCGTCTAAATACAATTTGAATTAATCTATCAATCATGGTTACTGATCCATCAATACGAAGAGGATTATGGCTCCCGCATTCGATTAATTCCAATTTTCGGCACATAGGACCGTAAATATTTGTATTCATATGTCTCGTCGCACGTTGTTTCACTAACATGAATAGAATATTAAGCGTTGTACATGTTTCTTTTTATTTATCGAGTATTTTAGTCGGTACTATTTTACTGTTACTGTTAACAAGGTCATATTGTTTCAGTGAATAAATTGTCTAATTTTGCTTATATTCTTTTTGATGCTGTCCTCGGTTGTTTTCTCATCATGCATATACAAAATGACTGAATTCAATTGAATTTCAAAGGTTTTAAGCTTTATTACTGTGCTTTGCATAGCTAAGGGTTTTACAACCGTATTTATAGTCTGATACCTAGCTATTATGTTTACGAAACTTTTTTTTTGGAAGTCAGTGTCTCAGAAACATTATATTTGTTGTCTGTGTAAAAATATTTCGCGTCGCTAGTCTGTCAGCCACATGGCAATGTTCTGACACAAAGGCTTAGGAAACTGAGAGTTTATTTAAGTAATTTTTCACTCAATTTGGTCCTAATCGAGCGTGAATTAGGGACCAAGGTTAAGTTTTTGCTAGAATTTAGAACACGATGAAAATACTGTTGTTCTATGTTTAAAAGTAAAGCTCATTTAAATGTAGGAGAAACAAATTCTCAATTAAACTTTTTAGAGTATTGTTCTTTTCTGTAATTAGCGTCTCCTTTGAGTCAGACCATAAAGAATCCATTATAATCATTTTTGCCGGCCAGTATTAGGCCTAGTAATAATCGGTTAGATACGGTAAAGCCTTAGATTGATTAGGCTTAACGAGAATATAGTCCCGAATAGAGATGCTCCAATTCCTTACTAGATGAGTCTATTAGTTTATGGATTCTAATAGGCTTCTAAACGAAACTGAGCCTACGTTTAATAACTAAGTAAAATCTCTCTAAGTAGACCTGAGTTCCTGAATTACTGGTGATTAATAATGAACAGACTGTATGTGTCTTACGGGGAATGTGATAAAGATTATATTCCCTTGCCAATTAAGTTATTTGTCTAACAAAAACGTTCACTGCGCAAATTAGGTTTGGCTTGACCCGAGTTCCGTATACCCTATTCATTTAATATTCGTCACAATGGTCTCTTAAACCATATCCAGCAGTATTTTTACCGATAGTCGAAGGAAAAACAAACCGATTTTATTCCTTTCCTAAACTAGGATAATAAAATATCATAGCTAACAACATTATGATAACTAACGCTAGCATAACACTGCCACAAATATCAATCGGCTAGGTTATTTATAATGAACTTCGCCAGTTATTTTGTCTGTCAAATTGGGAATAAATTCAGAAGGACTATTATGCGGAATGCAAGACGAAAAGTACATAGAAGTAAGATGCCGAGACGAGAATCATATTTTTACATTCAGATTTTTAAATTTAGATTGTTAGTCTGGGAATTCATGAAAAAGACATGCTGCGCCGATTCCAAATAATTGGGAAGAGGGCAGGAGAATTATGAGCCTGGGTATTCAATGGTGTATTGACCTGGTGAAGGTAGCGGGGATCCGCTGGATGCGATTTGCACGGGACAGGTCAATGTGGCGACACTTGGGGGAGGCCTATGTCCAGCAGTGGACGTCTTTCGGCTGAAATGATGATGATGATTTTAATGGTGGTGTTAAAACTAAGATATGTGTCTTTAATCCCTACCATCCATGAAGAAAATCCGAGCGTGAAAAAGTAGGCAGTTTTTTTTTCATAAATAATTTGTGTTAAGCCTTCAACCACATCTAATTTCTTGACATTTATAGACTGGACTGCATAGGTATCGCTGAATTGTTTTTACAAACACAGTCTAAAGGGTGTAAAACACCTCTTAACGAAGCCGAAAGGCACTGGTTCTTCCTGTCATTGCGATCATTTTTTTGTTCTACACCATACCTGGGAACCTTCTAGTTACGGAGATATTAGGGGTCAAAGTTCCAACTTTTTGACAAGTATTTTTTTAAATACAAGTTTTTAATGTGAGATTTTTACTTTGAACACCTCGACGACCCCTGTACTATTCAATCCATCCATCATCACAATGTTTTGAGTGCTTTACATTGAGTTCTACCACAAAACATGATTTTACACCCCCCAAAAAAAAGTCGTTTCCCAGCAATAATTTTTGCGTAAAGTTACTTAGTTTCATGTACAGAATGCTTGGTTGACGGCTTCGTGATGAGGTGATTTACACCGTGTATGGTCGTGCAGATTTTTTTTTCTAGTCTTTGTCGTCTGTATTGGCATCAGTTTCATAGGGTATAATTTTTACTTTTCAGCCAGCTATTTTGTCCTACGTTACGAAATTCTGCAAACTCCTAAGCTAATAAACCTGATTCGATTTCAGTAGACTCGTTGGACGAGTGTAAACAAAAATGGCGGGTTTATTATGACATGACCTTTTCACAAATAAAAACGAATTCGTGTCATTTGAATCAATGACAGTTAAATTGATGTTTATGGCTAAAGCAGATGACATTAAATTAAGGGTAAATTGATACCTGAAATGGTACAATTTAGTATCAAGTTTGATGTCAACGCCCTTCATATTCTGCCTACATGGTTCTTTTTAAATGCGTGGTCAAAATAGGAACCAGAGCATATAATTATTGTTTTTCAATAAATGCCACAGATCAATTTTACCAACATTGCCGCTATTTCGCCGTCATTCGAATTTCAAAAGTTCCTTGTATCATGCTTGTCCCTCTGTTAATCCGTCTGTACTCCGTTTCCTTATGTCAATAAATATGGCTTTTCAAGGAACCAATTTGATAACCTGAAAGATTGCCTTTATCTCAGAAGCTTTTTGTATTTGCTTGTGATTTCACTAAGTTACTAGTAATAATAATCAAGGATTAGCTTAAATTGAAGATTCGAAAACAATTAAATTGTACTTATTACCTTTCGGACACTAACAGGTTTTTACGACAAAAACAGCCTGAACTCTTATCTAGAATCTCCCACAAACATTTACAGTATTTTTTCTGTGTTATTTCCTAGTCCAAATATTTGTCTATTATATTTTCTTCGTCAACATCCTCGACCCGCAACTATAAGTATATAATCCGAACTCTCAATTACGCGATACCCCAGTTGTATTAATGCTTATATTTGTCGACATTCGAACGTTGTGATAACGCTATCAGACTATCACGGGGCAATATCGTGATACTGATAAGATATGGGGAAAGCCTTTCATAATAATATTGTGTAATAAATTTTGTTTCATAATTAGCTATGCAGTTGGTTACTGTGTTGTTGTTTTTATCGGCTATGGTGGTGATGGCATTCGTGGTGACGGCATTCTCAATAAAGGAAACGGTCGAGTGAGAATCGCGCTTAAGTTTGTTAACGAAATTTTAAACTAAAGAGAAACGTATCAGAAATGTAAGGAGGAAGTGTATGAAATGAAAGTGTTCTTAAAAGTTTTTGCAGTAATTGTCATAGTCATATTATCGGCATTAATTGGCAGAGACACTACTTGAAAGTAGGATATATAGTTTAAGTTTGTATCTGTTAATGTCAAAATGACTGCTTCATAGTTGGAGCCCCTTTACATGTAAAGGAAATTAAACAGCTACAATATCAAAATCGCTGTAGCCATCGAACAAGAAACAAAGAACATTCGCTTAATCTTGTATCAATAAAGGGTCACATCATGGTCACCGGTCACAACTTATCTCCACACTTTCCATCGGGTCATATTCATAGCAATATCTGCAGAAAAGTAGTCAGCACAGTCCTCTTTGTGAAGGAAAGCAATGTACGGTACGGGTGGTCTTCCAAACGATTAGCCATCCATTCATGCAATAATATTACAGTGGTCCACAATGGCTGATATTGACTGTGTTTTGTCGTACATTGACAGTTAAGTATCGGATTGAACCACAGTAATTTTACTTTACTTGGGTCCTTGCATCGCTGTCAAACAAAAGCACGGTGATCTTAGTGATTTATATATATTCCTTTTCCTTAAAAAAATGCAGTTGGATTGCTTGCTGCTACCGACAAGTCTGTGAAATTACAGTGAACTTATTTTTGACACAATTAGGTTGGTTGGTTGGTACTGACACCAACAGGTTGCGGTTAGGTTGGTGCGGTCCGGGGTAAAATAAATGTGCTAGGACTGTAGCTTTGTCTATGGATAGATGTCAAATGACTATCACTGGCCAGTGACTTGTTGTATGCCAATGCCATGATTCCAAGGAGATCTGATTGACCTTAAAGTTTTTATTTAAACTTGTGAGAATGCTGATGTGTATTTATAAATGTTGATTTAGTGTTTGGCGTGTTTGTGAGAGAATATACAGAGAATATTCAATGTTTGGAGGTTGGGCATTGACCTGGATCTGAAATTTTGTTGGTAGACATCAGCGGTAGAAAAAGGGTATCAATTTGGCCCGTATGATAGTATATTATTTAGCAGCATCCTTATAAAATTTTAAGGTTTATATGGTCGGAAATTATTGGATTTACGCGTAAGTCTTTTGGAGTGAAATAACCTAGGATTGGGAAGAAATATGGTTCAAGAAACACCCTTTCAAGATTCCTCTCACAAAATGGATGATAGATGTGACTATTCCGAAATGCACAATGCCCAAAGCTCGAGAGAAACATCCCAAAACAAAAACACACGTTCCATGACTCACCCCACCAACTGCTCAAGATAAATCTCTCTAAAACGTAATAACACAAAGTACAAAGAACCATTACGCAGTTGTTGTCAAAACTGTTTTATCAAATGTTTGCAGAGCTGATTATAGTAAGTTATCAGGAGTTCAGGCCACGTGTGAATGTGGAACGTTGGCGAAATAGGACAGAGATAATGATGTTGAATTTGTGATAGCGTTAGATATAGTGTTGCAGGTCAAGTAACAGGCACAGGTTTTAGTTTAGAAGGAATAATTACAGAAAGTCAATTATAGAACGAAAAAAAACGTTAATAATCTAGTTGATCTCTCACCTCAGCAAAAACTTGCCAAAAAAGTAGGTCAACAAGGAATAGTTTTGACAATATGAGAATGAACTCTCTCAACTTTCAAATATCATAAAAAGGAGGATATAATATCTAGTACGGATGTTTCTTATTTTTTAGATTCTTTATTTAGGTTTATAATCTGAATAAACTTCGGGGTCAAGGTAAAGCTATTACACAGTTCTATTTTATTATTTTTTGTAAATATTCATATTTTGAACTACATAGTGGTGAACTCTATGGTGCATTACTGGTAATTGGGCCTTCTGATTTTTTTGCTATGTATACATCCTAGAATATCACACAACCCACGTGCAGTTGAGAAGGCAAAATTAGCGGTAAAAGGAAAAACAAACCGGTTCATACCATAAACTGACATTAAAATTATACCCGTTCTCGTTTAGAGAAGTGAAAACCGGTACTGTGCTATTAATTCCGTATCTACAAGATTGTATGAGTATAAAGCTTAAAAAAACATTATATTGGTAATTAGTGAAGTTAATAATTGTTAATTAATCAGTGACGTATATTTCGGACCAGTTATTTATTTAATCTGGCCAAGCATTTTATATATTTTGTAATTTATACCGGTAAGGATATTTTTTGTTTTAAATACCTTATGTTTACTGATACCGAGATGAGTCGGAATTCTTGTTTCACACGATAATGTAATTACCTGAAAAAAAAGAACAATGAAATTAATACACAAGGCTTAAAATTCAGAACAGCAGATAATAATAACACAAAACTTCATACGCAATTTCAGATTTTAGCACAAAGACTTAAATGCGAAAGTCGTTTGCAGATGTGTCAGTTGGTCAGCTGATCGGATGACCACAAACAAACGACCGTGAACCCTTTGTGACAGCTGTTATGGATTATACCAAAGACAATGTTTCACAGAGGTTTTCTGTGAATCTATGGTTTAGCGAGAACACGTTGTTTGTGGTTTAATGGTCAGTGTTATTATTTGTGTTATGGCCTGCCTGACACATTTTTTTCTTTGTTACGGGTAGTTAGAAGGTCGAAACTCTGAGAAACAGTCACAGGGTACTTACATAAAGAAATAGGTTTCCAATAGGGACGGGTCGGTACCGTTCGGTGCAGGTATTAATTTCTATGTTATCTTATATGATCACTTCTAAAGAAACAAGTTAAATTATGTCAATTTTAAATGCGAGTTAACCCCCTGCAGAGGATCGGTACCGATCAGCACAGATTTGTCTGTAACGGAAACTTGCTTCTTTATATAAGCACCCTTAGACTGGAAGCTAACAGCAACATAGATGGGAAAAAGCTAGGCCGATGATGACATTTTCTTTGTTTAAAAATATCTAACTTGGAACCGGTTTATTGAGTTCATAGAAGGAAAAAGACGGGTTTTAGTAGGTCAGACTAATGGTTTGATTATTCAAAACAGATTTAGCAGATAAAAAATTTGTTTTTAAAATAGTGGTTATTTATCATCGTTTTCAATTATAAAATAAATACTAGATAATTGAATAGTGCCACTATTAAAGAGAAAGTGAAAGGACGAATGCTCATTCTACTTTTTTTTGGAGTTTATTTGCTGACGAAGTCGATTTGTACGCACAGGGACCAATTTAGCCTAGCTAGGCATACAGCACCTCAACCATCATTTAGTTGTAGTCTTTGTACACTAATAATTGTGTTACTGTAAATCGTGAACATGTACTACTTACAATGTTTTTTTTTTGATGAATAAATTATTATTCCCTTTATTAATTTTTATAAAAAAAAAAAAAAACATTTTTAAATATCCATACTAATATTATAAATGCGAAAGTCACTCTGTTTGTTTGTTACCTTTTCACGACTAAACGGCTGATCGGATCTTAATGAAATTTGGCAAGAATATAGATTTCAACCTGAGAAAGGACATAGGCTATATATCATCACGCTACGACCAATAGGAGCGGAGCAGCAATGAAAAATTTTGCGAAAACGGGGAAAATGTGACGCAGACGAAGTTGCGCGGGACAGCTAATTCCTTTTAAATAATGAAAAAAAAATATAAAATATTGTAGCCCACCGGTATCGGGAACAGGGTCCAAGCTAATGATGATAGCATAAACCTGCCTAGCCTTTTTCCATCTATGTTGGAGTCGGCATCAAATCTAACCTGATGCAGCCTAATACCATAAGTGACCTATCCGACCTCCACAACCCAGATAATACTGGGTAACATCTTAACGAGCTTTTCGAAACACGGAGGAAACGCATCCAAGGACCAACCCAGGCAAGCGCTGTTTAACTCGAAATTCGACCCGAGTGGCTCATACTATTTAGCCACGAGCTCCTTCACCTACAAAAATACACACAAGAACTGCAAAATTAAATAAGTATACAAATAAGATTGTTTTCTTTACGCACCAGACAAATGGCGCACAGTGCATTGAACTTGATCAAATTCAAATCTGGACATTCGTGTGCAGAAGCTCTTAAAACGTTTACTCTTAGTTGACTACCTTCTTCACTTATAACTGCCGTCAAGCGAAGGTTGACACGCCATCAGGGATGTAATAGATGATCACATTTTTTTTTCTTTGTCCGTTCGGGTAGATTATTGAAAAGTATTGGACACATATTTTTTCTTTTTTCACGTGGTTATAAAATTACGGAGATATATTGAGTTGAAATGGCGCATGACGTCACATGTAGGTAATTTTTATACCTACTTGTGACGTAGTAAGCCCCCACTCTCCAACTTTAATGAGTTTTAACTAAGTAATTTTTTGATATTTTGATAAAACAAAAAATACGTGTCTAATATTTTTGTATTACCTGTCTGACGGACAAAATAGAATGTCGTTTTCTTTAGGTACCCAGTCTTCACCCCTTCACAGTGTAATCGCTATGCATATATAACTGGGTGGAAGCCGAAGACGTAGGAACACCCACATTTCGCCGGTTGTGTTTAAGTCCCATATCATAGAGGGTGAGCCTATTGCCATCAACCGGGCAAAAATCCGTGGCTGCAACAAAAAAAAATCGAAATGGAAAGACCCAACAACACTGCCCGACCTGACAATCGAACCCAAGACCTCATGCTCAGCAGTCGCTCTTGAGGCCACTAGACCAAGCGGGGCTGTGGACGGTGAGTAATGGGCTAGCTCACCGTCCGCCCATCTTATGACGACAGGCCGTGCCGACGGCGCGTACGTGTTCCACGCGCGCCTCAAGAAGATTTCAGCAAATCGGAAGGGGTCCGAGACGGCCGATGCCTGCCAGAGCTGCGGGACTGTTCGAAAGAGATACCGTGGCCCTGGAACACAAAGGCTAAGAAGGAACATGGATGGGTTTTAGTCAGTACAAGTCTGACACTCCCTTCTGCTCCGCCCGGAGCGGGAGGAGTCATTTGATGATTCCCAATACGAATAAAGAAAGAAATAAATGAAAAGGCCACTAGACCAACGCAAATGATAATAATCAGAGTTTATTGCTCGTCAGGGCAGGAAGGCTCCGGCTAGACTGACGACCGGCAAAACCGGTTTGTTTGTAGGTCCCTTAGTCTTCCGCCTACTGCACGTTTAATACCGATAATACAACTATTACGCAATAATACCAATTAATTGAACAAATAGTACCATTTTATTGCATTTGTCTTCAATGTAATAATTTATTAGCGCAATTATAATTTATGTCATTGTTACTTGGAGAGTTGATGGTTAATTATTACATACATAATATTGTTATTACTTTAATTAGTAGCGATGTTTTATATCAGTTTATTGTATTATGACAATAGAATTAATTATTTATTAAGTAAGAATCTAATAACAAAATTATAGCACTGTAAGTTGTGGCTCGCTAAAGGGATAAATAAAAAATAAAAGCTTTTAAAAAATAGTGCGTGGAGTCCCTCCGCGCGGAAGAAGTGAAACTTCGTAATACTACACGCATGCGTTCGAGTGCCACGCATTCACTCTCGCTCTGTCTCTTTCTATTCCCCCTCCATGGTAGCGTTTAATGTTTAACGCAAACTTGTTGGAAGTCGCATAAGAAGTTTCACTTCAATATACTTATTATAAAAACTTGCTGCCTTGTTGTACTAGCGATCGTAAATTCGACTGCTAAGCACGAGGCCCTAGAATCGATTCTCAGGTTGGGGTCTCAGATTTTTCCATCAGGAATTCCTCAGTTGCAGCTACGGAGTCTAGTCCAGTGAGTGAGTCTAGTGGCGACAAGCTCGCCCCCTATTTCATGGGACTTAAACATAACTGGTGAAATGTGTGTGTACTATTAGGTACACCTCTGCCTAACCCTTCAGGGGCGACACGCATGATGGTATGTCATTAAAAAAAAAACACGTGTCATTTGAATGCCATGTGCATTCTCACTCACGTGACACCTTAGTCTACTTGTAATCAAAGTCAAAGTCAAAGCATTTATTTCAATTAGACCATTACAGCGTAGCGTAGATCTCTATGGAGAAGAATGGGCAAGAAACTCCATGGACACTCTTTTTAATCAAAATATGTTACAAAATCTTGGTTACAACATTCATGTTAAGAATTGTAAATATGTGAGAACAATGTAGAAATTCGGGCAAGTTAAGAGCGTCCAGAGTAAAAGATTAAATCAGTAATTTTAAAATAAAGTAATTTAAATAAACCGTGGCAGCTAAGAGATGACCAGTCACAACTGACAGCATCGTTCACGAACATTACGCATGTAATTTCCATGCTAATATCTTCGAACAAACCGTTCGTATAATTAAGTTCGCACAGGTAAGTTAGTTAATCATTAATTAAGAAGGTGACAAGTTAAGGTTTAAAATTAAGCCAAAATATAACGCGAAAGTATTCAAGTTGAATAAATACATATTTATGTAGTTTTTCAAACGCCTGTCAATGACTGAACGGCATTATCTAGTAGGTAGGTACCTATTCAAATGTTAATGATAGAAATATTCCGTCGGCAAGACACTAGGTAACACGTAACACAAAAATTCCATTGAATGTTTTTTTCATGAAATACTCATTTCAATGGGATTAAATAAACTCAGTAAAGCCATGTTTGTTTCGGACGCGAATCATATTGTAGGAGCCCTAATCAGTATACAGCCAGACACTGAACTGAAAATTGCAAAAAACGTAAGAAAATTTTTATTTCACGGGCTACCCTAGCAATGTCAACTTAATTTACCTCTGTACATGAATCAAAATCACTTTTACTCTCGTCGCTAATAAGATTGCTGCTTAGTTGCAGTCAGAGGTTAAATATCTGTGAATGGCGTGTGTGTCTAATGATAGGTCAGGTTATTACCCTTTTCCAACACGCGGATCTGTCGACGAAAAGTTCTTTAGAATTCTAGATATTTAAAAGACGATATTGTGTTTTTCTATACCTAAATCACGCCAGTTCGGAGAAGTCAGCTTCTAAATTCATCAAAAAGCAGTACTTTCAACTTTTTATAAATATTAATCACGACGACCTTTCAAGGTTCTAACATTAATTTATAGACGCGGCGCCAGATTTTAAAGTAGTATTATTAACCTTGGTATCGTTTTACTCTAATTTTATATTATAATGTCTGCTTATATAATTTGAAGTATTTAATATCCTCAGAGATACTATTAAATGCGAACATTGCCCTACTTACGAAACAGTTGATGGAAGTTATTATGATCTGATTCTAACTGTTGATGTTTTTATAAATATAAAAAACAGAAACACATATATCTGTCAATAAGGAATTTAATTTAGAAATATACAAGAAACATTGGCCTATATCCGATCGCAACGCACAAAATGACATTAATGCTAATGAACTCTGAAGAAAATATCATCGTATGTTTATCCCAGCTGTATTTTCAGGTCTTAAATTAGAACGTCTAGATTCAGACCTTCCTCGCGAGTTATTGGTCACCAGTTAAATTAATGAAGACGATTCAAATTTACGATGTTCGTGACAATGGAATAGTTGAAAGATAAGATACTGAAATGGCAGAGAAGAAGAAAAGTATTCATTAGTCTCGTACAGGAGAAACAATGGTTAAAATTATCAAAAAAATGAATTATATAAAAGTAAACAGAAGAATAAATTCAAACAACGACAAATTAAACACGAAGACTTGAAGGCGGAAGAGCAAAAACAGTAATGCATGGCAGCAAGTGGCCAAGGATTGGGATATCAGTGGGATGTGATTAGAAATACCTAAGCCCAGACTGCTAGTATAGCATCATATTATAGCATCTATAAAATGGGTCCTGGCGAGTTCCTCTGAGAACAATTTAAAGAGATCGATATACTGACTCTAATATACTGCCTTCGCTTTAAATATATTTTATATGTCCGCAAAAACTGAGGGCTTTTCAAAATTCAAAATTTAAATTCAAAATTTTTCAAAATTTTTCGACTTCCATAATATAAACACACGCAGTAAACGCGAAATTATAATACCCAAATTTAGATTAACAGAAACTAGTAAATCATTTCTTATAAACAGTATACGCTTTTATAATAATTTGCCAAAGTCATTTACAGAACTGACCGATGAAAAGTTTAAAAATAACATCAAACGTGTCCTTATTAAAAAGTAATTACAAAATTAAGGAATACGTTGAAGATAAAGAAATTTGGCTCTAGTTCCTTCTGCTCATGTGGCTTCCCTGGTAGATCATAAACGACACAAATGTTGGATGTCTCTAACTATTCCCAATTTTATTTTTTCATTATTTTTAAATCATTGCATCGTTCATTCTTTGTTCAGAATAGTAACAGCACTTATGACAACATTTGTGTCAGTTTTTTTTAATTTAGTCATTTAATAATATTTTATTTTTACTTTTGTATAGATTCTTTTTTATTTACCAATTTCCAATTTTTTGTGAATGTGTGGACATGGAAGGCTTTGTAATTTCCTAGTATTTTTTTTGCTTCATCTTGTTCTACCTTTGCAACGACTTATTGTCAAGCCTACTACCTTCCATACTTAAGTACCAACGCTGTAAAATTCAAATATTGTAAAACCAAATGATTTTAAAAGAGTAACCATAAAGTTTCTTGCCTGTTCTTCTCCATAGGAAACGACCAACCCGAACCGTTCAACTTTTGTCAGCGATTTATAAGTGTCACAATGTAGGCCTATTTAAATAAAATATTTTGTGTTTGGGCACTATTTAATTATGTGGTTATCCACATAATTAAATAGTGCTCAAAATCAAAAGTGTGTTTAAAACATTTAAAAAGAATGCGTCTCTGTAAACCTAGTACTCTTCTCACAAGTGCACTTACAATGGAATCATAAACATGTTATCATAGACACAGCACGTTCAGCAAAAAAAATCATAGAATGCTTAGTAGCTGTCGTTCAAACAATCCCACGCTTGATTTGCGACCGTCAACAGTTTTTGTAGCAAACAGGAGTTCCATTGAATTGACTGAGATTATTCGCACAACGTCATCACTGGGGTTTAATGCCCTATGTCTGAATTAAAGAAAACTTTCTGGAAAGATTTTTGTAGCAGCTTCTGTAGGGAAAATATTAATGATTGAGATTGGATGGTAAAATACCTAAGATTTTGATGATAACAATATAAAGAGGGCAACTGGACAACTGATAGATCATGATAAAAGAATTAAATTAAGAGGCTAAAATGATAATAATGATATTAGCGGCTGATTTTCCAAAACAGTCAATGAATCTAATCGCAAATCAAATAATGATGATCCATTTAGATTTGGTACTATAAAAGCAAAACACGATACTTAAAAAGTCAATAGTGAGAATAAACGTCTAGTAATTAAAGAATAATAGGCTTCCATTATTCTTTAATTACTAGACGTTTATTCTCCATATCAATTTATTAACGACCAACCAAATCCTAGGCTTATAAACGCATCACTGAGTAAACACATTGAAAAATGCTTTTAGAATTCACTAGATTGGGTCAATATTAAGAGAGTTAACAACCTCTCGTAACTTTAGGGGTTAACTCTTTCAGTCACGCTTTTATATTAAGAATATTTTAAACATTTAAGTTTTAGTTTTAGCATTATATACGACTAAAATATCACATAAAATAGAAAAAAAAAAACTAGCTACTAAGGCTTTCGAGGAATGAGGTGGTTAGCAACACTAACCACCATGACTGTTGATACAAAGAAAACTATGATGAATTATGAATATTATTTATTGATATTAAATGTTATATAGAGCTTAAAATAACGTAAAAAATACTTTTTATTTAAATCTGAAAAAAAGAAAATCCTTTGCGAATGCAATGGGGCACTCAACACGTATTGCACTGCCATATAGTTCGCACTGGAGATACTTTAGAGCTACATTTGCAGCATCTTCTCGAAGTGCTTCTCTCAGGTTGATGGCGACTCTGCATTCTAGACGAATTTCTTCAGGGACTGTAGGCTTGTGACGTTTTATAAATGCAGGTCCTCTAGAAAAGGCCACAGAACTACGGTTGCTGTTTACTGATTCGGGCCTATGTTTGACTCTGACGTATTCTGGAGCCAGTAGACCCTGGTATACGCTTCGTCTGAATTCTTTCAGAGTCAATATGCTGAGGTCCTTGCGAGAAGAGGACTGCAGTTCTTTATAAATTTAAGAGGCATTGACCACACTACAATCAAGAAAATGTGGGATTTGTCATAAACGTGCAAATAATTCAAAAGCCAACTGAATCTATTGAAGCTCTAGAACTTCGAGATATAGCCATCATGAAAATCAGGTGCTGAAGACCAGTAATCCTTGTAGCTCGGCATTTTTTTATACCCATCACCAAGTTCAAAGCAACGAAAACGTCAAGTTCTTGTGTTCTAGTGGGTGTATAAGTCTTTCCAGATTGAGTCGCGTAAAGGTTGGTTTGAAAACATCAAATATCTTGTAAATGCTCTGTCCAAAACAGCCAAAATAGCAGAAGAGGTGTAACATTCTCCATGCTTAGAATTTGATCAGTTATTGCCACACTTTCAGAAAACTGACCGGGTATGTCTGTCCTATAATTCTTCATTCATTTTGGAGCTATCGTAGTCGGTCTGTTTGTATTTACGGTGTTAGACTCTGTGGCATCAGCGACGACCTTCCTTTATCTACATTAGTACGCCGAATCCGGCGTACTAATGTACATAAAGGATGGTCGTCATTTGAATCAAAGTTGTCATCGGTTACTTGAGCTTCGCCAATCAAATCGCCTAACACCAGTGGATTTGGCTGATCTTCTCCAGCTTGTCCATCATCCAGATCGCTACAAATACTCTCGCTACCTGAAGGAATATCTTACAACAAGTATTCTCTATCTCTTAGCCGGCGTGACATACTGTAACAAATACTAAAACGACACATGACTTATCTGTATAAATTTCATTTAGGCTATGACCATAAATCCACAACAGTCACGGTGGTTAGTTTACTAACCACTATAGTTTCGATGTCAATACACAGCGAATACACAAAAGTAAAAATATTTCTATGTAAACACGGATAAAATATATATTTAAGAATACATTGCACGAAAAACAATAAAGAAAACACCTTACTTACCGAATTCACAATTTTTTTCATCGAACACTCAAAGAAAAGTATGCTACCGAAAAATTCAGCTCAACGAAAGTGAACTGTCATTTATTCAATATACCGCCAATCGGATGCATCTTGTCAAGTAGGGTTCGAACTATCGTGATAATTCAACGGGTTGTCGCTATATGGCGTGGATATTAAAATAAAAATTCGAGAATAGGTGGTTAGTGACACTAACCACCAAAACTGAAAGAGTTAAAGGATGATAGGGTGTTATTCAAAGATACAACTCCATGAATCCCTACTGATTTGGTATCGAGTACATTGCTCTCGATATATCAGAGTATATGTAGGGTCTGGGGTGAATGAATTCGAACAAACGCAGCAATCGATTGACGACACGACGTCGCCGGGTCATTGAATCGAATCGCTGGGTCTATGCAAATTAACTGTTTGAGTAACGCCATCGTGACGGTTTTTAGATCACACATGTTTTGTTATGCTTTGTGCGTTTACGTGTTGCCACATAATAAAGGCTTTCCGTTTTCAGCTACAAAATCTGTGCTGACGAAATCTTGGCGGAATGCATTTATTGTTTCTGCTCCAAGCTGATTCACTGCCATTCGGTCTACAGATGTAAATTATTTTTATTCCGTTCATAAGTTCAAAAAAATGTTCCCAGTTTGAAAACGTTTATAATTGTAAACAAAGTTCTCATAATTGATCACTGTGTCATAAATCAATCAATACGAGTACGGTAATTGCAAAAACTGTGTTTTTTCTTGATTCTGAAAAAGGTTGTTGAATATAATAATTTATTCCGGTCCAATGATTTTAAATTGATATAAAACTTTTTTAACAGTTCAATCATACCTATATGTTTAAAGTTACACAACGAGCTTCTTGTTGAAAAAAAACGTACCTACACGAAATGTAGGTAATTGATTGAGTATAAAATCTTACATACGTTTGTTTTTGTAACATCATTAGAGAAGAGCATCGTGTTTGTCATTTTAAAAATAGACGTGTATTTTTATGGAAGGCGTCCCTTGGGCCAGATTCGAATAAAGTTGTCAATCGGCATTTCGGAAAATTTTGAGCCATCACTGAGAATGAAAATAAATCGAATTTCGAACATTTTAGTCTTAGAATCGTGTTTGATGCCAGACTAAAAGCTATAAATGAGAATGAGAGAGAGTCGAAGTTTTAACCTAATTTAATTTACAAAGCAAGCGAGATTATCGAGTTAAGTAGTTGCTCTAGAATATTGAAAAACTTTTCTTAGGTTAAACTTCATAATACATTCTTCAACTAAGGTTGAACTGCGAATACAAACTCAAAGTCAGTCAACTTGTGTCACTTGTTTAATTTAGTTTTTTTTTAAATAATATTTTCTTTTTTTTTGTTCTTGTTGTATAGACTCTTTTTTATTTACCGATTGTTTGTGAATGTGTGGATGTGGACATTGTAGGTCTTATAAATTCCTAGATCCTGGGTAACTTTTTATCTTGTTCTACGTTTTGTAGTGAGCAACGACTTAATGTCGGGCCTACGATGTCCTCCCATACTTAAGTACTAACGCTATAACATAGAAATATTGTAAAACCTAATGATTTTAAAAGAGTAACCATGGAGCTTCCTGCCGGTTCTTCTCCATAGGAAACGACCAACCCGAACCGAGCACGTTTTCGTCGACGTTTTATAAGTGGCTAATAAATTGTAAAAAGAGAAAAAATAACAAACCAGTAACAGTGACCTATTGCGTCTTATATCTGCAACGACCCAGTTAGACGTAGTGAAGACCACAATAAAGTAATTGTCAATATCTACGAATGAGAGACGCAATCAGATTCCAAGACCGTCCAGTTTATTCCAGATCTGTCAACCTTGTTTGAAGTACCGTCCCTGCCATATTTCTCAGTCGTGAAACCAAACAAGCCGGGGAACATTGCATCTAGTGTTCGACGCCGCACATCGATACAGTACAGAGTGACGAATACTTGCTGGAAGGGCCCGACCTCCTGCGACCGCTGCCAGGGATTCTGTTTCGATTCAGGGAGCGTCACAGCGGACATTCAAGAGATGCGTCGGTTAGTGCCCCCAAATCTTCCAGTCAACGGTCCTTACTCAGTAACGAGGATGAATCATCAGATTTATATCTCGAACGTGCTGAATAAATACTGGAATTTCCGTCTATTTGGGTTAGTAAATTGGGCTTTATTTTGGTATGGTCAAGTTTAAAATCGCGTATTGTTTAGAAAGCAGGCAATGGCAGTGCTCTGTTATCCATTATTTATTTAACTCATTGATTTGCAGTTGCCTGTTCAGTTGCCAAGAAGTCAGTAATTATGTTATTATACGGAAGGATGAGTGTGCTTAGATGTATAGCAGGCCGGACGACAGTGGTAACAAAACCAGTGCTAGGTAGTCTCTCGAAAGATTTACCACAGAGCAAAGGGCGGGTAGACTATACCCATGTTTCAATGAATTTTCCATGCCTAAAATATTTTTTTCTCTTCATATCGACCTCAGTCAAAACGTTAACAAAACTACAGACCATAAAATTATCGCGGAGGGAAACAAAAAATGTAGTAATTATACCTGCTCATCAGTAAATAGCAACAGACTATTACATATTATTATTATGTAACGAAGTAGAGAATCTGTCGACGATGACATAAAAATGACGACAATGATATATCGTGTCATATAAATGGACGGTTGTCATATAGCGTTGACCTTCAAGGCTTCAACCATGTTTTTTGATGGTACCGGTTACGACAAAGTACGGAAGATTAAGAAGTATAAATTGAATATTATTAACAAAATCATACACTCAACAATATATAAATATGGATGGAGTGATTGATGATATGGATAGTAATCGGGGTGAACACAGAGATGACAGTTATGCATGGAGAGAATAAGAGATTATCTTGTGTCACCTTCAAGTAAGTAGGATAGGACAAGAGCAGAATATTAAACAAACTCCAAAGACCTACAATCGAGTAGGCAAGATTTTCAGTTTTATTTTTTTATAAAGTTTTACTTTTGAATTTGTCTTCATAATATCATGTTTAATAATACTTAAAGCACTTTTTACAACAACCGAGAGGTGACCGCCTATCTAGTGAGCACTTAACACTTACGCTGCTATGTTCAAATATTTCATTCAATTTTACCTGTATGGTATGGTACGTATAAAGTCGACTGGGGAGGCGGGTTGTGCACACACGAACAAATTATTGTTCGACCTATATGCTGGGTGCTTAGCACTAAAAGTGTGAACTTCATGACATTGGAATTTATATATTTTTTTTTAATTAAAATATATCCTCCATTACAGGTGATAGATAATTAGAAATTACATAAGAATACATTAAGTTTTTATTTATTTAAGTGCTTTATTAAATAACAAAGGCTAATTTTAATCATTCGGTAGGTACAGATACTTTTTGCGTTCTTCATTAATATAAGAATCAAGTTTAAGACAAAAAATAAAACAGACACTCGACAAAAAATATTGTAGACAACTAGAACAGTCTATGGTATTGTAGTATATACATATAATATACTACAATGAAGATTATGAACAAGAAAAGAATATCTAAAGAAGCCTTAAAAATAATATCAAAAAGTAAGATGAAACTAAAACAGTAGTGTCTGTCATCTATTTAAATAAAAGAAAGACGTGTTAGTTACACTATTTATAACTCAAGAACGGCTGAACTGATTTGGCTGAAAATTGATGGGGAGGTAGCTTAGAACCAGGAGACGGACATAGGATACGGTAGGGTAGGGTAGGGTAGGGTAGATAGGCAGGTAGGTAGGTAGGTAGGGTAGGGTAGGTAGGTGGGTAGAGTAGGTAGGTAGGTAGGGTAGGGTAGGTAGGTAGGATGCCGGGTACAGCTAGTATTTTGTAAGAACTTAGTTCACCTAAACAGAGCCAAGTGGGATTGCGCAATTTACAAATTGCGACAAGTCGACGTCTGGATTGCAAGGAGACGCAAATTATATCAAGCGAATGGAATTAGTGTGCAGTGAAGATCGCGAGACCCAAAGACACGAAGTTAAGACGATTGAAGACGAGACGCTCGTAAAATGAACGAGAGTATCATCGGATGATGTAAATAAGCATCTTGTATCTAGGTACATACAGCAAAAGAAACTGCAATTATTTCAAAAGGATCTTAAATTCAAAGAAGGATTAAATGAGGCACGATTATAAAAGCCAGTTGAGGATGAAACAAAAATGGGTAAGTAAAAAAAATATTTTTACAAAACGGTTGGCAAGCGACGGAGTTATGCGCGAACATAAAAAAAAAAATACCAACATCCGAATTGAGAACCTCCTCCTTTTTTAGAAGTCGGTTAAAAACTAACAAAAGACTATTCTGAATTCCCAAGTCTAGAAAACAAAGTAAAGAAAACCAAATACGCAGAGACAGAGCAGGTAAAAAAGGTCCAAAAAGAAACAAAAGGGAGCGCTCAGTAATGTATGTGTAGTCTATCAACAGTCCAAGGACTGGCTGGATATTATTACAGAAGTTAGCCGCCGGCTAGACAGGGCACAATAGCCAGACATTTAAAATCACCGAACGCTTCGCCCGTCCCGTTTTTATTGCTCAAACTTAGAAGTCAACACACACGTCTAGGAAGCAGAATATTATAAAAACTAAATTGAAAACTGTCCAGACGGTGTTCAAACACTTTATGCTCTTGGTGCTGCAGAAAATAAGGATCGCAATTTCGATGCAGACGGGGTAAAGGGAGATGCAGTTCCAAGTTTAATGCACGCATGTCTAGACGGGAGAACGCAGAGAGAATTTATTGTAACAATATTATGTAAGTATACCCCACTGTCTGGGTATAAACTACTTCAATATAGATTTTACGGTAAAATGAAATTGGTTTTTCGATGCTTACTTTTATGTTGAAGTTTCTATTTATTAATTTTTACCGACTACCAATCATGAACGTTTGATTCATTTACAAAATTCTTGAGAACGCTTGGTAAAGACAACAATGAAATAAATCCATAATAAATCGTACTGTTTACGAACGTTCTAGTTAAAAGTGACGTAGAGGCAAAACTACAGTTTTTAGTTAAACGAAATGAAACAGGGTTTTAAGTGAGACACATTAGAGTAAACAATAACGACACACAAATTAAATTTTATTACAGACCTGTTTGTACGAAACTGCGCAGGATTAGACACAATAAGGACAGAGCATTTTCTTTAACAACAATGAAAATTTAAAAGTGCCTTTTAAACATCTGAGACGCAATAAGAAGGAGTGAGTACGTAGTTACAACAAAGGGTTTCGGTATTTCAAGTCGCCTTCATGTAAATATTTTCCTTAAACTGGTTGGCTGGGAGCCAAACTTACCGAGACGAGTTTATACCTTAAAATTGCTTTATTTAGGTGATTATTTCCCTTGGCGTGCAATGCAACGGTATCTCCTGAACCCGTTACAGTAATGAAGGACCAGTTAGTCGGGCAGATTTCACATTAATTACATGAATTTATGCAGTTTGGCAATTGCGACCAATGTCAAGTGTAGCTGATGGGGATAACAGTAAAGATCTTGCATGAGATGACTTTTTGTCTTCATATAAGTGCAAGCGATGTAATCGCTGTTTTACCGTTGCGATTGGTGAGTTGCGTAATAATGCAGTGGTATCGATACAGCGGAGAGGATGCAGCGATATTATCGTTTAGGCAACTTTTGATATTCACTTGTTAAGCCAGCTTTACAGCCGCTGTCGGACCAAAGTATATGAAGACTCTTGAGTAGCAACTTATAATTTTATCAAAGTAATAATAACTTCCTCATTGTATTGATAAGTTGACACAGCGCGGAGTAATCTGTTACATCATTAAGTCACAACAAGACGGAGCATGTCAGTCTGCTCCTTTGTTTCTGCCGTATTTCATATCCAAGGTCATCTACACTTGCAGGTGGAATATTAAAGTTTTGTCTGCAATTTCGAGCTCCATTATGGTTTCTCTGCGGTTTTATAGTTGAAATAAAGTTTTTATGAAATTGTGAGAAGTTCTAGGTAGTTTGTCTTGACTGTGTAGCAAGGTGGTTGAATAACCTTGAGGCACCAAGGTATAGATTTTACCATTAGGCTAGCTTATACAACCGTGATTACTTCTCGAAGAAAGCCATAAGTTCGTAGGTAGAAACGAAAAGTTCAGGAACGAGAAAATTGGAAGAGAAACACAATACGAACGTCCAACTGTGACAAACATCACAGACTCTCATATTCATTTCCTGGTTTATGCGTCTGTGAATCAGCAGACCGCCTGCCAAGCGTTACTGCCAAATTACCGACTGTCTCCGAACTGGAAGTCCCTTGGTTAGTATTCTAGGTACTCTCAGAGCAAACTAAAGATCACTAGCACAAAGACAGTTCACTGTCTGGAGATTTTGCAAGATTTTACGGACAATACGGTCTTAAAACTTTTTACGACTGATCACTTATATTCGAAGATACCGAGTAAAAGATCTTACACTAGTTACTATGTTATGCTGGGTAATACGGGGTATCTAATATGCTCGTGCACCGACGACTGTACTTCGCGCTACAGCTGTTTTTGTGATTTGGGATGGGCCTGTAGAGATCATGATGTCGCTTGACGAAACTCGATGGATACGATGTAGACTTTTCAAAGGAGTATCGTTTTACTCAGAACTTAACTTGGTTGTGAAGGTCAGATGGGCATTTTCTCCATGTAAAATATTGATATTCAACTGCATCCAGTTAGACTGGAAGCCAATCCCAACATAGTTAGAAAAAGGTTAGGCAAATGATGATGAGTATGATGACGCTGTTTGGATGAAAACGGAGACCAAAACGACGAAGGCTGGGCTTAGTTGGTCCGCAATTCCGCATATTATACACCAGATGTGTAAACTCAGCTTTACAGTATCCATAGTTTCGAAATTTACTACAGTTTGGAGCGTTAGGATCGACAGACAAGAGGCGATCTATCGTGCAGTCGTGCGTT
Organism: Cerastis leucographa; assembly: GCA_963082945.1. NCBI lineage: Eukaryota > Metazoa > Arthropoda > Insecta > Lepidoptera > Noctuidae > Cerastis > Cerastis leucographa. Next base: position 4,200,560 of record OY720361.1, read on the forward strand.
TCGGTCGTTCCACTGCAGTCACGAGCTTCAGGCCAAAGATAGCTGAGATTAGCTTTGTGGTTTATTTTATGGGCCTACGAATGCATTGGATATTTGGCCGGATTGGACTTTGTGGCGTACGCAGAATTTGTGTTTGTTCTATTGTACTGTTAGAGTTTGTGCTACGATGGTGCGTTATATTTTTACTACTCTTTGTTTGTAAATTGTTTTATTCCTTCTTCTTTAAAGTTGACGTAAATTTTTCAAGAGCCAGTAAGAACATCACTGAAATAACTTAGCATTCACTTCTTATCTCCTTCTCATTAATACGTTTCTACGCTGAGCCATCATAACATCGTAAATATTGCAAATAATCACCTTCATGGACACAAAGAAAAGCAAATTCACCTAACAAAGACAGTACTAACAAAAAGTCCCGATGACTCATACACGTTAAGTAAACCACCTGTAATTTCATCAACGTTGCAAGAATCCATTGTCTCCAGTTAATTACAAAAGATTTAATGTATTACAAAGGCGCACACGTTCTTTGGATTATAGCCAACAGCACAAGAAAACGTATAAAGTAACTAACAGGAACTTTCTCCTGGGTTTTGTTGATCTGATCATCACGTCATTGTTCTTGAAAGATTGAAGGGTGCTGAAGAGTCTGTTTATAGTCGTGAGGAATTTGAGAGTATTGTTGAAGATGACGTAAAGTTTCAGAAGCATGAGTCGTCTAGAGATTGTTGATCTTCTTGCAAATTGAGAAGACCAAGAAATGAACGGCAAAATCTTTCCCAACGCTGGGACACAAGTCTACTCTCGTAGTAAGAGATACGAGGGTACCCACAGCAGGTCCATTGCAGGGCAAAAATGAACAATGAACAATTTTAAACTTTCACGGTTTTCAGCTGAACTTATACTATCACTTACGAGATATCGTCCATGATTATTTATGGGAACTTAAAACAATAAATAATCAAGGCAGATATCCCGTAGGTAGATACAATTTTGACAGTTTTTGTTGTGCCCACATTCTAGTCAACCTGAATTCAATTCAAGTCACTAATATGTAGCCAGTGCGTTTTCCTACTAAGGAAATTGGCAATGAGCCCTATAAATGGTGACTCTTGAGACCTGTGCTGTCATTAAGTAATCTGACTACATTATTGTGCATGACATGAATAAGTATGCGGCACCTGCTGTCTCTCATAGTTAATTCAATTTTGCTTTTAATACTTTCATTAGTAAATGGATGGAACATTGCTAGCATGCAGTGTTGATGCATAGCATGCAAAGTTGATGGTTGGAAAGGTTGGGGAGGGAGAGGAAGACCAAGGAAACGATGGATGGAGTGTTAGAGAAACAATATGGAAGAAAAGGGAGTAAATGATTACGTGATAGTTAACAGGGGAGAATGGAAGCAACAAACGTGGTTCGTCGACTCCGAGTAACATGGAACAAGGGCAAGAAGATGGTGATGATTGCTAGATTAACTGAACTAAGATTATCATCATCTGCCTCGTCTTTTCCCATCTACATTGGAGTCAGCTTTAAGGATAAGCTCGTGGCTAAAACAAAAAAAGCCGCACCGGGCGATCAAAAGTCTAACATCCAGTCTTACCAAGGGGAATCGTATTACCTAGTTACTGGGTTGTGGAGGTCAGATAGGCAATCGCTTCATGTAAAATACTGGTACTCAGCTGCATCCGGTTAAACTGGAAGCCGACCCCAAGATAGTTTGGGAAAATGCTAGGCAGATGATGATGAGAGCCAGCTTTAAATCTAAAGAATGCAGCTGATTTTTACATGTAGTGCCTGCCTCTTTTGTTAGCATTTAGATGAATCAAGAAAATGCATTGTACGAAAATGGTATCGAACTTATAATACTTATTGACTAAAACACTACTTATGTTGACTAAAACAGCCAATGCAATGGAAAAAACACCTACCAATTATGAGTGTAATTTACTATTATTCTTTATTTTTAATATAGCCAACAATTATATTGACTTTTAATATGAATATTGTATACCCCATGGGGTATGTTACAGCGATACAATATACTAATTGTAAGATCTTCTGTTTACCTGTTACAAACAATAAATAAATGAATTATTACTTATTTCTGGACCTATTTAGAAATCTCTTTGCTTTTTCAGTAATCTTCTTTCTAGTAGCCTTCTCCTAATTTCCAAGTAACTTCAAGGGTAGTCGCCATTGTCATTACAGAGAATTTCGTTCCTTCGTGGCTATCACAACACTAATATCGTTGAGAGCGTTATAAACTTACTGAAGTACCTAATAATACATGATGGTATTGATTGTAATAGTGCCTCCAGTACCTATACAAGTTTAACCACTACTTCAGATCGTTTTAGGATTCCGTAGAAAAGTACTAGAGAAGTATATAAAATGGGTGGGTGCCTATTTGAGTTAGTCGAGTAAAAAAGTGAACAAATAGCAGCAACAAAACTGTGATATAGAGACGCCAGCAAACATCAACCTACAACAATCTGTCAATTTGTTTTAATAGATTTTCAATTGTATCGTTATAGAATTACTTACGTTCAAAGTTGATTTAACAGTTTCGGCCCGGGTAGCTTGGTGTGCTGTACATGTAACAACACATGAACAAACTGTTTGTACTATCACGTTAAATATGAAGTTACAATTAAATTGCTTAGTAGTCTGGTAGGCTAAAGAAATTTAGTTCTTTTAATAAATGAGACAGAAAATAAAAGGGTGAGGGTGAGTAGGTAATTCTGGACGATGCGAGTAAAATCTGTGCATAGCGATTCAGAGACGTAGATAATTAGATATCCAACACATGCATGAATGTAACGAAAATGTAGGTCGCACGTTAAAATGTTTACTTTGACGAAAAGTGAATTTGATACAATGAGAATTGAAAACACTGCTGCATTAACCTCGTCTGCTGTCTGTTTTAATTAATTACCACCACAATTATACGTAGTATATTGCAACAAATATATTGATAAGAACTCCTTTCCCTAAATTACGTTCTTACAATGTCTATAAACGAAAATATGTTTTTCTTTTGCTAAGTTTTCAGTTTGTAAACACACCCGGTACTATTGCGCAGTTTCGCATTATCTATAAATATAAACTTGTCTATTTTCCTCAACAGTACGACAATCAGCTGACAGTTTCATGTTAGTTATTCTCAGTTCATAAAATTGTCATTTTTTTATATACCAACCTTTTTTTCGTTAAAAAAACGTTATAAACACGCTTGATATTATAATTTGATCGTGATTCGTGAATATTATTGAAATACGCATTGAACTCCACTCGAGATTATTCTTATCCAAGATGCGTATCAAAGCAGTCATGGATGCAAGAGGTCAACCCACGAGGACGTGATAAAATTCATTTACAACTCAAAACGTTTTAAAACTCAGTTTTTAAACTCAACTAAGCGTTCAAAATTACTTTTAAAGAATTTAAAACAGCTCGTGAATGAAGAGGTCTTCACAAAAGAATTGTTTAACAATAGACAAACGAAATTCATTGTAAAAATTGTGTTAAATAGTAAAGAAAGCCTTTAGAAATAAACGTAAAAGAAAGTAGCACTAAGTTTTGTTTCATTGTATTTAGATGTTTACCTGAAAAGGTTTTTGAGAACTTTGAAGATCGAGCGACAACACTAAGTATTTTACAACTTCTATGCAATTAGCTGAGTATTGATATGATAAAGTTTCGAGGAACTGCATTGAAATGACACGTAAATACTTCACTTATCTGTTATATTGTGCACATAATTATTGTAAGTGACAAGTTCACGACTTGTAAATTATGCGATAAAAGCATAAATAAACTAAGGAGGACATTATTTATACTATCTCTTACTGACTTTTACACATCATTTGACATAAGGTGGTGTAGTTCTGTTAAAAGTTTGTTGTCAATATCATTGCTCTTTGTTTACTATTAATAGTTCCTAACTGTATGTTGACCGCATCTGTGCCGTACGGTTCAGTTGACCGCAAAATTGAATCATCGTGTCATAGTGGTAATTGTTTGTGTATGTGAGAAACTACGTACGGTGCAATAAGTTTACAGTTAGCCGAGAGACGACGTACCTACCAGGCCACCAGACGACCATAAGATACCGCTAGACGCCTTCTACGGCAACCGGCCAAATTATAACTGTAACTAGTCGCAAGTCTGAGGCGGTGGATAATCGAAGTCGCAAGTTCGTCTTAGTCGCTCGTGTGCAAGCATCTCATTTGTGGTGAAATCGTGCGGTGCCACATTTAATGACCATGTCGGTACTCACTTTCCAATCCTTGTCCTGACTGACATTTCGCGATGATCAATCGACTGTAAATACTTGTACGAACACCTTAACTATGCCTTTGTTGTTTATTGTATAAAAGACGATGTTATGAGCAATGCACACATTTGCATTGAAAGACTTCGATACGCATTGATATTGTACCATCGGGAAAGTGAGAATATGGACACTTTTCAAACAAAATCCCGTGCACACGATGACATCTGTTTAACACCCTTATTACTATTGGTCCACACAAATACTTTGTGGACCAATAGCGGTAAAACAAAAAAAGACCCGACCGAAAAATACACGACCGTTTTTTAAACATGTATTGTTTTAAACACAATCTCAGGCTCTGTTAATGATCCCAGATGTTTGACCACACTTTTTTTTTTCATTTACGACACCAAGGGACTCGGCAAAAAACAGATGCTGCGATGCTATTGGTAGCTGAGCGTTAATAAGCGCTTCTATAGCGGCCGGACGCTGCAAGTAACGATAGTCCTTACCGTGGTCAGATATGCAATTTGGTGATAGTACATGTATCGATGAGTCCACTGATGTTATAAATTTGCTACACTCCCGATATAAAATTATAGATTAAAATCTTCCTTGGAAGCACAAGTCCACGATTGCCGTATATTACGTACAGTGTCCAAGAAAAATAAAAGAAAACGAATTACCTTCTGGCACAGTGGCGAATGCGTAATTTTAGACGTGGTAAAAAATCTTCGGTACAAACGCTGACGAATCAGAGCTCCACAGCACAACACTTCACACTAATATTGCGCAGAAGAGGAAAAAATCTTTTAAAATAACTGCACTAAATTTAGCCGATATACGCGATAACACGATAGCTCTAAACAAAGTAAGTGTGGACGCGGCGCACGTCCGTCGCGCACGAAGTCCGTACGCGAATAGAACAGGTTGTTGAGTTGTTGAGTCGCGGGCTCCGCTTGTCAACAAACAAAGAGGGCTCGATGGCGAGCCTTCTGCGCAGGCGCAACGACGCCACACGCACACAACACAACGCGTGTGAATGAACACGTAAACATTGAGTAGATTAGTAGATTTGCGCTGTACTCAATTTTGTAAAATTGAAAGAGTCGCGCCCGTCACGCGTCACTCTGAGCAAATTAAAAAGGTTTGTGGAAAAGTTTGCTACCTTTACGAAAGCAAGGTTGTGCAAACCAAGGGCGATTCTAAGGAAACGTAATTTCGATAGGAAGAGATTGTCGAATATTAGGCGACCAAGTGCGCATCAAAACAATAACACTGGTCTTATCGGGGCGAACGATATCGAGTACGGACATTAATTGCTTATAACAAATTAATCGTAACAATTACAACGAGTCTAGACTCTTCGACAGCTGATTCCTCCACATACTTAATGTAGTAGTTAGAAAAGTAAATCGTGAAAGGTCACGAATATTAGAACATTCAGTTCTTATGTTGACACGCGATTCGTAAATAACTAAGTAGCCGTGAACCTGAAGATGTGCGTTAGAAAGAAATTCGGTTCAAACGCGGGGGCGGCTAGGAATCATAGCTCGCGAGAAATACTGAGGACAATGTGGGAGCATGTTTTATTTTTGTAAAGCGGTGCATCGAACAAAAAATACATACAATGCAATGGCGTCGAACGGATGTGATGACTTTGTTAGTGGTGTACATTTGCTAGACAATAGTTTTTATGTATGTTTTGGATAAGACAATGTATTATAGTGTCTGTAATGTCTGGGGTTGACTTTGATTCAGAAAGTAAAAGGTACGGATGGCCGTTTATATTAACGTTGTTATTGAAATTTAATTTTAACTTATGTCTCTGTTGAAATCAGGCATTCAATGATTTCACCTTGTGTCTTGCCTTTTTTAGAAAATAAGTAAAAAATTAACTTAATTTTGACATTTCAAAAGTTGTTTTCAATTATTTTGCACAAAAATATTGGGACAGTTATTCTGTCGCAGAAATCTTGGTTACCCTACCTCGATTGTCCTACAAATACCATCGGAAAAAACTGCGCACTACAAGTCAACGACTCCTGTAAACATAAGGCTAACAATATTTGATCTACCTAGTTAGTTCAGAACTATACCTCAAGGCCCACACCTTATTGTTTTGAAGAAGATAATTGTGTGTAATTATTTACTGAGGTTCCTAATGATTAGCAAGACTTTTGTCCAATATTGAATATTCGAATATTGTCTAGATAAATACAGTCCTTGCTATTTAATTGAAAGGTTTTGACATTCAAAATATTGTTGTTGGGTTTAAGAATTTAAAAATATTTTAACCAGGGGTAATTATGGACAATTATTGATAATAATTGATGTTGAACCACTTTCAAGGACTGCGTAGCAGTTCGTAGGCCCGCCGTAGTGGTTCGTAGGCCAATCGTTGAGGTCCGTAGACTAATCGTAGCAGTTCGTAGGCCTGTCGTAGAGGATCGTAGTCCTAGTATAGAGGCGCGTAGGCCCTATCCATTGAACTGAAAGAACCAATGAAAAGACTTCAAAATTCCGACGTAGTCCGAAGAGTGATTTAATCAAGTCAACGCACTCGAGTGGACGTAGACGTCGTTTCAAGTTTCCAATCATTTGATAAACAGCCTCCCTTGCGTCAAATTGTGAAACGACTGTTTATTTTGATTCAGTGACTTTATTTACATCATACGAACGATTTTCGTGACATATATTCTACGTAGATAGAAACAATGATAATGTTGAAGGTGCCTTTCTGTTGAATTTCGCGATTCTTAATAGAAATGACGATTTAAAAAATATGTTTGGTGAATGATAAATTAAGGTGACGTTTGTTTGACATATGGGTGAACTCTATATGCAGAGGGTCACTGTTCTGTAAGACGTGTCGAAAACTGTCTCATTGTCCGAGCGCGATTTCTGATGATGAGGCTTGGGTTCGATTTCCAAGCCCAGCAAAGGCTTGGAATTTCTCAGTAGCAGCCCGATATAGATTTGTACCCGATTGATGGCAATAGGCTCACCCCCTATTACATTATACATTATGGTACTAAAATTTAATTGGCAAAATGTGAGTGTACGGTACACTGCCTAACCCTCGGAGTTCAAGGGTGATGTTATGCCTTGAATAAGTGGTTGGGGCTCAAGAACAAATCATTTTGAGAAAAACAATTATGATAATGTTATTAAAGATTTAAATGTCGAGGGAAATCACAGATTTTAATGACAAACCAAAGGTTTTAAGTAAATCTCTCGCCCGACGGTGATTTATGATGTACTCAAATACAACCTACACACAGATATTGCTCAATAATCCAATCACTTTGTGAAGGTAGCTATGACACACACATACAATATGCATTATCGTTGACAGATAACAAACTACTGCGCTGCACAAATTAGTATGAAGAAAATAATTTGTACGGAAAACATTGAAATCATACAAAACATTTGCATGCATTCAAACGACCTTAACAAAGGTCAATGTCCTGTATTGAAAGAATCGATTCGTTTAAATTAAGAATTGATTTCAAATTAAGAATAACAACCGATTTTCGATTGACGTTCTCGGAATATTTTTAAACGGGATCGATATTATGGGAGTGATTATGTCTATTTTGTGTACGTCATTATACAGATTAGGTGTGTACTTGACTATATTTTACGTACATACACACGCCATGCGGGTAGGCAGAAAATACAAAACGATACTACTCTTTACATATTTTTCTACCAGGCTTTACCTGAAGTTTTTAAAGCGTGGAGGTCTGTATAATGTACCAAGTCATATTCTTGCTATTTTTCATTTTCGTGAGGCCGACGACGTAACACTTTGTATGTGCAAAATTTTATCAATCTCTGTTATGCCATTAGGGCTTACAAACTCACTTTCAAATGCATAATATTAGTTCAGTATCTGATATTCACATGTATTTCTACTAATGTTGTACAAAACAATTTTTTGTCGTATTCTCGGCTAATGTTGTACTTACAAAACTTTTTGTAGTAGTACTTCGCACTCGGCTGCTTGCAGCTTGCAGCGTATTGAGCGACGTGCACAGATCAAACACATATTATGTATTTCATGTTTCCATGCGTCCGTCAAATTTATTTTGGTATTAAATCTATCTGCTTTTCGTTTTGTGAATCTCGAATTTTATGAATATGTAGTTTTATTTGTTATTATTGTACATACATTTATGATATATTAAGTACCTATTCATACAGTACACCACACTACATAATTATTAACACAATTTACAAAACTGTTTTACTGTTTCAGGTCCAGCTGAAAATCAGCGTCGGGCACTAGCTGCTCGGCAATTTGCTGAACTGGGCCTATTTGGCGCAGCCAATTATATCTTTTTTTTTTTCTATTTCGTTATATTATAAAGTTCTTTTCTTTGTATTGTGTGTACTTGTTCATATTTCGCCAATTAAGTTTAAGTCCCATGTAATAGGGGGCGACCCTATTGCCATAAACCGGGCACAAGAAAAGTACTGTCATTAATAATGTTACTAACGAGTCTTGTCTTCAAGAAAAACAGCCTACAAAACTTTTAACGGTCCTATCAGGTTTTTTGGCATCATGAACCGGAACTTCAGCATAAAGTGAACTTTCGGAGACAAACTGGTTATCAGAAGCCGGACTTTTTAGGTGCATTTAAATCAAACCTGTTCTGTATCAATTTAATTATATCAACGTTTAAAAGAACCATATTTTTTTACCTTCAGTTTAAAAATAGGATTAATACCTTTTTTGGATGTCCCTTTATTTGTAAGTATTTTATGCAAATGAGACGCGGCTGAAAACAAACACACTTTACTCGTATACCGTCCGATTTTTAAAAACGTAACCTAGGTAAAGCTGTGCCAGGATCTTTTGGCGCGTGGTCAATAAGATTGAAACTAATATATAATATCTTATTTTTTCAATACATTTCACGAAACCATTTTACAAACTTACACTGACCACTTACAAGATATCTTCAGTGATTCTTAATTCCTTTATTCATTTATATATATAAATGTAATACATTATTAAATACTAGCTGTCACGCGCAACTTCGTCTGCTTCACATTTTCCCCGTTTTCGCAACATTTTTCATTACTGCTCCGCTCCCATTGGTCGTAGCGTGATGATATATATTTTATAAAGAACCGATCAGCCATTTAGTCGTAAAAAGGTAAGTTACTTTCGCATTTATAATATTAGTTAGGATAGGATTCCTTATAAAAAAAATTTTAAAAAAAAAAACATTTAAAAATATAAAAAAAGTTAATTATTGTTAGCTCAGATTTGTCTGCTGCTATTTATTATTATTTATTTACCATCCACCTGCATTATCCAATTATCTTGGGATCATGGCGCTTGCAAAAGCGTCGAATCATCCCGTAAGTAACAGTTAAGTTTAGTTATAAACGTGATTGTAAAATAATGTTGATGATGTTGGGATTCTTCAGGATTTTACTGGATTCCTGAAAATCGCAACATAATGTTTTTGTCATGTTAGTCGCAAGATGCCTTTGACTTTTTTATTTCATCATACTAATTTTTAATTGTTAGTTATAATTTCAAATTTAATATCATTTTTATTGTTTTTGAACCTCCTATTTTTAGGAGTTTATTTAATTTCTTTTTTTTTTGTCTCTCTTATTTTTGTGAATGCTTGGTGACCAGTAATTGGCGATTATGTAAGTCAAAGACAGTAAAAACCTTTTATTTCATGATAATTTATTACTGTTGGTAAACTTAAATTAAATAAATATAAACCAGGAAAGCTTAAAACAGTGTTACAATTCCTCAAATGTTTAACAATAGCACCCCTCTGTCAAAAGATCATTTTACAAAGCTATTTGATCCATTTTGATCTCTTATCCACTCTCATGTCAAGTAACTTCACTAGCTTTTGTTTTTCCCTGAACCAATCGAAACAGACAATATCTGTAAATGATAACTTGATATTATGAAAATTCTTCTCTCTTTTCTTTTAACAGTTTTACTTATATTTACTTAATCAGGAATTCAGAAATCCGTGGTCGGGCGCATTTCTATAAAAAAAAAAAAAATTACAAACAGACACTTTTTTTTTTATTTCAAGATAATAGCTTTGTAATGAATGCAAGAAAGTAATAAAACTAATGAACAATTTTGACTGTCTCCAATTTTTGGTTGTAGTAACATTTACTGGCAGATAGCTGATGTTGTATCATCTTTTTTTATTATTTATTAAACATTTTTAATACAAACTTTCATTTAAGAACTATGCCCCACAAAACCGTTTTCACGGTTTGTCTGTGGGAACGGAACAATATTTTTAAAGATAATGTTATATACATAAGTTACTTGAAGTTGAAGCTACCTTCAATTTAATTTAGAAAAAGGATTAGGGTTCCGTACAAAAAATTGAAACCATTAAAATATTTAACAAATTACAATCCGAATCGGCAAGTTATATTTTTTATAATAATTTCACGCAGTCAACGTTTGCGGGCGACAGCTAGTCCACCAATGAAACAGAACGCAATCTGTAAAAATCGTGTTTAAGATCTGTAATCTGTATAAATCGTGATCTGTCAGTGTCATCATTGTAACAGAATAATTAAACTGACAGTTTTATATGAACCTGGTTTAAATGTGATCTCCGCATTCAGTTTTATTGGTGAAATTCGCCCTTGGCGTATTATGCCCTTACTAACTCAACGTATGCGTGTTACATAACTTTAACAATGTGTCTGGTATTAGTAAACACGGGCAATATTTTTACTTACGTAACTTCATGTAAGCCTGTCAAAATTTATTATAAAGTGTTATACAATTCGATGGATACTTGTACAACGGTCTTTTGGCGCGTGGCCAAAATCTGAACTAACTCTGCCCACTTGATTATTCAATAAAATTTCACCACAGTCCTTTGCACAATTATATCGCTTCTGACATAAAAAAACCTCATCAATATCATCATCTTTCTAGCCTTTTTCCGAACTATGTTGGTGTCGGCTTCCAGTCTAACCGAATACAGTTGAATGCCAGTATTTCACATCACTGGCTATCTGACATCCACACGTTCCCCTATGTCAAGACCGACTGACAACCTGTTGTCAACTGTCAAAAAACTACAAATGACGGCCGGGACTACCGGCTTAACGTCTCCTCCAAGGCGCGGAGGAAACTCGGTATGTAACGGGTGGTCACCCATCCACACCCAAGCAAGCGCGGCTTAAACTGAAAATTGGTCTGAGCGGCTGTTATTGTGTAGCCACGAGGTCCTCCATAAACACTGATATAAACCTTATATCAACAAGAATAAAGGTTACTGTTTGTTCCGCAAAATGAGAGGTTATTTATGAATAAAAGGAGAATAATGTTTACCGACAGCACCTCCCTGTCAACGTCACTCAAGCACCAATAGATCCTTGCATCGCCATAAGAACGCCCCCCTTTTTTTTCTGATCGCAAATCATCAAATGACTCCTCCCGCTCTGGGCGGAGCGGAAGGGAGTGTCAGACTTGACTGACTAAAAACCCATCCATGTTCCTTCTTAGCCCTTTGTGTTCCAGGGCCACGGTATGTCTTTCGAACAGTCCCGTAGCCCTGGCAGGCATCGGCCCTCTCGGACCCCTTCCGATTTGCTGACATCTCCTTGAGGTGCGCGTGGAACACAAACGCGCCGTCGGCACGGCCTGTCGTCATAAGACGAACGGACGGTGAGCTAGCCTATTACTCACCGTCCACAGGCCCGCGCCTTACGGTGGCCGGGGGCCACTGGTTGCCCCCAGACGCCCGAACGCCCGTTTCCTCTGTGTTCTGAAACTTGTCGCTGATATTTACATCATCAAATTCATCCGTTACTTTTTCACATTTCTTAAGTCTTTACCAGACCTTTGGCAACTTGTCGTGCAAAGTTTTTGTTTATTAATGATGTCACTTGATAAGGGCCGGACTTACGGTCGTTAGCAAGTATAATGTGTATCTTGACTGTGTGTTTTTGGTTTTACGCTTAGCAATTTTAGACTTGACTCTTCTTAATTCTTTGGCATACGCTAGTGCTATTCTAGTTCTAGCCGTAGTCCGATTTTTGTTTGTAGGGTTTACACCAATCAACACAATAAAAGTATGTAAATTCATCATCTTACCTAAGTTATCATCGTTTTCAAAAGTCTTTCATAATGTGCACAGCAAAGGAGTGGAACTCTCTGCCTGCGTCTGTGTTTCCGAACACTTACAACCCTAATCTTTTCAAAGTTTGAGTAAACAGGCTTCTTCTGGTTAAGCTCGTACCATCGCATCGTCGACTTTGTCTCTGTCATCTCTGACCTAGACTAGAGTCAAGAGCAAAGCAATCCCAAAAAAAACTAGCCTTTTCAAAACTTCGGAACGACTGCCTATCTGGCCTCCACTACCCAGTTAGTGTTACTGGGTAATACGACACTTCTAAGTAAGACTGGTTGTCAGACTTTCGAACCACTGACTGACCAGTAACGACCGTCAAAGATTTGCGAGGCACGCAGGAAATGTGATAAGTAATGGGTTTACACTTATCATCGTAATAAAGTATGCACTTATCGTGAAAGAAAAAGCATTTTAAAATTCTCAGTCTTCGCTAGAGAGAATCTGAAAATGATTCAACGGACTATTACAATTTTAAGTAGTCTATTAAATCCACTTCAAAATTCAATTTCAGATATGCGCAGGATGCTTCGAAATCAAAGATTACTGATACCATTTTACGAGCGAAACGATAAATATCGCTAAAACATGAAAAAAATATTAAGCGCGTTACGGCTTGAAAGTGTCTCTATTATCTGCCTGAGCGAAAATGAGCTATATGTAGGTAAGTAGAGCATTTTACTTAGCATTCCAGTAAAGAAATGATGTGTCTATATAAATGGGTATATAGTAAATGTAGCATTTTCTAGGTAAACGAAGTAAAATGAGAAATAGAGCTCCATTCGTGAAATAAGTACTTAACTGAAACGAGAAACAAATTGCTTTACGTACTCTAGACAAATTCTTTACCTACTAGAGTTATGTTGTGAAATCTAGAACGTTTAGATACGAATCTAAAGCTAACAAGCATTTTTTTTAAATAAAGTGTTAATAACAAGATTCCTTTTAAGATTGAAGTGTTCTACAGGGTGTAACGGAAAGGGTATATACATACTTAAGGGTGTGCTACAGACCATTAAACTAAACATTTATTTATTTATTTATTTATTTATTTATCTTACACACTATCATTACAGGATAACCCCAATACAATAGTGGTTTGCAAACACACACCAAATAAATTGAAAAAATAAACTTACGGCTAATAATTAAAAATCAAAACAAAATACTAATACTGAAAAATTAAAAATCAAAACAGAATATTAATATTTAAATGTAACTAACATAATTCAACAAAACTTTTGCGAATTCACTCAGATTGCAAGAGAATAGGTCAAGTCTCTCATGCACTTCGTTTAGCACACATATTGTGCGAGTGAGGGGTGTTTTTGACAGCAGGTTGGTTCTGGCCACAGGCACGGCCAGCAGTGGCGGTCGCCGCCGCCTCCACACGTACCGATCCGGCACGCATAACTTCAGTTGACACAGCACACCCGGGTTATTAGCTACTCCACGCAGGAGCTTTAGCGCATACGCCGCAAGTGTAAATTCCCGGCGCACTCTGAGTTCGTTGTACCCCACCATACCCAGTACAAACAGTGTTGGATACATCAGCGGGTAAAATGGGTACACCCCATAAAGTTTAAAATACAAATATCTTGTAAATTTATTCTGTACACGCTCCAGCATGACATTGTATTTCGCTTCATGAGGTGCCCAAATCACATGTTTCTTCATCGCCAACCATCGTAATAGCGAAAAAAATATCTACTGCCCCATACAAAATTTCAATACCTATTCGACCCAAAAGTATGGGGGCAGTTGATTTTTTTTTCTCTATTGCGATGTTTGGCGATGGAGAAACATGTTCAGTTTGATGGTCTGTAGCACATCCTTAAGTATGTATATACCCTTTCCGTTACACCCTGTATATTTCAAATGAGTTTTATAGCTAACTAGCACGATGAAGATCGATTCAAAAATTTTTTTTATGTTTTAAACTAAAATAATGGATAATTCGATTCATAGACGCATTCAACAGTTGTGTTTGGAATAACAGAGAAAAGTACTGTTACTTAATGAGAACAAAAGGTCGTCTAACCAAAATAGTAAGTAAACACCACTTGGCACTAAATAGTCTTCCATTCCCCGAAACAGTATCATCAGTCCACATACCCCGTATAAAAAGTTCCTAAAAGGTTTGTTCCACCCCACGCTTCGTCGAACCGATAGAAATTCGACGAAATCACCCATGGACGAATTAATTACATCAGCCAATGACGCAACCTTCGATATTTGAATATTTTCCGAACAACAGCCCTGAAGTCCGTAAAGGGTAAGTGGAATCACTGATTATTTTTAATATTGTGTGTTTTTGGAAACTTATGTATAGATGAATAGGATATTTCAGCGCATGTCATACTTGTAAACGGGTATTTTTAACCCCCGACCAAAAATGAGGGGTGTTATAAGTTTGACGTGCGTATCTGTATGTCTGTGGCATCGTAGCTCCTAAATGAATGAACCGATTTTGATAAAATTGGTATCGTTTGAAAGGTGTTTTTCATCGAGACTGTTCTTAGCTATGTTTCGAGAACATCTGTTTAGCCGTTTGAAGGTCATCACCTCTTTAAGAGTTTTATTTTTTTAATTTTAATTTATTTTTTGCAGAATATTTTCAACAACAAAAATGTTTGATTTACGAACAAAAAATCTGGTCCTTCCGAGCTTAATAACTTCCAAACTTGACCCACTCGTATTTAAGTTTTGATCCTAAAATTAGTAAGTCTGCAACTACAGTCCTTAACAGATATTTTATCCTAAATTTGGCAGTAAAAAAATCACATTGATACTACATCCATATTTCGCCAGTTATGTCCCAGACAGCCTCTGTGGCTGCTACTGAGAAATTCTTGATGGAAAAACCCAATAACACTTTGCCCGAACCGGGAATCGGACTATATAGGACCTCTTGCTCAGAAGTCGCGCTTGTGTGACGAAAAACTATGTCTAGACCAACGAAGCACGATTATTTTCACTATGAGGTAGTTCTTTTGTCCCTGGGATCAAACGCAAAATATCTGTCGAAATACTATGTCTAGACCAACGAAGCACGATTATTTTCACTATAAGATAGTTCTTTTGTCCCTGGGATCAGACGCAAAATATCTGTCGTAAAACTATGTCTAGACCAACGAAGCACGATTATTTTCACAATAAGGTAGTGCTTTTGTCCCTGGTATCAGACGCAAAATATCTGTCGAAATACTATGTCTAGACCAACGAAGCACGATTATTTTCACTATGAGGTAGTTCTTTTGTCCCTGGGATCAGACGCAAAATATCTGTCGAAAAACTATGTCTAGACCAACGAAGCACGATTATTTTCACTATGAGGTAGTTCTTTTGTCCCTGGGATCAGACGCAAAATATCTGTCGAAAAACTATGTCAGACCAACGAAGCACGATTATTTTCACTATGAGGTAGTTCTTTTGTCCCTGGGATCAGACGCAAAATATCTGTCGAAAAACTATGTCTAGACCAACGAAGCACGATTATTTTCACTATGAGGTAGTTCTTTTGTCCCTGGGATCAGACGCAAAATATCTGTCGAAAAACTATGTCTAGACCAACGAAGCACGATTATTTTCACTATGAGGTAGTTCTTTTGTCCCTGGGATCAGACGCAAAATATCTGTCGAAAAACTATGTCTAGACCAACGAAGCACGATTATTTTCACTATGAGGTAGTTCTTTTGTCCCTGGGATCAGACGCAAAATATCTGTCGAAAAACTATGTCAGACCAACGAAGCACGATTATTTTCACTATGAGGTAGTTCTTTTGTCCCTGGGATCAGACGCAAAATATCTGTCGAAAAACTATGTCTAGACCAACGAAGCACGATTATTTTCACTATGAGGTAGTTCTTTTGTCCCTGGGATCAGACGCAAAATATCTGTCGAAAAACTATGTCTAGACCATCGAAGCACGATTATTTTCACTATGAGGTAGTTCTTTTGTCCCTGGGATCAGACGCAAAATATCTGTCGAAAAACTATGTCAGACCAACGAAGCACGATTATTTTCACTATAAGATAGTTCTTTTGTCCCTGGGATCAGACGCAAAATATCTGTCGAAAAACTATGTCTAGACCAACGAAGCACGATTATTTTCACCATGAGGTAGTTCTTTTGTCCCTGGGATCAGACGCAAAATATCTGTCGAAAAACTATGTCTAGACCAACGAAGCACGATTATTGTCACAATAAGGCAGTGCTTTTGTCCCTGGTATCAGACGCAAAATATCTGTCGAAAAACTATGTCTAGACCAACGAAGCACGATTATTTTCACTATGAGGTAGTTCTTTTGTCCCTGGGATCAGACGCAAAATATCTGTCGAAAAACTATGTCTAGACCAACGAAGCACGATTATTTTCACTATGAGGTAGTTCTTTTGTCCCTGGGATCAGACGCAAAATATCTGTCGAAAAACTATGTCTAGACCAACGAAGCACGATTATTGTCACAATAAGGCAGTGCTTTTGTCCCTGGTATCAGACGCAAAATATCTGTCGAAAAACTATGTCTAGACCAACGAAGCACGATTATTTTCACAATAATGTAGTTCTTTTGTCCCTGGGATCAGACGCAAAATATCTGTCGAAAAACTACGTTGTGAGACAAAAACGGAAAATGCAAACACGGAGACTAAAGAACCCAAGTTAAGCTTTGGCACAAATTGTAACAGCTAAAGCAGGCAGAGTCATAAGCGAGATTTTATGTATTTATGTAAAAAGATGTGTGTAAACTGTCTGGAAGTCAAGGGTGGAACGGAATATAATAACTGGATGCCACTTTATTAGATACCTTGGCTCTGTACAGACTCTTTTACGTTACTTTTACAGATAGGCGAGAGCTGGACCCATATTTATAATAACATCAAATTTTTAATAGACATTATCAGGTTATTAATATTATAAAGTTTCCGTGGCTCGGATAGCACGTTAAGCTGTTGCTCCCGGTTGTCATTTATACATCTTTGACAGTAGCTAGTCGCTACAGGTAGTCAGTAGCCTCAAAATTCTGACAACCAATATTGCCAAGGGCTATCGTATTACCCAATACTAACTAGGTTGTGGAGGTTAGATAGACTGTCTGCTGTACTGGTACTCAGCTGCATCCGGTAAGACTGAAAGCCGATGCTAACATAGTTGGGAAAAGGTTGGATAGACGATTTAGGTTATCAACGTTGGCTAGATCTATTACGAGTATTACGCTCTTTGCAAAGGATACAGAAGGTAATCCTGATATACGAGTACGTCTTAATCAAACTCCCCATATTCGTCAGACAGGACTTCACGCCTGTTTTCCATGACAGATTAGGCAGAGGTATATTAGGTAGCGAAACGTGGTCGCTCACAATGGGCCTCATCAGAAGGCTATAAGTCACCCAAGGGGCAATTGAGAGGACTATGCTCGGAGTTTCCTTGCGTGATCAAATCAGAACTGAGGACATTCGCAAGAAAACCAAGGCTACCGACGTAGCCCGAAGAATTGCCAAACTTAAGTGGCAGTGGGCAGGACACATTGCTCGCAGAACGGATGGCCGATAGGGCCGAAAAGTTCTGGAATGGCGACCGCGAACCGGAAGACGATGCGTTGGAAGGCGAACTAGGTGGAACGATAAACTGGTGAAGTTTGCGGGAATCCGCTGGATGCGAGTCGCACGGGACCGGTCAATGTGACGACACTTGGGGGAGGCCTATGTCCAGCAGTGGACGTCTTTCGGCTGAAATGATGAATGATGATGATAATATATAGTTACACCTACATACTCCTATATTTCATTAAGTTCCATGTAATAATGGGGTGCACCTATTGCGTTAAAGCTTCTATATTCGACAGCAGAACCCTGAAAATCAGCGTCTGAAAATAAGTACATACACGTGTAAGTTCGTCTTTACCTTTAAGTGGTATTTTGCTTATACTTTGAAGCCTTTGAGCCAAAGTGCGTAACAATGTCATGTAGTTTTTGCTTATAACATCAACGTGGCGAATGACAGTTCGTAAATAAGATATGGGCACGCTGGGAAGAGTTCGCCATTTTCAAGAGATTTTATTTTACGTACGAATTACTTTAATGGATATCGCTGATGATATAAGATGAAAGTATTTTTGGGGAACGATTCAGTGTTTTTTTGTTTTAGAACAGGAGTGATTATCGATCTATCTAAAACGTCTAGCTTAGACTCGGTTCACACGCATTATTTTGAAATCCCATGGCAGATAGATAAAGCCTTGTGACTGGGACTGCAGCTTCGTTTTTGACATTCGAAAGTGCTTGTAATGGTCTGATTGAAATAAATGCTTAGTTTGCATTTGCTTTTAACCGTATATATATATAATCCCACTGATCAGTGGGATTTTAAAGTGATCCCAACTTAACATCTTAATTGTCGTACTAAGTATTACAGTATGGTCTTACTTTATCTGACCTCAAAGGCATACAGACCACAAATATATTTGGTAAGCTAAATCTCCATCAAGTATCAATAACAACGTGAAACCAAAACTGAACCGAATAAATTTCGAAGAATCTTATCACTCTTAATCAAAATGTGGATAACACCGACATCAGTCAAAACAGTGTCATATCTTTCCTTGACAAGCGATGATGAAGATTTATCATAAGGTAGCCCCTTAATCGGTGCATCAAACTTTGACCCAGGGTATAAACTGGTAAGAGACTACAGCCAGGAGCAAACACATCAGAAAAAAAAAAAAAGATTTTTTTCATTACGTGTTTTTCATTTCATACACTCGCATGCAATCCCGGAAGTATTCGGAAAAGGTATATCCTCTATCTACAAGGTGTTGTATTGCATCCTCGTCAAAATTCAGGATGTTGTCACAAAAGACATAAATAATCATCATAAATTACGGTACCTAATTATTTACTAAAAAACACGTTTTTTTGTTGTTGTTTGTTTTTGTCAGTATTTCAGGATAACCCCCTTCACGTGGTTTAGGGAATAAGAAATTATCGAATAAACGTTTGAGATTTTTTGTATGTGTGTAAGCGAGGTTATAAGGCGAGGATCAGACGGGCCGCGTTTAAAACACAGGTGGTTCACACTTACCGATTTCCGTAAACTAGAAAGAAAAAAAAATATCTACTAATTTTACTATTGATTCGAATAGAGAATCATTAGCATAGTTACCTCCTTGAATTTGAAGAGGATGCAAAACAACGCCTTGTATAGTAAACATTTCGCCAGTTATGTTAAGTCTCTTATAAAAGGGGTAAGCCTATTGCCACCAACCGGGCACAAATCAATCCGGGCGGCTCCTGACAAATACCTAGTAGCCCAATAACATTTTGCGGAATCGTATCCAGGGCCTTATGCCTCAGCAGTCGCGAGTGCAACCACTGGACTAGAACAACGATGCAGCTATCAAGTAATTACGAAGATTTATCATAAGGAAGATCTCAATCAGCGCATCACACCTTGACCCATACTGTCGGTTGGTTAATCTGGTTGAGTCCTTGACACCAGTAGCGTGCTAGGCAAGTCCGAGTCGATGTGTACTATGATCGATTTATGCGGCCATGTGGCCTGTGTACTACGCAAATTATTGATGGGCATTTTGTTTTAATCGTGTTAAAATGGAAATTACTAAATCTGACAATACAGCTTAAAACTTAAAATAAAACTTAAATATGAGGAGTTTGATTAAGACGTATATCCGGATTACCTTCTGTATCCGTAATATTAGATCTAGCTAACGTCAATAACCTAAATACGTTCAGCCTTTTCTTACTTACGTAACGTCTTGTACGCCTGTCAAAGTTTGTTATAAGTGTTATACAATTCGGTGGATACTTGTACAAGGGTATTTTGGCGCGTAGCCAAAATCTGACCAACTCTGTAATGTTAAATATTCAATATAATTTAACTACAGTCCTTTTCACAATGGGGGATAATCACATTTTTTTTTTCTATCTGTCGGGTAGATTATTGAAAAGTATTGGACACGTATTTTTTCTTTTTTCACGTGGTCATAAAATTACGGAGATATATTGAGTTGAAGTGGCGCATGACGTCACGTGTTTTGTGTTAATTTTTATACCTACTTGTGACGTAGTGAGCCCCCACTCTCCAACTTTAATGAGTTTTAACTAATTAATTTTTTGATAAATCAAAAAATACGTGTCTAATATTTTTGTATTACCTGTCTGACAGACAAAATAGAATTTCGTTTTCTTTACCCAGTCTTCACTCCTATTATATCACTTCTGACATAAACCTCATCAATATTCCTTATCATACTCATCGATATCTGTCTAGCCTTTTTACCAACTATGTTGGGGTCGGCTTACAGTCTAACCGGATGCAACTGAATAGGTACCAGTATTTTTAATGGAGCGACTACCTATCTGACCTCCTCAACCCAGTTAGTACTAGGTAATACGATACCCCTTGGTAAGACTGGTTGCCAGACTTTCAGGTCACTGACTATCTGTAACGACTGTCAAAGATCTACAAATGACAGCCGGACCAATGGCTTAACGTGCTTTCCGAGGAACGGAGGAAACTCGGTTTGTAATGGGTGGTCACCCATCCACAGACCAACCTAAGCAAGGGCGGCTTTACCTGAAGATTGAGCCGAGCGGCTATTGTTATGTAACCACGAGCTCCTCTTAAATTTAATATTTCGAATAAGTCAGAAAAATGGTCGTTCCAGCCAAGTCCTCTTGAAAGAAAGGACCAATCCTCGAAAGTGTCTCTTAATTTACCGTTTATTAGGTTCAAAAATAGTCTTTGTTTCTTAGTGGACTTATACCACTGCTGTATTTTTTTTTGTGTTGATGGTGTAGCGACCTTCAAAGAGCAACTTACTACAAAAAGTACTACAGCGCCATCTATGACAGGACGGAAGAACTAAAATCAATTTCCTAGATCTCGCAAGCAAAGTTTACATCATTAAGAGTATATAGCAAAACCCGACAACGATGTCGGGCAGTTGCCCACCAGACTTAACACCTGTCTGTTCGGAGGATCCTCCCTTTTCTATAGGGTATGAAGAACTTTACGCCCTGTTCCTCATACACCTAAAGTGGTTTTCCATTCTCAAACAAGAAAGAATGACTTGTGAGTGACGCACGGCGACCAATCAAGCTATAACAAACCAGTTTATGTGGATCTCTTATTGTACGGAAAATCTATACAAAGCGAGGCCATGTTTTACTGGAAATGTATATATTGATGTGTCGCCGTTTGTACTTCAGGGTACAAACACCTCTGAGTAACCCTAAAAGGGTTGCGCGTGATGTTGTCATTTTAAGAAAGACAATGAATTTTTATATTCAGTTATTTATCTCAAAGACTACTTTACAATGTAGGTATTATAGTTTATTTATGTCCATTTACTCACATAAATTTCTTGGATGTTTTATCGCGGGATGATCCGTTATACCAGGAAATATGAAGTGGGAATTACTCTGAGCATACTTACTTGCTTCTTGAAATATTTTCTTCGTAGAATTGTAAAGGATGAAAATAAGGAAAACTAGATTTTTCAATCTCGGGAATCATGAAGACAATAATACGTAGAATTTTATATAAGTACGTGGAGTTTGTAGTTTTTTAATAATACAGAAAAATGCATGACTTGAAAGCGAGTTTTCACAATATTGAAAGTGATATTTTGTATTTCCATACTGAAAAGTGCCTAAAAATAATAATGTGGAACTACTGATAATAAATTCAACATTAGTTTCATTATCTTCAGATTCTTTAAAAAAGGAACTAGTGATTAAAAATTAACATCAGTTGTTCCATAATGGAATTGTTAATGGTAGGTACTAGTGGCAACGAAGCAAAACGTTAAAAAACCAAAATTGCGTTCTTATGTTTCACGTTATGAATTTACCGAAAATTCGAGACAAAACTCAGTTTCAAATTAAGAACAATAGAATCACCCGTTGGTTCCTGGCGCAAGAGGATTATCATAATACAAAATAACACTGGCAGTTATTTTTTTTTACGCGTTCGCTGTTCAAATACACATTTGGAGGAAAAAGAAGAAGTTTTAATTAATTAAACATCACTCTCCCACAGTACAGTTTCGGAATTTAAAGTTCTTGCGAAAATGTTCATAAAAAGCCGCGAAACGGTCACTAAATGGATGTATGAGCAAAAACTGGGGCATGTCGAGTGCGCAAACTACAATCCACATTCATATCATATCGGTCACCAGATGTGTGTTATTATGAACACTTGACCTCATTCTATGGCGAATTTTCATTCAGAATTTATTTTTAGAGCTTAATTTGCATCGCGATAGCAAAACAACAGTTAGTAATAATTATAGCTAACGGCCTTTTTACGAGGTTTAGTAGTTCTATTTTTGTCAAATTATGTTTTTTACACATACTTTTTTGCCATGTGCTGTGTATATAAGGAGTAAATTAATCTTCATCTGAATTTTCCTAATGTTTTTTCGGACGGTATTTTCACTAACAATTTCACAAGGCCACTATTAATGGTGTTTAGGTACTTTCATTTGGTCTTGGGTCCTCTGGGAGCCAACAGTGAGAGCTTACAGTAAATCCATCATTAGGGACAGATTGGTCAGTTGCGTGATCGGAACCAAGTTTAACCTTCTACTAATCACGTTACGTAACTAAACTATGTAGTATTCGTGTTTACAAATAACGGGCGGTTTTGATTGAGTAATCAATTAAGGTGATTAAAATTGGGCTGGTAGCTTATGAGCAATTAATAAATCGTATTTTATTGGACTGGATTTTGAGTGAGAAACGAGCTGTTGTTGTTTTAAATTTTACAGATATTTGGTGCAATATGAGAGGCAAGGTTATTAAGAATAGGTTTAAATTAGATTGAGTTGAATGGCTTAGTAATTTTTGTCCCATTACTTGGCAAAGATTCTTCTTCTTCTCTCTGTCTTGTGCAGTTTCTAACAATGTTGGCCCCAAAAACGTGCTTAGATCGTCTGCGGTCGACCTCGACGGTTATGTCCTCCGTCAGGCGTCCAATGAGTGAGTATCTTTCCCCACCTTTCCGGGTGCATACGTACGACGTGGCCAGCCCACGATATTTTAACATTATTTTGATATTACCGACTGTTACCAAACAAAAATGTTAGCTACACTGGGCTGAGGCACGTTGATTGATTTGCCAAAGATCAACGAAAGCATACAAAAGTTGGAAAGCAAAGATATCGTGGCATACAAAACAATTAATTAAGTGCTTTAGTGCGGCTATCGATTTAAGGCTCGCTTTTGTTTTCTTCGTATGATCATTTCTTATCGAAAAACTATTTTGTTTAGTAAGTTAGATAATTTATCAAAACTTTATAAACAAACTAGCTGTCCCGCGCAACTTCGTCTGCGTCACATCTTCCCTGTTTTCGCAACATTTTTCATTGCTGCTCCGCTCCTATTGGTCGTAGCGATGATGATATATAGCCTATGTCCTTCTCTAGGTTAAAATCTATCTTCTTGCCAAATTTCGTCAAGATCCGATCAGTCGTTTAGTCGTGAAAAGGTAACAAACAAACAAACAAACAGAGTGACTTTCGCATTTATAATATTAGTATGGATACGTAGGTAAACATAATGGGTAGTGACGTTTTTTTTTGTTAATGGCATCTCGCAGACTATGTGAAATTATTAAAAAAAAAATTGGTTGTCTGTAAAGTCGGTTTACTGACGATAGTTGAACGTGACAACGCTATAGGGACGCGTGCCTCTCACTCGCTCTCATTGTGAGCGCATAACGTGAGCGGAGCGTAACGCAGTTTCTTGAAGTGTCACCCGGCAAACCAATTTATAAGACGTTGTCACGTCAAAAATATTACTTCCCTATTTGAATCGGATTTCATAAACAATTTCAAGGGATTTAATTTTTTTTGGACGGATCCCTAATCCTTTTCCTAAAATAAAAGTAGCATAATTCCTTGACATTAGCTATCTGCCAGTAAAGGTGCCGTCAGAATCGTTCCAGTTTCGGAGATTACCCGGAACAGACTGACAAATATAAAAATGTTAAAAGTACCGTATATACTTTCATATTCAGTAAAAAGCTGTTACTTTGAAATTACAAACAGACACTTCAATTTTATTTATCTGTATAGATAATGTGTAATAATAATGTGTTCTTTGCAGTTTTTAGCTGGTAATAATTTAAATCAAAAGCTTGTCTTCTGTCCGAACAAAGTAATCAAGTTTCTTAAAACGTTTGAGTATGCCGCAATACACAATATATTATAATAAACACTGTGTTTAGAAAATTTGTTGTCATATTTAAGGGCTTGGTGGTTAGTTCTTTATGGGACCAACAACGTTATCGCGAAAAAATAATCAGCTGACGCATACATTTGGGTCGAGTAGGTATGTATTGAAGTTAATAAACACTGTGTCTGTATGTGTGTCTAAGGGAATGTTTATTTTTCAAACAAGGCGAGGAAAAGTACCGTGTTTTGGGGTCTTTATCGGTCAGGTTTCGCACTCTGTTGGTGGCCCGAACGTGATATTTTTGTGAATTTATTCGTAATGTTAAACTGTGGTTGTTTGAATTGGTGTTTGTTAAACTTCGCGTTCGTTGCCCTTTTGTAGTTTCGTAGGTAGCCGTTTAGTTCATATGATATTTATATGATAGATTGGTTTTAGTGATTACCTTAACATTTAGCTACTATAACATAAAGGTGCATTTAGACAGATAGAAAGCGTTAATGACAAGAACATTAAAATTTAAAAAAAAAAACAATTATTTGAATATAACATACTATACAGGGTATAACGGAAAGGGTATATACATCCTTAAGGGTGTGCTACAGACCATCAAACTGAACATGTTTCTCAACAGGTTTTGTAATTTTCTATGGGGCATCAGATATTTTTTTTACTGAAAAACATGTTTTATGATGAGAAACATGTTCAGTTTGATGGTCTGTAGCACACCCTTAAGGATGTATATACCCTTTCCGTTACACCCGGTATATAAAATAACATGCAAGTTCTTTTATGTAAAGCGAAAAGAGATCTAAAAGACGAAAGAGCGGAATTGACAATATTGTCATTAAAAAAAAAACATATTAATCCCAAACATTTTCGATTTTGTCACATGAAAGCTACCTGACAAGAAGGCCTATGACACTAGACAGAACGTTTTTTTACTAAGTAGTAATATGTACTGGATTACAAGTTTCTTCATCTTTTCCCATCGATCGCTAAGATCGCTTGTAAATACTTAATTGTCTTTGTTTGTCAACGACATTCTTTGCAGAATACATGACTCTGATTAAACTATTACCACAGTATCATGATTATTTGAGGAGTTATAGTTCTTTCGCCGTGACATAAGTCCCTTTTCAATCTTGAACGTTACCCTGATTTACAATAATGACTGAATATTTTAGCTGCACACTGAATACCACAATCGTAAAATACGGAATCAGTAATAACTGTATTTTTTTTTTAAAGGAGCTGTTCATCTAATGTCACCCCATCCAACAGCCAAAGGTCTATAATAAGAGGGTTTTACCAACCAGCACGCGTACCATGAACACTGTAGAAACGAGTTTTGTCTACGGAAGAATCGACATAATGACAGATAGACAATGTGTCAGTTTGTCAATTCTTTCGTCGACATAGCCCGCTTCTACGGCGGTCATGCTACGCACGCTGGTTAGCCTGGTTACTCAGTTTGATCAAAAACCCAATTATTAAAATAAGAACAGAACCAATATTAAAACCGATGAGTAAGTAAGATTAAAAAAAATACACTATTACATTTTTAGGGTTCCGTACCCAAAGGGTCAAACGAGCAAAAGACCCTATACCCAAAGGAACAAAAGACCCTATTACTGAGACTTCGCTGTCCGTCCGTCTGTCACCAGGCGGTATCTCATGAACCGTGATAGTTAGCCAGTTGAAATTTCTACAGATTATGTATATCTGTTGCCGCTATAACAACAAATACTAAAAACAGAATACAATAAATTATATTTAAGGAGGCTCCTATTCAAAAAAGTGATTTGTTTTGTTCGATTTTATAAATAATGGTACGGAACCCTTCGTGCGCGAGTCCGACTTTTTTTTTCATTTTCAAAGAAACGGAAGTTTCCTTGAAATATTTCCACAATGAAACACATGTACTTGGCTTTCTTCCTAAACGTTTTTAAGTAATTCCGAATTAGTCAACACTTGTGAATTTGTATGACTCAGTCAGATATTAAGATGAAATGTGTTTGTCACTTTTTTTGTTTTGTTCTTGATTTTACAAATAGCTTCCATAACTTATTTTGTAAAAATGTGTTGGACGCTATTTCTTGATTATGCTAATTTTTGGTAACGGCGTAAGTACCTATAGTGACACATACAAGAGACCGAAAAATTAACATAACATCACGTTTGTAATAGCTAAAGGGGTAGGCAGAGGAGTACCTGATAGTACACCCAAATTTCGCCAGTTATGTTTAAGTCCCATGTAATAGGGGGCGAGCCTATTGCCATCAACCGGACATAAATCCAAAAGCCATGTCTGCTACTGAGTTATTCCTGATGGAAAAAATAACAATAGGGGTAGACTGGGTAAAGAAAACGAAATTCTATTTTGTCCTTCAGACAGGTAATACAAAAATATTAGACCCGTATTTTTTATTTTATCAAAATATCAAAAAATTACTTAGTTAAAACACATTACAGTGGGAGAGTGGGGGCTCACTACGTCACAAGTAGGTATAAAAATTACCTACATGTGACGTCATGCGCCATTTCAACTCAATATATCTCCGTAATTTTATGACTACGTGAAAAAAGAAAAAATACGTGTCCAATAAACTTTTCAATAATCTACCCGACAGACAAAGAAAAAAAAATTGTTATCATTATGACTAATAGGGGTATTAGCCCAGCCCGGGAATCGAACACAGGATCTCATGCTTAGCAGACGCATTTGCGACCACTATACCAACGAAGCAGTCACCGAAAACCTACCGTAAAAGCTATTATCGTTTTGACAATAAGAACAGTGTCCTTTTCGATATTTGAAATAATAAAATGGTCTTTTAAAATCCGTTATTCCGACTTAAAAGACCAAACTAAAACACTTGAACCACGAATGAAAACTACACTCAAGACGTAAAAACTCCTTCACTTATGTGGATTGCGTTCCGTTCTTGAGAACTTTCATTAAAAAACACCTGGGTTCCGCCGTCGTTGGAAATTACCCTTAATTTCTTTAATGGTCGTTCCGTGAGCACTTCACTAGTGCCTATAATTTTCCTTTCATCGGGTTTTTCCTCAAATAGATTTGTTATTTTAAAATTAATTTGTAAATCAATTTAATATGACGCCTGAATATAACCGGAGACAGTGGTGTAACCTGTCGTGGCGTATCGTGACGCGCCAGAAGCATTCAGTTTCATACATCGTTGCGACACGACACGCCATGCAAATATGTCCCTAACCATATTAAATGTATGAAACCGATTTGCTTCTGGCGCGTCACGACACGCCACGACACGTAAGTATGTTTCCGCCTTTATACTTACGAGCGTTTACACTTTACCGCATTTCATTCAAACTTTCAAGTCCTTATTTTGCGAAATGACTGAACTGATTTTAATGAAACTTAATACGCATAAGCAGGATTAGGTCTAAAAAGTTACTAAAAACATTTTCAAAGTGTCTTTAAAAAAAAAAAGAAAATTGGAAATTTCTGTTTCTATAGATAATTTATAATCGGTCTGATTTAGCTGTAACACGATTTTCGAAAATGTTTTCAGTGACTTTTAAGATCCTGCGCTACGCATAACGTATGAAGTTTCATTAAGAGCGTTTATTCCTTACCGTACTTTACTTTTCATACAAACTTTCAAGTAGTTTTTTTCCGAAATGACTGAACCGATTTAAATGAAACTTTATACGCATAAGCAGGATACATAAGTAACTTTTTAGATCTGTGTATCCTGCTTATGTGTACGAAGTTTCATCAAAATCAGTTCAGTCATTTCGGAAAATAACGACTTGAAAGTTTGTATGAAATGTCGTAAGGCGTAAACGCTCTTAAAATCGGTTCTCTCACTTTGGAAAATAAGGACTTGAAATTTTATATATGAAATGTCGTAAGGGTCTCATCATCATCATCATCTTTCTGTCCTTCATCATCTGCCTAGCTATTTCCCAAACTATCTTGGGGTCGGCTTCCAGTCTAACCGGATGCAGCTGAGTACCAGTATTTTACATGAAGCGACTGCCTATCTGACCTCCACAACCCAGTAACTAGGTAATGCGATACCCCTTGGTAAGACTGGATGTCAGACTTTTTGGCTTCTGATTACTCGTAACGACTGTCAAAGATCTACAAATGACAGCCGGGACCAACGGCTTAACGTGCTTTCCGAGGCCCGGAGGAAACTCGTTATGTAATTATGGTCACCCATCCACGGACCAACCTCGGCAAGCACGGCTTAACCTTAAAGATCGACCCGGGCGGCTGTTATTATTTAGCCACGAGCTCCTCGGACCAAACTCTTCGGTACAAATATTTTTGCAATCAACCTTAGCTCAGAGTCATCCCGATAAACTAAGTAGATTAAAACATTTTTAGTTACTGGAATCACTAAGAAACTTCATCGATGAGGTTTCGATTAACTTTTAGTTGAAGTTTCTTAGAGGTTTATGTATTTATTTGAAAACTGAAATTGAAGTATCGGCGACTTGTTGTAATTACAATTTGAATTTAGAAGAAAATGTACTATACACGGTGTAAATCACCTCATCACGAAGCAGTCAACCAAGCATTCTGTTCTGTACATGAAACTAAGTAACTTTACGCAAAAATTATTGCTGGGAAACGACTTTTTTTTGGGAGGTGTAAAATCATGTTTTGTGGTAGAACTCAATGTAACGCACTCAAAACGTGCTGATGGACGGATTGAATAGTACGGGGGTCGTGGAGGTGTTTAAAGTAAAAATCTTACATTAAAAACTAGTATTTAAAAAAATACTTGTCAAAAAGTTGGAACTTTGACCCCTAATATCTCCGTAACTAGAAGGTTCCCAGGTATGGTGTAGAACAAAAAAAATATCGCAATGACAGGGAGAAACAGTGCCTTTCGGCTTCGTTAAGAGGTGTTTTACACCCTTTATTGAGAAGAATTTAGATAACAAATAAGAAGTACTATTATTCCGAAGTGTCACTCAGGAAATTCAAAGGATGCTGTAATTGATTTCGGCTGATCGACTAACAAAGAAATACTGGTTCCTAAAATATTTGATTACCTTATTAGGTCAATTCTTAATATAAAATATATTAGGCTTCAACCAAAACAGTAACCTTGTTCTTATTTTAATTGCTCATTAGAAATCTCCAAGGTAACAAAAAGTTTAAAACGCACCAAAAGATTTAATTGGAAATTGATCCCTGAAATTTTAAACAAAATATTTCAAACAAACTTTTCATCGTATAATTTAACCAAAACGAAACAATTTGAAATTTGTACAAAACCATAAAAAACTTAAAGGATTTATAAATAAATATAACGTTTAATTAACCCACCTACCTCTTCGTGCGCCGGCGAAGCTAAAAATCCGTCAGTGATTACACAGAACTACGAAGAAAATTCACTAAGAACTTTTTCGATGAGCGATGGTACGCGACCCTCGCGGGCACTCGCGACCAGGTATCGTTCACAACTGAGTGTGCACAGTGCAATGTGCAGGGGTCCTGCGCTCTAATACGATACTATACCAGTCTACCAGACTGTGGACCGACCAGACACATAAATTCAACAACCTGCGCGGTACCGTCGCCCTTAGAAATTATGTAAAAGTCCGTCTGTCTCTCAGCGTTAATGTGGGAAAATATCACTTCTGTTTTTAGTTTTGTTGCACTTTTTTTTTGCAAGTTATGCAGTTAGTGAAGTCTGCAGTTGCTTTAGTTATTTTTGTGAAGTAGGTAACGAGATTACAAGATTTATTAATATAACATGAAGAGTGTTGCAGAGGCATCTTCAATCAGAAACCGGAATATTATATTAGTTTTATTATTTATGAAGATATAATTCACATTATTTAAATGGTAAAAATCTCGTTAGTTATAAAATTCGCGACTTACATATTTTTATTACCTTTGATCTAAGCTTTAGAAATATTTATTTTAACTCGATTAATTTGTTTATTCATTAATTAGTCTACGTTAAAAAGCAGTTATGTGAACTCGGTCTTGTTTCTTATGAACTATTAGCAAAATGTAATTATTGTCGAAGTTAGTTAAAAGGTTTTTTAATTAAAATAATAGCTTGATAATTAAGTTTATATACACATCATTTTATGTTGCTTGTTTCACGAAGAAAGCTCTGCGCATCCATTACTAGTTCTAAAAGTTAAACTAATTCAAAATTATAAAAGTCACTGATCGGTATAAGTTTTAATTAGTAGCATTTAGAAAAAACCCAAGACATGCAGTCAACGTGACCTTTTCGCTGCCACCAAAGACGTCGCGTCGTGGAAGCGGCGGAGTTTTGGGCCAACACAATTTGAAGTACAAACATGCAAGCGACTCAGAGAAGAAAAAACAGCACCGATACTCAGTAAGAAATAATTAGAACTAAACAACTTTTAAGTTCATAAGCCATGAACAGACCATATCAAGTATAGCTCAGAACCTAACGAATTAGGAATGCATTCTGGGGGACAATCTTTTGAAAATGTTGACGTTCAAGTGGCGATGTTTCTTAGTCTTTTTTAAATAAATGGCTTTTTATTTTTAACTACCGCATCCGCAATACTCCTACTCCATGAACACTGCACAGTGCACACAGCAAAAAACATAGAAACAATATAAAAACAAAGTCCATAGAAACTACTACTCAGCTAGCTAGCCTAATACCCAGCTGCCACAGTTATGCTGTCTCCCTTACCACTTCAAGTGGCCTGCACAATGCAGACAGGCTGAACTGTATTCTATAGGTGCAAGGTAAAGAGCATAATAGGGGATAATCCAATTTTTTTTTCTCTGTCCGTCGGGTAGATTATTGAAAAGTATTGGACACGTATTTTTTCTTTTTTCACGTAGTCATAAAATTACGTAGATATATTGAGTTGAAATGGCGCATGACGTCACATGTAAGTAAGTTTTATACCTACTTGTGACGTAGTAAGCCCCCACTCTCCAACTTTAATGAGTTTTAACTAAGTAATTTTTTGATATTTTGATAAAACAAAAAATACGTGTCTAATATTTTTGTATTACCTGTCTGACGGACAAAATAGAATGTCGTTTTCTTTACCCAGTCCGGTCCCCTATTACACACTACAGCTCAATAACCAACTGTATTCAATCGATGCAACCAACTACCACATCCACAACAGTGACTGTGCTCATAATTCCTACTCCATGTCGACGGGTTGCACTGTGCACTGTATTCGATCGGTGCAAGACAAAGCGATGTCAACGTACCGACGCGGGACGAGCCGGCGAGCGATGACCGCGCCACGGAAACGATCCCAGGTAGGGCATACCACGCAAAGGGAAAAGTTAGGCAAAAGGACCAAAAGTTAGAACAGTATACTTTTATTCTAGACATATAGTGGTAGGAGAACTCTCTAAAAACAGTAAAAACCACTAAATCATCATCTTAGCTTGTGTCTAAATAAATAATAAGTTGTAACTAATATAGTTTACAAGTTACTTTTACTAACCTTCTATGGATGTTGCTTGTCCGAAATCAAAGCATTTTTTTGTTTGTTTTATCCCTACGATTTCCATACACAATTTCATTTAATGGTTACCGATAGCGCCCTCCTGTCAATGTCATGTCAAGTGCAGGCAAACAATCCCAGGTAGCGTTCAGATACCATATCAGGGCAAAAAGTTTTATATCATCAAAAAAGACTAATGTTTGTCGCGTTGGGCTTTTACTCTAGATGCACAGTACTATATGGATTTTTTCAAGAAAACCGCTGTTGGTAAATATTTGTGGGTATTTGATTGAAGTTGTTGACCATATACTCTTGAGAATCTCGAACTTCAGTAAGTAACCTATGTAAGTATGTATATCAATAATGAGGTTCAATCATTTTGCGGTAACCATTGAGCTGGTTCCAACGGATGACCGTTTGAAAGGAAGTGGTTTTATTAGTTAGTGTGGTCACATACCACAAAAAAGTTTCAGAACTTGTGAAAAGGAACCACAAGTCATAAGACAACTTGAGAATCTGCAATGTGAATCGACAATAGATACGAATCCGGTCGGTATTTCATTTCATTTATTCAGTAATACATTTTAAGCTAACAGTAATATACCAAAACGCTTAAAAGTTAACAATAATCGTATTAGAATATCAAATACATAGCATCTCCAAATAAATAAATATATGTCAAGTGGTGCTTAGGTCATATCACAAATAAAATGATATAAATAAGTCCTAGTATGTCAATAATCATCTTAAAATGTCAAATACATAGCATAGTTATTAAAGTGAAACTTTTATTACATCGTCTCAAACTTTTTCGTCTGTGTGTTGCATGTGCACCCTTAATGGAATATTATTCCAAAAATGTTTAGTTAAATGTCTATAGTGTGAAAAAAAGTTTCACTTTTACCGTGGTTTCATAAAACCACACAATCCTTTTTATATACATATAATAGTAATATGCTTCCTATATGAAATAAAGACGAAATTGCGTTTTCTGAAATAACAAAATACTTTTATTCACAAAGCAATTGAATACAAAGTTTTAACACAGTTTGCACATTCTAAACAGAGTATCTTACCTGAAATAACAAAAAACAACATTTAAAGCCTTTACTTCTGCTTAAGTTTATATACTTCCTTTCTCCTTTTATTTGTACAGGAAACTATTTACTATTCCATGTTTATCTAAATTTAACTTATTCAAAATTACCTCCATACTGACAGTCGATGTCATAGACATCTATAGATAATAAATCCATAAAGAAAAGGAACGACACTAGTATAGTGATATTCTTTACATCTCCCACCCTCGGAGAGAATCAATCTAACTGATTGTTCTATTAAGAGCTAACCTTTACTGGGGATAACTTTGTGACATGGTAGAAGTTTGACTCCACCTTCTTATGTCCAGCATCAACTTCATATATCGAATTTGACATCTTTCTTAGGATTTTGTATGGTCCGATTCTTACTTCATCCATTTTTTTTCTATTTAGCCGGTTTCCGTTTTCTACATATACTCTATCGCCCACTTCGAATTTATATTCTTGTCTATGTAGATCAAATATTTTTTTATTATAGTTATGAGATTTTATTGAATTTTCAAATGCTAGTTCTCTGTCTCTTTTTAGATCTTCTATTGTACATCTTGATTTTAATTCCAGTGGCAAAATATCCATTTTCTCTCCTTCTAAAAGATATTTTGGGGTGAACTTAGTAACTGTATGTTCTGTTTCGTTATATTTTTCTACACATTTTTGTGCAATAGTTGTCCATGCTGTTTTCTTGTCCCCTTCGTTTATTTTGCACCTTATCCTATTTACTAAAGTTTGGTTTAGCCTTTCATTAAGTCCATTTGAAAATGGTGCGTCCACAGCAGTGAATACCATTGTTATGTTTTTCTTTTTCAGAAAGTCTTTAAACTCTTTGGAATTTATGCCAGGGTATTGGTCTGTTAATACTATATCAATATGATTACTTGGTGTCACATTTTTCATCAACTTGATAAAATCATTGGAGTTTTGATTTTTTGATGTCAAAATATAAGCATATCGTGTAAAATGATCAACCAGGAGATGTAAGTGTAGTGTATTTTTTTGTAGACCGTGATCCTCCGAAACCTCCAATTGTATCAATTGACATAATTTCAAACGGGCGTGTTGCTGGGCCTAAATGGGACATCAAACCAAATTTAGAATTCCTTCTTGATTTGTTTTTTATACAAATGACACATTCATCACAAATTTTCTTAATATTTGTGATTATGTTCTTTGCTGTATAGAAAGGGGTTATTTTATTTATCATTTGTGTTCTCCCTATGTGACAGTAATTATTGTGGACATCTCTAATTAGTGTTTTGCTAAATGCTTCTGATAGTATAATTTTTTTCCTTTTTTTATTCTTTTTGTAATAAATGTTATTCTCCAGAAAAAACTTTGATTTTCCATCTTGGAGATTTAGATTTTTGTCTTGGTCCTTTTTTATATCTTCCATGTTTATTAAGTTTACAACTTTTAAAAAATCTTCGGTATTGTCATGAGGTTCTAAGACTGGATTTCTGCTTAAACAGTCTGCTTCTTGATTTGACAGTCCCGGGTTATATTTTATCTTAAAATTGTATTGTGATAAATAATATGTCAAATCACCCAATTCTTCATCAGTTCTAGACTTTAAGTTCAGATTTTCCAATGGTTTATGATCTGAATATACTATAAATTCATTATTCATAAGCCAATGTTGCCAATATTTTACAGCTTCCTTAATTGCCAGGCATTCTAAATATATTGCCTTCTTTTTCTTTTGAGTGTCTGTCAATTTTTTGAAAAGTAGGCTACAGGTTTATTTACTCCGTGTTCATCTTCCTGTTTTAACACAGCTCCCACTCCTTTAATACTGGCATCAGTGTAAATTTTTATTTGTTGTTCTGGGTCAAATATTTTTAGAATTGGTTTCGAGCATAGTAATTCCTTTATTTTATCAAATGATTTCTGACATTCTTTGGTCCATATAAATTTTACATCTTTCCGTAATAAATTGTGCAATGGATCCAGAATAATTGCATTGTGTGGTATAAATTTATGATAAAAGTTTACTTTCCCAAGGAACTGACGTATATTTTTCCTTGTTTCTGGAATGGGGAAGTTTCTGACAGCTGTTAAATAATCTTTGAGAGGTCGAACTGAATTATTTTCTATTATGTGTCCCAAATACTTGGCATGATTATTTGCAAAAGTACATTTCGAGAATTTCAGTCTAAATCCTTCTGTTTGTATTGCCTCAAGTAGTTTTGAGATATGTATTATGTGTTCCTCGAAACTTTTAGAAAAAACTAGGATATCGTCGATGAAATTCACTGCAAAATCTGAGAGTTTATATTTTCTTATTATGTTTCTCAATATTCTTTGGAAAATAGCCGGAGCTGTCTTTAAACCAAATGGGAGGCATGTCCACTGGAAATGGCCTTCTTGTGTGACGAATGCCGTCTTATATCTATCTTCAATTTTCATCGGAATTGACCAGAATGCTGAATTTATATCAAAAGTAGAATAATATTCACAGTTTACAGTCTTTACCATCAAGTCTTCAATCAAGGGAAATGGTTGCGATTGAGGGACAACAATTTTATTCAATTCCCGGAAATCTATACACAGTCTTGATCTTTTCCCATCTTCTTTCTTATATGCCAGGGTAACAACCGGAGCAGCAAAAGGGCTATATGATTCCTCAATTAAATTGTTCTTCAATAGTTTTGATATTTGATTTTCAATTTCTTTTCTATCATCAGCTGTGCATCTATATGGGCGCTTGTAGCAATATTTATCAACTATCAAGTCTATGTGAGCTTCATAATCTCTTACCGTACCAACATCGTATTTGTCCTTAGCAAAGACTGGTTTGTATTTTTTTATTAATTTATCAATTTTAGTTTGTTTACATAAATCTAAGTGGTTTACTGAAATTTCAAATTCACTGAAATTAATATGTTCATTGAAATTTACTTCATATCTATTTATATGGTTTATTTCTTGTTTCCGTGCTTCAGAGTACAGAGAAATATCTTTTTCATTTTTGTCACCTAGTACATCAGGAATGTCGACATTCATTAAATTGAAAATATCCGTCTCGGAATCTTTATTTTTGATATCCTCATCATTTTGGACTTTATTCTCTTTTTGTGGATTATTACATTGTATGATATTTAATTCTTCATTTTGGATTAATTTGAATTTTTTAATACAATCCAAACCAATAAGAAAATCATAGTGAAAATTTTCACTATCTATCACAAAAATATTCATTTTTCTTTCAATGTCATATATTTTTATTTTCAATGTTACAATACCTTTTGTTTTCTTTTCACCATTAATAGTTTTCAAGTTTACTGTTTGTTTATTAAGTTTGTCTTCTTCTTTTTCATGTATTTTCAATAATTTTGCATTAATTAATGACACATTTGAACCAGAATCATAAATTGCGGTAACTTTTAAACTATCATTTAATAATATCTTTACTTTTATTAATGGTGATACTTCTAGTTTTTTGGATTCTCATTATTTAGTTCAATTTCTAATTCCGAGTTATTCACACTTTTCACGACTGATTTTTGATTTTTCCCATTAAACCAGCAGGTTTCCTCAGGATGAAAACGTTTCCCTTTTTTCTCAGTGACACAAATCTGACATGGTTTCTTTTCTTCATTTTTTCTTGTTTTTATGTCAGAGTTTGTGTAGTTCTTCTTTTCAACTTTGTTCCTTCCAACAAAATGTTCTAATTTGCCTATCTCATTGTAGAGATTTTCGGTTTCTTGTATTGTCTCTCGATCAATTTTATCACTTAGGTAATTAGGTAGGCCTGCTGCTATAAGATCTATAAGAGTACCAGTATCAATTGTCTTTCTAACCTCTAATAGCAATTTTTCTTTTTTTAATGCATATTCAAGCAATGAACCCGTTTGATATTTAAATCCAAGAGCATATCTGATCGGCGACCAACCCTTGTTCCCAAATGTTTCACAGAAGTTTTTTTCCCATTTAATCCACTCTGACTCTACTGTAAATTTAATTAACATACAACTGTACCAATTCACACTAGAGTATTCTAAAAATTGTTTTAAAATTTCTATTTTTTTCCTATCTTCTTCAATATGGAAACGTTCACATTCTTTGTTGAAATCTTTAATCCATTGGTGAGCATTTGCATTTCTACCAGTGAATTTTTCAATCACAAATTCTTTTGATACTTTCACCAAATTTTGTGTTTCAGATTTTTTATCCTTTTCTTCGAGTAATTTCTCTAATAATTTCTCCAATGTTTCATTTGAGCTTCTAGTTAAAGATTTTTGATCATTTATGTTTTCCATGATCTCTTCAAGGTAAAAATCATTAAACTGTATATTTTGTTCTTCATCTAAATATGTCTTTGATATCTCATCATTTAAAGTTATCCATATTTTCCTTGTCTGATGTCTTTTATTCAATGTTTTTCTTATCTTGGCATAGTTAGATGTATTTAATATTAATTGATGTAAATTTGCAGGTTGATATTCAGGCGGAATGCCAAAAGTTTGACCATCAGGTGTTCCTATTGAAGTTATGCAAATAATGTTTGTTTTTCCATCTGATGCTGTTTTCACACAAAAATCGAATCTTAACTTTTCCATATCTCTTGAAATATTCGCAGAAAATGTTGTTTTATAATAGTAATATGCTTCCTATATGAAATAAAGACGAAATTGCGTTTTCTGAAATAACAAAATACTTTTATTCACAAAGCAATTGAATACAAAGTTTTAACACAGTTTGCACATTCTAAACAGAGTATCTTACCTGAAATAACAAAAAACAACATTTAAAGCCTTTACTTCTGCTTAAGTTTATATACTTCCTTTCTCCTTTTATTTGTACAGGAAACTATTTACTATTCCATGTTTATCTAAATTTAACTTATTCAAAATTACCTCCATACTGACAGTCGATGTCATAGACATCTATAGATAATAAATCCATAAAGAAAAGGAACGACACTAGTATAGTGATATTCTTTACATACATAGTTATGAGTGAAGCGTGACAATACATTAGTTAAAAATTGCAAATATTTCATCTCCCATTGGAATTCGCAACTATGACACGACAAAGCACAATGACCTCCCGTTTGAATTTCAGATAGCACAAACTCATTAAAAAGTTTAAATTCTTTTTCAGAAAACTAAGCAAAATTCAAACATGCTGTCAACACACAATTTGAATTTGACATAATAAAAAAAAAAGCGCATTCCTGCGGCTTGACTGGTCAGTGCCGTAGAATATATGAATCCAGCCAGTTATTGTGAATTTTATTTATCTGCTCTTTCATAGGTCTATTTTTCGCGACTAACTTGTAGAAGCAGCGTAACAGGTAAAAATATTTCTAAGCGTCACGTCAGTTTTCATAAAAACAAACAGCCATTTAAAAATTTGGGCCAGCGAGCCAGAGTGGAATGTTAACACGATAAGAATAATAATATGTCATGAAAAACTTTGAAAAGTTATTAGAATATTTTTACGAGACTCAGCATTATTCAGAATCATGAATCCGTCACATACGTAGGTAGTGTTTGCGTATGTTAATTAAATAAAACATTGTGTTTGTTTACCACACTGAATAATTTTAGTGCCAAACGAAAGCTGAAAATCTGTTTCAAACATTAATGTCCTCATTATTCGCAAAATTTAGGGAATAGCTGATTTTTTATTTCATTTTCATACTGATCTTAAAGTGTTTATTTTATAAAACGAAATTATTTTGTTCGTGGTACCAACCTACATGGTCCTATATGACAGATTTAGTCTACCAATTCACGTAAAAAAACAAATTAATTAAAAAGTGGCCCTTTGCCTTTAGTCCTTGAGCACACAAACCACAGCCGAGGACCAAATATTCTCACATGTTGTTGACAGCTGACAGCTTCCATCATTTATGAGCCAATTTTGCGAGCGCAGATATATTTGCAGGAGCGACGACCCAACACAGAGTTTATTAGATTTTTCTCACTTTGAAATAAAATTACATCTACAATACGAACGAGGATGGAGCTGACGGGGCAAATATTGAAATTGACAACTTGCTTACTTCACGTAAGTACTTACGGTTTGAGAAGAATTTTATTTTAACCCTATTTATTTTTGTTGTGATTAAATTCGTGGCACGTTTTTAGATGATTTGTTTCAGAAAAAACGCTAACGACTTAGATGAGGTTAATAACCAACTGACCATTGCATATTTTTCAACCTGCCGTATTTTCACTTGTTGCTTAACGCCATTCATATCTACCTTTTCATTCCGAGACTCCACCCAGTCAGGACATACCTGTAATAAAAAAAAAACAATGTCTTATTTTCCATAAAAATATTCTAAAACATTTAAACACGTATCTATTAACAAGTCAGATTACTTGAGTAAAAGTAATAACTTTAGATACGATTTTATTTTGTAGTTTAATGATTGCTTGAAATTAGATCTTTTGCTTTCTTCGACGGTTCTTAATTCAATCAAATTCTTGTCTTTTGCATAAAAATGGCTACTAATACCTTTTGGCTATACACCGTGTAAATCACCTCATCACGAAGCCGTCAACCAAGCATTCTGTACATGAAACTAATTAACTTTACGCAAAAATTATTGCTGGGAAACGACTTTTTTTTGGGTAGTGAAAAATCAGGTTTTGTGGTAGAACTCAATGTAACGCACTCAAAACATAGTGCTGATGGACGGATTGAATAGTACGGTAAAATCTTACATTAAAAACTTGTAATTAAAAAAATACTTGTCAAAAAGTTAGTTAACTTTGACCCCTAATATCTCCGTAACTAGAAAGTTCCCAGGTATGGTGTAGAGCAAAAAAAATGATTGCAATGACAGGGAGAACCAGTGCCTTTCGGCTTCGTTAAGAGGTGTTTTACACCCTTTATAGTAACCAGGGTTAGTAAGCAAAACAAATATACGAAGCAGGACTCGGCACGAGCAACAAGTCCACAAATATCCTAACAAATAGATCACCTATTTATTTACACACCTCTACACAACAGGTCAACAAACTCTACGAACTACCTCCATAATCCATGACAAAAGCCGAACTCTCCCGAACTCCCCCGAAGTCTCTCAGGACTCGAGAGTCGAGAGTGGATAGCACAAGTGTTGGGACTGTTAGTATTCGATATCCTATCCATCCTTTCGATCCCGAGTGATCCCAAGGGGGGTGGACAAATGGAATAGTGCGACTAGCTACTGTGATGGAAGAAGACCTGTTTATTTTCGATCTAGGGAATTTTCCTTTAGAATTTTGCTGAAAATGTTGCTTTTGAAGGGAAACGTTGTCGGTGTTTATGTTGTTGGATATGTTGTTGAGGCTGTTTTGTTTTTTTCTTTATAACTCAGTGAGCCGGTTCTTAGCCAATTTGATGGTAATTAGGGTTTGTGAGTAATCTATAATTAGGTAGTTACGTTCATGGTCACACTACACTTTGCTAAAAATATTGATCTGCTCATAAGCTATGTATATTATGTTTATAGCTAGACACTTACACATATTATGCATTTAATAGCTTAAGTAATCAAATGTTTCTTACTTATAAACATTCATTAAAAAAAAACAACTTGTGAAGAATACGCCTTTTCTAGTTGATCAATATCTGTATTTAGAATCTTGTGGCACATTTTTTATGATAGGTACCTAAAAATAAAGTAGGAAATATTTTTATAAGTCGCAGGAAGAATCAATTTTTTTTTTTCAAAATTTGCTCTTCCTTTTATGAACAGTCTGGCGTTGATCTAGCAAGAGGATTGCTACCAAGAAGGTGATCGTACGGTATCCCCTTGTCACCTGATTAAGTAGGTATCGGCTTCATCAAGGTTTAGGAGTATGAGGAACAGGGTGTAAAGTTCCACGATACTCCTTAGAAAAGGGAGGATCCTCCGGCCAGACAGGTGTTATGTCTGGCGGGCAACTGCCCGATAGTTGTTATCGGGTTTCTCTATATATACTAAAGTCGATGTAAACTTTGCTTGCGACTTGTAGGAAATTGATGTTAGTTCCTCCGCCGCATCATAGATGGCGCTGTAGTACTTTTTGTAGTATGTTGCTTTTTGTGGTCGCTACAAAGGTTTTTCACCCCGTAATCCATACTAATCCATACTAATATTATAAATGCGAATGTCACTCTGTTTGTTTGTTTGTATGTTCGTTTGTTTGTTACCTTTTCACGACTAAACGGCTGATCGGATCTTAATGAAATTTGGCAAGAAGATAGATTTCAACCTGGGGAAGGTTATATGCTATATATCATTACGCTACGACCAATAGGAGCTGAGCAGCAATGAAAAAATATGCGAAAACGGGGAAAATGTGACGCAGACGAAGTTGCGCAGGACAGCTAGTTTAGAATAAACTTCTAGCGGGTGCCAGCAAGTTTTAACACAATAATAACTGTCTCAAAATGTGAGTACAAAATAATGGATACTCTATTTGAAAAAGATGACATCCACTCTCGAAGTTTTCTCGCTCAGAACGCTTTTAAGTTTCTCGTACTCATTCCAGTTAGTATATAAGTTCCTTGGATACTGCTGACCATTCATCGAAGTCTTACATAAACAACAAAAGACAAGCGGTTACTATGACAACGTATCAAACAGACTTTTCAACCTAAATCAGTTTGACGCGGACGGTTGCCATGGTAACC
Source organism: Cerastis leucographa (assembly GCA_963082945.1). Lineage (NCBI taxonomy): Eukaryota > Metazoa > Arthropoda > Insecta > Lepidoptera > Noctuidae > Cerastis > Cerastis leucographa. Next base: position 4,242,388 of record OY720361.1, read on the forward strand.
AGACTTAGAACTTCGTAGAACGTCTGATATCTAGACTCGAGTGTTCCCGGCCGCTCACCTAACCTTGTACATTCAACTAAAATATCGGTGTCTATACGTATAGAGCAGTACATATTTATGAAACTTCGCCCTGACACCGATATAGAATAACGAAACATAACCAAGACCGATTTGCAGTCGTAGGGTTGGTATCAAGTGATTTATTGGGAATTTTAATACACCGTGTAAATCACCACATCACGAAGCCGTCAACCAAGCATTTTGTACATGAAACTAAGTAACTTTTCGCAAAAAATATTGCTGGGAAACGACTTTTTTTGGGGAGTGTAAAATAATGTTTTGTGGTAGAACTCAATGTAACGCACTTAAAACATTGTGCTAATGGACGGATCAATAGTACGGGTCGTGGAGGTGTTTAAAGTAAAATATTATATTAAAAACTTGTATTTAAAAAAAAAAAAACTTGTCAAAAAGTTGTAACTTTGACCCCTAAAATCTCCGTAACCAGAAGGTTCCCAGGTATGGTGTAGAACAAAAAAAATGATCGCAATGACAGGGAGAACCAGTGCCTTTCGGCTTCGTTAAGAGGTGTTTTACACCCTTTATAATTTAGCCCATCCCTGCGTCGCACAGCGCCACCTCATCATCTTTCTCCTGCTCGGATCCCAATTTATTTGGGGTCGGCGCAGCATGTTTTCTTCTTTCCTACTTCTCTATTACTCATCATCTCAGCAGACACCTTCTTTCTCGCTATATCATCCTTCACACAGTCCATCCATCAATTCTTTAGTCTTCCTTTACTCACAATCGTACTCAACATTTTCCTCAATACATTTTCTGTAAACACGGCGCTACTTATCGGTACAAAACTATCCTACCTTTCAAGCTAGAATCAACCATACACTTTTACAAAATTTCATTGTATATTCGGTTCGGTGGTTTTAAAGATAAAAACAGTTATTTGTATTTTGTCTCGAAGCGCAACAATAATATACTCAGCGGCCCAATGTTGGCCCAAGCCCAATATGTCGTTTATTATCAAAATTAAACGCAGAGTTTTTCTTTCTTGTAAAACTTAAATGTTTATCTGATATGCGAATGATTAATTTAAAAAAAGAACTTTATTAATAATTTTCAAAATTACAAAAGAGTCATTAAATTCTGAGTTTTAAGAAAATATTTTTGAATGTTTACAGAATACACCACTACGGAATTCGTGGACTAGCTGCTGATCTTGTACTTTCTTATTTATCGGACAGGCAGCAAAAAGTAAATGTAAATGGGGCGACGTCCTGCGGGTCTATAGTCAAGATGGGCGTGCCCCAAGGTTCAATTCTCGGCCCTTTCTTGTTTCTTGTTTATATTAATGACCTCCCTTACATGATGGCCAAATTTTCGGATATAATTCTATTTGCTGATGACACCTCGCTAATTTTCAAAATTCATAGAAAAGATACGGACGTCTTACACGTCAACGAAAGCCTAACTATTCTCTCAAAATGGTTTGCAGCCAACAATCTTTTACTGAATACGAATAAAACAAAATGTCTTAAGTTTTCTTTACCAAATGTACCACAACGTGACCTAAATTTAAATCTTGACGGCAAAAAACTTGATGTTATAGCGGAAACTGTATTCTTGGGGATTACTATCGATTCAAAACTGCAGTGGGGGGCGCACATTAGAACTCTTTCGGGAAGGTTAAGCTCGGCTGCCTATGCAGTTAGGAAAATAAGGCAGCTAACTGATGTAGCCACGGCTAGGTTAGTATACTACGCTTATTTCCATAGTATTATGGCCTATGGCATTCTGCTGTGGGGATCGGCAGCAGACGTTGACTCAATTTTCATACTGCAAAAGAGGGCAGTCCGCGCCATCTATAAAATGGGTCCTCGCGAGTCCCTCAGAGAAAAATTTAAAGAAATCGATATACTTACTCTGCCTTCACTCTATATTTTAGAATGTATTTTATATGTCCGCAAAAACCGAGGACTTTTCAAAATTAGAAGCGACTGTCATAATATAAATACACGCAGTAAACACGAAATTGTAATACCCAAATTTAGATTAACTAAAACTAGCAAGTCATTTCTTATTAACAGTATACGCTTTTATAATAAGTTGCCAAAGTCAGTTACAGAACTGACCGATGGAAAGTTTAAAAATTATATCAAACGTGTCCTAATTAAAAAAGCATATTACAAAATTAAGGACTATGTTGAAGATAAAGAAGTTTGGCCTGAGCCCCTACGCACATGCGGCTTCCCTGGTAGCTCATAAAACGGCACAAATGTGTGGATGTCTCTAACTATTCTCAAGCTTATATTTTTTAATTTTTATGTTTTATTTTATTTACTTTTTTATTTTTATTTACTTTTTTCCATTATTTTTTAATCAGATGTTTTACAATATTTTCTTAATCATTACACCATTTTGTTTAGAATAGTTACAGCACGGATGACAACATTTGTGTCACTTGTTTAATCTAGTCTTTTTGCAATATCTTCTTTTTTTTTTTTTTTGCTTGTATAGACTCATTTTCTTATTTACCGATTGTTTGTAAATGTGTGGACATTGTAGGCCTTATAGATTCCTAGATCCTTGGTAACTTTTTATCTTGTTCTACGTTTTGTAGTAAGCAACGACTTATTGTCGGGCCTACGATGTCCACTCATACTTAAGTGCCAACGCTGTAACATAGAAAAATTGTAAAGCCAAATGATTTTAAAAGAGTAACCATGGAGTTTCTTGCCGGTTCTTCTCCATAGGAAACGACCAACCCGAACCGAGCTTTTTGTCGACGTTTTACAAGTGCCCATGTAGGCCTATGTGAAATAAAAATATTTTGATTTGATTTGATTGATTTGAATAAAGCTATGGTACTTAAAATGAATAGCGGGTATTTCTACCTTGGGCCGATATGACCGCCTACATGCGATCAGGCAAGCTGTGGATTACCTTTGTGTTTAATGTCCACATGGGGTATTTCTTCCCAGAGCGGTTTTCAAGTGACTGATGGTGTCTGGAGGGTTGGGACTGGATCTGATGTGTCATTTATGCATGTCCTAGACATGTTCGATGTGAGAGCTTCGTGCTGGCCACTCCAATTTTGTAATTCTTACCTCTGACATGCAATCATTCACGCAATGTGCTTCGTGAGTTCGTGAGGTCGGGCATTATCTTCCATTAAGATGAAATTTTGGTAACCGATATTCCAGGAATAGTAAAACGTATTCTTAGGTGGTTTCCTCAATGTATCGCACTGCGGTTAGACGACCTGCAACGACTGCCAACTCTGTGCCTCCGAAAAGATCCCTCCCCAAACCATAACTGATCCACCTTATAAACTTACGGTATGCCTGGTAGTGATTGACAGAAACCTCTCCCTATACCTTCTACAGATTTTTGCGGCCATGGCATTTTTGGGGGTACAAAAATGTGAAATACACCAGCGTTATATTTAAGTATCAATCTCATCATCTTCCTCCTCTTGTCCCATGTTACTTCGAGTCTTGTTGTTTTCTTCCATTCTCTCCTGAAAACCGTCAATATCATTTACTCCTTTTTCTTTCATACCTACCATTGCTCATAAAATCTTTCCGGTAATCATCTTTTCTTTTGTCTTCCTCTCCTACTCCGACCATCAACATTATATCTGTCTTAATAATCACTACATAGTATAAAACAAAGTCGCTCTCTCTGTCCCTATGTATGCTTAAATCTTTAAAACTACGCAACGGATTTTGATGCGTTTTTTTTTAATAGATAGAGTGCTTAAAGAGGAAGGTTTATATGTATAATAACATCCATTGAATAGTGGAGAAATACTGTTATTTTTGAGGTTTCTAATGTGATGTCGTAAATAATTACATTTTTTCCGCTTACATTGCAAAAGCAGGCTGAACCCTACGGGATTTATCAAAATAATGTACTAAGTATTGTACACATTGAAAAGGTCTACAGAAAACTCCGCGATGGTATATGTCTATCTCTTATGGATATCCCACAATAACATTTTTTTGTCATTTACTTTTTACGACAAATAATGGCTAATTTTCGAAGCGATTTTAACCAATACAGCATTAATCCTTATCCAATTAAATACCTTAAATACATTGTTGATTTAATATAGATCTATAAGGCTCTTTACAGCATATGATTTAAATGAATATTTTCGAAGATATTACACATTTAAAAATTGCGGGACGTAGCGTTTGCGACGGTACCGGCCGGCCGGGGCGGGACGTTGGATTGTCTTATGACAAGAAAGCTGTGAACGTTGTATAAAAAGACATTCTGTAATATATTAATTGTTGTAAAAATAAAATAAATAGGTAAAAAGTAAATAAGTAAAAATGTAGTGCATGAATTTAGATATTCCAATGATAGCAGGAAGGAAATCTTCATGGTATAGGGAAAGGGGAATTGTTTTACTCCAAATTTAACGCGTGCGGGTCACGGGCAGTAATGAATAAATCAAAACTACTGGATCGATTTTAATCATTTTGCAGTGAGTGACATAGGCTATATATTTTATACCCGTGCGAAGCCAGAGCGGGCCGCTATGTTTTTATTATATACAACGTTCACAGTTTTTCTGTAGTGTATTTAGTATCAGCATTGCACCCGTGCGAAGCCGGGGCGGGTCGCTAGTAATAATTATAAAATTTTATAAAACTCCTGCAAAACTGAATGTGGCAGCCCTAAGACCCACATTCGTACAAAGTCTAGCATTACACTTGATTAAATAAAAACGTGCATTGTGCCCATTTTAACTACAACCGTGACATAACTAACAAAACAATGTAATACTCGAAAAGACTACACTTAAGTCAACAATAGGTTTTTTACTTGTCACAACACATTAAGTGTTGATATTATGATAGTTCCTACTATACCTAACATTAATACGGGCGAAGATTTCAGAATAGTTACATCACTGATGACAACATTTGTGTCAATTGTTTAATTTAGTGTTCTTATAATGATTTATTTTTACTTTAATATAGATTCTTTTTAATATTTACCTATTTTTTTGTGAATGTGTGTACAATGTAGGCTTTTTAAATTCGTAGTTTTTTTATCTTGTTCTACCTTTTGTAGTAAGAAACTACTTATTGTCGGGCCTACGCTGAATACTTAAGTATTAAAGCTGTAACTTCAAATATTGTAAAACCAAATGGTTTTAAAGAATATTCATGAATTTTCTTGCCGGTTCTTTTCCATAGGAAACGACCAACCCGAATCGTGCACCTTTTGTCGACGATTTATAAGTGTGCCCATGTAGGCCTATGGAAATTATGTTGTTTCGGTAAGATTAAGGAAGTTTCTGCCTTTCATGAGAATGAACTAGCTCTGCGTATTGACCGTAACGTAGCATTAGAATGCACTACTCTTATATCATCATCACTTTCCTGCCCTTATTCCGATTTATTTGGGGTCAGCGCACGCTTGCTTCCCATTTTATACTTCTCTTTTATTTGTCATTTCACTACCTATGTCCTAGCTTTATCATCTTTCACTCAGTCTAAGGTATCCTAATATCACCGGTTGATTAAGGTTTTTTGGAGAATAGTGTGTGTGTATGTGTGTAGAGGAAGGCACGTTTGGGTTCTCTAATAATTTGCGGTCCTTTTACTCAGTTGTCATATATGTTCCACATAACGGCAAAAATCAATTCCACCGTTCGAGTGTAGTTTGTCTTTTATAGAGGTCTCAGTACTGTAACAGCGGATGTATTTGGGAGTTCCTATGTCTCCGTTCGTCGCTAAAACTAAACAATAGCAACTACCGCCCAAAAAAATAAGCAAACATTGAAATATTACCAAACCCGTCTGGAATATTAATCATTTAATTTATATTCATGAACGTCATGTCAACATCAAATGGTTTTACACCGACGACATCCGGCCGTTTGTCATGCTGCGAAATCATCGACTGTTCCGGCAGCTGGTGTGTACACTGTCATACTGTCACGGTGTCACGTTTATTTGTCACGTCGTCGTGATAGCTCGATAATGTCTTCGTGGGTCACGCAGATGTTGCAACAAAGTGGGCTAAATTGTTGAGGATATTGTTAATTGCAATTGAGACTGGGGTCAGTTGTCCGGTCGAGGTTGAAGGACCAAGAACTGTGAGCTAGCATACTAGCTCATCAGGGCGCACACTTACACATGTATCTATAGTTTTAGTAATTACTTATGTAAAAATATTATGCGCTAGACAAGAATTCAAAAGATGTTGGAACCGTCAGAGAAAGCAGAGCTAAAAATTCTGACAGTTCTAACTTAAAGCAATTACTTAACTTGATAATAAAATCGTATCTTAAGTAATAAGTAATAATTTACACAAGTAAACCCTTTGGCTTGTTTATAGATACTGCCAGCCTAGCATGACCGCCGTAGAAACGGGCTATGTCTACGGAAGAATCGACAATTTGACAGATATTTCTATCGTCCCAAGCATGGCGATATTAAGAATGTAGAAAATAAATGTGTCTTTTCTTCAGTCTACACAAGTTTACAACGTCGAGCATGACGACTATATTTTCTCTTCTTATGACATTAATTGGGGGTAGAACCATTACTTCTAACAAATGTCAAACTAGTCTTATTAAAAACTAAATACGAGAAATACGTTTCGTGGTTGCGTTGAGTTACGTTCAAAAGGTTGAAATGTTATGTTAAATATTTAGGTTTAATTTCGCGAAAAAGATCCCAGAGCTGTTTCCAGGATGCAGCAACACCATCCCGCCCACGAAAAATGAAAAACTCGAGCAATTGGCAACTTTTTTTTGTTAACTAAACGTAATAATATTCAGGGAATATAAAGATCACGTGATACGTCCCCGTTGCTATGGAAAGAATTTCTGTCTGTCTTCGTAGAAACGCGAGTCGACGGGGCGCGTCATGCTCGGCCAGAAGAAATGACAAGTTGTATAGAAAAGATTTCTTGTCGTTTCTTGGTAGAATAGAGATAGAACGGTCAAACGGTCATGCTAGGGGGGCTGGTGTTAGTGATTACCTACCTGGCTTTATGTCCAAATTGTATATCCAAATACATATTTTTACTATCAAAACGAAATAAATGACCCTCAATTCAATTAACCGAAAGAGGACAGGAGCCCGTGGCTAAATAATAACAGCCGCATGGGTTGATCTTTAAGGTAAAGCCGTGCTTGCCGAGGTTGGTCCGTGGATGGGTGACAATTGGTCCCGGCTGTCATTTGTAGAAATTTGACAGTCGTTACGACTAGTCAGAAGTCAAAAGTCTGACATTCAGTCTTACCAAGGGGTACCGTATTACCCAGTTACTAGATTGTGGAGGTCAGATAGGCAGTGGCTTCATGTAAAATACTGGTACTCAACTGCATCCAGTTAGACTGGAACCCGACCCTAAGATAGTTTGGGAAAAGGCTAGGCAGATGATGAATAGAATGAACCGAAAGAGCCGTGACTAAAGAAGTAAAGTAAATTTAAACCGAAGTTCCTTAAAAGACAGACTTATACACAAAAGTATAACAAATTAGACCAAGCAACAAAATGAAGATTCCTCTTAAACTAACAAGCATCATAATGTTTTACTAGCCACATTCGGTGTGTGGTGGAAATATGTCATTGTGCTCATAACTTCAAAACTACAGATTGCGTTATTGGAGGCAGTCGTAACAAGATTTAGCGAGAAATTGAACAATAGGTATGGTGACTCATTTTTTTTTATTTGTCTATTGGGTAGATTATTAAAAAGTATTTGACACGTATTTTTTCTTTTTTCACGTAATCGTAAAATTACGGAGATATTTTAAGCTGAAATGGCGCATGACGTCACGGCTCAGTACATTTTATACCTAGTTGTGACGTAGTGAGCCCCCACTCTCCAACTTTAATGCGTTTTAACTAAGTAGTTTTTTGTTAACTTGATAAAACAAAAAATACGTATCTAATATTTTTGTATTACCTGTCTGACGGACAAAATAGAATGTCGTTTTCTTTACCCAGGCATCATCCCTATTCGCGAAAGAAGATCTAACTGACTACAGTTTTATGACGTCCGAATTATTTAAACTTATTCTTTTAAATTTGATTATGGACATTTTATTTGACATAAGAAAAAGAGAGAGAGAGAAGAAATGATTGTATCAATTTAATTTTTATTTTGTTATTGTGATGTTTTTAGTCATAATGTGGCGTTTCTGTGTCTGATTATTGAAATACTAACATTATTTTTAAGTACTAACTGACGAAATTATGGATCATCATTAGCCTATTATGTTCCCACTGCTGGGACACAGGCCACTTCTCTATGAGAGGGAGTAGATGTCACATTTTTTGGAATTTTTAGTTCTAGGACATGCCGGTTTCCTCACGATGTTTTCCTTCACCGTTTTTGAGGGCAGCGGTGATGAAATAAATTACACAAAGTAATGCGTCTGCCTGGGTTCGAACCCACGGCTTACTGCTCGTAAGTCGGGTCCGCCAGCACCGGGCCACCGCTGCTCTCTTATAAGCGAGCTCTGCTATGGATCATTGAGTCTGAAATAGTAAGAATTGAATTATTTCTTAAGAGATTTGCGAGGAGTAATTAATAAAATCATCATCATCATCTGTCTAACCTTATACCAACCATGTTGGGGTCGGCTTCCAGTCTAACCAGATGCAGCTGAATACCAGCATTTTACATGGTGCAACAGCCTATCTGACCTCCACAACACAGTTAGTAGGTACGTGCTGAGTAATACAATAATAGGTTGACTGGTAGAAAATGCCTATGGCATTAAGTCCGCCTCTGTACTATGTGCTTGAAGTGTTAAATAAATAAATACCCCTTGGTAAGACTGGTTGTCAGACTTTGGCCACTGACTACCGGTAACGACAGACAAATATCTGCAAATTACAGCCGAAACCAACGCGCAACGGCTTATCGTGTTTTCCGAGGCACTCGGTATTTAATGGGTGGGCACCCATCCACGGACATAACTAGGCAAGCATACCTTAACCCAGAAATCGACCCGAGCGGCTGTTATTATTTAGCCACGACCTCCTCTTCAAATTATTCTAATCGTACTGAAATAAACGAGAAAGGCAACGGTATGTACACACGGCGATCGGCACATCCGTTTATATAATGCCACTATAACCTGACCTCGCTAAGTATCCTCTCCCGTGCAATAAGAGATCAGCTTAATTTGGTATTGCACAGGACATAACATTACTTTAGTACCGAAGAGTTAAAAATAAGTGTAAACATATTAATCTCCAAGTGTAGCGGGATAAGCTGTCGACACCACAAATCGTCCGTTCAGATATAGCATCGAGCCAAAATGCATTCCTGAGTAATCCTGAGCGAAAATGTCGTAATTTCGGTGGGAACCACATACCTACACTATATGCGATCACAATTTTCTTTTCTAGAATTTAGCGACAAACAAACAGAGTTACTTTCGCATATTATTAGCATCGATAGTTTGGAAGTATTGATGGTTCAAAATAGCAGACGGGCAAAACCAAAGATGGCTTTTAAACAAAAAGAAGGTTTCTATAACAGCGGTATGTAAAATCTCCCTCATTTCTAGATGAGCTTGAACACTAGAACTTGTTTAATCAGAGGGTAGTTAAAGATAACCTTAAAGCTAATCGTTAACCTCAAGGTAAACCTCGTTTCAAGCAAAGGGTATAATTTTGCTACTGCGAATCTATTTCGGTATGCTGTGTAAACGTCAAAACACAATGGGCAAAATTTTGTTTGTGAAACTAAGAAACTTACATGGCAATATAGGGCTGAGGGCGGCGACGGGGTAGTGACGTCATAAAGTAATGAAACGATGAAGTCTGTCATTGGCTCTGAAAACAACTTTTTTTTGTTACCTATATATGTCGTTCAAGTTTAGATAGTGCGTATACAAGATTATTCGATGAGGGGACTCCAATGCGAATGGCTGTGACGGAGATTCTGTTCCATGTGTCTGCCTCCAACAGTGATACAGGTCTGGCAGCATCGTACAACGTTAGCACGGACGGTTTGGAGCATTTGTTCTTGCTCTTCAATGTTAAGAGCGTTTATTCCTTACCGCTTTTCATACAAACTTTCAAGTAGTTTTTTTCCGAAATGACTGAACCGATTTAAATGAAACTTTATACGCATAAGCAGGATACATAGGTCTAAAAAGTTACTAAAAAAATATTTTCAAAATGTGTTTTAAAACAAGAGATAATTGGAATTTTCTGTTTCTATAGAAAATTTAAATTTGGTCTAATTTAACTGTAACACTATTTTTCGAAGATGTTTTTTAGTAACTTTTTAGATCTGTGTATCCTGCTTATGTGTACGAAGTTTCATCAAAATCAGTTCAGTCATTTCGGAAAATAACGACTTGAAAGTTTGTATGAAATGTCGTAAGGCGTAAACGCTCTTAACATCATTCACTCGCGGTCTTCCTGCATCAGCGTGATGCGATGGTTGCACTAACGGAACCGCAAAACAAATTTTGACACGTTAACATGTTAAAATACTCTAAATTTGTAAACGACATTTCAATAACCACAACAGCGAACCAAAAACTCGGAAGCAATATAATTACGTTATACTGACATCATTTTAAAATGACAAATGCGGCCTTTTTCTCATATTTTTTTTTATGTTACGGTTTTGTTTTACGATATGTTTTGATTGATTTTTATTACGAACTCTTTTATAACTTCAAGGATGGTGTTGTCGCGTTTTAAAATTTGCTATATTTTGGGTAAATGGTGCTAATTATGATTTTAGTTTCATGAATATTTAATATTCTTTGTTTTATTTGGCTATGTGATTGGGATATGCCCCTTTCGGATCGGACAGGTTTTTTTTAACATATTGTGTAGAAGAAAAACAATTTTAATATTGTAATTAGAACAACACACGGCTCAAAATAAATACATTCCTTACAGCATAATTCTTGCTGAATTAAAATTGTTCGTTTTACAAAAAGTTCAATAAATCTGGTAAATTATTCACAAACCTTATTATTAATTATTCCTTTAGAGTTTCGTTTATTTTCCTTTGAATTTGAAAGATGAGTATAATAGCTATACGGAATAATTGAATGGATAATTTTAAAACTTGCAAAAATGAAGTTAACTTATATTATTATCTGGGAGGGATCACCAAAAAGCTTTTTGATGGCGCTATCATTGTATCTCAAATGTCTGCCTTTAATGGCTGCCTAGCTAGCAGATTTCTGATTTGAAGAATACCCAACTCTACCCAACTCAGTCAAAATTAATGCATTATCCACTGTCACGTGGCGCGGCAATATGAATAATTATAAAGTGAAAACTTCTTTAGCGGCGTTGTGCACTTTTGTGATGGGTAAAAAATGTTAAACTCGCGCCAGGACACGTGACCGTCAGATTACATTAGGTTACGAAGGAATTTGAACTTTATGACATATGTAATTTAGTTCGGGTTTCCAAAACTGGAAAATTATCTTATGCACAAACAAAACCTTCGGTTCCTCCAAAAAGGTAAAATTCGTAAGACGGATTGTAATAGTTCTGAAGTGTTATTTTTTTAACGTATAAATTGTCATGTGTATGTTTGATAGCGCAATAAATGAATATTGTATTTTACCACATAAATGATAGTACTTTTATACTGATAATTAAAGCAATTCGTACAAAATTATTCCCTAACCATTCCAAAATAACAATGCACAACGTTAATATTCAAGTTTTCACTTCTGCCGGCACTCCCGGAGTGCAACCCGTTTTTTTTGTTGTCTCTTAAACGAACATAGCATAACAACACGACTGTTAACTGCGAGGGGTTAGGCATAGGTGTACCTAATAGTACACACACATTCACCAGCTAAGTTTAAATCCTCTGCAATAGGTGGCGAGCCTATTTGCGTTGCCTAGTTGCTACTGAGAAATACCTGATCGAAAAACCCAATAACTCTTAGCCACACCTGCTGGCGTACCATGACGTCTTAAAACATTATTGTTCCATTCTCATTCCAGAGTGAAAAATGGAGTAGAAATAGGAATGGAGCAATAATGTTTTAAGCGTCATAATACCCCCCCTGAGGATCGAACCCAGGTCCTCATGCTCAGCAGTCGCGTTTGTTACCACTAGACCTACAAGTCATTCTCATAAACCCACTTTATTTCCATTTAACTTTATTCATTACACAACAAATTATGTCTTGTCACGTAGAACATAATAATACACTTGCGAGAGCATTTATCTTAAATGCAAACAGTCCATCAGTTAATCATTTTTCAAAGTAATATAACTTTAAACAATTACGTTGTTATTGTAAAATAAAATATCGATATAAAAGAATGAAAACAACCGAATCACACTTTGTCCAGAACAAAACGGGATCATTTGGGATTCGCAGAAACGTTTGTTAGTAAAAAACAAAGAGCTCTCAGACGTATTGTCTCTAATCAAGTGATTCACTCAATCATAATATAAATAGCGAGAGGGCACTTAACAGGAATGGGCAGAAGGACCAAAGGACTGAAAAATTGCTCAGTGGCTGTGACCAACAAATAAATGAATACGTAAATAAAACGCGTTGGATACTTGGATATCAACGCTCGGCTCAGCACCGAAGATTGAAAATTCATAAAGGTTCGATCTTGTGAAGGCGCAATATTTGCAATGTTAGTTCCAAATCGGAGCTGATCTGTACAATCACGCCGTAGATTGACTTAATTGATTTATTTGACGGCCTTTTTGGCGCAGCCGTGAGACACACAATAATATTTATTTATTTCTGTTTAGTTTTAAGTTTTAACTTTTAACTATTTTTTTTTTGTTGTGTGCGCTTGTGGCATGTGCCAAATAAATATGTTTTCTTTCTTTCTTTCTTTCACGGTTGGCGCAATAGCTGAGCGATTGACTGCTGCGCTGTGTGCGGGTTCGATTACCGCATGAAACAAATATTTTTTATGAAAAATACTTGCAAATGTGTTATAAAAACAATTTGCGGAAAAAAAACCATTATGGGTTTAGATGTTGCGCTTTGCTACGTGTAAGCGACATTTCATTGGTTTGTTAATTGTCAGTAACACCAGACTAGTACTTCTGTAATCCATCTTCTTAATATAGGAGGCGAGGACCTCCTGCCCTTGAAAATTGTCTTGGGTTGCGGGCTAAAGGACCGGCGCGGGCGATATGATTCAAGTCCACAGTTTGTTTTCCTGGAAACTGCTGATATGCATTATAACTCGACATAAGTTCATAAAATAACGGAGTTATTCTTTTTTGTTTTGAGTAAAGTCTTACGGTATCCGTTTTTTTTTTTGTGAATATTATTTGTTAAATTAAAGTCATGTTTAGGTACCTATATCAATTTATTTTACAAAGTTTAAGTAGGTTTATAAATTCAGCCCCCCCTAGCTTGACCGTTCTTATCTCTATTCTACCAAGAAACGACAAAAAATCTTTTCTATACAACTTGACATTTCTTCTGCCCGAGCATGGCGCGCCCCGTCGACTCGCGTTTCTACAAAGACATAGACATAGACATATAAAGTCTTTCCATAGCAACGAGGACGTATCTAGTGATCTTTATATTCCCTGAATCTTACGATAACATTTAACATTACGTTTAGTTAACAAAAAAAAGTTGTCAATTGCTTTTTCATTTTTCGCGGGCGGGATGGAGTTGCTGCATCCTAGATCCAGGCCTGGATCTTTTTCGCAAAATTAAACCTAAATTATATTTTACATAGCATTTCAATCTTTTGAACGTAACTCAACGCAACCACGAAACGTGTTTAGTTTTTAATCTGTGGTGGACTTAGATGACATGTTGGATTGTTTACAAACAAATTAAACTATTTTTGATTAGTGAAACATTGGCGACGACGGTAGGATCCCGAAATGTTTTTAAAAATCACGAAGGCTTAAGAAACACAAATAATAGCTACAAAAAGGTCCGATGTGATGAAGACTATTTTGACATTTGTTAGAAGAAATGTTTCTACCCACAAATGTCATAAGAAGAGAAAATATGGTCGTCATGCTCGACGTTGTAGACTTATGTCGACTGAAGAATAGAAACATTTCTTTTCTACATTCTTAATATCGCCATGCTTAGGACGATAGAAATATCTGTCATATTGTCGATTCTTCCGTAGACATAGCCCGTTTCTACGGTGGTCATGCTAGGACGGCTGGGCTCACTAAAACAACCAATATTTATTGATACGAGATCGCGATAGAAAGTTGAAGAAAAATCACGGCTTTTGCCTTTTGACAGACACAAAATACAAGGTGGTAGGGACAACGCAAACAACGATGAAAAATTAATATGTGGGGGAGATCAGAACACAATGAACACGTGGTACCTGTTTGCGGCGTTGGCGTCCTTTCCACCCCGTATGGAGGTATAAAGACCATCAGGATGTCGTGCAGGAGGAGGAGCTCGTGGCTAAATAATAACAGCCGCCCGGGTTGACTTACAAGACGGGTTTCTGTCTGTTTCGTAAATCTAGGTTAGTTAAACTTATAAGTTAAGAGGAGCTCGGGGCAAAACAATAACAGGGTCGATTTTTAAGGTTAAGCCGTGCTTGGCGAGCATGGTCCGTGGATGGGTGACCATAATCACATACCGAGTTTCCTCCGTGCCTCGGAAAGCACGTTAAGCCGTTGGTCCCGGCTGTCATTTGTAGATCTTTGACAGTCGTTACGAGTAGTCAGAAGCCAAAAAGTCTGACATCCAGTCTTACCAAGGCGTATCGTACTACCCAGTTACTGGGTTGTGGAGGTCAGATAGGCAGTCACTTCATGTAAAATACTGGTACTCAGCTGCATCCGGTTAGACTGGAAGCTGACCCCAAGATAGTTTGGGAAAAGGCTAGGCAGATGATGATAAGACCAGGATGTCGTTTTTCATCCCCCATTGTAAAGTGGTGATGGTCTTTTTGCCTGGTTCTTGTCAGGTGGGCTACTGCGCGAGCGCGATAGTTATTGTCGAGTATTGTATATCTCCGATTCTCCGCTTACACGATGTATGGTTTGCGTGACCTAAGGTGTAATTTGCATTTCGTATGTGGCATTATACAAGGTGTTGTTTTGCATCCTCGTCAAAATCCAAGAGGATGTCACAACAGACATAAATAATCAATTAAAATTACGGTACCTAGCTAATTATTAATAAACGCTGATTTTTTTGGTTGTTTAAGTGTGTTAGTATTTCAGAATAACCTCCTTAACGTGATTTAGGGAATAAGAAAAACGTTTGAGATTGTTTATAGGTATGTGTAAAATATGCACATTTATCCACTGATAGTTACACTAATAGTTGACTCGCCAACGCACCACCGCACAGGCCGACAGTCCGACAACGACTGCCCCCCACTACACGGACCGGTATTAATAACCGAGCGACGTGCGCGCCCGAGGCAACGTTACAATACTGTAATCGGTTTGTAGTGAGATATATTGATATCTACATACACTACATCCCTTCCTTGTTTTAACTAGTTTTTATGAAACCGGAATATATCTCTAGCTTAACCAAATCGCAGCACAATAAATATTTAGTCAATCACAATATGTTTTAATTTAATGTTTCCTTTTCCCCTTCTTTTTCTATTCCATTTTCTGATTCATTTACATCTTCTCCTACGTTAATTTCTTTATTTTGGTCACTTATTCCTTATTCCCTTCAACTTTCTTCAAATGAACTACATTTCTTCGTGATGTACCTTCCCAGTTTTATCGTTTCGAACACATAAGTGTCCACCTTTACTCTTTTCTACAGTATGAGAAGTTGGATCATAATTTAGGCTTAGTTTATCTTTGACCATATTCTTGACGTAAACTTTATCCCCAGGCACTAGTTCACATTCACGCGCTCTTCTTTTCTTATCTGTATATTCTTTCCCAGTTTCTTTCTTTTCTTGATCTCTGTATCTAACATCTGAATCTTCTGGTTTAAGTGTATGTGTAATGTCTCCTGCCCTATGTATATTGCCACGGTATTGCCGTTTGAAAAATTATCTGTAGGAGTTTTACCTGTAACACTATACGGGGTACCGTTATACATAGCCAAATACATACTTTAACAAAGCTTCTTGCCAGTTTTTTCGTTCGACTTGACAATTTTTTTTTTCTTTGGAATATCTCGGTTCTGAAGTTGGACTTCTCCGTTCTGTTGAGGCCAGTATGGTACCGTATTATGCGAAACTATATTCCTTTCAGTACAGATTTTTTTTGAACTCCTCTATGTAGAACTGTCTGCCATCTGGTTACCAAGTCTGCTAAAAATCTCTTATAGACATTTTATTATGTCAGCACTAGTAATTTTACGACAAATCTTTACCTTCTTGTATCCACTGAAATAATAGACGATTACTAATATGTAATCGATACTTGGTAAAGGACCCAACAAATCAATACAAGTATCCACCCAAGGTTAACATGGTAATGCCCGTCACTTCAATGGGTTTGGAGGATTTGGAGCAGAGACCAATTTTCAGCCTTTGCAGCATTTGACCAAGTCCTCAGTTTCCTGGTATCTAGGCCACTAAACTTTGGTTCTTAGTCTCGCGTTCATTAGGACTATTGGGTGCCCTTCGTAAGTAGCTGTCAGAACGTGACTGCGCAATTTTTTTTTGAATCCTCTCAATAAAACTCCTTCGTAAAAGCATAATTCATTTTGTAATTTTTTACCTCTTCATCCCATTTGTTGTTATAAAGGCCTTACCTTGTTTTTAATATTTCCGTGTCTTGCTTTGATGCCTCCATAATTGCTTCCAGTGATACTGCTATTGGCCAGTTTCCTTCAACAACTTGGTGTATATAGTTTTCCAACTTGTCTTGTGACGTTTTATTTAATTTGCACAATCTTGATAAACTATCTGCTACATTTTCCTTGCCAGGCCTGTATATTACTTTAAATCCACCTTTCTATCCTTGCACATGGTTTTGATTTAGGACCGAATATAACCTCGAGTGGTTTATGGTCGGTCACTAGTTCAAACTCTTTTCCAAACAGAAAAACATAAAAATGTGCCACCGCCCCGACCAAAGCTAAGGCTTCTTTTTCTGTCTGGTAATATCGCCTTTCACAGTCTGTTAGTGTCCGGTGACCATACGCTACAATGCGAAGTCAATGATCATTAATTTGAACTAATACTCCTCCTAGTCCTACTGGACTAGCATCTGATATTACTATAGTCCGATCTTTGACGTCATAGTATCCTGGAGTAGGAATATTAGACAGGGTCAATTTTAATTCGTTAAATGAAAATTCCTGTTTACTGCTACAAAGATTTTTTAATTCTGTGGTTTTGGTCTATTTCTTCCTAAGCAGGTCTTTCAATGGTTCAGTAGTTGTTGCCAAATTTGGAATCCATTTTCCAACATAATTGATTAATCCCAAGAAGTTCTGAAAGCTCACCTATATTCATAGGTGGACGAAATGATTAAATAGTTGTCACATAATTATCTAATGGTTTTACACCTCTGTGTGATAATTCGTGTCCTAAAAATTGAACCTTTTCTTCCCTGAATATGCACTTGTCTTTTCTCAGTACTACATTATTTTCTTCTAAAGTTTTCATTACTGTTTCTAATCTTCGATTATGTTCTTCCAAATCCTTCCCATAAAATTAATAGTGCCATTACATGAAAATCATCAAATGACTTCTCCCGCTCTGGGCGGAGCGGGAGGGAGTGTCAGACTTGTACTGACTAAAACCCACCCATGTTCCTTCTTCGCCCTTTGTGTTCCAGGGCGCGGTATCTCTTTCGAACAACCCGCAGCCCTGTGCCATTACATCCCAATAACATTTGTTCCAGGGTTTTTTGAAAAATTTCCGGGACACAGGATATTCCAAACATTAGTCTTTTGTATCTGAATAGACCTTTACTTGTAATAAATGTTGTAATGTGCCGAGAATCGGGATGTAATTCAATCTGGTGAAAAGCATCTTTGATGAAACATGATTTTTGGTAGTAGCTTGTCCATAGTGGGCATGGGCAATGGGTGATTTTCACGTAAAATTGCTCTATTGGCCCGCCTCATATTTACGCAAATGCGGACTTCTCTAGTATTTTTCAAAACCGGCACTATTGGTGATACCCATCTTGAGGGTCCTTGAACTTCCTCAATAATTCTTTCTCCAACAGTTCTTTTATTTTGTTTTTAACTTTTTCTTCCAGTGGTATGGGGATCCTCCTTAATGGTTGAGAAATTGGTTGTACTTTCTCATCGATTGGTACCTCCACTAAAAGATCCTTGAATTTAGGAAACTCTTTATTTCCTTTTGGTCGATTTCTAATTCGATTTTAAGAACACCCATAGCCATGGCAGTTTCTTTCTCAAGCAGATCTCTAGTTCTATCAGCGATGACGTAAACCGTTGCATTTTCTGATCTATCTGCGATTTTTAATTTTGCGTCAAATGGTCCCTTTAGGTTGAGGGGGTTCTTACTTGCGTAACCATAAAAAGTCTTGTTGCAGCTGTTTGTTTGGTTACGAACCTGTACCTTATTTTATTTCATATTGTCCCAGGTTTTGTTTGTTGTTGTTTCCTTCATATTTTCTTTTATTCTCTCCACTCTGTTTATGTTCTCAGTTGATGTGCTGCTTCCTCCGAATTCTTCTATTTATCAACTTACAGCTCCAAGAGTATTTGCTTCAACAATTATATTTGTCAGTTTTATTGTGCTTCCTGTTTGTAGAAATCTTTCTAAGCTCTTTAGAACACTTTTCTGTAATTTGATCGATTATATGATCGTCTTTGCCCTTAAACTGACATTTTTCTGCTTGTTGTCTAAGCCGTACTAGGATTTTTTCAAACTTTTCATTTGCTTCTTGTTTTATCAAACGAAAAAGGTGACGTTCATATATTATCTTACTTTGTTTAGGTAGAAAGTATGCTTCGAGTTTGGTTATAGCCACTGCGAAGACGTCCACTTCATCTGCTGGTGAAACATTCGCATCTGGTATATTATAGAATATTTCCTTCAATTCTAGTCCAACAAAGCAAAGCGCGTTTCTTCGCACTACTGTCTATTTCAGCAACTTCGAGGTAGATCAACAGTACCCGCTTCCAGCGTTCCCATGTCGTTCCTGCTGCACCATTAAAATATTTGTCAATTTAATGACCAGTATGTACATCAATAGTACCGATACCTGCTGACCAAATTTTTTGACTTATCAATTTATTGATCAATGTATGTATATATATTCTACTGCTATAACCGTCATTTTCTGATGACTTTTCAATTTAATGACCAGCAGAAATATTCTACTGCTATTACCGTCGTTATTTGATGACTTTTCAATTTAATGACCAGTAGAAATATTCTACTGCTATTACCGTCGTTCTTAGATGACTTTTCAATTTAATGACCAGTAGGAATATTTTACTGCTATTACCGACGTTCTTTGATGACTTGTCAATTAAATGACCAGTAGAGATATTCTACTGCTATTCGATTTATTATTTTAGAACTAATCCTGTAGCATAAATCAAGTAATTAAACATGTGGTCCTGGTTCGACTCCCAGGTCGGGCAGTGTCACTGAGTTTCTCCATTAGGGACCTCCCAATAACAGACCTGAGTCCGAGTTGGCGTCTGGTTAATGGCAACAGGCATGCTCAACGTTATTGGTGAAACGTGGTTGTAACACACATCTCTGCCTACCCCCTTGGGGAAAACAGGCGTAATGTTATGTTAAATAATTTAATCAGTATGTTTTTTCCTTAACAACCAAGATAGCATTTAATTAGTTGCAAAACAATACATTAACGAACCACTTTTTGTTTTAGCCTTTACAAAAATTATTTATTAACAGTTAATATGTCCAATGACAGATTCTAACGTATTATAAAGGTTGTAAAACACCTCTTAACCAAGCCGAAAGGCACTGGTTCTCCCTATCATTGCGATCATTTTTTTGTTCTACACCATACCTGGGAACTTTCTAGTTACGGAGATATTAGGGGTCAAAGTTCCAACTTTTTGGACAAGTATTTTTCTTTAAATACAAGTTTTTAATGTAATATTTTTATTTTAAACACTTCCACGACCCCCGTACTATTCAATCCGTCTATCAGCACAATGTTTTGAGTGCGTTACATTGAGTTCTACCAAAAAAACATGATTTTACAACCCCCAAAAATAAAGTAGTTTCCCAGCAATAATTTTTTGCGTAAAGTTACTTAGTTTCATGTACTGAATGCTTGGTTGACGGCTTCGTGATGAGGTGATTTACACGGTGTATTCATAATTTGATTTTTGAAGTGTAATAGTAATTTGAATTTTTCTTTCCAAAATATGATTAGTTATCTCCCTGTAGGAGTGTACTTTTTTTTTTTTTTTTTTTTTTTTATATAAGTATAAAACTTACGGTTTTATCCTCGTCGCCAATGTAAAATATGCACATTTATCCACTGATAGTTACACTAATAGTTGACTCGCCAACGCACCACCGCACAGGCCGACAGTCCGACAACGACTGCCCCCCACTACACGGACCGGTATTAATAACCGAGCGACGTGCGCGCCCGAGGCAACGTTACAATACTGTAATCGGTTTGTAGTGAGATATATTGATATCTACATACACTACAGTATGAAAGCGCGGTTATAGGGCGAGGAGAAGACGGGCCGCGTTTAAAACACGGGTGGTTCAAATTACCGATTTTCGTAAATAAGAAAAAAAAAATGCTACCCGTTTTATTATTGATTCGGGACGAGAATCATTAGCATAGTTACCTCCTTGAATTTGACGAGGATGCAAAACAACACCTTGTAGATGCCTCCTACATAATAAATTATCAGCGTCTTAAAATTAAGCGCTTTGAGAAATTCTTCCCGATTTAACAGCAGTGCAGCTTCGATAATATTATATAAAGCACTAGAACCACCTGTTAGAATATCTGAAGTATTCTGAAGCTTCAAGGTTCTCTGTAACATGCAATATAACAAGCTACTATAACTTAGTTACTACCTATGTACTGCTTAGGTTTCCTAGTGTACGCTAACGCTCCTAAATTTACGGCACACCACAAACTTAGAGCTCATTTAAACCGCTTGTGAAATAGACTTAATATAATATCTAATATATACAAATTAATTTATTTAGGTTATAAAGGCAGAGCATGTTTGGCTGCCAAGCGAATGATATTGGGTTCTGGAGGTCATACAATTACAACAATTTTCTTATAGATTATTTAAGCATACTGACTCATACTGACTGCTTAAAGACTGTCTCGTTGGTCTACTGGTCGCAATGACGACTGCTGAGCATGAGGACCTGGGTTCGATTCTCGGATAAGGCAGAGTGTTATTGGATTTTTCCTTCAGAAATCTCTCATAGAATTTATACAAGGTGTTGTTTTGCATCCTCGACGAATTCAAGGAGGTAACTATGCTAGACGCCGCCGTAGACGAACGAGAGCAACCGACATAGTCCAGCGGATTGGCAAGTTAAAATGGCAGTGGGCTGGCCACATAGTGCGCAGGACCGATGGCCGATGGGGCCGGAAGGTCCTGGAGTGGAGACCGCGGACCGGCAAGCGCAGCGTAGGACGTCCACCAGCTAGGTGGACCGACGACCTAGTCAAGGTAGCCGGAAGACGCTGGGCGCAGGCCGCTTCCAACCGGTCCTGTTGGAAATCCATGGGGGAGGCCTATGTCCAGCAGTGGACGTCCTACGGCTGATATGATGATGATGAACTATACTAATGATTCTCGACCCGAATCAATAATAAAACGGGGAGATAATTTTTATTTTAGTCTAGAAATCGTTAAATTGTGAACCACCCGTGTTTTGAACGCGGCCCATCTGATCCTCGCCCTATAGCCACGCTTTCACACATACAAACAAACTTAAACGTTTATAAGATAAATTCTTATTTCCTAAATTTAATTTGCAAAGAATCGACCAATCTTTCCCACAAATAAACCTGTAATATTATGTAAGAACACAATTTAGTTTCCAGTTGGTATGAACGATACATGAGGGACTAGACTTGGGACAACTTATTCAAATGTGCTGAATACATTTCTAGACGATCGGTTAGTCAGATTTTTATGAATACTTGAATGAAATGGGGAGAATGTTCAGTGGTTGTGCCATTTTGAGTAAGAGTTGATCGTTGGAGATATTTTACCTTTAAATAAAATAAAATAGCCATTATTGCTGTTTCTTTCCTTACATATTAATACATATGCCTTTACATATGCCTAAGTACTAAAAAACTAAATTGATTTAATAAACTCTAGCTTGCATTTAAATGATCGGATGTTTCTGTGAAACAGCTTGTCCGTCGACAAAGGCCTCCTCTAAAGATTTCCACGTATTCCTGTATCTTACATCGTTATATTCCTTTTTCCTGTTATTTTGTTTATCTTTAGAGTATTGTGATCATTTTCCCCCACGAGGACCAGTCGACTTGGGGGCGGATTTTACCTTTATCGACTTGCAAACTAGGATAGACCTTTGTCTACGCGCGAACGGCCAGCGGCGCGGGGCGGCTGAGGCGGCACGCGCGAGACGAGGGAACCGGCGGCTGCGCCGGCGCATTGAGCAGCGGGCACACCACAACACTCCAATTTTTACCACCGGCAAAGACTTACGCACGCACGATCGGGCGCCTTACTACGTCACTTGTATCAAGAATTATAACTTCATCGCACAGTCCACCAGCAGTTTTCATTCATCCCAACACGAGCTTATACACCTTATTTGTTAGTCTTCTTATTATTGGCCTTTTTTTAAGTATATTTATTGAATGAAATAACAAAACAGAGGTGTTACTTATGACTAAACTCGCCGAAGTTTTACGTTTGATGGCGAGAGGCGCTCTTTTATATGACAATGAACCCCCTTATGCATATACTAACTAATGATATATTAAACTTACTTATTATACTATGTTATGGCTAAATCTTATACAATGTATTTATTTCTGGTTGCAATCCTGTATAATGTTCTTCTCAGTGCTAAAAAAGCAAGACTCGTTGACTTTATGTCATGTTTAATCAACACCCTTTGATAAATCCCCCTTAATAAAAAAAAACTGGCACACATTTATTTATTTGGTCTGCCATTTTGGTCTAGTGGACGCAAACGCTACTGCTGAGCATAAGGTTCGATTTCCGGGTTGGACACATCGCTATTGGATTTTTCCACCAAGATTTTTTACTGGAATTGTGGCAGGTTGCTGGCAATCGGCTATCCCCGTATTGAAAAGTGGGTATTTTGGATACACATCTGCCTAACTCTTCGAGGAATACAGGCGCGATGTTATGTTGTGTAATTAATTATTTATTTGATACATGGCGTGGCCTTTAATTCATTTATTTATCCTTTACTAGCTGTACCCGTTGCAATGCTCTTTTTCCTACCTACGTACCAGTGTCAGACTTGTACTGACTAAAACCCACCCATGTTCCTTCTTCGCCCTTTTTGTTCCAGGGCCGCGGTATCTCTTTCGAACAACCCGCAGGCATCGGCCCTCTCGGGCCCCATCCGGTTTGCTGACATCTACCTACGTACCCTACCCTACCTACCTGCCCTACCCTACCTACCTACCTACCCTACCCGACCCGACCCTACCTACCCTACCCTACTTTTCTCACCTTTTAAACCTTCCCTGGACTACGACGAACAAAATCAGAGTTCCAAAATCAAAATCAGCTAATTCGGTCCAGCCGTTCTCGAGTTTTAGCGAGACTAACGAACAGCAATTGATTTTTATATATATAGATTTGGTACATAGCATGGCCTAAAATTTATTTATTTATCCTTTATTTCAAGCAACTAAGGCCCATAATATCAAGACACTGCGGAAGAGGTCCATTCATTTCTATGTCATCATCATCATCATCAGCCTGTGCTCGTCTACTGCTGGACATAGGCCTCTCCCATGACACGCCACTGAGCACGATCCTCGGCCACTCTCATCCAGCTCTTGCCAGCCGCCTTGCGAAGATCATTGCTCCACCGAGTCTGAGGACGTCCTACGCTACGTTTACCGATCCGTGGTCTCCACTCAAGAACTCGTCTACCCCAACGGTTATCGGTTCTTCGGGTTATATGGCCGGCCCATTGCCACTTCAGCGCGCTTATGCGGTGGGCTATGTCGATAACCTTAGTTAACCTTATTTCTATGTGCCATTACCTAATTTAAAATTTGAGATGCCTGCTTTAAATAATGCGATGATACCACTGAAATCTCAGTTAACAAATACTACAGTAGACTGTCAGGCGCGTGTAATGTTTTAAACAACAACATATCTAAGTGAATTCCCTTAGTGCGTTCCCTAATTTCGACTGGCTGATTTCGAAATTGTTCATCTGTGAAGAAGGGAATGTTAATCTTGAACAAATCTCATTTGTGTGGTAAGTTATTCATTTCGATATCATTTATGTTCTCAAGGACATTATGGTCTGTTCAAAAAATAATTTGTGTACAATCAGGCACAGTTACTTAGTTATCGTTGAAATTAGTTTTTTTTTATAAAAAACCTTGCCCTACACTATGAATTTCTCCTGTATCGTGGGTGCGTTTACGAACATTTAAACTCACATACACAAACAGCCAGACCCGGCACAACTATCTGTAGGCCATACAAATATTTGTTCCGTGCGGGGATCGAATTGTATTACCCGATTACTGGGTTGTGTAGGTCAGATAGGCAGTCGCTTCATGTAAAATACTGGTACTCAGTTGCATCTGGTTAAAATGGAAGCCGACCCCAAGATAGTTTGGGAAAAGGCTAGGCAGATGATGAGGGGATCGAACCCGCGCTATGCAGCGCAGCAGTCGATCGCTCAACCACTGCGCCAACCGTGCCGTCAGTTGAATTGTATTATATGTTCAACGCCTATAGAACACCCACATTCGCCAGATACGACATATGTTTAAGTACCATGTAAAAGAAGGTGAGACTATTGCCATCAATCGGGCACAAATCCAGAATCCGTGGCAGCTACTGAGAAATTCTTGATGGAAAAACCCAATAACAATTAGCCCGACCCGAGAATCGAACCCGGTACCTCATGCCCAGCAGTCGCGATTCCGGTCACTAGACCAACGAGGCACTCATACATTTCATACATAAACTCACAGTTTTCTCATGGGGAATGGATGCCACCTGCTGCGACCCTGCCAAATTAAGTTCTAATAAACAAAGCCATAAACTAAAATAAATAAATTAACCATTCACATACCAACAATGCGAAAAAGGCATAAATTAAACATAAACTTAACTTCAGTTATAAAACAAACTGAACTCTTCATGCAACCTGTCATTGACATCAACATCAGACATCTTCAAGCTTTATAGCCAATTTTGTGAATAAAAAATAAAACTGCATTAGAGTACTTAAATGTTTCAAATAAATCTAGAAACCTCACTACTGTGAACGTTCGGGTCTTGAACTTATCTTTATTTATTTAGAGGATCTGTCTACTGATTCGCAAGTCTGTGGTCGTAAAAATGTTGTAAATTTAAAGGCTAGTTTAGACCACAAACGAGAGAATACTCAATTTTTATTCCCACTGTAGTAAACTATCTATACATCTACTCGTATACAAATAAATATGAATGTATATATACGGTAAGTACACATACCAAAATAACATTTTTTACATATTTTGTCTGTCTGTCTGTCTGTTTGTTCCGGCTAATCTCTGTAACGGCTGGACCGATTTTGACGGGACTTTCACTGGCAGATAGCTGATTTAACGTACTTAGGCTACTTCTATTTTAGAAATTTTCTATAATTATAATAAAAAAAGTAAAATAAAAATGCAAAAACGAAAAAAAAAACTACATAACTTTTTGTTAAATTCCACGCGGACGAAGTCGCGTGTACAGCTAGTAGTAAATTTATTACTGTGATACTATTATCACATCAATAATATATTTACTATAGTGGAATATAATTATAGGATATTGAATTATTTTGTATACATATAATCAAGTCAAGAATATCTGGAAAAGAATGCCCTAACTCTTGCTCTAGATTTCATTTAGTTTGTCCTCTCATACTTAAGTGCCGGTTAGTCCCACTATGGTATGGTCCCGGTATGGCACCCTCTTAAAATACCTATCAAAAAGTCCCGCTATGGTACCCATCTTTTAGATCTACGTTAGACAATAGAAGGTACAACTGAAAAGAAAAGTGTATCTATAAATAAATACTTTTAGGAGTGTATCAATAAAACGTCTGTTTGCGATATTAAATCAGTCTTTTATTAATTCAAAATATTTATAAAAAAATATCAAACAGTAAAACGAAATATTAATTGCAATGTAATTTTTAAAATAATCAACAATATTAATTACCAATAATCAACAATAAAAAAAATATAAAAAATCCACATCTCAGAAAAGTATTACTGTAAATATTATAAACTACAAATAAAAACAACATCCAGACATAAATATTAGTTACAAATAATCAACATTGAGAAAAGGCAGTAATTGTAAATTTATATAAACTACAAAAATAATCAACAACCAACTAGACAAATATATTAATTACAAATAATCAACATGGAGAAAAAGGCGCAAATTGTAAACATAAACTACAAAAAATAATCAACATCGAGAAAAAGTATTAAACATTTTAATAGGCTAAAAACAAAATTAAAATAAACTATTTTTTTAAATGTTCTGATCGAAATGTTGACTTTGATATGTTAATCAGAAAATCACCAATGGAGATAGCTTTATTTTCGTAACTTTTTGTTAGCTTTTGAATCTGTCGGTCGATTTCTATACTTGTTCTTTTTCTTGAATTTATAGGTGATCTTTTTAGTCGAAAGCTATAACAAAAATCATCAGTTATTTAAGTTAAGCTATATTTTTTTCAGTAACCGTCTGTAATAGAAGGCGACAACCAATAATATCTACCAAAATAAATAAAATCAAATCCATTTTCAAATTCTTCTATGTACTCGTATTATGTAAAAAAATATATATCTGCTTTTAAAAATATTATATCTGCTTAAAAATATTGTCTAAAAAATACAACTTACTTGGCTTGTTTTATATCAAAGTGACATGTGTCGTTGCCAATTGTTTGCAGAAACAATAATAAACTGGGATTTTTTCCAATAATTTTGTTGAATCTGCCATTCCATGATTCCGCCAAGTTAGTTGTTCTATGGCGTTCATTATGGCAACACCAAATGAGGTCTGGATATTCAAGCCACTGAGTGACAAAATAGTCATTGAATTTGGTCATAGCTTCATCGTCGAAACTGAAAAAAATACTTATTAAACGTTCGTACTTGTAAAGCAATGAAATTAACAGGTCCTTACTGATATTGTTGTTCTTTACTTTTTTGCCATATAATTAGAGTTAAGTACTCAAACATCATTTTGGAAAGTAACCAAGATATTATACCTATTTTCCATTATATGCAGCCAGCCGTCTTCAATATCTTGTTTTGGCAAAAACGCCAAGCCTATGCATTGCTTAACATGGTTCGAGGACTCTTCGTGTTCCATGAGATTTAAAGATTTCGCTTTTTTGATAACGTTCTTTTGAAAATGTACGTTACATCCATTTATTTTGATATCAGGAAAAATCTTCGCTGCTGCATTTATTACTCCTATTTCATAATTGAAGGTAAATTTCGATGGACGCCATTCAGGCAAAGTTTGTTTAATCAATTCGAAAACTTTTTCATAAGTTTTCCCTTCTTTGTTTTTTAACAGAATATAAAATAATGGTGCTACATTCGTGGATAACTCAGTGCTTCCCATGTCTCCATTAATGACATAAACTTGTTCGAATGGGTTTGGGCAGCCGTCGAAAGTGCCATCACCAAAGTAATGCGTTACACATTTTATATATTCCTTTACTTCTGTCGAGGAAAATATAATTATTCGATTACAGTCTTCATTACAATAATCAGCCAATACATACTTATTAAATTCTTCTGGTATTATAATTTCTTCCACATTCTTAAATTGTGTTTTTGGTACGTTCAACGACTTATTTCGGTGTCTGTATAATACTGTTTTTAATTTTTTATAGTCAGGAACATTTCCTGTAAGGTGTAACCCTTTGTCTTTTAAGTTACCCATGTGTTTTTCGAAAATTTTCTGTACTGATCCGTAATTTGAATTTACTTCTTTTTTGCACTCACCTATAGCCATTTGAACTTCATTGTCTTCAAAATGTGGCACGCACTGATCACTGTGTTTATAATCTTTAATTATTGTATTATTGGTATTCTCAATAGTTATATATCCACTACATTTAATACTATTTCTCCTATTTACACAATGCCAAGTACTTGAATTTTTATTTTCTCTGCATTTAATATATTTATGTCCGGCACGTAATAAAGTTTTTCCACCGCGTCGACTGTCAATAATTATTAAATTTACACCACGTGAACTACTTGACCCAGACATTGCAATAGATAAACTAACAAGCTATCCTAATTACTCATATCGCAAAAGTACAGCTGCAAATAGCAAACTAAACCCGGAATAATACTGTCTCTCTCTATTTTCATAAAAACAAAAGGGAAGAGCTAGATACGAATTCGAGGAAGGGCTCGTCTCTATTGTTTTACGAAAAAACCGGTTGGTCAGGTAACTACCTGAAGTGAAACGACAATTACCGAGCGTGATTTGTTTAAAAAATAGTATTAATAAATATTATCTTGCTTAACTATAATAGTTAAGAAAAGATATTTTTTATTTATACTATTTTTTTCTTAACGCATTGTATAACTTTTCTTTACAACAGTACCAAAAACTGAAGGGTACCATAGCGGGACTTTTTGATAGGTATTTTAAGAGGGTGCCATACCGGGACCATGCCATAGCGGGACTAACCCTTAAGTGCCAATGCTGTAACATAGAAACATTGTAGAGCCAAATGATTTTAAAAGAGTAACCATGGAGTTTCTTGCCGGTTCTTCTCCATAGGAAACGACCAACCCGAACCGAGCACCTTTTTGTCGACGTTTTACAAGTGCCCATGTAGGCCTATGTGAAATAAAAATATTTTGATTTTGGTCTCAACCCAAGGTGGGGTTTACCACCAGGCTCTTAAGGAATGATTCCTTTTCACACAATTCGACTGCATGACAGTTTGCGTCAAATTGGTGTCATTAAATGTGTATTGAAGCTTTAATTTTGGCCTCAATACAAATGTCTCGTACTTCGCCAGAAAAACTAAAGTACAAAATGCCAATTGATACTTCAAAGAAATAACAACAACCGTGTCAAGACTTTCGGAGTACTCAAACTTATTGCAGGAGTTCGTATCAGGAAAGAATTATCTCCGACCAGACGAAGGCTAACTACATTCTCAAAATGATCTCAAAGCTCAAAACCTGGAAACTCACTGACAATAAGGGTAAACCAACTTTTTGCAGCTTCACCTGAGTATAGCTCGGGAATAATTCCTCTGGAACGTACTACCTCGAAAAGTATCCTATGTGCTATATAAGTACTTAGGCACACGGGTAGACCATGGTCTGGGTTAGCCCAGACCATGGTCGGTGGATTTACCGGTGTGCCAAATGTCATCGAAATCAGTTCAGCCGTTAAGGCGTTTAAAGGTAGCACATAACAGAGCTACTTTGAACTTTCGCTTATTAGTTTGTAAGTACGAATTGTAAACATCAATATGTAAATTAAATTATATTGATACAAATTACATTGTTTACGAGTAGTTTCATGAAAAATGCTCGTTGCATAAAACAGTGGAAGTAATAACAATTGAATGCAATTATGTGAATAATCTCACTTTCTAGAGTATTCACGTTTTATTTTTCTGCACGTCTTGTTGTTGTTTTGTGTTGTTTTTCTGCACTTTGCACTGGGTATAAAGAATTTTTACATAATATTGTTGTGAAAAAACGTTTAAGCGCTGTAAAAATCTGCGCGCAATAACGTAAGTGACAATTCATTTGAACAGCAAACTTACAGCATATAAAGTCATGGCATGGCATTTCTGTATTTGATAGGCAGTTTTCTCTGTATTTTTGTAGATAGACTTGGAACAAGTTGTCATCAATAATTGATAGATTGGTAGTTTACTGCATACATTATGGTCAATAATTTATCAAACGAACGAAGTTTGGTAATTTGTCAGATAGTTCACTCATCCATGGCCTATGGCCCCATATCATACACCGTGTAAATCACCTCATCACGAAGCCGTCAACCAAGCATTCTGTACATGAAACTAAGTAACTTTACGCAAAAATTATAGCTGGGAAACGACTTTTTTTTTTGGGGGTGTAAAATCATGTTTTGTGGTAGAACTCAATGTAACGCACTCAAAACATTGTGCTGATGAACGGATTGAATAGTACGGGGGTCGTGTAGGTGTTTAAAGTAAAAATCTTACATTAAAAACTTGTATTTAAAAAAATACTTGTCAAAAAGTTGGAACCTTGACCCCTAATATCTCCGTAACTAGAAGGTTCCCAGGTATGGTGTAGAACAAAAAAAACATCGCAATGACAGGGAGAACCAGTGCCTTTCGGCTTCGTTAAGAGGTGTTTTACACCCTGTATTTAGTAGTAGGTATTTCAGGGTCTTAAAATCCTCAGACTCGGTGGAGCGATGATCTTCACAAGGCGGCTGGCAATAGCTGGATGAGAGTGGCCGAGGATCGTGCTCAGTGGCGTGTCATGGGAGAGGCCTATGTCCAACAGTGGACGAGCACAGGCTGATGATGATGATGATTTTAGGGTCATGCCATTCTTCTCCATCGCGTGGTTTTTGCGTATTCTGGTGCCAGAGTTTTTATGCCGCCCATGGGCCTCTGACTTGGCTTTACATGCCGTCGAGAAATATCTCTCAGGCATGCTGGCTTCCTCACGATGTTTTCCTTCACCGAAGCAAGTGATTATTATACAATACACACATGAATCCGAAAAATCTGAGGTTCGTGTCTTGGGTTCGAACTTGAGACCTTTGACGTGGCAGTCCGAAGGTCACACCACTAGTCTAGTCATGCCATTTTAACATCATCATTCACAACTTCCTAACTTCCATTGCTAAACTTCATCGAAAAATCACACACAAAATATACATTATTCATTCCCCATTACCAAAAATAATGACAAACTCAGATTCATACCGTTGCACAGCTGTACTATCCGATACGACACTCTGACGTCATCCAATACTGTAACAACATCAACTCAGCGGGGGTTCGCCCGCCGAACGAGCGAGGTACACCCACCCGCGCAGCTAAAATTATCTCTTTATTAGATGCAGTATTAAAGAGATGGATGCACTTGTGGGGTGGGTTGTTGAACTCTGACCACTGTGTGAATTGAATGCGATCAAATATGAAATGATAAGCCGTGAGAGAGTATTCGCTGAGAGTCTAAAAAGAAGCAAGTTAAGTAACTAGTAGAAAAAAATTAACGTTTAAAAATATCTGAGCCAGGTAGTCAGTGGCACGAAAATCTGACAACCAGACAAAGGGTTATCGTATTAGTTGGTGACCTGTAATACAGGTGTTCTACTACCTACCACAGGCACTAGTGGTTCACAACCGTGTAAACTACTTTTTTGTGCCAATAAATAAATTTATTAGGTACTAGCTGTTACCCGCGACTTCGTACGCGTTAGGTTCGCGATTTGCCTAGAATACGTTTTTTAATGAGGAGGTTCTTAATTCAAAATTTTTGTTTTGAATTCGTTACCTGATGTCTCCAGTATTAATACACCATCATCTGGCTAGTCTTTTTCCATCTATGTTGGGGTCGGCATTAAGTCCAACCTGATGCAGCTGAATACTTGGATTTTATATGGAAACGACTGCTTATCTGACTTACAGACGTACTTAGGCGTACAACCCAGTTAGTACTGGGTTATACGTCTGTCATCATCATCTTCCTGCCCTTGTCCCATGTTACTTGGGGTCGGCGCAACACTTTTTGTTCTTCCATGCTACTTTCATATTATTTCTCACACAATCCATTCATCGTTTTCTAGGTCTTCCTCTCCGTCTCCATCCATCAAAATTTATGGTCATCACTTTTTTTGTTTACATTATAATCATCTCTGATACACGCAATCTTTTTTCCTTCTTCTTCACAGCATGCCTGCATTCTGATCCCCTCCTTCCCTTTTACACTACTAAACCGCACCACTTGTGGTGTCGTGATCCACACACTACGACAGGTCTAATCACAGACTTGTATATTTTACCCTTTAACTTGAAGGGCATCCGTGGGTCGCAAGTTATACGACTGTCAAAGATCTACAAATGACAGCCGGTACCAACGAATTACCGTGCTTTCCGTGGCACAATGGAAACTCGGTACGTAATCGGTGGTCTCCATCCATGGACCAACGTAGGCAAACGCAACTTAACCTCAAGATCGACCCTAGCGATCTAAATTGATTTTATATGATTATTTTTCATTTGAAAGAACTTCTTTCATGTGTAATCTCCATCTCAATGTTTAAAAACCCCTTTTTCATTCAGATGGAAAATCATCAAATGACCCCTCTCGCTCTGGGCGGAGCGGAAGGGAGTGTCAGACGACTTGTATTGACTAAAACCCTTCCATGTTCCTTCTTAGACATTTGTGTTCCAGGGCCACGGTATCTCTTTCGAACAATCCCGTAGCCCCGGTAGGCATCGGCCCTTGGCTTGCCTTGACCTCTTCCGATTTGCTGACATCTCTTTTAGGCGCGCGTGGAACATGAACGTCCCGTCGCCACAGCCTGTCGTCTTAAGACCGACGGATTATGAGCAAGCCCTTACTCACCATCTACAGACCCGCGTCTACAATGGCCGACACCCGGGGTGTCTCCCGTGGCGAAGCAAGGCTCTCTCCCTCTCACGTTTCGCCACCGCAGAATGAGGTAACGGCTTCCCATTGCCTCTCGCTCCGCTCCTTGGATTGAACCAGGGCCGGACGCGAGAGGTCGCCGCCGCCAATCGCCGCTAAGAGAACACGGCCGCGCTCCGCCCAAGCAGAGGAGTCCTCTACGTTGTGCTCCACCGTGTCCTCTGGGCGATCCTCGCAGTGGTAACACCGGGGCGTTTCCTCCCGCCCGGAACTTCCCGAAACAACCGGGCCCGGTGAGGATCTGCGGCAGGTGGAACGTGAGGGCGCCGTGGCGCCTCTCCAGCCACTTCTTAAAGAGGGGACTTATTACCACTATTATGGCGTGCCCTGACCCCAACAAAATAAAGGGTAGAATTTTCAAAGATAGTAAACATTCATGTGAAAATTACAAATAGCCCACTAAACTTAACATTAAACCCACTTGGGGGTGGAATTTCCAAAAATACCTTTCTACCGTACTAAGCACTGGCGAGATTTAAAGTTAAATAGTTCAAAAGTAGAAGTAGTTCCTGAGTGATTACTCAGTGAGTAAATAGTATTGCGGTGTCATGTATAAATGAAACTAATATTATATCCTAATCCAGATCATGACCTGTCTCTCTTGTGCCTTTGATCCAAATCCGTTTAGCTGTGTATGCGTGAAAAGTTAAAACAGACTGATATATAGAGACCGTTTATACTGTATCGTTGGTCTAGTGGTCGGAAACGCTACTACTGTGTATAAGGTCCTTGGTTCGATACACAACGATGGGCGGGGTTTTATTTGTTATTTATTTTTCGTTTGATTACAATAAGCTCGGCCCTTATTACATGGCACTTAAACATAATTGGCGATAATGTGGTTGTACTAAATGGACACACCTCTGCCAAACCCTTAAGCGATTACAGGCGTGATCTTACGTGACTGCCGTTATTATCTGGTGCTTGCATGGCACCTGTATCTTTGCCAGTTTTCAGCAGAGCTGTCGCACGGGTCGCACCATTGACCAAGTAAAACCTACTTACTTACATGTTAGCGAAGTCATTCTAAGATTGTATTTCTGTGATTTAAAATTTAACGGTGGCGCGACGATATTTATAGGCGTTTGTGAGAGATTGGCTGGTCAAAACATGCGGGGAACCTCAAGCAGCGTTAATAAAGTTTTAGGGGTATGAGGAACAGGGTGTAAAGTTCCATGATATTCCTTAGAAAAGGGAGGATCCTCCGACCAGGCAGGTGTTATGTCTGGTGGGCAACTGCCCGATAGTTGCTATCGGGTTTCTCTATATATACTGAAGTTGATGTAAACTTTGCTTGTAGGAAATTGATGTTAGTTCCTCCGTAGTGTCATAGGTGACGCTGTAGTACTCTTTGTTAAGTATGTTGCTTTTTGTGGTCGCTACAAAGTAAACTTATCGGTAACCATATGTTCGAGTCGTTTGGGATTGAAACTTTGGGACCGTGTGGTCCGAGTACTCATTGCTCACAGCCTTTTTAACGAAATTGCTACACTCATAGCTTATGATTTCTGAGAACCAAAGATCTGGCTTTTACATTGGCCAGAGGCTAAGTATTACTATACATCACCCAGGTAATGTGCCAGCCCATGTTCACTCTTGGGCATATTATTTATTTATATATTCATTTATTTCAGGCAAACATAACCCATATACATAAAACTACATTGGCATAAAATTAAACATAAATTATACAATAAATTCATTAAAAAATTACAAAAATAAAATTACAATAATCAGATAACAAAAATAAAATTACAATAATAGAATTACAAATTTGCACCGGCATTAAATTATACATTACACAAAATTAAAATAATATCCTATGATTAGTCTGTACGTGAACCATACAGCAGTGGTTCACATACTGACAGTCGAAACGTTCAGCAAAAGCGTTCAGGATACTGTTGCGGCTGCCCCGCACCCTAGACACCAGGGATGTGCACCGCTTGCGCATGATTGTGTGGAAACAATCCACACGCGCCTCGGCAAACATCCCTGACGCACTGCAGAAGCGAGGCAGCCTCAAGAGCATCCTGAACGCGTTATTGTACTGGACGCGTAGAGCGCTGTACTGCTTCTGCGAGTAATCCACCCACAGACTGCCAGTATAAAAGGACGTACAAAATGCTCTAAATAAGGCTATTTTGACGCCCCTCGAACACCGAGCAAATCTGCGGGCTATCATATTCGCACGAACAGACAGCGCCCTACGTTCCCTTTCAATATCTGCATTGTCTTCTAGGTCAGAGTTTAATACATGTCCAAGATATTTGAAAGTATCAACTTGCTTTAGTGGGCACCCGTTGAGCTTTATTGCCGGTGAGTAATTAGGACACTTCCTCTTGGCCCGAAAGACCATGCACTCGCTCTTGTTCGTGTTATACAACAAACCATGTTCTTCAGCATACTTCTCACAGATACCAATCAGCCTTGACACGCCACAGACAGAGGCACTCAGCAGCACCATGTCGTCAGCGTAACTTAGATTGTTTAGGCACACACCTCCAATATGGCAACCGACATGCGTGCTGCTGAGCCTCTCTATCAACGCATTAACATACAGGTTGAAGAGCTTCGGTGAGGTTAGCCCCCCCTGCCTTACACCACACTCCAACCTGTATGGGGTCGAGTAAGCCCCCGACCATCGAACAACATTGACCTGATTGTTGTACCAGTATTGAAATATACGGATCAGTTCATCTGGCACAGACGCTTGCTGTAGTTTTTGCCATAGCAGATCATAGCGAACCAAGTCAAATGCCTTCGATAAGTCGAGGAAGCACGCAAATATAGGTGTACTTCTATCAGTGTAGTACTTGACAGTCTGCTTTAAACACAGTATAGCTGTTTCAGTAGAGAGACCGGCTTTGAAACCAAATTGGTTATCATGTAAATTCAAATATTTGTCCAGCCGAGTGTTAAGCAAACTGTCAAGCACTTTCGAGATAACAGTGGCCAATGAAATGGGCCTATAGTTATTCTTATCGCTAACATCACCGGTTTTATCTAAACCAATATTATAAAGAGGAAAGATTTGATTGTTTGTTTGTTTGTTTGTTTGCATTGAATAGGCTCCGAAACTACTGAACCGATTTGAAAAATTCTTTCACTGTTGGAAAGCTACACTATCCCCGGGTGACATAGGCTATATACTATTTTCAAAAAAATTAGGGATCCTTACTAAAACTCCAATAATGTAACCCAAGGTGTACAAAAATTACCTAAAATATTCTTTATATCGCGTGCGCTGCGAAAACTATTGATGATAGAATATAGTAATGTTCCACGACTTTGCAGAAAACATCATTATTTATAAAAAGTGTCGCGACAGCATATGTCTAACTATCATAGTTATGCCACAATAAGTGTTCTTTTATTTTAAAAAATATTTTTTAATGCCGCCTCCAGAAAAGGCTCTGTACTTGTGTCTTGGCATTAATCCATATCAAAATAAATAACTTCATATTCAAGAATAGCTCAATACCTTTATATAACTTTTTGAATTATTCAATTCGGACATTCCATTCGAAAGATATCACGAGTTTAAAAATGTAAGTATTAGAAAAAAGTTGCGCGGTCGCCGCTCACCCTGCTCAGCTAGCTAGCTAGACTATTACCACACTATTACCTTATGCGATGTAGGCGTCACTGAGGTACGGGCCGTACGGGAGGGGAGTCAATGTTAAGAAATGAAATGCCGCGCGGCGCACTCGCGCGGTCGGCTCGCTACGCAACAGTCGTGTGGGGAATCGTATGATTTTAACTTGAAAATATTTTGAATTCGGTTAGTAGGTAATTAAACTCAGCAAAAAAGTTATTTTTAGAACTAAATGAAAGTTCTTTTCAGAACTAAACCAATATTAGATAATAATAATAAGTATTATTAGTTTTATTTTATATTATTTATTTATATATTGTTTTTTATATATACTAATATTATAAAGAGGAAAGATTTGTTTTTTGTATGTAACGAATAAACTCGAAAACTACTGAACCGATTTCGAAAATTCTTTTGGTGTTATAAAGCTACATTATCACTGAGTAACATAGGCTATATTTATTACTAGAAAAAATTAGAGATCCTTAGAAATCCCTAATAAAACCAACCCCAGGTGTAAAAGAATTAGCCATAAAATGTCTTTCATCGCATACGCTGCGGAAAGTATTGATGATATGATTGATGATGAACAAAAAAATGTTCTTCAATATTATAGAACATATTAAAAGCAACAAAAAACTTCATGAGACCATATCTCCAACTATTGTAGTTATGTCACTATAACTACATTTTTACATTTTAAGAGTTGACAGAAATGCCGATCAAGATGAGACCATGTTATCCATACCTTTGTATTAATGCCTATTCAAATAAATTGTTTAGTGTTCAAGACTGATTCAATACCTGTTGATTACTTTTTGAATTATCGAAATCGGACATTCCATTCAAAAGATATTGCGAAATTAAAAATGACAATATAAACAAAAAATACACGCCGACGCGCTGCGCCGGTGTGGCTCCACGCAGAAAAGGTATACGTGCCGACGTTATTAAAGCGTGCCTCAAATCATCACCTATGTCAGTGGCAATCAATTGAAACTTTCAATTTGCGCGCGAATATGGGAGCAAATTTTGTAATAACCACGGTGGCGATTTCTCACAAAAAAAGACTTAAATTAGGGGACGAGAACTCCCAAGTATTGTTGGATAATGAATTGGCTCAAACTTTTCATATACTAGAAATTCTTATAGACACAATCTATCCCGACATCGAAAATCTTACAGAAATAAATTTCCATTGGCTCTGTTCGAGAGCGATATTGTCACCAAGAAACGACTCAGTCAATATGATTATGGAAAAAGCACCCGGTGATTTTAAATGTCACAAATCTGTTGACACCGTGTGCAACATCGAAGATCAGTGCACTACCCACAAGAATTTTTATTTCCCTCATTCCTGCCGACTTGCCGCCCCAAGAACTAAAATTAAAAGTCTCAAAGTACTCCCATTATGCTATTGAGAAATTTAAGCCCTCCCAGTATGTGTAATGGTACAAGACTTTTGATAAAGGAATTAAGAGACAATGTGATTGTAGCAACTATCATCATGGGCCCCGCGGCCGGTCAGCTCGCTCACATTCCGCGGATCCCAAATATGACACCGACGGATTTGCCTAAATCTTTTAAAAGGTTATAGTTTCCTGTAAAGATATCGTTTGCCCTTACAACAAATAAATCCCAGGGACAAACTTTCTCGATGGTTGGCATCGACCTAAGGAAATAGTGTTTTTCTCACGGGCAATATTGTATGTTGCTCTTTCTCGAGTAGGATCTCCTGAAAATCCATATGTTTTTGTTGTTGTCACCTACAAATGCCACTGCCAACGTAGTGTACACAGAAGCTTTAAGGTAAAAATATTAGAAAATAAAAATGCAAAAACTTAAAATTAAATAAATCCTTAAAATAAAAAATAAAGAAATTGAAAAACTACCATGAGTAAAAAATTTACACAACCTAAAAATAAAATACATAAAACAACAAAAAAAAAAGTAAAAAAATTAAAAAAAAAAAAAAAAAAATAGGTTTATGGTAAAAATTGTGAAATGTTTAAAACAGTAAAATTTTCTTAACTGCAAGGAAAATTAGTTTAAGGCTTAGTTTTTAATATTGAACATTTGGACAAATTGAGTCATGTACGTTTAAATTAGCATACTTATAAGTTAAATTATCTTTATTTATCCCAAAATGTCTAAAAAAAATGTGCTCCCGTGCGAAGCCGGGACGGGCCGCTAGTTCTTAATAATTGGCACCACCACAGTTTTCATCATCCGTTCAGGCAGATACGAATGTCCCACACACAAGGAGTAGAACATCGCTAAGACCCTAGGCAGATGACGACCAGCATGCTTAAGGTGTTCAATACTTAAATCATCGTGGCCAGGAGACTTGCCCCTCGACATAGACATAATGACATGTCTAACCTCCTTTGCCGTAAACCGGGCAATGACCTCCTGACCACTAGAACCAGCACTGCCTGTAAACCTTGGCGGTCCCAAATGTCGCGCCACAGCGAAGTGCTGCTTAAATAATTCTGCAATCTCTGTGACATCAGCAGCGCCGCTGACACTCACCGGCAGGCCGGGCTTACTGTTGAATTTATTGGTGGACTTCCAAAAACTCCGAAAGTCGCCCTTGGAATGATGCGTCGCCAGCATGTCCATTTTAATTTGGTCACTATTGTTCTGGCACCATCGTAAGCGCGACTTAAAAATGTTTCGACTTGTTTGCATGTCACCCCAAACACGACCCTCGCGCGGTTTGCCACAAGACACCCACAGCTCAAACTTTAGCCTGGCCTGCCTGTGAGCATCACTCACGTGCTTATTCCACCCCATTACTGGTTTTTTATTTCGCACATGATTTATTTCGCAACCTTGAGAAGCTGCTTGGCATAAAATATTGACAATGTCATTATACATTTTATCAATTATAATTCTGTGGTCCAAATTATCACAAACATAATCACAACATGTACTTAATTCTATTGGAAAATCAATATATTTTAAATTATCATTACAAAATTTCGCATAAATGTCAATTTGCTTAGGTTTTCTATCACCCCATTTTATTTTATTACATGGCAGATTTTTATTATTATTAGAATTGTACAATTTTGGTTTGATTTCATTCAAGTTGCATTGAATTATAAGAGGGAAGTGGTCTGACCAAAGTATATCATATTTAACATTTACATTAATAATAGTGCTCATGGCGGCTTTCGTAGCAACACAGTGATCTAGCCAACGTCTCGAGCCATTCGCCTCGCTTACAAAAGTATAAGTGGCAGAGTTTACTCCCAACAGTTCAACATCGGCACATAATAAATCAGTTTCTCGACAGAAAGAAACCAATTCCGTATAAAATTGTTCATTAGGGTGCGAATTAAAGTCTCCAAGCACAAATACACTTTCGATATTGTTATTACTAATTATAGCACTCACCAGGCTTAGGCAGTCCGTAAAATCCGTTAAGTTGGCACTATTATCCGTCGGCATGTATACACTGA
Organism: Cerastis leucographa; assembly: GCA_963082945.1. Classification (NCBI taxonomy): domain Eukaryota; kingdom Metazoa; phylum Arthropoda; class Insecta; order Lepidoptera; family Noctuidae; genus Cerastis; species Cerastis leucographa. The sequence goes on from OY720361.1 coordinate 4,282,273, forward strand.
ACACTATAAATGACCTTGATTTCATGCATACTTTAATGGCACACAATCGCGGGTCGCACTGCACTACCGACACGTTATCAAAAACACTTTTCCGCCACAGCAGTGCAACTCCGCCGTAGGGCCGTCCTCGTAGCAGGTATTAGGTATTAGGTACCAGTTTTTTTATAAGTTTGTGAATTTACATTTAAAGTTTAATTTTGAATGAAATAGATGATTGTCTAACGATTGTTTACATGGGTCAAAATAACTAAAAGGATGTATAAAACTATTTGGTAGTGATTAGAAAATCTTAAAGCATTTAAAAAAAATACAAAATACTTTACGAATTTACGTTACAAAAAAAAACCAGTTGGGGCTCGAACCATGGTCATTTTTGGAAATCATACAGTATTAAAAAATAAAATACAAAAAGTGAATTTCATACTGGCTCAGGTTTGATCCTAGAACATGCGATTCGAGCGGCCGCTAAACCATCGGGCTACTTACTTCAGTGACAATTGGATTAAAATAGCCGTTCTATTCTAATGCTTGTCATGACAATTGTCAGTTGTCAAACAGTTAAAGAGTGCGGACATAATGCAATATTGCTCACCTCCTAAAGTTATTAGCGTGGTAATATATAGCCTATGTCCTTCCCCAGGTTTAAATCTATCTCCTTGCCAAATTCCATTAAGATCCGATCAGCCGTTTAGTCGTGAAAAGGTAACAAACAAACAAACAAACTAACAAACAAACAAACAGAGTGACTTTCGCATTTATAATATTAGTATGGATTTATTTATTACCCAGTGCTGTGTTGTGGAGGTCAGATAGGCAGTCGCTCCATATAAAATACTAGTATTCAGCTGCATCCGGTTAGACTGGAAGCCGATCCCAACATAGTTGGAAGAAGGCTAGGCAGATGATGAACCTCTAGAACATCATAAAATCTGAAATTTGACAATTAATCTCATTGTTGTCAGAACTAGGACCTTAAAGATCCACTACCGGACATATTGACAGCCAGCAACTCTTCATAAAGCTGACAAATAATCAAGTAACGGGATAATTCCGAACATTTATAATACAGACTGATTCCTAATCCTGATTTACTTGCTGTCTTATGTTACAAAGGTCCAAGATAACCACACCAAAAGCAACGTAGGCGTAAACATTGTTATGCAACAAAATCAACACTATAAACAAGCACTTTCTAAAGATACGAGCACGTGGACTAAACCCGGTAAACACTTGAACCGAACCGGTCCAAACAAAGGGACTCCAAGCGTTAAATGATGTAGTGACGTAAACAAACGAGTTATGAAACGATTTGTTGTCTATACAAATTTATAAAATTGAAGTGTCTGTTTGTAATATTAAAATAACCGCTTTTTACTACATGCATATGAATGTATTTACGGTAAATACGATTACAAAATAAAAAAAATACATTATTTGGTCTGCCTGTCTGTTTGTTCCGGCTTATCTCTGGAACGGCTGGACCGATTTTGACGGAACTTTCACTGGCAGATAGCTGATGTAATAAGGAGTAACTTAGACTACTTCTGAAATTCCTCGCGGACGTGGTCGCGGGCACAGCTAGTTTACAATAAAGGTTATAAACTAACTTAAATGATTAAATTGTCTTGTCTACATAAATTGTCTTTTTTTAGTGGGACACGCCACACTGCTGCCAAAGCACAAAGCACTGCAACTACTGACATCAAGAATCAACAGTGGCGACCACCAGAAAAGCGCCGAGACAATGAAGCACGACGAAGTCCCAGAGAAAAAAGTCATCTGTCGTGACTGGGTTGTGGACCACAAAACAGTTCATCATCATCATCATCATCAGCCTATAATGTTCCCACAGCATGGACAGAGGCCTCCTCTCTATGAGAGAGAGTGGGCTGTAATCCACCACGCGGGCCCAGTGCGGTTTGGTGACATCTAGTCACATGTCTTCGAATTTTTAGTTCTAGGACATGTCGGTTTCCTCACGATGTTTTCCTTCACCGTTTTTGAGGGCAGCGGTGATGAAATAAATTACACAAAGTAATGCGCCTGCCTGGGTTCGAGCCCACGGTTTACTGCTCGTAAGTCGAGGCTGCCACCACTGGGCCACCGCTGCTCTGTACCAACCCAATTACAACTGGGTAATACGATACTCCTTGCGCTAAGATTGGTTGTCAGACTTTTGGGCCACTGACTTCCTGTAACAACTGCCAAAGATCTACAAATGACAGCCGGGATCAACGGCACAAAGGAAACTCGGTGCGTAATGGGTGGTGTCACTCTTCCACAGACCAGCCTAGGCAAGTGTGGCTTTGCCTGAATATCGATCCGAGCAGCTGTTATTATATAGCCAAGAGCTCCTCTACGCTATTCTTAGCAACGTTATATTGATTGATGCTTATCGTTATTAGAGGAGCTCGTGGCTAAATAATAACAGCCGCACGGTTCGATCTTCAGGGTTAAGCCGTGCTTGCCGAGGTCGGTCCGTGGATGGGTGACCATAATTACATACCGAGTTTCCTCCGTCCCTCGGAAAGCACGTTAAGCCGTTGGTCCCGGCTGTCATTTGTAGATCTTTGTCAGTCATTACAAGTCGTCAGAAGCCGAAAGTCTGACATCCAGTCTTACCAAGGGGTATCGTATTACCCAGTTACTGGGTTGTGGAGGTCAGATAGGCAGTCGCTCCATGTAAAATACTGATACTCAGCTGCATCCGGTTAGACTGGAATCCGACACCAACAAAGTTTGGGAAAAGGCTAGGCAGATGATGTTATATTGATGCTTAATTTAAGTGACATGTTTTACTTGTAGTCCGGCCCAAAACCCCACCCTGTCTTTGCCCTAGGTTATCTTTTTTTTTCAGATAGGTTAAAAACTACAATGCAATCAAAACTCTACAAACCAAAACTTTCTTTATGAATATAAATTAGCTTTACATTACTCTGAAATTTGTTCAAGCTATCAAATAGTTCACAAACAGTCTGATAACATAGTTTAGCATGAATTTCTAACAAAAAGCCAACAGAACTTTCCGAAAACATTCGTATATAATTTAAATGTAAATACAACAACATTTCAGACGATTTGTCGTATTGTGGACAAAAAGTTGATTTATACGACGCGACGGGCCCTATTACCGGTGCTGACGTGTAGACGGAGTGCAGACGACAAAGGAATCTAACCGCGTAAAGGAACGCTCTGCTTCCATATTTTAGGTAAAAATTAAGTTGTAGTCTTTTTCCTCACTAAAAGATTTACTAAGACAATATCAGACTTTAAATAACGCTTTCGAAATCAAAATCAAAATATTTTATGTCACATAGGCCTACATAGTCACTTGTAAAACGTCGACAAAAAGGTGCACGGCTCGGGTTAGTCATTTCCTATGGAGAAGAACCGGCAAGAAACTCCATGGTTACTCTTTTAAAATCGTTTGGTTTTACAATATTTTTATGTTACAGCGTTAGTAATTAAGTATGGGAGGACATCGTAGGCCCGACAATAAGTCGTTGCTTACTACAAAACGTAGAACAAGCGAAGCGTCACGTGTTTCTACAATAACAATCTACGGTTTTAACATGAAGTTTTTTATTAGCTTATGTCAATCAAACACCAGGTTTTTCCATCATTGTTTTAGTTGATAGAATGTTACTTTGTCATGACTTTTGGTGTTTCCTAGACTTTCTTCAAGTTGTCTTCAGCTTCTTCAAAGCTTAGTTTTCAGTGTAATATAAAAACAGAATGCCAGTAATCTCTAAAGGTTTATGCAGAAGTTTAATACGGGGCTGACCTATTGCCATCAACCGGGCACAAATACAGTCTACGTGCCTGAGAAATTCCTGACTGCAAAACCTACACACTTTGCTCGATCTAAGAATTGATCCGAGGACCCCAGGCACTGGTCTAAAGAGGTGATCAGCGTAGTTTTTAGTGTTCAAACTACTTATAATAAGTGCTAACCTCCATCTACTTATTGATCATACATAACTTCACGCCTAAAATCCCCGAAGGGTTAGGTAGAGAGGTTATAGTACTCCCACATTTCGCTAGGTATGTTTCATTCCGATGTAATAGGGGGACTCTGCCCGATCCAGGAATCGAAATCCGGACCTCAGATAAACGAAGCAGACTACCTACTGTTATACGTAACAAAACAAACCGACAAATATCCAATGGTTTTCGAAGTCAGCCACTCCACAAGATTTGTCGTACCTAACAATGCGTTGATTTATTCCCCGAGATTTACTTCCAACTACCGTTGCAGACTGCAAATCCAAGATGGCCGCGACTGCAGACAACAAAGCCACGACGTGATTAATTGACGGGGCAGGGACCTCCACACCCCTGTGTAGTTAGTGAAAAGGGGAAAGAACTAGACTAGACGAATTATTAGGAAATGTTGGAAAGGAATTTAAAGGTAGCGTTTGGTGTTGGTCACGCGCTCATTATTGAGCAAAAATTTTTTTTTTCTATTTATCACGTACAGCCGTTGGTCTCGGCTGTCATTTGTAGATCTTTGACAGTCGTTTCAGGTAGTCAGTGGCCCGAAAGTCTGACTAGCAGTCTTACCAAAGGTTTTTTTGTTTTTTTGAAAAAACATTGCCCCCACCCTGAATTTCTCCTGTATCGTGGGTGCGTTTACAAACATTTAAACTCACATACACAAACATCCAGACCCGGAACAACTATCTGTAGGCCATACAAATAATTTGTTCCATGCGGGGATCGAACCCGCGACACGCGGCGCTGCAGTCGATCGAAAGGTATCGTATTACCTAGTACAGCTAACTGGCTTGTTGAGGTATGATAGGCAGTCGTCTTCTCTTCCAAATCTCTCCACTTTTGGCGGTTATGTGTCATGGCTATCCAGTTTCTTCCGGACACTTAAATGAGATCGTCTGTCCACCTAGTCAGATATGATAGGCAGTCACTGCATGTAAAATACCGGTATTTAGCTGGACACGGTTAGATTGTAAGGCGACCCCAACATAGTTTGTGAAAAGCCTTGGCTATGAAACTGGTTGTTCAATCTTCCCACATGAACTTTCTACCGGACGGTGTGACTGCTTTGTCTTTTGGGTTTAGCTTAGGTCCTTAAAAGGGGTCGTGCGGTCTATGGCCCTTTACCGGGACCACGGTGTGAGCGCGTTCTTTGAGATGGCAAAAAAAAGGTCTACAAAAACACACAGAGTTACTTTCGCACTTATTATGCACAATCGAATGGATTCATACCACCTGTCTAGTGTTTATCTGAACAACGCATTAAATTTGATACCTAAATGTCCACTACATTTTGTTAGGTATTTTAATTTAATTTTAAGTTTGCATGCTGAAATAAGTCGGCGAAATATGTGAAACCTTTTTTTTATAAAACCATATGTACCATATTTCATGCAAATAAAGAATCTTGAAATGATCGACATAATCTCACCTTTCTTTTTAACCCAGAGGTTGAATGATAAACAACGCCGCTGCCTCATGTAGGTACTTACGGCAAAATTTCCGCGTTATGCTGATGCATCACAATAATTTAAAATGCACATGGCACATTCTATTATTACGACCCAGACATTATCAGAAGCATTCGTTGCTGACGTCATTATCATCATGATCCAGAGCCCAGCTTCACCCATCGTGGGCAAAGGCATTAATCTCTTTGCTTGTACCTTTTTTTTAATCTTTTTTCTTGACGTTAAACTCATCATTCAATACTCAACAGTAAAGAGTGACCATCGAATGTCAAAAATATGAAAAGCCATACGCGCCAAGCATGATAACTTCTTTATTCTTTACCAATATTACCGCAAAACCCATTCATACAGTTAAACACCCCTGTCAGACCAATAAAACCCCTATCGAGATACATTCATGTCAACTTTTATAGCATTATTGCCTGCACCGGTGCAGGGTGCAGCAGACAACAAAGAACCAGACGGAATCGCCGACCCCATGTGATTGGCTGGCGAGACACCCAGATATGTAGACAGGTATTACGTACCTACTGTGGGTGGCGAGACACCATTATATAAATCTGTAAGAGGTAGGTAGATATAGGGCTGATTTTATTGAACTTACATATCCTAGTTAGGGTTCCGTATTCAAAAGGGTCAAACGGGACCCTATTACTGAGACTTCGCTGTCAGTCCGTCCGTCCGTCTGTCACCAGGCTGTATCTCATGAACCGTGATAGTTAGCCAGTTGAAATTTCTACAGACTATGTAAATACATACATGACTATGTAACAGAAATCTGTTGCCGCTAGAATAAATACTAAAAACAGAATAGAATAAACATTTAAGGTGGCTCCCATACAAAAAATTCGTTTTTATAATAATGGTACGGAACCCTTCGGTGGCCGGTTTTTATTTTTTGACACTATTTCCGTAGGTATAACTTTAACACAAACAAAAACCTTCAAGCGTCAATTTAATTCAAAAATAATATTTCATCGTTCCCAGTGTCGTCTATTTAGAAAGATAAATATACCGCTGTATTTTGGAAATAAAGACAATCCTGGAAGGAGAACGGGTAATTAAGAAACAAATGCAAGAGGTTAAAAATAAATTGATTGCTTTCCGGAATTCAGTTATTCAATCTAGGTGCAAGCTTCAATGCTCACTTGAGGTTTCTGCTTATCAAAATTAACGTGTATCCTGCCCCCCTAGCATGACCGTTCTATCTCTATTCTACCAAGAAACGACAAGAAATCTTTTCTTTACAACTTGTCATTTCTTCTGGCCGAGCATGGCGCGCACCGTCGACTCGCGTTTCTACGAAGACATAGACAGAAATTCTTTCCATAGCAACGTCCCCGTTGCTATGGAAAGTTAAAAGGTTACGTTTAGTTAACAAAAAAAAGTTGCCAATTGCAAGAGTTTTTCATTTTTCGTGGGCGGGATGGTGTTGCTGCATCCTGGATCCAGGCCTGGATCTTTTTCGCGAAATTAAACCTAAATATTTTACATAACATTTCAACCTTTTGAACGTAACTTAACGCAACCACGAAACTAGTTAAATTAAGACTAGTTTGACATTTGTCAGAAATAATGTTTCTACCCCCAAATGTCAAAAGAAGAGAAAATATGGTCGTCATGCTCGACGTTGTAGACTTGTGTCGACTGAAGAAAAGAAACATTTCTTTTCTACATTCTTAATATCGCCATGCTTGGGACGATAGAAATATCTGTCATATTGTCGATTCTTCCGTAGACATAGCTCGTTTCTACGGCGGTCATGCTAGGCCGGCTGGGCCTAATAGGAAAGATTTAAGCAAGAAGTCCCAAAGAAATTACCGCAGAAAAAAATATACATAGCATAGATTTAAGTCGTCACATAGTGAGAGTATATTTACATTATGGATGCAATACCTTTTTAAAAACATTGTTTGTTCTGAAATTTACTATCCATCTTAAGACTATTTTTCTCATGAAACAAAACAGAACATAGTAAATGGCTAGACAATTACCCATCTAAACGTTCCGCCACTATTTTCCTCCATAACTTCTCCCCGTATTAGGGGTACGGACACGTCGGACACAAGATATTCGTTTTTACCGCACGCATCTTACCTTGTCCCATTATGTTTCCTCTAATGGAAACCAGCTCCTCGGGAAATTCGGTGACTTTGTCGCTCCACCACTGCTCTCAAAACGGTAAAGGAAAACAGCGTGACGAAACTGAAAGCCTTACGTGATATTAGGGAGTGTGGGGATCAAGTCAAAACTTGCATCTCACCAAGGGAGGCACACAGCACCGATGTAATTAACGGTCGACTAAGTAGCTAATCCCAATCAAATACATGTTTGACGTTTCCATCATACTTATCGCCAAACAAACAATGTCACTTTGGTTAGACCCTCTGGCCTCAATATCACAGTTCAATGGTATCAGAATTTAATATGCATTTCCCTGTAGTCTGCCAATGCAACTGCACTTAATTTACTTGCAAATAGATTATAATGGGTGTTCGTGTATGTTTATTTATTTGTTAATTAGTATTTGACCTTCTTTTGTCTTCCTTCCTTCAATTGTTTACACCGGAAACTGGAATGTTGAATGTTTACCTGCAAACAAGACAAAACATATATTTTAATATCTGTAGAACCTATGGGCCCAACGGCCCAACCGCCCAATGGACCAGACCTATCGTGTATTTATTTTTTCAGTTAATGTACGCGTACACTTCACTTTTCCCTTAGTAAGCGCGTACTGAAAAAAATGTACTCCATCCCAATTTTTAAACGATTACGTCAAAGCCAAAAGGAAGGGTTATGAACTTATGATTTTCCTAAAAAATATTTCAATTATGCAGTCATGAAAAGGCAGCAAAAAGAAAAGGAATATATTTTAAAGCAAATTCACTAAGTTAGGGATACGCTGGTTTCAATTTATAAAAAATCCTACAAAATAAACAAGTAATAAAAAATAAAAAAAGACTCAAACCACATCTCATCAGTATGCACGGTATAAAGAACGCAGTGCAATCGAAGTTCATGGCAGCTCATTCGATATTCAAATTACGTAAATCAAACAACGCGACTCTTGCGCAACAAAAGCTTCATCATTTATTCATTAAATAATCGTTCAAGGTCACGACAAAACAGTTAAGCTTAGAAAAAAGGTAGATATTTTAAGGAGCTAGTTATGTAAATACATAATTTATGTGTTCATACATAACAAAACATCAAGTCCGTGTTTTCCGCTTTGGTCATTTGGCTAGTCTAGAAAGATCCTACTATATCTATACTAATATTATAAATGCGAAAGTCACTCTGTTTGTTTGTTTGTATGTTTGTTTGTTTGTTACCTTTTCACGACTAAACGACTTATCGGATCTTAATGAAATTTGGCAAGAAGATAGATTTCAACCTCGGGAAGGAGATAGGCTATATATCATCACGCTACGACCAAAAGGAGCGGAGTAGCAATGAAAACTGTTGCGAAAACGGGGAAAATGAGACGCAGACGAAGTTGCGCGGGACAGCTAGTATAATATTATAAATGCGAAAGTTTGTGAGGATGGATGGATGTTTGTTACTCTTTCACCCAAAAACTTCTGAATGGATTTGGATGAAATTTGGCACACCTGTAGTTTATAACCTGGATTAACACATAGGATACTTTTTATCCCGATAGTATGTTCCTGTGGGACAATTATCGAACTCCACGCGGGCGACGCCGCGGGCTTAAGATAGTATAATTTAATATCACGCCTCTAATCCCGGAAGGGTTAGGCAGAGGTATACCTAATAGTACACCGCAGTCGTTCCATGTAGAATATACGTTTCATTGAATGTAACGGCCCCCCCCCCCCTGGCCGTTTAGTAATGTTTTATTCTTATTCCATTATGGGAAAGAGAACTTCGTAATTAGAAGTATGGAATAGATAAAAACTTTTTTGGAAGAAAATAAAACCGACTTTAAAAACACAAAAAAATGAGAAATAAGTTTAGCTTCAGAAGTCGTCTTTTGTTTCAATGGTTCAGATTTTTGGCCACCCAATAAAAAAGTACTTAACATACGTAACTATCGAAATGTGGGCGTACTGTACCTACACATCTGCGTACCCCTTCATAGCATACAGGCGTGATGTTATGTTATAATATTGTGTAAACAATAAATATCCAAGCGATTGCAGCAATCACGACAGATTTGCCGTCCATTAATGAAGAGTTACATTGTATATCTCCGAAGATCATCATCAGATCTTCACACAAACGGGACCACCGCGGAATAACTCTCTCTATTAATAAATAAAATAACATCGATATCGGTTTACAATAGGGGATAATCCTATTTTTTTTTTCTTTGTCCGTCGGGTAGTTTATTGAAAAGTATTGGACACGTATTTTTTCTTTTTTCACGTGGTCATAAAATTACGGAGATATATTGAGTTGAAATGGCGCATGACGTCACATGTAGGTAAGTTTTATACCCACTTGTGACGTAGTAAGCCCCCACTCTCCAACTTTAATGAGTTCTAACCAAGTATTTTTTTGATATTTTGATATAACAAAAAATACGTGTCTAATATTTTTGTATTACCTGTTTGACGGACAAAATAGAATGTCGTTTTCTTTACCCAGTCCGATCCCCTATTGGCGAAAAAAAGGCTGAACAAACACACACAAAAATATCAGTAGACTTGATAACCTCCTCCTTTTTGAAGTAAGTTAAAAATATGATGCGTGTGCTAAGCTGCCTGGCCGTCTACGTCTATGCCACGAGTTGGCTGAATAGCTCCAAAGAGATTACGTTAATAGGATTAGTACATAGATTCGTTTAAAATACGCCCCTATCGTGTACATCTCAAAGCTATAGAATTCATATCTGGCAAACACGAGCTCCACATGGTTAGGTACTGCTGAAAGCAGTAGACTAAACATACCTACATCATCAACTCTGAATACCTCGAAAGACCACACAGAGATGCACCTTTATTAAAACGGAATTCAAGTTTCTTAGAAAAATTCTTGTTAAAATCCACACAACACTGCCTAACCTGGGCATCGACCCAGACCGTCGCTCAGCAGTCGCTAGGGACTACTAGAACACAGAGGCCATCAGACTACACTTTTACAGTTAATCCTTTTTATTTATGATCAGAACCTAGTTCGAGTATAGATTTACTATAAAGCGCGCGTCACACCGAAGGCGAATTGGCACCGTGCCAGCAGCTTGTGGCGATATTTAGTGCCTAGGTACTCAATTATAGAGTTCGATTTGCCATGAAACTGCCACGAGGAAAAGTGGTCTCACAGAGAACCAATAGCCGAGGTTTTGTGGCAATAGTTGTCGTGAATTTGCGATGCCCTAAGATTTGAGGATCGCAATGACTACTAGGACGAATTAGCGGATTCAAAGCTGGTGTAAGGAACTGGGGGGGAAATTCGTTATCCCTTATTGAAAAAGGGAAGATCCTCCGACTAGATATGCGCGTTTGCTGTGTGCTGGTGGTCAAGATAACCCGTTGAAGCCGTGTATTCAAAGAGTTCAGCAAGAATATTTGGAAGCCCGAATGATGATCATATCGGAGTCATCACACAGTCAATGTGACATTTTCAAATAAGTAAGTAATTAGCTTTCGCTATATAGACCTCAAAAAACGTGGTAAACCAGAGATGATGAATATAAATGTCGATAGATGGAGAGAAATGCCAAACAAAGACGGATGGATTGTGTAACGAGACATAATTATAAAAGAAAAGAAATGGAATGATAGCGTCATAGACAGTAGAAGTAAACAACGTGTGGCGAACCCAAGTATAATCGGACAAATAGCAGGAAGATGATGATGAAATAAAGAATTTTAATATTTATTTATTAAGAGGAGCTCGTGGCTAAATAATAACAGCCGTACGGGTGACCATAATAAGGGATGATCACATTTTTTCTTTGTCTGTCAGGTAGATTATTGAAAAGTATTGGACACGTATTTTTTTTCTTTTTTCACGTGGTTATAAAATTACGGAGATATATTGAGTTGAAATGGCGCATGACGTCACATGTAGGTAATTTTTATATCTACTTGTGACGTAGTGAGTCCCCACTCTCCAACTTTAATGAGTTTTAACTTAGTAACTTTTTGATATTTTGATAAAACAAAAAATACGTGACAAAATAGAATGTCTCGGAAAGCACGTTAAGCCGTTGGTCCCGGCTGTGATTTGTCCATCTTTGAAAGTCGTTACGAGTCGTCAGAAGCCGAAAGTCTAACATCCAGTCTTACCAAGGGGTATCGTATTGCCCAGTTACTGGGTTGTGGAGGTCAGATAGGCAGTCGCTTCATGTAAAATACTGGTCAAATCAAATCAAATCAAAATCATTTATTTCAAGTAAGCCAGTTACAGGCACTTTTGAATAATCAAACAACAATAAAAATGAAGCTACAGTCCCAGTCACAAGTCATAATAACTGTGAAAGTACTGTAGTTGCCTATTCCAAAGCGTAGATCTCTATGGAGAAGAATGGGCAACTCCATGGACACTCTTTTAAATCAGAATCTTGTTACAAAAACCTTGGTTACATCATTATGTTGAGATGGTACATTATGTGAGAACGATGTATCCGTTCCTCGGAAAGCACGTTAAGCCGTTGGGCCCGGCTGTCATTTGTACATCTTTGACAGTCGTTATGAGTAGTCAGAAGCCGAAAGTCTGACATCCAGTCTTACCAAGGGGTATCGTATTACCCAGTTGCTGGGTTTGTGGAGGTCAGATAGGCAGTCGCTTCATATAAAATACTAAGGGGACAAAAAAACTTTTAGGTTCGGTAGTCGGTGACTTCTGTTTCATTGATTGAATTTTTGAAGTGAAACCTTTTGTAGTGGCGTTGTGCACTTTTGTGATGGGTAAAAAATATTAAACTCGCGGCAGGGCTCGCGTCAGGACACGTGACCGTCCGGTCACGTAGGTTGCGAAGGAATTTGAACTTTATGACATCTGTCATTGAGTTTGGGTTTCCAAAACTGGATAATTATCTTATGCACAAACAAAACCTTCGGTTTCTCCAAAAAGATAAAATTCGTAAGACGGATTGTAATAGTTCTGAAGTGTTAAATTTTTTATGTAATTTAAATTGTCATGTTTGTGTACGATAGCGCAATAAATGAATATTGTATTTTACCACATAAATGATAGTACTTTTATACTGATAATTATTCCCTAACCATTCCAAAATATCAAAAATGCACAACGTTAATATTCAAGTTTTCACTTCTGCCGGCACTCCCGGAGTGCAAACCGTTTTTTTTTTGCCGCCGACTTTTATGTCACCTCTTTAACATGCTGTTTACGGTGTACGATCAGTATCAGCTCAGCAACATGAGATGATGATTACCAGGCACCAATAAAAAAATACAAACAGTCGAATTGAGAACCTCCTCCTTTATAGAAGTCGGTTAGAAATGAAAATCTGCCAATAACTCTATTTCTCACAAATCAGTATCCATTGTTTTCCATCCTTGATTAAAGTCGAATCGTTACAAGCCATTTATAAGACAAAAAAGGACTTTCAGGATATCGACAGCGAATTGAATTTCGATAAATCTGAATGAATGATTGATTGAATTTGGGACGTAGCAGCCGGTAAAGAATTAAGATTGTGATGAGATAATTCAATTCATCAGCGTGAAAATGTCTATTGGATATTAAACGTGGGCATTTCAATGAATAAAGAACGAATATACGTTTATTTGGCACAAGCCACAGCTTTAAAAATTAAATAAAACTTAAACCTACATAGAAAAAAAAAACAAAAAGATATTTTATGTATGTCTCACGGCTGTGCCAAATAGGCCCAGTTCAGCAAAACGCCGGGCATCTAGTGTCCGACGCTGGTTTTCAACCAGACCTGAGAAAGTGATGTGACGGACGTCAAGCAACAGAATACTTCACGTAGAAACTAGGTAGCATAACATCACGCTCTACGCCAGTTCTGTTCAAACTTCATGGCGGTTCGGAAGTTAGCTGCGAGTGACGTCTGCGCAGGGGACATCTAAGGTATAAGCGGGGCGCAGAGGACGCATCGTGTTGACTGTATAATGCGCAGACTGTCACTCGCAGCTAACTTCCGAGCGGCCATAAAGTTTGAAGAGAACTATAGTTATATTTAAGTCCCATGTAAAGTAGGCGAGCCTACTGCCAATAACCGGTAACTCGCCCAGACTCCAGTCTGTTACTGAGATATTCCTGAAGAAATATATATTCCTGAAGAAACTAGAATCTTATGTTTATAAGATTCTAGTTTCTTCAGGTTTATTACGTTTCACATAAAAGCTTATACCAATCGTGATGAAAACCGTTGTACAAAACGCGTTGAAACAAATTTCCCTTATCCAAGCCCTCTTTGTAGGATTATTGCGGACGCCATATTAAACTTATTTCACCAATTAGAATTAATTAGTAGTTCTGTCGCTTAGTGCACTTAGCGTAAACAGGTGCGCAACTACATGCTTATGCAATAATGTATTGTGCAGGTGCACATGCCTACTATCTATTATACCCTATTCACCATTATGGGCACTCAAGGAACATAGGGGCGAGCTACGCACGTGTTTCGGTCGGCCTGTGCCGAATCCCGTCGACCCGAACAAAGCTTTCGTTCCGTAATACTGCCCTGGGGGCCTACCATGGTTTGCTTTAGCAGAATCGATATAGGATAAAAATTAATATGAATCATGTTAAAATTCTTTAAATGGTGACAGACGCAGTTAATACTATGAATTATTACTTTGCAACCATTTCACGAATTGTAACGTAATTCATATTAATGTCCTATTATGATTCAGCTAAAGCGGTCATTTAAGACCCCCTGGTTTGTGGAAATGGGCATCCAGTTAACTCAGTCACTGTTATTGAATGGTCAAAATGACAGGAATTGTACAATTCCTGTCATTTTGACCATTCAATAACAGGAATCCATTATCTTGATCCGTAATGTATAAAAAAATTAAATATTAAAAAAAATACTTCATGCTTTCTAAATTTATTTAATATCTTATTAGCCTTGACTGTCCCAGTCCTAGGCATAGGCCTCCCCTATTCCTTCAATTTTTTTCTTTTTGTCTTACAACCGGAAATTCGAAGACATGTGACATCTACCAAATTGCACTGCGCCCCTGTGGTAGATTACCTGCCTGCTCCTTGCCATAGAAAGGCCTGTGCTCCAGCACGTTATTGTCTAAATGCTTTGCCAAAATCAGTAAGCCATAGTGGCCTGAAAGTCTGACAGCCAGTCATACGAAGTGGTATCATATTAACCAGTACTAACTAGGTTGTAGAGGTCAGATAGGCTGTCGCTCCTATATGTAGATTATAACGACACGGTTGGCGCAGTGGCTAATTGATTGACTGCTACGCTGCGTTTCGCGGGTTCGATCCCCGCACGGAACAAATATTTGTATGGCCTACAGATAGTTGTTCCGGGTCTGGCTGTTTGTGTTTGTGAGTTTAAATGTTTGGAAGCGCACCCACGAGACAGGAGAAATTCCTAGTGTGGGAAAATGTGTTTTTTTTTTTAATGGCATCTCTCAGTTCATACCCTGAGGCTGACTTCTGCTTAACCAGTCTATCCTGTGGATGCCTTGAATTGAAGGCCTCCAGCCAGGGCAAAAAACGTATAAACTAAGCGAAAACACGCTAAGGGCACCCCATTCGGGGTACGGGTTTCGGCTTAGGGCGTCGCTGGGGGAGGGTAGCGAAGGGACAGGCTGGATCTGAGTGAGTGCAGGGGAAATGGTTAAAAAAATATATATATATATATATATTTGGTGACGCATCAGAAAAGGGAAATTATAGACCCATATCTCTGGCTACGATCTTGGGTAAGGTGCTGGATGGTGTGCTTAACAGACATTTAAGCCAACATGTCTCTCTGCATGACGCTCAGTTCGGATTCCGACCTGGGCTGTCCACTGAATCTGCAGTACTGTGTCTTAAGCACACTGTCCGGTACTATACTGACCGAGGAACACCAGTATACGCCTGCTTCCTAGACTTGTCGAAAGCATTTGACATGGTATCATACAATGTTCTGTGGAGGAAGATGAGACTTAACACCGGGCTGCCTGTAGAGATCATCAACTTATTTAGATACTGGTATGATAACCAAAACAATTTTGTCAGGTGGATGGGCGAATGCTCGGATGAATATAGGATGGAGTGTGGAGTAAGGCAGGGGGGATTAACTTCACCTACTCTATTTAATTTATATGTAAATGGACTGATTGAGGAGCTCAGCAGTGCTGGTGTCGGTTGTTCAGTGGATGGTGTTTGTACGAACAATATTAGCTATGCTGATGACATGGTGCTGCTGGGTCCCTCAATCAGTTCCGTGAGGTCGCTATTGTCCATATGTGAACGGTATTCAGTGGCCCATGGGCTCAAGTACAATGTTCAGAAGAGCGAGCTGCTAGTTTTTAAGGCTGGGTCTAAAACCTACCCTGTTCCTCCGACGGCACTAAATGGAACCGTTCTACAGCAAGTGTCCAAATTTAAGTACTTGGGTCACTGGGTCAATGAGAATCAAAGTGATGATATGGACATGGATAGGGAGCGCAGGGCATTGTCGGTAAGGGGTAATATGCTGTCTCGCAGGTTTGCGCGATGCTCACGTGATGTAAAAGTCACATTATTTAAAAGCTATTGCCAAACGTTATACACGTGCAACCTGTGGAGCAATTACACTAAAAAAGCCTGCAATGCCCTGCGCGTCCAGTATAACAACGCGTTCAGGGGTTTGTTGGGGCTCCCATGGCGGTGCAGTGCCTCCGGCATGTTCGCCGACCACAGCACGGACGGCTTCCAGGCGGTGCTACGCATAAGAACGGCGTCCCTGCGGTCCCGGATAAAAAGTAGCACCAACACACTTCTGAGCGTGGTGTCGGACAGAGTGGACAGCCAAATCCTGAGGCATTGGTCGCTCATGCATGTCCAAAGTAATATTAATTTTAAATTTTACTAACATAGCTTTAAGTACCTGTCTGCCTACTAACATAATATGGACTTATATCTCATTTAATGTGTGCTAGTCTGAAATAAATATTTTCTATTCTATTCTATTCTATATACTGCTGCGTGTGATTAGACTGGATGCGGAGACTAGTTGGGAAAAGTCTGAGTAAATGATGACTCTTAGTGTCCAGTATTTACTACCTACAAATGCCCACACTTTTTCCACCCATCTGCTAACACGACAACATGTCATTTGAGTCTCATTAGTCAACACTAACCTACTTGATTGACATTACAACAGTACTAGCCATTATGGTCGTTTTCACTCGGTATAGGCAACACTTAACAGTCGCTGTTCGATTTTAACTTTCGACGCTCGACTTAGAGTTGAAATTCCAACAGGGGAATAATAGTTGGGCATTCATGTGGGTGTTGTTTAGTGTTAGTGAATGCAAGCATTAGGGCGCGTTCACACGACACGCGCACGCTCAGCGCACGCCACCCGCGTCCAACTCGCATTGAAATTAGTTAAATAAGAATTTGAGTCTTATAATCCATAAATAGATCTCAAATTGCATTTAACGAGGTCTACACGCGCACGCCAAGCGCACGCCCCGCGCCCGCCTCGCGCCAACCCTGCGCTCGCCCTACCCGCGCTTTACACCCTCCCCGCGTACGCCTTGCGCCCGCGCTATGGCTGAATAGTGTTGTATTGACTGTGATCTCACTAGTAGTATAAGTGGGCGCGAGGCGTGTGCGAGGCGGATGCAGCGCGTGTGCGGGTTTAAGGCGGGCACAACGCGTGCGCGGGTGCTGTGCGTGATCGGCGCGTGTCATCTGAATACGCCCTTAGTCTCCTACTTGATGTTTAATGTCATAACGGGGTACGGTATTAACTCACGAAGTAGCGATAATACTCAACGGTGACATGATCAGAATGTTAATGAGTGTTTTATTATATGATAATAATAACATAATTGGGTTCTGATGGAATAGAAAACAAAGAGAACTGTTCTATTAACTAGGTTAGGAATGTCTAAGCAGAAAAAATGAGAAGCAGCATACTAATTTCAATCACAAACCGGAGGACTTTGAAGGGAATTTCTAAGCCATTGCTGAACGTTTGATTGCTCAACAACGTAGCAACATTTTATGAATTATCAAAATTAATATCATTGGGATTGTGAGTCTTTTACACTGAAATTAGATTTTCCTAGAAAACACTTTTCATCAATGTTTATACCATTTATTCCAAAGATTTCATGATAAACAATAATCAATTCCCGGCTACCAGACAATCCAGCTTCACAATTTATCCGAATAACAATTAAATTAAAATAATAATTATACTCAGATTACAACAATCTGAACTACTCAACGAATATGGTGTAAAATCAATTTTAACAACTGAAAACTGAAAATAAACTCCGTATCGGTTGACCACTGATGAGCGGTTGTGAAATTATAAACCGCACGCCAATGCACCGCACGCAGAATTTGATGTGATTTAATTCAGAAATATTTATGTTTTGTGGTAGGATAGTTAATTTATATTTACAAGTGTTTACCATTCGTTTAATAAGGTAAGTGCCTGTTCGTATTCCTTGAATCAAATATCCACCGAAGGTTCCGTACAAATTTGTTAGATACATAATTATTTCAGGAATAGAGTCTCGCTGTTTTCATACTTTTCCCTGTACTTGTAGTATAAGACGATATTACTTGCCAAATTTCATACTTCTAGGTCAACGGGAAGTACCTACTCTATGAATTTTCATTCCCTTGAGAGTGTCGAAATATACGTTTTTTTTTGCGGCATAAACGGCCTTTTTTCCGTTAACTTAGAAGTTTGCTTCTTCAAAGCTTCAAGAGACTGTTGCCCTGAGTATATGGTTTTAATTTCAATTCGATACCTCCATGCGTTACCGAGATAAAGGGCCTTGACTGACAGACAAACGGACAACACAGTGATCGAAACGGTAAAAATGATGGCAATGAAACAAAGAACAAAGTAACTCTCGGCTTCATTAAAGGTGTTTTTACACCTTTTTAAGAATCTCCTGAAAATGACAGGCATACAAAAATATCTGAAAATGACAGGCATATAAAAATATATAAATGTACTTGCTTTATGAAGCAATGACATCAAATATTACCGATAGTAATGACCTGGGTGAACATATTTCGAAAAGGGCATATTCATGAGAAAATTGTAATCTAAATAAATTCAGATACGCTAGGGCTGAGAATCTGAGATGCGACGAGACAATATTTTAGAAATACTTTTTGTAACAATAGTTATTTTTATCCTTTTTAGGGTTCCGTACCCAAAGGGTCAAACGGGACCCTATTACTGAGACTTCGCTGTCCGTCCGTCCGTCCGTCCGTCTGTCACCAGGCTGTATCTCATGAACCGTGATAGTTAGCCAGTTGAAACTTCTACAGATTATGTATTTCTGTTGATGCTATAACAACAAATACTAAAAACATAATAAAATAGATATTTAAGGGGGCTCCCATACAAAAAAGTGATTTTTGTGCTCGTTTTTATAAATAATGGTACGGAACCCTTCGTGCGCGAGTCCGACGCGCACTTGCCCGGTTTTTTTTACATAGCATAACATCACGCCTGTTATCAACAAAACGACTGGACCAATTTTGACGGGAATTTTACAGACAGTCACTTTCATTTTAGAAAATTTACTAGGGTTCCGTGTGAAAAAAACCGGCCAAGTACGAGTCAGACTCGCGCACCGAGGGTTCCGTACAAACCAAAATTACTGAAGAGAATAAATAAAAATATGTGATGTAACTAAACATTTAGGGTTTTCGGAATTTTTCCTTTATTTTCCTTTATACATATGTGCTATAAAACATTGCTACACGCCAAATTTGCAAGACTCTGGCCGACTGGAAGTACCCTTTACGTTTTGATTCCCGTGCGAGTAGTTGCGAGCTTGAAAATCTGCGGGTTAAATTGCTGTTTCTTTTGATTGCGTTGACATAGAAGTTTGATTTTGTTACAGCTTAAAGGTATTATAGACTTGAGTATTTGATACGAATTTCAATTTAATACCTCTACGCGTTAATGAGAAAAAGGGTAGTAAATTTAAAATTATTAAAAATATTTTTATTATATGATGTAACTAAAAATTTACAATTTTCGCAATTTTTCCTTTATCTGTGCTATAAGGCGTTGCTTCGTACCAAATTTCAAGATTCTGAGTTCACGGGAAGTACCCTGTAGGTTTTGATTCCCTCGCAAGTGTCGAAAATTTGCGGAAATTTGCGGCATAAACGACTGTATCTTTGATTGCGTTGGCTTAGAAGTTAGATTTTTTCACAGATCTTAGGGGCAGTAGAGTTGAGTATTTGACATAAATTCCAGCTTAATAGCTCCACGCGTTCCAGAGAAAAAGGGTCTTGACAGACAGACAGACGGACAACAAAGTGATCCTATAAGGGTTCCGTTTTTTCCTTTCGAGGTACGGAACCCTAAAAAAATAACCTCTGAAATTGTCAACAAAATCCCATTCAAATAGGGAAGCAATCAAATTATCATATCAAATTATAATACTTTCAAGCGGACGAAGGTCGCGGGCAACAGTTTGTAAATGCCAACTTTAAAAATCTGTTTCAAAGTATCACAAAATCAACACAAATGTTTAATACTTAATATTTCCACGCCATATTTGCCCCAAGAGACTGCTCAAACTTATCTTAATGCTAGCTATACATTATGCTCTTAATGATTATCAAACAAACACGGGTCATGTACCAAAATATATGAAATTCACGTTCTGAAAACTCAGGACGATTCCCATCCCTAGCAGACGGGTCAACGACCTGTCTGTCCTTTGCGACTGAGATTTTACTAACAAACCACTGTCACAGAGTAGATAGATACAGAACGTTTTCTTCATACAACGAGAAATCGCGCGCAAACATAGACTATTATCTAAATTATTGCGATTATAAGATGGTATTTGACATTATGAATAGCGACATGATAATTGTAGCATTCAAGTGTTTTGGTTAAGAACTGTAAGCTTAGACGTACTTCACTTACAACGAATAGTGAATGCAATCTCGAGTCAAGACTGGATCTGGAGATCTTGTGTGTCAAAGTAATGGTTCGAGATTGGCCATTTGAAACCTTGCGAGCTGGGTTGATTATTAATTATTCGAGATCTCCCCCGGAAATCAGGTCCGGAAAGGTCTCCAAAAGGGTCCGTAGAGGTCTTAAAATTTCATAAGTATATCATTTTTAAAATCTGGACTTGTGTTCCTTCGATATTCGTTCTTAAAAATAGCTAAACATCTCGAATCTCGAATTCACGATTGGCATTCGTTCGCAGTTTGAGATCTCTGTACATAAGTAGAAGGTACGCATCGATTTGTGCTTGCGCCTGTTTTTGCTTGCTGTATAGAACTGAACTTCTGTAACTGATCTACTCTATGCGACGGGTCTATTAACAAAAGATTACATTAACGTACTCCAGACTTTTTAGGCTCGCATCACTATTACATGGGACTTAAAACATAACGGCGAAATGGAATTGTGGGTGTACTTATTAGGTACGCCTCTGCCTAAACTTATGTTAAAACTTTGCAAAAAACAAAGCACTATAATGACAAAATCGCAATTAAAACAAGCCTAGTACAGGATCACTCACAAGTAGTTACAAGGCACAGCTGGGCCATTGTGGAAGCACTGCTAATTGTATCCAGATCAATTTACTCCGCAGTATCCTCTGTAGCTGGACAATAGCACTTTGGAGCTATTGTCCAGCTACATGTCACCCTACTAATGTCTATGATGAAATGTTCCATGTTCTAACAAGGGGGACGCGGTTATGTTTTAATAGAAATGGCAATGTGAAAAATAAATTGTTTAAACAGTTGTAGAAGTTTTTCATTATTGTTTATCGATTCTTAATCTGAAACATAGGTCTATATAAATGCTCTTAACTTGTACGTATTTCTACATAATTTTCTCTCACATATTTTTAATTCTCAACATGAATGATGTAGGTAACCAAGATTTTGTAACAATATTTTGATTTAAAAGAGTGTCCATGGATTTTCTTGCCCATTCTTCTCCATAGAAATCTACTCTTTTGAATGGGCAACTACAAGTTATTATGCCTTGTGACTGGGACTGTAGCTTCGCGTTTTTTTCTTGTTTTTTGAATTTTTGAAAGTGCCTGTAATGGTCTAATAATTGAAATAAATGCTTTGAGTTTGAGTTTATGGTAAAATTTTGGCCAAAGGCGTAGATCTGTCGTAATGCGTACATTATTAATTAATAATCAATAATACCGTCTGTCTATTGCAAGGTCTAAATAAACAATATGCTATACTCCCCCGCTGTGCATGCATATTTTATGTGCCTAATTAAGCCCTTTACGTACCAATAACGTATCGCGATTGATAGAGCAATTCAATTATATTGGTTTAACTTGTATTCATAGATTTACATTCATATTCGCAATTTTATTTGGAATTGTGGCAATCTACAAAAATCCACTTACAACGAAAAGTACTACAGCGCCATCTATGACATGACGGAAGAGCTAACATCAATTTTCTACAAGTCGCAAGCAAAGTTTACATCGACTTAAATGGATATAGAGAAACCCGACAACAACTGTCGGGCTGTTGCCCACCAGACATACCACCTGTCTGGGTAGAGGATCCTGCCTTTTCTAAGAAGTATCGAGGAACTATACACCCTGTTCCTCATACTCCTAAAGGATAATCGATTTATATAACCTATATTTGGCACATTTCATTATGATATACACAAACTCACGCTTTTTTGCCATAGGGTAGGCAGAAAGTACAGAAAGCCATCAGTTTACGTTTCTTACACCTCAAATTGGGGACAAAATGAATTGATGAATGATCATGAGAAAACTTATCAGTAACATTGAAAGCGGGATATTTACCAAGTTTACTATTAGTTTTGAGTTCCCGATATTTTGGCACTGTTGCAAGCCCCCTGATCACGTGCTGAACAGTTTAATTTTAAGTCATTTCAAGCTTTTCCTTTTGTCCCACTGTTGGGACAACTTTCTGGTTTGGGTCAATTCATTTGGTTGTAAAGGCATTAGGGGATCACATATTCCACATAATGTCTAATGGTATGAGGTCCTGAGTTCAATTCCCTGGTCAGGTAAAGTGTTATTGTGTTATTCCATAAGGAATTTCTCAGTAGCAGCCACGAAGCCTGGATTTTTGCCCGGTTGATGTCAATAGGCTCGCCCCCTTTAGGGGATCACATATTCCATTTAGCGATGTCATAAGGTACTCTAGATATTACATACACGCATTTTGTTGAAAAAAAAACAAGCCATCTATCTAGATGCGTCTAAACGCACGCTCATCCAGTTAGCGAGATTAACTGGGTCAGTTTTAATGGGGCCGTGTCACTGAAACCAGTTCAGTGCAGTATTTTATAATACACTCTTTTTGCTTTGAAACCGAGACGCATCCGCAACTCGCCGAAAATACTTTTACGGAATGAAAAGCCTTTTTCATGCTCTGGTTTTTTCTTTTACATGGCGGGGTGGGATGAAAATGTTACTATTTTTTTTCGAAAATATGCAGAATGCAGATGTTTAAGATGGAAGCGACAGAATGGCCCGCGAAATTCAATTTTTCTTACTTTTTTTGCAATTTGCTGGTCAGTGTCAGGTTTTATGTTGAATAAAATATGATACGCAGCCGTAAAACGTACGCATTTACATAATTCATCATCATCATCATTTCAGCCGAAAGACGTCCACTGCTGGACATAGGTCGCCACATTGACCAGTCCCGTGCGACTAGCATCCAGCGTATCCCCGCAACCTTCACTAGGTCATCGGTCCACCTGGGCGGAGGCCTTCCAACGCTTCGTCTTCCGGTTCGCGGTCGCCATTCCAGAACTTTTCGGCCCCATCGGCCATCCGTTCTGCGAGCAATGTGCCCTGCCCACTACCACTTAATTTTGGCAATTCTTCGGGCTACGTCGGTAACCTTGGCTCTTTTACATAATTGTAGTCATTTAAATAATCAATACAACCCCTTTAAGTTCAGTTGATTCCAATGAATGACTATTTCATGAAAATTATTCTATGGTGTTAAATTAACCGATAGGGGTTGTATTATGACTTTACTGATTATAACTCAGTAAAGCCATAGTAGTTACGGCCGCGTATTATATTTTATTCATCATGAAAACTGCCACTGATCGGTAAATTGCAAAATGCTTAAGAAAATTTGTATTTCGCGGGCCACCCTGTCACTTCCACCTTAAGATACAGATTTGCCTGGAGTAAAATAATACTTATATTAGGGCCATTTAGGGCTGGTTTTTCAATCGTCAGTTAACTTTTATCCGAAGAATAAGGTTGTCATTTTGACAGTTTTTGTATGGACACTCTGTCAAACGTCAAATTTATTCTTCAGGTAGAAGTTATCTAATGATTGAAAAGTCGGCCCTTAATTGAACAAATTATTTATTTTCGAGTTCAAAAAATACATAAAATGTGGGACAATAAATTCAAAGATTTATCTTTGGGGCAAAATACGTTTTTCTAATGTTTTTTTGGGGAACGAATGTGACCACCTTAAATTATTGTACCAGGGAAGTATGGCATAATAGGAAGTCGGTTCAGTCAGCGAACAAATGATGATTGATGAACGTTTATTTATTTCAACCTGAACTTGAAACAATCAATTGGTGTCATTAAACCTTGACACAAATAGTTTCTTCAGTTAACTCATTGAATGTGTTGGTCAAGATCACACGTCAAAACGTCTTTCACAAATTGCTTTATTTACAAAGAGAAAGAATATTATCGAACCGGAAACACACAGAAACCAACATCTGCCCCCGTAAATGTAATTCTAGAATAAGATCCATAAAAAACATTGTAATAAAGAATGTTTGCAGACACGCTCGCGAACGGCGCGACCTATATTTAGCGGAGACTGTTGACCCGGTGCCCTCGCCCTGCATCTCTCTCTCTGTTGACGAAACGAGTCGATATACTTTCTTCGACCTATGACAGCCTGGTACTTATTGATTTGACTTCCGTCTTAATATAGCTCCTTTGTTCTTTTCTTGCGAGATTGAAAGGGGGCGATAATAACGATTTCTTTGTGTACACTCTTTGCTGAGGTTGCAAGGAATTTAAAAAGTATAGTATTCAGTAAAGTTTCGTATGTTGAAAAAAAGATTGTTTATGGCTGTTACAAGGTACCCTAGGAACCTAAGCAAGGTAAGCTGAAAAACCAATTTCCCGAATTTTCTTCTGAACTGTCATTTAGAATGTTGTAAGTAAAAGAACCCAAAAAGAAGGTCTAATCCCTGATGTATGTAGTATGGAAATACTGAAACAAATTTCCTTTACTAACAGTTTTATGCAAAGTAAGTATGAAACTAACAATATTATTCGGATCTCACCTTTTCACTACTGCAAATACTCACTATTTTTTATTCCGTAAAAAGATAAAAATGTTCAGTATTCACATGCATAAAACAAGTACATTGCATTGTCTTTGAGCAAGAGTAAACGAACTCCTCGGTAGGTAGTCTGCAGCCCGCTTCCATTTGAGTCATAAAAAGATGAATGGACGGTTGACGCGAAGTGCTAGCTTTCACAATCAGCATTATTTTTAAAGAATAATTGCAGTGCAGTTGACCCTTACATTTGAGCTTAATTTGTTTGGCTAAAGTATTTCTGAATACCTGGATAGGTTGGCTTTATGGATGCCCAAGACCGATGATTCTGAAATAGGAAGCCATATGAAAATAAGAAAAGTCGGTAGCAAAAAACATCCATGATTACGAGACTCTACATAATACTGGCATAATACAATTTTAAATGCTATAAAGAAACGTTTTACGAGATGATCTAGAAACGCTCAATCTTTAATGGAAGAGATCAAAACATTCAATCCACGTTTTACTGTGCAGATTCTATTAAGTATTTAACGAGTTTCAAAGGATGAAGCTGTAAAAATAAATCGAGTGCATCTGCGTTGTTTAAAAGCATTGCGGTGAAATGCTAATCTAAATTCATGCAATTTTATCACCTTCTTTGTTGCATAAACCGATCAATATGCGTCCGGAACGCCCAAACCATTCCCGGAGCTTGGAACCATACCTGTAACAAAGACAAAATGGCTTCGTTAATAATGGACGAGCATTTACGAAAATCCGACACCATTAAATTACAGTCGAAACCGATATTTATCGAGCATTTCAGCCAGTCGGTACCTTGTGAGCACCGTGTTTTGCAGGGCGGTTTATTTTGGTTTTTATCGGTACACAAGCAGTAGCCTATGACCCAGTTAACTGGCACATGACCCGAGTTGACCTCTCGGCCTAGGTCGCCGGCCCCGCCGCCCGCATCCCTCCTGCCACCTCCAGACCTATCTGCTCAAACCTCCACCCGTTCTTGTGATCCTAGTACTTTAGTCTGTTGGTACGACACAAATCTTTTACGCTTGCGAGGATTTTCAGAGCTACACTTTTTATTTCTTCTCAGTTTTTGCATAATGAATTTTCCAGATTCTCTCTCTATCAGAAATGTTATTGTTTAGATACAGAAAAAAATTCAATTGAAAAAAAAGCAGTTTACGGATAACATCGACTAGATGAAAACATTTATTGAGATGTAAACTGCAAGTTCTGTAAAGGAAAAAAAAAACCCTTTACAGTGCCTGCAGTTAACAGGTAAAATACCTGTAATTCTACTTCACTTCCTTTGTCTGAAGCATACAAATTCAACCAAACAGATTAATTTATCTTACAGTAGAAAAGCGTTTCCTAAACGCTGCAAACGACGCCCCCTTTCCAGTTTATTTATGCTCAAATACCACTTAAATAATTTATCACTGCAAGAATATTTTCGTCGTTCCCCGAACCTCTGTCCATAAACACAAGCAAAGTGGCCCACAGAACGTTGCGTTGCAAATCGTGTACTAGTTTACAGTACAATAGTTATTCTACTTTGTTTTAATAGTTCTAGGCAGTGATTGAACACTAGCACGCGAGCACTAGGACCGATTTAGAAACGGGCTATGTTGACGGAAGAATCGACAAACTGAGACATTGCGATTCAATTTCATTGTCATTATGTCAATTCTTCCGTACACTAAACTCGTTTCTACAGTGGTCATACTACACGTGTAAGTGTTCTCTAAGTAATTGACGGTGAAGGTAAATCTCTTCATTAAAGACCGACAGGCGATGACGCAAGGAGCATCGCCCTGTATACTGGATAACTTCGACCCAGAGCAGTTGTATAACAACTAAATTGGAGTAGTAAGACCCCATCCTTTATATGCTAATTTTCTTTATTATTCACAAGTTGGATCGACGGAGGTTCTAGTGGAAAGCGGTTTCATTCGACTGTGTACTGTACGTCTGTACTTACAGTCCCCAGTTATCTACGACTTTTAATGACAACACAAAGCATTTAATAAGATCCTTGACAAGTCCTTCTGTAAAGGTAATTAGACTGAAGATAAACACTACAAATTAAATAGACAAACGTATAATCAAACATTAATACAGCGTATAAGTGTTTACACAGAGGTATTTGCGAACGAAGAAATCTTCAGCGATACATTTTCCCGATGTTTCTTTGTGAGACTGCAAGTTTATTTTGAAAGTAGAACGTTAATTTAAACATTCAGTTACCGACCGACTTCCTACACATTTATGTTAGCCTAGTATTCGCCTGCGAACAAACAGTGAGATGAAAGTGAGATATCGTAAAAAGTTCCCATGAATTAAAAAATTGTACAAGATTATGGTGTACCAAATAAGGCGGAATTAAATAGCTGTGTCGAGACAGTTACTTCTTGTTAGTGATGACTAACACCCCTTGTGTGGCTATAGGACAAAGAACCGTACGCAGCAGCAATGTATTAGGTGAATCACTCGGCTTGTCGAGAATACTGACGACCTTGCCTTCGAGGACGGGTTTTCAAACGCATTTAAATATTTTCCACGAAAAATGAAACCTTTTCGTTACACGCTGACCAGTACGTCGTCTGCGGCGCATTTTCCTGGTTTTTGCAACTTTTTTCTTTGATTCTCCACTCGTATTGGTCGTAGCTTGATGTTAGTTATATTAGCCTATAACTGCTATACTCAACCTGCGGCCCGCGGGCTGCATGCGGCCCAACATGCCTTTATGATTGGCCCACCTGGAGTTGAAGTTAGCTTTAGTTTTAAATTGTAATTACTCAGAGCTGTTTGATGATTAAATCAATTTTATACGATACCAACCTAATATGTTTTTATTAAAGAAAAAAAGGGAAAGATATTCGAATTTTGGAGCAATGTTTCCCAAAAATTTAAATGCGTCCAAAAAAGTACCCAAACCCTATTAACATTCTTTGGCTCTACGTACGTGTGCGAATCGTCCTTTTTGACAAAGAATGTGTACAGAATTTCATCAGGATGATTATTAAGGTTAGCATGCAGCGACAAGCCAGATCTTGACAAAGTTTTGACAAAGTGTTCACAGTATCAAAAATCTCATTAAAACATAATATGATAAACATCTTTGTTAAAACATAAAGTTATTGTTTGTGAAAGCTCTTTGAAAATTTGGTCTATATCGCATGTGGCTTTAAACCGCTTTTTATTTTTTATTAATAAAAATAATAAATTGTTAATTTGGATTACGTTTTTTTATTAAAACCTAAATAATTGTTGCTTGCGGCCCGCAACTGAGCCGAATAAGGTATTTGTGGCCCCTATTGAAAAAAGGTTGAGTATGGCTGGCCTATAACATCCTTGGTAAATGGCATCCAACACTAAAATAATTTTAAATTTGAACCAGTAGTGCCCGAGATTAGCGCAATCAACCAAACAAAACTAACAAACTACTGTTCAGCTTTATAATATTACTAGCTTTTCCTCGCGGTTCGATCCCGTTATGTACGGGAAGTAACCCACATTTGGGTTCCGTGCAATAAAAATAAAACCCTTGAAATTGTTAACAAAATTCGATTCAAATCGGGAAGTAATATTTTTATGATAATTACACGCGGACGAAGGTCGTGGAAAACATCAACTTTATAATAGAAATCTTGACCAACTGATTTATTTTATACCGTCCATACATATAGAAGAACACACAATATCAATAAATTCATAACTATTAAACTACCAGCTAACTACATATTTACGTAACTACCAGATAACAACTATCAGTCACATTTGCGTCGAAGTGCATCTTCCCAACTTGCACGTCAACCATTCTATAAATGTCTCTGTACAGCTCAAGTGGACAACAGCAGAACAGAATAGACCACAATGTTACAAATTCCATTGTACTGTCACAGGGACGTAGGAAATTAGAATTGGATTTGATTTATGCATTTTGTTGCCAAGTGAATGGCGTCGGGAGATACGAAGACGTCCGTCCGTCTGTCACCACTCACCAGGCTGTATCTCATGAACCGTGATAGTTAGCTAGTTGAAATTTCTACAGATTATGTTATATGTATTTCTGTTGCCCCTATAATAACGAATACTAAAAACAGAATAAAATAAATATGCTCTCATACAAAAAAGTGATTTTGCTCGTTTTTGTAAATAATGGTACGGAACCCTTCGTGTGCGAGTCCGACTCGCACTTGGCCGTTTTTTTTTGTGGAGCTACTAATAATTTATTGATTTTGTTTAAGAACTTTTTGGGACAAACAAGTTTCTTTTTTCAGGTGAAATCTATGGCACTTAATGAACTCTATGAGTAAATGCACACGGCATAGCGATCGCCTACATTAACCGATCATCCTGAAATTATACGTTCATGAGCTTTACGGGCGTAAAGCTCAGGATGGGTGTCCTGAAACAGTGACACAAAGTCGCGGCCGACCACGGAGGAGATGGCGAGACGAACTGGATAATACGATACGCCTTATTAAGACGCGACTGACTTCATGTAACGACGGTCAAAGGTCTACTAATGACAGCCGCGAGTAACGGCTTAACATGCTTCTTCTTAATCCTTGACAATTGAAAAGAAGTAGCGCAGAATCGAGACCGTTGGAAGGAATGTAGGGAGGCCTTTGCTCAGCATTGGGACCATATAAGCTAGCATTAAATAAGAATAACATTCGAATTTCGAAAAACATGACGTCCAATAGCACCCCTCACATTTCGTTGATAGATAGACGTGCGTCATAGACCTACTACGCTTTCATCGAGTAATGATAGTTGTCTATTTCGGGTATAATGAAAGGTTAGTTCCAGTGAATCATACCAGTATATGTCACAATGTCTGTCGAAGCCCCAACGCCCACAGGGTCTAAATAAGTGTAATAACTAGGTTTTTGTGTGGTGCCTTTCATTGTGCCTAATTCTTGGTATTGGCATTGTTAAGCACTGTATAACTGTACTGATTGAACATCATTTGGAAGTTCTTCTTAGAAGCCTGCGGTTTTTGTAAAAGCTTCTAAATGTAAGAAAATTATTTAACAAAAACATTATTGCAGTTTCTCAGCGTCATCGTTATACATATGGTTGAAGTTCCATGACGGTAATGATCTCGGATGTATTATTCTTTTCTATTTTAATTCCATAATGTCCATCCAAAGTTTGTCTGGAAGATATCGCTATAAGCGACCGCCGTTGTAACCATAAAATTAGCAGTTAGGTAAACCTGTTATGTTTGATTTTTGGTGTACAATAAAGTTTTACTCCATTCTATTCTATAATAAGCTTGGCTAAAGAATCTTTCAGACGAATGTTTTTTTTTTTACAACGTTTAAGGTGTTTCACTTAGGTTTTTTTCGTAACTGTCAAGGTTTTAATAACCAGGCAGTTATAAGGCACTTGTTCAACGCTTTAGTTCGGTGCAAACTCGAAACCAGTGCTTGTGTATGAAATCCTCACGAAGTTCCATAAACACTCACGTTGGAAAAAGTGCAAAAATCTTTTCTCAGATACCTCTATAAACATGTGTTTGGATATTACCCATATATGTATTATATGTATCCTACTAAGTTTCTTCTAGGATGTTTGAATTTTAATTCACTTAAAGAATACCGATGCCTCGAATTTCATGAGAAGCTGTGTCAATTTTTTGCTCCAAATAATTATAATCGCTCTAGAAAGCATGAATTGTTTTGAGTCCCATTTTGTCGCACTGTAGCTCGAACCACCTCCCCAATACCTACGCGGTACCCAATGCTTATGATGCTGAACGCGCTCGTCAGAGACCAACCCAGGATTGGACTTGGTTACTAATGAATGGAAGACCGTAATATTACAAACGTTTGTGGTTCTGTGAAAAGACCGAGTAAAAGGATGACTCAACTTAATTTAGTATTAATGGCTTATGCTGTACTAAATGTAATAAATAAAAACCATAATACTAAGAAAATTTGCAAAATTGGGTAGCTCTTTTAACATTAATAACAACCCAAGCCTACCGCTGTGGCAACGAGATGCAGCTCGCTGTAATTACTAGTAATAAACGCGACAGTGCCACTGTCTCTCTATCAATTGCCGTTATAGGCCTGAACGGATTTTGATATAGCACGCAGGTAGGAATGCCACGATCCGAGTTAGGACAAAAGACTTCTTATTCCGGTAAAAAGATTTCGTGAATTAATTTCGGATAGCGGCGAGCAAACGCAAGTCTGAAATAAACCGAGAATCTCGAAACATGGGCAACAATGACGTAAGAACCTACATATTAGAAGCATGAACGTGTCATAATAAAGTCTTATAAAAACCCGTGACAAGTTAAACGAAGCTGTCAACCGGCCCTGTTCCACAATGAGCAAGTTCTGCTCATAATATCCGCTGAGAACTCATTACAGCTTCATGTCTTTTACTTGATAACAAGTAATTGTTCTATTACTGACATATTCAATATCATTCATTTAAAACGGATTTTTACTGCTTTATGTGAATTTCATCACGAATACGAATCGTCTAAAATGCCTGCATTTCCTGGCGTTTTGTCGACTTAATTCAATCTCGAATCAACTTATGATTCGTGAGCTAATTAATATTGTTACTGACCATCATACTTAGTGTTAATTAATAATTTACTTTGTGGGAATGGTAGGTTGATATTTATTAAAACACTAGCGACACGCCCCTGCTTCGCACGACTGCAAAAGACTAACAACAGCACCATCTATGGGGTAAACAACAATCATAACTTTCAAGCTGCAACCATACCCATTTACAAAATTCCATTGAAATCCGTCAGGTGATTTCGGAGTTCAACGTGTACGAACATAGTGACAGATAGACTGAGACAAGGCTTTCTTTTATGTCCTCGAAGCTGCACCACAGAAAACGTGTTTTTCGCCTTTCAACCATAGAAGTTCACTAAAACATAACAACACAGCACCACAGGAAAAGACAGTCGTCAAAAGAAGACCTATTAAATTGCAAGCATCTTCAAATCCCTAATTCACTAAGTCAACAAGGCTCTATAAACGTAACATAGTCCACGAACACCAGCCCATAAATCCATAATTACCAAAGCCTCATAAAACCACACTGAAAAAAAGAAATAACTGAACCTATTTTGGCTATTATAACAATAACCGAAATTTGTTTGTTCAAAAATAAAGTTAATTTAAAATAATAAAACTGGTTTATCTAACAGGCCCTAAACTGATTTTGTTATGTTCAGTTCGGTTAAAGGTAATCAATATTTTTGATGTTATTTACCGAACTTCTTTATACAAACTGATTCGTTAACCTGTAACCAAACCTTTGTACGTAATGTAACAAAACTCTTTGACATTCTATGCCTAATAAAGTTGACTATATGTAGCAAAAGCATTCTACATAATAATTTTGTTCATATATTACCTAAAAAAAATAGATATTTTAACATATGGCTTTGTGGATAACACGCACAGTGAATGTGCTGCGCTTTGCAAAACTTTGGCTATGAATAAATTAAATAAACAACTTTCTGTCACAAATATATTGTAACGTGTAAAGGAACGCTTTAGTTACAGTCTCCCTAGAGTATATGTGTTCTGTGGTTACAGCCACCGAAAACCTGTCGAAACCTGTATTTTTCGCGTGAAATGTAAGGTGAAATGACGTGAGCGTGAGCTCTTTCAAAGACTACTGTATATTATACTAGCTGTACCCAGCATGCGTTGCAATGCACTTTTTACTACCCACCTACCCTATCCGACTTAACCTACCCTATCCTACCTACCCTACCCGACGCTACCTACCTACCTACTCTACCCTACCCTACCTACCTACTCTACCCTACCCTACCCTACCCTTACTACCTACCTACCCTACCCTACCTACCTACCCTACCCTACCTACCTACCCTACCCACCTACCTACCCTACCCTACCTACCTACCCTACCTTACCTACCTACCCTACCTACCTACCTACCCTACCCTACCTACCTACCCTACCCTACCTACCTACCCTACCTAACCTACCCTACCCTACCTACCTACCCTACCCTACCTACCTACCCTACCCTACCTACCTACCCTATCCTACCTACCTACCCTACCCTACCCTACCCTACCGTATCCTATGTCCTTCTCCTGGCTCTAAACTACCTCCCTGCCAATTTTCAGCTAAATCGGTTCAGCCGTTCTTGAGTTATAAGTGAAGTAACTAACACGACTTTCTTTTATATATATAGATATAGCTCTTTCTTTGTGTATTATACGAGTTGCACACGCGCGTCACGTTAATTTAATTTTACAAAGAAAGAGAGAAATTATTACTTAAAATTATACACTTTAAGGTTTCAAACTATACTTACTGTGTAAATCTATCTACGTTGCGGGTGCTGGCTTTGGTGAATGTTCGTGAAACTACTGTAAGACCTTCGAAGACCAATGATGGACGAAGATTATCTTAATCGGCCTGTGGATGACTATCTAAGGCAGTGGGGCCTTGAAATGTATATAAACAAGTTTCAGGGTAAGTACGTTACTGACCCTTGTCATTAATAGGTAGGTACCTATAACTTGCTTATGTAGTTGGTAGGTTCCTACTAGCTCAGACCAAATAAAACTTTTTATTTGGTCTGAGCCTATTAAGTACGTTATTATTCATAAATGCTTTTACTAAAATTTGCAGAACAAGCCATAGATTTAGAGACACTTCAAATGCTGTCAGAAAACGACATAAAAGACCTAATACCTATCATTGGCCATAGGGCCAAACTAACTATTCAAATCAAAATGTTAAGAACATTATCAGAAGCTAGTAATCAAATATCAGTAAGTTATCAGCATGTTTTTAAACTCCAGAAAAGTTCTACATAAGTCAAAACAAAAAAAAAATGGTTTGATTCATGTACATTTTGGGATTTCATACTTTAGATGTAGGAACCTATCTACATAGTTAAAATTCTCCATAGAATTATGTAGGTAGGTATGTGTAGATAGTGTAGGTACCTGTTATACTTAGTAAGTATAGTAGTAGTAGTGCAGTAGTTTATGTTTTGTGTGCCATACACATTTGCTTAGTTTACATACCTAGGATGTATATGTATATTAGGTATGTCATTAGTATCTTGTATTATAAAGCCCAAGTTGTACACTTACTGTCTGTCCTCATTGTCAAATCCCTGTATCACTAAGGTTTGCCCTTAGAAAATCCAATTCTGGTTTAAGCATGCCTTTGTTCCTTCAAGCATTATCCCTATACTGTTTATTTGTGTACAATAAAGAATTAGAATAAAGTAAGTAGGTATAAGTAGTTAGATAAAAAGTTAAAAGTGACCCTTACTATGACAATTTTGTGACAGCTTGCCTGTAGCTATAGTATATCTGTAGCTATTAACTTGTCCTTTTGGGGACCGTCATCATCATAATCAGCCTATAATGTTCCCACTGCTGGGACACAGGCCTCCTAGCTCTCTGTGAGAGGGAGTGAGCCATAACCCAGCATGCGGGTTTTGTGCAGTTCTAGTACATGCAATTTCCTTTTTGGGGATGACTAATGTTTTGTATATATTTTAGATTTCGGACCAGCAGCCGGTTGTTACAGATAGTGTGCTTAATTTCATTTTTGACCCAAACCATGAATCCTCTGCAATAAATTTGGTTGATTCGGAACCCATAGCACTGGAAGTGGATAATCCTGAAGAGACAAGTCCAAATACATCCTGTGTAAGTAATCCATTCCACATTTTTTTATATAATTTTCTTACAATATTGCACTAGTGGAACCACCTTAGCTTTGTTCAAGTTCATTTTTTACCATGAAACTTATTATGTTCCCTTTATTTTAGGGGTTGATTTTAGGTAGTTCCTTTCTTACTTCACAATACATCGTTAATCATCATCATGAATGTCAGCCGAAAAGATTTCAATTGGTGGTTAAGGCTGGGTGTTGATTCTCAGTCACTACTCAGTCAGTCAGTCCAACAACAACTTTATAAACCTATTTAGATTGTTATGAACTTTATATATTCTATTATTTTTGCTATACTGGAAAAAAAAAACATAGGTACTAAGTCCCGACTATGAAGTAATATCGACTTTGGTCTGGCTAGACAGATGTTGACTACCTACTACTGTAGTCACTTATTCTTTCAAACCACTGACTGTGGTGAAAGTATTAAATTGCATTGATACCTAATATAATACATTTGGAAAATGTACAATAATATTATATTCTATGTTATTTCAGGAATTATACAATATCTTGAGTGCATGTAATGAGGGAAAATCACTGCTATTGAGATTCCAAGAAAATGGACTGCTCAACAATGCCTCAAGACGAAAATTATGCAATATAGTTATTGATAATGAGTTGAAAGATGACCCTAATAGAAAAGTTTTAGTACTAGTAGTTATATAATGCGAATGTAAACCTACTAATTATGATTAATAAAAGTTTTATTATAAATAATGTGTATTTTCAATATAATTATAATTCATTCATTTATTCATTTGCAAACCACCAAACAACACATTACACATACACACATTGCACATTTATTCATTTGCAATGTCACTACCAAATTCCTTACCTTAAGGCGGAACCTCCACGGTAGCCCGCGAAATTCAAATCTTCTTACGTTTCTTGCAATTTGCAAGTCAGAATTAGGTTATATATAGATTAAAGTATGATTTGCGCAAGTAAGAATTATGTATTTTCAGAATTATAACCATTTAAGTCAGCAATAAAACTCCATAGGGCCAGGTAACCCGAAAGAATGACTATTTCATGAAATCTTGACATTTTTGGATTATACCGATTTATGAAGTTATTTTACTGATTTTAATGGTTATAATTCTGAAAATACATCTTCTTACGGGCGCGAATCATACATTAATCAACATATAACCTAATTCTGACTTGCAAATTGCAAAAAACGTAAGAAAATTTGAATTTCGCGGGCTACCGTGGAGGTTCCAACCTTAACATAACAGTTTTCTCCATATAGTAAAACTATTCATTCATATATAACAAAACAGTTTTCTCAATACAGCAAAAATATTCATTAGTATATAACAAAACAGTTTTCTCATTATAGCAAAAATATTCATTAATATGTAACAAAACAGTTTTCTCATAGCAAAACTATTCATTAATATGTATCAAAGCAGTTTTCTCAATATAGCAAAACTATTCATTAATATATATCAAAACAGTAATCTCAATAAAGCATAACTATTCATCCATATATATCAAAACTATTAGGCCCTATCTATGCAAACTACTACGTTGATAATAACAAATTAATTTAGTTACTATCAGTCATAGCATTTGGAAAGGCAGCAAAACTAATCAGCTAAACTTACTGGGAAGTTTGGCTAGACACTGTAAAAATGTTTGATTAGACAATGAGAAAGTTAAGTTGTGTTAATAATGTTATTTGGTAATAGTTTACAAAACCGTATAAGTAGTATAACCGCAAAAACAATTACATATAGACAAACAGATATCTTACTAAAACATAAATGAGGTGCTATATTGACTGGAAAGTTCGGCAAATGGTAACTTGTAATGAGTTAAGCCGTAGACAAACGGTTTGAAAACACACATCAAGAGCAATTAGCAATAGAAAACTAAAAAAGATTAGTGAGAAGCGACACAACTCCAGTAACTCAACTGGCTTTTGCTATGTGTTACACTGGTTCGGCTGTCACTAATTTTATGTAACTGGTAGACAAAGTTTTGGTTACATAGAACGAAACATTTTTTTCAGTGCATGCATAAAAAGGAAGCCCGTCAGAATTGATGGACAAGGTACACACGCTAAGCTAACAGACTGGATGCGTGTCCATAATGGCAATGCATAATATCCTGTAACGTTTATTACCAGTGGACATTACGTCTCGTTATTTGCTTGTCGTATGATGAAACATGGCTTGTTTACAAAGACTGTGAGTCTATGGATATTATGGATGAATGTATGGCACGTGTAAGACAGTTCTAAGGATGTTTTACGTTGGTGTAAAGGGGAACGGAAGGGGAGTACCAGGGCATCAGAGGAGATAAAGAATTGGTATTGAAAAAGAGGTGAGTTGAAAGAAGTCTGGTTAGGAAAAAACGATATATTTTATCAGTTTAAAGATTGAAGGAATGTTTTACGTTTCAGAGTCATTGTACAAGCAAAACAGGAAATGTACCTACCAGAGCATGAGATGAAATAGAGAGGTCTCAAAAATAAAGATTGACAAAACACGATTGGACAAAAGGAACGAATAAAACAATGGACAGCCGACAGAAGATTTGCGATCACGCTTTTAAAGACTCAATAATAGAAGGAATCTTCTCGTAGCTTAAACTTCAAGAAATATTAATACATATTAAATGTTCATCTGGAAGATGGTCTTCTAATGCAGATATAGAAAAGAGAGACAACGCAGGCTAATACAAGAGACTACAGTTAACATTTCAACATAGCAACTCTAGAAAATTATTTCCTTATTTTCCAGCAGACCGCAAATAGATTCCATCTCAATCAAATAATTGCTCAGAGTCCCAAATCAATTAGTTGATTGATAGTGCAATACAGGTGGGACGATCTGGGGTAATCAGAACGATACCATTTAATTTACTGTTTTAATTAATTAATGATCATGTTCTGAAGGTGATTATTAAAATAAAACCAGCCAAGTGCTAGTCGGACTCGCGCACCGAGCGTTCCGTACAAACCTGTAGGTACATAAGTATAAGTTAAAATTAATTTAAAAATTTTCGGTGAAATTTTTTCAATAAAAATACAGTAATTTTACAGTTTTCGCAATTTTTCCTTTATCTGTACTATAAGACGTTGCTTCGTACCAAATTTTAAGATTCTGAGTTCACGGGATGTACCCTCTCTAGGTTATGATTCCCTTGCACTCGCAAGGGAATCAGAACCTAGAGGTTACGGTTCCCTTGCGAGTGTCAAAAATTTGCGGATATTTGCGGCATAAACGGCTGTATTTTTTGATTGAGTTGGCTTAGAAGTTTTAGAAGTAGACCTGAGTATTTGATATAAATTCCAGATGACAGACAGAAAGACGGATGGACGGAAGTACAACAAAGTGATCCTATAAGGGTTCCGTTTTTTCTTTCGGGGTGCGGTGCCCTAAAAATCCTATCAACTGTCTCGATTGACTAATGGTTGAAAAAACGACTGCTGCGCATGGGGATCTGTTCTGGGTTCGATTACCAGGTCAAGCAAAATATTATTAGCTTTTACCATTAAGAATTTCTCAATAGCAGCTACGGAGTCTTGATTTGGGCTCGGTTGATGACAAGAGGCTAGCCCCCTATTACATGAGACTTAAACCTATGTGGTGAAATGTGGGTGTACTATTAGGTACATCTCTGCTTAAGAGGGCTATTACACTTTTCTTGTATTTGAGTGTTGTGACGAAAATTCAAAACAACAGCTTGTATAAATAAAATTAACTTAAAAAACAAGCTTTTTTTAAAACGAAAATAAGAAGGGTTTATCTATCAACATTAAACGCGTACACAAAGATTCGTGTCCGTGTTATTAACCGTCGAGGAGGTCTCGCGTGGAGGTGATCCTGGCTGCGACATCAACTCATGTTTGTCATAAAAATGTATTGTCACCAGAACCAAACGTGTTGGTAAAATTTTAGCTCTTTAAAATTTAATCTCAATAAGTTTTTAGTAGCGTTATTAAAATATGATGTTGTTTGTAGTGTCCAACTCAAATCCATGACTGCCGGAGTCCCGGTGTAATAAAGCCATATTTATTTTACGGGAAGGAGTTAATCTTACAAATTATAAGACACGCCACCATCCACCCATGTTAGTTAAAAACCGGCCAAGTGCGAGTCGGACTCGTGCACGAAGGGTTCCGTACCGATTTATAAAAACGAACAAAAAAGAACACTTTTTTGTGTGGGAGCCCCCTTAAATATTTATTTTATTCTGTGATTAGTATTTTTTGTTATAGCGGCAACAGAAATACATAATCTGTAGAAATTTCAACTGGCTAACTATCACGGTTCATGAGATGTTCTTGCCTGGTGACAGACGGACGGACGGACGGGCAGTGAAGTCTCAGTAATAAGGTCCCGTTTGACCCTTTGGGTACGGAACCCTAAAAAGAGCTTAATACAAATTGTCCCAAACCCAGTCTAAATTAGTCCGCTTTAACTCATTTCAAATGAATTCTGCGAAAATGTTTGATCCTTCCGTAATTCCCTCTACCACAAGATAATTAATTAATAACATGACATCAGGAAAGAGACGGAGCTATACAGGTCGTCTAGCTCCATCTCTTTCCCACGCTGGAATAGGAATGGAACAATAATGTTTTAAGCGTCATAGTAACCCCACTATGACGCTTAAAACATTATTGTTCCATTCCTATTCCAGCGTGGGAAAGAGATGGAGCTAGACGACCTGTATAGCTCCGCCTCTTTTTCACTCTGGAATAAGAATGGAACATTAATGTTTTAAGACGTTATGGTACGCCACCAGGCCTGTAATTCCCCGAATGGTTAAGAGGGCTATTACATTTTTTCTTCTATTTGAGTGTTGTTAAGGTTTTTACTAATGTATGTATGTACACAAATTGAAATATTTATTAATACCCGTAAAAACACACAAAACTCGGAGTTTTGATGTGTTTTTACGGTTTAGGTATGGCCACAAAATTAAAAAAAAAATATGCATGTAATTTAGACTGGGTTTGGGACAATTTGTATTAAGCTCTTTTTAGGGTTCCGTACCCAAAGGGTCAAACGGGACCTTATTACTGAGACTTCACTGCCCGTCCGTCCATCCGTCTGTCACCAGGCAAGAACATCTCATGAACCGTGATAGTTAGCCAGTTGAAATTTCTACAGATTATGGATTTCTGTTGCCGCTATATCAAAAAATACTAAAAACAGAATAAAATAAATATTTAAGGGGGCTCCCATACAAAAAAGTGTTCTTTTTTGTTCGTTTTTATAAATCGGTACGGAACCCTTCGTGCACGAGTCCGACTCGCACTTGGCCGGTTTTTAACTAACATGGGTGGATGGTGGCGTGTCTTATAATTTGTAAGATTAACTCCTTCCCGTAAAATAAATATGGCTTTATTACACCGGGACTCCGGCAGTCATGGATTTGAGTTGGACACTACAAACAACATCATATTTTAATAACGCTACTAAAAACTTATTGAGATTAAATTTTAAAGAGCAAAAATTTTACCAACACGTTTGGTTCTGGTGACAATACATTTTTATGACAAACATGAGTTGATGTCGCAGCCAGGATCACCTCCACGCGAGACCTCGAAACGAAACTTTGTGTACGTCATTAATGTTGATAGATAAACCTCTGCTTATTTTCGTTTTAAAAAAAGATTGTTTTTTTTTAAGTTAATTTTATTTATACAAGCTGTTGTTTTGCATTCTCGTCAAATTCAAGGAGTTGACTATGCTAATAATTTTCAACCAAAATCAATGATAAAATGGAAAGGTATTTTTTTTAATCAATTACGGAAATCGGTAAGTGTGAACCCGTGTTTTAAACGCGGCCGTTTGATCCTCGCCCTATAACCGCGCTTTCACACATACAAAAAATCTCAAACGTTTATTCGATAATTTCTTATCCCCTAAACCATGTTAAGGGGTTTATTCCGAAATATTGACAAACAACATAAAAAATAGCGTTTAGTAATAAGTAACTAGGTATCGTAATTTACATTTATCATATCATTTACGTCTTTTGTGACCACCTCCTGAATTTTAACGAGGATGCAAAACAACACCTTGTATAAGGCCGCCGGCTCTGGTGTTGTGTAGAACTTCTAATAATAACGTTCACAATGTTTGTAAGATTAGATAAAACGACGTTTATCAGACAATCCACTTCATGTACAAACGAGACATTAAGGCGACTATAAACATACGTATTGACATAAACATGACATCAAAATAGAGATTAAATGTAATTAAGCTTATATTGCTTGCTCCTAGATTCAGAGTGGAAAGAAAAAGGGAACTATATTTTCTATCACCAAAATTTATATTTGTCATCAAGTTGTATCACCTAATAAATAGATCTATCGCCACGAAATATTTTCGTTCTCAGATAAACAAAAATTGTTCCCAGGTATGAATTATCAGTAAAATAAGAGATCGATAACCAATAAAATATAGATCAGTTTCTTAGAGACATAGGGCACATCAACTCGGACAGGTTAGGTTCGAAGGGGATGGCGGGGTCTAGTGAGCGAGCGGAGCGAGCGAACTAAGACCCCGACATCCCCTTCGTGTTAGGTTACTTTAAACCCTGCAGAGAGAAATAGGAGCCCCGCGTAGCGGGGCTCCGTCGACTACTATTTGAACTTAATGCAATTTTCTAGTAACATAATATGATTTATTGGTGATCTCTTTAAATTAGTTTGCTTAAATACTTATTAGGACACACCTATTATAATATATACAAAAACATTTATTTGGTACTAGACCTTATATCTCAGGATTTTAGGTGATTTATTGTGGAACTGATTTTGCATTGTTTGGTGACTACATTTTGGTGACAGATCTACTATTTTGAGGACAAACCCTATTATTTAAGAAACACAAAACTAATTAAATTGGTGATAGCTTAAATGATACCCAAAGAAAAACAAAGAGGATTAAAACAAACAGTTTATAGGCACTGATTTTCTCGATACCATGAAACAATTTCACAAATTATTATCCGTAATTCGATACCCCTTTGTACGGTTGTCAAACTTTCGGCCCTCACCACTTCGGGTGACTACTTATGGTC
Source organism: Cerastis leucographa (assembly GCA_963082945.1). NCBI lineage: Eukaryota > Metazoa > Arthropoda > Insecta > Lepidoptera > Noctuidae > Cerastis > Cerastis leucographa. The sequence goes on from OY720361.1 coordinate 4,323,954, forward strand.
AGTTCACACCGAGACGCGACGCGACGTGACGCTGCGCGCACACTTTTAAAGAGCGATTCAAAATATTACTTTATTTTCTACACGAAAAGATACACATTTCGTTGTGAGAATTCAGAATACGTTGCGCCATGCAGCGCTGCGTCGAGCGGCCTCGCGATGTAGATTTCAGTAGAAATCAGAATACGTTGCGCCATGCAGCGCTGCGCCGCGCGGCGCGGCGTCGCGCTGCGCCTCACGGCGTAGAGCGACACAGCGCGAAATCACTGGCCTCTTCAAGTATCGTCGCGTCGCGTGTGAACTGACCCTTAACGACTGACGGCATAACGTGCTTTTAGAATAGAATAGAATAGCATTTATATGCAAATATGGATAATACATAAGTAGGTAGTAGTAGGTATACATCAGAGTTCTGCCATATTTCACCATTCAGCATGCAAACATTATCATTTTACAAAATTGTTAAAATTAAAATTCTCATTAAAACATTACAGTAATTGTTACATTCAATAAATGAAATTATTAAATTCAAATTGTCATTAAAACATTAACTTAATTATTACATTCAAATAAATAAACAAACATTAAAATTCCAGGTCATAGATAATATGCAACATTTCATAAGCAAATCACTAATAAATTAATTAAAAATTACAGGTATTCAGAAAAAGGTTTTGTCCTTTAAAACCTCAGTTGCACTGTAGGCGATTAACACACTGCCACGCACCACGCAGCGTAGCGCGTGAATGCGTGTTAAGTATCTCCGTTTGTATAGAAAACACGCACAGTCCAACACACAGAAAATGCCTCCACGCGCGTTCATTCAGATCACGCGCCTACAAGCGGAGAAACACACACGCGCATGGGTGCAGGGTGAAACGCAAAGTATGGCACATCGAGTCTCGCAGTGCCGTGCGTGATTTTGGATGGTCTCTGCACTGGACTATCACCACAGCGAACGGCTTTGAATGAAATCAGTCAGAGCCGCGCGGGAATCCACAAAACGCAACTACGCGCGTGAGTGCATAAAAAACCCGCACTATGATGCAGATCTGCAATCCCGCAAGTACGTGCGTAGGTGCGTTGACACGCAACATGCAGCGTGATGCGTGGCAGTGTGATAATCGCCGTAGTTCGTTTTAACTATTAATAATTTTCGAAGTGTACTTTTGAATTGCACCGTTTTCAAATCTTTCCAAGCACTTGTCTATTTATTATAAACAATTGGGGCCATGCAATAAATACTTTTGCGCATCATAGTTGTTTGACACGATACGTGATTTAATTTTGTATTGTCTCGCCTATTTCTTGGAAATACATCGGCCAAACGTTAAAAACGATTTGGGTTGTTCTTTACAAACACAGCTACTTCGAGAATGCTTTCGGTAACAAAGTGCAAAAACTCGGTATGTAATGGGTGGTCACCCATCCACGTCCAACCTCGTAGAACGCGGCTTAACCTGAAGATTGAACCAAGCGGCTGTTATTATTTAGTCACGAGGTCTTATTATAACTACAATTACATCCATACTAATATTATAAATGCGAAAGTAACTCTGTTTGTTTGTTACCTTTTCACGACTAAACGGCTCATTGGATCGTTATGAAATTTGGCAAGGAGATAGATTATATCTTCGAGAAGGACATAGGCTACTTTTTATACCTGAATAAAACATCAAAATTTCCACGCGAAGTCGCGGGCAGCAACTAGTTCATCATAAAACATACAAGGTCTATTATTAAAAGTCTTTTTATTTACACCTGCTGAAAAAGCTGTTCAATTATTTTTTGCTCCAAGGTGTGTTCTATCCAATCTCAATTAATCATACCAATTATGTAATTAACAATTTACACATAGACATCAAAAGTAGCACGTTTTCTATACCAATTACTTCATTCCCATTATTAGAAACAAAACAATGGTAGTTCATTGAACATTGAAAATAAAAAACCGGCCAAGTGCGAGTCGGACTCGCGCACGAAGGGTTCCGTACCATTATTTATAACAACGAGCAAAAAAAACACTTTTCGTATGGTAGCCACCTTAAATATTTATTTTATTCTGTTTTTTTAGTATAAATTTGTTGTTATAGCGGCAACAGAAATTCATAATCTGTAGAAATTTCAACTGGCTAGCTATCACGGTTCATGAGATACAGCCTGGTGACTGACGGACGGACGGACAGCGAAGTCTCAGTAATAGGACCCGTTTGACCCTTTGGGTACGGAACCCTAATAAAAAGATACTTGTGAAAAATTTAATCTTATTAATCAATTTAAGCTTAGATGTTTATCACAATGATTACCACGAATTAATATTAATTGTTCGATATAATTACAGGTGAGGATGGCAAATGTGCTGCATGTCCTGCATCGTTGGTCGAGACTCAAGTGCCATTAGCCTACAACTGAGCTTATTATTATCTTGGGGTCGGATTCCAGTCTAACCGGATGCAGCTGAGTACCAGTATTTTACATACAGCGACTGCCTTTCTGACCTCCACAACCCAGTAACTGGGTAATACGATACCCCTTGGTAAGACTGGATGTCAGACTCTGACTACTCGTAACGACTGTCAAAGATCTACAAATGACAGCCAGGACCAAAGGCTTAACGTGCTTTCCGAGGCACGGAGGAAACTCGGTATGTAATTATGGTCACCCATCCACGGAATAACTTTGGCAAGCACGGCTTAACCTTAAACATCGACCCGTGCGGGTGTTATTATTGGGTATCATTTAAGCTATCACCAATTTAATTAGTTTTGTGTTTCTTAAATAATAGGGTTTGCCCTCAAAATAGTAGATCTGTCACCAAAATGTAGTCACCAAACAATGCAAAATCAGTTCCACAATAAATCACCTAAAATCCTGAGATATAAGGTCTAGTACCAAATAAATGTTTTTGTATGTATTATAATAGGTGTGTCCTAATAAATATTTAAGCAAACTAATTTAAAGAGATCACCAATAAATCATATTATGTTACTAGAAAATTGCATTAAGTTCAAATAGTAGTCGACGGAGCCCCGCTACGCGGGGCTCCTATTTCTCTCTGCAGGGTTTAAAGTAACCTAACACGAAGGGGATGTCGGGGTCTTAGTTCGCTCGCTCCGCTCGCTCACTAGACCCCGCCATCCCCTTCGAACCTAACCTGTCCGAGTTGATGTGCCCTATGTCTCTAACGAACTGATCTATTTATTTGGTGACAGATCTACCATTCTGAGCACAGAGCTATTATTTAAGTAACAAAACTGTTATTATAAGAACGAAGTTCATATTCATGTAATGCAATATAATTTTATTGGTTATCGATCTCTTATTTTACTGATAATTCATACCTGGGAACAATTTTTGTTTATCTGAGGACGAAAATATTACGTGGCGATAGATCTATTTATTAGGTGATACAACTTGATGACAAATATAAATTTTGGTGATAGAAAATATAGTTCCCGTTATTATTTAGCCACGAGCTCCTTGAGCTCCACGGAGTATGGATTTGGGCCCGGTTAGTAGCAATAGGTTCGCCCCCTATTATATGTAGAGGGACCGAAATGTGGGTGTAATTTTTGCGTAGAGTTACTTAGTTTGAAGTACAGAATGCTTGGTTGATGGTTTTTTGAATGGTCCGTTCACGTCTTGTATAAAATACGTGTCCTTACCAGCGACACGAAGAAGAACACAATCACAACATTGTTAGTTTCTTACAGCACACAACTGCGTATATTTTACACGAGTAAATAAAGTGATTTTAGTCTAACACATGTCAACTAGAACAATAACTTCACCTGACTGATGTCGTGCGGTGCCTAATTGCGCCTTAAGTTTTAATGTCCAGCGCAATACCAGCGTTTATTTAACTTTCCTTACTTATACAAGGTGTTGTTTTGCATCCTCGTCAAATTCAAGGAGAATCAATAATAAAAAAACTATGGATTTCATGCTTAGAGAATAGATCCCATGGACATACACGCACGCCGGCTGTCGTATGTCAAAATGTCGTATTTACTTTTATGTAGTTGGTGTATTTGTACATCTTTGACAGTCGTTACGAGTAGTCAGAAGCCAAAAAGTCTGACATCCAGTCTTACCAAAGGGTATCGTATTACCCAGTTACTGGGTTGTGGAGGTCAGATAGGCAGTCGCTTCATGTAAAATACTGGTACTCAGCTGCATCCGGCTAGACTGTAAGCCGACCCCAAGATAGTTTGGGAAAAGGCTAGGCATAATATGATGATTACAAGATGACTGATTGACTCCCTCGTTTGTCTAATGTTCGCAATCGCGACTGCTGAGCATGAGGTCCTGGGTTCAAATCCCAGGTCGAGCAAATTGTAATTGGGTTTTCCGAACAGGATTTTTTTAGTAGCAGCCACGGAGTCTGCATTTGTGTCCGGTTGATGGCAATTAGCTCGCGCCCTATTACATAGGTCTAAAACTGGCGAAATCTTGGTGTACTATTTGGTACACTTTTGCCTAACCCTTCACGGATTACAGGCGTGAGGTTACGTTATGTTATGATTATAGATGAAACGAATAGATAGAGACAAGCATGTCAACTTGTTTGTTTTTTGGGATCGATGTGTTAGAACGATGCTCCGTAGCAAGCTTCGAAAGCACTTATGCTCGCCATGGCCTCTAAGCTAGCAGAGTCCTCTGATAACATTTATTATTCAAACAAAGAAAACCCAACAATTATTCAAACAGCTTGATCACGGCTGACACTCCATCATCTGCCTAGCCTTTTCCCAAACTATCTTGGGGTCGGCTACCAGTCTAACCGGATGCACCTGAGTACCAGTATTTTACATGAAGCGACTGCATATCTGACCTCCACAACCTAGTAACTGGGTAATACGATACCCCATGGTAAGACTGGATGTCAGACTTTTGGCTTCTGACCACTCTTAACGACTGTCAAAGATTTACGAATGACAGCCGGGACCGATAGGAAACTCGGTATGTAATTATGGTCACCCATCCACGGACCAACCTCAGCAAACAGGGCTTAACCTTAAAGATTGACCCGTGCGGCTGTTATTATTTAGCCACGAGCTCCTCCTGATCACGGCTGAGACTATGCTGTCCATTTAATGAATAAATTCTAGGCAATCCATCTACCTATCGTTGTCGCCGGACTGCCTCGTTGGGTTAGGCAGCGTAGCATAAGCATCTGGGTTTGATTCCACGGTCAGTAGAAAGGTTTATGGACCATATACCACCATAGAAATCTAGTATTTCTCAGCGTGGAGTTGTATGCCCGGTTGATGGCAATAGGGCTCGAGCTTTTACAAAGGACGTTAACAAATTTGTACGCCCTTTTGCTAACCTTTCCGATAATACAAGCGCGATTTTATTTATATTATATTTGTCTTACACAAACTATCTTTGCAGGATAACCCCAATACAATAGTGGTTTGCAAACACACACCAAATAAATTGAAAAATAAACTTACGGCTAATACTTAAAAATCTATCTTAATACAAAATCAAACATATATAACACAGAATATTAATATTGAAATATATTCTATGTTACTACACCCATACTAAAGCTGGACAAATCCATTCCTAGAACCACTGAATAACTGTAACTTAAAGCGTAATAACAGCACTTTACGGCTGAAAATCAAAGGGTAAAGCGATAAACTTCGAGAGTGTTCAACTATTCATGAAGAACTAACCTTTAGAGGCAAAGCTCGTCAAATGCTAAAACCTGTACAAAACCAGTTTATGCGTTTAAACTCTCATTGTACAGGAAAACTTTACCAAACGAGGCCACGTTATACTGGACATGTACAGCTTGATTTGTCACCGTGTGTACTACATATCCACGTTTGTGAAACATTGAGTGGTACTTGTCGAGTACATGTTAAATACATCATGTGTTTGGGATAATCTTACGTAACATGCCTAGTTATTCGTAGCGGAATGTGCCATCAATTACTTTAGGGCCCTCGCTCATGGCGACTTTTTGTAGCGATGCTGTCCCGCGTCCGCATCGATACAGTCGCGATATTGCTCGCTTCTGTAGCGCGTTGCAAATGCGACTAAGCCGCGTTAGTAGCGATGCAGTCGCGCATTTCGTAAACGCGCGTCAGCATCGCTACAAAAAGTCGCCGTGAGCGAGGGCCCTTAGTACATTGTATTTGAAGAGAGAAAAATAATAAGGAAAATTAAAACAGCACGAACAACGTTTGCCTGGGTTGGTCCATGGATGGGTGACCTGGGGGCCTACTCTCTAAGTCCGTCAACGAAAGTACGGGTCCGTCCGTAACTAGCTTTATACTTTGAAATGAACCCTACTCTCTAATATTTTCAGATTCATGAGTTTTGAAAACACATCGGGTGTAAGGACAACTGTCCAATCGTATTGTCATTCATTTTTAGTCCGGGCCCCTAACGAATCTTATGTCCGTAAGTGATAAAGAGTAGGAAACGACCGTAACTTCGGCCAAAAGTACGGATTTCGTGCTTAGAGAGTAGACCTCAAGGCCCCTATGCACAAACGCTCGGATTCGATTTCGATTCGATAAGTCGTATGTCTATCTTGTTTTGACGAAACGAGCGAGATAGACATACGATTTTCCGAATCGAAATCGAATCCGAGCGTTTGTGAATACGGGGGCAGGTGACCAACCATTTGCGTGCCTGGGAAAGTACGTTGAGCCGTTGGTACCGGCTGGCAATTTTAGATCTTTAACAGTCTTTACAGGTAGTCAATGGTCCGAAAGACGGATAGACTTTATACAATAGTATTATCTAATACGTAGTGGACGCTCCCGTGTAAAATGCTAGTATTCAGCTGCAACCACTTAGACTGGAAGCCGATCATAACATCAAAGGCTAGGCAGATGATGAGTTAGACTAGACAATACCAACCTAGACCTTTGCGTTTATTCGAATTCTGTTTGCGAAGGATTCGCACCAAAATGCAAATGATCATTAGGTGCCAACAGTAATGAGGAGCTCGTGGCTAAATATTAACAGCCGCCCGGGTCTATCTTTAAGTTTAAGCCGTGCTTGCCGAGGTTGGTCCGTGGATGGGTGACCATAATTACATACCGAGTTTCCTCCGTGCCTCGGAAAGCACGTTAAGCCGTTGGTCCCGGCTGTCATTTGTAGATCTTTGAAAGTCGTTACGAGTAGTCAGAAGCCAAAAAGTCTGACATCCAGTCTTACCAAGGCGTATCGTATTACCCAGTTACTGGGTTCTGGAGGACAGATAGGCAGTCGCTTCATGTAAAATACTGGTACTCAGCTGCATCCGGTTAGACTGGAAGCCGACCCCAAGATAGTTTGGGAAAAGGCTACGCAGATGAGTAATGAAGAAGATCTAAAGTCGTATTTACCAGAGATTAACTCAAAACGTCTTCAAAATAATAAGAATCAACAAAGTAAAACTCTTTAATTACCGTAGCGCACCAAGTAAACAAAGCCACCTACAATGCGTACTTCATATATCTCAAGTGCCGTGTGTTTAGTAGTTGTTACTATCTATGTAAACACACTTCTGATTTCAACTCCTTATCGTCCTCCAATCATAGAGTAAATAGAGTCGAAGGGATCCAAGTCTAGACGGTGCATTAAAAGACGATGGTGCATACAACAAACATGGAAAAAAGATCTGTTATACGGCTTGTAACTTTTTTTTAAGAAGCAGACTGTAAGTTGGTCCTGAATAGGTGCATTCAATAAGTCAATATTATACTTCGTACGCCAAAAAGACAGGGGGGTTGGTTGGACAGCCCAAATCCCCTTACCATAAAATCACAACAGGATAATAATTATTATGAATTAGGTACGTTACAATTCGTAAAATGGTCACAAAGTGACAGTTGATAATATTAACTGCGTCTGAACATTTTACGAATTCTAACATCTATACTATATTAATATTATAAAGCTGAAGAGTTTGTTTGTTTGTTTGCTTGTACGCGCTAATCTCAAGAACTACCGGTCCGATTTGAAAAATTCTTTCAGTGTTAGATAACCCATTTGTCGAGGAAGGCTATATATCATCACGCTATGACCAATAGGAGGGATACGCAGTTAAAGGAGGAAGTTGCGCGGGACAGCTAGTAATTAATATTATGTCCTATTATGATTCTGTTAAAGCGTCCATTTTAGGCCCCCAGCTATGGTTAAATAGTTTTCACAAAATAAATTCCCTGCCTGGTTCGACCCCGATTTATAATTCGTTAGTCGGACCCATGACCAATGAGGAACCACCGTCTTATGGCAATGTTCGTGCCTATCTTCTGTTACTTTGCTATTGCGAACGAACAGATGTCCAAAAAGTCACTGTAAAAGCATAAGAACAAAATGTAAGCCAAATGACACAAGCCACCTGTCCATCTGTCCCTGATTGGCTATTACATCTCGTCTGCGCTCTTCTAATTGGCTTAATCAGATCGGTGTGCCTGCGGATTGATTAATAAAGGCGGCTTGCCGTGCGTTTTCTATAGCCAAAGGTTAGGACTTAGGTTGCAAGTTGCATAAATGTCACTTCATACTTTGTTTTTATATTAAAAAATAAAGTATGAAGGCTAATTAATTTAGCTGAGTGCAATGACTTTCAGGGGACGCTTGGAATATGAATGTAACGTTATTGCATATAAATTGATCGCTTTATTCAAATATCATTTAATGGCATACAGTGCTGCTCATTCCACAATGCTCAGACTCACCCTATCATCATCTGCCTAACCTTTGCCTAAATATACTGGGGTCGGCTAACCGAATGCACAGCTTACTAACACCTCTTCCAAACATTTCAAGGAAGCACGAAGTTATTCGCTTCTCAATCCGTCTTATGTTGCCGTCCTACTACCTAAACATACGTCTACTTGTTTCTCTTAAAAAAACTGAAGAGTGCAAATTCGTCAGAAACAACGTAATTCAATTATTTCAAATCCATAAATCATCAAAGTATTTCGATATCCGATCGGCGACTGACACAACTTTGCATATCCAGGAAAAACGACCAAAATGCCAGTCGTCGTATTTTGAAACATGTCGGAAAAGGGAACGTACCTTCGTCAGTACCGCGGCCTACTTCCTACGTCCCATGTTGAATTATACATCGTGTTTTGGCAAATGTACTGAAAAACAGAAATAAACAACCATTTTGTTGGCCCAGTTGACGGAGGATGGTTGATTGCTCTTGCAAGAAATGTGCGTCCTATTTGATTTTAGTTGCTTTTCTTATTGTTGTTGCTACAGCTTTTCCTCTCTTGGCCTTGGTTGTAATAACTTAATTTCGTTTTCGACTTATTTGTAAGTTTCGATGATTCTTGGTTTCAAACTTTAAGTTTAATTTAATACTATAACTATCAAACTTTCAAAATGTTAAAAACTATCAAACTTTCAAAATGTTAAAAACTATCAAACTTTCAAAATGATAAACTGCAAGATTCAATCAATTTCAAAAATGCAGAAAATTTGCTGCCTATATAATATGTGCATTGTGTGATGTGTGCTAAAGCTAGATCGAAAACCTGCTTGTTCTATTGGTTGTGCATTATCAATGTCTTGTGTTATGCGTTTTTGGCGTTGAATTAATATTATAAATAATAGAGATACGAGTTCTGGAAGTCGGAACTTTATTGATTGGAAATTTTCTCCTCTATCTTTTTTTAAATATTAACGAAAAACTAAATGCTATCTTTTTTCATCTTAATTTGTTAGTAACAATTGCATTTTTTTAAGTGCTATTATTACTATACTTTCGATGTGAGAGTCAAAATGGCGGGTGTACCATAGCGAATTAAATTATACCAATTACCAAACAAATGTAACTGAAAAATACTATTTTGTACCTAGCTCTAAATAATCTGTACTTCCATCAGAACGAAATTATTTCGAAATTAAGGTACACCCGCCATATTGACATCAAGATGGCGGGTGTTCAATAATATTTTATTATTTAACCATTACTCAAAAAATGTAAATACACCAAAAAATTGTACTTACCTAAAAAGTACCGCAAGTAAATAGAAACAGACACTTGATCAGTTGGATCGTTCCTGAGAAAAAAAACAACCGTGTCTCGGGTCCTTATGTTTATTCTTACTATGAATAGGGGTGCGGACTGGGTAAAGAAAACGAAATTCTATTTTGTCCGTCAATCAGGTAATACAAAAATATTAGATACGTATTTTTTGTTTTATCAAGTTTACAAAAAATACTTAGTTAAAACGCATTAAATTTGGAGAGTGGGGGCTCACTACGTCACAACTAGGTATAAAATGTACTGAGCCGTGACGTCATGCGCCATTTTAACTCAAAATATCTCCGTAATTTTACGATTACGTGAAAAAAGAAAAAATACGTGTCAAATACTTTTTAATAATCTACCCGATAGACAAATAAAAAAAGTGAGTCACCATCCCTATTATTGATTTAGGTACTTACATACATTTGTATATTTGCGATTTTATAGAATTTATCACCATGAAACGCGGAAAAAAAATGTTGTTGATTTAAACGAACAGAAAAAAGTGTTTTGTAAATACAAACAACATTTCCCATCAATTAATGATTTACCTTCACCGTGTAGTGAAATGTTTTCAAAAATGTCTAGTGAACTTCAACGTCAAATTAACATTCATGATTTATAATTTAATAATTATCCCTGAAAATATGTACCTAAATAATTCATAATAAGAATAAACATAAGGACCCGGTTTATTTTTCTAGACTTCATTCCGAATCGAATGAGCCATCGCTCATATTATTAGGAGCTTATCAAGAATTAACACGTTTTTGAAATTGAAATTGTTGACTAGGCTATGAAGGACGCTACTGAAGGCGCCAACTCGTGGCTCAGTTCCGCGCCACAATTTAAATTGCCATCGACACGACGACACGCTAAGTAGAAGCTAACACGCTAAGTAGTGAACTAAGAAACACGTATCTCTTCAACGTTTGAGTGTCGGTTTTTTTAGGCAAGCGCGTTCGACCCTAGGCCTCTTCATCGCATCACATCAGGCGAGTTGCAGCCAATCGCAAGCCTATTTTGTATTTTAAAAAAGAACTTGGCTACAAACTGTTCGGGTATAATTTAAGTCTATCGACACGCATAGGAGAAGCTCTGAACTAAAAAACCATCTTATAAAAAGTTCCTAACATAAAATTTTCGCCATAAACGAACAGCCTTAAACAATAAATTCTGGCAGCATCAAAAGTTTTAGAATTTATCGTTGTCTGAAAACAAATAATTGAATAAACTTTCCCATTATAAATAAGTGGAACGATGAACTATCTGTAAAATATCTAAGTTTCCTTAAGATATATAAAAGTTTAGGTAAATTAGTCTGAGGTCTGAACTGAAATAACGTTACTAAATAAGCTCTTTATAGACGCGAGACGAATTTGTAATGATGAAGATAATAAAGGTAAGAGTAAAATTTATTGTAACTTAACAAAGCTTATTTTACCAAAATCTTGTTTAAATTTTACAGTATGTCCATCTAACAGTGTTGGCGTTTTTTTCTAGATTCAAATGACAGTGTCGACTCGTCTAAATCAAGATCATGTTGTCATCAACTCTCCCGAATGTTTACAAGAAACTATTATATAATATGATCATTTCGAAATCCTCATGTCCGATTTAATACAATGTAATCTCAGTAATCTAGAGAGGAGCTCGTGGCTAAATAATAACAGCCGCTCGGGTCGATCTCTAAGGTTAAGCCGTGCTTGCTGAGGTTGGTCCGTGGATGGGTGACTATAATTACATTCCGAAAGCCTCTCTCTGCGTGCCTCGGAAAGCACATTAAGCCGTTGTTCTCGGCTGTCATTTGTAGATCTTTGAAAGTCTTTTCGGGTAGTCAGAGGGCTCGGCAGATGATGTAATCTCAGTAATCTGGTAACATAACGTAACACGCCTGTAATCGCCCGCGCCGAAGGGTTAGGCAGAGATAATAGTACACCCACATTTCTCCAATGTTGTAAGTGTTCAGGATGATGTACGGAATACCTTTCACCGTTTTAGTGCCGATGTCCGTTCCACCTTGTGTAAAAATAATCTCTAAACCAAATAAAACCTTCGTCCTAAAAGCACAAACACACGATGCAGAAACAACGAAACTTTTCACACAAACGTTTAGACGCTGCGTTTCACAATGTTTATAAGCAAATGCAAATAGATACAGTGACGTGTATAATCCATCTGTTAACTGATGCGTCTAAATTGGGCCAGATGGAGAGTTGCGTGTCGAAATTCTGTCGAATACGGCTTTCGTCCCAGGCTTGCGACATCGCGTAAACGTGTGAAGTTCCCTTTAATCTGGTTAAAGATTTCGTCAGAGGAAGTTTGGGCAGCATGGAATAATAAATGGTGAAACATTTTGGGGTTAGTTAGGAAAATAGGAAGAGGATGTGTGTCTTCATTTAGAATTGTTATGTAAAGCTCCTGAAATGTACTGTGATGCTTTTTGGTTTGAAATGCTATTTTTGGATTGTCGTTAATAGTGACAGGTGATGGACGTATTTTTGTGGAGACATTGATGTGACACGACAAGGCGGAGATGAATAGGAGTTCTTTTAAAAAGCTCTCTATTTCAGGTAAGTGTTTTCTTTGAAGTATTTATTACTAGCTGTTGCCCGCGACTTCGTCCGCGCGAAAATTTTGATGTGTAAGAAAAAAAAGATAGCCTGTGTCCTTCCTTAAGATTTAATCTAACTCCTTGCCAAATTTCTTTACGATCCGATGAGCCGTTTAATTGTGAAAAGGTAACAAACAAACAGAGTTACTTTCGCATTTATAATATTAGTATGGATTCACACTCAATAGGTAAATCAGTTGCAAAAAATTATAAGAGTCATCGTAATACTAAGTTTTCTAATACCGGCCAAAACTAAAATCTTTTTTACCAATAACATGTGCACATCATCAATTAAATACCTGTATATTTAACTTTCACCTCAAGGCTGGAACCACTCCTAATAATATAAATATCAGTTTTACAGATAACCTCATTCTAAAAGCTTTCATACAAAACAGACCACGCGCTGTGCCTATTTTCAAATCTTCTGATAAACATGCATTCACTAAGTAATACCTAACTACCTACTTATTAATAGGACTGTCTAACTACTTAGTAAATAGTAAGCATGTCATTAATCTTCCTCTGTTGTAGATATCGAGCTATCGGCATGATGTATGAAATGCGCGGTAAAACGATTAGCCAATCAGCAAGGTGCGCTGTCCGGGTATTGCTGGGTATTGCCACTACTTGCGCCTCTGCTACTAATGCACCGTTAATTTTGTAGATTTAAATTAAGTTAATAAAAATAGTCATTATTACGGAGACCTACGCCTGGAGCCCTGAGACAGCGAGAGAGGATCGCGGCACACCGAGGAGACGATGGCGGGACGCCTTTGATGGCTTCCTCGTTAATTGGAGTGAAGAAGCACACCATCGACAGAAACGGAAGGAATGGGGGTAGGCCTTTGCCCAGAAGTGGGATAGCACGGGATAACAAAAAAAATATTATGATGTACTTCGTGTTGTGATCAGATCATGAACGTGAGCGAAGCGAAAGAAGTACCGTAAGAATCGTAGCAGGTGTTTTGTAGTTTTTGTTTACCCCCATAAAAGGCGAGAGTTTATGTATGCATTGTATTTGGCGTGATATATTATATCTATGACTACGTGTATGACTCTACAGATAGGTATCTCCAATACATCCGTATTTTTCATTCCAAAACGGCAAAAAATATCCGCAACTGAATTGAATTACTCGGTCCGAATATTTCAAAATCAATTCACTCCGAAATATCCTGTTCGGCCGGTAACGTACACACGGCAACACCTCAAACTATAGATATCCAGTACAACCTGACCTCGTTTTGTATGAGCTTCCCGTGCAGTTAGAGATCAGTGTATACTGGTTTTGCATAGCTTGAGTGGTCGTCGCGCGTACATGTACGTACACTATCCAACGTACCTAATGCTATTACAAACGCGCATCACTTAAACGAATTCCGCTTCTCGGACTGTAGGACATTTGATTATGTTTTACTCTATGGTAACACAATTACGTCTATAAGTCAACATCTGGCAACACTGTGTATGTAGTACATCTAATCTGTGAGTTCCTCTTGCAAGACAGTCAAGCTTGGTAACCACAGTTAGTTTGCAAGCAGTCGTAAAATTCGTGAGATTTAATCATCGCGTGGGTGTTAAGTGGCCGATGTTTGTAACGCATGGAGATTCTGGAGATACAATGTAAGAGGTTGAATTAACTCAAGATTTAACTTAGAAAATATGTAGAGGAATCAGCGAGACAATTTCTTTCTTTGTTAATCAAGTATTATAATATAATAACAATATTATCAATGAGCATGTCAACAAGATATCATACATAACATCACGCCTGTAATCCCCGAAGGGTCAAGTAGAGGTGTACCTTATAGTACCTACACCCATATTTCGCCGGTTACGTTTAACGCCCATGTAATGGGGGCAAACCTATTGCCATTAACCGGGCACAAATCTAGACTCGGTGGATGCTACTGAGAAATTACGGATGAAAAAAATACAATAACCCTTTGACTCTTTGAGCGACCTAGGAATCGAACACAGCACCTCGTCCTCAGCAATCGACCAACGAGGCAGTACACAGGTAACAGCACAAGCATAGGCAGGCGAGGCAGGCAAACCAAAAAGACACCATATGTACACTGATACACTTATAATATGTTTATCTTATTTCATATATCATATATTTTTTGTAGTGTTGTTTTATTTTATACTCCTAGTACTGTTTATTTTATTTTCTTATAAATTATGTCATCAAATATATTTTATGCTGTTTTGACTTCCGTCCGTTTTTTATTTCACAGGTGACCACTGAAAACCAGCGCTGTGCTGTGGGTCCTTGTCGCAGTCACGACGTGCAAGCAGTAATCATTTTTGATCCGTCCTGTTTGTAGTTTTCATATTTTATTTTTTATTCTTGCGTTGTACCAATTTTTTTTGTGTTTTATTTTTGTAATTTTGTATGCACGTCATGTCCCTGCGACAAATAAATAAATTTTCTTCCTCTTCTTTTATATGTCGTCTTTTTGGTCTTCATATATCTAGTTGATATCTGAAGACCAAAAGACAACATATGGTGTGACTGATAACATAGCTAGAAAAATGGTGGCAACGAGCCTAAGAGAAGTATGGGAAGACATCCGCTGACCCCGCATCGATTGGGATAAGGGCAGGCAAAATGATGACAATCTCAACAAGACGTCTAAGGTAAGTAATGAAAATAACTCCGTAGAAAACAATGCAGAACAAAAGTACGGATTCACAGATTAAGATACTTTAAAACTGTAACTTTAACTTTTACCTTAAGGCTGGAATCACTCCTAATAATATAAATATCAGTTATAGGGCTTGAAGACAAAACTGCGAATCAGCACGATACGAATTCGCAACGCAGAAAACTGCGACACAAATTGCTGCGATGCGATTTCGTGCGCTTAGTTTAAATCCGCAATGTTGACTTCTATTAAAAATTGTTTACATCCAGTTCAACTTCTAGTGGAGTTATGTATGTGTTTAGTTCAACAAACTTTACAAGTTACTGGAAAAGCTTGAATTTCAGCCACATTTACAAATAAATCCACTGTTCACATATGACCTTTATACGTTATATGAAGCCTCTGAGTAGCCACCAGCATCGAAGAACATTTTCCTACCCTTGTCTCATGTTACTTGGAGTCAGCGAGATACGTTTTTAGGGTTCCGTACCTCGAAAGGAAAAAAACGGAACCCTTATAGGATCACTTTGTTGTCTGTCCGTCCGTCCGCCTGTCTGTCTGTCAAGACCGTTTTTCTCAGAAACGCGTGGAGGTATCAATTTATATCAAATACTCAGGTCTACTGTCCCTTGGAGCTGAAAAATAATCAAACTTCTAAGCCAAGGCAATCAAAAGATACAGCCGTTTATGCCGCAAATTTCCGCCACTCGCAAGTGAATCAAAACCTACAGGGTACTTCCCGTGAACTCATAACATTATCTTGAAATTTGGTACGAAGCAACGTCTTAAAACACAGATAAAGGAAAAATTGCGAAAACCGTATTTTTTTTTGTTTCATCATATAATAAAAATATTTTTAATTATTACGTTTTTAAAAGTACGGAACCCTCGGTGCGCGAGTCCGACTCGCACTTGGCCGGTTTTTCATTCCTTGTTTTCTCGACTACGGCAAAGCCAAAAAAATTAATATTTGTAACATTTATAGGTAGGCATCCCAGATTATCAAAAATCATACCGTCTAAATGGACGAAACAGTTGCTATGGGATAGGTTATCGTCCAATTTGCGGACGAATTAGAGCTAATTGGCAGCGGCCAGCTGATAAGTACATGACGTGAGGTAGACGCAGACGCATGGTGCAGTTTGAAAGGACAGCTCAGTTTGAACACGATTACTCAGTTACTCATTGTTGGGACGGAGCTGATCAAGACGCGTATGTTTCTTGTGGTGCTGGTCTGAGCATTAGATAGTTAGAACTTGAGACAGGTTTGGGGCAAAAAATCTCATCTGGCATGAAAATGGTTGGAATGATCGATGAGTCACCTGGATCAGACATTCTTTTGTTATCAATGAGGTTGTCGAATAGCTGTCGATCAAAGTAACAATTGCCTGCGGAGCTACGTTTTGTGTTTTACAATTCTGGTTATTTTACCCTAGGTTTCACCAAAATTCTCAAAACCTGGAGGTGCTATTCATCATCATTATGTCCTTATCCCAATTTATTTGGGTTCGGCACAGCATGTTTTCTTCTTCTACAAGATGTTGTTTTGCATCCTCGTCAAATTCAAGGAGGAACTATGCTAATGATTCTGGTCCCGAATCAATAATAAAATGGTTGGGTCATTTTTATATTTTTCCTCATTTATACCCGTTTTTTAAACGCGAGCCGTCTGATTCTCGCTCGATAACCACGCTTCCACAAATACAAACAATCTCAAACGTTTATTCGTTTTTTTTCCCCTAAACCACGTTAAAGGGGTTATTCTGAAATACTCACAAACATAAACAACCAAAAAAATCAGCGTTTATTAATAATTAAGTAGGTACCGTAACTTTAATTGATTATTTATGTCTTGTGTGACAACCTCCTGAATTTTGACGAGGAATCAAAACAACACCTTGTGTATTTCTCTGTAACTCGTTGTCTCATCAGACACCTCCTTTCTGGCCATATCATCTTTCCTAGTCCATCCATCGTTATTTGGTCTTCCTCTACTCTTATCCCAACCACATTTATACTCAAAACCGTTGTTATTCAATGCAATTTAATTGAAACCTAACCACGATCTGATTATTTCAATTATAATTAGTGAACCGGGTATTCGATATTTTGTTATAATGTTGCTCTAAACATGCAATATAACGTGAATTCACTGTCACCTGTCTATCTTTGACCATGGCCCTAAAAAGCTAATTTATAGTAATTGCTTTAGATATAATTTTCAATAATAATATCAGTATTACTATATTGCAATACCGTTATTAGCTGTAATTCCAGCACATATTCGTGTAATGTACCAGAACGTTTATATTAAAACTAGCTGTCCCGCGCAACTTCATCTGCGTCACAGTTTCCCCGTTTTTGCAACATTTTTCATTTCTGCTCCGCTCCTATTGGTCGTAGCGTGATGATATATAGCCTATGTTACTTCTAATACCTCCAAGAATATGTGTAAAAAGTTTCATGATGATTGGTTGAGTAGTTTTCGCGTGAAAGCGTAACAAACAAACTTACTTTCGCATTTTTAATATTAGTTAGGATTAATGATACCTAAATGAAAGTGGTTTCATGGAAAACGTATATCAGGTAGTTATATAAAAGGTAATCATGATAATTATGATAGAATAATAATAGTGTGAAAGTGAAATACAATAGTACATTTTGATACAAGTGC
This sequence comes from Cerastis leucographa, assembly GCA_963082945.1. Lineage (NCBI taxonomy): Eukaryota > Metazoa > Arthropoda > Insecta > Lepidoptera > Noctuidae > Cerastis > Cerastis leucographa. The sequence goes on from OY720361.1 coordinate 4,341,893, forward strand.
GGAAAGTTTGTTATTGCGTACGAGGCCGAATAAACACCCGAGCCGCAAGGCGAGGGTGTTATGGGGCCGAGAAACGCAATAACAAATTCCCACGTGTATCAAACGACGTTTTTTCAATACACTTTCGAAGAAATAAAATAATAAAACGATACGTATTTTTACCTTTTTAGTAACCTTCCACTGAAGAAAACTCCGGAAAGCTGCCATATATTTTACCTTAGATTTAGATGGCAACAGGCTCTCGCAAGCATTATACGCCTCAATCACAATTCCCGCGGAGTACCATCTAAAGAATTCTATTCAAAACTTAAATTCGACATTTTTTCACAAATAACTCAAATTATTAAGACTTACTTTGCTTTTTTTCCCGCGCTTTATGTTCGCAGGCTAAAGGAGAAGCAAAGGTATGAAGCTGTTCAACAGCCTCACAGAAAAATTATAAAATTCAAATATATTTTAATTAAGAACACAAATAAAATGTTAACTAGTTCATAAAAGTAATATTTGTTTAAAATAATCATGTTTATTAGTAGTATTCTTTTTATGAACACAATTTAAATATTCAAAAAATATTTACGCTGTAAAGCCGCAAATCAAAATGACGAGATAAAAAAAAAAAACACGCCTGCTCTATAATAGTCAGTGGTGTTTTTTTTTTAATTTCTTATGTTTTAATCGAATTACCGCACGCGTGCTGTAATCTTATTATCGCACGCGTGCGAAATATGTTGCATGTCGAACCTAATCGTAGTGCAATAAGAGCTAGTTTTCGAGGAAGTGTATTGAAAAATATAATGTTAAGGATTATTGTGGTTTAGAAGGAGAATGTTCAAAACATACAACTTTAGTGACCTAGATTAAATTATATTCTATCAGCGATAAGGATAATGGGAAACAAAAATTTAAAATACAGGGTAGAAACGGACCCCTCACGAAGCTGTGAGTCATCAAACTGAGTAACTCTACGCAAAAATGGTTGCTGGACAACGGCTTATTTTTTGCTGTCTTGTTTTGTTGTTATATAGTCTGGAATATCACATAGACTTTTTATCCCGGATGTACGATCCCGTGAGCAATTCCCGAACTCCAAACGGGCGAAGCCACGGGCACAAGCTAATCTTGGGTGTAACGGAAAAGGTATAAGCATACATACTTAAGGGTGTGCTACAGACTATCAAAATGAACATGTTTCTCATCATAAAAACATGTTTTTCACCAAAAAAAGTATCTGCTGCCCCATAGAAAATTGCAATACCTATTCGACCCAAATGTATAGGCAGCTGATATTTTTTTTTGCTGCAATTTTTTTTTATGATGAGAAACATGTTCAGTTCGATGGTCTGTAGCACACCCTTAAGGATGTATATACCCTTTCCGTTACACCCTGTAAATAAAATTCTCGTCTCACAACGTTTGTTAACATACTCCTCCGAAACAGCTGAACCGATTTGTATAAAATTTTGTGTGCACGTCTGAGAATCGGCCAACATTCTATTTTACATACCCAATAAATAAAAATAAAACCCCGCACGAAGTCGCGGGCAGCATCAAGTGTCATATAAGATAATAAATTCGTACAGATGTGAGGCAGTGTTGGGTTTCTATTATCCAATAAAAATAGTAGTAACAGAAAATCTAATCAACCAATTCCTAGTAACTAGGAAAGTAGCAAGCAATTAACTGCCGAACGCCTACTAGATGTCGGTTGCTATAGTACTGATATCATATCAGTTCCTGTTAGTCATTCTGTTACATTTCTAATCAATACGGTACTTGTAACAAATTAATTTATATAACAGGAAACCATTTATTTTCGCTTCAAATCAAAAAGTTGTAACAAACTATTAGTAAGATAATTCTGTCACTTCTAGCTTCTAGAAGTAAGGAAGTCAAGGAAACGGGGGCAACGGGGGCAACGGGGGCACGGGGCAGGAAAGGAGGTGAGAGCATGGATACAAGAAAATTATCTTAAGAGGGTCTTTAATTTCTTGAGTAGTACCTAATAAAACATTTTTGGAATCATTGTGGATGATGGAGTTCGAAAAATGTCAATGCCAATTGATGCGGTTTCGTAAAAGTAATAAAAGAGATTAGAGTCGAAACCACGAAGCAGCATAGACAATGCACGCCGCAATTGAATGATACATTCCTCAATTAAAACAATACAGGAAATACTCACCTCACAATTTCTCTATAAACGTGTCCATATTCGCTAATAACTGTGCTACCGTGTTACTATCAAACAAAGCATCACTTACAGGCAGACAAAGGACATTGGCATGGCACGTGGTCTGTGACAATTGACAAAGTTGCACAACTCCTGGCTTATGACGTCACAGGTTGGTGCGTGTCCGACTGCTTTTATGATCGTATAATACCGGGTATTTTTAACCAAATCAGAAAATATGGCGAATAGCGAAAAATTCTCAAAGGAGTCTCGAGCCCAATTTTGATGAAAACTAAAAATGCATCATTGGATTTAAAAAAAGTCAATATTCCTAACCAGGAATCAAACGATTCGATAGCGTTATTAAGGATCCAATTCTAGGAACTAATAACATACGGCAAACGAAAGGAAAGAGTTCATTTTTGATCAAATATGTACTAGTATGCAAACAGTAAGTACCTAGTAATCAACGATACGTCTAACCAAATTCATTCACCTATGCACTTCTATTGTTCCTCATAGATGTATTGTCTTTACAAGTGCTGGCCTCGAGTAAAAATATTTTGATGGGAGGAAGAATAGATTTAAACATAATAGGTAAAACACTGGTGAGAATAGACTTAATCGGGAATAATGGACTCCAATTGTATTTCAATAAGTCAATGAAGAAAAGAAACAAACCTTAGTTTCAAAAAACAAATTCAGCTTTAGGTATTTGAATTACGATTATATTCAAATATTGCCGAAATATGGCTCTCATCAAATAATAACTAGCAAATCGAAAAAAAGCCATAGACAACATTCTAGAATCTAAATAAAACTTACCATGAACTTCAAAATAAAAGTAAACCAACCCAATAAGATGATTTCTGCTTTCCAGCAGACGAGTTAAGTAAGCTAGTACTGTCTCCAGCCAGTATTATATTCAGCCAGTATTGTCCCATTGTGAGCCGAGCCGCCAAGGGCTAGTCTCCCAGCATTCCGTATTGTTGGCTGGGGGCCATTCTTTGTTCAAGGTGTCGAGCTTTCCACGGGAAAGTTAGAGAAAAATGCTGATAGTGAAATGTGCTGTTTCTAATTTCGAAGTGAGGTTTTGCTTCAAGAAATGCATTCGATGTATTTGAAAATAGAAGATGGATGTCATCATGATGATTTCAGATATAAAAAAGCAGAATTCTTGCCATACGTTTTAACAAAGCTGACTCTAGAGGTAAGGTCAGAAAAACTCCAAAAGATAAGAAGATATTGTAAGATAATGCTATTAAATAATTTGAACATGAACAAAAGAAATTAATAGACCAATAAACTTACACGAAACACTGAGAACCAGTCAATAAGTCTGAAACAATAACAACACACAGATAATAAAACAGAATTTAATAAATACCAAACCAAGCAAAAAAAAACGTCTACAATTCTACATCTAACTTCAATAGCAACAATAGAATTGAAATACCTAAACGATATTCCTCCGTATCACTTGAACAGGCGAAGCGATTTGTATTACCGATATAGCCTGCGTTCAGACTGACTGACTGGCTAATCAAGGTACTTGAATGGTCATCGAAATCGGTTTCATTTGGCCTTTGACAACGACAAAATGGAACCGATTCCAATTATAACTGGAGCTACACTGTGGAGCGGAGACTGTTTCAAACGATTGTGGGTGCATTGTGTTATTGTGACTTAGTATTTTTGTGTTTTTGTTTAGTAAGAGTGAAAGCCACATTGAGATTGAAGTTACACATTTTGGGTGCTCACAATAATTGAAAAACATGGAAGATATCCCGTAAGTGATTGTCTTAGTGAAGCCACATTTTTGCATGGTAATTATTTTTTGTAACTAGTCGTCGGATGGAAATTGCTATTGGCAATAAGACAAACTTCCATAAATTCTTTTGTTTTGATCCTCTTCATAAAAAGCGCGCTTCACAGAATGCTGGTACCATAATGGTCGAAATCGCCGAGACTAGATAAATTAAGGAAGATACTTGTATCCCGAATCGTTACTTAATAAGGACACGAAATTATTAACTTTTCAAACGCAAGCGACGATGCAGAGGCTGATTGATGGAACTATTTACTAGATACTAAATCTAAGTAAGTAAATCTAATCTAATAACATTGTGGAAAAAATCTCCGATTACTCAAACTTTATTCAACTTCACTATTTTTTTTTAAATATCAGATCCCACTCCAAGAACTGTCATGCACCAACACAGCATGACTAGCATGCCAACGTCATTCACTGGCAGAATGCTGGCAGTCATGAACTCGCGACAGGTGACACTGGCATCGTGACTAGCTGGGTGTGAATCAAACTTTATTTCTGTATCGGATGAAACTTTGTCGACGTGATTTTCGTCGCGATTTTCACCGGAAATGTCTGGGATCTGAGCAAATAACGCCTTTGGGAATGCTGAGTCTTCAACAGTTTTATTGATACTTTGAGAAACGAGCAATATGCTATTAAGAAAAGGTATCAAGTAGTTTTTCGCTTCATGAAATGGTATTATGATTATGCTTATTTTATGACCATAGATTGGACGGTATTGTGGTTATTGAAATCAAATAAACGCAGTCGTATTAATAAGCCAAATACACTCTCTGCCAATAGTTGAATAAACCGAACACCGTCGAATAGGTAAACCACAAAATCAAAACAAAATCCTTCATAGTTAAAAATGAAATGGCAAAAAAATGCTCTATCAAGTTTCACCAACACAGTCGAAATAATTTTTCACGAAAAATTCAGAACAAAGGCGACTACACACTATCAGTGTAAAGCCACTACACACGCGCGATTAAACTCGTAACGCTCCCCTGCACTGTGAATTCAAATGCAGATTTTAGTTCCACACAAAAAAATTGGTTTAAAATATTCAGTGTCTCTGGTCTCTCTTTTTGTTTTATTTTTTCAAAGGGTTAATGGTTTTCTTTTGCATTTTTCATTAGTGAGTATTTTAAAGGGTTTTTAGACAATAGGGGATAATCCTATTTGTTTTTTCTTTGTCCGTCGGGCAGTTCATTGAAAAGTATTGGACACGTATTTTTTCTTTTTTCACGTGGTCATAAAATTACGGATATATATTGAGTTGAAATGGCGCATGACGTCACATGTAGGTAAGTTTTATACCTACTTGTGACGTAGTAAGCCCCCACTCTCTAACTTTAATGAGTTCTAACTAAGTAATTTTATGATATTTTGATAAAACAAAAAATACGTGTCTAATATTTTTGTATTACCTGTCTGACGGACAAAATAGAATGTCGTTTTCTTTACCCAGTCCGATCCCCTATTACACTATCTACCAACGAGATTAGATTGCATTTTCGTTTGGTGTTTTCAGATACATGTACGGTCGATGAGAGCATCCTAAAAGCTTTGTAGACAAAGCTGAGCTTCTAAAAGTTCTAGTCTAGACATTGTTGAAATAGTTTGAAATCGTAAATGGAAACTGCTTTGTGACGTTAGAAACACACACACATAACTACATATACAGCATGATTATGGGGCGTCTGTAAAGTCGAAAATAATGACGCCAGCTTATCTTTTCAATACCATTTCTATACACAATTTCACAAGTGTTTGCCATCAGCAGCGCTCTCCTGTGAATGCATTTCAAACGCCAAAAGTACCTTGTAGCAATATACACGATTATTTTCTCCCCAAACTGAAGTATAGTTCCGTCAATATTGTCCACTTTTTCATTCAATTTCAAATGAAAACACTTGAGCATCGTCATGTAATCTCCCCGTCAAGGTGGAAGCCGATAAGTCTCGATATACTCGTAACCTCCGTAACAGGCTTTGAGGGATTATCTATCTAAAGTTCGCAGTCAGGCCACTACATCATAATGCACTCCAAGACACCGGCAGAATAATGAACTGGCAACACTTGTGCTGTTTAGCTTTCAAGTTACGGTTTTTGCACCGAGGAGGTAGAATGTGTCGGAGACTTTACCGGTTATTCAAACCTTTTTGGTCAATTATAATAACGTTCGTGTTTAACTTTGTGTCACTTTAGGACGGAAAGAAGGTTTAAGGTCGCCTTTAAAAATAAGTAACCTTTATATTTTTATGACCTTTTTATTGTAAATGTAGCAAATTCAACAACGCGGTTATAAATCATTTTTATTTTACATTGTTTGAAGCCAGACCCAGGCTGCATATTTCTTTGTCCGTCCCAAAATCCTATTTATTGTTCTCTTTCTCTTTGTTTTCAAAATTATCGACTGAAATAAAAATAACTTATATAAAATTAGGGATCTAGAAGATGAGTTAATTCATGCCAATGGTTGTATCATAAAGTTACAGAAAGAAAAAGAATGTACTCAGGTTAAAGAAACTAACGTCTTGTATAATGAATTATTAAATAGTAATTGTAACCGCCCCTCCTTAATAACTATTGATCTGACTGAAGATTCCATAATGAAACCGAATTATACAGTTAGCAATAAGAAAATTAAAAAATATGCGAAATTGAATAGAATAATTAAAAAATGTTGTCAATTTAGGAAACAATATAAACACTTTTCCAAATATATTCCACTGAGGAAAGAGCGTGTTGATTTAGTTAATAAGTTAAAAAATTATGAAATAAAACTAGAAGACAGTATAAAAATTTATGAAATTGATACTCAGCACTTGCAGTCTGAAATACAGGCACTTCAGGACTCACTTAGTTCTCTTTCCAGTAGGTATGTGAGTTCTCAGAACCAGATTAGGGAACATATTCTTGCAGCAAATGAGTTGGTAATGTGTCAATGTAGTTGTCAGACTAGTACCAAACATGATACTGTCGAGCCTGAGGTAATGGAGGACCCATCCCAGGCTGAGAATTCATCTCAGGATTGTATGCTTAACCAAGAAACTACTAATATTACACAAGATTGTTTACAAGTTTTACAACCTGAGATGAATAGTAGTTACGATTGTTTGTTCTCAATAATGTTCTCAGATAGTATAGGAAGAGGTGTAGGTAAATTAGTTTGTAATAACCTGAGTTGTTCCAATCAAAATCATTGCATGCCAGGGTCAACATTCAAACAGATTATGGCATCAGTAACTAGAAATGTTTATAATAATAATACTGATATAACTATATTTGTAGGAAATAGTTCAAAAATTAAAAAAGAAGACATCACAGACAGTGTTACTGAGTTGTTAAAGTTGAATTGTCGTAGAATAATATTATGTGCTTTTCCATATTTTGAAAATTTGGGTGATCGAAAGAACAATTATATACACATGTTGAATAAACATTTGCACTTTTTAGTCGGTCACTATAGTGACAAACTTATTTATTTGGATACTAACACTTTTGTAGGTAAACTTAGGTCGACACGGGGTAATGTGTATCTACCTATTGGATGTAGACACAAAATAGCTAGGCTATTAGCTTATAATATTCACACAGACATAAATAGTATGTCTAAGTTTAGTTCTATTATTAACACTGCGACTATTAGTAATCATACTAATATAGATTTATTTTCTTTTTACAATTATTCTACAGAGGAGGTTCCTTGTGTGAGCATGGAAAATTCTCAATTAGAGTGTATTAGTGATAGGAGCTTGTTGTCTGGTGATGCCACGGGAGTCTTAGAACTCACTCCGGATGCTCATTTAAACTAGTTAGTAAGACAACAGAAGATACCAGTAACATTATACCTTCTCGCTATCAAATAGCTAAATGTAAAAAAGGGGCTAAGCAGAATTCCTTGCAATTATTCCATCAAAACATTCAAGGTTTCTCTTCAAAGCAATTAGAGATTGAATTATTTTTAGAAAAAACAAAGTTTGAAATTGTTTGTTTCACTGAACATTGGTTAAAAGACTATGAAATGCTAATTAATTACGCAAATTACAGTGTGGGCAGTTGCTTTCCGAAAATCGAAAATGCGTGGGGGTTCATTAATCTTAGTTAAAAATTGTATTAAATTTAAGTGTCGAAGCGATATTGTTGATCTATCGGTTGAGCATAATATTGAACTGTCTTGTGTTGAGCTGGATAAGCATATAATAGTGTGCGTTTACAGACCCCCAAATTATCAAAACTACTCATTATTTGAGTCAGTAATGGAAGATGCTTTAGCAAAACTTGCAACAGGTAAAAAATCTCTGGTTATCTGTGGTGACTTTAATATTAATATTTTAGACAAAAATTCTAATACTAGTAGATTATTACACCTTTTTAAATCATTTAATTTGTTAAACGTGTTTTCGGAACCAACCCGAATTACTACGAATACTGCTACATGTATTGATAATGTTTTTTGTTGTTGCGACTACTTAGATAAATCAATTGTAAATTACCTCCCTTCTGATCACAGTGCGCAAACCGTTGTTTTCGAGTCCTACACACCATTACAAAAAATCCAGATAAACTCTAGACAAATAACGCCCAGCAATTTGAATAAATTTAATAATAACTTAATTAGTAATTTAGGCATTCCGGGCCATATAATTGAAAATGCAAATAAATTTTATGAGGAATTCTTTTCGGTAGTTCACGTAGAGTTCAATAATACATTAAAAATGAAAACAAAATCTATTTACCCTAAGTTTATGTTCAGTGACTGGGCCACTAAGGGTATTAGGATAAGTAGGGAGCGATTGTTTGAGTTGTACGGCCTTAAGCCTTACATCAACTCGGAAACTTTTAATAAATATGTTGCAACCTATTCTAAAATCTTTAAAAACACTTGCAAAGTAGCCAAAGCCTTATTCATTAGCAACAAGATTAAGTCCGCCGATAACAAAATAAAGACGGTTTGGAAAATTATCAACAATGAAACTAATAGAAATAAAAAATGTAATAATGATATCAGACTAGAGACTTCACGTGGTCTTCTAAGCTCTAAAAACGAAGTAGCTCAAGAATTTGTAGATTTCTTTACCAATATCCCACTTAAAACTACCGAAACCTTAAATTCCTCACCCTTGCTTTCTATTGATTTATTAAAAGCGAACGTTTCAGCCTGTCCGGTTGAGTTTCAATTTAAGCATATAAACCCCATAGCATTCATTAAAGCTTTTAAGGAAATCAAAATCAAATTAACAGAAGATCTATGGGGATTGTCTATTAAAGTGTGTCAAGCTATTATTGACACTATAGCACCGTACTTGGCTTTAATTTTTAATTTGTGTGTGGACCAAGGAGTCTTCCCAGACCTTATGAAATACAGCAAGGTAATACCACTTTTCAAATCTGGGGACAGTAAAGATACGAATAATTATAGACCCGTATCCGTGCTGCCGGTTTTCAGCAAGGTGTTTGAAAAGGTAATGCTTAATCAAATGCTCACCCACTTTAACACCAACAAAATCTTACACGAGAAACAGTATGGTTTCACCAAGGGACGTTGTACAACTGACGCCGGTGTCACTTTATTAAAACACATATATACTGCGTGGGAAGAGGCACAAGATGCCATAGGAATCTTCTGTGACCTCTCGAAGGCATTTGATTGTGTAAATCACCAAACCTTGCTCTTGAAACTTGAGCATTACGGCTTAGGTAAACTTGCGCTCAGTTTAGTAAAATCGTATTTGAATGATAGACAGCAGCAAGTACAGGTAAACGGTGTAAATTCAATGGCTTTGAAAGTAAAAATGGGTGTACCACAAGGTTCGATATTGGGTCCTTTCCTCTTTTTAGTATATATTAATGACCTTCCCCATTTATTTAAAAACCAACCACAAATGGTGTTGTTTGCGGACGATACTTCGTTAATATTTAAGATAAACAGACGTGCCACAAACCTTGACGATGTAAATAACGCTCTAATGCAGGTCCATAAATGGTTTACCGCAAATAATTTAGTATTAAATGGGAAAAAAACTAAGTGCATAAGATTTTCTCTACCAAATGTCAAAAGTAGTGACTGTGACATAGTATTGAATCAAGAGAAACTGAACTGAATTTGTCGATGAAACTGTTTTCTTAGGGATCACGCTCGACTCAAGGCTACAATGGGGTCCTCATTTAACATCTCTTGCAGGACGGCTGAGTTCAGCAGCATATGCTGTCAGAAAAATCCGTCAATTTACTGATGTAGATACCGCGAGGATAGTGTATTTTAGTTATTTTCATAGTATTATGTCATATGGTATTTTACTATGGGGACGGGCTGCAGACATCGAGTCTATATTTATTCTGCAGAAAAGAGCTATCAGAGCCATATATAATCTACGTAGGCGCGATTCTCTAAGAGAACTGTTCAAGGAAATTAACATCATGACGGTACCTTGTCAATACATCTATGAAAACATCATGTACGTTAGAAAAAATCTGCATTTATTTAGTAAAAGAGGTGACCGGCACCACTATAATACTAGAAACAGAGACCAACTAGTTCAGCCAGGTTTCAGGTTAGCTAAAGTAGACTCATCTTTCATGGGGTACTGTTTAAAATGTTATAATAAAATACCTCCCCACATTCTACAACTGAATGAAACGAAATTTAAATCTTGCATAAAACGCACACTATGTAGGCAAGCATATTATAAGTTGGGGGATTATATTGATGATAAAAATGCTTGGCTCAATGCTGGTCCTGCTCCACAACCATAGGGGCAATCGGAATCATCAGAATTAGAAAGTGAAGTTATTGTGAAAGCTGCAGAAGATTGTAAAAATATATTTGCATTGTATAGATTCAATCTCTTAGTATTATATAATTGCATAGCACATGTGTGAGTACCATGTACTGTAAAGCCACCATTTAATGAGTACCTAAATCTTTCATTGACGCGAAATTACCCTGGTGGTTGAGTGAATGTCATGCTCACTTAAATGTCACGCTGATGGTGGCGGGTGTGTCGGGTCGTTTAGTTCCCTTCAAAATGGTTGAGTTGAATGATGGCTGATACATGCGTCATGTTCGTGAACGGGCGCTGTCAGTTGTGACTGGTCATCTCTTAGCTGCCACGGTTTATTTTAATTACTTTATTTTTTTAATTACTGATTTAATCTTTTACTCTGGACGCTCTTAACTTACCCGTATTTCTACATTGTTCTCACATATTTGTAATTTTTAACATGAATGATGTAACCATGATTTTGTAACATATTTTGATTTAAAAGAGTGTCCATGGAGTTTCTTGCCCGTTCTTCTCCATAGAGATCTACGCTACGGAATGGGCAACTACAGTACTTTCACAAGTTATTATGCCTTGTGACTGGGACTGTAGCTTCGCGTTTTATTTTGTTTTTTTTTGACTTTCAAAAGTGCCTGTAATGGTCAAATTGAAATAAATGCTTTGACTTTGACTTTGACTAACAGTATAAAAGATAATGAAGACGAAAGAAATGACTATGTGAACTAGTTTACTATTACGATATTTCATTGTTTTTCAATGAGAATTTATAATTTCTGAATCCCTGATTTACAGTCTAAAAATCTGGCAGGTTCTCCAATAAAATTCATAATATAATCTTGAAATATCTTTTCTCAAAAACTAAGTTGTCAGAAGAGGGAAAATAAAGTAAATTATGCAAATTCCCGCCATTGAACCGTTCGTTACGATGGCAACAGTAAAAATTACTACGATCGCAGATAAACACGAGAAGAGTAACCTTTGTTGTAATTAAGTAATTAAATCGTAATTGTAGACTCTGTCTAATTATCCAAAGTTATTTACGAGATATTTGAACGTTACAGAGAATTAGCGACCCGTCCTGGTTTCGAATAGCTTGTACGTGCATAGTGACCCGAGTGTGTTTTTTTTAAATATTAAGATTTTACTCTGGACACTTAACAGTATTTTTACAAACCCTGAGTTAACCAAAATTGCTAAACATTTATTATTTCAAATATCTTTCTGCCTTTAGCCTATTACAATAAAATAAATAATAATTTAATTTATTTCTCTCTTCATCTTAAACAGTACAGTACAGAGTCAAATTATCACTACATAGAGACTGGTGTCTGTTTTAGGTAAGACCTGTAGTACAGATCACCAGGCGAACCTCCGTCGGACATTTTTATCTTAAGATATATTGTTATAACTGCAATAAAGTAACATACGCTAAAAAGATTAAGAATTAAATGAAATTAACAAATAATTTAAATCAATGTAAATTATTTAATTTATAATTTGATTTAAATTATTTGTTAATTACACTAAATAAATCAAATTAACAAATAAATAAGCCAATCAAGAAATACGTTAAATCAAATCAAGCATAGGTCAGAACCAACTAAAATCAATTCCCAAAAACGCAACGCAGCTGCGGTCAATCGCTCGGCCACTGCGCCAACCGTGCCGTTATTAGGTGATCATAACGAGATTCTTGCTTTTCGAATATACACGTTAAGTCCTACTATTAAAATTAATAAGTATTAGTTAAGTAACGTGCCTGCCTGCCTGTTATATGGATTGCCAACCTCTCAGATCCTATAAAAATAAATGGTCTGAATAAATTTAATCAAAACTAGAATAAAGTTATGTCATCGAAGTCATATAAATAACACTTTCCGCAGCATTGATCAAAACAAGACTTGTCTTTTTCTCTGTATGTGTGTCTGTGTGTTGGCAACTTCAGGCTATTTTTCCTGTGCTGAAATGACGATGTGAGTTGGTACCTTGATAGGGTCTTCGGATGCCGTGAGTTAGTAAGTTGTATAAAATCAAATGCTAAGAAATTGGAAGAGTTAGAAAAGTGAAATAATTTGAACAAGACTTTGCTTACTCATTTATTGTGCGAGCCGCCACTCTGTGGAAATCACCGTCAGGTTCTCTGTTTCCAGGGGGGTTACTATGACGTCTAGATACATTATTGTTTCATTCTTATTCCAGAGTTGAAAAGAGATGGAGCTAGACGACCTGTATAGCTCCGTCTCTTTCCAACTCTGGAATAAGAATGAAACAATAATGTTTAAAAACGTCATGGTAGGCCATCTGATCATTATTATCATTTGTGATCATATTATATTCTTCTAGGTAAGCGGTCTCCACCCTAGGTCGCATAATCGCTCCACGTCAGGCGAGTTGCGCATTGAATATTAAAAGTACTAACACATTGGGTAACTTTACAGGTTTCATAAACCTCCATACAACCACAACTATTTACTATTAAAAGCATGCGAGCAAAATGTTTCCACATTAAGTAAGGGCGGGATCTGAAAAGTTCAGATGAGAGTGCTTTTGGCGCCTGAAAATGTTGCTGAGCGTTGACCAGATTTCAGCGACTTCTTCCCATTCAAACGCGATACTTGGCAATCCGTCAACACATTCTATCACAATAAAATAAAATTTCGAATTTTGGAACTAGAAGTTAAACAACAACAAAAAAAAAATGTTGACCTCCCCTGCCGTCAAAATTACGTCTCGCACACACGACATTATGCCTCTCATTCATCATTAGACACAAAAAGAGATAGCAAAAAAAAAGTAATTCCATTACTAATTGACAGCAAAAAAAATAACCTCTCAAACTTCACGTGTTACCCTTCAACAATATAACAACTCCTTACAGCCGGATTGACTTTCCCCTATCACCCCTACCGCAGGTTGCATCTCCGCATCGTGACGTCATGGCCTACATAGCCAGTGCGGGTCAAATGAGTTGCAGCCCGGTATTTGGGTTACAGTAAGGTCGAAATCTGCGGCTTAGTTTCAGTAACTATGAAAGTTCCCAACTTTCCCTCTGTTATTTTTAGAGGATTGTTTCTTGTTTGGGTGCATTTGTGTGATGAAAAAGTATTGGATATTGTCTAGTTCGGTATTCTACCCCCTCTTAACTTTTTCATTAACATTTTTTTTTAGAATTCAAATTCAAGAAATTACGTTAAAAACATATGATCTTATGCCATACCTAAATGAAAGTCCCCAGGCCCGCGCAGATTAGATGCTCATATCGATGAAATTCATTTGATTTACCCACATCAGCCTTTATAAGAAATCGGATGCTCAGAAACCATAAATGTAATGTACCATCCCTCATCATGAAAATTATGACAGGTGGACACCTCTCACAAGAATGATGAACCCCAAATGATACAACATTTTTTCCACAATTAGCATAATAATTTTAAAGAAATTCTTTTCCTGGTCCATCCATTCACATCTTGGCTTATGAAGCAGCCCGTTTTCATACGTCCATTTATCACTTTTATTTCGACGGCGTGTATTGAAGATTCTTCTCTACTCTCTGCGACAGGCGCTTTTAACGTTTTAAGAAACATTCATCCCAATCATTGTAGATAAAAGAAAACTTTTGATTTTATATCTTTCTTTCTTAATGTATTTACAAAATTATTTTTAGCGAAGCTTTGTTTATTTATTTATTTTACTATTTATGTACACACAATAGACAACATAGGAAAAAAACATAAAATATTGGAGTACAAAGGTACTGCATATTTCATATGAAATTTCTGCCAGCAGACCTGCGAAAGGAGAAATGAAAAACAAATGTAGACGATAGTGTGTGAAAGAAGGAAGAGAAAAAAAAGAGTTATTGTGCCTTTGTTCTGTGTCACCCCTTTCCCGATTTCGACTCTTTGCGGGCACGTGTTAAGTAGCAGGGCGAAAGTTTTTTATAATATTTCTCCCGGCTTAAAAACTTTCATTTCATGGTTTGTTTAGTTTTTTTTTTTCTATCTGATGTCGATGATGAGGGCTCTTCTGACGAGGCCAAGATTTTTAAAAGCCTCTAAAATCAATAAGACTTCTTTTTCACCGGCCATAAAACCTTATTTTTTCTTTCTTAAGAGTTGGCAAAGGAATTCTCAGACCGCTAGTTGAGTGTATACTGGATGAAACAGCCACACAGGCTTTTGTTTCAACTAGCCTTTACACTGCAAAGTCTTTGACTTGAAAAACTTGGTATTTTCTCGTTTTCTTCTAAAGGAAATGTTGTTCACCTCTAACTTTAGCTTTTACTTGATCCAAAGTTTCCAATCTTTCTTTTTCGTGTGGTTAGTCCCCAACTTGGTGACAATAGTTCTATACACGTTCTATATACTGTATGTACATGCCGCCCATGGGACTTTGAGTTGGCTTTACATGCCGTCAAGAAAAATCTCTCACAGGTATGTTGGTTTGGTTTCCTCACGATGTTTTCCTTCACCGAAGCAAGTGATAATTATACAATACGCACATGAATCGGAAAAATCAGAGGAGCTTGGGCTCGAACTTGAGAATTCGGCAGTCTGACGGTCAAACAACCAGGCTATCACTGCTTCCCAAAGTTTACAATGTTTGTCTTAAATAGTGATTTTTCCGCGTCATGAATGTGCCTGGTTCCGAGATGAAAAGTAGGTACTCGAGTAGCTCTAACCCAGGTTATGGTGCTGCATGATGCCATTCATCCAAATTCGTTCAGCTGGTAAATGGATAAAAGATAGACAGACAAAGTAATTTTAGCAAATAATATTAGTATTGTTATTTAACTGGTTTCAAGTAAAGACTTGACTTTACAAAAGGATGCTAATAGTGTTCTTTCAGCTAATGTCTCCTACCCACGAAGGCATATGGACCAACAGCTTCTGTCCAATTAAAAAAAAAACTATAATTTTCAAGAAGGTTTTCATAAAATAAAACCGTCATGATTTAAGTACTTTAAATGCTGATACAAAAAAAATATGATTTATTATATAGCCAGTTTACGACATAACATACATTTTTATACGCGTTATTTTCTCGTAAAATTCAGATTTTTCTTGCGTGAATTTTACGATGAATCTTTATCATGTTTACAATTATTATTGTTGCTTGAGCACATACCTACCGAAAGCTATAAAAAACGTTCTTAAAAATGAGAACGTAAGTACTGGAAAAACAACTTTGGCGTAGAAATACATCTATAAGTCCTACTTTACCTAAATCTGCCAGCGAAAACAACAGCCATCCTACAAACCTGCTGGATCTAAATGCATGATTTTTTTCACAAAATCTAGGATGAACGTATGAAGGATTTTTCGCATAACGGATTAAAAAGGAGATGAAATTATCTATAGGATGTTCGATATTTTTTCCGACGATATTATAGGTATCCTCATAGGGCACACGACTAACAATAATGGTTCTAAATCTACAAACATCCTATATTCTGAAAACTCAATCCACAAGACAACTAAGAAAATCAGTCAGACTCTTCAAAATACATATCGTGGAATCTAGAATAGTAATTTTCATTTTCATACTAAAAAAGATCGTGACAACGCACAGCGATTGTTTTCTCTGTAATAGTTTAATCGGTAAATTGCTCGCATTTAAATAGGTTTTCTCTCAGAATATGACGTACACACGTAATTAGCTCTAAGAAATCGACTCTATTGAGCGGTAGGTATTGAGGTTGACAGAGTCGAAGTGTTCATTCATATTCATATTCATTTATTAATTGTAAAACATAGGTACATTATAAGTTCTTATTTGTTATACATTGAGGGCGCTATGTTTTGCCTCTAGGGCGTACAAAAATAGCAATACATGCAATATAATTAAAACAAGAAATTAATATAGATACATGGCCACCACAAATAACCAGTAAAATAAATTAGATCATCTATCGCATTAAGAATTTTCAATGGAAGTGCATATACTTATATCTCTAGTTTTCCAACAAAGAGTTATTATGGAGCCATCAGAGAGGCGATATTATAGCTGAAGAATCAACAGGTAAGTATAACATTTATGAGACGAAACTGGCTTCCTAGATTTTATACCCGAATACTGTCCGGAAAGTGCACTAACGTGGAAGTAGCTCAAAAGCTTAAAGCCTCGTACGTATCCACTTGGCAACATTTGGCGCGCTTCATCTTGCACGACATGATGAAAGTCAGCGCAGAACTTTTGATTAGCAACGTTTGTATCTACGCTTGATCAGTCGTCTACAACATGTCGCCAGAAGAACTAGTATTGATTTCAGCGGTGGTGGTAATTAAAAGAGCATCAGAAAGAAAAAAAAACACGAAGGTGGGTTAGAAATTACTTATTTAATTGAAGATGTCGCTACGACCTGTCAAACGTTGCTTAGTTCTAAGCCCCCCTGCCCCCCTGTGCTCTACCGCATGTTGCACGGAAACACACAACAAGCCGCGCGTCATGTTACGCGTAAGCTAGCAATGTCGCGCGCTGTTGTGCAAGGCTGCCGAACATGTTGAGCGTCTCGTGTTGCTCTTCAATTGTTGCCTAGTGCATACGAGGGAGAAATCAAAATTGGGATGGAGATGGACAAATAGGCGGAAAGTGACTTTCGACAATTTCTAGCACTCGCGGGAGCTTAGTCATCTGTTCGTACAGCTTTTGCAGCATTACTAGCAAACTAAATGTATGAAACCGTAATGATACCGAAACAAAATAATGGGTTAAGCTTGTTCAAGTAAACTAGATCACTTACATCTCGAGCAATTACTTATCCCAAAACATAACATCAAACCATGTTGTCATCATAAAGGGGCATGAAGACAAAGAGACCTGCCATTTTCTCAAACTTTTTAACAAGCTGTACGTAGCATTTTCTTTTACAACGCTATTCATTTTATCGCTTATCTCATCGCTCACGTCAAGGCCCACGGTAACAAGACCGAGGTTCATCGACCATTGCTATGCATTACCATAGATAGAATTTAAAGAACTAAAACTCCTAAAGCTTCTAAATGCCAACAACCAGGATAAAAAAACGCGAAAAGACGCCACTGGTGAAGGCCTGATTGACGTGGCCAACTACAGGGCTTATGTTATTTGACAACGTTCTCGACAAGACCATCATCGATACGAAAGAAGAGGAATACCATCAGTTTCGGGGCATACGATACGTTCAATGCAGTCAGGATGGTGTCATCGCATGCAAAGAAGAAAATTGCAACCCTTTTGGCTTGGGCAGACGCGGTTCGGGTTCAAAATTGATAGAGCGTTGTTAGTGAAACACGTGTTTTTTTTAGTGTGGTTGATAGATACTTGTACAGCTTTAGAATATAAGAGTTCGCTTCTCTGTGGTTTTCTTATTCTATGTGGTTACCTTACATATACTTATTGATTTATTTAATATTTTTTTTTAATTTTTGTTTCGCCTCTCATGTTTACATTGTCTACATTTCAATTGCATAAAAATGACAAGTGGAAGTGCGGAGTCTCCTAATACAAGCAATTCCTTGCTTAAAAGGTGATCTCCAATAATATGTACCAAAATGCCCTTTTGTAATTGAAATAAAGTTTTTTTTTTTTTTTTTTTATACTTTGGCGAAGGTGAAGGAGATAAAGATTCGTATCTTAAAGCTCTGAATAAGCTAAATCTTGATTTAGTTTATATATTTTCATCTAGCGTAAGGCGGATTTTATGAAATAGGTGACGATAATTAGCAGGTTGAGGTTTCAGACGAGGCAATAACTTGAGTCATCTATAAAAATGAATCCCTATTTTTCCTTGGTCACGCCATAACTTGAGAACGACATAACTGTTTGGATACTAACACTAAGAAGAAGGTTCTTAGGTAGGAAGGTAAAAGTAGGAACAAGTGCATTGCAATAATGCATGCGGGGATCAGCTAATAACAAATAAGTGTGCACAATATATTCTCCCAGAATACTCATGCATTGTAACCAAAAAGACCAAAGCAAATTTTTATATCGACGATCAAGACAATCTTGAACACTACGAGTATGTACTTACCTAATTAATCGACTTCAGATTCATCAATCACATGATCCAGACAAATAATCTAGGAATATTTTCAGCATTTACATCACACAGGTTTCGCCATTACATAGTCATAGAAATATTCCAGCATATCGCATCCAAGCAGAATTCACAAATTGCTGCAGTTTTCAACTTTTCACAACTTTATGCTTCTTTATATTCCACACGAATTCTTCACTCGTATGAAAACTTCGCCACGATTCTGGCACCGACCAAACTTTACAATAAAATGAGTGAAATAAAATTTAAGAGAATCACTTTAGAAGTTCTAGAGCTATGCTATAACAATAATGAGGTTGTAGTACAAAAAGGTCGTAGTGGAAAGACAATTTAATAAAAACTTATTTTCTTGTTTTCAAGCAGACTAAGCAGTAACTATATTCGCGAAAAAAACTGCTTTATCTAGCAGGCTTGCGGACGATCTAACTCAGATTCAAATCTGGAGTGTAACCTATAAATACTAAATAAGTTTTTTTTAATCTGGCGATGTCTGCAGGTTGTACTGGAATAGAGGAGACAGACGTTATTTTTTTTTTCAATTTAGTTTTCCACCCCTTGCATCCAAACACCTACAAAGGACAGGATGGATTTAAAAGTGGAACGTCAATTTCACTTTGACATTTTGTGAACTTTTTTTTTATTTTATTTTTTTGTACTTAGCGTTGGTTCTTAGTCTTTTAAATTCATCTTTTAATACGAAACATCTGAAGTTCAGCAGACTGTCCTTAGATTAGACGGAAGTACGAAACCACCAAATCACAATTTCAAAGGCCAGATTGCTAAACCGCAGCCAACGAAGCTGCGGGATCAGTCCAACGACATTTAATACTTACGCAGCGGAGCGAAGCACACACAATACTATCAAACAGAAATAGTTCCATACAGAAAAGGTTGTTGCACTTTCTACAACAGGTACTGGTCACAATAAAAGTGTTGAATGTTGGTAATCTGAGATGACGAACGTGCTTTCAAACTGTGGAGTAACTGCGGTTGCAACAAACCGCACAACATTAATTGTGAATTCAAACGCTTTGCGGGACATTTAATTCGTGGGCAGGGCTCTAATTTCACTGGCTGAACATCGCGGTTGCATGTGCATGTGCCGGTACGTTTTTCTGTCACAAAACGTAGATGATTTGTTCACGCGCGATAAGTTTTTTGGTAAAAGGATTTTACATTACTTACTTAATGTTAAGAGAAGCTTGATAGATGGCATATAGTCAAGCTGTTAGGTGGATACTTAATTGTAAAAGGTTTTTAAAATATAGGCATTTTATTTGTTTATCTTATTCCAAAAATTGACTCATCGACGCTTAGTCCAAAATAGTTAGCATTATTTGACTAATAAATGATTTTGAAAATGCTACCTATTTACCTGCTCTTGCAGTATACACTAGAAGATAGCAAAATCAACAACTTGGAACTAACTTTCCTAAGCAACCATTCTTCAAAGTCAAAACATTTGATTTGTTCGACTCCTGCGCCTGAATGATGGACTTTAAGAAGTAATAGTCTATCATATTTCATAGTTTCTCATTCCATTTGCTCTAAAGCTCCCTCCATCTTCGAAATCGTTACGTACAAAGTTGCTTCTTGCCAAGTTACAGCTGGAAGTCTACCAAGATTAACGAAATTTTATTGTTTTGCTTAGTTATGTTTCCCGGTACCTTTGTCTTTTGAGTATATAATACTGCCTGCTGGTTCGTGTTTCACGGTTTCCTGGATTTGTCTGTACAGAATCTCCATTACTTATTGTTTTATTTTAATAGAGTTTTTTATGCTTCGGGATTGTTGCAAGCGACTTTCCATATTGTTGTTACAGCTTCCTTTTGTGAAATCACAAAACTTTGTAGCTGTTCACTACTTTACAATCTTTTATTTTAGCTAAGTGGCCAATAAGGGGAAATTAATGATAACTGATAGACAATTAGAAATCCTTCCACAGCCAGGTAAAAATTTTACTCTTTCAAAGACGATAGACCAAACGGTGAACAAACCAACGGAAATGGATCATTCCTAGTTTCCTACTCCACCAACTAATGACGAAACTCCGGGGAGACTAATACAAACTAATTCCAAGCTATTACAAGTATTAATAGCCCGATGTGCAGTCAGGTGCATTGCAACAGAACTAGGTTATCTTATGGGCTCTACACACCGGCCTAATATGAACAAATAGAACCACCGCCAACATGTTGATGTTGGTGACTTGCGTTGGCGCTTAGGACAAAGCGACGAAATGGTGTTGATCTAAGAATAAATGTGGATAATGGTTTGATCCAGGAATTAAGGACTAAGACTAAGGAAAGAGCGGGGCGACGTCGATTCCAAAACTTTCGGTTGGCTAGTATTCCCGATGTCGAATTCATAAGGAACTATAGGCTCACACGGGAATTATTCGAAGATTTATGTGAAGAATCCATTACGTCTTTATGCCACAGTCACAGTCAAGCTGTAGGGACAGAAAAAGTTTCACAACTCGTGCTTTCGTCAAAGTTTTTGTACTAGCAATGCTTTGAAGCCGCCAACTAGCCCGCCGCACATGAATGATGGACCGAAGGTTTTGTAGCAATATTTTATTTCAGAAGACAGTCCATGGGGTATCTTCCCCATTCTTTTGGCTTTGGAATGGATAACGACAGCCTTTCAGTCTACAGCCTGCATCTTCATCTTCTTGTTTTCGACAATTCAAACGGGTCTATTGAAATAAATGCTCTGATTTTGACATGGCGACTATTGCAGCGGCTTTGGTATGTAAAGCCCTTTAGCTCACTAATCTCGTATAACCAGTGACAAGGAAGTACGTCGACAAGCTGACATAATGGCTTTACCTATATAGTGACATCACAAGTCGTATATATCTCATTACAGGCCGTCATGGAAGCCCAACAGATGCATACTTATTATGAGCAGTTTTCTGTAATATGCATTTTGTTGTTAGCTTGTTTCTATGCTGATTAGTTCGTAATCCCTTGGGTAACGTTATGTAGGCCAGTAGTTAACTACTGTTGGGGTCAAATTGAGATTGGTTGCACATTATGTTCCCTCTATAGCGTTAAGCATCATAGTCTTACTGTCAAATATTGAGTTTTTGTTCGATAACAGTTGTAAAGATTGTACCTGTGGTATTATCGTCATTATCTTAATCTTATCTATATCTTTACCACTATTCTCAACTATACTTGCAATTACTTCTAAACTGCAGATGATACGGTACCGCAGGGGGTCTAGTCTCTAAGCACGAAATCCGTAGTTTTGGCAGATCGATGTTACGATCCTTTACTACTCCGTATCACTCACGGACATGGGATTCATTAGGGGCCCGAACTAAAAATGAATGACAATACGACTGTACAGTGTACTCCCGATCTGTTTTCAAAACTCATGAATCCGAAAAGTTCATTTCGAAGTATAAAGCTAATTACGGGCGGATCCGCATTTTCGTTGACGGAATTAGAGAGTAGACCCCCTGATCCGGTAAAAGAGCTATTTCGTGGTAAGTGGAGTCAGGTGGTACACTATAATATTCTACAGCATATTCATGCTTAATATCGTCGATTTCAGACCTTTGGCAGAAATCCTGTTATGGAAGTAAGTTATTTACTCATCCGTGTACTTCGTAACGCAATGTAATGTTAACATTGAAAGTATTTTGAACATAAGCTCTAAAAAAAAGTTGGATTGAGAATTTGAAGTTTCAACCGAAGGAATGCATGGCTTGGCATTTTACGAGATTTCAGAATCTTCAAGTCTGCATGCCAACACTAAGCAAAAGCAAAGAATTTTCGTAATTTAGCTTCAAGATTTCAAAAAATTCTCGGGTAAGATGCGAAATCCGAGTCCAGGATTGCAGGACCATAATCCTGCAGTGCAAAATTGTGATAACCGCAGGTCTCGCGTACTGCATAATGAAATATAACAACCACGAAGTTTAGCAGTAAACGCGCATATCATTTCACTTCACACCACGGCGAATTGAACAAAGGCTCTAACTTTACCAATGCATGCTCAAGTATATACAGCGGCTTTGTTGGCTACGTCCTGTCTAGTTACATGGACGATCATGGCATGTTACCAGACAGTATAGAGTTTCAATTTGATGAGGATCTTCTCGTAAATGTATCTTAGCTAGTCTAAAAGTTATGTAGACTATTTCGAAGCAGAACTCTCTTAGCATCTTAGATCATTGTGTTTGATGTACAAAGGCAACGGTCCTACAATCAAATGTCTATAGTAAGTACGTACCTATCGATGCCAACATAATTATGAGAATATAACTCGTATGCAATAGAATATGGTCGTCATAAAAATATTATAAATTCAGGGTGTGTAGTGTATTTGTTTGTCCAGGAGACGGATAATTTTCAATGTAGCTTGATTCTCAGTTAGATTGGACAGGATTTGGTAAAATACTCGTAAGATAATCATTATTTTATCAACTCGTTCGTTTAAAAGATTGAGGAGCGTATGTGCCAACATTATTCAGAATTTGCGATAGTAGATGTTTCAGGCAATCCACCCAAATAAAATCTTATAATACTGTTCTTATACGAGTATTTCTACATATGTATCTTATTTAAAACTGCTAAACAAAGCTCAAAGCGACATGTTTTATTCATTCCAACGAGATTCGAATGAAGTCGCCCAGTGTGAGTTGAGGTCACTGTATCTCAATACTTATCTAAAGCGCTTCAACAAATATTCATGCTTTTTGCGCGCATTTAGTGTTGTTGGCAAGGCCCCAGGTTTTCCTAAACGTTATGTACCAACTACAGATAGGTACAATACATAGGTATCTACGTACCGCTGGAAGGTTACAAAGTAATTCACGCTACCTTGCTTTTTATCAGAAACAGCTTCATAAATATGTATTGAAAACGCTCACGCTCGCGTGCTCTAAGAAGTAATTCTTTGTGGACAAAATAATTCTTTGACCATTTAATTTAGCTAGCAAAAGGGTTTGTTGAAAAGAAAGCGTGTTTTGTAAACGGGAGGAGGGTCGGACGGCACGAGTACAATGCAACGCAAGGCGCGCGCGCGGTACCAGTCCGACCAGTTGCTCGCTACGCCCCGCGCTCCCCTCGCGAACAGCTGACAGCGCCGACAACAAAGAACATCAACCCAACCCACACAAACATAACACGCTACGTGCCTACAATCACGATACATTATTATTATTTTCAACCGTACACGCGACTGTATTGATTGAAACCCTTCAACTACGCTAACGCTAATTAATATAACGATTACCAGACGATATTTTACAAAAACAATACCAAACTGGCTCATTTTGAAGCCAAACATTCGATAAATCAAGGTCGATCTATCAAGTCTTGACGTCGCCATCTAATATTATTATTGCACAGCTACATGACAACGGCCTCAAGTATTGAGTAAACAGTGTTGTCCATGAATACCAGCCCTCCTATGTGAAAGGTGGATACATACGACCTAACAAAGGGCAACTTAGTACTTGCCTTTCTGTTCATCCAATACACGAAGGCCCGCAAGTTGTGGCACTCCGGTGAACAACAGTCCCTTAACAAAACAAGATTGTCTGTTTATTAGGATGATTTTATCACGGCATCATTGTGTAAAACGCGACGGTCACTTATGTCGTAGTTTTTCACTGTTCGGTTGCTATGGTGCTGTGACTTATCACGACACTTAACTCCGAGTCTTTTTCATCTAGATTGGTTTTCGTAAGTACTTTACGTAGTCTATGTTTACGATGTATTACGTTTTATATGTTATTTACATCACTGTTTAGAGGCCTGCGAACGTGATAATCGTTGCACTGCCTGCGCACTTTATTTGCTGCGCTTCTGCGTCAACAAAACAGTCTCTCGGCACTCAATGTCGGGCGAAATCGCCGCCTCGTCGGCGGAGGTCTGCCCTCTCATTCCTAGCCTAGGAAACCTCGCGGTTTTGTCCCACTCTCACATTTGACGTTTCGCCGGCTGGGTTGCAGCGTTTTAATTTCATAACATAGAACATATTTGTTTGAAAATCGTACCAAAACTATTTTGTTATCAAGTTGATAATTGTTCTGATGATCAGCACAAGTGAGAAGCTGATTTCACGTGTATTAAAACTACTATTATCAAATCATTACGCGCCTGATGATATTTTACAGCAATGTCGCAGCTACGTAAATCTGGCTTTTGCGTATCAAAAGGAACATTATCTTTTCTATGTCGAGCGTAAATAATATTATTATTAAGAGCCATATGATGTCTCCCACTGCAGGGCAATGTACAGATAACAATACACTATTTATCCCTGTGCTAGTGACGACCAATGTCACCAAGAAATCTCACAAAACGTACAAATATTAAAACAGTAGAAATGTGTGGCAGCTTTTGAACATTCACCCTTCGGCATAGACAATTTATTTGCAAACTTCATAGACATCGCTTTTCTAAGTTGAACTTTTTCGCAATTATCTTCATGAAGGTCAACAGCCTTTGGAGCAGAATAATTTTCTGTTTTTACCAAGAATGGGGATACAGAATCATATCAAGAAAAGCCATCTACTTTCTAAAAAAAAAAAAATATTCGAGAGCATACTTAGTTTATTAACAGTATCACAAAAATTACAAATTATTTTAAATAACTATGATTTCAGATTGGCAGTGATTATGTGTTCTTCTGCCAGAACTTGGCGGCATTGCGGGGCGTCTTGCCTTTGCCAGAGTTCTTCTTTGGAGCAGAATGGGTCTCGCTGCCGCCGCCCGTGGCAGATTCGTCGTTCTCTGCTTGCGATTTCAAAGTTTTCTTTATGTACAGTATCTGAAAGTAGAAATGGATATTTGTAATTACTACATTACTAAAATTTTATTCATAGACACGTATTCTATTCAATAAATACACTTTATTGTAAATTGGATGTACTTTCAGCATAGTACACTAGCAGAAATCACATTATACCAAAAGCAATGGCCAGTGGAGCCGTCCCAAAGATAGTTTGGGAAAAGGCTCAGCAGATAATATTCACTTTTCAACTTCATGAGCAGTTCTGAAGACAGGTTGGCCTATTCTTTGCCAGAAAAGACAGATTTTAGTGTTCCATGGCAAAATAAGGAACCTCTATAGTTTAGCCTAAGTCCAATTATCTGGGGGGCTAAAAGACCGCTTTAACTTTAACAGCATCATTATAGGGTGATAATATTATGTATCATCTTACAATTTTTAAAATGATCACAGAGTGACAATTATTTTTATTGAGTGCATCTGCAACCATAGGCCTGTTAATCTATCTGTTTACAGATTTTATATGAATTGTTCATTTCTGTCTCAAGCAAGTCTACAATGGAACAATTAGGTGACACCAATATGCACAAACCTCCTGCTCAATAGCCTGCTGATGTCTAATAGCCCTTGTCTTATGGTGATTGGCCCGCTGTATGTGCCTATCAACAGAGCTAAGGACAGCCTCGCAAGCATTACACCAGTCGGCTAGAACATCAGCGATTGCTGAGGCATCCTCGAGGCGCGCGTCGCGACCTAAGGCGACGTCGACTTCCACTCGCTTGCACTCTTGATCCAACTTGCCGTGGATTATGTCTGGAATGTGAATGAGGTAAAGATGTGAATAAGGACCGAGATGATTTGGATTTTAAATAGGAAACGTTACTGGTCAGTTTGTTTCGCCATTTCTTTTGCCCAGCAAAAGCAATACAAAAGTGGCTAAGCGGGACCAAACAAAAAAGAAAATGGTGCACTAAAAGCAGCACTGCAGGAAAATAATGCTATGATGGTTGTTGTTGTTTTTACTTTCAGATTACCCCATTAAAAAAAAACATTTTCAATTAAAAAGTTACTGCTTCCCAGCCAAGTTCGAATGAATGACTTTTAATTGTGATTTTTTACAGTTTGTTGTTGACATATTCACTGCAGCATTCAAATAATATTGAATAAACTGCATGGAAGTAAGAAATGCAGTATTTATTTAAGTTTCCTCGGTTTCATTTAGCATTCTTCAGGTGAAGAGAATTATTCCTTATCTGAAGAACGCTTTCCAGTTCAGAAGTTTATGAAAACAAGGGGTCAGTTTGAAGGTCAAACAGAAATAAATAAACATTAACACACCTGCATAAATGGCTTCTATAATAAGATCCTCCAAATCCCTTACATTTTTTATATCCAATTCCTGCAACAGAACGCTATAAGGGATACATTTCTCCTGTGTGGCCAGAGTTGCGATAGTCAGATGTTGCAGCTTCTTGCATTGAGCTGGTGTCAGGTCTAGGTATTCAGACTGATTTTCAAGATAATCTTTGTATGTGCCGTATGCAAATAGGTTTAGAGTCTTCAGGTGAGTAGCATAGGGTCCTGTTTCCAACTGAAATGATACATTGTTGTTTCAGTTATTGAGTTATCATTTTTAAAGTTGTTACAGTTTTCCAAAGGTAATCAAAAGTGGTACAGTATTGATAAAGGTGCATATTATGGCATGTATGCTGTTGTGTACACTTGGCAGGTAGTTACTTCAAACAGAAAGTAGTTTTATACTAGTGGGAAGGTAACTTAAACTTTGAAATACTTCATAGGTCATGAGTACCTCCAAATTCAGATTAGCAATGAAGCTTTAGAATAGTAAGTATTACAGACAATTTATTGATGATGAACAGATTTAACCAATAGGTTCCTAGTCATTCTCAGAAGTCGAAGAGCATAATACAGAAGATAAGAACCGATCAGTGACTTCTAACCTCTTTGATATTCGGCATTTCGAGAAGTTCACCGAACACATGAACTCCTGGAGCTTCCAGCACCTGTTTGATTAGTTCCGCACATGCTGATCCCTTGGCTCCCTTAGCTAACAACACAAACTGTTCCAAAGGATGGTTGGTGGAGAACGACAACAATGAAGAAGGCTCCTCTCGGTCCATTGACATCGGATTCATGGTGAATGTTACAAAATTATTAACTTTTTTTCGTAAGTTCTGCAGTTATCGGTTTTTGAAAGCACTAAGTAAACAATGCACAGTCTACAGTTATGATAATTCCTTTTACTGATTTACGACGAGTAGTGAATTTACAATTTAACGCGATTGACAAATTCGACGATTTATTTTATTTTGACATACTCAGTTACTCACACACACACACACTATCACACATTTGCGTTGCGTTTAGATGCATATTCGATTTTTTTATGAACCGATTTACAGATATATTTTACTAAATTGAAAGCTTCTACAGCAATCAAACCAATCAAATACTCAAGCAATATCAATTTCAAAGTCATGAAAAACAAACATCGTGGTCTTGTATATTTTTATTTTGCATATTTTCTTTTCAAATGGAACATACGTGCCTTAAATCATTGTGGCGTCACAAAACGTTTGAAGGAGTTAACCATAGATCTTTTATTTTTCTCTTTTTGAGAAAAATGTTTTACTTTAGTAGCTTTTTATGTGTATTTTACATATCTTTATTATGATTTACTAAAAAAGACAAAAATGTTATTTATTTTAACAGAAACCAAAACTATTATTTTGTATGAAACATTGTTGTGTGATTAATAAATTAAATTATCATTGTTGTACGTGAATCAGTTCATGAGTTCAGTTTTTAAAACCCTTAATTGACCATAAACAATAAAATGGCGTCCGGTTTTTTGTGTGTGCGATAAAATTATTGTTTTCATGAAATCATGCGATTTATCAAAGTTTTAGTTATTTAATCATGTTTATTAGGATTTAAACACTAATATAAATAGTTATAAAGTGTCTCATAAACAAAGTCGCGCATCGTTTGTTGAAAATAATGTGCGTGTCAATCCTGCTCATAGCGTCGTTGTCCTATGCCGCCGTTTATATTGAGTTGATTAGAATAATTTACGAAGATTTCTTCGTGTAGACTGGTGTTCGTCAGTCAATAATAGCATCATTAACTATGAATTTACATAGATAGTACGTTTTTGTCGGCATTGTGATCGATGAGTGCGTTGGGCGTTTGTAAGTGTGAAAGCGTACATACATGTTCGCAATGATAAATCTGTCATGAGGACTCTTGTTTACTATCAAATAGCGAATTTGTGCTAAGTGAATTAGTTTTGTAATTGTAATGAATTATATTTGTAGTTAAAAATGTGTATGCCAACTCCTAACAATGTTTCGGGCTTCGGTTACTCGTGGGGCTTCACGAGTTCTGCGGATCTTACGAAGGGCGAAGTGGAAACACCGAGTAGTCTGAGCTATACTTTGGGCAATACGGTATGTATAACAATGTAAATAATCTTTTAAGTTGCCCGAACTCCTGACAAAGTGAATAATTGCATAGTAATCAACTTTCACAGAACAATAGAAATCCTAATGTGTTTTGATGCACTAGGTACAATTTCTTTTATTGAAATTATTCAATTCGTCATAGTCAGAAGTTCCAATTAGATATACAAAAACTGCAATGTTTACATTTTATTGTTACATCATATTGTTATATTCCGCTTAGAAGTATGGAACAAAACCCATATTTACATTTCCATACATGAAATTGGTTGAAATTGAACCTACTGTCCTTCTTAATTTAATATCATATTTTTTTACCTTAGAAACCTTAAATATTTATAGTCACTATGTTTAAAATCCAGTTTAAATAACCTTATGTTTGCCTTAAGCTTTGGTTATCTTTAATTTCAGTGATTATTTAGTTATGAATTATTAAATACATTTTATAAATTAATCAGTTAGTTTCTGAAATGGTTCAAGTGCCATTAAATTTGTTTGATGGTTTATTATTGCAACATTAAGTTAGCTCTTCAAATCTATAAGTAGACCATAGTATATTTTTAACTTACAGCTTAAGTTTTATTCAGAAATAATTAGCTTATTTTTCTCTAAAAACACAACAGTAAACAACTATATGGTCTATTTTGCACATAAATATGACTTTCCAAAGTTAGGATAAGGATGACTGCCCATTCATTTGAATTTAAACCATTCAGTACCCCAAAGTTTACAAATTCCACATTATGATTGTTTATTTATCTTACACACATCTTACATATTTCTAAACAAGCTGTCCCGGCAACTTTATCTGCGTCACATTTTCCCCGTTTTCGCAACATTTTTCATTGCTGCTCCACTGCTTAGCCTTCCTCGATAAATGGGCTATCTAACACTGAAAGAATTTTTCAAATCGGACCAGTAGTTCTTGAGATTAGTGCGTTCAAGAAATAAACTCTTCTGCTTTATTAATAGTATACAAACCACACTCCTGACTCTAATAAAACCATCTATTCCTTTACAGGTCTCTCCAGAAACAACACTGACTGTTATGTCCCACAAGACACCACAAGTACAAGAAAAAGTAGGTGGAGTCACAGTAGCCGTATCAAATGCAGGTGCACAACTAACCAGAGTGGTAACTACAGGCACACCTGTCTCGGGAAGACGGATGTTTGTCGTTAATGATGCCACGGCTCATACGTTGAACAGGGTGACACAGCAGAATCAGACAACTACTATACATAGTGAGTGTAAAGATCTTGTTAATTATTAAATTAACATGATCAACAACTAACTACGACTAAGTTTAATCAATTGTGATTAAACTTGGTTTAGGAGCTACTGATTGTTCATAAAAATTAAATTGAAATGACAATAAATCCTCATCATTCCTTACCCTTACACAATATGTTAGAGGTCAGTACAGTATGTACAAACACACCACCCGACAAACTGTTTCGCAGTTTGATAGACTTTTTGTATGTTATTGCTATACAGATTTCAGTAAACAAATAAAAAAAAACTTCTTTTTCCATACTTCTCTATTAGTTATTACTTTAGTAGTTTTTCAAGGCAACAAACAAAATCTATTTTATATTTTTTTTATTTAGCTTGCTTTACTTTTTAAATTCTTTACTCGAGATTAAAAGCTAAATCATTGTCTGTGAGTCAAATCAAAAAGCCTTGCTTTAGACCAAGAAAGTAATACTGTGGTAGCTTGAACATTTTTTCTATTGAATCACCTGATTGCTAAAAACACTGTTTGCCTGGCCACATTTTCCTGCTCACAGTGTTGAGTTATATGCTTTAATTCATTAGGATACCAAAGAAGTTGTGGAATTTTATTACCTATCAAACAAATCCGTACTCTTTAATGTTTTAATTAGCAGAAGACTCCTTTCTTTATACATATATGCTAGAGTTTTAAGTCACATATTTCTCTGTGGAATCTGATCTAAAATATAAAATTGAAAAGTAGAAAACAAACTCTTCCTGCTCTTGTCCCATATTGTTGGCAAAAAGTCAACTTGATATTGCTATCCATTTGTCAGTACTTCTAAAGGGTAATCTGACTGATTTCACTATCTTTACCATACTCTGCTGTGACCTCTGGCAGGGGAGAATGGGAGAAGAAAACGTGTTTCGCCGACCCCAAGTACAGCAAGATATACTTTTCCCCACTAGAAATTTCTGTTGTATCGTGGGTGCGTTTTTGAAACTCACATACACAAACAGCCAGACACGGAACAACTATCTGTAGGCCATACAAATATTTGTTCCGTGCGGGGATCGAACCCGCGTCACTGATGACGATGATACCATACTGATTTAGGGCAAATGCACTCTAGCGTTTTCGCCGTGCTACATGAAACGCGCGTATAGAAAATATTTGTATGCACCCTTAGTAACATAAACCTCAATCAAAATAATAACATGTATCATTTCCAGCGAACTTAGCAGCTAAGCCGTTTATGACACCGATAGGTCCCATCCAGTTAACGGCGGAAGAATGCAACGAGATTTTGATGAAGAGGGCTCTTCAGGCCCAGGGCATCGCGACTCCAGTCATAGATGCGTCGCAACTGAATCATACAATATTAAACGGGGGTCTGAAGAGTCTAGCGGAAGCGACTCAGCAAGCGCAGGCGGAGACGATTCAGACCACGACAGTTCACCAACATCATTTGTTACATACGAAACAAGAGCCTGGAACTACTAATAATTCGCCTAAAGTAAGTTTAATGAGTAGTTAAGATGAATGAGAGCTCTTTATAGTGTTTTTCTGTAATCGATACACACGTTGCACAAGTAATGAAGGACGATATCAGAGGCGGATCTAGCAAAAATTGTGCCTCAAGTATTTTGAGCTGATAAGTCAAATCGCGCTCTTACGCTAACTTGGTAACTCACTGTCCACTAACAGATTCACTGTTCAAACAAATTTATCCTGACCTAAGTAATTGTATCACAAGTCTTTGAGGTCCTATTTAACTGCCACCCCAATGATAATTATGAAAAAAAACGTCGTAAAAGTGGGTGCTTCGGGTTTTTTACGATACTGCCATTGTTTATGCCTTGCCTCTCTTGACGAAACTAAATGCTACACCCTAAAGGACATAGCACTCATATCAACTCAGAAAGGGTTCGTCACCGATTCAGCTCGAGCCATTCAGTAATCTTTGTATGAAACTCCCTACTGCACTGCAAGGCACACTAATCAGAATCGTAACGTAATCGCTATCGAGAGGCGATACGGTGATGATCCCTTTCCGAGTTGATTGCTATGTCTTTTAACCTGCTGCCCATATCGCATACTAACGTCAAATGTGTTGTTAGACGGTATACTCGCAGACGGAGCTGATGAACACGAATTCGGTGATGACGACAGCACCGCCCGCCGCAGTCAAGGAGCGCCCTTACGGCTGCGACGAGTGTGGCAAGTCCTTCCTGCTCAAACATCATCTCACGACGCATGCGAGAGTACATACAGGTTGGTGCGATTTTAAAAAGTTGATATAGGCTCAGACTCCACCAAAATTGAGACGAGCGGAGCGGTGCGGTGACGTGCGTGATTGAACCAATCACAGATGAGACGTGGGCCGCGATGTGGATTTCATCGAATGCCATTGGTTGAGTTCCGCACGTCACTCCTCTCCGCTCGTCTCCCCTTTGATGGATTCCGGGCCTTAGGCGTGTTACACAAATTTTCGAGTCGACTTGATTCAAAGGTAGACATCTGAATCAGTGAAAATGTAAAGTGCATCTTACAACAAATTATTTGTTTTGTGTACTTGTTTTTTTTTTTCGATTTTCTGAATACTTTCGTACTCAACGACATTGTGAGATGACCTTATGATATGGCGCCATAATATCCGCCATACTTTGGCTTGTAGAGATGACGCCCAAAATCGCGTCCACTTGCGCACGTACACGAACAGTGCGGTTCGCGTGCATCTTAGGAATATAGAGCACCTTTTGACATGTTCGCCAGTGGTTAGTGAGTAGTTTGCTTGCAAGTTGTACTCATCTCGTCATCATCAGGCAATTCAGATAAAAAGACGTCGATGTCTAACCATATACGCAAGCGGCATGCTTTCATACACCAATGCTTATGAGCTATCCGACACAAATATAATTAGCATACAGGAAAATCTAAACAGAAACAAACAGATAGGTACAGGCGTTATACCGCGCGACCTACCTTATTTAGGATAGTAAAACAAAACAAGTCGCATTTTAATAGATAGATCATATATAACTGAAATTTACTCACCATTATTAAATTTACTTTGAACAACAACAACGACATAATAACGGCAAGGACTCTTCAATCGCCGGCATCGCTCCCGGAGGCCTGTAGCAGCCTGAAAAGGCTGCTAGCTTTCTGGGAGGACCTGGGATGGTTAGAGTAACCAGTGACATAATTGTTGCTATGGAAAACCTTGAAATCAATACATAACTCGACAAAATGAAGGATTCAGCTGTTTTTTCACCATAATACACTATGATCCCTTAAGCAATGTTTAGTTACTTCAAATATACCTTGTATACCGATTTTTTTTCCTAATGATTTTTAGTAGGTCTATTGGGACTGTGAACTTGATCGTTGGCAGCACACAGATTCGGTTAATAATAATTAAATTCACACCATTCATGGTATAACCACCTCTACAAATGGCAGTTTATTGACCATGGTTAGCATGTTTTTTCCTCAAAGATAAGCTTAGGCATATTTTCATTCAATATAAAATATCTAACAAATGCTAATTGTGTTAATGTATAGGCAACGTCCAAAAGTAGTTATTTTTTTTCTATTATACAAGATGCCATGTTGTTCTGCATCCTCGTCAAATTCAAGGAGGTAACTATGCTAATGATTTTCGTCCCGAATCAATAATAAAATGGGTACTTAATTATTTTTCCTTATTTACGGTTATCGGTAAGTGTGCACCACCCGTTTTTTAAACGCGGCCCGTCTGATTCTCGCCCTATAACCGCGCTTCCACGCATACAAACAATCTCGAAACGTTTATTCGATAATTTCTTATTCCTGAAACCACGTTAAGGGGGTTATTCTGAAATACTGACAAACTTAAACCACCAAAAAATCAGCGTTTATTACTAACTAGCTGTACCCGGCATGCGTTGCAATGCACTTTTTCCTACCTACCGATCCTATTCTACCTACCTACCCTACCCTACCTACCAACCCTACCCTACCTACCAACCCTACCCTACCTACCTACCTACCCTACCCTACCTACCCTACCTACCCTACCTACCCTACCTACCTACCTACCCTACCTACCTACCTACCCTACCTACCTACCCTACCTACCTACCTACCCTACCCTACCTACCCTACCTACCTACCCTACCCTACCTACCCTACCTACCCTACCTACCCTACCTACCCTACCTACCCTACCTACCCTACCTACCCTACCTACCCTACCTACCCTACCTACCCTACCTACCCTACCTACCCTACCTACCCTACCTACCCTACCTACCCTACCTACCCTACCTACCCTACCTACCCTACCTACCCTACCTACCCTACCTACCCTACCTACCCTACCTACCCTACCTACCCTACCTACCCTACCTACCCTACCTACCCTACCTACCCTACCTACCCTACCTACCCTACCTACCCTACCTACCCTACCTACCCTACCTACCCTACCTACCCTACCTACCCTACCTACCCTACCTACCCTACCTACCCTACCTACCCTACCTACCCTACCTACCCTACCTACCCTACCTACCCTACCTACCCTACCTACCCTACCTACCCTACCTACCCTACCTACCCTACCTACCCTACCTACCCTACCTACCCTACCTACCCTACCTACCCTACCTACCCTACCTACCCTACCTACCCTACCTACCCTACCTACCCTACCTACCCTACCTACCCTACCTACCCTACCTACCCTACCTACCCTACCTACCCTACCTACCCTACCTACCCTACCTACCCTACCTACCCTACCTACCCTACCTACCCTACCTACCCTACCTACCCTACCTACCCTACCTACCCTACCTACCCTACCTACCCTACCTACCCTACCTACCCTACCTACCCTACCTACCCTACCTACCTACCCTACCTACCCTACCTACCTACCCTACCTACCCTACCTACCCTACCTACCTACCCTACCTACCCTACCCTACCTACCCTACCCTACTCACCTACCTACCTACCTACCTACCCTACCGTATCCTATGTCCTTCTCCTGGCTCTAAACTACCTCCCTGCCAATTTTCAGCTAAATCGGTTCAGCCGTTCTTGAGTTATAAGTGAAGTAACTAACACGACTTTCTTTTATATATATAGATTAACTAGGAATTGTAATTTTAATTGATTATTTATGTGTTTTGTGACAACTTCCTGACTTTTGCCGAAATTGCAAAAAAACACCTTGTATATTTCAGGCAAATTACATCTATCTACAGCTTTTCTTCCAACTTTTTTGAAAGCAGGATATCAGTTGCCCGCGGTTTCCTTGCATCTTGAAAACTGCTGTTTTTTCGTAAACCTGGGTGGGCTTAAACTTAGTCAAAACCTGTTCAGGATACAAGAAATACCTGACAAACAGAATAACAGTCTCAGATTTAGTATGTTAGTGAAGGAATTGTCGTCACTGTTCTTAAATGTTTCTGATGCATGTTTTATAGCTGCATAAAAATCCAACGGAGCGCAAACTTTTCGAGTTATATTTAGACAAAGTAATAAATGCCCGCATTACTTTCGACAGACAGACAGACATCGAGCGACGACCCAATTATTTTTATGACTCCACTAATATGTTGCTATAGGACAGTGAATGTGAAACTGAGGCCTTGTTCTATCCAAAGCGATCGTCGCCTTCATTTTGTTCGGCAAACCTGAATGGGAGGACAGCACCTCGTGGTGTCTCGAAAAAATGAACGTGACGATGTACTCGTGCGACCTTAGACGTTGGTAGAGACACGAGGATATACGTGTGTGTGTCTTTAAACGTTTGTGTACTGAACATCAAGATTTTGTGAGGATCTTTCTGAAGACATATTATTTTTCGGCTTGGTTGGCCCAAATCCGGCTGAATATGCTTATCAGTAGACAGCATGTAGGCCTTTCCGGTTGATTGGTCAAACGATGGTTGATGGATTGGAGTCACACTAAAATGAACATCTATGCTATCTCTAATTTACGTCCATCTGGCCTACCATGACGTCTTAAAGCAGTATTGTTTTACTCTTATTCTAGTGTGGGAGAGACGGAGCTTTACTGGATTTCTAGCGCCATCTCTTTCGCACACTGGAAAAGGAGTTAATCAATAATGTTTTAAGACGTCATGTGGTCCAACTGATTTTCTGTTTCATGCTCAGTCTTTTCGGGTTCTTTCATACAATCTGACTTTTATGTCATTCAGCCTTCAAAGCAAGAGTGAACAAGTATCTTCTGGTCACGCTCGATCCTTCTTCAGGCGGGACTGAGGTCAAGAGTAGATGTATAGCATTAAAAGCATTAGGATAACCAGCTTATAATCCCACTGCTGGGACATACACCTCCCCACACACACTGATCATCATTCTTAGCCCTTATCCCAATTTATTTGAGGTCGACGCAGCATTTTTTCTTCTTCGATACTTCTCTATTACTCGTCATCTCAGCAGTGACCTAATGGTCCATCCTACTAATATTATAAATGCGAAAGCTTGTGAGGATGGATGGATGGATGTTTGTTTGTTGATGTTGTTCTTTCACGCAAAAACCACTGAATGGATTTGGATGAAATTTGGCACACGGGTAGTTTATAACCTGGATTAACACATAGGATACTTTTTATCCCGATTATACGTTCCCGTGGGATGATTATCGAACTCCACGCGGGCGACGCCGCGAGCATAAGCTAGTTGCCTATAAAATTCTCACTTCGTGAACCCAGTGCGGTTGGTAAACGTATTTTTTGTGTCTTACCACCGACACTACTCGATAATAACCGGTCAGACTTACAATTCGTTTGCGACTGGATCTTTAAACGTCGTGTTCCATTTTCGCTTAACAAATATGAGGCACGTTTCGCCTCTAAAACAACATTTATTATGGTTGCTGGCTCAGAACATGAATGAATTCTCCGAATCCATGTTTTTCTCAATGGATACAATGTATAGAAACATAAAACGTGTCGTTAAAGCAACACTGTATAGACAAAGAGGTTAAAATGTTTCCGTGAAGCAACTAGGCAATGAAAAACTATTTACTTTTTTTATGTAAATTACACCTCAGTGCTTTGAAAAGTTGTTACATTATATCGATAAAGGTCATTAACTAAAGTCACCAGTTACGTAACAAGTATTATTATTTATTGCCAATAAGATGAACGCGTTACCATCACGGAAGTTGTTTTTAGTTTTTAAGAATGTGTAGTAGATATTCTTTACAGAATTAAATTCATTTGAGCTGAAACCAACAATTCTATTTTAACTCCAAGACACTTTATTATTTAACTAATGTTGAACGGTGAAGTAAAGCGTTTTAATTACTCACAAGCCATACCTGATACCACCAATAAACATAACTTGCCCACTCCTACCAGGCCACACAGAGCTGGTTTCGGCCAGTAGCGAACCTTATAATACTCAAGTATCTTACTCGGCACTGGAATTACTAGCCAGTCCGAATTAAGCTTTATTCACTAACTAGTAGAGTAGAGTAAATAGTAGTGGTGGCGAAGTGCACGTACAAATGCGGTTCGCTCTGTTTCAGGTGAGCGACCGCACTCGTGCGTTCACTGCGCCAAGACATTCGCGCACAAGCATTGCCTCAACACCCATCTCTTACTGCACTCATCTAATCGCCCGTACCGCTGCCCCGAATGCAAGAAAGCCTTCACGCTCAAACACCACCTACTCACACACTCAAGGGTAACTAGAAACAAATAATAATACCGTCTTTACATTAACATTTCATAGGTGAACGGCCTCATGTCTGCGCGCATTGTGGGAAAGCCTTCGCGAGGAAGCACTGTCTCAACACACATTTGTTGCTGCATTCGGCGGAAAGGCCGTATAGGTGCCACGAGTGTAAGATGGCGTTTACGTTGAAACATCATCTTGTTACGCATTCTAGGGTGAGTGTTTTTAATTCTGTTGAGGGAATTGCATGCTGATCTTCAACTTGTTTAATTTTGTAACTTTTGTTTCTTTGAACGGCGTTCAGAGCTCATCTTGAAAAATAAATATAAATAAAACGAAATAATTATGAACATTTATTAGCGCTCAGGCGCAAATAGTATCCCAAGTTAATTAGGGATAGTTTAGCTTTACATTCCTTCAAGCTTTTTCGCTTTCAGGGGTTCTACCATGACGTCTTAGAGCAGTATTATTTTAATGTCATT
Source organism: Cerastis leucographa (assembly GCA_963082945.1). Lineage (NCBI taxonomy): Eukaryota > Metazoa > Arthropoda > Insecta > Lepidoptera > Noctuidae > Cerastis > Cerastis leucographa. Next base: position 4,380,347 of record OY720361.1, read on the forward strand.
CCAGTGTGGGAAAGAGACAGCTATAGTGGACGTCTTACGCCATCTCTTTCCCACTTTGGAATAAGATTAAAACAAAACTGCTTTAATACGTTATGGTAGGCCACCTGATCGGTATTTTCAGAGATTACCTGTCACAGAAAATGTCTTAGACACCTTTTAATATGATTTGACTAAGTTTTCATCTCAAACCTTTATTAAAAAACCGCATATCAATTCTAAAAACACTACCGTTTCCCCATAAATTTCAGGTACACAGTCGAGAGCGTCCGTTCGTGTGCAACGAGTGCGGGCGCGGGTTTCCTCTCAAGCGCCACCTGGTGACGCACAGCAAGTATCACGCGGGCGAGCGGCCATACGTATGCAGCGATTGTGGGGAGAGCTTCGCGCAGAAGGTATGGGCTGATTTATTTGTAAAAAAAAAGGATTGTGTGGTCTTATGGAACCACGGTAAAAGTGAAACTTTTTTTTACACTATAGCCTGGAGTAGGGATAAGGTGAAAGGTGCTCTGACGAGCGCCTTTCACTTTATCCCTACTCCGCGGCCGACCGTCAGTTCACGCGACATGCAACACACAGACGAAAAAGTTTGAGACGATGTAATAAAAGTTTCACTTTAATTATGTTGTAATATCGTGCATAATAGACGATATCAGTGGAGAGTGGAGTGCCTAGAGGTTATCATTACGGCAAGGAAATGAGGCGATTTAGTAGACTGCTCCTTTAAACTATGACGAGTAATCAGTTTTAACTGAACTTTTAATCATGAACTTGAGCTATATGAAGTTTAGGTACAAAGGTACGTTGTACAACGTGCACTGTACTAACTGCTTAATCGCATGCCTAGGGGCCAACAATAAGGCAAGCAGACTGTTCCGGAACCCTAGCATCATGAAGAGTAGTAGGTTATAAGTGCAAGCCAAGATTTTAGACTTGTATGGAAGTACCGCCACTATCACCACTTCATCTCCTCGTTCTCTGGTCCACTTGTCAGTTGGATGGGCGTTGCTTCGCCGTTGCAACGCATCGCATGTCATGTCACTATCAGATATACTTTTATTAAAGTTTTTTTTTTCTTTGATCTCAAAATAATTACTAACGTATATCTGTTGTTCCAGGAACACCTAGTAATGCACAGTCGTTTCCACGGCTCCCTTTCCCCCTACGTGTGTCCAGACTGCGGCGTGACGTTTGCGCGCAAGTTCCAGCTCGTGAACCACGGGCGCGTGCACGGGCGAGTCCCTCACGCGTGTCCAGTATGCGGCAAGGAGTTCCTACAGAAGAGAACACTCGTCGCGCATATGAAGTAAGTAAAGTGCTTTTCAATTGTCAGCTGAGCTTATCGGAGTCCACTAAACATAGGCTACAATACTGGGATCTCCGACTATCTAGATAGTCTGTGCCAATATGGTGCCGTTCATGCTCATTGCATGTCGCAGTTTTTAGGAACCTATTTCTCAAATGTAAGTTAGAAGAGTAATTCGTGTTCAGGCTTCTTAACCTCCAGAGAGCACGAACGATGATTAATAACAAAAAAAAAGCGACTACTTAAACAAGGTCATATAAATAACCGAACCATCAGAGTTTCTTCGGAATTATAAGATAATTATTGAATAAGGGTCATAATACTTTTACCTTAACCAATTTCCTCTTCTATCTATCTTCCAGAATTCACACAGGGGAAGGTGCAGTCGCGTGCTTAGAATGTGGTGAAGCCTTCAAATGCAAGTCAGAGTTGCAGCAACACTGTAAAATGACGCGGCACTGTCTACAAACGACGCAATCTCAACAACAGCAGCAACAACAACAGCAACAGCAGCAGCAACAACAACAGCAGCAACAACAACAACAACAGCAACAGGTGCGTTCTCTAGATTGTTTGATAGAAATAGCTGATAAAAGTATACCCACTCTTTTGTTTCACTCACTTAAAAGGCTTCTTTTGTTTTCTTGGATGGTGTATCAAGTTGAAACTTACTGAACATTTAAAACGATTCTATGACAATACAACATAAATGGATGACTTACTGCATTTATTTTATAAAGCCAGTTAATAGAATCACTAATTCAATTATTGGTTTCATTGTATCTTTGTGCAATAAAGATAACATTATCTAACAGCAACAAGCACAACAACAAGCTCAGCAACAGGCGCAACAGCAAGCTCAGCAACAAGCACAACAGCAGCAACAACAGCAGCAACAACAACAGCAGCAGCAACAACAACAACAGCAACAAGCAACTGTGATAAAACAAGATGACTTTAAACCGCAAATTGTACAGGTAAGACTACTAATTCCTAGTCACTCCTAATTTTGCCATCGATTTGTTTTGTTTTTTTCGAATTCATCATGATTCTTCTTCTATACTACTTCTTACCATCCCATTGCTGGAATAAGATACCCTCCCACATAAATACAGTTGCTTTGTGCTGGTTGGTATAATTATAAGACATAATCAGGATGTATCCTTTAACGCTTTTGGCCTCCTTTGTGTCATGGTATAAATTGTTTATTTTTTAATCCTTTCGACATTTTGTTATTAGGTTATCGGTGCGGACGGTCAAATAGTATCAGAGAAAACGACGCCGGGGTACGCGTGTCCAGAGTGTGGTTCTTGTTTCAACACGAAGGTTTGTGCCATTTATTTAGAACTAGCTACTGTCCGTGACTTCGTTCGCGTGGAAATTTTGATGTGTTTTTCAGGGATAAAGGAGATCCCCAGCCTCCATATATTTTTGGGCTAATTTAAAAAATAAACTTATTATTTGAATAGAGCATAACATAATTAATATTTTGTATTATTACACGTAAGTCGTAAGTTAATTCACCGAGAAGTTATTTAACCACAAAAAATCTAAGTCACAGGCCACACTGGCGCGACGCGTCTGCGATGAGCGGGAAAAATAATAGTACGGCGACCGCGGCCAGCGGAGCGAATAGTACGAGTTCGCGCGTCCTGCGTATTTAATAATTTTTGTTGAATTATCCGTGATGCAAAACATAAATACGGAGGAATTTATTAGCGAAATAATGTCTCGGCCAATGGTGCAGTAAGGATAATCAATATAAGAATAAATATGTTATAAAAAATAATGGGATAAAATAAGACAAAAAAAAATTATTTGTGGTATATCCTGTGCAATAAAACTATTTCCTTCTAAACATGAAAGTTATAATTTAGACAAACTCATTTTAAACCCCGCGCAATAATAGCAGATAAATTAAAAACACGTGTCACGCGGCCGCTTCAACGTGGCACACTACAGCGGCAAGGCGCAGCGTCGTTACTCCTCCCGCCGCCGCTGGTCGCGTCCGCTCACCGCACTCGCTCTAGCGTGGCCTGCGGCTATGATCACCCAGATTGCCATTTTTTTTACCGGACAACAAAAATTAACGTAGTAATTAAATAGAGCTTATGGATATAAACATTTAAAATTATGCCACCCAATTTTTAAGTAAATAATATGACTATATTTTTTTCACCACTCCCGCACGAAAGAAGTGTCTTTCCTCTACGAAAACAGTGAGGAAAATTGGTTTTTCCTCACTGTTTGAACAGTGAGGAAAGTAATGATCCCGTTCAGAAATTAACTTTTCACCACTCCCGCACGAAAGAAGTGTCTTTCCTCTACGAAAACAGTGAGGAAAATTGGTTTTTCCTCACTGTTTGAACAGTGAGGAAAGTAATGATCCCGTTCAGAAATTAACTTTGCTTGATTTTTTTATGTTAAGTTTTAAAGATATTTTCAAAAATAAATAATTTTATGCTTAGAATAGGAATATTTATAAGTTAAGATTAATGTTTTTTATAAAATTTATCAAATTATTGTAAGTGTATAAGTTCAGAGACATTAAAAAAGTTTGATAAAATATTGAAATTTAGGATTATAATTTTTGAACGCACTCAAAGAAAGAAGCCTGTGAAAGAAGGACATTAGAAGCAAAAATTCGAAAAAAGAATTATTTTGATTTGCGTTGTGACTATTTAATTTATTTACCTATGATGACTGAATACTTTCTTGCTGGGAGTGGTGAAAAGTTTTGTATGCAACTTGTGAGCAAGTTCATTTGCTATTCGTTTTGTTGAGTCTTTCGCTTACTCAGGATTGAAATTTATAATCACTCGCTGCGCTCGTGATTCTATTTTTCAATCCTTCGTTCGCTCAAGACTCAAAATCAAAACTCATAGGAAAAACGAACTTTCCTAATATGTTGGATAAATAACTATTTCACCACTCCCGCACGAAAGAAGTGTCTTTCCTCTACGAAAACAGTGAGGAAAATTGGTTTTTCCTCACTGTTTGAACAGTGAGGAAAGTAATGATCCCGTTCAGAAATTAACTTTGCTTGATATTTTTATGTTAAGTTTTAAAGATATTTTAAAAAATAAATAATTTTATGCTTAGAATAGAAATATTTATAAGTTAAGATTAACCTCTCCGGCCGGAGTGGAACGAATTCGGTACGCGCAAGCTTTACCGTTGATCCCCGCCGTACCGAATTCGGTACGCGGCGCACCAGCAACTTTAAACCCTTATCGTACGAGAAGTAAGGTTCTAATTCGCTTGTAAACATTTACGTCTCGGGCCAACTAGAGTTCGATTCAAATGAAACCATCATACCAACCTAATAACTGCACAAAATTATTAAAAAAATAAAGAAACGCGTCTTTGTGGACTGTCAAAATGCGTCATGGCGGCCAGTGTGGAACGGTGATGTTTTGTTTTGGAATGCAGTGAAATTTTTGTGTTTTGTGTTGTTAAACTTTGGTAAGTAAATGTATAGTATGTTATAAGTGTATAATGTAACTTTTTAGATAGTCATTTGCTGGAAAAAATATCTAAAAATTATGTTTTTGACCCAAAAATTTCTCCAAAAATTTCTCCGAAATTCCTTTATTGTGAAGTTCGTCAGTCGAAATTGAAAATATTAATTTGACTCTTTTACAATGAAATATGGTCTTGGAAACATTAGTAATAAGCGAAAAAATAGTGATAATTCATTATTTCTTGCATTCGAGGCATATTTATTCATATTTATTGATATTTCAAGTATTTTCATGCATTGAACTGCGCAGTTAGAAAATGGCCGATTCTAATAAGACGTTTGAGTTGGAATCTTGCAAGAATAATTTATGTAGGACTCCTTAAAAACACTGTCATTAGATTACTTGTATATTTCTTATGTTAGATCTAAAGTTTCGTGTAAATTGATTCAGTAGTTTTACCAAAAAAAAACAAACTACGACAACAGTATGTTTGCGGCGAGCTCTCTGATTTCTATGCGATGTTTATAATTCTCAAGTAGTTATGAGACAGTTGTTTATATTGTAATACATGGTCTCGTTTTTCAACAACCCGAAACTGTTTACCGGTTGAGATAAGAGCTAATAGAACTCGAGCGATAAGCGTTTTTGTGAGCGCAGGCCACTTGACTCGCGCGATGACGTAACTGGGGGGCCCGCGGGGTGTTTTTTTTGTCAGCCAGAAAGGCTTGACAGGTTAATGTTTTTTATAAAATTTATCAAATTATTGTAAGTATATAAGTTCAGAAACATTAAAAAAGTTTGATAAAATATTGAAATTTAGGATTATAATTTTTGAACGCACTCAAAGAAAGAAGCCTGTGAAAGAAGGACATTAGAAGCAAAAATTCGAAAAAACAATTATTTTGATTTGCTTTGTGACTATTTAAGAGCGCGCTCACATATTTTAAGCGTTTGACCAAAAATACGTACTTTTTCAAGTTCTCGATATTTGTTATTTAAAGATTATGGCATAATATTTCAATGAAAACTCATAAATCTAACTTTGATTTAGTTTGTAGATTGATTAGAATTTTGTTATATACGTAAATATTTCGAGAAATAGCAATTTCCCGACACCCATTTTCAAGCAATCGTAAAACATCAGGGTTTTCCCTGCTATTTGTGTCAAACTGGCAGCACGAAAAGATCTGATAAAAATATATATTTACAGGTCATCTAGTCTTCAAGTTCGTAGATTGATTAGAATTGAGATAAAAATTGAATCCACGCAAAAAAAAAAACGATATTCAAAAGCAATACTGATCTAAAATGTATGCATTTTAAATATTGTTTAAACATAAGATAATGACAAAATTAACAAAAAGAAAGTTCACCATACTATAATATAAGACTTTACCTTTCCTCTAAATGTTTTTATTTTTACTTTTTACCTTCACATTTATTTATTACAATATTCTAAAATAATGCCTTATTAGTTGATGTACGACGCGCGTACTGTCAGTGTCGCCTGAGGGCTTGTGGAGAACGGACCTGTGTCGCTCGCGCTCCCGTGCGCCTTAGTGTGCGTGAGGTAATTTTGACAGAAAACCCAGGGGTCGTCAGCAGTTTAAATGTTAGTATTCTTTGTACTTATGATTCATTGTAGTCATGTTTTATGATTGAAAGATACACTTTGTACAATCTAATTATAAAGATTCATCATCATCATCATCAAGATGATAATCAAAAAGAAGATCATTATAAAGATTAATCGTCAATAAATTACGGGTAACAGAAATCTTTCTTTTAGAAATAAATACATACGGTTCCTACCCAAAGAAGAAGAGGAAAGCTAGTAAAAAAGAATACCTACAAAAGGCAAGAGCAGTTCTACGGTAAATGTAAAAAATACCTAGTTGATCTGAGTAGTGTATGCGGTCATTACTTAAGTTATATTTTATGTTTACAGCGGATTAAAGGACCCTGTTATTAATTAGCACATTGATGGATTATCATCATCGCTTGCTCAAAATGTTGATACAAGGTAAAGTTACCTCTGTCCTGGAGGGCATTGTACTGCGCCCCTCCCTGGCGGCAAACAAGGCGACCGCGGGCCCGAGGGCGGGCTCGGGCCCGAATGCGACCCCGGGCCCGAGGTTGGTCCCGTTCCCGAAGGCAGTCTCATATGCGGCTGCTACGGCTGCCAATTCTGGGCCGGGGCAGTCTGGCCAGCGTTCTGGCAGGACTAGGCCGGGCCCCGGAAAGTCGGCTCCGCCAAAACAGGCAGCGGCCCAGAAAAAGGGCAAGGTGGCTCCTCAGGTGGTGGTGGTGTCTGCACCAGCAGCAAGCCGGCCGCAGCCACCGCCACCACCCCCCACGCCTGCCGCGGCCGAAACCGAGTGGCAGGTGGTCGGGGAAAGGAGGAAGGGGTGAAAGGTGGCCAAAAAGGCCCTCAACGAGGAGCGAAGGTGGCGGCACAAGGCGCGAAGCGTCGCGGCTAGACTCCGCGCCCCGAAGACCGCAACTGTAGTGATCACGCTACAGCCGGAAGCGGAAAAGAGGGGCGTGTCCTACCGCGACATGCACTCGAAGGCGAAAGCGACGGTGGATCTCGCAGAGCTCGGGATCACCGGGGGCTTCCTGCTTAAAGTCACCGCGACAGGGGCTCGAGCGCTGGAGATCCCCGGTGTAAATAGTGGCCCGTCCGCTGACGCTCTGGCTGAAAAGCTAAGAGCGTCCTTAGATGCGGATGAGGCCCGAGTGTCCAGGCCCGTCAGATGCGCAGACCTGCGCATCCTGGACCTGGACGACTCTGTGACCCAAGAGGAGGCGGCCGCCGCCGTCACCAGGACCGGTGGGTGCCCTGCTGAGCAGGTCAGGGCAGGCACCCTACTGTCGGACCACTCGGGCATGCGAACCATTATGGTAAGCTGCCCTGTGACGGCGGCGAAAACAATCGTGGAGGCTGGAAGGCTTCTGGTGGGCTGTGTGTCAGCGCAGATGAAGCTGCTGGAACCCCGACCTCTGAGGTGTTATTAATTATAATTATATTAAAATTATTATTAATTTTTATTATTATTATTTATTTGTTATTATTACTAGATAACAATGATCTTTATTGATAAAGCTCTAGCCACTCCTCAAAGAGGGGACTTATCGCCACTATTGTGGCGTGCCCTGCACGTGGTTGCGATAGTCGCTGTCTCCATGCCGCCATGAGATCGCGCCGGAGGTCTGTCCGCTGAGCGACAATTTGCCGGCAATTTGCGGCAGCGGAGTTTCCCCCCGGCGTAGTGCCTCCGCGCGCCATTCGTGCAGGCGTGCGAGCACTATCGCCTCCAGACCCCATGGTGGCAATCCGGCCAAGAGGCTCGCCGCCTCGCCGGTGATCGTGCGGTGCCCCCGGACCAGCCTTACGGCTACCACCTTCTGGGGCGCGTTCAGGTAATGGGCGGCTCGCCGCTTCAAAGAACGTGCCCACACCGGGGCCCCGTAAAGGGCCATGGACCGCACGATCCCCGCATAGAGCCTCCGGCAGGAGGCGTTTGGATCCCCCAGGTTGGGCAAGAGCCGCTTGAATGCAGCCCCTGCCCGTTCCAGTTTGGGGGCCAAACGTCGGAAGTGCTCAACGAAGTTCCACCGGCTGTCGAGGACAAGCCCCTATACTTTAGCGTCGACTCGACGCCGATGGGAACCCCTCCTACCGTCAGTATGGATCCCGACGGTGGCGCATTCCGAGGCCCATGAAAGCACATGGCCTCGGACTTGTGCAATTCCACCTCGAGACCCAGTTGCCGGATTCTTTCCAGGACTATCGCAACCCCGCGTGTCATAAGTTCGGCCGCCGCCTCGTGCGACCTCCCCTGTGCCAGCACCAGCATGTCGTCAGCGTAGCAAACTACGCTGACACCGCTAGGTAGATCAGCGCGCAGCACCCAGTCGTAGCCGATGTTCCACAAGGGTGGAACACCGCACGACATCTCTCGCCGGTTCCACTCTCCGTTGCGACCGGGGTAGATGACGGCTCTGTCCGTCAGGTAGTCCCCGACCACACGACGAAGGTAGGTCGGCACCCGGTGATACCGGAGTGCCTCCCTAATGCAGGTCCAGGGCATGATGTTGAAGGCGTTGGCGATGTCAAGAGACACCGCCACGACGACCCCACCCAGGGACACCACATCCCCCGTCGTGAGAGCCCTCACGCGCATGATGGCGTCCACCGTCGAGCGCCCCCTGCGGAAACCAAACTGGTGATCCGCAAGATCCGGCCCCATCCCCACAAGGTGCCCGAGGCGGTTAGCAATGACTCTTTCAAAGAGCTTGCCCACCTCGTCGAGCAACACAATGGGCCGGTATGCGGACGGAGAGTCCGCAGGGCGCCCCGGCTTCCGGATGAGGACCAGCTTCCCCGTCTTCCAACGAAGCAGGAACTGGCCTCTCTCCAAGCATGCGCTTAAGAGACCTTCCAGTCGGGGCCCGAGAGCCTCCGAGGCCAGGACCCAGGCTTTGCCAGGCAAGCCATCGGGTCCCGGGGCGGTATTTTTGGCTTTAAGCCTGCCTACCGCCACTCTCAGGTCTACCCCAGTCACTTCCGGAATGTCGGCATCGTCCTCGATGTGGTCCACTTCTGGCACCGCAAGCGGCGGAGCCATAGGCGGGGGAGGATGTTCCCCTCACAGAGGGAACAGAGCGCTCACCACGTCCTCCACGAGCTGAGGGCGGAGACTCTGCGTCAGCGGGGGGGCCCAGGTGCGGAGTTTGTCCCGCACCATCTTGTAAGGGCGCCCCCACGGATCTCTGTCGAGAGTCTCCAGCATCTCCTCGCGGCCCAGGTCTTTGGCCCGCTAGACAGCCTCTTGGAGGGCGGTCTTCGCTGCTCTGTATCCCTCGTACAGCTCCGCTTCAATGGCTGCCGCATCCGGAGGGCGGATGCGGAGCCTGCGATGCCTGGCGTACGGGTGCCACGCGGCGACGCACGCCTCGCGCAGAGACGTCAGCTCTCGCGACCACCAGTACACCTGACGCCGGGCGCTTCCTGGCTGAACTCGGGGCATTGCCACGTCGCAGATGTCGGACATGACCTCCTGGAACCACCCTGCCTCGTTGTTGACGTCGGCAGGCCTGTTTTGTGATGTCACCCAGGCCTGCACTATCGAGGCTTCCAGGAGGATCAGATCGATGCCCTTGAGGGAAATTGTATTATAAAATTATTACTATGTTACGTTTTTATAAAATACTATCATTTCGCCCGTGATTTCGTCCGCAAAAATTGTGATATAATATAGCCTTGTTACTCGGTAAAGATGTAGCTTTTTAGTGGTGAACAAATATTTTCTCCTCATAATATAATAATATATTAGTATAGAATAGCAGCACCCCGTGGTTTCACCCGCATAAATAATGATCTCGTGGGAATATCGGGATAAAAAGTATCCTATGTCCGTTGCCAGGATTAGAATTTGGATAAAATTTGGCACGTAGGTAGACCATGAGTATACCTACGTGCCAACATTTATCCAAATCTGTCTAGTTGTTTTAGTGTAAAAGCATAACAAACAAACGAACTCACCAATAATTATTTTACTTTTGTAGGCTACTCTTATACTATTTGTATTTCTTTATCATAATAATACGTTCCATATCTTGTATTTTTTTCTCAATTAAATTATAAGTAAACCGCAGTGAACCGTGTTACGCACCCCTGCCTCTGCACGTGTGTGTATCAAGAAGCGTGCACCACGCACACAAGCGCACTCAACGTCAGTCGGCGTTGTTTTTTGAGTTAAGAATTTTGCGAGAACGCTCTTAATTTATTTATCTATGATGACTGAATACTTTCTTGCTGGGAGTGGTGAAAACTTTTGTATGCAACATGTGAGCAAGTTCATTTGCTATTCGTTTTGTTGAGTCTTTCGCTTACTCAGGATTGAAATTTATAATCACTCGCTGCGCTCGTGATTCTATTTTTCAATCCTTCGTTCGCTCAAGACTCAAAATCAAAACTCATAGGAAAAACGAACTTTCCTCACATGTTGGATAAATAACTATTTTTTAATGTTTTAAATATATATTTTTAAAGAATATTTAAAAAGGGAGGAATCTGGATTTAACTTGGTGTGAACAGAATAATGTGCGGTCATGCATTTAAAGCGAGGGGAGATTGTGGAATCTGTGGGAACCCAGCTCTCGGATTCCTTAAATCCCTCGCAGCAACCAAAACCTACAAGTATTTGAAACAAAAACAAAAACCTAGAAGAAAAGTAAAACATGAGCAGAACAGACTCACAATTTAGTTTTTGCCCGCTCAACTCCGTGGCAGCTGATTCGATTTTCATGACCAGATTTATTACGTTGATTTCCTATCTAAAAAACAAAGAAAAAACGCATACAAAAAAATAATCTAATTTTGATGTTCAAATAATTGCTTGTAAGTACCCTACCTACCCTACCCTACATACCTACCTACCTACCCTACCCTACCCTACCCTACCCTACCCTACCCTACCCTACCCTACCCTACCCTACCCTACCGTACCCTACCCTACCCTACCCTACCCTACCCTACCTTTCTCACCTTTTAAACCTTACCCGGACTACAACCAACATTTTAAAACCAAAATCAGCCAAATCGGTTCAGCCGTTCTCGAGTTTTAGCGAGACTAACGAACAGCAATTGATTTTTATTTATATAGATGACAACAGTGGTACTTAGAATATACCCATAATTATTGTTAGATGTTGGTTAATGCTGCAATGAATACTACTTTTGCGAATATGAATACGAATCAGAATAATAATTTTACCATTCGAAGAATACGAATACCTAGTATACCTACCTAGCTAATTATTGTTGTAAATTATTAGTTAAAATAAAACACACATTACATTATTTTATAACTACTTTACTAATAACTTCTTGTACATTTTTTTAATTTGAAATCATAAAGTTTAAATTGCAAACAATAATAATACCGAACATCAACAAAATAGTATGTTCCGTAACGTAACCTACTTGAATCGGGTGCTCGGGCTCTTCTGCACAGATAAATTGCTTAGTCTATGACAACGAGACAATCATGATAAACACAAAAGTCCCGATAAAATTTGAACCAAGGCTCAAAATATGTAAAAAAAAATATGTAATCTACAACGATCCGACATTACACTGTTTTTAATTCAAAATAACTAAAAAGCAGTGGCGGATCTGTCATACAACCTGAAAAGCCCGGCTTGCCTTTGATTTTGATTTCCTATCTTTGAGTGTAAGAATCGATTAAAACGCATTTCTTGTTTTCGAGAATTTGCGGGCTAATAGACGTTTGAAAGACATTTTTTTATTCAAAATGTAGCTAGTAAAATAAAATACTGACAAGCCAAAATAATAAACATCCCTTATGAATGAATACTTTATGAGTGATAATTTTTTCATGTTGATAGACCTAGTAACTTTTTCAGAATATCGAGTTGAAAAACCTGATTTGACAACTCTTAAGCCCTTAAATACCTATTTTGTAAGCCCAGGCAGGAGGCCTTAAATTCATTTGTGACCTCAACCTTTGTGTCCCACAGGATAGTCCGGTTAAGCAGTAAAAACCTAAGCAGGTTGAATTGCGAGTGGCCATGTCATAAAAAAGAAAGCCCTGGAGAGAAAGGTCCGTACATTGTTGCCGGCATATCGAATGTCCAAGTTCTTCGGTTATGAGAGAATTATCCCGCAGATGTGTGGAGGTCGAGGCTTTTTAAACGCTAAGACCCTCCACAATCGTGAGATATGCAGTCTCAGGAAATATTTCCTAGAAGCCGACGTGGGTATGCATCGAGATGTGGACGCGATCGATTAGGGCCTCACCCCGCTCTCCTCCTTGGCTAAAGAGAACTGGCGAAAACCTGCAGTGCTTAACACGACCATTTTAAAAATCAAAAAACAAAAATGGGTGGCATTATAAAAAAATGTTTATATCCATAAGCTCTATTTAATTATTGTGTTTATTTCATATGGCCGGCCAAAAATAATTTGCCCAATCCAGGTGATCTCAGATATTTTGTGGTTGAATAACTTCTCGGTGAATTGACTTACGACTTACATGTGCTAATAAAAAATGTTTATTATTATATGCTCTATTCAATTATTTTTTTTGTTGGCCACCTAATAAAAAATTGCCCAATCTGGGTGATCTCAGATATTTTGTGGTTGAATAACTTCTCAGTAAATTGACTTACGACTTAGGGTTTAATAATTAAAAAAGTTTATTATGTTAAGCATAACATCACTAACTAACTATCACTAACACTAACTAACATAACTATCCAATGTGTAAGTTTCCTATTGTATCATTTTGTCTATTCATGAAAATGACATCAAAATCCGTTGCCTAGTTTAGAAGATCTAATCGTACGGACGGCGAGAAGGGACTTTGTTTTTTATACGAGTACTATGCAGAGATTTAAACAGGACTTCTAGAAATCTACAATAGCGGATAATCACAATTTTTTTTTCTTTGTCTGTCAGGTAGATTATTGAAAAGTATTGAACACCGTATTTTTTCTTTTTTCACGTGGTCATAAAATTACGGAGATATATTGAGCTGAAATGGCGCATGACGTCACGTGTAGGTAATTTTTATACCTACTTGTGACGTAGTGAGCCCCCACTCTCCAACTTTAATGAGTTTTAACTAAGTAATTTATTGATATTTTAATAAAACCAAAAATACTTGTCTAATATTTTTGTATTACCTGTCTGATGGACAAGATAGAATGTCGTTTTCTTTACCCAGTCTTCAGCCCTATTGTTTAAACGATCTAAGCAGGAGTTGGAGATACGTTACACACAGTAAAATAAAACAATGTTTGAATTTTTGTACTATAGTTTTGGGGTTAAATTTAAATCTTGGCTATTTATCAAGTTTTCACTGGATATTTCTCGCGTCACTGTTTCCCGCTGAATGGTTTGATTTGTATGCTTCTTGGAATACCGACGGCTGTAGCATAATGGTGTCATTTCCCCCCTCAGGAAGCGCTGTCTTTGCACGTGCGGCTGCACGCGGGCGACCGCACGTGCGTGACGGACCTGTGCGCGCTCACGGCGGCGCTGCAGCCCGGCCTGGTCGCCGCGCACTCGCAGCATAGTATGTATCTACTTAGTGTTACATCACCCTCACTTCTGTCGCTGCACGTGCGGCTGCACGCGGGCGACCGCACGTGCGTGACGGACCTGTGCGCGCTCACGGCGGCGCTGCAGCCCGGCCTGGTCGCCGCGCACTCGCAGCATAGTATGTATCTACTTAGTGTTACATCACCCTCACTTCTGTCGCTGCACGTGCGGCTGCACGCGGGCGACCGCACGTGCGTGACGGACCTGTGCGCGCTCACGGCGGCGCTGCAGCCCGGCCTGGTCGCCGCGCACTCGCAGCATAGTATGTATCTACTTAGTGTTACATCACCCTCACTTCTGTCGCTGCACGTGCGGCTGCACGCGGGCGACCGCACGTGCGTGACGGACCTGTGCGCGCTCACGGCGGCGCTGCAGCCCGGCCTGGTCGCCGCGCACTCGCAGCATAGTATGTATCTACTTAGTGTTACATCACCCTCACTTCTGTCGCTGCACGTGCGGCTGCACGCGGGCGACCGCACGTGCGTGACGGACCTGTGCGCGCTCACGGCGGCGCTGCAGCCCGGCCTGGTCGCCGCGCACTCGCAGCATAGTATGTATCTACTTAGTGTTACATCACCCTCACTTCTGTCGCTGCACGTGCGTGACGGACCTGTGCGCGCTCACGGCGGCGCTGCAGCCCGGCCTGGTCGCCGCGCACTCGCAGCATAGTATGTATCTACTTAGTGTTACATCACCCTCACTTCTGTCGCTGCACGTGCGTGACGGACCTGTGCGCGCTCACGGCGGCGCTGCAGCCCGGCCTGGTCGCCGCGCACTCGCAGCATAGTATGTATCTACTTAGTGTTACATCACCCTCACTTCTGTCGCTGCACGTGCGTGACGGACCTGTGCGCGCTCACGGCGGCGCTGCAGCCCGGCCTGGTCGCCGCGCACTCGCAGCATAGTATGTATCTACTTAGTGTTACATCACCCTCACTTCTGTCGCTGCACGTGCGTGACGGACCTGTGCGCGCTCACGGCGGCGCTGCAGCCCGGCCTGGTCGCCGCGCACTCGCAGCATAGTATGTATCTACTTAGTGTTACATCACCCTCACTTCTGTCGCTGCACGTGCGTGACGGACCTGTGCGCGCTCACGGCGGCGCTGCAGCCCGGCCTGGTCGCCGCGCACTCGCAGCATAGTATGTATCTACTTAGTGTTACATCACCCTCACTTCTGTCGCTGCACGTGCGGCTGCACGCGGGCGACCGCACGTGCGTGACGGACCTGTGCGCGCTCACGGCGGCGCTGCAGCCCGGCCTGGTCGCCGCGCACTCGCAGCATAGTATGTATCTACTTAGTGTTACATCACCCTCACTTCTGTCGCTGCACGTGCGTGACGGACCTGTGCGCGCTCACGGCGGCGCTGCAGCCCGGCCTGGTCGCCGCGCACTCGCAGCATAGTATGTATCTACTTAGTGTTACATCACCCTCACTTCTGTCGCTGCACGTGCGTGACGGACCTGTGCGCGCTCACGGCGGCGCTGCAGCCCGGCCTGGTCGCCGCGCACTCGCAGCATAGTATGTATCTACTTAGTGTTACATCACCCTCACTTCTGTCGCTGCACGTGCGGCTGCACGCGGGCGACCGCACGTGCGTGACGGACCTGTGCGCGCTCACGGCGGCGCTGCAGCCCGGCCTGGTCGCCGCGCACTCGCAGCATAGTATGTATCTACTTAGTGTTACATCACCCTCACTTCTGTCGCTGCACGTGCGTGACGGACCTGTGCGCGCTCACGGCGGCGCTGCAGCCCGGCCTGGTCGCCGCGCACTCGCAGCATAGTATGTATCTACTTAGTGTTACATCACCCTCACTTCTGTCGCTGCACGTGCGTGACGGACCTGTGCGCGCTCACGGCGGCGCTGCAGCCCGGCCTGGTCGCCGCGCACTCGCAGCATAGTATGTATCTACTTAGTGTTACATCACCCTCACTTCTGTCGCTGCACGTGCGTGACGGACCTGTGCGCGCTCACGGCGGCGCTGCAGCCCGGCCTGGTCGCCGCGCACTCGCAGCATAGTATGTATCTACTTAGTGTTACATCACCCTCACTTCTGTCGCTGCACGTGCGTGACGGACCTGTGCGCGCTCACGGCGGCGCTGCAGCCCGGCCTGGTCGCCGCGCACTCGCAGCATAGTATGTATCTACTTAGTGTTACATCACCCTCACTTCTGTCGCTGCACGTGCGGCTGCACGCGGGCGACCGCACGTGCGTGACGGACCTGTGCGCGCTCACGGCGGCGCTGCAGCCCGGCCTGGTCGCCGCGCACTCGCAGCATAGTATGTATCTACTTAGTGTTACATCACTTTCACTTCTGTCGCTGCACGTGCGGCTGCACGCGTGACGGACCTGTGCGTAACAGTGTTACCGCACGTGGTAGCCGCTACCTACCTACTATCTACCTCAAACCTTTAACAAAGTATTAGAAATAAAAAAAAAACATGAACGAAATTAATGAATTTGTTCTCAAGTTATGGCGTGACCGAGGAAAACAGGGACTCATTTTTATATACAGGGTGTAACGGAAAGGGTATATACATCCTTAAGGGTGTGCTACAGACCATCAAACTGAACATGTATCTCAACCAACCTCACCCTTTTCGTTACACCCTGTATAGATAGATATGCAGGCGCATGCAAATAATACAAAACTATTTTACCTGCACCGATCAGTACCAATCCGTCCCTACTTGTCCATACTGAGAAGCTGATTTAAGCATACAATACTTACTTGCAGATTGTTAAGTTTGCAGCTAAATTACTAAGTTAAGTTAGTTTACTAAGTGACTCTAATTATTGGATATTGGCACAGAACGTCTTCATCCTCCATGCTTCTCTCAACCACCATTATTCATAGTGTTTATTACCCTGTATATATTAATTAAAGGATATCATCAATCATTTTCAGGTTTCATTATTCCAGATCAGCCTAATATACAGATCATTTCGTCGAACTCTAACAACGTTGGCCATACGCAAGTTATAGCGGCGGTGAGTTGTATTCATAATATATTTCATAGTAAAAGATATAATATTATTATAAATTCAATAAGAGATATAGTATTGTCCAATGCATTTTGTTCAAACACAATTCATTGGACTGGTCACGTCTGCCGCTTGCTGCACTGTGGGCCAAAATAACCTTTTTCGAGCCCAGACACAGCCAAAACGTCAAAATCAAAACTCATTTTTTCAAATTAATAAGCAATTTAAAATAACAAGAGACAGTCTCCCAAAACCCCCGCATTTCGGTGGTGGTGGAGGTGTCGCGGCAGAACTCGTAGAAGATGGCGGAACGAGCTGGACTAGACCAGCGACCTTTGCCCAGCAGTAGGCGAGGCCTTTGCCCAGCAGTGGGATGACGCTGGTTATCGCCATTAGTATCATTTTCTTTTGGTTATTATCCGATTAACCTTTTGAACGCCAGGGCATAAAAGCACGCGCGTGTCCTCCACGCCGAGCCACAAATTCACCTCAAATACATATAAATAAAAAAGGGATTTTGAAACTATTATTAACTTATTTCTATAACTAACTATTTTTACTATTTTGTTGAGGCATTTATGATAGATCACATTTTTAAGATATATAAACAAAACACACTCAAAAGCAATGATTTAAATTGCATAATTCGTGTTATAGTGCACTACATTTTTTGTCACATATTTGTGTCGTTGGCGCACACGGCACGGGCTTGCTTGTCACGTATATGTGACAAAGGCGTTCAAAAGGTTAAGTTAGACAAAAATAGTGATGATAACAGAGCTGAATTGAAAATGGGGAATTTTGGCACTTTATTTCTACTGGTTGTACCCAAGGTCTCTACCAAAATTCAGCTCTGTCCGATTTTTTTTTATTTGAAAGGTCAATTTTGACTGTGCTATTGAATAAACAATCAAATCATTGGACATTTTTTTTTAAACGTTGTCCCACATTTGGTATTTTTCCTGTATCGTGGGTGTGTTTACAAACATTTAAACTCACACAAACAGCCAGATCCGGAACAACTATCTGTAGGCAAAAATATGTCGACGTCCTCGTTATAGCAAAAAGTTATCTGAAATTTTTCTAAAATAACATTGCAGAATCATCAAATAACGACACCTAGACCGAAGGTTCATTTTTGTGGCGACTGCGGGAAAGGTTTCGCGGCTAAACATGGTCTGTTGGCACATCAAAGAAGGTAAGCTACTTCGTGACTAGTCATAATACTAGAAAAATATGTTTTGTTTAAATAAGTTTTAATCAACTTTAATGATGTAAGTATATACATCCTGACATCTTTAGCATTGATTGAAACAGGATGCAACTATGGGTTTGACAAAGATAGGTAGCTGAAGGAGGTACCTTATTCGAAGATCCGCCAATTACGGGTAAGAAATTCTAGGAATACGAATTGGTGCGTGTTTTCAAATGTGTGTTCAACAGTTCGACTAAATCCAAAAATGAATTTGGTTAGGCTTTTAGAATATGGGTGTTAGTGACCATATCAGTTACAAAACTTAATATCCTGATTGGTTCCAGACATCCGGACGGCAGTTGTACACTCCGCACGCACGTGTGCGACCAGTGCGGGAAGGCATTCTTCCAGAAGAATCATCTCATGCTGCATCAGAGACAACACATGGACCTGCCGCCCCGCAGTGTAAGCAAATACCCTAACCTTTACGCTTCTGCTCCCGCCAAGGTAAGCAGAGATATACAGCATTTACATGGTGGAAGAGACATTGGAACGCAAACAGCTGATTCTTTTTGAAACCATTGAGAATTTTAAAGGGTCTAGAATCATGAGTACTGAATCATTGAAACAAGTTTTCGTTACGATGTCTTTTCTACTGTAGTTAGCACCTAGCCATTAAGGGCACATCCAGTTTTATGAAAAATTGGTATTATGAAGCAGCTAATAAAATAATCCATTTGTCTTTCGAATACTGGAAGAGTCATAGTAACAGCTGGGTACTGTAATTACTCTTTTTAGTTATTGGCCGTTGCATACTGAAATAGTGAAACATCATGTTCAAAGGAGTTTTTGGAAATGAACTCTATCTCACTAGATATAAAGCTTAGACTTTTACTGGTGTTTCGTGGTTGAAGCAGGTTTTGACTGTTATATTATTAAATTAAACATAAAAAAAAAGAAATGATTTCTAATAATCCAAATCTGTAGCGATGACCGCTACAGATGCATGCGGATATTTTTTTAATTCTATAATGTGTATCTTTATTTAAATAGTGGGTAAAGGTTACTTAAAAATTACCGAATAAGATCGAATCTAAATACATAAATACAGAGTCAACAAGTGCAACCTGTAACGCAACAAGCCGCGCAACAGGCAGCGCAACAGGCGGCGCAACAAGCACAGGTGCAACAACAAGTGCAACAACAGGTGCAACAACAGCAGCAACACCAACAACAGGTGCAACATCAGAACAGTCTGGAGTTGGAACAACAGGACCATCAGCAGGCCACGCATATACAAGTTGTAAGTACATTAAGCAAGCTCCTATAAATGAAGATAATATTGAAATGAGGTGATAATAGGGAATGCGATAACACGAGATCGCATTATTCAATCATCATCTGACTAGCCTATCCCCAACTTTGTTGGGGTCGGCTCTTAGTCTAACCGGATACTGCGAAATACCTGTATTTTACATGGAGCGACTGCCTATATGACCTCCACAACCCAGTTTGTACTGGGTAATACGATACCCCTTAGTAATATTGGCTGTCAGACTTTCGGGCCACTGACTACCTGTAACGACTGTCAAAGATCTGACAAGTGACAGCCGGGACCAACCGTTTAACGTGCTTTTAGAGGGATGGAGGAAACTTGGTACGTAACGGGTGGTCATCCATTCACGGACCAACCTAGGCAAGCACGGTTTAACCTGGATTTCGAGCCGAGCGGCTGTTAGTAGGCCTAGACAGTGCAATAGTAATTCTCTTTGAATTAGCTTTAACTCAGAACCTTTTTATTTTCATGTGGCTCCTTACAATTGAAAATGGTTATGCTTCAAAGTTTGCCGCACCATGGCCTAGTCTAACCCTAAATAAAGGAAAGATCGAGTTTAAGGGGGTTTATTGAGCATTCAAACGCTTGTAGATACAAGTCCAGAAGAATCAGTAAGAATTTAATTCAACATTCTTCTGTAGTAAGAGGCCATCCTTTATTCACGTGAGGTTTTTAAGACACTTTTATACCCCCCCCCCCCCTCTTCCTTGGTGATAGGTCATGTGGTTTAAAGCTGCCCCTCCTCCACTTTTTTGAAGTGAAACTTCTTATGCGACTTCCAACAAGGTTGCGTTAAACGTTTAACGCTACCATGGAGGGGGAATAGAAAGAGACAGAGCGAGAGTGAATGCGTGGCACTCGAACGCATGCGTGTAGTATTACGAAGTTTCACTTCTTCCGCGCGGAGGGACACCACGCAATATTTTTTTTTTGATAAAAAATCACTTGCTCGGGTTTTTAATTATTATATTATTGGTAAGAAATGTTCTACAGGTCGCGATAAATTATTTTTACAGTTGATTGTCACATTATCTCGTCCCCCGCCATCGTGATGAACCGTGATTTTTGTGTGACTACTCCACCCTCGTTTTCAAGCCTCACGTGATTAAAAGAAAACCCCTAAGTTGTATTAGTTAGTTATGTTGAAGAAAATCGTTATGTCGATAATAATAATTAATCATTGCTTTAGAAGTACCGCGTCGTTAACTGTAATTAAAATTTTAGGAAAAAAACTCGTGATTTATTTTACAAAATTGTGTAGTGTAATGTAGAAGTTACGAGAACAGAAACAATGTTTATACCCTAAACTGGTAAACTTTAGGGTACAAAAATTGTTTGTTACCCGTATTTACTAGTATGAAGTAGTATAAACTATACTCCATGCCACGAGAACATATAAATTTTGTAAATGATTACCTTATTCGCGAAGACAAAACAAACATACTGAAACGCATTCGAAACTCCAATGGCAGTGAAATGTTGCAATAAGTCAAACGCGGAACGCGTTAGTACGACAATAGTACATTGTGTATTAAGGGCGGTAAGTAGGGAATTACGATCGAGGCTCTAGTAGAAGCCCGAAGTCGAAGACTGAGGGCTTTCTGAGTCGAGGTTCGTAATTCCCGTACCGCCCGTGAAACATACAATGTTTTTCATCACATTTGCGAGTTAATTATTATGAATATACACAAGTCAGCACAAATATTATTACGAAATACGTGAACTGATTTTTAAGCGGATGGCGGGCTGTTTGGCCTCACCACAGATTAGACAAATGTTTTGTTCAGAAACGTTAAGGGCAAATACTTACCTAAATAGGTATACAGCCATGACGGAGTGTACAAAAAAATATAACAATTTCGACGTTTTGATACAAAAAACTATCGATTATTTAGATTTTAGAACATTAGTTGAGTAATTAAATAACATGAAGCGAGATTGAATGAAATTCCTGTTTAGATAACATTTTAAGACAATTTTTCAATTGCGTGTAAACTCCTTGCTTGAACTTGCATGACCTGTATGCTGTCATGCTGTGCTCTAAATAAAATAAAAAAATACTTACCGCCCTAGGGTTTTATATGGGGCATTACAGCCAAGTTAACCTGTATGTTATGACTGACACTGTTTACGTGCAAGTGTGATGAAAAATATTAGTCGAAAGAGCTTTATATCAGGAAAATATAACCCGACCAAGTGAAATTGCTCGTTAGTTTCGTATTACATCTATGTTACTTTGAGTTGATTGAATTTGGGATTATTTGTTTTTGATTAAATTGTCGCTACGTAACTTAGTAGAAGTTTTTTGTTTGCACAACTTACACGTTCTCGTGGCGCGGAGTTATATTATAGTACCTACTTGTGGGTAATCCATAAATTTTGTCACACGAATTTCATGATTTCTTGACGCGTCTCCTCGCTCCTGCCACAGCTGGTCATATTTATGAGACTCCCCCCTCCCTCCCCCTCTTAACATGTGACGTAATTTATGGATTGCCCCTTGTAGTAGAACCAGCTTCTTCAAAAATTCCACAGAGTGGCAACCAGTAACCTGCATTCCTTCAGTGGTATTGGAACCGTTATAGTAATCAACGTTCGCTTGAAAACATCTGACGAATGCGGATGACTTATTCGCCTCGTATTTAAGTAGGCGGCTATAACCACTAACCAACAGATATTGTTCTTAGCCAGCCACTAAGTTGACGTCTGTTGTAGGTAACGAACAGATCGGGGCAAGTGATCGGTAACCAGATCGTGGTGGGCTCGCTGGGCGGCACGCGGCGCCTGGTCGCGCCGCTGCACATCGTGGGCCGCGACATCAAGCCCAACATCGCGCATCTCACGCACAAGCATCATGCGAGGCAGCACACTACCAGGTGACACCACTCACATGTCATTATAGGC
The DNA here is from genome assembly GCA_963082945.1 of Cerastis leucographa. Taxonomy (NCBI): domain Eukaryota; kingdom Metazoa; phylum Arthropoda; class Insecta; order Lepidoptera; family Noctuidae; genus Cerastis; species Cerastis leucographa. Next base: position 4,402,668 of record OY720361.1, read on the forward strand.
ATCGTAACCGTTATCTGCAGCAGCAGTGTCACCCAATCGCATTGGCGACCGCAGTGATACGACTGCTATGTGCCTCGATGACAATAGCATCACAGGCAGCAATCGTCATCTATGCGAGCTTTTTCATGGAGTTATAAAGGATGGGAACCAGTAATTGCTATTGCTATTAGCTGTCGTTTTCGCTGTGGTCTGCGGGTGCCTCCGGAAGAGCACCTCAAAGAAATTAACATTGTGTCAAATACTTCAATCGATAGATGTACTGCACTCATCGTCATTCTCTTGCCCCTTCTCTCTCCCTTTTCTCAATTCATTTGGGGTCGGCCCAAATTAATTGAGAAAAGGGAGAGAGAATGGCAGTGTATCTTCTTCTTCACACATCACACTCCTCCTTTCTTGCCATATGATCAGTCCATCCATCGTTTCTTAATAAATGTATTGCGCCATATAAACCTAACACATACCTCTACGACAACCACAATAACAAAAACATTAACCAACCTTTTTATTCCACAGCGGCGACGCAAAAGAAGTCGGCGGCCTCGTCCTATCAGCGGGTCGAACGGGCCTCATAAAGTACGAGATCTCCCTCCCTCCCCCCACTTCTGTGGTCCAAGTGCAACAGCTGGACTGAGTGAAGCGGGATCCAGACGACCCTTCGGTGATCTGGATGAAAAAGTGATAGTGTGACACTCTAGTGATATCTGTGCGGAAAGTATGCTTGTACGATTTGGGAATACGTAGTGAGGGAAACGGCAGGTCCTAGAACCAATAATTCGAAGACATTTGTGACACTGGGCATGGTGGATAACTGGGTACTCTCTCTCATAGAAAGTCTCGCCTCGCAGTAGTGTGAACATTTTTATGCTAACTATACAAGCTAAAACTGTTACCATGTATTCAGTACATAATTCTGCACCAACATAGAAATATTTCGCGGGTAATTAAAAAAAAGCTGTTTTCTACAAAACTGTTATACCTATACGGTCAAAATGTAGGAAACAGCTTTTTTTTAAAATTAAATTACCACGAAATATTTCTATGTGGGGTGGTTTAGAATGATGTACCTACTGAAAACGTGGTAACAGCTTTAGCGTCGATGTACCTTCCATGCTGTATTGCTGTATATAGGTAAAAAGAGAAGTTGTTAGTTGTAATGTGGGTCATGCCAAGTTACTAGGGAGCGTTAGGATGCCTTAGTTCTAAAAGTCTAAAATAAATAATTAAAAAATGAATTTTTGAGAAAAACATACTTTATCTATTGGTTCAAAATTTATTTATAAGACCAATTTATTAAAAAAAAAAAAAATGCACTTTAAATGATCTTATCTCAAAACAAAGAAAATGGATTTAGTGACTTTTGGAACTAAGGCATCCCATTGGATACACTTTTTGTTTGTTATGGTTGGTAGTTATTCCGTTTAGCCACACAAAAAAAATCCCCCTTAGGGGAAATAAGTTTGAGAAAATTCACCTTAGGAGCAATATTTAGGGGTGTCTTAAACTCTTTGGTTAATGTTTCAGTAATAAAGAATAGATGTATATTGATGTATCCTATTCTTCTTTGGAACTAAATCAAAAATTGTGATAAATGTGTATCCAAATATGCAATTTACACGAAACTTTCGATTATATTGGTGAAGCTACAATAATAGGTTATACTCGCATTATCTAAGGCATTTATTATTAGTTCACTGCCATAAGTATAAAGTTATCAATAGCCTTAGGCCCATATTACTGAAAGTCACTCAACACTCACCATTACTTAAAATTTGTTTCAACCAATCTACTGGCTTTAATCTAGTTTAAAGTAATGATTGTGCCTCGAGTGACATCCTGTAATGATGGCCACTGAATCAAAAATGTCAGACTGCAGTAACGCTACTGGTTCCTAGTTAAATCTAAAGCAATACAAGGTGTTGTTTTGCATCCTCGTCAAATTCAAGGGGGTAACTACGCTAAAGATTCTCGTCCCGATCAATAATAAAATGGGTAGGTAATTTTTCTTTTTTTTTTCTTTTTTACGGAAATCGGTAAGTGTGAACCACCCGTGTTTTAAACGCGGCTCGTCTGGTTCTTGCCTTATAACCTCGCTTACACACATACAAACGATCTCAAACGTTTATTCGATAATTACCTAGTCCCTAAACCACGTTAAGGGGGTTATTCTGAAATACTGACTAACTTAAATAACCAAAAAAAAACAGCGGTTATTAATAATTAACTAGGTACCGTAATTTCAATTGATTATTTGTCTTTCGTGACCACCTCCTGAAATTAGACGAGCTTGCGAAACAACACCTTGTATATCTGCCATGAAAATGTGATACAGGAATTGTAATATAAATGTTGTAAATAAGTTCACCTTGCCTTCAAGCAATTAAGAAACGCTAGTCTAAACTGTTGCTGGAGGCTATTCGTTGAATGGTTAAATTATAAGTACAATACGGCAGTAAGAGTTTCATTCAAACAAACTAGGTTCCAATTAAAAACGTATCCGAATGGCGACCAACCAAGCTATAAAAAACCAGTTTCTATGAATCTCTCATTGTATTGGAAATCAATACAAAGCGAGGGCCCACACTTATTAACTCAGAATCAGCGTGAAGAAGGTCAGCTTATGTCCTATTCATGAATTCATTCATGAATAGGACAATTCATTCATTCCTATAAAGAAGACATCTGCCTCGTTTCCGATACGACTTTACACCGCGACAAAATGAAATTGAAATGCTTCTATTGCATGACGCATAAACCTTGCTTCCTGACCGTCCGAAGGCAATTCCGCGTTGAAAAGTCTGGTCACTCCCTTAACATGCAAAAACACAAAGTTTTATCCAACAAAGACTTTCGTACAAGCATACTTTACACACAAACAATAAATATTGGTACATTTTTGTATAAAGTGGATGGATAGTGCGAGTGTAAATACAGTGTATGTGCAATTAAGAGGAACCATGCTGGGTTGTTATTGGATCATTTTGATTACGACTGCTGGTGCAGGTCGGGTATTTGCGATTTTGGTGTGTGTGGATTCTAATGTTTACCTACTGTGCAAGAAAAGATCGTTTGAATGTTGATGTACTGCTGCGCACACTAACGGTCGACCACTTATTAACCTTATAACTCAGAGCAGGATGAAAATTTGTCGATCGTCAGTGGACGCAGTGGTACATTAGTGTCAGTAATGCGATTCTAAAACCTGATCAATCATTTTGTCTATAAATCTGTAGCCCTATTCTAATATTAGCTATTACTAGCTGCTGCCCGCGACCTTGTTCGCGGGTTTTTTTTGGGGTATGAAAAATTGATGTTGGCCGATTCTCAGACCTACTCGATACGCACACAAAATGTCATACAAATCGGTTCAGCCGTTTCGTAGGAGTATGGTAACTAACATTGTGACACGAGAATTTTATATATAAGATTTAACACTTACCTAAAATTTTCATATGACTCACTTGTCATAATTATTGAAAATTTTAGGTGATAATAGCTGATATCCACCATTCAATCATAGTTGACATTCAATAAGAAAATAGATGAAGCAGATTTTTTAGGAATTGATCCTTCCACAGAAACAATCAAACATTCTGATATTCACACATACCAAATCCAAATATCCATTGCCAACATATTGGACTAAAAAAAATAAGCCTAAACTAAAAAAAAAAAATATAATGCCAATAGATTGGAAAGCTTTATTTAATGTTTAGACGTCTGCCTTACAATAGAGCCTTAATTTTATCGTTCTTTATCATATAGATATAGAGAACTTGGGAACTACTTAATTTTGATGGCAATAAGAATACAGATCGATTCAATACTGTATAATATAGTTAATAGTGAATGTTCTAAAATTTAGGACATTGGTGTGTAAAAAGACAAGGTATAGGTAACCATGTTTTTGTGTAATATAGTCTAGTTTTAAGGGCAACTTACTATAGTTTGTAATTCTTGTACATATCAACGTTTTTACAACCTGAGCGGCGGATTTTGTAATAAAATGTACAATCTCTATGTAGGTACCAGCATTTAAGTTTTTAGTTAAAGTTTGTTTCATATTTATCAGTTATGTTACTGGTTACAGAAGGAAGTTTTGTTGAATTTTAAGTTTTTTTTTTTTTTTAGTTTTGTTGTATTATATGTACGCACAAATCTTAGAGGATTAGAAAAAAATATTGGTAGTCGAAATGCTAGTGTTTTCAATTTTCCATTAGTCATTCATTAAATATTCACTGAACTTGTCATGAATGGCCGTTAACATCACTGATATATAAGAACCATTACTATATTTTAGTCGTCACGTCGAATAAGCTTTCTTTAAGTACATAATTATAGATAATCAGTTTTTTTTTTCCTTTTTTTTTGTTGTAAATTTATGGCAGTATGGGAGGTGTGTAATGTGCAATCAAAATTCAAGATTAGATGATATTATAGATCTGAGTTTTTTATTACCCGACTGTGCGACGCAAAGGAGGGTAATGTGTTAATTATAAAATATCAAACAAACCGTGTGTTTTGACTTGGCTGAACGAGCTTTTCTTTTGCTTTTAAACACAGGTAAAAAAGTATTAATTGAATTTAGTACTAATAGCTCTGCCTACACTGGTGTTGTAGAAGATTTAGCATTGATTGCTAAATTACTAGGAACTGAGTTGGCCAAGTTGCAACATAAGCGTTCAAATGAAAATAGACTGTAAACAGTGCTGCTTAAGGTTCCAAATTGTATTTGATGTATCACAGAACTAAAAACCCAAGATTTATTGGAAGAAAAAATCAGGAGGGATGGAAACGAATTCTTTTTATATTTTTTTAATGAGGAAAGTATTTTAATGTGAACTTGATAAAGGCAAGCTCAAGTCGCTAAAACTGTACTTAATGTTTTGGAGGTCTTAAAAATGGCAGATTTTTTGTTTTCCAATAAAAATGGTTGCAAGTGGTATAAAAGTCTTCCATAACAACTGGGACCATAAACAACATTGCATTTTTTACCAGAATATCTAAAAATAGAACTGTCTATTATTTTTGGTATCTAAATTGAGTATCTAGTCTGTGATAGGGAATGTCTTTTTCTGTCCGTAAAATGTCTTACGCTAGGGAAATACTGGCTATGTTATATCTGGCAGATATATTTAAATCTGGTAGATAGTGGTTACACTGTGAAATAGGCCATTATAGTTACAATTTTATACTTGACTAATACATAAATATAATTATGAGGTATTTGATTTTTGTTTATTATACTTGGATGAAGTTTTCTTTCTATTTACAAGAATATAACATATGAGCTAGCCGAGTGCTGTATTTCTATTTCACACGATACGATAAAGATAAATCATTTTTTTTTTATAATTACTGAACATTTAAGAGACTTAAACGCCAAAGCTTTGTCAGAAACATAGTTGATGTTCTGTGTGCCCTATGTTTTAGTGAAAACTCTTTTCATTATACAAGGCATTCAGGTGGTGCAAATTGGGATCGTCATATGCATGGCGTAAGGCGATTTGATATTTTGTGTGGGAAGTCCATTTTTTTTTTTTCGACCCCCCTGTTACTAAGTGAAACTCTTCCAGTTTGATCGTCTGAATCACCACCTTAGAGGCATTGCGCTCTTTCTGTAAAGGTAGCCTTACACGCTAGGGTGTGCTTAACAGGTTTACCTGTGTATACACCCGTCAGGTAAGCTTGTGCTTACAAGTGAGAAAACCTGCTCAATTATGCATCATACACGCTCCGGTTTACCTATACAGGTCACAGGTCACCAAACCTGTTAGGTAATCCCTAACGTGTATAGGGAGCGTTCAAGTATTACGTAACGAATTTGGGGGGAAGGGGGGTCTTCTGAAACGTTACGATGCGTTAGAGGGGCGGGAGGAGGGATTTGAACTACGCGTTACGTAACATTGTTTTAACTCTTCTGAACGGTCGCGTAGAGTTAGTGTATTTTTCTCGAGGCGCGTTACCTGGGAGGGAGGGGGGTACAAACAGACGTTACGGTGCGTTACATTGGGGGAGGGGGGGGGGACAAAAATCTCCAAAAATTGCGTTACGTAATACTTGCACGCTCCCCTAGCTACTGTTATACACTGTATTGATATTGTTAAAATGTTACATAAATCAATTATGTTCAGTTAAAATCGTAGGTTGAATTCGGTTGCTAGGCGGAGAAATCATGGTTTTACCTTGCATGAAACTACGCAGTGTGGACTTATTTAAATTTTAGTGAAATTCAATTATGTCAACATCTTCCATTATTACATGACTTCCATATTTTATTATATACCTATTTACTGTACTTTACCTTCCAAAATCATGTTTTATATAAATAAATGGTTGTTTGATAACTATTAAATAAAATAAATTTGACATATTACGGACAGAAGTGAGTTGAGAAGTTTGCTTAAAGTTTTTATGTACACAGTATTATGTATAAAAAATGCATTAAAATAAAAAACTGACAACCCAGAGTGACTACTTCCACATATTGTATGTTTCTTTTTTTTTATCTTGACAAGTTGTTTGCCATTAACTTACATGTAAATATTATAGTGGATATCTATAATTTTTATATTAAATGAGAATATACATACCGTAATCATGTTGTTGTTATTATTTCGTTATGGAGTTTACACACCAAAGCGTGTCTGTGTGCCGTGTCGGTGGCATGTTAACTGAACACGTACGAAAGTTACCGCTTTGTTGTGTAGCTTCCATTAAAGAAACAAGTTAAATACCTTCCTTACATTTTTCTTTAATTAAAGCAGCATTCTTGAAAATGTTCATAATAGTTCAGAACGTACGGAAAAATGCACGAGAAATTTACCGGCTCGTTGAAAATACACAATACGGTGACACCCTCGTTATATCTCGCTCTTTTCTCCGTTTTTGTATTTTCGGAATACCTAGAGATAACCATTGCCGACTCGTAGTCACACCAGCAACACTCAAGTTCGTAACTATTCATAATAAGTTACTTTTACTTTAACTTTTACTTTAACTTACGTGACGGGCAACTCGTTCTAAGCAGCTCGTCTGTACACGCGCATCTACCTCTTTCTTACTTACCGTAAATGAAACGGAGCGCAGCGATCAATCTGCCAACAACAGCGGTAAGTGCAGAAAGTGCACATTGTGTTAGATTAATAATTAAATTTATTTATTGTAGATTTGTTTATAGGTAATGAATACAGCTTTCTTAGGGTGGGTTGAAATTATAGAATAAGTTTATATAATTCGAAACAAACATTCCTCCATAAGACGTCATAGATACTGTCTAGAAACTACATAAAGTATTTTGTTCTCGCTTGTACCACTGTATGGGGAAATTTAATTCTTAAATATCTTTTTAATTACACACCGACTAAATCTGTAACTTTGCGACAAATTGCGACTAGTTGGCGAAAAAAAAATGTGAGAAAACACATCTTCGCTAGGTGCCCTAGTTTTAGAGATAGGTATGTAACGCCACGCCATGTGTTCAGCCTACGCCTAACCAAGCCAAGCCAACGCCATCTTACGACAATTTGGAGTCGAAGTTGTCAGCCAAGCCAGCCAGTAATTGAGAGTGACGTTAGATCTGACGGCGAGAGAATGAGCGAATTATATTACCTTTTAATAAATATTTGTGATTCTTGCAACAGCGTGAGAGTATTATTGCTTACCCGTTTCAGATATAAAATGTGGCCCTGCTGGGGAGACTCTCCAGATCGGCCACCTATAAACCCTTATATCTTTTGAACCAGTTACCGACAAATTCTGATATTTGGCGATTTGGCTGATTCCGACTAATTGGCGACAAAATATGGGAGGAAACAGATCTTCGCTAGGTGCCCTAGTAAATTTCGACTAATTAGCGACAATTTTTTTGTGTTTTCAAAATTAAAATCCCTGATGGTGGCTCTATGCCAGAGTCAGTGACACGAAAGGTATCTGTTCACCTGACAACGTATTAAGGGTGTAATAGTACATTATGGTACTAGTGTGTAATGTTGGTGATTACCGCTGAGGCGCCATTGAGACCCGAGCCGGCAGGTGAGGGTCTTAAGAGAGCCGAGGACGGTAATCACCAATACACACGTGTATCATACGACGTTTTTCAACACACTTGTGAATAAAATAACAATAAAAACTCATTTTATTTAGTAGTTAATAGATATTTTTCCTTGGAGTTTTCAGGTAGTAGACTTTCCATAACGTTAAGGGCTTCACATATCGGGTTTATATCGGGCGGTGTACAACATAAATCATTTTCTTCGTAGCTGGTACCCACTTGTAGACATTTTAATTAATAAATAACTATAAATCAACAGTGAAAACGAGTTTTGAAAAATGATTCGGTATGGTGGGAAAAATTAATTAGTTTCCCTATGCGTGCGCATTGCGATCAGCCACAAACTAAAGGGATGATTTTTTTTATTTTCCGCGCATAGGGTTTGCGCTTATTCTGCCACGTACAAAATGGGGAATTTAAAGTTTTATTTTATTACAGAGAAAACAAAAGTTATATTTGAGTGAAAGTTTTACTTATTCAACACGAACGAGTTAAAATTATCTATTTAAATAATAAGTTGCATGAAATGAGCAAGCAATAGATTGAACACGATCTTTTTTTTGAATAAAAACTTTTTTAAGAACAAAGCGCCTCAACCAATAAAATTAAAAAAAAAAATCTATAACTCAGAAAAAGTCACTGTTTGATTAAGGGTGTGATTCTGTGCCTAATTGCGGTGACCATAAAGACACTTTATGAGCAAGTGTGTTGAAAAACACCTTTTCAACACACTTGCTTTATGGTCACCGCAATTTCCAGCAATATTTTTTGCGTAAAGTTACTTAGTTTCATGTGCAGAATGCTTGGTTCACGGCTTCGTGATGAGGTGATTTACACGGTGTATATGGATGATCGGTTCAGTGGTTTAGGCGTGAAGAAGTTAACAAGCAAACAAACTTTTGAATTTAAGTTTAATATTAGTTAGGATAAGGATAGTTAGGATTTCATTCTCATTTAGTTTAGCGGAAACAGACCCAAAATGCTCGTGATCACGACGCTGTAGACTAATACGGTCAGAGGTTTATATTGCTGTGCCAAACCTCCCACTTAAAATAATACGAAGAAATTGAAACACATACCCGCACACATAAATATTAACGTAGGTACCTAATGCCTTTTCGGTTTAAGTTTACGATCATCGAATACTGGGAAATGTACCAAGTTGAAAGCTAAAAATATAAAACTACCTCACGTAGTTTATAGAATGACTTGACCTTTACGCCATTAGGCTGAGGGTAGCTTTCAAATATCCCTCGAGATCCCAGGGGCTCTAAAAAGAGGTCTTTTTACCGACTAAATAAGTTTCACAAGTGTTCCCACATTCTAGGGATACTTGAGCAACATACATTTTTCAAAAACTTTGAGTCGTTCACGTTGGATCCACAAGGGCCCTATAAAGTTGGAGTATATTCAGTTGTCCAAATTGTTTCGTCCCTTTGGTACGTTTCACAAGATTGCCAGCGTTTTATGAAGGATGGTAAATTGGCGCGCACTGAATTTCTGTAGCGAATTGTGACTTGTTCGTTGACGTTGCGTAGATTGTATGGATGCGATTGATTTTGTTGTGGGATTGATCCAATAATGGTGTTTTTGCGGTGGGTAGACCAAGTGCTTATGTTGTTGTGGGAAAATAAAATAAGATCGTGATTATACCAAGATTTAGAGCACACATGTTAGTTCTAGCCTCACATGTCTGCATGAACGGCTTACGGCGTAAAAAAAAAATCATTTAAGTATAATAATCAACATGGATATACATATTGATATGTTTTATTCAAGAGTGGCGTAAGGTATAAATATAAGTCGGCATATGGCCTTAATGTGCTAGCAGCTGCAATTGAGGGCGTCTGCGGATTGTCTGGAAGTATGAATTTTGGAAAATGGCAATAGTATAGGTAGTCAAGCCTTGTATTAGGCACAGAAACATCTGAAGAAATGTGGGTCTGCTCTGCCCAACTCTTTGGAGAAAATAAAAAAAAAAACAAAATCAAAATCATTTATTTCAAGTAAGCCAATTACAGGCACTTTTGAATAGTCAAACAACAATAAAAATGAAGCTACAGTCCCAGTCACAAGACATAATAACTTGTGAAAGTACTGTAGTTGCCCATTCCAAAGCGTAGATCTCTATGGAGAAGAATGGGCAAGAAACTCCATGGACACTCTTTTAAATCAGAATCTTGTTACAAAACTTTGGTTACATCATTCATGTTGAGATGGTACATTATGTGAGAACGATGTAGCTTGACGTGCACGATAAAAGTGTCCATAGTAAAATAAAAAAGACAATTAAAAAATAAAATAATTAGTTCGAAATAAGCCGTGGCAACTAAGAGATGACCAGGCACAACTGATAGCGCCCGTTCACGAACATGACGAATGGATCAGCCATCATTCAACTCAACCATTTTGAAGGGAACTAAATGACCCGACACACCCGCCACCATCAGCGTGACATTTAAGTGAGCATGACATACTCTCAACCGCCAGGGCACATTCAAGTCAATAAAAGACGCAGGTTTCCAGTAAATGATAGCTAGTACATAGTACTCACACAATATGGGCTATGCAGTTATATAATACTAAATTGAATTTATACAATGCAAGGATAGTTGTACAATCTTCAGCAGCTCCAACAATACTTTTTAATGCTATCATTTTATGCATCCCTGTCCTTGTGGAGCAGGACCGGCATTGAGCCAAGCATTATTATCAGCGATATAATCGTCCAATTTGTAATAAGCTTGCTTACATAGTGTGCGTTTAATGCATGTTTTAAATTTCGTCTCACTCAGTTCAAGAATACTTTGTGGAATTTTATTATAGCATCTTAAACAGTACCCCATGAAAGATGAGTCTACTTTAGCGAGTCTGAAGCCTGGCTGAACTAACTGGTCCCTATTTCTAGTATTGTAATTGTGTCTGTGACCTCTTTTACTAAAAAGATACAGATTTTTCCTTACGTACATAATGTTTTCATAAATGTATTGACAATGTACCGTCATGATTTTAATGTCCTTAAACAGTTCCCGTAGAGAATCGCGCCTACAGAGATTATAAATAGCTCTGATGGCTCTTTTTTGCAGAATAAAAATAGACTCGATGTCTGCAGCCCGTCCCCATAACAAAATGCCGTAAGACATTATACTTATTACATTATATTTTTATACATCGGTATATTGACGGATTTTTCTAACAGCATATGCTGCCGAACTGAGCCGCCCCGCAAGAGATGTTAAATGAGAACCCCAGTGCAGCCTTGAATCAAGCGTAATCCCCAGGAAAACCGTTTTATCGACAAATTCTAGTTTCTCTTTATTCAATATTATATCACAATCACTACTTTTAACATTCGGTAATGAAAATCTTATGCATTTAGCCTTTTTTTCATTTAATACTAAATTGTTTGCTGTGAACCAATTAAGAACCTGAAGTAGGGCAAAATTAACGTCATCTAGATTTTGGGCCCGTCTATTAATCTTAACAATTAAAGAAGTGTCATCAGCAAATAACACCATATTTTGAGGTTGGTTTTTCAATAAATAGGGTAGATCGTTAATGTATACTAGAAAGAGGAAAGGACCCAATATTGAGCCTTGTGGAACCCCCATTTTTACTTTTAAACCCTGTGAATTAACACCATTTATTTGAACTTGCTGTTTCCTATCACTCAAATAGGATTTAACCAAACTAAGTGCAAGTTTACCAAGTCCGTAATGCTCAAGTTTCAAAAGCAATGTGTCGTGACTAACGCAATCAAATGCTTTAGAGAGGTCACAAAAAATTCCTATGGCGTCTTGGGACTCTTCCCACGCTGTAAATATGTGCTTTAATAAGGTTACACCGGCATCTGTCGTACAACGTCCCTTGGTGAAACCATACTGTTGATCGTGAAACATTTTGTTGGTGTTAAAATGATTAAGCATTTGATTCAGCATTACCTTTTCAAACACCTTGCTAAAAACTGGCAACACGGATACAGGTCTATAATTATTTGTATCTTTACTGTCTCCGGATTTGAAAAGAGGGATAACTTTACTATATTTCATTAAATCAGGGAAAACTCCTTGGTCCACACACAAATTAAAAATTAAAGCTAGGTATGGTGCTATAGTCTCAACTATGGATGTACAAACTTTGATTGACATTCCCCATAGATCTTCGGTCAGTTTGATTTTTATTTGCCGGAAAGTTTTAATAACTGTCATAGGGTTTATGTGTTTAAATTTAAATTCAGCCGGGCAGCCAGACACGTTCGCCTTTAACAAAGCTAGTGAGACTTCGGATGAGGAATTTAGAGCCTCCGTAGTTTTAAACGGTATATCGGTAAAGAAGTTTACAAATTCTTGAGCTACTTCCTGATCAGAGCTTTTAGGACCACATTTAGTATCTAATGTATAGTTAGTGTTAAGTATTTTTTTCCTATTAGTCTCATTATTTATAATTTTCCAAACTGCCTTTATTTTATTATCTGCGTTTTTGATCTTGTTGCTAATATGCAAGGCTTTAGCAGCCTTGCATGTATTTCTAAAAATTTTCGAATAATTAGCAACATACTTGTTAAAAGTTTCAGTGTTTATGAAAGGCTTTAGGCCATACAGCTCAAATAGTCGTTCCCTACTTTTTCTTATCCCTGTAGTTGCCCAATCACTAAATATAAATTTAGGGCAGATGCTTTTCATCTTCTTTTCAAATGTTTTATTGAATTGAGTGTGAACTATTGAAAAGAAATGATCATACAAGTGATTTACATTACAATCGCCCATATGATGGCTCATAATACTTAACTTGTTCTGTAGGGAATTATTATATCTATTTAATTTGCTAGTTGTTATAGGTCTAAATCTAATCTGAACTTTTTGCTCTGGTGTGTTACAACTAAAAGTTATCGATTGTCCGCTATGATCCGAAGGCAGACTACTAACTATGGCTTTATCTAAGTAATCACAATCGCAGAAAACATTATCAATACAAGTAGCAGACGATGGAGTGACTCTAGTTGGTTCTATAAAAATGTTGGCTTTAAATGAAATGACTTAAAGAGATTTAATAGCCTGCTGCTATTAGAATTTTCTTCCAAAATATTGATGTTAAAATCACCACAGATAATTGCAGTTTTATTACTGGCTGTAAGTTTTCCCAGGACATCTTCCATTATTGATTCGAATAAAGAAAAGTTTTGATAGTTTGGGGGTCTGTACACACACACAATTACATGCCTATCTAGCTCAACACAGGACAGTTCGACGCAATGTTCAACCGAGAGACCTACTATGTCATTACGTTGCTTAAATTTAAAACAATTTTTAATTAATATTAGGGAACCTCCACGCAGCATAGATTTACGGTTAAAACAACTACCCACCGTATAGTTCTCATAATTAATGAGCATTTGGTAATCCTTTAGCCAATGTTCAGTAAAGCAAATAATGTCAAATAAAGTCCTTTCTAAAAACAATTCAATTTCTAATAATTTGGAAGAAATACCTTGAATGTTTTGGTGGAATAATTTCAAGGTATTCTGCTGAGGCCCTTTCTTATATTTAACTAATTGAGTGCAAGAAGATACCATGATGTTGTTAGGTTTAACTATATTGTTAACCGTACCTTCTGTTGTCTCACTTCCTAGTTTAAATTAATATTAGTATCCGGAGTGAGCCCCGAGACACCAGTGCCATCACCAGACAGCAAGATCCTATCACTAATCTTATAAGCTAACTGAGAATTTTCCACGGTGACACATGGATCCTCCTCAGAACAATAATTGTATAAATCTATATTAGTATAATTACTAATAGTGGCAGTGTTAATTATAGAACTAAACATCGACATACTACTTATGTCAGAGTGAATATTAAAACTGAATAGCCTAGCTATTTGATGTCTAAATCTGATAGGGAGATACACTGTATCCCGCGTCGACCTAAGTTTATCAACTGAATTATTGATGTCTAAAAACAAAAGTTTTTCACAATAGTGACTAGCCAAGAAATGTACATGCTGATTAAGTGTGTGTATATAATTGTTTTTTCGATTACATAATTTCTCAAAATATGGAAAAGCACACAATATGATTTTACTGCAATCTAACTTTAACAACTCTGCAACACAGTCAGTGATATCTTCTTTTTTTACATTACAACTATTACCAACAAAAATGGTTACAGTAGAATTTGGGTTTAAAACAGTTTTCGTGACTGATGCCATTATCTGTTTGTAGGTTGAACCTGGCATACAATAATTTTGAGTGGAATAACTCAGGTTGTTACTTATTAATTTACCTAGCCCTCTGCCTATACTATCAGAGAACATAACTGAATGACAAAACTCATGACTGTTAGGAAATACAAAACTACCAAACTCAGGCTGTGCTACTTGTGAATCATTATGTATCATGTCAGGTATTGTATCTTGGCTGGTGATACTGGCCTGAGCACTCACAGCTAGGGACGGGTCCTCCGTTGCCACAGGCTGGAAGTCATCAAGGCTGGATTCCCTCTGACAGATACACTGAGTGTTGCTGAGAGTCAGCGAATCGACTTTGTCTACCAACTCATTTGTAGCAAGAATATGCTCTTTAATTTGATTTTTAGAGCTTTCGTATTTAATCACTAAAGACTTTAGTGACCTATTTAATAATAATAATAATATTATTAATAAGCTGGCAACACTTACGTCACATAAACGTCTTCTTTTCTGATTTACCATTTTACAAGAAATTTAATATTTAATAGTTGAACCTGTGATTTTAAATAACACCATTGAATTCCAATAGATTTCTCCAATATAAATTATCACCATAATGGCAAAATCTTTCCGAAAAACAAAAAAATCACAACCATTCCCCAAAAGATTGATCTGACATACAATGTCAGACCACGTCAAAAGAAAATTTTTAACAATAAATTAAAACTATCTATAATGAAGAACGAAGAATAATGTTGACAAGATCAGCTGCTGCTCTTCGTGCACGCCTACCGCATCCGGACTCGTCGCCCCGCTCCGCCTCGCCGCCGCCGGAACCCAGCCTCACCGTGAGTGCTGTGACACCGGCCGTGGCAGTTGCGTCGAGCGACAGCGACGAGTACTTCTCTCCGCCCACGACGCCACCACCTGTTCGTCGACGGGGAGGACGCCGGCCGCCGGACGGTTTAGGACCTCGAGGCCCACCGGCCTCTGATAGGGTCCCAGCTCCCGGCGGAAGTGTGCAGCGCATGCGATGGACGCGAACCATCAACGAAAATGTCATGCGCTCATACTATGGGGCTACAGAGGGAGGAAACAACCTGACCGCGTACCGTGTTCGGATGCTCTCTCTGTTTCAGGTGCTTGAGCCAGCTGTCAACGTGTCGGCGCAACGATTATCGGATCAGGTGCGGGTCATCCAACGTAATCATATGTTGGACGACACCGTACTTGATCGCCTGCGAACTGAAATGCAGAGTAGCCACGTCATTGTCCCTCCGTCACAGGCTGTGGTTCCACCACAGTCTAATCAGTTATTCGATCGCGCTGACGAAGTGAGTAATGACATGGCTACTAATGTAAGTACCCAGTGCAGTGAGGAAATGAGGAGTGCTTTGGAAGGTGCGATTAGAGAATATCGGTACATGTCGCCTGAACTTAGACCACGTTTACCTCGTTTGCCCATGCATAACAGAAATAGGGCGCTGGTGGCTGTTCTGGATTCGCAGTTGTCAAACTATTTTGATAACTGCGAAGACCTCACTGATGCTCACTCGATTCTGTACTGTGCGGCTGTAGCGGCATGTCGTGTAGCTCATGTCAAATTTTCTAATGATAAAGCTACACGATCTAAACCTGTCGTACCGGCTTGGCAGTGCAGGATTGAGCGACGTATTAGTGGGGCCAGAACACTCATCGGCAAACTAATCTGCTTCAGGGAGGGCAACAATCGCCCTCGAGTGATGCGTTTTGTGAAGCGGGCATTTGCAGGGACTGATATTAGTCCTCAAGACTATATGTCCTGTATCACAGAACGCATCGACTTCCTGAAGCAGAAAGTGTATGCATGGGCAAACCGTATCCGTAGGTATAAGCGGAGGGTGGAACGATACACTCTGAATCGCACATTCCAAAGAGACGAAAGGTGGGTTTATAGGAGTTGGGAGCGACCGGACCAAGGTGTGGCCGACACGCGCCTGCCGGATGATGACGTCATGTGTGCGTTTTGGCGCAGTATCTGGTCGGTGCCTGTCGGCCATACCGAGGGTGAATGGACTCGAGAAGTCGAGCGAGTGTGCGATCCAGTACCAGAAATGGGGGCAATCTCTATCAGCCCCCAAGACGTAGCTCGTGCAGTCCGTCCGTTACCTAACTGGAAATCTCCAGGACCGGACGGGCTGCACAACTTCTGGATTAAATGGTTTGCGAGGTCGCATACTCGCTTGGCGGCCCTATTCCAGTCAGCCTTAGAGTCAGGGTCGCTGCCCGAGTTCCTAACTACTGGAATAACCCACCTGCTCCATAAATCAGGTAGTACTGCGGAGCCCAAAAATTATAGGCCTATTACTTGTCTTCCGACAGTGTATAAAGTTCTTACATCCATTTTGAGAGCTAAAATTTGTAAACACATTGATGACAATTCGATCATGTCCGCTTCTCAGAATGGATGTAGGAACGGGTCCCGCGGTACTAAGGAGCTGCTCCTCATTGATATGGCCATTAACCAACAGGTTCGACGTTCCCGAAGGGATCTGTCGACATGTTGGATAGATTATAAGAAGGCCTATGACTCGGTGCCACATACATGGCTCATGAGGGTGCTAGAATTGTATAAAATTGATGCAACTCTGCGCACCTTCCTGATGTCGTGTATGGGGCAATGGAGGACAGTCCTTCGCTATCCAGGATGTCGACAGATACAGGGGAACAGCGAACCAATAAGGATCGAGCGTGGTATTTTTCAGGGCGATAGTTTGAGTCCGCTTTGGTTCTGCTTAGCCTTGAATCCTCTAAGCACACTGCTGGAGGAGTCAGGTTTGGGCTTTCGATTGAAGAGAGGTGGTCAAGTTATATCTCACCTTCTTTACATGGATGACCTGAAACTCTTTGCCCCCAACAACTTGCAATTGATGGAACTACTGAGGGTAACAGAAACTTTCAGTAGCGCCATCAGGATGGAATTTGGTGTGGACAAATGTGCGGTCATGCATGTAAAGCGAGGGGGGATTGTGGAATCTGCGGGAACCCAGCTCTCAGATTCCATAAATCTTAGATCCCTCTCAGCAACCGAAACCTACAAGTATTTGGGTATGTCGGAAGCGCTGGGCATCAATTCTGTTGACATGAAGCAATCGTTGAAGGAGCGCTTCTTTGGCCGCCTGAGAAAAGTATTTAATAGTCTTTTATCAGGCGGAAATAAGGTGCGTGCCTTCAATGGTTGGGTCATGCCGGTTTTGATGTACACTTTCGGCGTACTCAAATGGACTCAAACAGAACTAGACGCCCTGGATAGGAAGGTCCGTACATTGTTGACGGCATATCGAATGCATCACCCACGTTCCTCGGTTATGAGACTGTATATCCCCCGGAGTTGTGGAGGTCGAGGCTTTTTAAACGCTAAGACTCTCCACAATCGCGAGATATGCAGTCTCAGGGAATATTTCCTAGAAGCCGACGTGGGGATGCATCGAGATGTGGTCGCGATGGACAAGGCCCTCACCCCGCTCTCCTTGGCTAAAGAAAACTGGCGCAAACCTGCAGTGCTTGACACTAATGACCGCAGGGAAGTATGGCAGAGTAAGGAGCTTCACGGACGCTACTTCAGTGCCCTGCATGGACTTGATGTAGACCATGCAGCGTCCGTAGCCTGGCTACGTTCCGGGGAACTCTTTGGAGAAACCGAAGGTTTTGTTTGTGCAATTATGGATGAAGTTATGATGACGAATAACTACCGGAAATTTATTGTGAAGGATGGCACGGTTGACATATGTCGGGCATGCCACCGTCCGGGCGAATCGATCCGTCACATTATCTCCGGGTGTTCTCGTCTGGCCAACGGAGAATACTTGCATAGACACAACCTTGTAGCCAGGATTATTCATCAGCAACTTGCTCTGAAATACAGCCTTGTGGAATCGGAAGTGCCGTACTATAGGTATGTGCCCGACCCAGTTCTCGAAAATGGCAATATCACACTGTATTGGGATCAATCCATCATCACTGACAGGACTATTGTAGCCAATAAGCCTGATATAGTGGTGGTGGATCGATCAGAGCGGCGCGCAATGATTGTTGACATAACGGTTCCACATGACGGGAACCTCGTGAAGGCCGAGAAAGATAAGCAAATCAAGTATCTTGACTTGGCTCGCGAGGTTGTCGACATGTGGGATGTTGACTCAGCGATCATTGTGCCGATAGTCGTATCAGCCAATGGCCTAATTGCCAAGAGCCTCGACCAACATCTGATGAGGCTCTCGTTAGGCAGCTGGATCAAGGGCTTGATTCAGAAAGCGGTACTCCTGGACACGGCTCGTATTGTTAGGAGGTTCCTTTCTCTGGAGCCCTGACCGCCGGTAGCTTGGACCCTGTTCCCGATACCGGTGGGCTACAATTTTTTATATTTTTAAATGTTTTTTTATTTTTTTTTATTTATGAGAAATATTTAAAAATGTATTAAATTTGTATATATTAATGAATAAAGGGAATAATAATATAATAATAATACGCTGTACTGGGATCGGCCTATCATTACTGACAGGACTATTGTTGCCAATAAGCCTGACATAGTGGTGATAGACCGATCAACGCGCCGCGCAATGATAGTCGATGTTACCATCCCGCATGACGAAAACCTCGTGAAAGCTGAGAAAGAGAAACAGATAAAATATCTCGACTTGGCTCACGAGGTTGTCGATATGTGGAATGTGGACTCTGCTATCATTGTGCCGATTGTCGTAACGGCCAATGGCCTTATGGCCAAGAGCCTCGACGAACATCTGTCGAAGCTCTCACTTGGCAGTTGGATCAAGAGCCAGATTCAGAAGGCAGTACTCCTTGATACGGCCCGCATTGTGAGGAGGTTCCTGTCTCTGCAGCCCTAACCATCGGTAGCTTGGACCCTGCTCTCGTTACCGGCGGAAACCTGTTTTTTATATTTTTAAATGTTTTTTGTTATTTTTTTGTAAGAAATATGTAAAAATATAAAAGATAAGATTATAGATGAATAAAGGAGATAATAATAATAATATTTAATTATTTTCAGGCAACTTTGGCCCATAGATATATACCTTACAGTCTAACATACATATGATAAAATACAATTTGTGTTAGTAAATAAAACCTTAAAACTACATGTGTTAGTAGCACTTCACTTGCACACTACGTCTCTGTGCGTTCATGTGGCACTTGCCCGCGGAAGCGACGGAACACCACTCCCTGCGGCCAAAAGTCCTCTTGCAAGACGAGGTGCAGATAACAAGTTGGTATTCGCACCACGAACGCCTTAAAGTTGACGTTGCGGCGCGACTCAAGCAGCTGCACTCTCGCCACGTAGTTGGTCTTCTGGCGCACGTACTCCACGATGTCCTCCGCCGTAGTGGTGTAGTGTAGGCGGGAGATGTACACCGGAGTGTTCGGCTTCGCGGCACGAATAGGCACGTTGGGCTCCGAAGGAGCCTTGCCGCAGCGGTTCTTGTTGGTCCATTGACGGCGTTTCCTCCTCAACACCGTCACAAAACCATCATCAGCCCCAATCGGTGCCTTTTCAGGCACGGGCTTCCCAGCCGCGACTACGCTAGCAAAATCTACAGGAACTTGCCGAGATTTTGCAGACGCTGCAGAGACAGGCAGCGGGTCGTGCGGTCGTGCGGTGGCGAGGCGAGGAGCCACAGGGGATATTTAAAGTCTGTATTTCTGATTCTAAGCGTTGAGTGTCTATTTCATAAATATTTGAACTATCTTCCAATTTAATCTGATAGTTATTTAGTTTATTAATAAGAGAAACACGTTCTTTCCTTAATTGAATATTTTTGGAATAGTGCTTTTGTTGTTTCTTGTATTTATTGATTTTTTTAATAATTTTATTCAGTCTTGCATACTTCTTAATTTTATTATTACTAATTTTATGGCGGTAGTTTAGTTTGAATAAGGAGTCCTCCGTAAGGTCTATTGTTACAATGGAATGAGGGTTATTTGTATTTATATATTGTAAGTGTGTAAGTGTGTAAGTGTATTTATATATTTTATTTGGTTATATATATATATAATTCATTGTACAAATGGTCAGTTTCTACAGCCTGAGTATGAATCTTTTCCTTATTCTAATTTGAAAGCTTAATGTTAGCATGGATTAATTCATCCTCTAAGAAGAGAATGATATGTACCTAACTACCTACATACGTATATTATGATAAGACAATCTACAGTTCTCTCATGCCAGGGATCAAACTAACCCGAACACATCGACCAACCCCAATAAAAGAACCCAGCGTCGCTCGTCAAAGGAATCGTCCGAAACTCACGAAAATAAAGTGATCCGACCGATACAAGACGATTCTCCAGAAGGAGACGTTGTAAGGGGTCAGTCAGAATAAAAGGCAACCTTTGTTTATGGGCTTGGACGTTTTATGTGGATCTATTTACAGAGACAGGGTTGGAGGACAGTTTCCTGGTCGTGATCAACGTCGTTAGGGTTCTGGGGCGCGCCATCTTATATTGCTACTGTTGTGTGTGTGTAGGTGATAGTACTTGAAGAAAGCTCAAAATACTCGCCTACCTATGAAAATCCGAACAGCCTACAGACGGGTACCTTGCTACAGAAGCAGCCTTAGATAGGCTACCTATGCTGCGTATTACGTAGGTAAAGAACTTAAGTACCTTAACTGATTAGGTAAATAACACGAGGTGACCGTGGCAGTGCTCTTGAGAAGTTCCTTTATAGGCTTCACAGTTTTCCAGAACTTTTACTGTTGGAGATTTAATCACTATGTAGGTAAACTAAAACATGTATTACGAGCTGAATTCACACTGTTATAAATACCACGATTCATCAGCCCCTGCCCTTATTCCAATTTATTTACTTTTCTAAACACCTCCTAAAAATGTGAACGAGCTACCTATACAAGGTGTAAATCACCTCATCACGAAGCCGTCAACCAAGCATTATGTACATGAAACTAAGTAACTTTATGCAAAAATTATTGCTGGGAAACGACTTTTTTTTGGGGGGTGCAAAATCATGTTTTATGGTAGAACTCAATGTAACGCACTAAAAACATTGTGCTGATGGACGGATTGAATAGTACGGGGGTCGTGGAGGTGCTTAAAGTAAAAATCTTACATTAAAAACTTGTATTTAAAAAAATACTTGTCAAAAAGTTGGAACTTTGACCCCTAATATCTCCGTAACTAGAAGGTTCCCAGGTATGATGTAGAACAAAAAAATGATCGCAATGACAGGGAGAACCAGTGCCTTTCAGCTTCGTTAAGAGGTGTTTTACACCCTTTATGTTATAGGTACCTACTACTACCACTACGGAATGAATTTTAGTTTACGAGTAGGCAGGTTTGGTACGGTCTACCAAACTTGCCTACTCGTAAACTAAAATTCATCTGAATAAAATTCAGATGACTTCTATGGTACCTGCCACAGAAGTCATCTGCCTAGCCTTTTCCCAAACTATCTTGGGGTCGGTTTCCAGTCTAACCGGATGCAGCTGAGTAGGTACCAGTATTTTACATGAAGCGACTGCCTATCTGACCTCCACAACCCAGTAACTGGGTAATACGATAATACCCCTTGGTAAGAATGGATGTCAGACTTTTGGCTTCTGAATTTTCGTAACGACTGTCAAAAATCTACAAATGACAGCCGGGACCAACGGCTGAACGTGCTTTTTGAGGCACGGAGGAAACTCGGTATGTAATCATATACTGGATCCACAGACCAACCTCTGCAAGCACGGTTAACCTTCAAGATCGACCCGTGCGGCTGTTATTATTTAGCCACGAGCTCCAGTTCAGGTAGGTACCATAAAAAATATATATGTATGGTAGGTACACACGACACGTCAAGATAACGAGCATTCCAGTGTAACTTGTCCTTGTTTTGTACAGGTTTCCCGTACAATGAGAAATCTGCATAAAGTGGTTTTGTATCGCTTGATTGTCGTCGTGCGTACCTAAAAGTGTCCCCTTTAATCTACCTATTATAAAATTATTAGCCCATCTTTAACCTAGTTCATCAATCTTTAAGCCTAATTTAATAAGTGTCAAAGATTAACAGCAACTAGACTCTAGGGCACTTCATTAACTCTTTACTAACACAATTACCCTATTAAATTCAGCTTAGCAAAGCCTAAAAATGTAATTTACTTTTCCGACATTATCAGTGTCTAATGTCCTTAAAATATTAGTCGACTTATTTAAAATGTCTCGGTATAATTGAGTTAGGACAAAGGAATATGAAGGACAAAAAGTTTTGCTTTAGAATGCTCGAGAAACCAGGACAAAGGAATGACAAGTTGGTTTTGTCTTGATGTACGCGTCAAGGACAATCGTAGTGAGATTTTGGCGAGCGGCAGCGTAACCAGAACCCCTTATTCCCCATATCTAGGTCAGTGAACAAAGTTCGGAAATTATCCTGAAGAACTTTGTATCGGGGTAAAAAGTATTGTTTGTATATTTTTATTCTAATATATAAAATTCTCGTGTCGCGGTGTTTGTTACCAAACTCCTCCGAAAGGGCTTACCCGATTTGTATGAAATTTTGTGTGCATATCGGGTTGGTCTGAGAATCGGCCAACATCTATTTCTCATACTACACCCTAAAACCCATCAAGATTTCCACGCGAATGAAGTCGCGGGCAGCAGCTAGTCTTTGTATATTATTATTGGGTTAACCCGTCCACCTGTTTAGTGTGCACCAACATCAAAATCAGTTCCGCCCTGAATGTGTGACAAACATACAAATAGACTGACTTTCACAGACAATAATACTCAGGATATCTCGAAGATACTTTCACTAACTCAATCTACCCCACGGCTCAAGGCTTCACCGGCTACCTACTTCCACTCAGCCTTCTCATCCAATTTACTCCAAACTCGTCGTATTTGCCCCATCTGACATTAAGAACCGCTCGTCAGCCACTAAAGCTACGCGCAGATTGCTACCCCAACGAACCTCAGCGCATCGCATTGTAAAAGTGCGGAAAAACACATAATGAGCCGCGGCAGCGGGCGCAGAGGGCCGCACCGCAGTGATTGTGTCGGACAGATTCAAATTCCGAATAATAGAACTGTATCTAGTCCAGTGCAATGGAGCTCGCGCATTCTACAAGCGGGCCGCATCCCATCGCATTACAGCGGAAAATGCCGGACCCGATCTAACGGCCTGGTCACGACTTTGGTCTTAGCGGTGAGCGGCGCGGCGAGCTGGGCGGCATCGGTGAGCGGTGCGTTTTGCACGCCACGTACCCTCAGTAGCGGTTTGTTGCAGCGGCAGCGGTGGACGTATTTAGGTAGTCAAAACGTGCTCAAAATCATGGCGTTATCAAAATGATCCCTTCTCTCTTTAAAAAGCAGTACATTTTTAAAACATTATAGTAGTAGCAGAGAGAGAAGGACTGCACGAACTGAATAAAAATCAGTATTTAAATAGCGAATTTCGTGACCAATACGAAGATTACAGAAAATATCCAGATAAGTCGATGCGGTC
This sequence comes from Cerastis leucographa, assembly GCA_963082945.1. Taxonomy (NCBI): domain Eukaryota; kingdom Metazoa; phylum Arthropoda; class Insecta; order Lepidoptera; family Noctuidae; genus Cerastis; species Cerastis leucographa. The sequence goes on from OY720361.1 coordinate 4,426,400, forward strand.
GATTTAAAATTTCAGTAATAAACGCCTCGGTATCCATTACCGCCAAATAATCGTCTAAACTTTTTTGTTTTAATCTACGCCCCTGAGTACGTCACCCCTACACCGCTGTCCGCGCCGCTCTGTTTCGTGGCGTCGCACTCATTCGCTTGTACTTTTGTTCCTGCCGCTCTCCACACCGCGCGCCGCTGCCGCGATTCGCCCGGAGAAAACCGCGCGCGATTTCGCTATGAGCGGCGTCTCGTGGCGTGCTTCAAACATTTTTATACTTTTGATCTTACCGCTCGCCGCCCCGCGCTTAGCTGCCGCTCACAGCGGCAAGGTCGTGAACGGGCCGTAATGCGTTGCTTTGCAATGCGGCCCGATGCCACTGAGTAGGTGTAAAGGCTCACAAAATGAAGTAGGATTTTTTTAATGCATTGTGGCGCATGTATGCATTCACCCTTTGATATTTCTACTGCTGGGACACCCAAACAAGCCTCCTCTCTATGAGAGGGAATGGGCTGTAATCTATCACGCGGGCCCAGGGCAGGTTGATAGATGGATGTCACATGTCGGTTTCCTTACGATGTTTCCCTTGTCACTAGTAGTGATGAAATAAATTACATAAAGTCATGTCTGCCTGGGTTCGAAACCACCACTTACAACTCGTCCGTTGTACTGTGCCACCAGCCTACCAATGCAATGCTCCTAATGTGCGCTACCCTTAGAGCGCAGTTTTTGTGATTAATGACGTCCCAGGATCGACTTGAGTAGATGATACCGCCCTCATCCGCCTATTGTCGGATGATCCTTTTATTCAGAAGAAAGGACACATTAGGGAGTGCCTAAAGAATGCGTTGTAATGTGAGTGTGTAATTTGTGTGAGCTTGGCGATGCTCGGGTATTTTTTTTTTTACTTACTTAAGTATAAAAGCGTGTCCCAAAATAAGTCTGTTAATTTTGTTTGTCGTCATTTTGCTGAATGTGTCGTCGCGGGTTCCAGTTTTCCGTACAAATAATAGCGTTGTATGGTTATTTTGGTGAGTGGCCAAAGTCGGAAGTAACGCCGCTTTATTGTTTAGAAAATTTCTAAATGTTTACAAGTAGCGTCCGCCTGACAATGTCATTGAAGCAACAAAAATGTTTACATTTGGTTTTCTATTAAAACGAACTACATAACATAATATCACGCCTGTAATCCCCGAAGGCTTAGGCAGAGGTGTACCTAATAAGTACACCCACAATTTGCCAGTAATTAATTAAATACTATGTTAATGGGGGCGAGCCTTGCCATCAACCGGGCACAAATCCAGATCAGATCTTTCCGTTGGTGCTATTGAGAAATTCCTGATGGAAAACCCAATAAACATTGCCGACCTGGGAATCAAATCCAGGACCTCATTTTCAACAGTCGCGTTTGCGACTTCTACAAAGTCTTGTTTTGCATCCTCGTCAAATTCAAGGTGGTAACTATGCTAATGACTCTCGTCCCGAATCAATAATAAAATGGGTAGGTAATTTATATTTTTTACGGAAATCGGTAAGTGTGAACCACCCGTGTTTTAAACGCGGCCCGTCTGGTTCTTGCCTTATAACCTCTCTTACGCACATACAAACAATCTCAAACGTTTAATCGATCATTTCTTATTCCCTAAACCACGGGGGTTATTCTAAAATACTGACAAACTTAAACAACCAAAAAAATCTGCCTTTATTAATAATTAACTAGGTACCGTAATTTTATTTGATTATTTATGTCTTTTGTGACCACCTCCTGAAATTTGACGAGGTTGCAAAACAACATCTTGTATATCAGCGAGGCAGTGAAAAAACACCTACCTACATCAGTCATTCAGTACATTCATACACTGAATGTACTAATTAACAAGAAACGCCTCATTATAATTAATCCTGCCTCACAATAAACCGACAATATTAATAACAAACCTCTCAAAATATTTTTTTTTACGTTTTCACTAACATAGTTCTAGCCATAACTCATGCAGTGACAAAATTTTCAGTCGCTCGGATGAAAATCTTTAATGATATTTATGGCACCTTGCCATTCAGTGGTAAACTTTGCATTTTTAATGGCTTTTAGGTGTCGAATGTAATTGGCATGATGCATGTTTCTTATAACGCGTGGCATCGCTGCCATATTCTTTAACCGACTTCTACAAGGAGGAGGTTCTCAATTCGATTGGTATTTTTTTATGTATGTACACCGATTACACTGAGGTGTATGATCCGATTGGCGTGATACTTCTTTAGTTTGATGCGGACTAGTATTTTAACTTATATTATTTTAACAATTTCACAAAATAACGTTTACCAACATGATATGAACAACAAGGTGTAAAGTTCTTCATACCCCATAGAAAAGACCGGACAGGGGGTGTACTATGACGCTTAAAACATTATTGTTCCATTCCTATTCCAGAGTGGGAAAGAGATGGAGCTTCACGTTTTGTATAGCTCGTATTCACTCTGGAATGAGAATGGAACAATAATGTTTTAAGACGTCATGGTACGCCACCAGATCCTATGTGTGGTGGGCTATACTGCCCGGCGGCAGTTATTAATGGGTATTTCTATATTATGGTCTTCATTCACGAACAACTTTAATAGCGCGATTTAGAATTTTGATGTTAGTTCTTCATTTGTGTCATAGATGGCGCATTAGTTTTGTACAATGTTGCTATAGTACTTTTTTTGTAGTGCCGCTTTATGCGATCCAGTCGCAACATATTATTTCAAGCGCCGAAAGAGCAATTCAACACTTTATTTGCTATGCATTCAAATTTTAAATCTTACAATTAGAACACATAAGTGACACTACGTTACGAAAATGACCATAGACAAAGAGCAATCAGCATTATTAATGGCCAGTACGTTACGAACTTATTCTCATTTCAAACCTCGTTACCATACTCGAAAAAGGTTCAAACCACTAAAAACACATCAGTTACATAGTTTTAGTTTTCTAGTTAACCATTGAACCCAAAAGTTTCAAACTGTTTGCAACAAATTGACTACGACTCTCTTTCGGATGTTAAAAAGGAAACAAGGCTTTTGTTTCTACTTAGTTGTTCACACGGTTTATCCTCGGTTTTGCGAACACTGCTTTCAGCTTCTATCTGATAAAATTGGACTTGGTTCAGAAGGCAATCCGTTTTCTGTTGACTGGTTTCTTTTGCCTGAGGAGCTCGTTGTTAAATAATAACAGCCGCCCGGGTCGATCTCTAAGGTAAAGCCGGGCTTGCCGAGGTTGGTCCGTGGATGGGTGACCATAATTACATACCGAGTTTTCTCTGTACCTCGGAAAGCACATTAAGCCGTTGGTCCCGCAGTCATTTGTAGATCTTTGACAGTCGTTACGAGTAGTCAGAAGCCAAAAAGTCTGACATCCAGTCTTACCAAGGGGTATCTTATTACCCAGTTACTGGGTTGTGGAGGTCAGATAGGCAGTCGCTTCATGTAAAATACTGGTACTCAGCTGCATCCGGTTAGACTGGAAGCCGACCCCAAGATAGTTTGGGAAAAGGCTAGGCAGATGATGATGGTTTCTTTTGCCTGTCTCGTTTGTTTAACAAGAGCGACTACTGCGTATGAGGTCCTGGCTTAGATTCCTAGGTCGGGCGAAGTGTTAACTAGAGATGGTCCATCAAAAATTTCTCATTTGCAGCTACGGAGTCTAGAAATCTGCCCGGTTGATGGCCTTACATGGAACTTTAAACATATTGGCGAGACGTGGGTGTACTATTAAGTACACCTTATAATAATAATTGGGATCCATCCATCATCACTGACAGGACTATTGTAGCCAATAAGCCTGATATAGTGGTGGTGGATCGATCAGAGCGGCGCGCAATGATTGTTGACATAACGGTTCCACATGACGGGAACCTCATGAAGGCCGAGAAAGATAAGCAAATCAAGTATCTTGACTTGGCTCACGAGGTTGTCGACATGTGGGATGTTGACTCGGCGATCATTGTGCCGATAGTCGTATCAGCCAATGGCCTAATTGCCAAGAGCCTCGACCAACATCTGATGAGGCTCTCGTTAGGCAGCTGGATCAAGGGCTTGATTCAGAAAGCGGTACTCCTGGACACGGCTCGTATTGTTAGGAGGTTCCTTTCTCTGGAGCCCTGACCGCCGGTAGCTTGGACCCTGTTCCCGATACCGGTGGGCTACAATTTTTTATATTTTTAAATGTTTTTTTTTTTATTTATGAGAAATATTTAAAAATGTATCAAATTTGTTTATAAAAGTGAATAGAGGAAATAATAAATCATTTTATTTCGGACAACTATGAGATCCATAAATTGTTAGTAACAGGTTTGCACTTAAACACTATTGTTAGTAACTTAAGTACAGACAAATTGATGAGAGAACCATCAGCTTTAACATGTAATACTAGGGTATAAGTCTTCTCACCAATTGCCTTACTATGGTGGAGGACGTAGCGGCCGCCACAGCTTTCAGGATGCTATTGTGACTGCCTCTTATTGCACTCAGGAGCGAGGCTGTTTTCTTGCGGATGATAGCATGAAAGCCATCAGTATGGGCTACTGCAAACATTTCTGAGGCACTGCAAAAACCAGGCAATCGCAACAGCATCCTAAAAACCTTAGGTATGTGGTTTTCATTTAGCTACGAATGTCAAGGCGTGAAATTAATTATCAGTTGCGTTTAAAGCTAACATTTTTTTAACATAATTCTCTCACTAGTCTGTTATCTTCAAATATTTTAAAGAAACAGAAAAATGTTTTAAATGCATACAAGCAATGCATAGGGGAAAAAAAACACCATTATTTTCTTCTTGCTATTTATTTATCATAGCTTTAAAATAACACGTCTTTTCCATAATGCCTTATATGTAAATGTAATCGTAAATAGAATGCTAAATTATAAATCTTAATAAATAAAAAGAAAATACATTCTTACAAAGGAACTTTAATTAATTAAACAATAACAATTTTAAATACCATAATCTTAAATTATCTTATATTACCAAACATGCACAAAAGATACTGAAAAATATATCCTTATTTCAAAAAGTATCTTTTACCGTATTTTGGCTACGAAAGCTTAGTTTGGGATAATAAACCATCCCACAATATCTTATAACTTAATTCAGTTAAATCCTCCTACTGTAAGACTGCCTCGTTTGTGTAGTGGTCGCAAGCGCGATTAACATTTTCTTTTTACTTTTTGTATGTCTGTTTGTTCCGTCTAATATCCGAAACAGCTGGACCGATTTTCACGGGACTTTTACCGTCAGTTAGCTTATGTTAAAAAGAGTAACTAAGGCTTTAATTTTAGAAATAGGATTACGTTTCCGTGCAAAAAAAAAAATTGTTAACATAATCAGATTTCAATAGGGAAGTAATATTTTTATAATTATTTCACGCGGACGAAGGTCGCGAGCAACGGCTAGTTTCAAATAAATTAGTTTTAATTACTTCGAAAGAAAATTTTGTTAAGTTCTGCACAAGAGTACCATTCCGGTACTCTTTTGCAGAACTTAGCTCAAGTAACGTAAATAACTTGTAGTTCTTTCCTCGAGTAATTAATCTTTTGTTGCTTGTTTCAAATCTGTCTTAATCAGGACATTGCTGAGCTAAATAAGGGTCGGGTTCCATTGAGGCGTAACATGATTGATTGACTTCCAGGATTACAAGTCGAGTTTAGAGAAAATGGAATGAAGATGATTAAGGGTAATGAGACCTGCTTCATAATATTTAATATTCGAGGTATTAGAACGTAATTTTCGAAGATGAAACTGTGAGATATAATAAAAGACTAAATGTCAATTACGGAATGGAAAACCATGGGAATGGCAGAATAAAAAACTGGACGACGTTAAAAATGTAGGCGGAGTAAAACGCAAGTTTTCCAGAAAAAAGAAAACATTTTTTACTAGAGATTTTTTATTTATTTCTAATGGGATGTCAAATTAAATAATAAATAGATACAGAGACAGTTCTTTCGAGATTATAATAATAATACATCTGATTTAACATAATAGACAAAACAACAGTGAACTTTATTTCAATAACAATAAAGCAGCTGTGTCCTTGCAGCTATCAGATAAAAACTGACTTTACAAATTCACCATCACTGGTCGCCTCAACAGACGAAACTTAAACCTAACTTAATCCTAAAATATCACATGTAAATTCAAGCAGCGTTTTGCAGTACGAAGTAATAAGGCGGATGCAGTCTGTTGACCCCTACAGTGTACATGGTTGGAGTGGGTCCATGCCACTCTAACCTATACTTGTCTAAGACCCTGGTGGTTAACGAGGCCAGCATTTTGCCGACTGCTCCAGTACCTGAAAAGAGGTAAAAATTATTTATTTTCTGAATTTATTTGCCATAAGTCTAGATTTTTTTCCCCACACACAGGTATTTTTATTTTTAACCCTCGGTAACATGTATGGGGGTCACCCCTTTTTTTATTTTTTCATTTCATAGAAGGCACCTTCTCTTCAAATTTCAACGGTGTGCTTATAGTCTCGGGAGTAAAAATTCTGTGACATACGGACGGACACACAGACAGACGGACAGACCGAATCCATAAGGGTTCCGGTTCACGGAACGCTAAAAATGCATATTATAGAGGATAACTCATAAAGTACCGAAGCAAAGTTATATGAGACCACCGCGCAAGCTTCTTCTACTAAATGAAAAAATTATCATTTAAATCGGACCAGTAATCATGGAGAAATCGATGTTAATACATAATAAAAATAACATGCGGTCGTATGCATAACCACCTCCTTTTTTAGAAGTCGGTTAAAAATGTTGTTTAGATTCATATGAAGGAAAACTAAGGTCGAAAACCATTGAATTGTCACATTTGCCACCTTATTAAACATTACTGAAACTGCTCATTTTGTAGGCTACAAAATCAAACAAAACCAACATCAATAAAATTACTGAATGTAATAAAATACCTGGACAGGCTTCACCAAAAGGCAACGAAGCTAAAGGATGTGCTCTAGATGCTTTCAGGGGCTCCCAACCTTCGCTGCACCATCGCTCAGGCACGAAGGCATCTGCCCGACCCCATTGCTTCTCAGACTTGCTGGTCACACCATGCGCTAGGACTATGTCGACCTGGTGAAGAAGTTGTGCTGTCAGTTTGGGATGTTAATAAATTACTGCGTGTCATATTGCATCTTCATATACAAGTTGGTAGGGCCACCGACGCACAAACGGTTGCTATGATTCAGTACATCATGTCACCCCACTCACTGGCGAGCTGTCTACAGAGAGACTAAAGCTTTGGCGAGGTAGTGCTTCCTCACCTAATTATCTACCCATCCGTTCCACCTGCTCAAAATATCCCACCTGGAGAAGGACAAGAGTTGCCATGGCTGACCTGGAAGTCTTAAGATAGATAGCTGCGGCAAGAAAAACCTAATTTGGAGATTAATTAATCTTGGAGTGTACGGTGCTGTTCTAAAAACGATGCGACACTTAAAAACGGGCCAAGTGCGAGTCTTACTCGCACACAGGGTTCCATAGCCCCAAACAATATAATAACAATGTTTTGAACGGTCATTCATTAGCAAACCTTCACTAAACCGCAAAACTAAATTTGTTTTTCATAGTAAGTTAATGAAAAACAAAGTTACTGCTGCTGTTTGGTGAAAAAGTCCCATATCTCAAAAACTACATATCAAATCTTATTCAAACCAATTCTCGTTCAAAGTTTTTTTTACGTTCTACATCCCCATATTTTTTTCAGAATTTTTCTCCTCTTACTTTAGAAATTCCGTTTTTTCCGAAATTGTTCCGTTTTTTGCCATTCGGCTACGGAACCCTAATATCGTGTCCTGCATGTCCTGCTGTTTGTTCATTATTGGAACTGACGGTCGCTACTGAAGGCGCCAAACTAGTGACTCAGTTCTTGGCTGACACAATTAAGATTGCCGTTAAGAAGAACATCATTGTGAACCCCTCTAAATAATTATTTCCAGGGAATATAAAGTGAATAATCTGCTGTTTTTATGTGTCCTGTAACATGATTAGGCCTTTTGTATTAGTCAGGCACTTCAGGCATTCACTGAGAATTTCCAACACGAGAATCGAACCACAACTTCAAAAGTCAAAAAAAAAAGTGGCGATGGCAATCATTAGACTAAGTTTATATTTAATCAATTCCAGTTTATTATATTGAGTTACTGAGATTGGGTTAATACTTAAATATTTTCCAAGCGTTTTCTCAATTTTACGAGGGAACACCTCAATCTATACAGCACTATAAAGGGTGTAAAACAACTTAACTTAACGAAGCCGTTTTAACGAAGCCGAAAGGCACTGGTTCTCCCTGTCATTGCGATCATTTTTTTGTTCTACACCATACCTGGGAACCTTCTAGTTACGGAGATATTAGGGGTCAAAGTTCTAACTTTTTGACCAGACAAGTATTTGTTTAAATACAAGTTTTTAATGTAAGATTTTTACTTTAAACACCTCCACGACCCCCGTACTATTCAATCCGTCCATCAGCACAATGTTTTGAGTGCGTTACATTGAGTTCTACCACAAAACATGATTTTACACCCCCTAAAAAAAAGTCGTTTCCCAGCAATTATTTCTGCGTAAAGTTATTTAGTTTCATGTACAGAATGCTTGGTTGACGGCTTCGTGATGAGGTGATTTACACGGTGTATAAGTATGAGAACTCTAGTTACCAGAAAGAGTTAGTTTAAAATGGCTTATTCAAATCTTCAATTCCGTTGAAAACACAGAGAGAAACAGTACCCCATCGTGAAATATTAAAACGAAACAACTTTCCTTGGAACATTATTATCTTTTACAACTCAAAGCAAAATGAAAACCGTAATTTAAGACTGTTTGACGGTCGCTGTGTTCGAGAGTCTAGGTCGTAGAGTTAGTAAAATTGCATCGTTGTTCTTTATGTAGGATGTAGGATAGGATTCTGTCCTATTACATGGCTTGAAAATATCATTTGAATGAGATTACACTTCCTTTACCTTGAGTTATTTAAAAACCTTGACAGTTGAAATCATTGAGTTATTTAATGGTAAAAAGCTATCTGACCTCCACAACCTAGTTAGTGCTGGGTAATACTCCTTGTACTCCTACTGATACTCCTTGGAGAGACTGGTTGTCAGACTTTTGGGCCACTGACTACCTAACAACTATCAAAGTCATCTACAATTGACAGCCTGCAGTGTGCTTTCCGAGGTACGGAGCAAACTATGGTATGTAATGGGAGCCAACACAAACAAAATAAAAATAAAAAAGACTTAAAAAAAAGAGAATTTACTCACCCCAGCAGGAACTTCATAACCTCCAACAACAATATCCTCTCTGTTCCGTCTGACCACTCCTCCTGTAGCCGGATGAAGCCTCATAGCTTCCCTGGCACAAGCGGCCACATAAGGCAGTTCTGAGCAGTCAGCTCCTGCTTCTCTGGAGGCTATGGACCAGTGCACTTCGTCGTGTGCGCGTTGTTGTCGCGCCGCGTGGAGGGACAGTTGGTAGAACATGTTGATGGCTGTTTGAGCCAGCTGTGAGAGAAGAACAGTGGTTATATGGTTTGATAATCGAAGACATCATCTGCCTAGTCTTTTCCCAAGTATGTTAGGGTCGGCTTCCAGTCCAATCGGAAGCAGCTGAATACCAGTATTGTGCATGGAGCGACTGCCTATCTAACCTCCAAAACCCAGTTAGTTCTGAGTAATACGATACCCCCCATGGTATGATTGTTAGATTTCAGTCAATGACAGCCGAGGCCAACGGCTTAACATGCTCTCCGAGGCACGGAGGAAACTCAGTGTGTACTTCTGTTTGATAATCGAAGATAAGGTAGAAGGAAATCCAACTAAGGATTTAGGTATGTTGTCAATACTAGAGCTTTTTTGGCCCTTTCATCTAGGTACCTAATGAATGATGTAGTTCGTGCTATGTCTTGGAGAATGCATTAAATACACGTTGTCTAACTCCTTTTTTTTTGTAGATAGTGAAAAATAATGGTGCTTTTAATGTTAAAGCATCAATCTTGCACAATATGAGTTTCCTTATAATCATAAAAAATATTATGGAAAAAACCAATACATAAGTTAGTAGGTAAGATACAGCTGCAGCAATAACGTATTCAAAGACTATGGAGGTATGATGAAAGCGACAATTTAAACAAATCAAATCTCGGATGAGGGGCCATCCATAAATTACGTCTCTCGAATTTCATGATTTGTTGACTCTCCCGTCCTTGTCACAGCTGGTCATATTTGTAAGACTCTCCCCCCCTATTGTGACGTCACATATTTTGCAATTTTACATGTTCATCCAGATAGTTGTTGGCAATGTTTTAAAGTTTTTCGTTAATAGTTCAAATTTCGTGTTTTAATACTTAGATAAATAGATATCGACGAAATTTAGGAACCCTGCAACCCCTTAACGTGTGACGTAATTTATGGATGACCCCTAATTCGAGATCAGAAAAGTAAAGGTAGTTAAGTATTTTAAAGACAACTTACAGGATGAACCCCAGCCAGCAGCATGTCAGCCGCGAGAGGTAGGATCCGCCTCTGCAGCGGCCTCAGTTTGTCCAGCAAAGCTTGTTCCGGCTTCAGCTCACCAGAGTTCAACGAGTCCAGTGCTTTCAACAGGAAATGTTCTGTGAGACTGCAAAGAAGATGTAAATGAGTATTTATTTTGGATTACCAATGAGTTTGTGTTACAATTTATTATACAAGGTGTTGTTTTGCATCCTCGTCAAATTCAAGGAGGTAACTATGCTAATGATTCTCGTCCCGAATCAATAATAAAATGGGTAGGTAATATTTATTATTTTTCTTTTTTACGGAAATCGGTAAGTGTGAAACACCCTTGTTTTAAATGCGGCCCGTCTGGTTCTTGCCTTATTACCTCGCTTACACACATACAAACTATCTCAAACGTTTATTCGATAATTTCTTAGTCCCTAAACCAAGTTAACAGGGTGTATTCTGAAATACTGACAAACTTAAACAACCAAAAAAATAATTAACTAGGTACCGTAATTTTAATTGAATATTTATGTCTTTCGTGACCACCTCCTGAAATTTGAAGAGGTTGCAAAACAACACCTTGTATAAATTTAAATCTGCAACAGAATATCTGGTAATGTAACGCATACTCAATTTTTGACAGAAGGTCAGTATTTATTTTAGAAGGCATTAATTTGTGAAGACAACATAAATAGATCTAGTACTTTTCTGCGATTGGTGACACTGTGTAGTTTAAAATGATGAACGCGGTCCATGTAAGATTTGAATTGTTGCGCGGTTTAATTTTGTGATGATAAATGATACAAGAACCTCCTATCGACTCGCGGACCACTGCGAACCACCGTCTCGTATAGAATAATTTAGTCTTAGGGTTGCTAAACGGCTTTGAAGTCCTTAATACAAAACCTTGTTTGCGTTGGCTTTTATTTTTTAGATATCGTTATTGTACGTCAATTTTCTGTCCATCAAGATTCCCAGGTCCCGGATACTATTCACTTCTTTAAGAGTGTTGCCCAGAATTGAGTATTCCGTATTATAAACGTTTTTATTGCGACAACATTTTAAATAATAACATTTTTCAAAGTTTAAACTCATCCTATGTTTTTGGCACCAATCAACTAATCTGTCTAAATAAACCTGAAGTAAATAATAATCTTGCATTTTATAGGCAGAGTCAATTTGAGATCGATCTGAACCAGTTGATGTTAGTCAGATTAAAGTCTCCCGCAATGAAGGTTAATAACTTTGCTTGCGTTCTCAAGGAAGTGCTTCAGAACCTTAATATTAACTGATGATTGGATATAAACCGCGCAAAAACAACTGATTGTTTTATGTTTGGTTTTAACTTGAACTTTAACCCAAAGATAAGACAAGCTGTTATAAAAAGACATATGGATAGAATTATGCTTTTTAGGGTTCCGTACCCCCTGAGACTTCGATGTCCGCCCGTCCGTCCGTCCGTCTGTCACCAGGACGTATCTTATGAACCGTGATGTTGAAATTTCTATAGATTATGTATTTCTGTTGCCCCTTTCATCAAATGACTTCTCCCGCTCTGGGCGGAGCGGGAGGGAGTGTCACATTTACTGACTAAAACCCATCCATGTTCCTTGTTCGCCCTTTGTGTTCCAGGGCCGCGGTATCTCTTACGCCTACGCCTATGTCTAACGATTCGGGAATTCCAGTCGAGGGTATATTATGTGTAGAATACTTTTCATACCACAAACATCGAAACAAACAGTTGTTTTTTTAGGAATACTTATAGCCTTCATAAAACGGAAAAGTGGTTATTTTAACGACTAGAATCACCATCCCCTTAACTCTAAGTTGGTGATTTTATACAACATGTAACTTAAAAAATGTAACAAATTTGCTTACTCCTCGTGATAAAAAGAAGTAAACAGATTTGTACATTAAAAAAGTAATTAGGGGAAATTGAATTTAATAAATGATGATATGAAAAATACCGTTAACCGAGAACGTTTTGAATGCTTCCGCAAATCTCTGAGCGTGATAGTAACTGAAGACAAACATCCAGATGTAGAAAGCTGGCTTGATCAAGATGATTAACGCGCATCCTGAAAATAGTTTTTTCAGAATCGTTTACTGAATCGATTTCTATCATTTTTATTATAGGTCATTTTTTATTCCAAAAATAATTAAAACTACGGAAATTATTGTCATATTAACCCTGTACAGTCAAAACAAATTGAAATGGACGTAGTTTCGTTGTGTTGTGTCGAGCGGCGCGATAACTGCTTGTGCGAATGTGTGCGTTGCGTGTGTAGTAGTATGACCATAACGTTCTCCAAGAATTGGTATAACTAATTTAATAAATAACAATGCATATACATGTTAAATTAAAAATTCAGTGTATGTATTATGATTATAACATAATATTCTAATTGGGGTGTTTGAGGGTGTGCGTTTATTACGTTAAGTACATGTTGTATAAGCTGTTGATTATCACCAGCAATTGTGTAGGTTACCGCTTTACCTAAAATGGTTCAAGTTCGGTGCATTCAAATAGTAGGTAAATAAATGTTATCAAATTATTTTAACTCAGTATTTACGTCGTCAAAATGTACCTAGCTTATCTGGTGATTCTATAAATAAATGTCCTTGGCATTATGTTTATCATTTCAGAAAGGATTATTATTTTTATTGTTCAAGTAACTGATGTAAGTAAACTCCATTTACTATACATATTGTTAAGCCAGTTGATCCCAATTTATTGAGCTTGCATTTTTAAGCCTGCAATGTTAATGCTTCATTGACATGAATACCAACTCAAACCTGCTTAAGTGCTTACATACGTATAAATACACACAAAGATGATTTCCGGATCATACACAACGAAGTAAGTATTTGAAGCAATATTGAAGCAAGTTTAACGTTTTCATGGAGGGGGAATATTTTCTATTACCCACAAAGAGATGGTGCTATTACAAGATTTGTGACTACGTAGTTCTACTAGGTAGGTACGCAAGATGCGGCGTGCAAACAGTCATGCATTCGACTCTTTGGTGTGACCAGCCTTCGCTCAATTTCCATGAGTAGAATAACCTCGATAAACGTATGTAATAAAAAGTGTACAACAATAAAACAATAAAATTTAATTTAGAAGCTCAATAAATAACGAAAGTGAATGCGTGGCACTCGAACGCATGCGTGTAGTATTACGAAGTTTCAGTTCTTCCGCGCGGAGGGACTCCACGCACTATTTTTTGTACTTATTCCATACACAAGCTATAGGACAATAGCTTAGGAGCCAGCTAATTTGAGTATAAGGTTACTAGCTAGGATAAGAGTTTTGAGTAGGTACTTCTGAGAGATTTTGACAACATCTTTAAAGTAATAAGTTATGGAATCAGGATTAACTTATAGAAATCCTTGGAAACAGGTTCCATATTACATTATAATTATTGTCTTCAAAGCCCAAAAAAGATGCATCAGAGCTATGTGTGGTTTACAAATTAACAACAACCACTATTTAAAAGCCTCAAACTCTTAACCTTGCCTTCTATGTATATTTTTGAGGCAAATATATTTGTTAAAACAAACATGCACCTATAAGAAATAGCTTTCAAAAGTCAATATAGGAAGTTACGTTATAGAAATAAGTTAGAGCTTAAAGTACCATTTGCAGTACGGCATTAATGAGGAAAAGTTTTTTTTGTATGGGCCAAAGAATGTTTAATAAGTTACCTTGCTCAATAAAAAATCTAAATTTAGTAAATAAGCGTAAATTATGTTCTATATTAATACAGAAATGTTACTGCAGTCTCAGCGACTACTTTGATGACAGCTCTTTGACTTATAATATGTGTCAACTCGTAACATGACTATAAAAGCATCGACCCACCAGTTCTGTGGACAATATCAATTTTAAACATGTGATGTAATTTACCACCAAGACCGAATTTAGTTTTTTAGCGGAATTTAAACTAAAAATACCATTTTAAATCATAATTTTTGTACTTCGGTAATTTTTGGATTTAAACTTCTAGCCAGTATGGTTTGAATAAGATTTGATATTTAGTTTTTGAGATATGAGACTTTTTCACCAAACTGCAGCAGTAACTTTGTTTTTCATTAACTTACTATTATTGTTATTATATTGTTTGGGGCTATGGAACCCTGTGTGCGAGTAAGACTCGCACTTGGCCTGTTTTTAAACTGTCAAACATTCCCGCATTTTGACGTAAAAACATTCTTGCTGGTTGTCAACAGGCACGTCGTGGTACCTACTAATTGAATGAACTATTTGAGGTGACGTCATCAAAACCGCTAACTCTAGCAGGAATAAAACAAGCTTGTTTTAAGGACGTGATGGTACGAAAACGCAAAGTAAGGTTGAAATAAGACTACTTTAAGAGGTCATAGTAGGGCCCCTGAACACCGGTAAGTAAGAAACTAAGTTTCAGCAAACACATTTAATGTTATAATATTTTTTTTGTAATGTTCAACAAGAAAAGATCCTCCTTCCTTTGTCCGCTTCGTATAATAGTCTTATTACGATTATGTTTTATCCTAAATATCTTCCTTTGACCCTTTGACCTTATTCTGCGTACTTAAAGTAAAAATACGGTTAGTACTGTATGCTAATTTCATTACGGCGCCGCTTTCAAAAAACATCTGGTTTTTGTTGAGCTTATCATAACTGTATATTTTAATTTGCATTTAAATCTTAATCTGAATTGGTACGTTTCTTTATGTTACAGAAGGTAAGTATAATAAAACCGCGGTACATGACTTTTTACCTTTTAAAAGGGCTTGTTTTGCAGTCTTAAGTATATACGAAAGACGTTATTGCCTAAGAAACAGTTTCGAAATATTTTATATTTTGGTTACGCCTCCAGTCCAAAGTTCTAAGGGCACAAATACCGCTAAGTTCACTAGCAAATTGGCAGGCAATAGGGGATGATCCAATTTTTTTTTTCTTTGTCCGTCGGGTAGTTTATTGAAAAGTATTGGACACGTATTTTTTCTTTTACACGTGGTCATAAAATTACGGAGATATATTGAGTTGAAATGGCGCATGACGTCACATGTAGGTAAGTTTTATACCTACTTGTGACGTAGTACCACCCACCCCACTCTCCAACTTTAATGATTTTTAACTAAATAATTTTTTGATATTTTGATAAAACAAAAAAGAAGTGTCTAATATATTTGTATTACCTGTCTGACGGACAAAATAGAATGTCGTTTTCTTTACCCAGTCCGCACCCCTATTCTTATTATGCTGCAAAGCGACCGTCTAATGTCATTTTGAACGTCAAAATGACATAAGACGGTCCCTCAAAAGTCAAAACATTAGCTCTCTACAACGTCATTGTGCTAGGCTGGTAGGAAGAAATGGCGCAAAAAAACTCCCCAGCAGATATACCGAATTCACCTTAGCAAGCTGACGCATCATACGTCAAATTAATTTAGATTTATTAACTGCATAACTGAAAATCAGACTGCATTATCTTTAAAATATGTAGATGACGATTAGTCATAATACCAAGGTTGCAGAAATATTTAAAATAATTCGGTCCTATGTAATATGCTGTGCAAATCTGTCACGTGTATGCTAATCTCTTGACCATGGCGTGTGTCTGTCTGTAGTGAATGTGATCACGATTGTGACGGCTGATATTGACAAAATATTGGGTACTTAATATTGCATACAAAGAAGAATAAATTAGGTAAATATGTCGCTGTATTATTGTTTCTTTAAATAAACTTGTGTCCGTAGGTTTTCATTGTAAATACTAGATGTTTTCAACGTTTTATTTCAATGGCCCAGAAGTTCACAGAGTTGACTCGTTGGGAGTGTTACTCTGATCGCCAAACATTTTAACAATAAGAAAGGTTGTCCTGTGTCTGCTTGTGAAAATTTCCCCTTATTAATTTCAAGAAAGATCTAAAATGAAAGGAACTCTGAGTCTAAGCTATTTGGAACCGCTGACAAGCCGAGAATGTTTTGCTGAATTTATGGTAACAGGTTTGTGTGTCGATGTCTCTAACACGGTGATTAATACGCATTTCATCCAGTAATTGAAAAATATCTTCAATGAAAAGATAGTCGACAAATAAGAAGGCAAATTTCGCAAATACAATAACCACAAAAACACTTACGTAAAATGTCTGTCAAAGGCCTTGAGCGCACTGTTGAAGGTAGAACTCTGAGGGGTGAGAGTCCCCTCACTCCGGACCAGGTAGCTTCCATCAGCGATGTCGCGACTGACTCGCACCAGACGTTCTGCTGGAGTCAGCTCCTCTAGGGACCGCTTGGAGAGGGAGCAGAGGTCGTCGATCTCATCATCGAGGGAGGTTTTTTCTGGTTTTCTGTGGTAGGAAGACATAAGTGAGTACGTAGTGTAGTTAGGGTAGTATCTTGGTTTACCTGACCTCGTGGCTAAATAATAAGCGCACAGGTTGATCTTCATGGCTAAGCAGTGTTTGCCAAAGTTGGTCTCATGACATACCGCTTTTCCTCCGTACTTCGAAGTAACGTTAAGCTCAAGTCCTAAATGTTATTTATAAATCTTTAAAAATTTCTACGGGTAGTTCGTTCATTTGGTAAAACTGTCCGTGACGGTCTTACCAAAGGTCCCAGTAATTGAGTTGTTCTGGTCAAAAAAGCAGCCGCTGCATATAAAATTTTGGATTTCAGCTGCATCGAGCTGGAAGTCTGAAAACCTCCAAAGATCTGGTTAACCTTTAATCGGGTTGTTCAGGTCAGATAGGCAGTCGCTCCATAAAAAATGCTAGAATCATCTGCATCCGGTGAGATTGGAAGCCGACCCCGACATAGTTTAGAAAAGGCTAGGCAGATGATGGTTCTGTGTTAGGTGAGCAACTTACTGGTTGTCAGCGGTAGGTATATGCACTGGCCCGTCGAGGCAGCCCAGCCGGATGCCAAAGATCATCATGCCGATAGTTTCGATGGCCCAGCGGTAGATTTCGGTCTCCAACTCATCGTTCAAAGCGTTCTCTGCGTGGCGTAGGTCTCCCAGTCTATGAGAAAAGATGATACATCGTTAATATTAAAAGATGTTAGGTTGACCTACAACAGCAAGACTTGTGTCAGAGGTTCTATAGGACGTTCACTGTTAATTAATCCTTACTTACTAGGTTTTAGATGACAACTATGTAGAATTATCAGACAACATTTTAACTGGAGGCTTAGGTACACAACTTGGCTGAGTAGCCAGTAAAAGTGGTGACTATGGTTTCATTCTTCTACTTTTCCAGTGGTTAGAGCTAAACCAGCTGGCCTACCATGAACTCTTCAAGCAGTATTGTTTTACTCTTATTCCAGTGTGGGAAAGAGACGGAGCTATACGGCATATCTAGCGCCATCTCTTTCCCACACTGGAAAATTAGTAAAACAAAATTTTTTTAAGACGTCATGGGAGGCCACCTAGTCAGAGTTTTTATGCCGTCTCTCTCTGACACTCTGGGACTCTGAATTGGCTAATCATGCCGTCGATAATTAATATCTCTCAGCCATGTTTGGTTTCCACACGATGTTTTCCTTCACCGATGCTAGTGATAATTATACAATACCCATATGAATCCAAAAAATCAGAGATAGGTTGTACTTTGACACGGAACCAAGCAAAATACTCAAGTCAAAAATATTGACTAAGCATTCCGTAATTTGTTTGTGCGAATAAACGATTGCGATGATACGAATTCGCACTATTCTAATGGAATGATCTAAAAATTAGCAGTTTTTACGTATAAGGCACACATTTCGTGTCGATCAAATGATTGATAGTTTGCTGTTTTAATCTAAAAGAAGGCTTCAATGTCTTTTCCTAAATACGATGCAACGTCAATGAGCTCAAGAATAAAGGTTCATAATATAACATCATACCGGAAATCCCGAAGGGTTAGGCAGAGGTGTACCAAATAAAAACATCAGTTCGTGGAGTCCCTCCGCGCGGAAGAAGTGAAACTACGTAATACTATACACGCACGCGTTCGAGTGCCACGCATTTACTCTCGTTATTTTACTGAGCTTCTAAATAATATTTTGTTGTTTTCTTGTTGTATTATTTTTATTACATAAGTTTATCGAGGTTATTCTACTCATGGAAATTGAGCAAAGGCTGGTCACACCTAAGAGTCGAATGCATGACTGTTTGCACGCCATCTTGCGTACCTATTAGTAGAACTATGTAGTCACAAATCTTGTAATACTGCCATCTCTTAGTGAGTTTTAGAAAATATTCCCCCTCCATGGTAGCGTTGAACTTGTTGGAAGTCGCATAAGAAGTTTCACTTCAATAAAATAAAAATTGCCTTTTAATGCCAAATGGTGTACCTAATAGTATACCCATATTTTGCCAGTTATGTTTAAGAGCGTTTACGCCTTTTTTTTCCGAAATGACTGAACCGATTTTAATGAAACTTCATACGCATAAGCAGGATACATAAGTCTAAAAAGTTGCTATTTTCGAAAATAAAATTACTACTATGACATGCCGTAAGGCGTAAACGCTCCTAAGTCCCATGTGATAGGGAGCGGAGGCCTAGTATCGAATCTGAGACGGCGGGACCTACAGCTCAGCAGTCGCGATTGGGACCACTAGTCCAACGAGACAGGCAATATAGTTCAAATGATTGGGACCATTGAGCACCAAGCTATTAAATGGATTGGTGCTCAAATGGGAATACTCTTGATTGGTGCTCAAACGGGAATACTTCGACTAAGCCTTTTTCTCATAATATGACAATTCTCTATTCAAAAACGGACACGTGAATAAAAAATCTGACAATTCTCTATTCAAAAACGGACACGTGAATAAAAAAATCACCAACCTATTAACATTAATGAATCTGTTTACTATGTTTCACCTCGTGATTGTCCTGTATTGGATAAGTCGTGCATTTATTCGCTCAGTTTATTCACCTTCTGTGACTAATATTATAAATATGTATTTTTAATAAAAAGTGCAAGTTAAAAACTGCTTAACGTGCGATCAATGACCTAAGAACGACCTACATTTTGTTTTCTTTGCATATTTACCGTTTTGGAGTAGTTTTTTTTATCTTTTGTTTGAGAAAGATCAAGTAAGATAGGTATTTAGTGGTGATTTTTTATTGTTTGTGTGCCTTAGATCAAGGTCATTTTGATTAACGTCTAGACAAGCTGTGATGCATATTTGCTTGTGTCTACACACCGTACCTACGTACGGTCGGCGAACCCACCATTATTCGATGTACTGTAATTTTGAGCATTTTATATTAGAACAATAACTTTTAAAGTGTTCAAATGTTCATCGACTTTTGTCCCTGATTATATATGGAGTTCCGTAGGTCAAACAAGAGCGTGTAAAATATCCATTGTCTCATACTGGTGATGTCAAACTAAAGAACTTTTATTTGAAATGAACAGATGCAGGTTATGGATTTCTAGCGGTGTTCCAACTTCTACTGGGACGTTTAAGCCCGAAGACATGCAGTCAAAGTGACGTCTGCGCTTCCACCGACGACATCGTGGAAGTTTAAAGTTCTGGGCTAACAAAATTTGTAGTGCGATCTTTCCAGCGAAACGGAGAAGAAGAAGAAACTTAGAGATGATAACTTACCTTCTGGTGAGGTCAGCCGCAATACCATCGAAAGCCTGATCGTAGCACCGGAGAAGAGTTCCATCTTGCAGGAGCGCGCGGATTGCAGCCCATATCGCTTTGGGTTCGTCACTGTAAAGAAAATGCTTGTAATGACTCATTGTCGCACCTAATTTTGAGTTTTCTGGTTGGAAAAAAAACTCAAAACTAGGTTAATAAACCATCAGGTTTTAAGATACTACTAGAGGGCCAGACTTCAAAATGATAAGGGATAACGAACATGGTAAAGTTAAAATGTACTTAAACGCTACTCTCAACCTCACTATAGTCGTAGATCCTCAGGTTTTAGTTACATAACAGAACGTCACGCCTGTAATTCAGGAAGGGTCAGGCAGAGGTGTACCCAATTACAGTACACCTACATATTTCGCCAGTTATTTTTAAGTCCCATACTTGTTACTGGGAAAATTCCTGTTCGAAAAACCCAATAATACTGTGGTTGAACCGGGATTTTACCTCCTTCTCGACCTCGGGGTTTTAGTACTAAGCAAAAGAGATACAAGTTATTCATGTTTTCAGAACATGTAATTTAGTTTTTATCGATTTATTGTCAAAAATATACATCCTTTGATATCAGTAGGAAATCCTACTTATCGAAAACAATTCGGTAGTTGAATGCACCTCTAATCTAGTGATAAGTAAATGGACACTTTGAATAATAAAACCGCTGATAAATTTGGGTATTACATTTGTCGATAGCAGACACGTTTGATTAGAGTGGTTCTCACGATGTCTGATCATACAAAATGCATGTCTGATACGCTAAAAAAAATGTGTTAGTGTACTCAGGTACGTTTTTGAATGCAACGCGTCACGTCTTTAGATTGGTTAGACACGTTTCGTTGAATTTTCAACAACACAAAACATTAAACGTGACTTTACGAAAAGTTTACATTTCCATTTTTGATCTAGCTCCAATTTTTGGATTGGTTTTTATAATTGAAATTTGTTGGTTTTCCAAAATTGTTTCCTATAAAAACACCTTTCAAACGACACCAATTTTATCAAAATCTGTTCTTCCGTTTAGGAGCTACGATGCCACAGACAGACACACAGATACACACGTCAAAATTATAACACTCCTGTTTTTTGGTCGGGGGTTAAAAATAATCACAATGCTAGGCAGATAATATCGTTTTTGTTAAGGGTCTTTCCACTTGAGATTTTAACTGTTCATATAACATTATTTCAACTGAATCTGATCTTGAAGTAAAACATCATTTTGAAGTTCTTGCAGAATGAAAATTCCCGAATATTGTTTGCACGGAAAAATCGCTCCTAGCTAGCCTGTACAAAATCGACATTGAAAAGGTATTGTAAACATACCCATGCACCGGGCAGTGTCCCACTCCCTTCCTATGTTGATAAAGCGGGGACTTTTCGAAGCGTGGCGGTTCGGTTGAGTAGCTTTCATATACCTGTAACAATACAAACACGTGATGAAAACTTTTCTAATAATTTGGAGGCCTGGTTGAACGGTACTGGCCATGAAACTGTCTTTTGGGTTTTTTCAAATGGATTACAAATCATAATCATATTCCGGGTAGGAAGATGATGATGATTTGTCCCATGTTACTTGGGGTCGGCGCAACACGTTTTTTTAGGGTTCCGTACCCAAAAGGTCAAATACCCAATAGGGTCCCGCCCTATTACTGAGACTTCGCTGTCCGTCTGTCACCAGGTGTATCTCATGAACCGTGATAGTTAGCCAGTTGAAATTTCTATAGATTATGTATTTTTGTTACTGCTTTAACAACAAATACTAATAAAAGAATAAAATAAATATTTAAGGGGGCTCCCATAGAAAAAAGCTCGTTTTTATAAATAATGGTACGGAAGTCGGAACCCTTCGTGCGCGAGTCCGACTCGAACTTGGCCGGTTTTTTCTAAGATCGGATATATTTTATCCGTGAATGAGAACTGACATGTTTTGTACAGAAAAAATATTGAAAATCCAAAATCATTGCTACGCGGCGTATTTTATTACTATTTCTGTGGTGTTGGAATAATGGCACCCTGTATATCGGTACAGTCATGAACTCATGACAGTATATTTTAAAGACATTAAAAATCCATAATGGCTTCATCTTCCTGGTATACATTTTATCGCAATCGCGCCCACTCATTGTCCCACAATGTCTGCAATGGACGTGCCAATGGAGCGGATAATACTGGCTGGCAAATGACGTCACTTTTACGGTATTTCACTTTGAGGAGTTACTTTAAGCTAGGCCCCATAAAGTCGTAGTAGTAAGTAGCCAGGCTCTGAGGGTCGAACGCATGGAGCACGTTAGCTCGTGGCGCACACAATTTTTTAGCATGGATACAGTACATCATTGGGTCTAGAATCACTCGACTATTCCATGCATTTGGACCGTGTACGTCGTGCACTTTGTGTGGCTGATTTTCTGTTTAATAACCTTAATGGTGACTGTATACCTACTCTCGCCAAGAGACTGCGAGGGTGTACAGCCACGAGAAAAAAACGGAAGCTTAACAAGCGCTACTATAGAGGATGGAAAGGACATCGACAAGAAATCCACGTATTCAGGTCATCATTTTGGCCCCACAAAAAAAGTCTGCTGTTCCATACATTTTGACCGTGTAGATACACTTTTGCAGGAATTAGCTGTTTTTTCTTTAATATCATCATCTGCCTAGCCTTTACCCAAGTTTATTGGGGTCGGCTTCCAGTCTTACCAGATACACCAATTTTACATGGAGCTACTCCCTATATGACCTCAACTACCCAATAAGTACTGGGTAATACAAGACGGTAAGACTGGTTATCAGACTTTCGGACCACTGTCTACCTGCAGCCAGGACCAACGGCTTAACGTGCTTTCCGAGGCACGGAGGAAACTCGGTATGTAATAATGCTCACCCATCCACAGACAAACCTTGGCAAGCGCGGCTTAACCTTGAAGATCGACCTGTCCAGCTGTTATTATTTAACCACGAGCTCCTCCTGTTTTTTTCTTTTCATAACAGATGAATATTTCTATGTGAAGGTTAAAATTTAAATTATTCTCATCGGTGTTCGTTTCACCCTGTATACTCTCACAATCGCCCAGCATCGGAGTCTCGGCGAGACGCGAGACTGTACACTGTACAGTCTTAATGATGACTGTACAGTGTACAGTCAGTTATGTATCTACATAACTGAAAAGAATTTAAGAACATTGGAGACTGTCTAATGCTACTAACGGAAACTTCACAGCCGTCTCCTACCTCAGTACATAAGAAATTTAAAGTCAATATCGATATTGCACACATTCAGAATGCAGTACCTACTCCCACTTACATAATCTAACTCCAATCGTATCTACGGGCTCCATTTTATCTAACGAAGCAATCGGAGCGTGCAAATGGTCCTTCGAGCCAGGTTATAAAATAGCATAGTTACGGTGAACCCTTGAAACGCCCAAGGGAATCCTTATGAAGATTTTCAATCTGTAGATTTCTGGGATTGCTGCCTTATCTGTAGGGTGGAACCCTTTCTCTCTGTCTCCATTATATAATGAACTTATTATTACATGAAACCTTAGTAAATCTTGCTTATACAGGAAGCTATCAAATATGCTGTCTGATATATAACGGGCACCTACGCTTGCCGTCTGTTCAGTTGAGGTGGGTCATTGTGTAATCCACGGTACTAAAAACATTTATTGGGAAACATTTATAAATTGTTTGAGAATGCAGTACCTACGTGGTTAATTGTCTTTAAGAGCGTTTACGCCTTACGAAATTTCATACAAACTTTCAAGTCCTTATTTTCCGAAATGACTAAACCGATTTTAATGAAACTTCATACGCATAAGCAGGATACATAGGTCTTAAAAGTTACTAAAAAAAACTTTTTTGAAAATTTGTGTTACAGCTAAATTAGATCGATTATAAATTATCTATAGAAACAGAAATTTCCTTTTATCTTTTTTTTTAAAGGCCTTTTGACAAAAAGAAAGAGTATTTCAGGTATAAATATTTTTTTTTAAACCTAAAATACTCAGTCAGTGTATTTTCATTGCTCCAGTTTATAGATAGGGTTAATTTAATTATTCGGCTTTCTTTCGATCGTTTTCTTGTTTTTTTTTTTTATGTTAGACTCTAAAGGTTCCAGACCATTGTGGATGTTGGAAACTTTTGCAATCTGACTCCCTCACCACATTCCTGTTTTAACATTGTTTCGCGAACATCTGTTAGGTCGGCGGAAGTGGGACCATTGTGTGTACGGTAACACAAACATTACATACGGAACACTGCTGACACATAAATCGAGATAAGTCAACACTTACAACCGCACGTGGTCGCGGCGTGCAACGGTCGCCTGTTACACCGTTACGTAACTTTGTTGTGATTTTTGTAGCTTCGGTACGTGATGATAGTGGATTATTGTGAAAAGTATATTTTTTTATCTGAACTAATTAATTTTGCTTTTACAAAGTTAATTGTTAAAAATCAGTTCCCAAAATCTTCACATCAAAATGTGTGTGAGGCTGTGGACAGGCCCTGTAGTTCGGATCATGCTGGGACAAAATTGACATAACCGACTGAATATAATGTATTGCGCGTAACACTGAAACAAAATAACACCCCTCTCTTTGGTCGGGGGTTAATAAAACTAAGAACCATTACCGTTTAAACTGTTTTGGCTAGGCTTGCCACCAGTTTAAGATGTCATACATACACAAGTTTAAAGCCACGTGCATCACAATAAAATAAACACAAAAATCTTAATCATGCTTACGATTTGCAAGTCAATCGAGGTTACATATTATCATTTGAATTTGACCCACATTATCGGGCACAAGCATAATTAAGTCGTTAAATTATATTTGTAAATAGATGGCACGGTGTGAGAGTGTGATTTTAAGCTAATATCAACAAACCGGTGTCGGAAGTTTCTTTATTTAGATTTGGTAAAATAAGATATTATATCTGCCGCTGCTACATAATTTAAACATTTATACAGTGATGCGATGCTTGACCTAACCTAATATTTGTTTTTAATGTTAAATGCAGTGTTACGTTTGTATGAGCATGCTCTCATACGCATAATTCGGCATTATAAACATTAAAAGCATACTCCTTTTTTAATTCAGCGTCAGCAGTTAATCTGTATTAGATTATAAAAAAAAAACAGCCAAATGCACGATAATGCACAAAGACACACAGACAGATTTTAACTCGATCGTTTCTGAGACTCCGTCCTACCTGGATCCAAATTTACTTACTTATCTATGAGTCGGCCCAGCCATGTCCTTTCCCCACTAGTCTCTATTATAGCCATTATCGCCCCATGTCTAACCACACCATCTTTAACTCATTCCACTCGTTTTTTTTTCGTTTCTTGCATCTTCCTCGTAAGCGTCATCATCATCAGCCTATAATGTTCCCACTGCTAGGACACAGGCCTTCTCTCTATGAGAGGGAGTGGGCTGTAATCCACCACGCGGGTACGGGTTGGTAGATGTCACAAGTCTTCGATTTTTTAGTTCTAGGACATAGCCGGTTTCCTCACGATGCAATGTTTTTCTTCGCCGTTTTTGAAGGCAGCGGTGATGAAATAAATTACACAAAGTAATGCGCCTGCCTAAGTTCGAACCCCCGGCTTACTGGTCGTAAGTCGGGGCTGCCACCACTGGGCCACCACTGCCCTCGTAAGTATAATTGAAAGCTTATGTTACAAATGATCCAAAGATTAGTGTCTGTCGGAAGCCTCGACTTCGGCCACCTTCGGGCAAATCTTCAGCTTTGGCCAAAATGGGCCGGAATTTTGGCCGAATTCTTAGGTTTCTAGCAAACGCCGAAATTGAACGAACTGTGTGCTTAGTGCGAGTGTCATACTAAAATTCGGCGAACGCCTCGAACGCGTAAATCGTGTTTACGTCAAACGCATCAACGATCATCTGTTAACAATGCGTTCGCGATGGAAAAAGCGACGCACGGGGCACCGAGATTGATTACACGTTACAAAGTATTATTATTTTTTATGGCAAGACATTACTTTTAATGTTTAAACAAATCATTATATTATTCAATTTTAGACAATCTTGAACTTAATTCCTCATTCGGCCGGTGGTTGTGGCGACAGTCGATTAATTGGCTTCAAAAGCAACTTCTCCACGATAAGAATCAGTTCGTTACAATTCTACTTAATCTTACATTATTATGTGGTTCATGTCATCGGAGCATATATTATAAATTACAGGATTAGGTAACGTGATGACTGATGATGATGTGTCTAGACGGCCGCGGCGCTTGTTATTCGTTACCGGACTAGCAATAACAATACCTCATCCGGAGTATCGCGTTGCATTAATTAATAGAGACAGTGAGATTGTTTTTTTCTTTGGTATTGCACACTTAGTACATGATACATCGTGCTATGTATTCGTCAAGAGGTAAGCAACTAAGCAGAAGGCTCGGGGAGGGCTACAAAATATTTTAAAGACTTATATTTTTCGGCCTCGCTTTTTGCTTGAAAGAAGCATAGGAATTTTCTTACTTTTTATGTTTGACTGTCGATGTCATCAAAGGTATATGTACAAAATTGTGCTTAACTTTTTCAATAGGTAGGCAATCCTTTTTAATACCCTCACGAAACCTTGGTTTCTATAAGAGGACACAGCTGGCGCTTTACTTCAGAATTTAATAAATCTAAGATGAAAAGCGGACTCGGAAACTCAACGTCAAAGACTAGATAGATGAGTCACAATAGCATGACGTAGAAGGAATATCTATCAATTCATAATTAGGTTACTATCTATTTATTAATAAGTTCTCAAATAGATGTTTATAAATAAATTGTATGCTATTTTGATTGACAGGATTATCTCCCATATAACCTAATCACTTTGTTCAATTATATCTATGTAGGTTATAAAATATATTTAATTGAATTATTATCGCTTGTTGATTTATATCTCATTGTTAATAAGTCATTATAATAAATCCGAAGATCTTTTAAGCTAATGTGTTACTTTTAAAGTAAGTACAATAATCATACATTATTATTGCTAATAATTTATTACTTCATTGTTTACATGCGTTCATTTCATGCATGATCTTTAAGGAAAGTAATCAAGAAAATGAGGGGTTTTTTTTTCTATAAACCAATATTATTGAAGTTGCAACGTAGAACTTTAGGAGTGTTGCATATCCAGCTGTTGCTTGCGATTTATTTCCGTTTATCTTTCGACAATTTTGAAGAGGTCAGCTTTCCGTCTAAACATGACACGTCTATGATAACGAAGCACGATGATTGCATTAGTCCATGGAGTTTCTTGCCCATTCTTCTCCATAGAGATCTACGCTTTGGTATGGGCAACTACAGTTCTTACACAAGTTATTATGTCTTGTGGGACTGTAGCTTTGCGTTTTGTTCTGCTTTTTGACTTTCAAAAGTGCCCATAATGGTGAAATTGAAATAAATGCTTTGAATTTGAGTCTTAGATAAAGCAACGTGCCACTACTAGTCAGCCTTGCTTATTATATCTACTGGCAGGTATTATAAGCTTTTACTGACTGCCACTACGAGTTTAATGTTATTTGATTGTCAAGTGTTATGATATCAGTCTTATCACACCCGTCTATGATGAATGATGATAGTCACGAAATAGGTTCGGGGCAGTTATTTTTAGGACGATGAGGTCGTTAGTACGATACGGTGTATCACCAGCAAAAATATGTCTCCGAGTTTCATAGGCTATATTAAAAATGTCCCTTGGGATAATTTTCAGCCAGAATGGGGCCAAGATTTGGAGATACATGCATGCTGTGACGTCCATTTGTCACAGGGGTAAGCACAGATGGTTTAATAAAACAATAGTTTGGTGGTTTGAAATAGCAAACGGGTGCACGTCCGCCCGGTTCCAGTGACAGCTGTCCAAGTGACACATCTACCCGCGCACACCTGCCTCCGTGTCTATATCCTTTAATCATCACACATGCCACTACCAATACAGTAAATATGATTTACCATGAACAATAGGGGATCGGACTGGGTAAAGAAAATGACATTCTATTTTGTCCGTCAGACAGGTAATACAAAAATATTAGACACGTATTTTTTGTTTTACCAAAATATCAAAAAATTACTTAGTTAAAACTCATTAAAGTTGGAGAGTGGGGGCTTACTACGTCACAAGTAGGTATAAAACTTACTTACCTACATGTGACGTCATGCGCCATTTCAACTCAATATATCTCCGTAATTTTATGACCACGTGAAAAAAGAAAAAATGCGTGTCCAATACTTTCCAATAAACTACCCGACGGACAAAGAAAAAAAAAATTGGATTATCCCCTATATACGTCAGAACAATTCATCATACTATCTTGGGGTAGGCTTTCAGTCTAACCTGATGCAGCTGAGTACCAGTATTTTTACATGAAGCGACTGCCTATCTGACCTCCACAACCCAGAAATTGAGTAATACGATACCCCTTGGTAATAGGTACTGGATGTTAGAGTTTTGGCTTCTGACTACTCGTAGCGACAGTCAAAGATCTACGGCTGACCCCACATTTGGCGTGCGCGATCCTCGGGCGTGCGAGAAGCGCGAGCGCCGCGCGCGCGTTGTGCACGCGCTGCGTGAGCGTCGGGTGTTGCCGCCGTGTGACGTGTGTGCAGCGTGCGCGCGGCGGGCTCGCGACGTTCGAGTCGCGTTCTTACCCCTTCGCCCGCTATCCCCGCCGCCAGCTACTGTTTCGGTCAGTCGTATGGTGGACAGTGTTATTACATGTCTTATTTCTTTTTAGTAGCAAAGCTAACAGTAGTGTTTCCTCGTTTGAGTCCATTTTGTTAGTAATTGTAGAACAGTAACGCAACGACGTGTGCTAACACGGCACTGGCCAAATTGTGACTGACTTGTCTGAAGGGGGTTAAACGCCAAGGCGAGCGCCGCGCGCACGCCTCACACACGTCACACGGCGGCAACACCCAACGCTCACGCAGCGCGCGCGCGGCGCTCGCGCTTCTCGCACGCCCGAGGATCGCGCACGCCAAATGTGGGGTCAGCCTACAAATGACAGTCGGGACCAATGGCTTCACGTGCATTCCGAGGCAAGGAGGAAACTCGGTATGTAATTATGGTCACCCATCCACGGCCCAAGCATGGTTTAACCTTAAAGATCGACCCTTGCGGCTGTTATTATTTAGCTAAGAGCTCCACAAAAATAAAACTATCATACATTTTTCATGAGTACCAGGGAAGTGTTTTAGTAGCCATATTTTCGGTAATAATTCCATTTCCGACATTTTATACTTACGACTGTCGATAATATTCGTTTCTGTACCGTAGTATTTATAATTGTAGTGACCTTTGCGTGCGTCATAGATATTACTGTTTTGTATTAATAGTTTGATGATAATGGAAAAAAATATGTACTGACTTTCTGGCAAGATGTGTAATGTTAAGTTTTTTAATTTTTTGTCCGATGGACTTATGATGAACCTTTGTGTAATTCGCAAACGATTTCAAAGGTCGGTCGTCGTTGTGAAAATTTTCAAATCACGATGATGGTTTTAGAATTATTACTCTTTCTTTGACTTTGAGGCATTTGTTTTTCTAAGTTACCGTCATGATTGTCTTGGGTTAATCTAAAAATATTTGCATGTCCTCTTCTACTATAATTTTATATTACTTTTCATATACCTAAGTAGGTAGTCACTCTGTTATTTTCAGGCATATCTATTTCTACACAATCCATCCATCGTGTCTTTGGTCTTTTATAAAATCCCTTTCTTTATTTGCGTGGCATCACCTAGCCCTATCAGGAACCAGCGCTGTGACATTTTTTTTACAATGTTACAGCAGCATGCATAGAGGCTTTTGGCCTCGTACAGGACCAATTTATTTTAACGAGTCTTATTTATTTATTTTTAGTTTTTAGGGTTCCGTACCTCGAAAGGAAAAAACGGAACCCTTATGGGATCACTTTGTTGTCCGTCTGTCTGTCCGTCAAGACCCTTTTTCTCAGGAACGCGTGGATGTATCAACCTGGAATTTATATCAAATACTCAAGTTTACTGTCCCTTCGAGCTGTGAAAAAATCAATCTTCTAAGCCAACGTAATCAAAAGATACAGCCGTTTATGCCGCAAATTTTCGACACTCGCAAGGGAATCAAAATTTACGGGGTACTTCCCGTGAACTCAGAATCTTGAAATTTAGTAAGCTGTAACAAAATCAAAATTCTATGTCAACGCAATCAAAAGAAACAGCAATTTAAGCCGTATATTTTCAAACTCGCAACTACTCGCAAGGGATTCAAAACTTAAAAGGTACTTCCAGTCGACCTAGAATCTTAAAACTTGGCATGAAGCAATGTTTTATAGCACATATAAAGGAAAATTTCCGAAAACCTTAAATTTTTAGTTAGATCACATATTTTTATTTATTCTCTTCAGTAGTTTTTTTTTCAGTAATTGTTTGTATGGAATCATCGGTGCGCGAGTCCGACTCGCACTTGGCCAGTTTTCTTTTTATGTAATTTTATATGGTCTGTGCGTGTAAAATAAATACTATCTTTCTTCTTAATTCCAAAGCTAAACTTTTCTACTTCAGTGACTTCTTTCAGCTTTAAGTATCCTAATGATGTATTAGTTTAAGACGTGACAGTAAGAATTAGTTTCTGAAACTTTAATACATCTTGAGAGCTTTTAAAAGAAATGTTTACTTTGAAGCGGTTAGGAGTAGTTCGACCAATCGCAATTTGGAAGGGGGATTAAGGCAAAAGTTTTAGAACCAGTGCAATGGATGGTTTCAAAGATCGTGTATGTGGAACGTGACTTCATGATGTAGTTCCCTGCTGACTTCTAGCCCGTATTGATGTGGAATGGGTGGCGTATTTATTTGGAAGGATTAGTTCGTACTTAGATCGAAAAAGGGTACATCTAGCAGTTTAATGAATAGTTAAAAGTTGAGTTCATTATTAACCGTTTATTAACGAAATCTTGGTAATCTCTCTTGGGTTCTTATCATTGCTGTGATTATTTTTATTTTGGCATGACCTCCTAAGCTGTATGACTGCCTCGTTGGTCTAGTGTTCTCAGCACGAAGTCCTTGGTGCAATTCCCTGGTCTAGCAAAGTTTTATTGGGTTCTTTCATCAGCAATTTCTCAGTCGCAGCCACGGAATCTGGTTTTGTACCTAGCCCCCCATTCAAATTCATTTATTTTGTGGACACAGGCTATTACATGGTCCATGAGGTATTGGTAAGGTTTTCAAAACACGATATACAATTACGACTGAGAAGTAGCTTATTCAATTTGTCTTCTATCTAAATAAGTCACATACTTGTGACGTACCTACTCGTTTTCGAAAGTGAATAATGAATATTCCGTTCGGTAAGTGACCTCAAAACTGGCAAATATTTGCGCGATTGTTACATTATGAGATCTGACTCTGTTTACTTTCTAACTTGTCATTGTAGAAAGCGTAATACAGGAAGAAGACAGAAACTACCGACCATGATTGATATGTTTTATAAAGGGTGTAAAACACCTCTTAACGAATCCGCAAGGCACTGGTTCTCCCTATCATTGCGATCATTTTTTTGTTCTACACCATACCTGGGAACCTTCTAGTTACGGAGATAATAGGGGTCAAAGTTCCAACTTTTTGACAAGTATATTTTTAAATACCAGTTTTTAATGTAAGATTTTTACTTTAAACACCTCCACGACCCCCGTACTATTCAATCCGTCCATCAGCACAATGTTTTGAGTGCGTTACATTGAGTTCTACCACAAAACATGATTTTACACCCCCAAAAAAAAAGTCGTTTCCCAGCAATAATTTTTGCGTAAAGTTACTTAGTTTCATGTACAGAATGCTTGGTTGACGGCTTCGTGATGAGGTGATTTACACGGTGTATTATCTAACAATATTTATAATAGTTTATAGTAATAACATATAGGGTGACTGGTTATTAGCGACGAATACTTAAACACGTGATTATACTCATCGTAACAAACAACTTTACCAAAGAAACATTTTTTTTATACTCATTAATTTTTATCACAAGCTGATAGACCACAGGCATGCTCGCGCGAATTTCATACGGCTGTTGTATTATTGTGAATGAGTATAAAAATAATGTTTCTGTGGGAAAGCTGTTTGTTATCATGAGTGTAATCACGTGTTTAAGTATCGTTCACTAATTACCAGTCACCATAGATAATAATTTATTTATTCAAAATTAATATTGGCGCAATATTAATGGCAGTGTAGTATAGTAGTTCTGGACTGCCTCGTCTGTCGAGTGGTGGATATTGGCATACATATCTGTTTAATGTGCTTAACAAAACTGCAACTTTTTAGCACATTGGTTAGATAGCCAAATGTCTGAAAACCACATAGACAAACAAATTGTCCGTGTAAATACATATTTACACACCTACATAAACTTATATAGTTAGTAAACATGATTATACAGACACGACCTAAGAAATACAGTTTTTGAGGTTATGAGCAAAAAAAATGCCGAGATATTAGACGCAAAGTAGACACTAGACGTCTTAAAATGAGGACAAAAAGTAAAGAGAAAAAAATCTGTCAACTTTATAATCACGCGCAGACGAAGTGAAACTAATTAGTAAGTTCTAAAAAGTTTTTATATACAACGTAAGTAATAAAGAAAGTAAGTTGGTTTTAATGAAGATTGTTTTTATTGTTTTGGTTTCTCTGTGAGGCATAGTTGCTTTTAAAAAGAACGGTCAACCAATCACGAGAAATAAGAATCTGATTCTGTCACTACCTGGATGTTGGTTAAATTAGACATTACTGTTATAAAGTTTGACACATGATCTTCCATGAAGTGAACACACAAACACAACACACTACAAGACTAGACTAGCGACTAGACTAGTTTTTGGCTTTAAACAGTAACCAGGAAGTTACAGTGAACAAAGCATTTGGTTACAAGAAGACGAAAACTCGAAAACTAAATGATTTCCAATAATACTCCTACGTTTAACAAATTGTGCAGCAAAATAAATAAACCTTAAACTCTATTAGAGGCTGACAATTTAAAAAATAGGCTCGTAAAGTAGTTTTCAATGAAATAGATAACAAAATCAGAGAAAAAAAAAACTTTTATGTTGTTTTTGTCGTCCATTTTGCATTATACATATAACAAGTTATTGATAAATAACATCACATGATCGACACATGGAGTCCTGAACTGCGTAGTTTTTATTTACCGCGCACTCGACCAGTGAATATATTAAGTAATATCAATTAATTAAAGGTGTAATAAAATAAACATATAACGTGTGTTTTGCTCTCTGTATTACATACAGTATTATAGTAGGGAAATACAGTATTATATGGGCTACCGCAAAAATGCCTCAGAAATGTTTGCGGTAGCCCATACTGATGGCTTTCATGCTATCATCCGCAAGAAAACAGCCTCGCTCCTGAGTAGAATAAGAGGCAGTCACAATAGCATCCTGAAAGCTGTGGCGGCCGATACGTCCCCCACCATAGTAAGGCAATTGGTGAGAAGACTTCATCATTAGCCTATAATGTTCCCACTGCTGGGACACAGGCCTCCAGTCCTATGAGAGGGAGTGGGCTGTAATCCACCACGCGGGCCCAGTGCGGGTTGGTAGATGTCACATGTCTTCGAATTTTTAGTTCTAGGACATGCCAGTTTCCTCACGATGTTTTCCTTCGCCGTTTTTGAGAGCAGCGGTGATGAAATAAATTATACAAAGTAATGCGCCTGCCTAGGTTCGAACCCACGGCTTACTGCTCGTAAGTCGGGGCTGCCATCACTGGGCCACCGGTTATCCCCATTACAACGCATACAATGAGCTAAAGGTGCAAGCATTAACATCTTCCTTGCCTTTTCGAAACTTCGTTGAGGTCGTTTTCCTGACTTGCCAGATACAGCTGAATACCAGTGTTTTAAATGGTGCGACTGCCTATCTGACCCAGTGGCTAAATAATAACAGCCGCATGGGTCGATCTTTAAGGTTAAGCCGTACTTGCCGATTTTGGTCCGTGGATGGGTGACCATAATTACCTACATACCGAGTTTCCTCCGTGCCTCGGAAAGCACGTTAAGCCGTTGGTCCCGGCTTTCATTTGTAGATCTTTGACAATCGTTAAGAGTAGTCATAAGCCAAAAGTCTGACATCCAGTCTTGCAAAGGGGTGTTTCATGGGTTATGGAGGTCAGATTTGCAGTCGCTTCATGTAAAATACTGGTGCTCAGCTGCATCCGATTAAACTGGAAGCCGACCCCAAGATAGTTTGGGAAAAGGCTGAGCAGATGATGACTGCCTTTTGACCTCCACAAGCCAGTTAGTACTAGGTAAACGATACCCGTTAGATTGGTTGTCAGACTTTCGGGCCACTGACTACCTATGAGGACAGTCAAAGATCTACAAAAGACAGTCGGTATACAATAAGCTAAAGATACTTTTGTAAAACAAACTTTCACCAGCAGTAGTCTCCAGAATCTTCTGGAAGGTACAAAAAATCTAGAAAACAATACTGCGCAATTTGTTTGCACTCGGTGAGTCAGACTGCGTATAAATTAAAAGTGCAATAAACATTATTGTGATCTACGGCGCTCTCAGAATGCATGTCTGGAATTAAATAAAATTTATTTATCCTAACGTACCGGTTAATTGTTGTACATGCTCATACTGAGTTCGTAAGTATAGATACACCTACAATTACATTTATTTAAAGTCAATTAACCTCGTCATATCACATCCTCTCATGGGACTTAAAAATAACCGTCGAAATGGCTACATTCCGTCTGGTAACTTTCCTATTTCGACAACAAAACAAAATACCATCACAAAAGTGGCATTTCGTAACTATTTTGATCATCATTCATTCTCACGAGTCTCGTTTCGTAACTGTTGAGTATGCGTTGCTCATGCGTTCATTCCCGTTTGGTAAACTTTTTGTTTCGCAAGTAGTCAGGACTTAGGAAAACTTCTAATACCATAAGTAATATGCAGTACCGTCTTTAACCAACTGGAGGCCCTGGGCACTTTAAAATATTAGAGCATTTGTTGGAATGGAAATATTAATAATATTCCAAAACGTTAGAACTTACCTCTCTCATCATCTCAGGATCAAAGACGTACAGCACAGGTCTTGTCCTGGAAGCCTTCGCCAGTCGTACCAGGTCGCCATACTTGCTGCGAAGACCTTCCAGCAAGCCGAGACCAACGGTGTGGTGGAAGCTACCTGTTGAAGAGAAAAGAATCTGGTTGAGATTCTTGATCTTGAGAAAATAACCTACGTAATTAGGATCATACCTACTATGATAAATACTGCCCATATAAAGAAATCTTGAGAAGATATAAAAAACCGACTATAAAAAAAAAAGTCTAGATGCACGGAGTGTCCGGTCCGGTTACGGTTGGTTGTTTTCTATGGAGACGAACGGGCAAGGAACTCCATCTCTTAAAATGATTTGGTTTTACAATATTATCATGTAACAGCATTAGTAAGTACTTAGTATAAGACAACGACTTTACATTCGGAAGTCGGTGACTTTGATTGTTTCATTGAATTTATTGCCACCGACTTCCGAAAGTTTACAATTCATTCTTGTTAATAAAATATACATACATGGGACTACCGCGCGGTCTTCCTCTGCTAAATCAAGAATCACGTAAATCGGTGAATATAGGTATACGCAAAATAAAACCACGATATCGACTTCTAAAACAGTTTTAGAAGTCCGTTAAAAAGACCACTATCTCTGTCAGACCTTTTATTTTCATTTTACTGTTATGAAAACATCAAAAGAAAAATCGGCTAGGTTTGACCTCAAAAGGGGTCATCGCTCTTTGGTTTCTTAGTCGTTTCAGCACTTGAAAAATGTTATATTTAAGCAACTGCCTTTATTTTGTTATAAAAACGTTTCTCAACCTGAAACGCAACCTCGAAGAAGTGATAATTTCTAAAGCCTGGTTATATCTGAAGATTGTAGAAACTATTTTAAGAAGTAACATTTTTGTTATGTTTCCTAATAGTATGTTGTCTAGTCGAGCATATCTCGTATAGCATATTTGGAAAAAATTCTTTTCTCCGAAAGTCCTGCCATTAGCTTCTGTTATAAACGAAAAAAAACCCGGTTTTGAGAAAATGTAAGGTATTTCGAAAAATAATTTTCACAATAATACTGCAACCTTTGCTTTACAAGTTCCGTATCTTAGGACCAGCCACAAATTCACATCTGGCATCGTTTAGGCTTATCTACGCGTATATTTTATAGATATAGGAATCTATCAAAGTGGCGTAAATCGTTTACGCCACACTGGAATGAAAGTAGGTCTAAGTCTATATTTGGACCGAGCGAAAGTACGTCTGGGATTGGTACTTGGTACTTAGATTTATTACTATTTGGGTCCATAAAGTTACACAAATGGGAGAAACACGTACAGCTCAGTATGAAGTAGGATATAAAATTGTAGCAGTAGATAGATTTTGTTTGGTGTTGATAAATAAATGAAGTAAGAAAAACGGGACCGGTGTTTTCATTTTCTAAGCCTTTGGGACGGAATAGCGTCACAAATAAGATACTTAGGGGAACTAATATCGATCTAATTTTGTATCGTACATTCATAAGTAGTCGTGCCTTGTAAAGCACGATAACCTCTTGTTCCAGAGTCCAGACTGTCATTTGTAGATCTTTAACAGTTGTTGCTGTTAGGTGAAAAACCGATTGTCAGTGACAAATTAATTTTAGAACTTTCTCGAACTTTCCAGACATTTCCATTGTGGATCATTCTAGGATTATTCTCGAATCTTCTACACATACTGGATCATTCTAGACTTGAACGTAATTCTAGAATGTTCTCGTAAAGCAGACGACGTAACAGTATTACCCAGTACTAACTGGGTAATGGAGGTCAGATAGGCTGTCGCTTCATGTAAAATACTGGTATTCAGTTGCATCCGGTAAGACTGGAAGACTTCAACATAGTTTGGAAAAGGCTAGGCAAATGATGATAGAAAAAGAACCTTATAAGCAGCAAATCCACGCCACCAAATAGATTATCTGCAGGAGTGTTTTATTTAGCAACATTAGTCGCGGTTTAGCTCAGTAATGAAACTTAATGTGAGTCATTCTCATTGCAGCTGAGAAGTTTACCGGACGCGTTGACGCGATTTATTGCAGCCTTTAGTTTCAATGAGCTTCTCGTTTTATTGGAATTATTTGAATTCCTTTCTTTGTTGATTGTTTTGTGAATTTATATGCCCATGAATATAGCTGGAGGAGCTCGTGGCTAAATAATAACAGCCACCCGGGTCGATCTTTAAGGTTAAGCCGTGCTTGCCGAGGTTGGTCCGTGGTTGGGTGACCATTATTACATACCGAGTTTCCTCCGTGCCTCGGAAAGCACGTTCAGCCGTTGGTCCCGGTTGTCATTTGTAGATCTTTGACATTCGTTACGAGTAGTCAGAAGCCAACAGTCTGACGTCCAGTCTTACCAAGGGGTATCGTATTACCCAGTTACTGGGTTGTGGAGGTCAGATAGGCAGTCGCTTCATGTAAAATACTGGTACGCAGCTGCATTCGGTTAGACTGGAAGCCGACCCCAAGATAGTTTGGGAAAAAGGCTAGGCAGATGATGAATATAGCTGTATCAGTTGTATATTTTCCCCCGCCATTACACTACCAACTAGACAAGGATCCTGTATCGACCACATATTCATAAAATCACGTACAATACCTCTTGGTCTCGTATGTAGCCTATCTATTACTGATCATGACCTTGCCTTATGTAGTCTACCGATTAAACCGGATAAGGCCAAAAACTTGAAACGATGGCGAATCAAAACTGACTGGACAGCCGTAGCTAATGAAATTAACAAAACAAACTGGGATTCTGTTACCGACGCAAACTGTGTGAATACTGCACTAAATTACTTCAATGACACGGTTTCACGAGCCACTAAGAACCACACTCAGAATGTTAAAATAAGTCGCAGAATGGTTAACATTCAACCTTGGGTCACTCCTGGTTTAATAAGGTGCATGCGGCATCGTGACAAACTTCATCTAGACTGCAAAGCCAACCCCGACGACCACACAAAACAATTAATTTACACCAGATACAGGAACTCTGTTTACACGCTTCTCCGCAATCTTAGAACATTACACAACAGAAAAGAAATCGAAAGTAACCAGAACAATCCCAAAAAACTATGGACAGCAATAAAAGACATTTGTAAGACCAAAAAATGCAACACTCAAAATATATCAACGAATTTAATCGCATCTAGTACATCTCCAACAACATCTCTAGACAACTGCAATCAGCATTTCGTCTCTGTAGGGGGAAAACATGCTGACAAAATCCTCGACAAACTAGCAACCACTCACCAATCACTAATAGATTCACACATAACACCGAGCTTTAACTCACAATCATTCTACTTGCACCCAACAGACGAAGAAGAAGTCTCCAACATAATACGCAACCTAAAAATAGAAAGCGCACCGGGGCCAGATCAGGTAACAGTTCCACTACTCATAAACTGTAGAGAAAGCCTAATTGAACCACTTACGCACATATTTAATCTGAGCATTGGAACAGGTGTCTTTCCCGATGCCTGGAAAGTTGCTGCAGTGTCTCCTATCTACAAAAGTGGTCCAAAAGACTTGCCAGAAAACTACAGGCCTATTGCTTTGCTAAGTATAGTCTCTAAAATTCTAGAGAAAATTGTCAATAAGCGATTGGTTAACTTTTTGGACAAAAATAAAATAATCTCGAACAGACAATTCGGATTTCGACGAGGAAAGTCCACTGAAGACGCGGTGTCACTATTGACTAATCAAGTTTCACACCACATAGAAAATAGAAAATGCTGCGTCGGTGTTTTTCTTGATTTGGCAAAAGCATTCGACACCGTGTCTCCCGGGCTTCTTCTGAATAAGTTAGAGGCTACGGGAATAAGGGGTACACCTCTAGAATGGTTCCGTAGCTACTTAACCTCGCGGTACCAATACTCGAAAATAGGCAGCCTTCAAAGTAGCTTGCTACCTATCACGTTTGGTGTTCCACAGGGCAGTACCCTTGGCCCAACGCTTTTCACGCTGTACATAAACGAAGTAGTAAGCCTCCCAATCAGAAACGCTGATGTGATTTGCTATGCCGACGACACTGCCATCATCTTTCACGGCTCGAATTGGGAACGGGTGTATCGTTTGGCGGAACAGGGTCTCTCTCAGATAGCATACTCCCTAGACACTAATTTATTGACATTAAATGTCAGTAAAAGTAAATATATTGCTTTTTCTAAAACCAGTGCCTCCAGCCCATCCCCAACTATGTCCATAAAAATACACACCTGCTCCCAAGAACACAACAACGGTTCCCACCAAACATGCCCATGCAAAGTCCTTGAACGTACCGGCACAATAAAATATCTTGGAATAACAATAGATAACAACCTAACTTACAAATCCCACATTTATGCCCTATCCTCCAGAGTGCGAAAACTGATTCATGTAATGAAAAAACTCCGCGACTGCACGCCTATTGATGTACTGCGAACAGTTTACTATGCACTCTGCCAGTCAATCATGCAGTACTGCATCTGTATTTGGGGACGGGCCTGTAAAACTACATTTATAACATTAGAGAGAGCACAACGGGCACTGATCAAGGTTGCACTAAAAAAACCTTTCAGGTTCCCCACCGACCTTATTTACCAGGAGTTTGAAGTTCTTAGGGTACGACAAATGTTCATACTTCAAGCAACGCTTAAGTATCACGCAACAGTAAGAAAACTCCCAGAATACAATAACTTACTAAACAAACGGGTGTTCAGAGTACCTATACCAAATACAAAATCGGAACTAGCTAGACGCTGTACAAACTATTCCCATCCTAACACCTACAATAAAGTAAGTAAAATTTGCGACTTACGAGACTCCTCAACGACCACCTGTAAAAAAGTATTAAGATCAGCCCTCCTTAAATTGTCATACGACGACACTGAAGCCTTGATATAACATATAACAGCCACACACACTCACACTCACACACATCCACACACGCACACTCACAAGAACATAAACACACACACACACTCACACTCACCATAACACAAGCCCAATATATGCAAACATTGTTTATATTTTAATTTTATTTTTATTACTTAATGTTCATATTGCGTTCAGAGCACATTATAAAATCACTCAAACGTCCTTACTTCATAATGCTAATGTTTTATTAGAAACTGTTGTATTTAAATGCTTTAATTTGTATAATTTCGCACTCCTGAGCCACAAGACACAAGCGATGCTTAGTTTGTGGCTCACCGATTTGTATGCCACAACTGTTATGTTTCTTTTATGAACAATAAACTTATTACTAAACTTATTATTACTATTTTTGTATTAATTACATCTTAGTGGAAGTAAGTCAGTTTTTCATACGTCTCTATTATCTTTCTCCTCTTAATCATGTCATCTTTCACACCATAATCTATTGCTTCTTAAGTTTTCAGTCAGAAATTAAATGAAAATTATCCTTATGTTAAAATTGTTTCAATGTTTGCCCTTGATTTTCTGTTTGTATGTACCTAACATCATTTCGAAGTCATTCACCCCGAACATTATTTTATTTGATACAATCAGAAGGTCAACAGTCTCTTTTTCAATTATTGGAATGGCCTAAATTGCGTATCGAATTGTTTTGTAAAAGCTTTTTGAAACACTTATAGGATTCTAACAGTGAAATAGTCTGTACTTTTTGAAAATTGATATTGTTTTATGATTTATTCCTCTCTAATTTTAGTCTAGCATCAATTACAGCTGGGCAAAAAGACACCATTTTGTAGACAAGTACTAATCTAGAGTTTTATTGTTTCTGATTTACTTTAGTTTTATTTGTTCATATTCTTTGGCTAATTACCTTTTCAACGCCTAGATGTGTGGGCTTTTTTTCCAAAATAAGTTTTAGTGTCTAATACAGCATGTCTAAATTAGGCATTTCTTAATTAGCACTTGCGTAATGCTTACTTGCTTAGTACGGGATAAGCGCAAGTGACCTTATAGTTATTAACATTAATAAGTACTTATGCAAATGAATAACATATCGAAAGCAGTCCTAATTCACAATAATGTGGCGGAAGCTGGCGCGCCTAGCGTCGCAACAGTCGGCCACTGCGCCCGCGCAAGTCCTCGTAAAAGGATACACGGTCGGGTTCCCATAAAACGGTATCGGGACTGGGTTTTATTTTTAGCCATAAAGTGGTTGCTAGGGGACGTTAATTGTTTGTGTACTAACTGGGTGCGTAGATAGACATTTTTGTATCGGAGCCTTTCTATCTGGTTTTGACCAGTCTTTGAACTTCAGAACATCTGGCTAATCGTGGAGATGGCAGATGAACAAAAGCTGACCTTAGGTCAAATGCTGCAGAGCAAAGATGAGGTCTACCAATAGCCAGCTACGATGATCAGCTAATGTGAGTGGTTTTGAAATGATGATGACGATGATCTTACTTCCTTTAGCCATTTTGTGGCTTTAACATGCTCTTAACCATAAAGAAGCCTCATCATCATCATCCTCCACCATCACGTCCGAAAATTCTACAACTGCAAGAAGGCTGACTGCGCCTACCCTTTTCTCATGCCAATTACCTACTGTTTATTATTTTATTTTTTAAATACGTCCAGTACTCCAGTATTTAACTCACGCGCCTATTATAAATAATAGGCTGGGATGGGATACGAAACAATTGCTGCAGCTTTTTCATCCTATTATTACAAGTTTTTTTTTCTAGAAGCCTAACTGGTTTCAATGCACATCATTCTTGGATGTACGCATAATATCAGCAGTAATCATATTGTCATAGCCAGTTGGAAATAACGAGGGACTGGATTATACACCGTGTACATCACCTCATCATGAAGCGGTCAACCAAGCATTCTGTACATAGAACTAAGTAAATTTACGCAAAAATTATTGCTGGGAAACGACTTTTTTTGAGGGGTGTAAAATCATGTTTTGTGGTAGAACTC
This sequence comes from Cerastis leucographa, assembly GCA_963082945.1. Taxonomy (NCBI): domain Eukaryota; kingdom Metazoa; phylum Arthropoda; class Insecta; order Lepidoptera; family Noctuidae; genus Cerastis; species Cerastis leucographa. The sequence goes on from OY720361.1 coordinate 4,468,564, forward strand.
AATGTAACGCTCTCAAAACATTGTGCTGATGGAAGGATTGAATAGTACGGAGGTGGTGGAGGTGTTTAAAGTAAAAATCTTACATTAAAAACTTGTATTTAAAAAAATACTTGTCAAAAAGTTGGAACTTTGACCCCTAATAACTCCGTAACTAGAAGGTTCCCAGGTATGGTGTAGAACAAAAAAATGATCGCAATGACAGAGAGAACCAGTGCCTTTCGGCTTCGTTAAGAGGTGTTTTACACCCTTCATGCAACTTAAAATCGAAGAAATACGAAATATAAATGCTCCAAAAATGACAACATATGCATAAAACTGAACTACATATTACAAAATAATGTTTTTCATCTAAATTTTTGAGGCGACCCCATATTTTTTTTCTTTGCGATTGATATTCCTTCTATTGATTAAAATACTGTTATAACTTGAAAACGATTGTCCTCCATTCACTTAGGTCAAAAGATACCTTGGGCAATATTTCAATTATTTAGGTGTCGCCTCCCAGGGAATCGGAACCAGGAACTCACGATCAGCAGTCTCGCTGCTTGGGACCACTAGACCAAGGAGGCAGTCAAGAATGTGAAACAATATCTGCAACTTTTTATTCCACAGTTTTTTTTTTTTGTAGAATCCTTATTAGTACCTGATTTATAAATAGCCTAACTGGTTTCAATGCACATGATACGTGTATGTAGGTATGAAAGGTGTTGTTTTGCATCCTCGTCAAATTCAAGGAGGTAACTATGCTAATAAATATCGACCCGAATCAATAATAAAATGGGTAGGTATTTTTTTTTATTTACATTTAAATCGGTAAGTGTGAACCACCCGTGTTTTAAACGCGGCCCGTCCGATCCTCGCCCTATAACCGCGCTTTCATACATACGAACAATCTCAAACGTTTATTCGATAATTTTTGAAGTGAAACTTCTTATGCGACTTCCAACAAGTTTGCGTTAAACGTTTAACGCTACCATGGAGGGGGAATAGAAAGAGACAGCGAGAGTGAATGCGTGGCACTCGAACGCATGCGTGTAGTATTACGAAGTTTCACTTCTTCCGCGCGGAGGGACTTCACGCACTATTTTTTCTTATTCCCTAAACCACGTTAAGGGGGTTATTCTGAAATACTGACAAACATAAACAACAAAAAAAGCAGCGTTTATTAATAACTAACCAGGTACCGTAATTTTAATTGATTATTTATGTCTTTTGTGACATCCTCTTGAATTTTGACGAGGATGCAAAACAACACCTTGTATAAGCGTTAATTATTCTGTCGTAGCCAGTTGGTAATAATAGAGTGATTAATAGGTAGGTACCTGCTAACAAGGACACAAACCGCATATAATTATGTTATTACCACATAAGTGCGGTTTGTTGACTCCAACTTGCGTAAATAAAGACTTGTTTATAAATAACTTTTTATAAATAACTTAATAAACACAAGGATAAGCATCTAAACCCGTGTTTTTAGACATATCTTTATACAAAACATTGCGCCTGCAATCTCCAAAGGCTTTGGCAGATTTTTACCCAAAGAATATGACACTCATATTTTGCAGTGCTATTTATAGGGGCGAGCCTATTGCCATCAATCAGGCATAAATCCAGATACCGGTGTGCTATTGAAAAATTCCGGTTGGAAAACTCAATTGCGCTTAACCGGACCTCGAAATCGAACCTAAGACCCCATCTACGAGTGCCTTAGAAATAAAAAACCCTCAGCCGACAGTCATAATCACAGCTTCATAAATAAGTAAATAAATGTAAATGTATGCAATTGAAATGAAATAAACAACATTTCGCTCTACTCCTTGATATCATATGCACGTAAACAAATCAATTATTGCAAGAAAAACATAAAAAGATCTGCAAAATGTAGTCGTGCAGTAATCGTTGTTCCCGTCCAATGGAAACAAGATATAGGGCATTATGGTGTCACAGGGGACGAGTTATCAATTGAACTGGTTTAAACTAGTTCATAGTTGTGAACTTTGAACTTATGATCCAGTTCACGTGGTAAGGATTTCTGTTCTGAGAGTTTGCTGGGGGCTTTTCTTTGCTCAGCACGCGTAGCATTACCGCCGTCAAAACGGGCTATGTCGACGGAAGAATAGACAAACGTGACACATTGTTATTGTCTATCTGTCATCATGTCTATTCTTCCGTAGACAAAACTCGTTTCTACAGTGGTCATGCTACGCTTGCTGGTGATTATGTAACCATAATCAAATTGATGCCTACGCTCGGGGATAAATAATACCAGCCGCTCGGCTCGATCTTCAGGTGAAGCCGTTCTTGCCTAGGTTGGTCCGTGGATGGGGCCTCGATTACATACCGAGTTTTCTCCGTGTCTCGGAAAGCACGTTAAGCCGTTGGTCGCGGGCTCGCGGCTATCATCTTTGACAGTCGTTACAGGTACGAAAGTCTGACAACCAGTCTTACCAAGGGAAAGTCTGACAACCAGTCTTACCAAGGGAATGTCTGACAGCCAGTCTTACCAAGGGAATGTCTAACAAACAGTCTTATTAAGGAAAGTCTGACAACCAGTCTTACCAAGTTCAGGACATAAGTTTTCTGTCTAGCCCTCATAAAATCTGGAAACTAATTATGTCAGTAATGTTTATGTTGCAATCTAGATAAGGAGATTCCAGTCAAGGAGTTTTTATCAGATGAGAATGCGAACACATACTGATTCTGCGAATGTATGTACGATGTAGGTCTTGCTTGTCAGTAATCTTATACTTATGAAACACTACTACGCGGTTACACGCAGCCAACATGCTCTTAAATTCCTACTACATAGCACGTAGGTACAGATATCCCAAGAAAAGTTTGCGCATCATAAACAACTTTTTCCTGATAAAACTTTATACAAACGCTCAATAAAAAAATAAAATTGAAATAATAAAAATAAGTGCACTTCTGCGATGCACGGTACAACGAAACTTAAAAGCTGCGCGAGACGCGAAGATTACCGGAGCGCATATATTTAGCGGTTCAACTGTACCTACCAATCTTACTAGTACAGTCAGTGAGCAGCATTATCTGACCCATTTGCCTCTTTTTGGCTTTGTGAGATGGGTCAGGTAATGGTGTGGGGCACTGTACCTAGGCCTGCTAGAAAAATAAACTAGCGTACTCACCAATCCTAGGCAGAACGTGCGCCGAATGCCTCAGCATGGGCAGTGCGATTGGACCTGGGATCTCGTTGAAAGGTCTGGCAGCAGTTGTAGCCATCTTAGGAGCGGCCACATTCCGTCGCTGTGGTGATGTTGAAGTCTGCTGAGATGATGAGCCGGTGATTTGCCGTCTTTGGCGGTTGAAACTGATGGCAAAGAAAAAAGGTACTTAGTTGCTAAAGTACTTACTGTGTCTAATATCAGTATCACTATCATCAATCATAAAATCACAAATACCTAAACGTATGTCTACATAAGAGAGCAGATATATAAAGGGTGTAAAACACCTCTTAACGAATCCGCAAGGCACTGGTTCTCCCTATCATTGCGATCATTTTTTTGTTCTACACCATACCTGGGAACCTTCTAGTTACGGAGATAATAGGGGTCAAAGTTCCAACTTTTTGACAAGTATATTTTTAAATACCAGTTTTTAATGTAAGATTTTTACTTTAAACACCTCCACGACCCCCGTACTATTCAATCCGTCCATCAGCACAATGTTTTGAGTGCGTTACATTGAGTTCTACCACAAAACATGATTTTACACCCCCAAAAAAAAAGTCGTTTCCCAGCAATAATTTTTGCGTAAAGTTACTTAGTTTCATGTACAGAATGCTTGGTTGACGGCTTCGTGATGAGGTGATTTACACGGTGTATTTTTTTTTTTTCTTTATTTATTTAGGGACATTTATAACCGCAGTGCGTATGTCAGTCCCATCGTACCCTAAATACACGTTTATCATATCTGGGCCATGAACCTAAACAGACTCTTCGCATCATCGCCATTTACATTAGAGCGCAGTTACATTTTCAAGCTTCTCAACACAAGTTTTCAGCATTCATTTAGCGTAGAAAAATAGTGGAGAAAACTAGCATAAGTAAATTCAAAACTTACTTCGTTATTTAAGACTGAAAGAATTATTTTGGAATGTTTCTTCGATACCTTAACTATGCAAAGGAGAGAAGAAGTTTACACAAACGAAATAGGAGACAAAAGCAATACTAATGAGAATGAACATAATTTAGCTTTTTGCATATTAAAAAACTTGGGCGTTCATTCAAAGTTTTCTATAGTTTCTTCATCACCCTAGTGATTGTACTTATATAGTCGTTCTCTTAATGCAATTTAGAGATATTTTTTCAAATAAGTTTTATTAAGTCAAATAGTTCGTGACAGCTGAGAATCACTACAGATTCAAATAAAAGGTCGAGCTCTAGATTAATAGTTAATAAAAAAGGAATAAATTTCAATTTTAATCAGTTTGCTCCATTTCGTTCTTCAAATTTCTTTTGTCTTCGTAATAATTTTAATTAAATTTAATGTTGATAATTAGTTTATAAGGCATTGTCTTTATCTAGATCAATAGCGCTAATGAGATAGTCTGTTGGTTTCTTTGTTTGCTTTCCAGGCAAATTATATAAAGTAATTCAAATTCAAATTCAAATATGTTTATTTGTGACACATAGGTAAAAGTATGTACATGGTGTTATCAAAAAAAGTTGTCTCACTATGTGCTGCCATGCAAGGCGTACAAAATTACAATTAATGTTTACACATTAACTAATGCAGGTAGTAGTTTTTTGACTATAGAAACTACTGATGTTGCAGCTAATTACCTAATATTAAATCTTTAATAAAATATACAATAAACAAAAACAAATTTAAAACAATCTTAAATAAATTGGCAGAAAGGTACTCGGATTGATCGATAGAGGAATTTGAAAGATATAAATTGGCAGAAAGGTACTCGGATTGATCGAGAGAGGAATTTGAAAGATATAAATTGGCAGAAAGGTACTCGGATTGATCGATAGAGGAATTTGAAAGATATAAATTGGCAGAAAGGTACTCGGATTGATCGAGAGAGGAATTTGAAAGATATAAATTGGCAGAAAGGTACTCGGATTGATCGATAGAGGAATTTGAAAGATATAAATTGGCAGAAAGGTACTCGGATTGATCGAGAGAGGAATTTGAAAGATATAAATTGGCAGAAAGGTACTCGGATTGATCGAGAGAGGAATTTGAAAGATATAAATTGGCAGAAAGGTACTCGGATTGATCGATAGAGGAATTTGAAAGATATAAATTGGCAGAAAGGTACTCGGATTGATCGAGAGAGGAATTTGAAAGATATAAATTGGCAGAAAGGTACTCGGATTGATCGATAGAGGAATTTGAAAGATATAAATTGGCAGAAAGGTACTCGGATTGATCGAGAGAGGAATTTGAAAGATATAAATTGGCAGAAAGGTACTCGGATTGATCGAGAGAGGAATTTGAAAGATATAAATTGGCAGAAAGGTACTCGGATTGATCGAGAGAGGAATTTGAAAGATATAAATTGGCAGAAAGGTACTCGGATTGATCGATAGAGGAATTTGAAAGATATAAATTGGCAGAAAGGTACTCGGATTGATCGAGAGAGGAATTTGAAAGATATAAATTGGCAGAAAGGTACTCGGATTGATCGATAGAGGAATTTGAAAGATATAAATTGGCAGAAAGGTACTCGGATTGATCGAGAGAGGAATTTGAAAGATATAAATTGGCAGAAAGGTACTCGGATTGATCGAGAGAGGAATTTGAAAGATATAAATTGGCAGAAAGGTACTCGGATTGATCGAGAGAGGAATTTGAAAGATATAAATTGGCAGAAAGGTACTCGGATTGATCGAGAGAGGAATTTGAAAGATATAAATTGGCAGAAAGGTACTCGGATTGATCGAGAGAGGAATTTGAAAGATATAAATTGGCAGAAAGGTACTCGGATTGATCGAGAGAGGAATTTGAAAGATATAAATTGGCAGAAAGGTACTCGGATTGATCGATAGAGGAATTTGAAAGATATAAATTGGCAGAAAGGTACTCGGATTGATCGAGAGAGGAATTTGAAAGATACAGATTTAATGGTATATTCTTTAGGAATGTTCCGACTTAATCACTAAAGCGGACTAGCCGGGCACTTTCGTAGTGCCGCCTAGTCGGCGACTATTCGGCAAAGAGACGCCGACTATCTGACTTCTTATTTTGTATGTATTTCTCAGTAAAATGTATAGGAGGAATGACACTAAATATAAATCATTGTCCTGAACCAATTGGTCAGAAAATAACCATACTTAAGAGACTTTATTTTTGACAGGATTAAATTTAAATTGAGCTCTTTCACTTTAATGAAGAAACACATTCATGTCTTCATTTTTCACACAAAGCCACCACTCGACTCTGACCAGTGCAAAAGCAAAAATTAAGACACAATGCGAAGTACACAAAACATGTTCCGACATGCTCGTAGGCGGCGGTTGCGACTTCCGCGAGAATCAGCTGTAAACGAAGCGTCACAATACGCCCGAAACCGTTATCGGCGAGGCCGACTAGACTGCCGACTAATAGGTCTATTTACAACCGACTAATCGGCTAGTTGGCTATTGTCACATCACTAATAATTTTATTTCGCAATAGTTGTTGCTCGCGACCTTCGTCTGCGTGAAATTATTATAAAACATTACTTCCATATTTGAATCGGATTTTGTTAACAATTTCAAGGGTTGTAACAGCTAATTACTGAATGCATATGAAAGGTAAATATGCTAAGTATAACCACATAAATAATTTGTGTGTGTTTATCTGTTACTGTTAATCTCCGAAACGACTGGACCGATTTTGGCGGGACTATAACTGGCAGATAGCTTAGTCTACTTTTGTTTTAAAATAAGAATTAGGGTCCGTGCACAAAACTTAATCTGAAATTATAAACATACACCTAAATTTTATTTTTGTGTGTAAGGGATAACAGTTTTAGCCAAATTTTATTAATACGTACACAAGTAACTGTTTTAATAATTGGGTCAAAGACTACTCATTCAATTGAGCATTTGCCCAAAAAAAAAATGCCAAGAATAAAAATTTGAAACCGCATCAGCATTTCACATAAAATGTAAGCTAAAGATTCGGTCGCATTATGTAAATGCGACCTTCAATATAATCCCAGCCAAAATGGCGAGTAACCGGGTAGACTGAATTGGGTCAATGTCCACAATATGTCATGAAAAGCGGTCTGCAAGTCTGCACTCGATTGAATTAAATAACCGGGTTTAATTTGGACTAAAATAAAAATAAATGCAGAATTGTGCATTTGTGTACTTAGTCACATCTTTATATATAGTGTTATTGGTGCAGTTGTATTTTGTTTTATACTTGCTTTTGCTCGCGGCTACGCTTGTGTGGAGGCCGAGTAGTTGTCTACTCTTATTTAGTAGTTGTTAACGAAGTTGTTGTTTAAGATCTTTTGGAACGAAGTTCCTTATCGCGCGTTGCGAAAAGGGGCTAGACCGAAAAAATTAAGACCAAAACTTGCAACGACACTTTTTGCTATAGTTGTAAGCCGTGCGGTGTGCGCGTTTTTCTAAGATGTTTCTTGTTGTTTAAGATGTTGTGATTAAGTTTATATTACATGATATTTGTAAATAAAAAAAAAAAATATAATAACTCAAAAAAAAAAAATACAATTCCTTCACTAATTAATCTAAAGGAACTTCGTTCCATCCGGGTGTCCCTTGACACCTCTCAAGTTTTCTAGTTTAAGAGCCTTTACACCTGACCACCACTACTATTTTTCTAAAATGTTTTAGGAACTTTTTAAACCTATACAGTATGTTAGTTTAAACGAGGGACATATTCAAACCCATAATAGTACATGCTAACATGATACTAATAAAAATATAAACAAAAAAAAACACTGATAAATAACAGACAGAACCATACCAAAATTTTCGCAAATGTCACGCAACGTGTATACACCCTTGCGCTAGCGACTTAATACTATCGCAGAACATGTGAGCGGGTCAATGACTCTTAGGTATAATCCATTTTCCCTTCATACTTTAAACTTACCTGGCTTAGGACAGTCCAAAATATCTAGGCAGTAAACAAAACATTAAAAATTCTTCTATATACGTTATAGGTTTTTTACATATTTGGGACGAGAATCGAATACTGAATACCCTTCCTCAATATGTCCCTCGTTTAACCTAACATACTGTATATCCTTCTTATGCGTATGAAATTTCCTTAAAATCAGTTCAGTCATTGCGGAAAATAAGAACTTGAAAGTTTGTATATCGTAAGTAACGCTCTTAAGCGGTCTAATCTTACCAAAGACCTGCCAACATCGGAAGTACCGAAATGAAATAATCTAAGCATTTATAAACCGAATACTCAGGATGATAGTTTCAGTTTGTAGATAATACTTTTTGGCAAATTGTGGAAAAATTAAGAAAATCAGACACACATCATGAGTACCTACTCAGTACTCTGGAAATTCCAGTAGGAAGATATCATCATCATCAGCCTATATTGTTCCCACTGCTGGGACGCAGGCCTCCTCTCTATGAGAGGGAATGGGCTGTAATCCACCACGCGGGCCCAGTGCGGGTTGGTAGATGTCACATGTCTTCGAATTTTTAGTTCTAGGACATGCCGGTTTCCTCACGATGTTTTCCTTCACCGTTTTGAGAGCAGTAGGAAGATATATTTTTATGTAAATAATGTCAGAAATTAGAACCAGTCTTACCAAGTATACCACTACCCAGTACTAACTGGGTTATGGAGGTCAGATAAACCATCCCTTCGTGTAAAATCCTGGTATTCAGTTGCATTCCGGTTAGACTGGTAGCCGACCCCAAAATAGTTGGAGGAAGGCTAGACAGATGATAGTAATGGTCTTCTCCAAACATTAAATAAAATATGTAGCTTTGGGTCTTTGTCTGTATTTTTAAACATGGCAAGCTCTTCAGGTTCACACATGGTTGTGTGAACCTGAAGAGCTTGCCATGTGCCACGGGTAGACTAAAAAAGTCGTAAAAGTTTCTTGCGCTCCACCCATGCAATCCAAAACAGGCCATATAAAGAACGAAGCAAGCTGCGGCAGGAAAGATGTCCACCACCTCACAACTTCGTGAAGCTCAAAGAACACCTGGCTCCCGGTAGTGATCTGCAGTGGCCTATCTGGAAATCTTTAAATCGATTACGTACCCAAGTAGGCCGCTGCAAACATAATCTGGCAAAATGGGGTATTATTAATCCCTCCAACACCGAGTGCGAGTGCGGCGTTCCGGATCAAACTATGCCTCACCTACTGGAGTGTCCAAGGCCTCTACCGCTGCAGTAAATGTGGCTACCTACTGGGCCCAAACTATATAACAAAGAAGTACGACAAGAAGAAGAAGAAGGTTCACAAAAAGTTTTTCCTTTCACAACATTGATAATTAAAATTTAATTAGCTGTAACAGAACTTTTATGCAAGCGTATTTTTTATAACGTCGTCGTCGCGTCGGTTCCATTTACGATGCAATTCTGTTTTGTTTTTTTTTTCGGCAACCAGTTTTATTTCGTAACAACGGTAAGTTCGTGTTTACAATGTGTAAACTTTATACTTTGGACTTTATTCCCTGAAATTAAATTCTGTTATTGTTCGCAAATGTGTCACATAAGCCCTTTAAGGTTAGTAAGGAATTTGCGAGAATGCGGCTGGAGTATTAAAACGCAAACTTGATACAAAATGCACCCACGTACAAGTTCAAGGGCAATAAAGTACCGTGGCGACTGCAATACGATAATAGGTATCAATTAACGTTTATGTTGGGCACTTCCAGAAGGAATTTGAGATCATAACCAGCAATATATAGCATACTCAGCGATGAAATATCTTTCGAAATTAGCATTGCATTTTGTGATCGATATTCGAATTAGGAAGGATGGTTTTTTATTTTTATTTTGAAGATTGATTACGTTTAAAAACAGGTTTTATTGTTATGTCACATTACGTCAGTTTTTAATTTGCATTGCTAATCAGTCTTTTGTTGTTTGGTTTCATAAAATTATGACTCAGCAGGTTTGTTTGGCGTATGTCTAGATTGCATTCAATTTCATAGTATTAGAAAGTAAATAGAAACTGGATTTGAGAAAGTATCTGCATGGCTTTGCGCTTTATTTAGCTCAGTAGTTGCATTATTGACTAATTAGTATGAAGGAGCAAGGAAGGAAGTAATTGCTTCATTAGTAAATTGCCGGTCCGGGCTATTTACGACACAACTAACCAATAAAATGAAAAACAATAAATAGTTAAGTACTTTTTTACCTCATTTTAATTCGGTTGTCAAACTTCCATACCTACTAATATTTCACTAGCACTAGAATGGCTAAAGAGCTAAAAGCTCACACAGTAACTTAGGAAAATTCTTAGGCTTCACTACCAGAGGAGAACACTCAACTCGACACAGATTAGCAGATTAATTTCACGAAAAAAAGCACACATATGGGACGAAAACTAAACAAGCGCAAACGCAAGTAGCAATCGCCGTATTTGTGACCGGAAAATTTGACAATCAATATGAAATCAATAATTCAGTATCAGAGACCATGACTTTTCCCAACAATGATGCGGTTAGCTTCCAGTTTAACCGAACACAGCAGAATACCAATATTTTACATGGAAAAACCGCCTATCTGACGTCTACAATACAGTTAGTCCTGGTAATATGATATCTTAGTAAGGTTGGTTGTTTGACTTTCGGGCCACCTGACAGAGATCTCGAAATGACAGCCGGGCCCAACGGCTTGACCTGGTTTCAGACGGAAGGAACATTCTCAGACCGATCATGGCATGCGTGGCTTTACCTTGAATATCAACAAAGTCAAAGCATTTATTTCAATTAGACCATTACAGGCTCTTTTGAAAGTCAACAAAACAAAATAAAACGCGAAGCTACAGTCCCAGTCACAAGGCATAATAACTTGTGAAAGTACTGTAGTTGCCCATTCCGTAGCGTAGATCTCTATGGAGAAGAACGGGCAAGAAACTCCATGGACACTCTTTTAAATCAAAATATGTTACAAAATCTTGGTTAACACGGTAAAAAAATCTTGGTCAACATGGTAACACGTGCGACTGTTATTATTTAGCCACGACTTCCTCTTGACTTGGGTTAGGATATAGGATACTTATTATCCTGACCTCCATGCGGGCTACTCCAAAATAAAGACTATTGCGAAAAAAAGGATTGTGCGGTTTTATGAAACCACGGTAAAAGTGAAACTTTTTTTCATACTATAGACATTTAACTAAAAATTTTTGGGAGCATCTTACACTTTATCCCTACTCCGCGGCCGGCCGTCACGCGACATGCAACACACAGACAAAAAAGTTTGAGACGATGTAATTAAAGTTGGTTTGTATTCATGTGAATTGTTCCATTCATGTGAATGCAGCATTACGTAGTTGTTACTAGAAAGAGCAAAGATTTTGTGAAAAACATGAGTGCTAATATTTTAAAAATCACAATGGAACTATAATTTTCGGCCAGTGTGCCAAGGTTTTTCACTATTGTTTACTTAAAATCTCTAAAGAGGTTCTCATGCTGGAGATAAAACCTTGGTGCACTGGTATTATAAGGAGTTCACGAAGAAACAATAATGCAGCAATGTCTGTCCTTTATCTCTTTAAGTTGAGCTGGGTTTTATTAATTAAATTTTAGTTCGGTGACTGTAGCTCAGTTTTGGGAAACGAACGAGCTGTATCTAGCTGTTGCACCAATATTGTTCTAGAAACATGTTCCCGAAACTAATTATATGGAATATGCCACACCTGTTGGCACGTGCACGCTACTTGTGGGCCATTTTCCGTAGAATTTCAAATTAAAATTATTTACAACCGATGCATGCGCATAAATGATGCATATCCAAATCACTTGCCCTCATTGGTTCTACTCCGGTATTTAATTCCAGAAGGCACCTACAGCTTGCTTTTTTGCCCAGTTGATGTAACGTTGCTTATTATGCCTAATTATTATTCTTTATAGGTACTTACTAGTCCTACTACACACGTGCAAAAACTAGTTTATCAAATCAGGTTTATTGATTGTAGACGCAATAAACAGAATGGCTACACGTAATCACATTAGTAAGTTTATTCGCGAATTTGAAACAACTAATTAATAACAGTTAGATAATGATATCAGGGTGCGCTTACTGTGCTACTTTACATTAGATAAATCAGAGATACAAAACAATCATGCCATTAAATTAGTGAAGTTTTCTCTAGTTGCCAACAGTACCAAAGTAATATTTTCTTTCCAAAATAGACTCCTTTTATTGCATTTTTTGAAGTGAAACTTCTTATGCGACTTCCAACAAGTTTAACGTTCTAATGGAGGGGGAATATTTTCTATTACCCACGAAGAGATGGCGCTATTACAAGATTTGTGGCTACGTAGTTCTACTAGGTACGCAAGATGGCGTGCAAACAGTCATGCATTCGACTCTTCGGTGTGACCAGCCTTCGCTCAATTTCCATGAGTAAGTCCAAGAATAACCTCGATAAACATATGTAATAAAAAGTGTACAACAATAAAACAATAAATGTTATTTAGAGGCTCAATAAAATAACGAGAGTGAATGCGTGACACTCGAACGCATGCGTGTAGTATTACGAAGTTTCACTTCTTCCGCGCGGAGGGACTCCACGCACTATTTTTTTGTTTGTTTTATCTTGTTCTACCTTTTGTAGTAAGCAACGACTTATTCGGGCCTACGCAGTCCTCCCATACTTAAGTACAATCGCTGTAACTTCAAATATTGTAAAACCAAATGATTTTAAAAGAGTAATCGTGGAGTTTCTTGCCGGTTCTTCTCCATAGGAAACTACCAACCCAAACCGTACACGTTTTGTCGACGTTTTATAAGTGCCCATGTAGGCCTACGTAAAATAAAATATTTTTATTTTGATTTTTGCAATCCATTTTTAGGGTTCCGTACCCAAAGGGTCAAACGGGACCCTATTACTGAAACTTCGCTGTCCGTCCGTCCGTCCGTCCGTCCGTCTGTCTCCAGGCTGTATCTCATGAACCGTGATACTTAGCCAGTTGAAATTTCTACAGATTACGTGTATCTTTGCCGCTATAACAACAAAGGGAACTATATTTCTTGTCAACAAAATTTATATTTGTCATCAAAGTTGTATCACCTAATAAATAGATCTATTGCAACCTATCGAAGATTGCAACGAAATATTTTCGTTCTCAGATAAGAAAAAAGTGTTCCCAGGTATGAATCTATATATATAAAAGAAAGTCGTGTTAGTTACTTCACTTATAACTCAAGAACGGCTGAACCGATTTAGCTGAAAATTGGCAGGGAGGTAGTTTAGAGCCAGGAGAAGGACATAGGATACGGTAGGGTAGGGTAGGGTAGGTAGGTAGGATAGGGTAGGTAGGTAGGGTAGGGTAGGTAGGTAGGGTAGGGTAGGTAGGTAGGGTAGGGTAGGTAGGTAGGGTAGGGTAGGTTAGGTAGGGTAGGGTAGGTAGGTAGGGTAGGGTAGGTAGGTAGGGTAGGTAGGTAGGTAGGGTAGGTAGGTAGGGTAGGGTAGGTAGGTAGGTAGGGTAGGGTAGGTAGGTAGGTAGGGTAGGGTAGGTAGGTAGGGTAGGGTAGGTAGGTAGGGTAGGTAGGTAGGGTAGGGTAGGGTAGGTAGGTAGGGTAGGGTAGGTAGGTAGGGTAGGTAGGTAGTAAGGGTAGGGTAGGGTAGGGTAGAGTAGGTAGGTAGGGTAGGGTAGAGTAGGTAGGTAGGTAGCGTCGGGTAGGGTAGGTAGGATAGGGTAGGTAGGTCGGATAGGGTAGGTGGGTAGTAAAAAGTGCATTGCAACGCATGCTGGGTACAGCTAGTTATCAAATAAATGTTGATATATGTGTAAAATAAGAGATGGATTACCAATAAAATTGTAGTGCATTAGATGAATATAAACTTCGGTGTTATAATAATAGTTTTATTACTTAAATAATAGCTTTGTGCTCAGAATGGTAGATCTGTCACCAAATAAATAGATCAGTTCCTTATTTCTATGAAGAAATGCCTAATACGAGACATTGGGCACACCGACTCGGACAGGTTAGGTTCGAAGGGGATGGCGGGGTCTAGTGAGCGAGCGGAGCGAGCGAACTAAGACCCCGACATCCCCTTCGTGTTAGGTTACTGTAAACCCTGCAGACAGAAATAGGAGCCCCGCTTAGCGGGGCTACGTCGACAACGCCTTAGTATGGACCTGTGGTTTGTAGTTTTTATGTAAACATTTTTACATTGTTTGATGATTCAATTTTCGTGACACTTCTATTATTTTGAAACCTAATAAAATCACTTGATGATTGATATTATTTCCAAGTAATTCTTAATTAATATTTAGGTAAGCGTTTTGATATTATTTGATGATTCAATTTAGGTGACAGATCTACTATTTTGGGAACAAATATTATTTATTAGGTCAATGAAATTGCATTTATTAGGTTATTGATAAAATCATACCCAACAACAAATACTAAAAACATAATAAAATAAATATGTAAGGGCCTCCTATACAAAAAAGTGATTTTTCGTAAGTCTTTTTTATAAATAATGATACCTACCTACGGAAGCCTTCGTGCGCGAGTCCTACTCGCAATTGGCCGGTTTTGATTTTAATATAAAAATAAATCCTTAATTTTTTAGTTGAATTCGGGAATTTTTGAACCTTACTGAAGAAACAGGTTAAAATAGTATTCTAAAAGGATGAACTATTTCAGATAAATTTGGACCGAAATTTTTCTTTGTGTTAGTAACTATAAATAAAAATGTCTGACCTAAAAATAGAACCTAATAAGGCCATAAACATCTCTACTATAGGTACAGCTGTGTTCATTGCCCTAGTCAAACATAAGAAGCTATTTCAAACTATGTATTTAGGCAGTAGACACTCCTCTGTTTATGTACATATGTAAACTAATGTGTCAAAGGCACATGTGCGTATGTATTGTGCTATAAATGTAGAAGGTTAATAACTTGCACCGAAACCAGAGATGTCAATTTAGCATGAAATAAAATAGTAAGTAAGTATAGTCATCCCAAGATTTCACAAGCTTTAATTAAGATGCAGCACTGCTTGGAATTTGACAATTTACAACGTTATTTTCTTATCTAACAAGAAACTTCAGACACTGTCCGATTCGAATTTAGTCTATAAGTAGTAATTTTATTTATTTCTACATCGCGAGGAAATCGGCATGTCCTAGAACAAAAAAATCGAAGACATGTGACATCTACCAACCCGCTCTGGGCCCGCGTGGTGGATTGAAGCCCATTCCCTCTCATTGAGAGGAGGTCTGTGTCCCAGCAGTGGGAACATTATAGGCTGATGATGATTCGTAACGCTATCGTTTACTCTTCGATCAATAATTTAATCGAAGCATTTACTCCTTGTTCCTTCATTTCTCACACAATCCATCCATCTTTTCTGTATTAGCAAAAAACAGGCTCATATTAATATTACCTAGCCTATAGACAGGGACAGGCCCCCTATTCGTCGTATGTCTATCTTGTTTTGGCATTACGAAAGCGAGCGAGATAGACATACGACTTTCCGAATCGAAATCGAATCCGAGCGTTTGTAAATACGGGGGCAGGGCCGGTGAGGCACAACATGGACTTTAGTCAGACCTATTTTCCAATCAAAAAATTCAATTCAGTTGGAACGTTGAATGTGGGTGACGAATCTATCGTAATTTGAGTCGTAAATTGTAGAGGATAGCCATGAAATCGTTTAGATATGAATGACATTTTGCCCGCTGTTTTCCGTTGAAAGTAATAACTGCTATAGAACATTGTGTAGAACACGAGCATTTTGACCATTTAACACATATATGTATAGTGTTAAATGGTTTTAATTTCGCCTGTGGTGTTTCTATTGTTTGAGTACTATAAGCGTAGGTCCCTTATAGTATCGCACCTACTGCTTCTTTGCTATTGTTCGTCGTGGCGTGGAGCTCCTCGAGATAAGAGTGAGCTACACGATAACTGACAAATGCTTACACTGCCTGGACAGGTCCACTCAAATCTGTATGGTTCTTTCTTCAAAAGACCATCTCAGACACTTCTCTGCATAGTCTTCATGTGAGTTGGCCAAGATTATGAGTGGACTTTAAAAGAGACTATGACCTCTGAGGTTGTTTCGGCTGTTTCTTCTCAGAGTAGTCAGGTACGAAACACAGGACTCATGTGGTTCCAAAAAAAGTTACGACGTGTAAAAGTGTTTGTAAAAACTGTTTTGCAAAAATAAACATCATTCATGTTATTTTTTTTTTCTATTTATTTAAAGGGGCTTTTTCAATATGAAAATGTCGCCCCTATAGTACAGGTGACAAAATACAACACACATAATTTTCGAAATCATTTCATGTCATGAAGCTAAGCATGTCAGAAAGTTTTTTTGTTTGGTTTAAGGCGCTAATCTGAGGAACTAGGTACTGGTGCGAATTGAAAAAATCTTTTAATGTTGGATAGCCCATTTATCGAGGAAGGCTATAGGCTATATAACATTACGCTACGACCAATAGGAGCGGAGCATCAATGAAAAATATTGCAAAAAAACGGGGAAATTTTCGCGAAGTTCCGCAGGACAGCTAGCGATATGAAATGAAAAGTAAAGTAATAAAAATAATGGCAAAATTATCCTATCCATTTTATTTGCAATAGTAAAGAAACTAAAAATATTATTAACAAGACGACTGTCCTGAAACCTCAAGAATAATGTAAAATCTCATTGTTATCTTACAGAGGTCATCTTAGTTATTGTCATGTAAAAGTTATTCTCGTTGGTGAGTCTGTCATTTGTGAATTTAGATTAGTTCAAAGTTTTCAGTTACCTATTTATTTATTACCTAGTTAAGTGTACTTGATTTTTGCTAAAGGTTTTTAATTGTGTTAATAGCTTGTTAATACATATACATATAAATAAATAAAATTGAAGTATCTGTTTGTAACATTAAAATAACCGCTTTTTACTACATGCATATGAATGAATATACGGTACATATTCCAAAATAACATTTTTACAATTTTTGTCTGTCTGTCTGTTTTTCCGGCTAATCGCTGAAACGGCTGGACCGATTTTGACAGGACTTTCACTGGCAGATAGCTGATGTACTATGGAGTAACTAAGGCTACTTTTATTTTAAAAAAAGAAAAAATAATCAATAAACGAAAAATAAACTTAATAACTTTTTTGTTAAATTCCACGCGGACTATGTCGCGGGCACAGCTAGTAACGAATACAGTTGAAGTATCGTTGAGGAGCTCGTGAATAAATAATAACAGCCGCTCTCGTCGATCCTCAGGTTAAGCTGCATTTGCCTAGGTGGGTCCGTGGATGGGTAACCGAGTTTCCTCCGTGCCTCGGAAAGCACGTTAAGCTGTGGGTCCCGGCTGTGATTTGTAGACCTTTGACAGTCGTTACAGGTAGTCTGAAAGTCTGACAACCAGTCTTACCAAGGGGTGTCATATTACCTAGTACTAACTGGGCTGTGAAGTTCAGATAGGCATGCGAATCTTAACTTCGACTGCAGTCGGTCCATATAAAATACTGGTATTCAGCTGTATCCGGTAAGACTGGAAGCTGACCCTAATAAAGTTGGGAAAACGCTAGGCTTATGATGATTATAAGGGTTAAAGTAAGTTAAGTTTCTCTCACGTGAAATTGGTGCAAATGCTGGGAGTTGAACTCACGACAAGAATGCAATTACTCTGTTACAAAATATTTCCTTATGCAATAGGTAACCACTTCCTACTTTACCGGATAACGGACATTATAAAATTACCTCGTAACGTTTACGACATGTTTTCATTTTCGTGAAACTGCGCTCATCCGTTGTTTTGGTAAACATTAGCGTTTTTTTTTTAAATTTTTGCGTTTACCCCACTTTTTCTACAATATTGTAAAATAAGGTTTTTTTTATTTATTTGGGACTCTGTCGAACTGTATTACTGTTAGGTAATAGAAAACTTCTAGAAAAATATTGAAAATTGGGATTTTTAATTTCCGAAAATGCGTTATGTACTTATTTTTCGCTATAATACTGAACAAAAACTGAAGCTGAATTACGCTTCATTTCAATTTCGTTTTGTTTGAGTTTAAAAAAAAAAATGGTCGTACAGTTTATACCTCTACCTTCAGTTTTACTCGTAAGTTCGATTTTGATCAAGAAACAGTTATCATTTATTTATTTAATTAAAGGAAGGTAGTACGAGTAAATGCATCGTTTCGAAATGATTTACGATTTTATGAGGCTAGATGTTCATGTATTAAAACTTCATAAAATGAGTAATAAAATGAACTGAACGGCGCTTAATTACGAGTAAGACGGTAACTTCGCATAAAGTAAGATCCTATGCGGGCACTTTAATTTTTATAATTATTGCTTTCACTGAAAGTTTACCGAGTTTTAAGACAGTTTTTTCTTTTAATGTATGTAATTTAATAACTTAGGTACCGACATTTAATTTCTTGCTTATTGGGAATTTTAACATAAAATAAATAATTAAACATTCCGAATAATAATGCCTAACAATATGGCGATGCTGACCAACTTTTCAGTGAAACGTATTAACAACATAATTACAAATGAATATGGCAGTAAAAATAAAAATGAAATAAATAACTCAATTAGGTCAACATAATTTAACCGAAACACAAAAATACTTACAGCGATTGACGAATCAAAAGGGTTGATTTAGACATTTTAAAACAAAACACTTTTCACTCAATAAAAAGAAAATCAAAAAAATAATGTTCGAAAAGTCACTTCACACGTTCCCAAACATCTTGTTGACACAGATAAAAAAACACGTTTTTTTTTTCAAACTTTTATTGACTAAGGACAGTGTTGTCGTGTGCCCGAGCTAGTCGATAATGCATTCAGAGATCGTACAGCCGCGAGCCGGCGTCTATACGATACTGGTTTGCGTAGTGAAGTTCCGCAATGTCGATAAACTGTATATTTTTATGGAGTCATTGTACTTGCATGTTGTACTTACGTGAAAGTAATGATGGTTGAAGTGCATGTTGTAATTAATAACTTTATAACCTATTGTTTTGTCGTTTAATAATAAAAAAATAGAGTCAAAGTGACATTTTGGATTATTTTACTAAGGAATTCCGATAAATATAATAAAGTTTGATAATTTATTAGGAACTCTACGATTATTTTCGTAAAAAAGTTTCCTTGAATTATTGAGCTATTGTTTAAGTTAAATCATTTGGCGGAACATGCAAAACATTCGTTTATCTGAGCAACAGCTGTAAGTACCTACATTAAGGTAATTGTGAATTTGATGAATCATTACACGATTCCTTATCGGTCACTGTCTATGTTTATGTTATAAATAATAACTGAAAATGTCATCTCAAATATTTTTATTAAAAAATAATAGCACATTGTCTTTGAAAGTCGTTGAATGTTTTCATAACTGCAGTTTTTTTTTTTTTTGGCTTCGCACGGTTTGTCCATTTAGCCAGTGTCAAGTTATTATAACTGCAGTTTGAAATGAAATAGCAAATATAATATGACAATGACAGTAGTTTTTTAAAATCATTATAATAATAAATATGTAGACGAATGTTGTGAGCACAACACTGTACTACAAATTCTGTGGGTCAGCTATGTTTACTTTTGACTTAGCGGTTGTTTCTATCATTTGACTTAATTATCTGAGTCTTGTATGATATCTTATTTCGCTTAGTACGAGTATGTTGTTTTGTGTCAATGCTGGGATGATTACCTTATCAGCTATTTGTTATAGAGCAATTAATGATGATAATATATCCGTAGTATTCATCATTTTTAATGTTATTAAATTCTGTTGGTGAGTTTCAACGGTAAAAATATCAAAGTATCAAAAAAGTATTTTTTTTGTCAAATGTATCAATTTTTTATAGTAAACTGATACGACAGATTATCAATATTTTCAATACAAATTCAATGCTATTATTGCATGACTCAATTGATCTACGGGCGATATCGATGTGTAAACAAAACAGTTCGATAAACTCATCACTAACGTCTGACCTTTGCGTTGACTTTTGTTTACGATAAGTTCAGCCTTTGAATATCAAATAGAAAAATGGCGTGACAAATTACTTCTACACATGTGACGGCACCATTTACAATAGTTTATAACGGCATAACGCCATGCTTACTCGAATGTGCAACGGCACAAATAAGTCGCTTGCACCGACCACCTTGCTCACTAGCTTATATTGATTTTGACTACGGTACGAACTGTATACATATTAGTAAACCAGTTTGTGTACGTTGTATGTCTAACCGGAAAAATGAGCCAGCCCCATATTCTATGTATTCTACTTAATCTAAATGCAAATTATATCACCACTAGCTAACCCGCACCAGCTTCGCCCGGTGACGGATATTCATACAAACTTTCAACCCCTATTTCACACGTTTTGGTATTGAATTTTCCAATGGTTTTTTAAAAATGTAGTTTGTGAGAAAATAAATAAACGACATATAATTATGGTAAACCATAAATAGTGCATGTGGTATAAGTGATAGTAGTAGTAGGTAGTATAAGTGATTGTTGCACTTATAAAAGTAATAATAAGGGATTTATTGTAAATGTTTTTGTAAACAATTGTTGGCTAACCGAAATACATAAATAAAGTCAACATAATTGTACGCTGAATAAGGGTACCTATTCGTGCTGTGCGTTGATGTCAGTATAAACGATTTTGTAAGTATAGATAGAAGGAATTTGTTAGTAATGGATATTTTGTGCCTTTCTAGCATTATTTTATTTTGTGTTCTCATATTCTATACGATCCTACTTATACATATAGATAAAGTAATGTAGTTACCTAAACACGTTCTGCATTGTGCCGCTAAAGCACGTGCTTAAAAATATCGATATGTAAACAAACACGAGCAAGATATTCACATCACTACGGCACGAACTCTGCTCTCCATCTTTGTTTACGTCCAACTCGGCCGATGATTGAACAAATGAATTCAAGGATGAAATCAATTTGCAAATTGTACAGAATCGTAATCATCGGCATTGTTGATCATTGCTTTTATAAGGTTTGAGATGTTTTTTTTTAAACTGGACTGGACTAGTTTCGTAAAATGGCACTGGTATTGAAGACTAAGTATAGAAATGTACCGTTTTTGCTTGTAAACCCAGTAACTTACCTGCTTATCTCACATAAAATAATCGTCATAAACCAGATTTTTGTGAGGGTTTATTTTGTGGTGTATTGAGAAATCGACTTTTTTTTACGGATGGGAATTCATCAAATGACTTCTCCCGCTCTGGGCGGAGCGGGAGGGAGTGTCAGACTTGTACTGACTAAAACCCATCCATGCTCCTTCTTCGCCCTTTGTGTTCCAGGGCCACGGTATCTGTTTCGAACACTCCCGCAACCCTAATTTCACCTAATTACGTTTACTAAAAAAACCGGTCAAGTGTGAGTCGGAGTCGCGCTTGAAGGGTTCCGTACCATTATTTATAAAAAATTTAAAGCTAAAGAGTTTGTTTG
Source organism: Cerastis leucographa (assembly GCA_963082945.1). Classification (NCBI taxonomy): domain Eukaryota; kingdom Metazoa; phylum Arthropoda; class Insecta; order Lepidoptera; family Noctuidae; genus Cerastis; species Cerastis leucographa. The sequence goes on from OY720361.1 coordinate 4,490,160, forward strand.
CTTGAACGCGCTAATCTCAAGAACTAACTGATCCGATTTGAAAAAATCTCTGTGTTATATATACATTTATATCGAGGGAGGCTATAGGCTATATATCATCACGCTACGACCAATAGGAGTGGAGCAGCAATGAAAAATGTTGCGAAAACGGGGAAAATGTGACGCAGGCGAAGTCGCGCGGGACAGCTAGTTATTTATAAAAACGAGCAAAAAAATCATGGGAGCCCCCTTAAATATTTATTTTATTCTATTTTTAGTATTTGTTGTTATAGCGGCAACAGGAATACATAATCTGTAGAAATTTCAACTGGCTAACTATCACGGTTCATGAATACAGCCTGGCGACAGACGGACGCACAGCGAAGTCTCAGTAAAAACAATGAGACATATCCCAAAAAAAAAAAAAACAATAAAAAATAATTAACAAGCTTCTTTAAACCAATCACTACCCAATCATTCAAGGTTCACAGTCTTATACCTTATTAAGTAGCTCACAATAATTGACATTTTATTCTCAGAATGCACTATGTGACCACTGTCAGTAACGCATTATCTTTGATTCAAAGAAACATGCGGTGTGTATGTGAGCCGGATCGCGTTCATCAGTAGAAGAATTTGGGGAACCGAGTGCGTACGTGAGACGTTGAGCGTAGTAGCTGAGAATGTACTTGTGCAAGTGAAAGTAACAGTTCTTGGGATTTATTTCATGTTGCATAGATTTTATGATAATTAAGAGTACCTACTGTTATTTCTTCGTAATAAAAAAACCGGCCAGGTGCGAGTAGGACTCGCACACGAAGGGTTCCGTACCATTATTTATAAAACCGTGCAAAAAAATCACTCTTTTGTTTGGGAGCCTCCTTTTTTTTTTTTTTTAAGGATGGGAAATCATCGAATGACTTCTCCCGCTCTGGGCGTCTCCTATACTCTTTTGTATGGGAGCCTCCTTAAATATTAATTTTATTCTGTTTTTAGTATTTGTTGTTATAGCTGCAACAGAAATACATAATCTGTAGAAATTTCAACTGGCTAAATATCACGGTTCATGAGATACATGATACATACAATGAGATACAGCCTGGTGGCAGACGGACGGACGTACAGCGAAGTCTCAGTAATAGGATCCCGTTTGACCCTTTGAGTACGGAACCATAAAAATGGAATTAAATATGACGTTTATGATGCGTTAATCGATGCCTATAAATATTGAGGTAATGGCTTTTAGGTAGTTAAAGAAAGTGGAATATTTCTTCGACGTAGAAACGATATTTTTAGAAATACCTATCAGAAAATAATCAATCATTCTTAAAGAAAGTTTTGAATACCTATTAAATCATTTAAACGTTCAATCTTGCTCAAACTTTAATGCACATTCATAGTAATTTTATTAAATTAAACTTTTATGTGAATATCGACATTCTTATTATTATAACTAGCTGTCCCCGGCATGCGTTGCAATGCACTTTTTACCTACCCTACCCCACCTACCTACCATACCCTAACCTGCCCTACCTACCTACATACCATACACACCCTACATACCCTACATACCCTACATACCCTACATACCCTACATACCCCACATACCCTACATACCCTACATACCCTACCTACCCTACCCTACCCAACCCTACTCTACCTACCTTTCTAACCTACCCAACCCTACCCTACCTATCTATCTACCCTACCTACCCTACCCTACCGTTCTACCACAAACCAAATCAGCCAAATCGGTTCAGCCGTTCTCGAGTTTTAGCGAGACTAACGAACAGCAATTGATTTTTATTTATACATATAGAAGATAGATAAATAGATAAATGAACATCGCTATTACAGTTTTTAATCAATTTTTAAGTTGCGAAACTATAGGCGCGTTTTTGTCAAACTGACATCAATTAACGAAAAAAAAAATAGTGCGTGTCCCTCCGCGCGGAAGAAGTGAAACTTCGTAAAACTACACGCATGCGTTCGAGTGCCACGCATTCACTCTCGTTATTTTATTAAGCTTCTAAATAATATTTTGTTGTTTTCTTGTTGTATCATTTTTATTACATAGTTATTACATAAGTTTATCGAGGTTGTTCTCATGGAAATTGAGCGAAGGCTGGTCACACCGAAGAGTCGAATGCATGACTGCTAGTAGAACTACGTAGTCACAAATCCTGTAATACTGCCATCTATTAGTGAGTTTTAGAAAATATTCCCCTCCATGCTAGCGTTAAACTTGTTGGAAGTCGCATTTTTTTTTTCCAAACATTAGTCTCTGATTTAGTCGATCATTGATAACGTTGATACCTGCTATTTGAAAGCCACCAAGGAGCTGTTGAATAAGCTTGAGCGCTTGCAAAATCTTTGCGTTCGTTTTGTGTTTGGTCTTAGGAAATATGACCATGTTTCGCACTTACGCAACGAACTCAAGTGGCTCCCTATCCGTCTTCGCAGGAACACTCAGATATTATGTCTCCTATACAACATCCTTTATAATCCTGCATATTTCAGCCACCTGCACGATCGTTTTTCTTTAACCCATCCTCCTGATGCTCTGTGCAGATCCCACCTTAGACATCATCTTAATTTCCCATCTCTTAAAACTGAATTCTACTCTTCATCTTTCTCCGTTCACGCAGTACGTTTGTGGAACTCATTTCCGTCTAACATTCGAGATTTAAACTTTATTTCTCTTCAAAAAGCAAGGCAAATAGCATTACCTTTCCTCTATACTTTAATATTCTGATATATATTATAGGTATATTTCATTTTTTTATAAACGTATTTGTATGTAAGTATTTATATTTTTATTTTAAGCTCTAATTTAAATTGTCCTGTTTTGTCTTTTCTACACTATGTGTCTACACAATCAACTCAACTTTCTGTATCAATTTTCCTCTTGCAGGTCTGTTGGAAGGAATTTCTTATTAAATAAGCAGTACCTTTGTGCTCTTAAATTAATGTATTGTGCTGTTAAGTATTTTGTGTGTATGTACCTACATAAATAAATAAATACACAAACAATTCCAGATTAGAACTTGCATGTAATTCTAGCGCCATGCAGCATGCCCTATGTAAATAAAAAACAAAACACACACACACATACATTCTATATAAAGGGTGTAAAACACCTCTTAACGAAGCCGAAAGGAACTGGTTCTCCCTGTCATTGCAATATTTTTTTTGTTCTACACCATACCTGGGAACCTAGTTACGGAGATATTAGGGGGTCAAAGTTCCAACTTTTTGACAGGTATTTTTTTAAATACAAGTTTTTAATGTAAGATTTTTAAACGACTCCACGACCCCCGTACTATTCAATCCGTCCATCAGCACAATGTTTTGAGTGCGTTACATTGAGTTCTACCACAAAACATGATTTTACACCCCCCAAAAAAAAGTCGTTTCCCAGCAATAATTTTTGCGTAAAGTTACTTAGTTTCATGCACAGAATGCTTGGTTGACGGCTTCGTGATGAGGTGATTTACACCGTGTATGTCATTGTCCCTGCAACCAATGCAACGCGTACGTGAGGTATCACCACGTGCTCCCACGTTCTGCAGTAACCTCTATCTTGCGTCCTGTTATTTTCCATTGACTTTATGTACAGAAATACAATACCAACAGCTGATATCGTTGTATTTATTTATATTCGTTTTACTACAATACTATTTGAACTCTAATGACGTATGCTATTTTAAAAAAACAGCTGTGATCTTAAGAATGCACCTAAGTAAATATTTGGGTTGTCCTCGTTATTTTAAAACACAACAGCTGATAATAAATATACTGTGTGAGATGTTTAATGATCATTAGTTACTTTAAGTCCAATAACAAAATTATGGCAAGTGAAATCTCGGAGTTTTCATTTATTATAACATTTATCTAACTTATCAAACGAACATAAAATAAAATCATGCCTGTTATCTTCAAAGGGTAAGGCAGAGATGTTCCTTACAGTACCGACACCCTTATTTCGCCAATTATATTTAACTCCTACGTGATAGGGACGAGCCTATTTGCCATCAACCGGCTGCCACAGATAATTTTAATATGATGATAAACCCAATAGCAATGATCAGTGGTCGTGTTTCCTACCAATAGACCAACTAGATATTCATAAACCTTTTTCTTACTTTTTAATATTTTAAGTTAACAATAGGGATATTGTTAACTTAAAATATAAAAAAGTAAGTTAGTACGGTCAGCAGAAAAAGTCGCTTTACATAACCAAAATTATAAGACGTCTTAGTTTTAGAACGATCTATATTAACAGACTGGAGTAAAAGACATAACAATATTTTCATCAATGGTTACACAAATTCGCAAAACAACACTGACCAGCACAAAACTTGGAGTAATATTTATAAGTGTTAACCGACTTTTGATGCAGTCAGCATCAAAAGTCGGTACCTAACAAACAACGATTAAACACTGATTTTCAAGTATAGTAATAGTAAGGCTTATGTTTAACATAACACCAGATAAAGTAAATATAACCTTAAAAAACATTTTTACACTGCCTAAAATAGTAAATGATCACCAGAAATAGTAAATGATCACCAGAAATAGTAAATGATCACCAGAATTAAAAACCTGAAAATCACAGCTCCGAACTAAGGCGTAGTCGACGGAGCCCCGCTACGCGGGGCTCCTATTTCTCTCTGCAGGGTTTAAAGTAACCTAACACGAAGGAGATGTCGGGGTCTTAGTTCGCTCGCTCCGCTCGCTCACTAGACCCCGCCATCCCCTTCGAACCTAGCCTGTCCGAGTCGGGGTGCCCAATATCCCGAGCTCGCTTTGCTCGCACTTGCTTCCTAAGTTCTTCTTGCCACAAAATTTGGTGATCATTTACTATATTTGGTGATCATTTACTATATTTGGTCTTTGAATACAATTTTTTTGGTGTTTAGTATTTTTTTTTTTGTAACGTATCTTACGATCTCAAAGTATTTTTTGGTGCTCATTATATTTAATCCCTAATAGAAATGCCAAATTATCGTGCTTCATTTCTAGAAAAGTAACCTCCACTAATTAACTCTTAGACAATAGTTCGTACATCATCTCTACTCCTGAATACCCATTAACTTAACCTAATAGTCATTATAATTACGACGAATGCTCATTAGCGATTAATCATAATTCATAACGCTTGACGGATGAATGGGTGATTCGCAATCGTTTTTAACAGACACAAGGTTGCTTTCCATCGTCTTTACGTGATCTCCAATAGGGGTGCGGACTGGGTAAAGAAAACGATATTCTATTTTGTCCGTCAGACAGGTAATACAAAAATATTAGACACGTATTTTTTGTTTTATCAAAATATCAAAAAATTACTTAGTTAAAACTCAATAAAGTTGGAGAGTGGGGGCTCACTACGTCACAAGTAGGTATAAAACTTACCTACATGTGACGTCATGCGCCATTTTAACTCAATATATCTCCGTAATTTTATGACCACGTGAAAAAAGAAAAAATACGTGTCCAATACTTTTCAATAAGCTACCTGAAGGACAAAGAAAAAAAAAATGTGATCATCCCCTATTCCTAGAGATGGTATTTTCTACGGTGATAACCACAGGAAAACCACGGACCTGAATAAAGCGATATGCTTCCACATTTATGTGCGAGCCAGTCTGTGGAATTCACTGACTGCTTCTCTGCTCCCTGATCATTATAATCTGGATCCCTATTTTTTTTTTTTTTTGCGGATGGGAAATCATCAAATGACTTCTCCCGCTCTGGGCGGAGCGGGAGGGAGTGTCAGACTTGTACTGACTAAAACCCACCCATGTTCCTTCTTAGCCCTTTGTGTTCCAGGGCCGCGGTATCTCTTTCGAACAACCCGCAGCCCTGGCAGGCATCGGCCCTTTCGGACCCCTTCCGGTTTGCTGACATCTCCTTGAGGCGCGCGTGGAACACGTACGCGCCGTCGACACGGCCTGTCGTAATGAGACGGACGGACGGTGAGCTAGCCCATTACTCACCGTCCACAGGCTTGCGCCTACGGTGGCCGGGGGCCACTGGTTGCCCCCCGACGCCCGGGGCGTCTCCCGCGGCGGCTGGGACGTGAGGTTCTCTCCCTCTCACGTTCCGCCACCTCCTTCGCTAGCATGACTGCTTCGCAGAAGGAGACGACGGCTTCCTATTCCCTCTCGCTCCGGACCATGGATTGAACCAGGGCCGGACGCGAGAGGTCACCGCCGCCAATCGCCGCTACGAGGACACGGCGGTGCTCAGCCCAAGCGGGGCAGAGCTCCACGGTGTGCTCCCCCGTGTCCTCCGGCCGATCCTCGCAATGGTAACACCCGGGCATAATCTGGATCCCTTCAAGTTCGAGTGAATTGGTTTCTTCTAGGCAAGCGCGCTCCGCCTTAGACAACATCATTGCTTCTCATCAGGCTAGTTGCGGCCAACACATGCCAGTATAAAAAAAAACCGGCCAAGTGCGAGTCGGACTCGCGCACCGAGGGTTCCGTACTTTTAAAACCGTAATTATTAAAAACATTTTCATTATGATGTAACTAAAAATTTACGGTTTTCGCAATTTTTCCTTTATCTGTGCTATAAGACGTTGTTTCGTACCAAATTTCAAGATTCTGAGTTCACGGCAAGTACCCTATTGGTTTTGATTCCCTTGGGAGTGTCGAAAAGTGGGCATAAACGGCTGTATCTTTTGATTGCGTCGGCTTAGAAGTTCGATTTTTCACAGCTCCAAGGGACAGTTGACCTGAGTATTTTATATAAATTCCAGCTTGATACCTCCACGCGTTCCTGAGAAAAAGGGTCTTGACAGACAGAAAGACAGACGGACGGAAGGAAGGACAGCAAAGTGATCTTATAAGGGTTCCGGTTTTTGCTTTCGAGGTACGGAACCCTAAAAAGATACAGATGCAGCCTGAACAGTCAGTTTCGTTACTACCTTGCTTTAAAGGTTTAGTTTCATAAATTATCAAAACTAATTTCTCCGCCCTCCCGGGTATGTTATGATCAGTTTCCATTTTAACCTTAGGCATTAGAATACAAATATTTTACATGTAGCGATCTACCTAGTTACTAGGTACCACAGTGGCCCTCAGACGACTGGTTGTCAAACTTTCGAGACTACTCGTAACGAAGATCTACAAAAGCAAAAACAAAGTCTTGAGAACATAACATGCTGGAAATATCTCCTTGATTATATTATGGTTCGTTTGAGTAACGCGCGTAAAACTTGTATATTGTGTTTAAGAACAACATTTGTGAAGCTGTTGGAACTTTGACCCCTTATGTCTCCGTAACTGGAAGGTTCCCGGTTCTCCTCGGTAGGTTTGGTCTAGAACAGCGTTTCGCAATTCGTGGGTCCCGCGACCGGTACCGGGCCCTCAAAATATAAAAAACCGGGTCTCAGCATTTCTGCCTTGTTTTAAAAAATATAAATTTATTTATTAAACTTATTGCACTAGTAAAAAAACTTTGGCATTATCTGCCAGTCCACCTTAGATAAAATTGCTCCATTCGCACAAAATGGGCGATACCGATCTATTTTACTTAATGTAGGTAATCAGCGGGGGAAGAGGTTTTAAAGTATTGAGTGGGTCTTTAAGGGCCAGTGTGACATTTACCGGGCCATGGCAGAATAATGTTTGGGAAACACTGGTCTAGAACCAAAAAAAAAAAATCGCAATGGAGACGGGGCCTTTCGGCTTCGTCAACTTTACTTTTACACACATTATTTAAACCTCGATCAAAAATAGTCCCTTTTCTTCCATATAATACCTACCGAGATACTTCCTTTATTTCCCGTCCAAAAAAGGGTTGTCAAGGGATGAAGCCTCCACATCTAGGTCTTTTGATATAAGGATTTAGTTTGTAAAATATCCTTAAGTATATAAATTATCCTTAACACTGGGTGTCTAATCTCTAGTGAGAAGGGTTTAGGGTTTGAATTAAATAAGCTACGAGACTTGGTGTATTTTTACCCGACTATCGCAAAGACAAAAGAAGGGTTATGATTTTAGCAGTGTATTTGATGTATTTTTTAGTTTTTTCTTTTAATTTCTATGTTCCACTGTAGCGCCTAAACCATTGAACCGATTTTGATGAATGAGGTATCAATTGATAACTTATTAACTACTATTGGTGATACAAGTATGTTTGAATTCGCTGTTTTAATCTGTTTAGTTGGCTTGTAAGTTTGTCAATCCAGTTCAAAAATGGATTAGAATATCATAGGTGTGTGCTATTTAATTGCTACAGTCTCACTTAGACTTGGCAGATTTGTTGGCAGCATATTGAACTAAGGAGGAACTGGGCACACCTTTCTTTGGATCTGCTGTTACACATAATCCGCCACGAATTGTTATACCTATGGCAATTTTGAATTCGAGAAATAACACTACGACTCTGCGTACGTTATCTTATCCCGATGAGTCTCGATTGCTCAGATTTTTTAACAAAATACGCACTCGTTAGTCTAGTGTTCGTAAGTGTGACTGCTGACCATGAGGCCTCGGGTTCAATTCCAAGGTCTAGCCAAGTGTTATCGGGTTTTTCTATCAGGAATTCTCAGTGGTAGCCCCGGAGTCTGGATTTCTGCCCGATTGATGGCAATAGGCTCGCCCCCTATTACATGGGAGTTAAACATAACTGGATACTTGTGAGAGTTAACATAACTGCCTAGCCCCTGCGGGGATTGCAGGCGTGTTCTTATGTTATGTTTACAGTTAAAGGAAACAACATTTATTTGTGCAAATAATGACTCACGCATACCACCATAACAAAACTTTAAGAAAAAAAAAAAATAGAGTGCGAGAAAAATATCGCATATCATAATTGTATCATAATTTGTTTTTTTTTTTTTTAAATATCGTTTGAATTTTAGTTCCTTTTACGTCACGCATGTAGACAGGCGTAGTTTATGTGTCATGTCTTTCCACTTTGTCTGATTAGTACTCTCAGGCGAGGATTTATCCAGGCGAAGCAAACAAACGGTATTGTCCTACGAATGCCTGTGATACAGGCTGTGAGGGACTGTTATCATCACTATGCAAACGCTTGGGAGAATTTCAAGATGAATTTATTTGAGGTATGACCCATGTTACAGGCTTCTGCTGCTGCAGGTATTTTGATGCAATTCCAATAATAAGCCCTTTTTAGGGTTCCGTACCCAAAGGGTCAAACGGGACCCTATTACTGAGACTCCGCTGTCCATCCGTCCGTCCGTCCGTCCGTCTTAACCAGGCTGTATCTCATGAGATACAGCCTACTACTACTATAGCCAGTTGAAATTTCTACACATTATGTATTGCTGTTGATGCTATAACAACAAATAAGAAAAACAGAATAAAATAAATATTTAAGGGGGCTCCCATACAAAAAAGTGACTTTTTTGCTCGTTTTTATAAATAATGATACGGAACCCTTTCGTGCGCGAGTCCAGCTGGCACTTGGCCGGTTTTTAATGTGTAATTTAATCTGCAGCAGCAGAAACTCAAAATAATATCATGATTGGTTTTGCTTCTTATTTTTCACCTTCTTCCTTTTTTGTGTGGTTAGCGTCTAACTTGGTGTTAGAGTTTTTATGCCACCCAAGGCCTCTGACTTAGCTTTACTGAAATATCTCTCAGGCATGCAGGTTGGTTTTAGCACCGAAGCAATTGATAATTATACAATACGCAAAATTCTTCTTCTACGTCGTTCCCTCACTGCTGAGGATCGCGACCACATATTATACGTCTCCAAGGCATCATGCAGTGTGAACCGCACGATACAAGCTTCCTCCTGCAGCCTTCTTGAATGCGTCTGTCCATCTTGCCGGTGCCCTGCCTTGCGCGCGTTTACCTTCTGCCCGGCCCAGTATTATAAGCCTTTCCAGACAATGCCTAGATGAACGCATAATATGTCCAAAAAAGCTAAGGGCACGCTCCAGACAGATTGTGGAAAGCCGTTTGGTGATGTTGAACTCTTCCAGTATGGATTCATTGGATCTCATCGCGGTCCATGGTATACGCAGCATTTTCCGCCAACACCACATCTCGAAGGCATCGATCTTACTGCTTTCCCGACTTTAAATGCACCACGTTTCAGCACCATACAAGAAGATTGAGAACACCAGTGCACGCATCAATCGTATTTTGGTATTCCGCCGGATAATACGCACATGAATCCGAAAAATCAAGGGTGCGTGGCTTGGGTTCGAACTCATAGGTCTCCTATAACTTGGCATCGCTATGACATATACCTTGAACCGTGTCAGGTTATCTGTTCCTAACTAAGTAACGAATCTCAAGGCAGCGTGTTCTTAGTTATTGTGTTTTAGTCAAAACGTTGCCCTTTGTTGTGTTAAGGCGGCCCGACTAGGATTTACGTCGTTTTGTTTTGTGTTTTATTCGTAGATGGCACGGATTTAAATTCTGAAAAAACATAATATTACATATTTCACACTTTGCTCTACATATTTCGGCCGTCCGATACACGATTACTGGCACTTTACTGCATCCAATTAAATAGCAAAGACAAGTCTAAATTCTGACTAATTGTCATTTAATTAAAGTTATATTAGGCTTTAAACAATACAATTTAGAATGAGTATAAAAAATGTTTCTTTGGGAAAGTTGTTTGTTATCATGAGTATAATCACATGTTGAAGTATCGATCACGGGAACACCCAAATACTCCGAAATATTTTATTCCGAATTTCAATGCCGGCCAGCAAGCCGAAGCTGCGGTGGTGAGCGTTAAAACCATCTGCGACGATAAGCTCGCGTGGGGCCGCCCAAACCCCGCAGCGCAGGAGCCGTGACAGAAATATGCATGCCTGCTTGCATGCTGCATGCCTGCTTGCTTGCATGCCTGCTTGCATATTGCATGCCTGCTTACATGTTGCATGCTTGCTTGCAGGCTGCATGCTTGCTTGCATGCTGCAAATCCCCTGTATTATTGATGAATCCCTTCGGTAAGGTTAGGTTAGAAATGTGACCAGGGAAACAAAATATTTTTATTCGAAACAAAATATTTTTATTCAAAACTAAAAAATCATAGTTTATAAGAGAACAAGGCATTTTAATTTCGGATTTGTATTAATCGGTATTTTAATTATCGGAATTCGTATTTGTGATGTTTCGAATTATCATTAAGTCGGACTTTTTGTTATTCAATCTATTAAAATTCGGTATTTTGAGAATAGTAATTATAAACGTTAGAAATATTGAAATTTAGGAATTATAAAAATAGGAGTAAAGATAAGTCGGAGTTGTTATATTAGGAATTTTGAACCATTCGGAATTATGACAATCGGCATTTTGAAATTCGAACTTGTGACTATCGGAATAAAGTTTTTCGTATTTATGTAGTTTACCCATCGGTCACTTATTACCAGTCAACCTATAATAGGTGTAACGGAAAGGGTATATACATACTTAGGAGTGTGCTACAGACTTTCAAACTGAACATGTTTCTCCATCGGACAAACATCGTAATTGCGAAAAACATATCTACTACCCCATACAAAATTTCAATACCTATTCGACCCAAATGTATGGGGCTGCTATTTTTTTCGCTATTACGATGTTTGTTCGTTGGAGAAACATGTTCTTGAACTCGAACTCGCGTATAGTAAATTGTTCTTGAACTCGCGTACCTATAGTAAATTGTTTCGTAGCGCGTCTCTTTGTTGGGGCTGGGGTAAAATTTGATAAGCTGGACTGTCTCGTTGGTCTAGCAGTTGCAAGGGCGACTGCTGAGCCTGAGCTCTTGGGTTCTATTCCCGTCGAGCAAAGTGGTATTGGGTTTTTCTATCTAGGAATTTCACAATAGCGTCGGCTTCCAGTCTAACCGGATGCAGTAGAGTACCAGTATCCATACTAATATTATAAATGCGAAAGTCACTCTGTTTGTTTGTTTGTTACCTTTTCACGACTAAACGGCTGAGCGAATCTTAATGAAATTTGGCAAGAAGATAGATTTCAACCTGGGGAAGGACATAGGCTATATATCATCACGCTACGACCAATAGGAGCGGAACAGCAATGAAAAATGTTGCGAAAACGAGGAAAATGTGACGCAGACGAAGTTGCGCGGGACAGCTAGTTTTACATAAAGCTGCCTATCTGACCTTCACAACCCAGTAACGGGGTAATACGATACCCCTCACTAAGACTGGATGTCAGACTTTTGGCTTCTGACTACTCGTAACGACTGTCAAAGATCTACAAATGACAGCCGGGACCAACAGCTTAACGTGCTTTCCGAGACACGGAGAGAACTCGGTATGTAATTATGGTCACCCATCCACGGACCACGCTCGGCAAGCACGGCTTAACCTTATTGATCGAACCGTGCTGCTATTATTATTTAGCCACGAGCTAATAGTAACTGTTAATTCGTAACTAAATGATAAATCCTTGAAAACAAGAACACAATTGCAAACATTCGAACTTTGTGTATTTACAATTAATATTAATTGTGTCTGCACAATTAATATTAATTTACAATGGAAATCAAATGTAAGAAATAAGACGATATTGAATGAGCTATGATTAAGTATACCTTTGTTAGTACATTGTTTGCGAGTCTTGTCATTAGGTACTAAATTATTGACAGTATTACCCCCTTGAACTCTGAACGACTTAAAGTTTGTTAAACTTATCAATTCTAAATTATTAATAGATCTTAAGACCAGACACGGCTTCGTAGGATGCGATTTGCGGCCGATCTTAACTTGTTTTCTTGCCATGATTACCGTCGCCACGCATGCTCAAAATAACTAATTTTATTTGTTTTCTTGACAAGAGGTATGTCTAAAGTATGTTAATTTTTTTAGGCTCGTTCAATTTTATCACAGTAACACAACAGCTATTTGATATTCGGAGTTGCGAGCTGTTGTTTCCCACTGCTGCACGATACGATAGTCATGAGACAGAACAGCGTCACGCGGCTAACAGCTAATAGGTCACAGGCACACGCGCGCGCAAATTTCATATGGCTGTTGTGTTCTTGTGATAAAAGTGAATGAGTATAAAAAAAATGTAAAAAAAAGAAAGTTGTTTGGTATCATGAGTACAATCATGTGTTTAAGTATCGGTCACTAATTACCAGTCACCTTATATAAAGTATTATTATTGATACCTTCAAACAAAATAATATATTTATTTATTTATTTAACAATTTATGTACACACTTAATACAGAGAAGAAGAAAGGACCAGAAAATTGGTACAAAGGTGATGCTTATTTCTAAAGAAATCTCTTCCAGCATACCTGCGAAAGGAGATATTTAAAAAAAGAGATGCAGACATAGTGTGTAAAAGAAGAAGAGAGAATTGAATACATAAAACTTCAAGCAAATAACTATTTAAAATTACAATATAAAAATACACTAACTTACAAAAAAAATACAAAGAAAAATATATACCAATAAAATAAATACCTATGCAACTATGACGGAATGGAAAGATAATGTTCTTTTACTCTTCTCTTGAAAACTGCAACAGTTTGGCAGTCTCTAATTTCAGGCGGAAGTGAATTCCACAACCACACAGCGTGTACGGTGAAGGAGTAGGAGTAGAAGTCGGTAGAGTGAGGAGGGGATTTAAGGAGTTTCCTAAGATGCGACCTGCAAGGTGCATCAGAAGGACGGGAGTAGGAAAAGCGCTCCCGCAGATAAGAAGGCGTTTTAGGTTTATGAAGGATGTTAAATAGCAGACACAATATGCTAGAGTTTCGGCGAAGTCGAATTGGGAGCCACTTGAGTATGTTCCGAAAGTTAGAAACATGGTCAAACTTTTTAAGGTATATAAATTACTAACTAACTAGGTAATATACTAACTGCCTCATTGGTCTAGTGGTCGCAATCGCGAATGAGCATGAGGTTCCTGGGTTCGATTACGGGGCCGAGCAGTGTTATCGTTTTCCATGAGGAATTTCTTATTAGACAACCACGAAGTCAGGATTTATGCTCGTTTGATGTGCAATAGGTTCATCCACTATTAAATGAGACTCAAACATAACTGGCCCTGATTTTGTGTAATCAAAAAATATTATTGATACCTTCAAACAATATACAGGGTGTAACGGAAAGGGTATATATACATCCTTAAGGGTGTGCTACAGACCATCAAACTGAACATGTTTCTCACCATAAAAATTTTATTGCAGCAAAAAAAATATCTGCTGCCCCATAGAAAATTGCAATACCTATTCGACCCAAATGTATAGGCAGCTGATATTTTTTTTGCTGCAATTTTTTTTTTATGATGTAACATAACCGACGGTTGTCCACCATTTTGTACGAACGCCCTCTTGAATGGCTTCTTGAGCGGGAAAATCGCCGGTTGCGACTCCTATCTGGCCTACCTGTACGGGATTGTCGTTCCACTGACGAGGACAGCTCATCAAACTTCCGCGTGAGACTGGCTATTTCAATACGCATTACCTCGAGTAAGCTCCCAGCAGAGGACGAAGTACTCGCGACCTGGGCCACCGGGTTTACCGGCGCAATCTCTAATACCCGGTCAGCCAGCTCCGCAACAGCTTCCAGGGGCGTGGCAACTTGAGACGCTATGATCGCCTGCAGGCTGGTGGGCAGACGGCTGGTCCAGATGGTGCGCAGGAAGTCATCAGGCACACCACGGCCTGCCAAGCTCTGCAGGTGGCGAAGAAATGCAGATGGCTTGCGGTCGCCAAGCTCCTCGTGGATAAGGAGTTGTCGCACTTTCTTCTCCTGTGAAACTGATAATCGCTTAATTAGCTCCGCCTTAAGCTTATCGTACTTATTGGTAGCTGGTGGATTTTCTAAAACATCCTCTAGCTGAGCCATAATGGAAGGCTCCAGATTACCCACAACTGTATAATATTTTGTTGCATCGGAGGTTATATTGGATAATGCAAACTGGGCTTCGATCTGAGCGAACCATACAGTGGGCTTATCCTGCCAAAAAGGAGGAACGCGTACTCTGACCTTAGCTATCTCTGCTGATCCCAACGCTGAAACCAAGGCTTCCTTCAATGTTTCATCCGCCATCGCGCCATCTTCGCAATGACTTGCAGAATAAAATCGCTCGACGACGTCAACGTATTTCTTCGCGAACGTTCCGGAAACTTTTATGACGTCACGCGGTTGCGCTATGAAATGTTCGCGCCGTGTTTCTCGATCGGGGTCACCACTTTTGGAGGTACGTTAGACAGCGGAATAATACTCGGCAATCTCAGTAGATATGTATATTAAACAAAGCACAAGCGAAGATACAACTACATACAAAAATAGAAGGAAGTTAAAGCGAGAGTAGAAAAGGTTTAGAGTGAAGAAGAATATAAAACGAAGTTAAAAGTAATAGCGAGAAAGAAAAGTGAATTTACGATAGGCAATATTCAACAAGCAGTAGCGAGCCAAAGCGACGTGGGTTCGCGATGAAGGCGTCTAGTGCACTGGTCGGCGGCCGGCGCGATGTGTTGCTGGAGCGGGCTGCGGCTGGCGGTGCGGCGCGCGGCGTGCGGGGTGAGGTAAGCCAACCGGTTTCCGTCGGCCGGGCAGCGCACGCTCATGATGATGACGCGCGATGTGCGCGCGCCTTTACGCCAACATGGAGATTAGAGGACAGCAGAGTTTACGCTGTAAGTTTAATTTAACAATATAAATTTGTGGGTCAATAAATGTATGACGCCACAAACATGTTCAGTTTGATGGTCTGTAGCACACCCTTTTTGATGTATATACCCTTTCCGTTACACCCTGTATAAGTAATCAGATTTTCTTTGAGAAATCGTCGAAAACTTTAAACATGTTTTATGCAAAGACAGAATATAAATAGGCTTCTGTGGAACTCGCTCACGTTTTTGATTTGATCGTATTACCCTACGGCCCTTTTTTAGGGTTCCATCAAAATTGGATGAACCGCTTATTTGTAGATGTTTGTCTCGATATGATATCTCAATCTCAATGTCAAAGGTTTTCTTTTTAGATGAATGACGAGAGATAGATGTTATTTATTATGTTAATAATAAATCTCCGCTTTTGGCCTACCACTTTTAAACCTTATTACTTAAAGCATAAGGGTGAAAAGTAGCAGACCGTCAGTGATCTCGATAGTACCAATTTCACAATAAAACGCCAATCTTAAGGCACTCTTATTATGGCTTTCGGATGAATTCAAGGCAACACGACAAAGCTTTCATGATTACGTTCACTTCATCCAACTCCAGCTTATAATAAACTGGAGCCAATCACTTTAAGCCGACTTCTATTCAATTCATTCGTTCACTCGATGCTGATCACTTTCGATCACTCTGACTTGAGTTTTTTGCGGTATAAGTCGTATTTATGGATTGTATTAATATTAACTGCAATGAGCTTTAGGATTTTATATGCAATATTTATTTTAAAGTCGAAGCAATTCTCATCATCAGTTATCTGCCTTATTTTATTTAGGGTCGGCGCAGCATGTCTTTTGCTTCCATACTTCTCTATTACTCGTCAACTTAGCAGTCAAAGCAATTCTAAATGTTAATTATTTTGCAATTAATACCCTCGTTGGTCTAGTGGCCCCAACCGTGACTGTGCACGAACTCCCGGGTTCGACTCTCAGGTCGGGCAAAATTGTCTTATTGGGAATACCCAATGAGACTTTAACGTGACTTCTAAGCCGCGCAGCTTGAATTTGTGCGCGGTTAATAACAATAGGCTCGCCCACTATTGGAAAGGACCTAAAGATAGCTGGCTAAATGTGGGTGGTACTATTAGGGTACACCTCTGCATTACTCTTCGGGGATTACAGGCGTGATGTTATGATATGTAATTTTTAATCTGCCTATCCTCCGTACTAAAGCATAACGCTTTAAAACTTCAACTTTACTATGTGAAATTATAGTTTAAAAAAGCATGGTGCTATAACGCAATGGCTATAGATAAAACTATACACGGTGTAAATCACCTCATCACGAAGCCGTCAACCAAGCATTCTGTACACGAAACTAAGTAACTTTACGCAAAAATTATTGCTGGGAAACGACTTTTTTTTGGGGGGTGCAAAATCATGTTTTGTGGTAGAACTCAAAGTAACACACTCAAAACATTGCGCTGATGGACGGATTGAATAGTACTGGGGTCGCGGAGGTGTTTAAAGTAAAAATCTTACATTAAAAACTTGTATTTAAAAAAATACTTGTCAAAAAGTTGGAACTTTGACCCCTAATATCTCTGTAACTAGAAGGTTCCCAGGTATGTTGTAGAACAAAAAAATGATCGCAATGACAGGGAGCACCAGTGCCTTTCGGCTTCGTTAAGAGGTGTTTTACACCCTTTATTTGTAGCATTTTGTATAAATCCTTTTAATACCAAAAGGTTTAAGTTTATTATTTTAAAGCTGCATTTATGCTGGCCACTTTTGCTTACAAACCTATAGCTTAAAAAACAATTGTTCAAGATTCAAATTGTAACCACAATTTGAATCTTGAACAATTTTCTTTGCTTACAAACCTATAGCTTAAAAAACAATTGTTCAAGATTCAAATTGTAACCACAATTTGAATCTTGAACAATTTTCTTTCTCTGCTCGGAGCAGACATGCACGACATGACGCGACGCGGCACGCCGCCGCGACAAAACCTACGTAGAACAATTTCTATGAAATCGTCCGAGACTGTTCACAAAGGCGCGACGCGCCACGGCATCAACTCGTTGATCGAATACTCGATCCTAAGCGATCGAAAATTTCAAAATTTGTTTTGTGTATTATTTATTTGAATCATATTTGAATCATTTTGATTTTGAAAGTTTAGAGTAAAGTATAAAAATTATTATCCAAAAAGATTAAAGTCCATAGGACAACTTAATTTTATAGCTTTTCCTAATCTATCACTGTTCGGTCGCTTTTCAATACGATAGGATAGGATCAAGTAAACGATTCGATGCCGAGCCTGTATGCGAGACTTCGCGATGCGGCAACACAGCTATGCCACGTCGCGCCTGTCTGAAGGAGACTTAACTTTTTCACCTATTCCTCAAAGGGCCTAAATATACCAGTGTATATCTGAATAAAATATAAAGAGACAAAAACTTTTATTTTATTTTTTCACGTAGGGACGTAGATAAAACAGTTTGTATTTCTTTTTTCATGAGCCAATCAACACTGCAAATGTGAGGACCAAAACAAATATTTTTGTTTGTTTTGCTGTGGCCTGTTGGGAATGTGGAAAAATGATTTAAAATTTTGTGTAAAGTTCATAACGTGTGTTGTATAGCGGGCTGGTTTCCGCAACTCCACGTCTAAAGCGCGTATTTTGCGTATAACGTGTATTTTAATGTTTTCAAACTAATACAATTTATTCGAAAAACAAAGTAATTAGGATGAGAGGAGTTAATTTCGATAGAATGAGAGGAGTGACTTGTTTGTTTCATTTACTTTTTTGCCACCGACTTCCGAAAGTAAAATTATTTTCCACTTTTTTGTATTTTTTTTTGTAAGTCGGTTATATTTTTTTTGTAAAAAGTTTTTATTTTACCCTTTTCAGTTGTGGTATCTCACTTAAATTCTTGTCAAATATCATTTTTACATTGTTACTAGACACCAGCACATCGTTCATACATACGACAAAGCAACGACAGAATGCATAATAAAGAGGATGACTCAAAAAGTACCTAAGCAAAGATAATAAAATTAATATGGGCCCACCGGGCAAGCTTTCTCTACCAAATGAATGAAGAATGATGTAAATCGGTCCAGTAATCACGGAGAAATAAGTGTAATGATACGTGATAAATTTACATATAAAATAAAAGAAATGTTAATAAAATGAAAACTACAGGGCCAAACTATATAACATTTTTTATGGGACCAAATAGCAACTATTCCGCATCAAACTAAAGAAGAATTACGCAAATCGGATCATAAATCTCAGCGTAATCGGTGTAATTCAACAAAAACAAATCGAATTGATCACCTCCTACTTTATAAGAAGTCGGTTAAAAAAAGAAAAAGATTTCTATTTTTTTCTTTAAATTATTACTTGTATTAAATTATTACCTAAACCTGGAAAGTGCATACCGTTACAATTCCAACAAGTCCAAAACACAGCTAAGATCCATTGTCTTATTATTGAGTTCCGGTGCCTGTCTCTGGGATTCATCATCAGATCTGGTAGTAGAATGGTTCTTATTGAACGCAAATGCTTCACTTGTTGTAGAAAATACCAAAATCGCTGTACGTTTTCCTATAAAATTTGAAGAGTTCCCTCGATTTCGCCAAGATTCCATCATCGGATCCCGACTTGGTGAATATGGGACCACTTCAGAAGTATCTCCTTTCGAAGAAAAAAAGAATTTTGAAAATGGTCCACAATTGGCGACGTAATCGCGTAACAAACACACAACAAAAATAACATACCGTCAAATTGATAACCTCTTCCTTTTAGAAGTCGGTTAAAAAATAAAGCGCGGCTTCGCACGCGTGGAGTTCGATTACTGTTCCACGGGATTGTACTATCGGAATAAAAATTATCCAATGTGTTAATACAGGTTATAAACTACCCCTGTGCCAAATTTCATCCAAATCCGTTCAGTAGTTTTCCTGTGAAAGAGTAACAAACATCCATCCATCCATACTTTCTTTACAAATTTTCGCGTTTATAATATTAGTAGGATTTCACGCCTTAAGAGCCTATACAACCTCAGCTCAAATTCTAATTTGGCCCCCACTTCGCCGCGCCACACTCACTCTTTATCTCGCTCGCACACTACTGCTCGCGGTCACGCGGGCGCACGCGGTTGAAGCGATTTTGTTAGTAAACTGGATTATCGGACGAGTAGGTACTAAGTAATAAAATTATCAAATGAATATAATATTAACTTGTCAATAAATGAACATAAAATTATACATAGCAAATTTAGTTTCAATGTTGTACCTACTAACGGCTACTCATCTTGCTATATTTTCCAGTATAAGCTGACCTCTCATTGAATGGAAAGCCCATATAATGCGAAATCAGCTTATACTGGAAAGTTATAGCTTGATGTCGTTACCGTGCGAACTATTTTACCTACTGCTACAAAATTCCAGTCAAGCGCGAGCCAACTTTGCGCTGAGGGTTCCGCCCATTGGTTTAGTAGTAAGTTTGTGTTTTATATTTTTCGCCGTGTATGTGTGTAATGTGACTGTGGTTGCCACCCGTACTATATTATAGTCAATTGTACTATACATATAATATAGAAAAATAATATAGTACGAAAAATACTATATTTACATCGCTAATTCAATTATCACACTTGTTTGTATTAAACTGTGACTGGTACGCACCCGCAGCGAAAAATCCCCTAAAATACTATATTTTTTGTAGGTAAGTATGTAGGTAGGTAGTTTAGGTAGAAAGGTACGTACGTGGTAGGTACTTATGTAGTATAGGTAGGTACGTACGTAGGAAGGTATGTAGTATAGGTAGTTACGTACGTATGATAGGTATGTAGTATAGGAAGGTACGTAAGTAGGATAGGTAGGTACGTAAGTACGTATGATAGGTAGATACGCACGTAGTATAGGAAGGTACGTACGTATGATAGGTATGTAGTATAAGAAGGTACGTACGTAGGATAGGTTGGTACGTACGTATGATAGGTAGATACGTACGTAGTATAGGTAGGTACGTACGTAGTATAGGAAGGTACGTACGTAGTATAGGAAGATACGTACGTAGTATAGGAAGGTACTTACGTATGATAGGTATGTAGTATAGGAAGGTACGTACGTAGGATAGGTAGGTACGTACGTAGTATAGGAAGGTACGTACGTAGTAATCGCTCAAAAAAAATATGAACTAATTTGAAATCAATTCGAATCCGAACACACATTCTCTCTCAACCTTACACTGACATACACGCACACATTCAAAGAAAAGCCCGGCTTTTAACTCCATACAAATTCCCAGATAAGTACCTATCAATTTTATCAAAACAAGAGACATTTTACTAGGAAAAACAGAGAGGTCCGATAAGCCAAATGCAGAAGCCAGTGAGTGCGAGTGGGAGCATCCGAACGAACATAGCGAAATAAGCTTGAACTCTTCTTTTGTTCAGTGTCAGAGCGAGCCAGTCTCGCGGCCGGCCGGTAGGTATAGGAGATATTAGAAATTTTTTGGCAACGTCGCGCATCGTGTATTCTTGATAAATGCGCGCGAAATTTGACGTTATTATTATTTTGACAACCATTTTTTGTTTGGAATGTTTTTTTTTTCTTATTTGTTGTGTTTTATTGTTAGGCAAGCCGGGCTTTTCGGCTTGTATGATAGTTCCGCCACTGATAGGTAGGTACGTACGTAGGATAGCTAGGTACGTACGTAGGAAGGTTTGTAGTATAGGTGGGTACGTACGTAGGATAGGTAGGTAGTATAGTTAGGTACGTACGTAGGATAGGTAGGTAATATGGGTAGGGACGTACGTAGGATAGGTAGGTAGGTTAGAGTAGGTTAGGTAGGTATGGGATATACCATTCGTTTTTAGAAAGTAATTAAACATCGTCAAAGTCATACAACATTTATTTTACTTCACTTAAATCTATAATTGGCATATTTATTACTACACAAAATCAACTTTCCCTTCTACAGGATTATTTAAACTCACTTCGTACAGTTCGTACCTGAAATGACCAGAATAAAAATATTTGATGAATTCTTGCAAATCTGCATTTCAACATACAACCTTCTCATTAAAAAAAAAATCTAGTAAGTACCAATTAGTATCATCATCATCACATTCATTTTCTGATGTGTTGTACTGCAGAGGGTTGTGTAAAAATCTGAAAAAAAAAAAGATAGTTTTGGTATATGAAGTAAGAAATTATAATCCTAACTTCCTAACTAATATAAATGCGAAAGTGAGTTTCTTTTTTTGTTACCCATTCATACTAAAACGGCTGAACGGATTTGTATGTAATTTGGCACATGGGTAGACCATGTTCTGGAGAAGGACATAGGCTATTTTTTATCCTGGATCGCAAACGAAGTCGCGGGCAACAGCTTACGCATCCAGTATTCTTTCGTCACTATGTATATTCACAGGTGGTACTTGTGATCTACAAGAAAACACAATCTTCATTATAAAAGTACAATTTTGTCAACATGAATAAATAATACGGAACTCTAAAAAGTCCAACATTATGAAAAGTTTTATCGTGAACTCGCCAGTTTCGTGATAGTACCGTTACGCGTAAGTAGTACCAAGCGGTAGTGACTGCCCTAGGGGGAACAGTTAATTTTGTGATATGATCAAACATGTATAACTTACAATTCTATATTTTGTAATATATTATGAAGATTTGTTTCGTCCGAATTTATTCCTACATCATCCGAAGGTATTTGGGGTAATCACACGTGGCAAGTTAATACCTACTTAGACCTTACATCTTTTTATTTATCATTTGGATAAGGAACCCTATAAATATACAAAACAAGACGAAATCAACGAAATCTTCGATAAAAGCAGTCTTGCCGCATGAATAACAATGAATACCTACCTACGTGTATATTGGATATACAAATTGGGTGCAGAACTGCAGACTACGCGTGGCTACATATCAAAGCTATACTTTTCCAGTATAAGCTGACCTCTCATTGTACGGAATGCCTATACAATGTGAGATCAGCTTATACTGGATAAGTATAGCTTGATAATTATGTAGCCGTGTGTACTAATAACAGATCAGTAAACATTTTTAGGTCGGCAGAAGATACTCACGAATTTACCCGAATATTCTCTTTATCACCATCGCCTTCAGTACTGTGTAATCAACGTCATCTGGAAGGATACATAATAATTATTTAGCTAAACTACCAAGGTAGTCCGCGTCAGTAAGTTCATAAATTGTATGTAGGTATGTGGTAGGTAGCACTACAGTCGGATAAGTAAGTTAGTTTTGTTTCCTGCAGGTAGGTACTTACTTACCGAAGATACTTACTTTTTTTTTTAATACTTTCTAAGCGCTTGGCTGATGCACTACGGGTCGCGGGTTCGATACCACACGGTACAAATATTTTTATAGCGTGCAGATAGGTAATTGTGAAGACTTGTGTTTGTAAACGGACAGTCTCCGATATTGGAGAAATCCTGGAATGGGGCAAAATTATAAAAAAATAATTACTACATTTATGTAAATACCTATATTTTGTTGTCATGATACAAAAACAAACCTATTTACTTATGTAACTTTTTATATTTTTATAAAAGTTTCCCCACACTGGATTTCCTTTGAATCGTGGACGCTTCATTTTTGTTTGTAAACTTACAAAGTTACAAACACAGATCTTCACAAATACAGAAACACCTGCGACCCCTAGCGCAGCAGCCAATCACTTAGCCACTGCACCAAACGTGTCATATGCTATCTACTTACATGTTTGTAATCAATAATAATGTAAGTAGATACGTAAATAGATACTTACTTCATTACGTTTATCATATGTTTGCCTGTTTCTTTACGCCAACCTAGTCGCTTCTTATTTTTATTACGCTTATTTCCCATTGCGCCAACACTAAAAACCTAAGCACTTCAATGTTTTCATTTTACGTTTTCGTCCTGTTGCGTAATGTGTGTTCTGTGCGCAAGCGACACAGCTATCCCGTTCGAAAGCCGAAGCGAGACTGAGCGGGGGTTGGGCGGCAGTGAACAACTTCAAGACGCCGCCGATAGTTTAGGTATTTTCTTTTTACGGTGAAAATAATAGTAATTAAAGAAAAATAAAAAACATAAGCCCTGCGTTATAGTTAGTTCAGTTAGTATGCCAAGTTTCATGATGTAATTTGCAGTATTTTTTGAATACCAGCGGTTAATTGTTCGGTTTAGAGGTAACTTTGGATTTTTTTTCTATCGAGTCAATTTTATGGAATCGTGTTTTCGTCTAACATAGTACTTAACATTAATCCTCAACTTTAACATATATTTATTTCAAAATTAATGCTGCAGTATTTTCGGCGTAACGGAGGATCAAGCAAAGCTATTTGAGGTAGTATGGGCTCTTAATTGATACTTTTTAGTGGAATATTTACTGATCTCCACGCGGTTAAAGTCACGGGCAGAAGCCTAGTATCCTATAAAAGAAATATACATACATACCGGTCGGCCGACCACAGATTCCGGTTCGAGTTTCCTAGTAGTACCTAAGTTACCTATATACTCGACGGCTCGAGGTACTAACGTTTGTAGATTCGTTCGAAGATTCTCAGTTAAAATCTGACTCCTACCGAC
This sequence comes from Cerastis leucographa, assembly GCA_963082945.1. Lineage (NCBI taxonomy): Eukaryota > Metazoa > Arthropoda > Insecta > Lepidoptera > Noctuidae > Cerastis > Cerastis leucographa. The sequence goes on from OY720361.1 coordinate 4,514,353, forward strand.
CGAAGTGAAGTGCCAATTACTTTCCTAGATCTCTTCAAGTAATGGATTTAAAATTTTATATAGTGAAAAGTATTTTCTTGAATGGAATGAAATGCATAATTATTTGCCAGAATATTGTACAAAGCTGTTATGTGAGTATGTATTATGATCATAATATTTTGCCGTTCCGGCGTACAAATATGGTTTTAAAGAAGAAATTTATCTGGACACGGCGCGTAAAGACTAGGGTCGATAATTTTTAAACCAAGAAAAATAATAGTAGGATGAAACCCATTTAAAAAGGAGGAGAATATTAACATTAATAAGTTAGTTTTAGCATTTTCTGAGAAGATTTACTATGGTAATATGTATTTTTTTTTACACCACCGGAAAGTAAAGATTTCAACGAACAGAAAGCACACCACGTTTTTGAAAAAAACTGATATTTTGACGGGAGAATTCTCGATTGAAAATTAGGGTGCTTTTTCGATTAAGTCAAAATAAGGTAAATATTATATAAAAATAAATAAATATTTTAAATCAAATAAATTACAGTGTATTGGGCACATAAAAGTTAAGTTTTTACAAGATTTCGTGCTTTTTTTTTTGTAGAAGATAAAATAAAAAACCAAAACTTGGTTTTTTGAATTTTTCACATTAATTTTGAGGTTTTGTGAAAAAAGTGTAAATACAAAAGTCTTAGATCTTTACCTACAACTTTGACATTAGATTTTCCATTTGCCTTTTTTTCTATAGGACTTGTAGTTTTGCCGGAAATCGAGATAAACCATTTTTTACCCTTAGAAGCTCCCCCCTTCCCCTTCCCGACCTCAGATCGCCCGTAAATTATTTTTTCTTTGATTTTTATAATATTCTCCTCCTTTTCCAATGGGTTTCATCCTACAATTATTTTTTTCAGTTTTATTATGTTTAAAGGCTTCTACCTTCTACCCTTGTCTAGTATTGTTAGGAGGACGGACGGACCCTGTTCCCGATGCTGGTGGGCTACTATTTTTTGTTTTTTTTTTAATGTTTTTTAAATATAATTTTATTACTAAAATGTAAATAATACGTAAGAAGATGAATAAACAGAAGTAAAATACCAACATTTCCTCCTATATCATCATCATCTTCCAGCCCTTGTCACATGTTCACAGGCGCCGCTCACGACCGCGCTCCGCCCTCTCAACCTCATCGCGCGCTGAGGACTTAAATATATTCCGTTGCACTTTGGATGAGTTTACAAGAACAGTTACCTTTAGAAGTTGCTATGTCAATGACAGTTGAATTATTTAAATTTTAAGTGTGCTACAATATCGCATTGGGTTTAACCTGTAAGGATATTTGTATGTTTGGTGTAAATATATAAATGTTACTCGGGGTCGGCGCAACACATTTTTTTCTTCCATTCTCCTCTGTCATCCGATACAAACATGTCTGCCAATATCCTGTAGGTAAATAATCCGACGCACGTCCTTCGCCGTTCGCAGACACACGACATGTCCTCAGACTATCGGGCAGGTATTGGCATTATCGTCATTTCTATTTCCCTCGCGATCTGGGAGGAAGTTGGCAGTTTCTCAGACTACGTACTATTTACTGTTGCACATACCTACGTTCATAGCACGGTTTTGGTATGGTACTTACGGTGGAGCGGGCGGTGTTAGTTTTCTTATAAATCGTGTAGTTGATTCTCTTACAAAAAAAGTTCCTAAACACTATTGACAAAACGTAGCACACTGATAAAGCAAAATGTTACAACAATTCCTAAGTTATAACCCCCCAAATGTGTCTTCACTGCGTAGACTACGGTACCATAAACATTTTCTGCGAACATTTTTCTTTTTTTATTACGTCATTCTTTTCTCAGTATCCCGTCTCAAGTGTAAGTACAGTCATGAGCACCAACTTGTACACACTTAGAAACTTTTTAAAATAATTCTTCCTACTGATTTGGATGTAATTTTATATAGTTACGAACGTAGTTCTTTGGAGATTACGTTAATGTGTAATACTTAGGTCTATTATCAAAGTTGCAATCGTTATTCGACGAGGAAGTCGCTTATACATTTTGCTGAGTGTTATCATATTTGTGCTCGTGTCTGTACATCGTAAGTTCATAACGCATTTAAATTATTCGTACATTTTCCGACAGTCGCAGATGTAACAAAGCGTTGAAAAAAGTTAAAATAATTTATTCCCATCTTGTTTTTTTTTTGCGTTCCTACATTTTTTTTTTGAGGAATGTGCGTCTTGAGATATAAGCCTTTTCATGCGTTTGTGCCGTGTTTAGATTTTTTTATTTCCAGTGCAAAATATTGCAGGGGTTCGGTCCTAAATTGTTTTTTGTTTTGTTATTGTTTTTCGTTATGATGATACAAACATAGCATGTTGTAATATTATTGCTAGTTTCTAGTGTTAAAAGTAAGTATTTTTGAACGCAGATTTTTTGAACGCTCTAGCGCGGTACTTTGCCATAATTAGGACGCTTACCTGATGCATGACTGATAAGTACAATGTTATTAGCACCTAAATCTTTTCTCCGACTTTTCAGTAAGGTTTTCAAACCAAAAATAAAACTTCAAACTTCTTACTTAACATAATCTATACAAATAAATAAATCTTTTTATATATAAAATTCTAGTGTCACAGTGTTAGTTACCAATTTACCATACTCCTCCGAAACGGCTGAACCGATTTGTATGAAATTTTGTATGCATTTCGGGTAGGTCTGAGAATCGGCCAACATCTATTTTTCATACCCAAAAAAGAAAAAAAAAACAGCGGGCAGCAGCTAGAATTTTGTAAAAATCTACTAAGAATTTGCCATAATTAATAAAAAAAACTTCAGAGGATGAATGGATATCACATTAACTTTTTATAACATCCAACTCGGAAACAGATGACGCTTTTCGCGTTATAAAGCGACAAAGAACTAAACAGATCCATCATCCACGTAAGTTTATCCGTTAGTTTGCAGTTGCGATTTTATATTTATTTTTCAGGAATCAAATTCAAACTCAAAGCATTTATTTCAATTAGTCCATTACAGGCACTTTTGAAAGTCAAAAAACAAAAGAAACGCGAAGCTACAGTCCCAGTCACAAGGCATAATAACTTGTGAAAGTACTGTAGTTGCCCATTCCAAAGCGTAGATCTCTATGGAGAAGAATGGGCAAGAAACACCATGGACACTCTTTTAAATCAAATTATATTGTCTTGAAACCGGAGTACGCGTGCCGAACAATCAAGCTAGAAAACCAGTTTATGCAGATCTCTCATTGTACAGGAAGACTTTATAAAGCGAGGCCAAGTTATAAGTACAGGTACACATATGTATAGCTTCTTGATTTGTTGCCAGTTGCAACATAAGTGAAATAAAAAACACATATATTATATGGATAACTTTGGTAAAGATAATTTGGTTAGAAACGGGCGATGGTTTAAAAAAAACCGGCCAAGTGCGAGTCGGACTCGCGCACGAAGGGTTTCGTACCATTATTTATAAAAACGAGCAAAAAAAACACTTTTTTGTATGGGAGCCCCCTTCAGTATTTATTTTATTCTGTTGTTAGTTAGTATTTGTTGTTATAGCATCGACAGAAATACATAATCTGTAGAAATTTCATCTGGCTAACTATCAAGGCTTATGAGATACAGCCTGGTGGCAGACGGACGGACGGACGGACGGAAGGACGGACAGCGAAGTCTCAGTAATTGGGTCCCGTTTGACCCTTTGGGTACGGAACCCGAAATACGAGTATATAGAGAAGTATGAAAGAAGACATGCTGCGCCGAAACAGAATGAATTGGGCTAAGGCCAAGAGAATTATGTTGATGATGACGTTTATGTAGTTTTAAGGTTCTATTTAGTTACACAAATTGTATTTTATTATATTATGTTAGTCTGTAAGGTATACGTATCTAAGGGCCAAAGTTTCCTGATTAATAAATTAATGGTATGTTATGTTAAAAGGCATTTTAAGAATCAGGCAAAAATCAGTAGAAATTATGGATTCTTAAAGTTAATAATAAGGTATTTTTAATACCTAAGTATTGCGAATAAGTAGTGGTTCAGCAAAACCAGCGCAATAATATAATTATCAACAATTTATTATCTACTAGCCTATGCCCGCGGCATCGCATGCGTTCGGTAATTGCCCACTGGATTTTACTGGCCGGATATAAAATATCCTATGTGTGAATCCAGGTTATAAACAACCCCTGTTCCAAATTTCATCTAAATCCATTCAATAGTTTTCGCGTGTAAAAGTAACAAACATACATGCATTCTCACAAACTTTCGCATTTAGAATATTAGTAGGATTATAATAATGTTTGTTTATTTACTTACATACTAATTACATTTTTAAATATTTTTACAAAATGAAAAAAAAACATTTGATTTATTTTATTTTATTTTATTATTACAAGGCAATAAATCACGGATAATGTTTTCGTCTAATCTCCTTGTCCTGGTGTTGGCTTAAGCTTAGATTAAGGGCAAGAGGAAAATTGTGCGCGTAATTTTCCTACTTTTATGGCATGCTAACTGCGCCTGAGGCTTAAGACCCGGCCTAATCATTGTTTTGATTTTCTACGATGAAGAGAATCATGCGTTTGTGTGTTCGTAGTCGCGAAAAATAATCAAATGCCCCGTACAAAACGACAAAAATAAATCATCATCAACATTCTTGGGCCCCACTTTATTTGGGGTCGGCGCAGCATTTCTTCTTCCATACTTCTCTGGTACTTGTCTTCTCATCACACACCTCCTTTCTTGCCATATCACTTTAAAAATATATACAAAGTGTTGTTTTGCATCCTCGGCAAAATTCAGGAGGGTGTCACAAAAGACATAAATAATCAATTAAAATTACGGAACCCAGTTAATTATTAATAAACGCTGATTTTTTACCCTTTGAGAATGTTTGTATGTGTAAAAGCGCGGTTTTAGGGCGAGGATCAGACGGGCTGCATTTAAAACAAGGGTGGTTCACACTTACTAATTTCCGTAAATAAGAATAAAAATAAAAATTACCTACCCATTTTACTATTGATTCGGGACGAGAATCTTTAGCATAGTTACCTCCTAGAATTTGGCGAGAATACAAAACAACACCTTGTATATTAATAAAAATTATATAATCTACAATTTGTAGATACGACTCATATAACCTACCTGTTTATGTAAATTAAGCTTAACCCGCAAACACTCCTTCCCCAATTCTATATTCAATTAAACATACCAATTAACAATTAACTCATTAGTAATTCTTAACATAACGCTCCGTTGGGATTACATTGTACACTGTTAAAAATTATGTAATTTTACATTGAAAAATATTACATATTCCTGTAAAATTCCCGAAAACTCTGGGAAAATTATGAAATTTTACATAAATTTCATCAATTTTACATTTTTTCGTTAAAATCAACAGTTTTTAAGTAGTTTTACATAAAATTTATGTAATTATCACTAAGCCATGGATATTTACAAAAAATCTGTAAAATTACATGGATTATTGGGATAAATACATTTTCGTATGTATTTTTTACGATGGAAAAGGGAATTTTACATAGAAATCTCGTAATTTTACCTATTTTAGTGAAAAACACATTTTCATGTAAATTTACTTACGTCTTATGAAATATTCCGAAAAATGACAGTAAAATTACATAAAACATAGTGAAATTTCCCAACATTTCTTTAATTTTACATATATTCTGTTGAATTAACTGTCTAAAGGGTCTTTTTACATAATTAATATGTAACAATCTCAAAGAGATGGAAGTTTACATAAAATCTGTAAAATTACATGGAACGTTTGGGACAAATACTTTTTTTAATGTGTTTTTAGCAATTAAAACGGGAATTTTACAGAAAAATCTCGTAATTTTCCCAATGTTTTCGAAAAATGCATTTTTATGTAAAATTTCTTACGTCTTATGTAATATTCCGAAAAATAGCAGTAAAATTACAAAAAACTTATTGAAATTTCCCAACATTTCTTTAATTTTTACATATATTCTTATGAATTAACTGTTTAAATGGTCTTTTTACATAATAAATATGTAATAATCACTAAGAGATGGAGTTTACATAAAATCTGTAAAATTACATGGAATGTTTGGGACAAATACTTTTTTTAATGTGTTTTTAACACTTAAAAAAAGGGAATTTTACATAAACATCTCATAATTTTACCAATGTTTTTGAAAAATACATTTTTATGTAAATTTACTTACGTCTAATGTAATATTCCGAAAAATACAGTAAAAATACAAACAATAATATGAAATTTCCAAACATTTCTTAAATTTTACATATTTTCTGTATTATTTCTATTTAAATGTGTCTTTTCACATAATAAATATGTAATAATCCCTAAGAGATAAAAGTTTACATAAAATATGTAAAATTACATGGAAAGTTTGGGACAAATAATTTTTTTTATGTGTTTTTATCAATGAAAACGGGTATTTTACATAAAAATCTCATAATTTTACCTAATTTTCTGAAAATTACATTTTTATGTAAAGTTACTCACTTCTTATGTAATATTCCAAAGAATGTCAGTAAAATTACAAAAAACATTATGAAATTTCCCAACATTTCTTTAATTTTAAATGTATTCTGTAGAATTTACTCATTAAATGGACTTTTCTCATAATTAATATGTAATAATCAATAAGTGATAGAAGTTTACATAAAATCTGTAAAATTACATGTAATGTTTGGGACTAATACTTTTTAAATGTGTTTTTAACATTTAAAACGGGAATTTTACATAAAATTCTCGTTATTGTACCAATTTTTTTGAAAAATTATTTTTTATGTAAGTAAATTTAATTACTTCCTATGTAATATTCCGAAAAATATCAGAAAACTTATAAAAAAACTATGAAATTTCCCAGTATTTTTTTAATTTTACAAATTTTTTGTAAACATTCTGTTCAAATGTGTATATTAGCGGGTGTAAGTATAATAATAACCGGCACTGTAGTTAAAACAGTCTATTAAACTCAAACACACGGTTTACAATACACAGCAGTCCACTATACTTTAAAATGACTAAAACTATTACAATTCAAAGTTATGAAACTCGTGATCGGTCGTAGTACTCGTATCGGCCCTCTGATCTCTCGCGCAGAGCTGTTATAGCTTCCGCGCGATACAAAAATGTGGCCGCGCCGTCGCCTACTATAAATTGTCCCGCGGCTTAGTCTGTTAGGAAGCTAGCTGGGGGTTGACCTCGATTGGCTCTCTTGGGAAGACGCCCACTTCTAGGTTCTAAAGCACGCGTGGGCGTGCTGGGTACGTAATAGTTCAACAATTGGAACGGGAATTTTACCTAAATATCTCGCAAATTTACCAATATTTTATACATTTTTATGTTTTACTTACGTCTTATGAAATATTCCGAAACATGTCAGTAATATTACAAACAATATTATGATATTTCCCAATAACTAATTAATTTACTACATAAAAAATCTGTAACTAAAATAACTGCTGTTTTTGCATTTTGTTTTGTTGTAAAACCGTAAAATTCGCGCCGTGATTCGCGCACGAGTGTGGAGGGCCCTTTTGAAGGAACTGTCATATTACGGATCATCATTCGCCGCAACCGCGACACGTATAGAAGTACCCTGCCTCCCCTTCTCCGCCGTACTTCCTATTTTTAAATATGCTTTTTATAAGTAGGTATTAGACTTTTTATCAGTTTTCCGAACGAAATGACATGTGCAAACGAGACAGCTCTATGAATGTGTATAGCGACGTCTCGTTTACACAGATCATTTCGTAAGGAAACCGAGTAAAAATTCCGTACATAAGTAAGTATCTGACATCGACATGGGGGCTCAACCAAAAGTAAGGTCTCTAAACCGCCTTTAGCGACGAAAGATCATACAACCACGTTACAAAACACTTAACACTGTGTAGCGTAAATCGGAACGTTTAGCCGTGTATTTCCTTCTCAGTCGAGTCAGTCGCAGTTGCAAGTTCAAGATATTGCATGCAAATTAAAGATATTTGATATTTGAAGCAACACGAGTGGGATTAAGGTATAGAAAACGTTTGATTTCCAGCACGCGTTGCATGACCGCCGTAGAAACGGGCTATTTCTACGGAAGAATCGACAAAATTAAAAAAGAAAAGAAAAAGAGTAGAAAGATTTCTATCGTCCTAAACATGGCGATGTTATGAATGTAGAAAAGAAATTTTTCTATTCTTCAGTCTACATAAGTCTACGACGTCGAGCATGACGACCATATTTTCTCTACTTTTTACACTTGGGTGTAGAAACATTTCTTCTGACAAATGTCAAAATAGTCTTCATCACATCGGACCTAGACAAGATTCTTTTTGTAAAGAATCTAGCTATTAGGTATTTGTGTTTCTTGAGCTTCTGTGATTTTAAAAAAACATGTTGGGGACCTACCGTCGCCATCTCCTCAGTTTGTATGCCGAGAAGAATGAAAGGAAGGCCGAAAGGATTGCTGTACGAGCGTTAACTGGGGCTTTCGATTTCCCTTAAAAAAAAATTCCTTACCTACAAATTCGCAAAGAGATGGTGCAGTATTTGTGCCAGGCTAGCTGATCGAGCATCTGTCTCCTAACACATCTCAGGGTCTGCCTGTTTTCGTTAAAGTTAATTCAATCTAGGTACCATAACTAGGTTCTTTGTTCGATGAAAATCCTGCTTACAGGATATTGCCAAAGATCAAGTCTATTACTTCTAGATCGCAGATGCTGAGTGCAGAATAGGTACTCAATCTGAATGCAAATTTTCCAGTCTGGGTTTCATGACCAATTTAGTTTAGTGGTTTTATCATTAAAACAGACCTACGCAGACTACATGAATCAAAAATTTACCAGTATTATCTACTAGGTACAAAAACACAACAAGTCATAAAAACGAAGTATGTCTGTACATCCACCCTTAACAAACGTCATGTAAGGCCGCAATACGTGATGACGTGAATGTGACGGAACCAGAAAATATATGAAAATTAATGGAACCCACAAAGACCCACAAGCATAACATTCCCTACGACCCTAAGCCCTAACCTATCATATAAATAAGTTCAGGGGGGTTACTATGACGCTTAAAACATTATTGTTCCATTCCTATTCCAGAGTGGAAAGAGATGGAGCTAGACGACTTGTATAGCTCCCTCTCTTTTTCACTCTGAAATAAGAATGGAACAATAATGTTTAAAGACGTCATGGTACGCCACCAGGATGCTTGCACCATGCGACCTAAGGTTACAGACGAATAGTAGACAGGAATACCAGGTTCGGGAAGGGTACACTCACTGCCAGTCCCGCAGACTCACGAGACTGATCAGAGATGGCTAAAGTTGTCTTGGCCACAGTGAGGGGTAATGAGACAATAATATAAAATTCAAATTTAATTTATTTACAAAATGTTCTGCTTATACAGTATGTTAGTTTAAACGATGGACATATTGAAACCCATAATAGTACATACTAACATGATACTAATAAAAATATAAACAAAAAAAAAAAACACTGATAAATAACAGACCGATCCATACTAAAATTTTCGCAAATGTCACGCAACGTGTATACACCCTTGCGCTAGCGACTTAATACTATCGCAGAACATGTGAGCGAGGCAATGACTCTTAGGTATAATCCATTTTCCCTTCATACTTTAAACTTACCTGGCTTAGGACAGTCCAAAATATCTAGGCACTAAACAAAACATTAAAAATTCTTCTATATACGTTATAGGTTTTTTACATATTTGGGACGAGAATCGAATACTGAATACCCTCCCTCAATATGTCCCTCGTTTAACCTAACATACTGTATACTACTTTGTCTCAACACACTCTAAAAAAAACTTAAACATACTCTGTGTCCTATGCGTGTAAGATGCAACCAAATCATTCTTTTAACTGCAACATTGAACAATATCATTTAAAATAATAACAGTTATAATATATTAGTTTTTTGTTTATAATTTATATGTATTAAAAGGCCTTTGCCCAACAGTGGGACATTCAATAGTAGTAGTTGATGTAAATAAATTCAATATTTGGGGCCCATATTTTCATTCTTCTGAATCCTCATTCGTTGTAATCTGAAACGCAAACACAAAATATAGTTAAATATTGTTAGTTGCCAACATAACATGAACAAAAAATTTATTTATCATTGATTTGCAGGGGAATTCAGCCTATGCTTTGGAGCCTTGGCTCAAGACACCAATTAGAAATGCTCATGTGCCTGAGAAGGCCTATCTACAAACTGTAACTAATACAAGAGCTAACATTATAAGAAATTATTTTATGTAAATAAATGATTTCAGTACCTATCTGAATCGTCGGCGTCGTCTCATTTATCTGCCAGACCATTCCTTCCGACCATTCCGAAGGCTACTATTGCTTATATCCTGAAACGAATAAGACTATTATTTCAACATATTTTTAGGACAAAGCAGAGGCCTATGCCTGTATCAACTGTATTATTCTGTTGCTTTGAAAATCGCTTAAACTTATTTCACATTGTAACAAGATTAAAATGATTTAAAGACACATACTATTAGAAAAATTCACACAAGGAACCGAGTGTACGCTGACCTCTTTTTCTTGGTCTTGCTGTTTATTTTTGCATTGTGAATATGCGAAAATTAACAAAACAAACAGCGTATTATAAAGTTTACTTTGTAAACAATCCAACATGTCATCTGAGTCCGCCACAGATAAAAAACTTAATACAAGAAATACGTTTCGTGGTTGCGATGAGTTCCGTTCGAAAGGTTGAAATGTTATGTAAAATATTTAGGTTTAATTTCGCGAAAACGATTTAGGCCTGGATCCAGGATGCAGCAACACCATCCCGACCGCGAAAAATGAAAAACTCGTGCAATTGACAACTTTTGTTGGTTAACTAAACGTACTACTAGCGTCGTCGTGTTTTGATAACAGGACCTGGCCCCCTATTCACAAACGCTCGGATTCGATTTCGATTCGATTAGTCGTATGTCTATCTTGTTTTGGCATTACGAAAGCGAGCGAGATAATATACGACTTTCCGAATCGAAATCGAATTCGAGTGTTTGTTAATACGGGGGCTGCATCACCTGCATGAACCTAGGTATAGAATAGAAGTCTAATACCTAGGGAGATTTAGGGGTTAGGATGGCGATTCTTTCCGAAAAAGATCGTTTTTTGAATCGAGTCGAATCGTGACCTAATGAATCGATCTACAAAAAAATCGAAGCCAATAAGATCGATTTCTGAAAAATCGATCTTTTTTTCAATTTTTTGTTTATAATGTAATATAAATCTATTTTATTAAAAACAAGATACATATTATAATTTAACGATCTCTTATCAACAAAATCAGGTAATTCGATGATAAAAAATATTTTTATTACCATAACAAAACATCAGATCAGGCACCCTATTCACAAATACTCGGATTCGATAAGTCGTATGTCTATCTTGTTTTGGCATTACGAAAGCGAGCGAGATAGACATACGACTTTCCGAATCGAAATCGAATCCGAGCGTTTGTGAATACGGGGGCAGGTATAAAACAAGACATTACACAGACACTGATACAAAAAGTCAAAGATTACAAACAAACGTAACTTTTTTTTTTAGAGAGGCGAAGGAATCCAAATATACAGTCATCTCGCGAGTTTTAGAATAATTTACCCTTTAACCGGTAGCACTCTTATAATACGGGTACATTCAATTAATTGTAAATATTTTTTTGGTTTATACCAAAAAATTAAATAAAATCGAATGTCGATTTTCAAGGGTGAAGTATCGATTCACAGAATCGATTCAGTACTACATATCGATTTAAAAAATCGATCTTTTTGGCTCCAAAAATCGATTCTTCAATTAATCGATCTCAGATCGCCATCCTAGGTAAGTACCCTCCTACCCAAGGTTTAATAAAATTTAATAATCGGGAATTCAGGGGAGGAAAAAAATGAACAACGTTTTATTAAACTGAAACATATTATTGATCAACAAATAAAAAATATTTGTTTTTCTACATTCGTTATAATACCAATACCACCCTAGCACACTTGCTCGATGACGTGCTCGCACGTGGATCGCGCGGCGGCAAAACAATCTCAAATATCTCTCTGTGTACTCATCCAGTACATTTCTTTTCAATGCAAACAGCTGGTATTATTATTAAGATTTTGTAGGATAATCGTCGGTATTTTCACTTTTTTATTGGAGTGAAATAGCTGTTACGAAGTATCTATTTAATAATCTGTCATCTGTGGTAAATATTTAATAATCTGTGCCGCGGTGGTAAGGATTGGAGGATTAATTATTAAGGTTTATTATTTAGTTAATTTTAGTTACGTATCCGCGTTCGGAACGCACCTTTGTTTGTATCAGTATTCAGTACCTACCACCGGAGTCCGGACTTCCGGAGTTACCCACCCCTACAACACTGGTAACATACATTTAATAGAATAGAATAGAACACAAACCGATGCATATTAATTATGGCATAAGTTTTCGATTGTAGTCAATTTTCTAAAAACCGACTAAATCTTCCAAATACGAACACATCAGCAGTGTTACCAACTCAGTGGATTTTCCACTAAAACTGGTGGTTTCGAACCCCCTTTTAGTAGCGAAATATTGCTTTAAGTGGCTGGTGGTTTTTTCTAGTGGTTTAGTAGAACTCACTTTCAATAATTACTGAAAATGCTATCACTCAACGACTAAGCCTCTAAAACGTTACGAAATATACCATATATATACCAAAATTGTTTGGAATGAAATATTGCATTTCAAAGATGCTCAAGGGGAATCTAGGTTTGAGGAATTAGCGACTTTTGCGCTTACTCTATTAATACTGCTTCATTCTAATGCCGATTTTGAGAGGCAATTTAGCTGTATGAATGTTATAAAAAACAAGCAGAGGAACAGAATGAAGTTGAATCTTTTAACTACTATATTAAGAATACGCTGTGGTTTAAGATTGGAAGGAAAATGCTGCAAAGATTATGAAATTACAATAAAAGTTATAAAACAAATTGGGACCAAAGAATCATATAAACGTGAAACAGACTATGTGGCAGGAAAAAATCATTTTTGAATTTTAGAATATCACTTTATTTTTATAGTTATTGTTGTTATTGAATAATTTGTATGTTCCTCATCTTGAATTGTTGATTATTGACTAATAATATTGTTTGTTGATTTACTGATTTTAAATATTTTATTACGTAATAATAAAGAACTTTTTTTAGTAATATAACTACTTACTGTTTTCTTTCATAAAAACCAAAGATTTGTTTAGTGGAAATTTAGCGATTTTTACAAATTTTTGGAGAAAATCCGAATTTTGTTAGTGGTTTTAGAAGTTGAATCTGGTGGAGAGCTTGTTTATTTGTTGGCAACACTGAACGTCAGTGCTTAGTAGAATAGATAGAGGCGTCATGACGCGTCGCGTCTTTTAACCGATTACCATTTCGCGGCGCGGGCGCGCAGCCTCTTTCTCAACTCCAACCCAGGCTGACGCTACTATAAACGGGTAAGTGCTCTGTGTGATTGTAATTCTTTTTGGTTCCTGATGGATCACATTCGTTACCTAGATGTATTTCTGTCAGCGCAGTCCGGCAGCCATTTAAACTTCTCGGCAGCCTCGCTATGACTGTCGAGTGTCGAGAAAGGCTATGTACATAGTTGGCCCTTACCACTTGACCTGCCACCTTGCTCCTCACTGTGAATGCGCTCACATGCTTCGCCTTCCTGCACCATGCTTGCCTCGCCGCGCATCGCATAGATCGCTTGACCACGCGGCGAGGAACCTTTGAGAAGCTTGTGGGCATGTGCGCGCATAACCTCTAATTTTAAGCCGCCTCGATGGGGGAGTCATCCTCCATCCACCTTGCTTTGGGCTTACGGCTGGGAGACGCCCGCATCGACGGAGGCTTGCTGTGTTCTGGCACAACGCTTACGGATGCACCCGCCACGCGCTGATTCCAGGGTTCCAGTCAGTCGGCGAGCGAGTCTAAGACGCGCACTATCCACGCGGCCGCTACTGCCGTCTGTGCCTCACATCACGTCACGTGGTACTTGGGTACCGAGAAACCACGCTGCCACGTGTTGAGGCTACTTGCCGCCCCAGTGCCAAGAACCTTGAACATGAACAAGTTTTAACCTGCAGTGTTTGTGCTCACACCACACCGTAGTACTACTAGGGTGAGTAACAGATATACTTTAAGTTTCTTGCATCAAAAATCTAGTGAAATCTGCTTTAGACTGTAAACCGTTACGTAATATGATTGTTTTAGAAAGAACTTGTGGATTGTGGAAGCAGCTTGCAGTTGATTCACGTTCAGTTCACGTCCAGGGTGGACGAATGATCTTGTTGAAGTTGTTTGCCATTAAATAAACGTAAGTACTTACCAGCATACTAGAAAAGTACATCTTAATTTAAAATAGTCCAAGCCGTAATTTGATTTTCGTTGGTTTAATAACTTAACCGATTCGTTGCGTGTTACATTTTCAAAAACTTTTGGCTGTGGCTGGCAAACATTTGTTTCATGATACGACAGGCGTGCCTTATGCAAAAAGCGATGATACATTTTTTTTATTAAAACTGCTACGCAAATAATTGGTCAATAACGCTAATAAATTCTGTTATTCTTTCACAGTAAAACATGCCCGTCGTGAAAATTTGGTAGGCAGACCTAAAAGTAAAGAAAGCTGTACCAATATTGGAATTAACTGTGGAAAATGTAACACAATCAGGTAAATCTATTTCACTTTTGCTAATGAAACCTTTCTAGTGTATATATATTGTAGAGTAGACTATAATTGGATACTGATAAGCAATAATGTGCTGACAAACCACATATACGTCAATTAAAAAATTAGATGGTTACAGTTGACATAAGTATTGCAAAATTTTGCTAAACCATATCCAATTAGATAGGTAGATTGTATATATATAGAAGCCCCTATTTTCTGTCACATAATTAGATGTATTTGTGTAGATAAACATCTATTTAAATACATACAAACTTAATATACCTGAATGGAAGTATTAAGCAGACATTTAATTACACTGTACCACATAGCGCTAACTTGAAAAGTCACAACTACGTACAGAAATTTGTTAAACATATTATTAGTAATAGGTAACAATGTTTGAATTCCATGGTTTCATTTAAAGGTTATTAACCTTTTGACCGCCACGTCAAAAAAGAAAAAGCGTGCCCTCAGCGCCAAGCTCCGAATTCATAATTTAATACCTACAAAATAATAGTGAGGGCGAAATTATATCGATAAAGCTCATAGAAACCTGACAACATTTTTTTACATGGGTTTTAATTTCAATAAAGATTATTATACCATCCTTGTGTTGAGTTTTATTTCATCGCGCTTTGTACTTTATGACATAAATGTAATAATCTGTGTCACAGTTACGGCGTTTATTCAAAAAATAGAAACAACAATCGATAAAACCAAGTCAATAGTATTACAGCACTATTGTCCATCATGACGTAATTTTTGGTCACCCTAAGACGACAGTGGCGCAGTTGGCACGTATTTCTTGAAATTGCTCGCTTCTTCTCTAGAGGGGCGACACCAATACTTATTAATAATATCGAAATATTTTATTTTGTTCGTTTTGTACTTTTAACATTGTCAACTAATAAAATTTAAGTTTCTTTGGAAGAACAAGCAATATTAATGCTTTAGTATAACGCCAGTCACTGATGACATCAGTGCAGAAGTAAATACCGTTTAC
Source organism: Cerastis leucographa (assembly GCA_963082945.1). Classification (NCBI taxonomy): domain Eukaryota; kingdom Metazoa; phylum Arthropoda; class Insecta; order Lepidoptera; family Noctuidae; genus Cerastis; species Cerastis leucographa. The sequence continues at coordinate 4,530,113 of OY720361.1, forward strand.
TGTGTTAGTGTTGTTTACTTTCGAATGTAGACAATTTACAACACTGTAATGAATAGGGAATAATGGTACCTACCTGGACAAAGTTTCTTAAGCGTCACAAACATGAAGTTCACAAAAGATAAAATAAAACATTTAAAAAATCAGTTTTTTTAATTAAAAAGTTGGGTGGTAGAAATTGGTAGAACAATCACACCATTTTTAATACCTTCATACATTACCGTTCAATATGTATAAGACAATCAACATAAGTTTAATTCAACAATTGTATATTGATTTATATCGATATACGTATGTATTTTTAGGTAGGATAGTATTAAAAAAAAACATTATAAACATGTCAGTATCGACTCCTTGCAATATACTTAATAAGTCTTCAATACTCATATTATAGTTATCCATTATTAATCATGTATACAGTAAACAATAATAATAACAGCAAAAGAACTACTCTATTCAAAAATTTTCCTCGTTTGACGTCATGGGACTGTCAATCATAGACGACTGTGGCGTTCCCGGCACAGACAATACATTGGGTGATAGGGATGGGCATTGCAGTCATTACAATCAATCGATAATCTATTAACACTCGACTTTTAAAGAGCGCATAGTTCAGTATTCTAAAATTTTCTTGATTTCTCAAACATGAAAGTTCAATATCAAATGTTTTATTTGTTTAATAATGCAGAATTCAGAGTAAATCAAATATAACGTAGGTTGCCGTCGAGGTCGATATTCTTGTTATATTGACTGCTGCCTACATCACTACGTGTCCTGTTGAGGTGACTGTGGCTTTGAGGGCACGAACTTTTTAACTGGTTTTCTTTTTTGTCATCTTATGTTACTACAGATGAAATCTAATGAAAGCAGTTCACTTCAAATAAATGAAGAAGAGTCAAGGTAAATAATTAACAAGGGAAAAACACAAAACAATGCTGTTTAATGACATTTATTTATGTGTAAAATTCTGTCAACCATTCGCGACCGTGGCGTGCTGGGCACATTTTGGTTTGTCGTCTACACACGACTGTGGCGGTCAAAAGGTTAACCATTATCAATTGATAATGGTTACCTTAGTTTAGTTAAGCTGATTTTTAATACACAGATTGCTTTCAGGGTTCTCGGTAAGCTCGGTTCTCCATACAAACTTAGTTAAACTCTCATTTTAAAACGAGTTGCTAGTTTGCTCTGAAACTTTGTACTTACAATAGGATAAGGTATATGTCTGTAAGTAGTTTAAGTAACTGCAAATACCATAGTTGAAAAAAATACAGCAAGTTTAAGTTTTTCATACATCATATGTTTTTGCTCTATTTCTTTTATTCTATTAACTGGAGCAATATAAACTAATTACAGACCTATATATATCTCATGTCATTGTTCGTGCAAAGTTTCATTACAATCGAATTATTCCTCGTAGATACACTTTCCTCGAAGAGACACTTTTGAAAAAATCTCACTTCTGTTCCTTATAGATTCACTTTCGTTTACTCGTAGTACAGCAAAACAGAAAATAGTTAGTGTACATTTTGTCAGGTAAACTCAGGGTAAATTAAAGAAAAAAAGGTAACTAATTGCTTATGTTTATTACAAAAATATAATGTTACCTACTGGTAGGACACTTGCTACACCTTACAAAAAATTAACATAAATCAGATCATCAGATGAGACCAACAGAGGTAAAGGAATCTGTAAAGTCAAATTATTGATAATGGTTAATAACCTTTCTATGAACTGGACCGTCTCCTTCAAAATTGTTACTTTCCTTTACTTTCACTCTACGATCCAGCAATGAAATTAAAACTTTGTACCGAACACTATATTAATGCCGGTGACTAGCAAATTGACTACTGAGTTAACTCACTGGTTTTAATTGTTTATTACTAGATTAAAAAAATTGGTAGAAACTTATTACTGTTTTAAATGTTGTGCAGATAAAAATTTCTGAGTTGCGATTTTTAATTGTATGTATTTACCAAAGGACATGAAATATAATGTGCTTTTAGTTTCTGTAGTAAGCTTGCTTTGGAACTGGAGTAGTAGACTGCAAAATTGGATGAGCTGCCTCAGGAGGCAACGATGCCGCAACTTTATTGTAGTTAGTGAACTGCCACAAAATTTAGTGAGTTTGTTATATGGGGCATTTTAAATGAAAAAAATCATGTGCAAAAAAAAAATATTGCCACCGATTTCTGAAGCTAGTTATTTTTAAACTTTTTTGTTTTTTGTTTTGGGGGATACATAAATGATTTGACGGGAAAGTTCGGGCATTGTCGGGCCGCTGTCGGCGTTTCGTCGGTATCAATGAGCCGTTGAGCTAAATGAACTAGTGAGCTATTCCGTGAACGACTGAGCGACTAAGGAGCTAGATTGTAATTAAAGAGCTAGTTCAATTTTATCTCTCATTCGCGAGCTACCCATGTCTAGAACTTACACCCTTTTCAAACTGCGCTGCCCGAGACTTGTACTCTTAATCACTAATAGGGCCACTTATCGTAATACGATACATTTAAATTGAGACTGACATGCGTGTATAACCATTACCGGTAATATTTTATTATTTTAATTATCTAGTCTAGTGATCAGTTTTTGAGGTCCCGGTTTTTAATGTAAGTACGTTATTATAAAATTTGGGAGCCTATATTGCCTGTTTTAATTCTGTTTTTTGCCCACAGATAATGAAAACATATATTACTTGCTGGTAGAAAAAACGATTGTTAGCGAAACTGCGAGTCTGTCTACGTCGTTACAACTATTGATGGTGGCTTACTTCAACTTGAATATGGAATATTCAGTGGAGTGTCAAAACACATTAGAATTTATACAAAGGTATGTTTTTTAAGATAATCCTAAAGAAGGAAGTAAAGTCCGTAAAGGACGCACGCTGAATAAAGTATTGTCATTAATGAGTAAACTTCACATTATATAAAAGACATTATGTCATTTACATGCGGTTATTGTGGCGAGAATTTCTCCTCAGTGATTTCGTACAATAACCATCAAAAAAGTCACAGGTTCTGTAAAAATGTTAAATTTCCGTGTATAGATCCTTTGTGTAAGAGTATTTTCAATAATTATGAGTCTTTTAGAAATCTCAATTTTAGATTGCATCTGCCTGGGATTAGTACTGCTAGTCCACGAGTTGACATTAATTCAACCTCTATTCTAAGTGTACAGAATGTAATCATAGAATATTGTTAAAAAATTTCGAATACCATTCAAGAACTCATAAAATTCAATCTGGAAAAGCGGTAACTTGTCCATATAATCTTTCATCTGAAACAACTTCATATGGTTTGTCTACTTTTACTAGTATACCATCATTAAAAAGAGGCACAGACGGCACCCGGATACCCATCAATAATACATTATTAGGCACTATATAATTTACGTGCTACTTAAAAGACTCATAATTATAAACATATTACTCATAATTATACAAATATACTTTAAGGCATATCTACGTCAAAAAAAAACAGAAATGATGTGCAGAATCGCCCTTTGGCACACATGTATGTACTTGATGAAGCCAAAACAACAGTTCTGACCTGTTAATTCCTAAAAGAAACCCTTAGAAAAATGATGTCCTCATTTATTGTATGGATGGATTTGTGACAGTACACTTGTATCGTAATGTACTATTATTACTGTGCATAGGTCTCGTTCATGTACAATTCAACTTGTGATTCTTTTCTCCTTTATGCTACGTTACTACGAAACAGGTCAAAACCTGCACAATGCGCACCTGCCGGCCTAGCATGACCGCCGTAGAAACGGGCTATGTCTACGGAAGAATAGACAATTTGACAGATATTTCTATCGTCCCAAGCATGGCGATATTAAGAATGTAGAAAAGAAATGTTTCTTTTCTTCAGTCGACACAAGTCTACAACGTCGAGCATGACGACCATATTTTCTCTTCTTTTGACATTTGGGGGTAGAAAGATTACTTCTGACAAATGTCAAACTAGTCTTATTAAAAACTAAATACGAAAAATACGTTTCGTGGTTGCGTTGAGTTACGTTCAAAAGGTTGAAATGTTATGTAAAATATTTAGGTTTAATTTCGCGAAAAAGATCCAGGCCTGGATCCAGGATGCAGCAACACCATTCCGCCCACAAAAAATGAAAAACTCGTGCAATTGGCAACTTTTTTTTGTTAACTAAACGTAATAATATTCAGGGAATATAAACATCACGTGATACGTCCCCGTTGCTATGGAAAGAATTTCTGTCTATGTCTTCGTAGAAACGCGAGTGGATGGGGCGCGCCATGCTCGGCCAGAAGAAATGTCAAGTTGTATAGAAAAGATTTCTTGTCGTTTCTTGGTAGAATAGAGATAGAACGGTCATGCTAGGGGGGCTGAAAAACCGAAATGCAGGTATAATTGCACCGGCCGAATATTCGGCGGCTGGATACCGAATATTCGACCGATGGTCAGGCCAAACATCCGGTATCCGGCCAACCAACTATCCGTTGCATCTCTAATTTATTTCTGTAACAAATATTTTCAATTTTTTTTTTACTTTAAATGGTATAGTTATAAGAAGTACCTACATAATATAATTTATGTACGGGATTGCTGTTAATTTTTAATTATATCGTTTTATATGTTACTTTAATAACCAAGACGGATACATTGTTGTTACATTATTCTGCAGGCCTCGTGTTCTCGTGGCCTCGTTTTTCATTGCGTGTGTATACAAGGTGTTGTTTTGCATCCTCGTCAAATTCAAGGAGGTAACTATGCTAATGATTCTCGTCCCGAATCAAAAATAAAATGGGTAGTAAATTTTTAATTTTTTCCTTATTTGCGGAAATCGGCAAGTGTGAACCATCCGTGTTTTAAACGCGGGCCGTCTGATTTTCGGCTTATAACCGCGCTTTCACAAATACAAAAAATTTCAAATGTTTATTCGCTAAATTCTTATTCCCTAAACCACGTAAGGGGGGGCTATTCTGAAATACTGACAAACATTAACAACCAAAAAAATCAGCGTTTGTTAATAATTAACTAGGTAACGTAATTTTAATTGATTATTTATGTCTTGTGTAACAACCTCCTGAATTTTGACGATGATGCAAAACAACACCTTGTATAATTATATTATATTATTTTAAGCAGAGGTCTAATTGCCGTACGAAATTAATGGTACAATTCCACACAATACAGGCTCATTCTTTTAAGGTGGATGCTCCAGTGTAGCCCACGAAACAACAAACAAATTTTCTTAAGTTTCTTACAATTTGCAGGCCAGTGATAGGTTTTATGTTGATGAAAATTTAATTCGCGCCTGTAAGACGTATGTAGTTACAGGATTATAATCATCAAAATCATCGTTTTAACACTCTTAAGTTCATAAAAGTGTCAAGAATGACTATTTCATGATAAAATTCATTCTTGACACCTTTATGAACTTCGCAGGTTGTATTGGTGATTTTGATGATTATAATTCTGTTACTACATACGTTTACAGACGCGATTAATATTATTATCAACATACAATCTAGCACTGGCCTGCAAATTGCAAAAAACTGAAAAAAAAAAAATGAATTTCGCGGGCTACCCTGGAGCATCTACCATGGAACAAACATAAAGTAAATCCTTGTCATTATTAGTATAAGAAGTCACTTCAAAAGAAGGTATAAGCTAAGCATTTAATTATTCATTTAAGCATATCCTTTACCTGTACGAAAATAAATAAATTGTTGTTTTTTAGGAATTTTGTTTTTTTTATTAGATAACCTCCAAACTGTAAACTGCTTGTTGTTTGTATATAATGACTTATAAAATTAGTTCATTTTACATGTAATTAGGCGATAATATTATCTAAAGAATTCAATACAAATCTTGTACATTTACATGCTATAAGCTAAGCATTTAATTATTCATTTAAGCTTATACCTGTACGAAAATAAATAAATTGTTGTTTTTTTGGAATTTTGTTTTTTTATTAGATAACCTCCAAACTGTAAACTGCTTGTTGTTTGTATATTATGACTTATAAAATTAGTTCATTTTACATGTAATTAGGCGATAATATTATCTAAAGAATTCACTGCAAATCTTGTACATTTATATGCCATCGATAATTCTCAGGATTTTGCTATTGGCAAGTTGTTTGTTTTTTCTTATGTATTTTAATAAATGAAGTCGTATTAATCAAAATACTTGTGTGAAAATCATTAGGAAACATCAGTCTAACCGATCTGGGTATAATCGCTCGTCACATTTGAATAATATAACTGTGCGCCTAATATTACAGGAGTGATATAGTATTTGTAAAATATATATAACAATGAAGTTTTTGGTTTTTAATTTGCATTGAGGTCACACCATTTAATGAAGAATCCTAATAAATGTAATATTGGGTGGATTGTTACTAATACAGGTGCAACCAGTGTATTTAAGTTAGATCGGTTATTGACTATTTCCAAGTGATTTTTTGCTGGCTGCATTATTTAAAAAACATAAGAAAAACTATGGCTAATAACTAAATTCGAAGAATTACCGACAGCATGTAAATGTACAGAATTTATATTGAATTTTACAGAAATATATCCCATAATAACATGTAATCTTACCTAATTTTACAGGTAATAATACACAAACAACAAGTAATTTTACCGTGCCCATATTTAAAATCACAGTTTCCTTATGTAAAAACACATAAATTTTATCAGTAATATTACCGAATAAAAAGGAAAAATACTTAAAAAAACATTAAAAATACATAAATTTTGTGGTAAATTCACATACGAAATCTGTAATTAAACACAATAATTCTGTAATATTACCGAATACAATGTAAATGTACATAAAATATAATGAATAATACACAAACTTTTATGTATTTTTACATAAGAAATCTGTAACAAAACACAATAATTGTGTAATATTACCCAACAAAAAGTAAAAATACTTAAAAAAACATTAATTATACATAGTTTTTGTAATTTTACAGAAGAAATCTGTAATAAAGCACATATTAATTCTGTAATATTACCGAATATAATGTAAGTATACATAAAATATCATTAATAATGCAAAAACTTTATGTATTTTTACATACGAAATCTGTAACAAAATACATAATAATTATGTAATATTACCGAATAAAATGTAAAAATACTAAAAAAAACATGAATAATACAGAAAGTTTGTGTAATTTTACAGACGAAATCTGTAACAAAATACATAATAATTCGGTAATATTATTGAATAAAATGTAATTATACATAAAATATCATGAATAATACACAAACTTTATGTATTTTTACATTCGAAATTTGTAACAAAACACATAATTACTCTGTAATATTACCGAAAAAAAAAAGTAAAAATACATAATTGAAAATTTACAGATTATGTAAAATTACAGAAGTGGTAATTTACAGATTATGTAAAATTACATAAGTGAGATTTTACAGATTATGTAATTTTACAAGGCGTATGTAATTTTACATATCGACCTGATTTCATTATTATGTAAAATTACATAAATTTAATTTTACATAATCGTCATTTTGTTTAATTATGTAAAATTACATATATGTAAAATTACATAATAATGAAATCAGGTCGATATGTAAAATTACATACGCCTTGTAAAATTACATAATTATGGAAAAATACAGAAATGTTAGGGCAACGAAAGTTGCCCTAAAATTATGTAAAATTCCCTGAAAATTTTTAACAGTGTACGCAGAGAGCAATTAACGTAATTACTGTAGATAACAGTCTGTTTGATTAACTGAATGGTTGAAACACTAGAAGAGATTCTCGACTGGCATAGGCTATTTACAAAAGGAGATCTAATTCTTGTTGACTGCGTTGGCCTAGCATTTCATTTCCAAAAAACAAGCTTTAAAATGTATGTATTTACAAGGTGTTGTTATGCAGCCTCGTCAAAATTCATGAGGTTGTCAGAAAAGACATAAGTAATAAACACTGCTTTTTTAGTTGATTAAATTTGACGGAATTTACAGAATCACCCCCCTTTTGTTTACGGATGGGAAATCATCAAATGACTTCTCCCGCTCTGGGCTGAGCGGGAGGGAGTGTCAGACTTGTACTGACTAAAACCCATCCATGTTCCTTCTTCGCCCTTTGTGTTCCAGCACCACGGTATCTCTTTCGAACAGTCCCGCAACCCTGGCAGGCATCGGCCCTCTCGGACCCCTTCCGGTTTGCTGACATCTCCGTGAGGCGCGCGTGGAACACGTACGCGCCGTCGACACGGCCTGTCGTCATGAGACGGACGGACGGTGAGCTAGCCCATTACTCACCGTCCACAGACTCGCGCCTAGGGTGGCCGGGGGCCACTGGTTGCCCCCCGACGCAAAATCACCCCTTTACGTGGTTTATAAAATAAGAATGATTGAAACGTTAGAGATTGTTTGTATATGTGTGAAAGCTTAGTTATAGGGCGAGGATCGGACGAGTCGCGTTTAAAATAAGGGTGGTTTACACTTACCGATTTCAATAAGTAAGAAAAAAAAATATTACCTTCCCATTTTATTATTGATTCGGGTTGAGAATCATTAGCTTAGTTACCTCCTTGAATTTGACGAAATTGCAAAACAACAGCTCATATATGTAAATTTTTTTTTTTTTTTCTTGTTTAGTCTCTATATTTTCAGCAAACCCTTTTACTTGATATTCATAGAAGCGGGTGCTTAAAAAATAACTAGTCCGCCGCCTTTGCGAGTCCGCCATATTTTATTACGTCACTTAGCTAACCATGCATTCTCATCCAACTTGAAGTGGATGAAAAATTTCAGCTCAATTGGTTCGGATAAGCTACTTAAAATTCAGTTGCAAGATTTACCCTAACACACACTGCTAGATAAAATTTAAAAAAATTGACAAAATATAGCCAAAGCTTTTGTTTAGCTGCCACGACAGTCGTCTCACACCGCTTATAAAATTATAGGCGAGTTGCATGCAAGTAAAATTGAGAGTAGAAGACTTTTTGGTCATTGTAATCCATTCTTACTTTCAGACCAGCGAGTTACGCGTGCAAGTATGACAAGTCGCGCAGTGTCAGTGGGGCGTGAAAGTCGGCTCGTTTAAATCCCTTCGTCCACTTTGGTTACTAGAGTTACCTAACCAGTTACAAGAGGAGTTTTTTTTTTCGCTGTTTGATAACTAGTTGTGAAAGAAGAATTATTTCTAGATTTTTTTTTCTTGGACGAAGAGTGTTTTTCCGACGATATCCCTATGTACAATTGCAAGCACTTTTAATTAAAAAAAATATATTTAAAAAATATTAAAAATATAACATTTGCATTTTATTGATATTATACCTTTGGGTACCCACTCTTACTCTTCTTTACTATTAATTTAGCTCCAAACAATGTCCGACTGTTATTTATTTATTTTTGAATAGCTCTATAGTAGGTACCCTTCGTTTAACCTTACCGTAATGAGTGTATCTGACTGTGAGTGACTAATGTGTCAGAAGATCTAGATAAGAGCGATTGTTCAACTGATAACTGGCTTGAGTGAATGATTGATGTGTGGCTGCGGGAATGTTTGTGTTGGGTTAATTTGTGGTTAGGGATGGTCTTTTACAGTCAGATAAATGCGATAAACTGACGTATTACGTCAATTTGCCGTATTCTGTGATCGGACGAGCAGATATAGGCGAAGCGTCGCCTTTCACCGTAAAATAAGTCTTGTATTGGTCATTTTAACAACTATAATAAAGTATTTATTTCAAGTAACTATGACTTTAAAAGGAATCACAACAAACATGCGTGATTCGTATGTACGTACAACTTTTATATTTATTCAAAAGACCATTTCAGATACTAATTTGCATAGTCCTCATGCAAATTGAGCAATGTCTGGACTTTAAAAGAGTAACAAGTTAACAGAGAACCTCTGAGTTTGTTTCGGCTGTTTCTTCTCAGAGTAGTCAGGTACGAAACACCGGCCTCATCTAGCTTAAAAAATAAATGACGTATAAAAGTGTTTGTAAAAACCTACTTGCAAAATAAACATCATTTATCATTGTCCAATTTGATGTATACTGTCACTAATGTGCGGCGTACTAAGCGTTTCTTCCGGACACGATACCATTATTCTTCTTTTCTTGAACTTCGTAAGTATATGCCCAGACCAGTGTTACTAAGGCAAATCGTATTATCAATACTGGGTTGTGAAGGTCAGATAGGCAGTCACTCCATGTAAAATACTGGTATTCAGCTGCTGTGGTAAACTGTAAGCCAACCCCAAAATAGTTGGGAAATGGCTAGGTTGATGTAGACGTAAGTTTATGAGAATACTAGCCTATGCCCGTGGCTTCGCACGCGTGGAGTTCGATCACTGACCCAAGGGATTGTAGTATCGGGATAAAAAATATCCTATGTGTTAATCCAGGTTATAAACTACCCCTGTGCCAAATTTCATCCAAATCCGTTCAGTAATTTTCGCGTGAAAGAGTAACAAACATCCATCCATCTATACTTACAAACTTTCGCGTTTATAATATTATATAAGTAGGATTTAAGCTTAAGTATATAATATCCCGTGGAAATCCAATTCACGATACACAGAACTAGGGACTGTACGATTCAACTACACAGCGAAATTCTCCGAATTCACTTTCATTTCAATACTCTCCAAGTCCGATAGACAAGTTAATATTACCAAACTACGCTTAAGTATTCGTTGAAGTATATTTGATTTTAGTAAATAAATAACAGAAAGCAATATAAGGCAATTGTTTGCCAAACTATCCAGGTGGGCTGACATTATTGAAGAACGTTTTTCATGAACGAACCCCAACTCTTTGTATTGAATTTCACGTCATATTCTTGACAATCGAATATACAAGGTGTTGTTTTGCATCCTCGTCAAAATTCAAGAGGATGTCACAAAAGACATAAATAATCAATTAAAATTACGGTACCTAATTAATTTTTAATAAACGCTGATTTTTTTGGTTGTTTAAATTTGTCAGTTTTTCAGAATAACCTACTTAACGTGGTTTAGGGAATAATAAATCATCGAATAAACGTTTGAGATTGTTTGATGAGAGGAAGCGCGGTTATAGGACAAAAGCGGTCGGGCCGCGTTTAAAACGGGGAGGTTCACACTTACCGATTTCCGTGAATAAGAAAAAAAACTGCCCATTTTATTATTGATTCGGGACGAGAATCATTAGCATAGTTACCTCATTGAATTTGACGAGGATGCACATCAACACGTTGTACAGGTGGACAATTCTTGTCTCAATTCAACTCAATTGATCTACTTATCTTCTTCATCGTGTGGTTAATGCCTAACCTATTGTCAGAGTTTTTATGTCGTCCATGGGCCTCTGACTTGGCTTTACATGCCGTCGAGAAATGTCTGTCAGGCATTTATACAGGGTGTAACGGAAAGGGTATATACATCCTTAAGGTTATGCTACAGACCATCAAACTGAACATGTTTTTCATCATAAAGAATTTGTTTCAGCAAAAAAAAATATCAGCTGCCTATACATTCGGGTCGAATGGGTATTGTAATTTTCTATGGTGCAGCAGATATTTTTTTTCCTGAGACACATGTTTTATGATGAGAAACATGTTCAGTTTGATAGTCTGTAGCACACCCTTAAGTATGTATAAACCCTTTCCGTTACACCCTGTATATTATTTATTTATGTACACACAAAACACTTAACAGGACAATACATTAAGATACAAGATCACAAAGGTACTGCTTATTTCAAAAGAAATTTCTTCCAGACCTGCGAGTGGAAAGATGGATTAGAAATGTAGACACAGTGTGTAGAAAAGATAAAACAGGAAAAAAAAAGAGCTTAAAACATATTTTATACCTGTATAAAATAAACATACATACTTACAAATAAATACACATACAATAACACCCCTCTTTTTTGGTAATAAACGTAAAAATATACTTATAGAATATATCAGAATATTACAGTATAGAGGAAAGATAATGTTCTTTGACTTGCTTTTTGAAGAGAAATAAAGTTTTAGATTCACGAATGTTACGAATGTTGTTAATGGCATGATGTTTCCCCACGATGTTTTCCTTCACCGAAGCAAGTGATAATAGGGATGGTGACTCATTTTTTTTTATTTGTCTATCGGGTAGATTATTAAAAAATATTTGACACGTATTTTTTCTTTTTTCACGTAATCGTAAAATTAGGGAGATATTTTGAGTCACGGCTCAGTACATTTTATACCTAGTTGTGACGTAGTGAGCCCCCACTCTCCAACTTTAATGCGTTTTAACTAAGTATTTTATTGTTAACCTTGATAAAACAAAAAATACGTATCAAATATTTTACCTGATTGACGGACTAAATAGAATTTCGTTTTCTTTACCCAGTCATCATCCCTATTATACAATACGCACATGTATCCGAAAAATCAGAGGTATCTGTCTTGAGTACGAACTTAAGACTTATGACTTGAAAGACGGTCCGACGGTCACACCACTATTACACTGTGACTTATAAATATGGTATGTGGTACTTATAAATAAGACACTTGTCTTCTATTTAAATAACTGACCTGTAGATAAAAGTGGGCATTATTATCATACAATTATTTTTGTCACACCTTTTTGGTCAAAATTACATATTTCATGACGCCAACGTAGGCGATAAATGCATCTAAGTATAATTCCTTTGGTGTTACAGACAACCACGTAGTTCTAACGCTTTTCACCAAGAGTGCAGTTTGGTCATCTTGCTAAGTACGAATAAACAATAAGTGCCTACAATTAGTAAGTACTAACAAAGAGATCTCTCTTCAGTTGTCACTTGTAGCTAGTCTCTTTTCTCCCTCTCTTGTAGGTCCTCCCTCTATCCTCCAAGCACACCGGGGAATAACGAATCTTGGTTGTGTTGGTGCCGGTTTTTTAGAGTAATTAAAAAAAAAAAAAAAACCCGAGTTACCTATTTACATAGATTTTCAAACAATACACAGTCATGGCTTCTAGCCAAAAAATAAATTAAATTATATCACACTTGAACCACAAAACACTAAATGCATTTATAGTTAAACATACAGTATACCTATCATAAATAATTCTCTGTCTGTTTCAAAAGATTGATGGAATCAGGATGATATTTTAATTTAATTTAGCGCTACATTTTATTAAGTCTTTGGTACTTGCGGATCTAAGATAAAAAAAATTGTCAGATAAAAAGAAATTAATAAGGTTAAGAGATCATCCAACGATCCCATCACCAGTGGAAATAAATCTTAAAACTGCCTTTTCAACGATAAAATATAAAATGAAGAGTGTTAGTACAGCATTATGATTACGACTGGCTATAAAACGGGTACGCAGCAAGGCAGGGTATGGCGTTATGCTCGTAAGAGAAGTAAAGATGGCGACTACAATCGACTATACTTAGTATCCAGATGCCTACAGTTTTTATTGCTAGATTTTATTTGTTGGAGTTTAGATGATGTGTTGAGTGGAATAGTCTGACCGTCTGAATCACTTATTTGTAGAGATGTGCCGACTAGCCGATTAGTCGGTTGTAAAGAGACCGACTAGTCGGCCGAGCCGATCACGGCTTTTTGGGTAAATTCGGAATTTTCCGTGATCCTCCGTATACAGCTGATTCGCGCGTAAGTCGCAATCGCCGCCTACGAGCATTTTGGAACATGTTTTGCTTGCTTCGCATTGTTACTTGATTTTTGCTTTTGCACTGGTCAGGTCGGTGTTTTTGTGTATAAAAATAAAGATAATACTGTTATTGTACATTAAGGTTCAACTAGTCGCGGGCTCGAACTCACTGGTGGCCGTGGCCGAAAAGCACGCTGTCTCACTTGGCATCGTGCCCGACAGAGATAGTATCAGATAGTATCAGTCATGAGCAGTTAGACGCTAGTCTGCACGCACATCTAGTTCGTACGCACACACACAGCGTTCCGAAACGTAAGGGTCAGTTCACACCGAGACGCGACGTGACGTGACGCTGCGCGCACACTTTAAAAGAGCGATTCAAAATAAAACTTTATTTTCTACACGAAAAGATACACATTTCGTTGTAAGAATTGCACCTCGCGGCGTAGGGCGACGCAGCGCGAAATCACGGGCCTCTTCAAGTATAGTCGCGTCGCGTCGCGTCTCGGTGTGAACTGACCCTAAGGCGCGCGTAAAAAAATACGAAAAGGCCTTTGGAAGATAGTGTTTTATGAAAAAACCACTGCGTGTATCAATTACAAATAAAATGTATTGCATTCTTTGATATTTGTGCTGTGTCGGTACTGACTTTGTTTTGGAAATTTGACACTTCTTTTATTACTAATTTACGACCAAAGTTGCGTTAAACTTTGCAATAAAACGAATCTTTGATAGCTGGTAACTTTTTAATGGCTTTTTATTTTCCTATTCTGTTTCCGTACAGACAAAATTAATAATGAGACAATACCATATCATGTTTTACTTTGGATGTGCAGTGTCAAACAGTGGAGTAAAACCCCCCCGAAGTTTCTATGGAAAAAATGTCGAAAAGTGTCACCTTAAAGTGAATTTTTCTTAGTTAGTGGAATTCCTCGCCAGTTTGGTTTCATGCCACCGAAAGCACCGAGGACTCTCTCTACACCATGATAAAACATATCAAAGGAAAGCTAAGTGAGAAGATGCTGATCACTGTTGTATCGCAGGATATAGAGGAAACCTTCGATAGCCCATGGTGGCTGGCCATCAGGACCAGACTGGCTGAGGAAAATTGCCCGGTGAACATTAGAAGGTTGCTAGATAGCTACTGGACTCGGCACCGAGTGCCATAGAGAAACGAACAAGGGGTGTGTGCAAGGGTTCATTGGCAGTCCGATTCTGTGGAATCTTATCTTGGACCTCTTGCTTAAAGGGCTGGAGGAGTGAGCAACCACTGCCAGGCGTTCGTCGATGATGTAGTACGCTTGTGGAGACCCACAACCGTGAAGCAGTCAAGAGTGTTCACGAGAAAATTGTAACCCTCCTTAGATAAGAAAAATAACTGTTGGGTTTGAATTTATTAAAATTCATATCTAATCAACGCAATTTAATTTGTAATCAATTCATTGTATTTTGATTTCAATTCACATATAATTCAAGTGTTTTAACGTTACGATAGGAAAAATTGCGTGTTTTTAGGAACAGACACGTTAATTAGGAATAACAAGGGTTCACACCCTTAGGGGCTTTTTGTGACCCCAAGACCCTCGTCGAGGTCTCTATCTGCTGTGTATATTTTGTGACAGCAGAGACCTTGTTGGTTTTACCTACCCATTTTATTATTGATTCGGGAGGAGAATCATTAGCATAGTTACCTCCTTGACTTGACGAGGATGAAAAACGACACCTTGTAGAACATTGAAACACAAAAACTACACATATTGTTAAATGGTTTTAATTTCGCCTCTGGTGTTTCCATTGTTTGAGTACTATTTAAAGCGACCTACACAATGTCCTTTCTTTGGTATTGTTCGTCGTGTCGTGGAGCTCCTTGAGTTAGAACTGTTAAGAATCAAGCTACACGATAACTGACAAATTTTAATGCTTGTTGGGCAGGTCCAATCAAATCTGTGTAGTTCTTTCTTCATAGGACCATCTCAGACACTTATCTGCATAGTTCTTTATAGTATTTTTTACTTGTAATTTTCATTTTTTTTTGCCATTTTTTAAAAAGATTACAAATATTGTATTCACACTAAATAATTATAAAATTCAGCGAGACGAGAATGATTGAATCTTTAATTTCCAATCGCCTTCAAAAGTTCATACTCTTGACTTGTCTCACAAGTTTAAGATTAAATGCTGCTTGTCTCATATTTGGAACAAGTCTTAGTGCAAAATCGTGTACATTCTACACTGTAGAACTTACCCAAACAATAATAATTATCTAGAATTCTAGACACAAACAATATTAGATCTCAGCAAGTTTTAATATTAGCTTAAGACTAGCTATTTGGTTTAAAAGTCAATCCAATAAAAATATACAATTTGTGAACATAAACCATTGCTGAATGCTTGTGAATTTATTTCGATTTCTTTTATTGTTATGTCGATGTGAGATTTTTTTGGCTCATTTTCGAGCAGTTTTTATCTGGTTTGCCTACGTAATTTTCAGGTCAATTATATTTTAGAAAAATATGTTCCGATATTTCTAGGGCCTTATATTAATTCTGTGTTAAAAGCAAGAATATGTAACCTCTTCCTTTTTTAGAAGTCGGTTAAAAATGACAAACAATAAAAGTCCTAATTTCAATTAGGACTATTATTGTTTATCATTTTTAACCATCAATCATTCTACGAATAAAAATAGTTGTTCCAGTAATCGCTGACTATTTGCTACTATGCCGACTACGAATATGGACGGATAGTCGGCTCTCCGGATAGTCACTGACTAGTTGGTACATCTCTAATAAATAATATGTTTGACAATTGACTGAGAAAATATAAACGTTCTTAAAAATATGGTAATTTTCATAGCAAAATAAACGTAGGTATTCCAAATCCGATTGAATTTGTCCCGACTTAGTCCGAATGGCGGACGAAGCAAACTGACAGCTGTCATTCTATTCTGGAGTAATTACGTGCCCGACAAATTAATTAACACAGCAACTATAAATTGTTTTTTTTTCTCCTTTCAGATGCTTATCAGGCATATTTAGATTGCGCTGTGGTGATTAACAAGATTAATCGGTCAAATAAGTTTGAACTGATACGAAATTGTTTAGAATAGAACGAAGTATGGGTTGAAAAACGTGACATTATTTAGAGGGTAAATTGCTTTTTCCTTTCCATTTAGTACAAACGTGTGTAAACTTTTCGGGATTGCTGTTTTTATTAAGGGTATGTTTTATAGTACACACGATTACAAATGAAGCTTTAGATTTCCGGTATAAAATGGACTAGTTTTGTTTTTATTTTCCATACAATGAGAGATTGGCTTATACTGGTTATGTACCTAAAGGTTGATTTCTCGTTGTGCGTAAGTACTACATGCTAATTACTAGCGACTTGCCCCTGATTAGCACGGGTGTAACATCAGCATGACTCAACAGAAAGTTCTGTGATAACCCGCCCGGGCTGACAGCCGGTCGACTCGATCTCATCTAGTTATTAAGTACTAATATAGGCTAAGTTATATTGTAACTAACACAGTGGACCTCTTTATATGTAGTCTGATAAATAAATAAATAATAATGATAAATCTTTTTTAAATATTACCTTAACTGCATCCACATTTGTTATACCATAGATTGTATGTAGTCACATAGTCACATGGAAACCGACTTTGACTATGTATCTACTTATAAGATACGGCTGCCTGCTACGTACAAGATTGACTAGCAATGGGTAAATTATAGTTTTTACTCTGGACGCTCCTAACTTGCCAGTATTTCTACTTTATTCTTACATATTTGTAACTCTTAACAGTCATGATGTAACCAAGATTTTGTAACATATTTTGATTTAAAAGAGTGTCCATGGAGTTTCTTGCCCATTCTTCTCCACAGAGATCTACGCTTTGGAATGGGCACCTACAGTACTTTCACAAGTTATTATGCCTTTTGACTGGGACTGTAGCTTCGCGTTTTATTTTGTTTTTTGACTTTCAAAAGTGCCAGTAATGGTCAAATGAAATAAATGCTTTGAGTTTCAGTTTTTTTGAGTTTTCTTCTTCAGCCTTATGTGTAATGCATGGCACACTCTAACAAAGCTACTTGATTTCACGAGTAGACCCATAAAACATCTTGATTGGTTTGAATGTCTTTCATTAGGTAGGTACCTATCTATTTCTATATAAAAAAGGC
Source organism: Cerastis leucographa (assembly GCA_963082945.1). NCBI lineage: Eukaryota > Metazoa > Arthropoda > Insecta > Lepidoptera > Noctuidae > Cerastis > Cerastis leucographa. The sequence continues at coordinate 4,547,904 of OY720361.1, forward strand.
CAAGGTCGTCGTTCTGTAGTCGAGTTATACCATTAAATTAAATATTTTTTCAACACACTTGCTCATAAAGTGTCTTTATGGTCACCGCAATTAGGCACAGAATGACACCCATAATCAAACTGTGACTTTTTCATAACATTTCATTCATTTTCATTTTTTTTTTTCATTTCATTTTTCACACTAGTGAGTTATAGATTTTTTTTTTAAATTTTATTGGTTGAGGTGCTTGTTCTTAAAAAAGTTTTTATTCAAAAAAAAGATCGTGTTCAGTCTATTGCTTACTCATTTCATGCAACTTCTTATGTAAATAGATAATTTTAACTCGTTCGTGTTTAATAAATAAAACTTTCACTCAAATATAACTTTTGTTTTCCCTGTAATAAAAGAAAACTTTAAATTCCCCATTTTGTACGTGGCATAATAAGCGCAAACCCTATGCGCGGAAAATACAAAAAAATCCTCATCCCTTTAGTTTGTGGCTGATAGCAATGCGCGCGCACAGGAAAACTGATTAATTTTTCCCACCATAGCGAATCATTTTTCAAAACTCGTTTTCACTGTTGAAATTATAGTTATTTATTAGGTAACTAAAATGTCTACAAGTAACCAGTACCTAGTATCGATGAAAATTATTTATGTTGTACACCGCCCGATATAAACCCGATATGTGAAGCCCTTAACGTTATGGAAAGTTTACTACCTGAAAACTCCAAGGAAAAATATCTATTATCTACTAAATAAAATGAGTTTTTATTGTTATTTTATTCACAAGTGTGTTGAAAAACGTCGTATGATACACGTTTGTATTGGTGATTACCATCCTCGGCTCTCTTAAGACCCTCACCTAACGGCTCGGGTCTCAATGGCGCCTCAGCGGTAATCACCAACATTACACACTAGTACCATAATGTACTATTTTCAAGGTTTTATTTTACTTGTGCCAAATTACAGTTTTATAGGACGAAGAGTGTCTGAGTAAAGCCGAGGATGGACACACAGGCGGACGGTTATGGCAAAACTATAAAGTCAAAGTCAAAGTCAAAGCATTTATTTCAATTAGACCATTACAGGCACTTTTGAAAGTCAAAAAAAAACAAAATAAAACGCGAAGCTACAGTCCCAGTCACAAGGCATAATAACTTGTGAAAGTACTGTAGTTGCCCATTCCGTAGCGTAGATCTCTATGGAGAAGAACGGGCAAGAAACTCCATGGACACTCTTTTAAATCAAAATATGTTACAAAATCTTGGTTACATCATTCATGTTAAGAATTACAAATATGTGAGAACAATGTAGAAATACGGGCAAGTTAAGAGCGTCCAGAGTAAAAGATTAAATCAGTAATTAAAAAATAAAGTAATTAAAATAAACCGTGGCAGCTAAGAGATGACCAGTCACAACTGACAGCGCCCGTTCACGAACATGACGCATGTATCAGCCATCATTCAACTCAACCATTTTGAAGGGAACTAAACGACCCGACACACCCGCCACCATCAGCGTGACATTTAAGTGAGCATGACATTCACTCAACCACCAGGGTAATTTCGCGTCAATAAAGCTTCCTTGTTGACTACGGAACCCTAAAAATTGTGCGTTGGCCTCAGGACCGATGGTTCTTAAGGAGCTTCAAATAATGAAAGGATATTGTTTTGGTATAGGACTGTCTCGTTGGTCTTGTGATCGAAAGCGATACTGTCGAGGACTTGTGTTCGATTCCTTACAGCAAAGCGTTATTTGCTTTTACAATCAGAATTTTTTCATAACTAATAAAATGCAGATAATGTATTATACACCCTTAGGCGATTTCAAGTGTGTGTCTCAGTGACATAGGTATTTAATTGTAGTGTAAAATAGTTTCGTATTCTATCAAGAACAAAGATTAGACAAAAAGTTTCAAATCATACTTCTACTTAATATTTTATTTTTCAAAATTAGGAGTTTAACTCCTTTTAATTAGTTTTAACATGTCAAACATTCTAAAGTAATGAAACTTTAAAAAGCCATTAACAACCATTTATCAATATTCTACGATATCTGACAGGCTTTGAATGTCTAATCGGTCTTAACTTTAAACTGCTTTTACAAATAATAAAAAAAAATAGCAGGTTTTAAAACTTTCATTACTTTTGACATTGTAGACGTCTGTTTCTGAATATTTTTAGGGACTAATAACATTTTAACGACGATTTAAAACAGGGATGTAAAAGAATACATCCTTTATGATGTTCTGATGAAGAAACAAAGTACAAATTGAGTTACCAAATCTTTTAAGTCGAACATTTGATATGTTTGGTTGGAAAAGATTTTCCTTGTTTTTGTTTTTGGGGGTTATTTTTTTTATTTGCGATGGGACTCTGCTCTGGACTCTAGTCTAGGTCAGAGATGACAGAGACAAAGTCGACGATGGTAGGAGCTTACCCAGAAGAAGCCTGTTCACTCCAACTTTGAAGAGATTAGGGTTGTAAGCGTTCGGAAACACAGGTTTCTGACTTTAAAAGCATTTATCTTAACTTTAATTAATATGTATGGAGAGGTTAATAGGAACTAGTTTTGGCCTATATATCTGGAAGCATACAGGATTACTGGGTGCAAAAAGACCAATCACATGCAACATTGTTTTGTTTTTATTTTGCGCTCAATATTATGAACGCAAAATACTGTGCATGCAACTGTACACTAAACACTTGCATTGATTGTTAACCGTTAAGCTATCACTAGTTAACCGTTGGTCCCGGCTGTCATTGTGTATTGTAGATCAGTGGCCTGAAAGTCGGGCAACCAGTCTTACGAAGGGGTATCGTATTAACCAGTACTGCTGCTGATGATGATGATGAAGACGATATAACAGTTACATGCTACAAAAAATACAAAAATATCAAACATGTAACCCACACCAATATTCACATCTTACCAAAATAACTACGGACTAATGATAGGTACATGACTATGGTAGACAGTCGATTTTACAGAATACAGAGCCTTCTGTGATAGCTGTATAAAATGTGTAACCAATTAATATTATTAAATAATAGCCTATTCCCGCGGCTTCGCACGTGTAGAGTTCGGTCACTGTTCCACGCCATTGTAATACCAGGATAAAAGTATCATGTGTTATTAATCCAGGTTATAAACTACCCGTGTGCCGAATTTTATCCAAATCCATTCAGTAGTTTTGCTTGAAAGAGTAACAAACATACATTCTTCTTACAAACTTTCGCGTTTATAATATTAGTAGGATTAATTACAAATTATATCAACTCCATTAAATTATTGATACAACTCAATTTAGTTCCGTAAAATTGAGTTGAATATATTTCATATCTAAATAATTCAATTCAGTTCAGAGAGAGAGAGAGAGTTGTCTCACAAAGATATAGCCGTCGGGCGACATGGCACATACATACCAAGTTGGTTGGCTTTATCGGTACCCAGATGGCGTTAACACATCGGACAACAACGCGACCTGACAATCTACATCTATCAGATAAACAAAAGCATTTTTCTTAAGAAATTGTTTCGTTTTCCTCCCCGTATCGTCCTGAAAAAGGGAGGAATCATTTGTAACTGGATCCTTTTGGTTCAACGTGCTTGAAAAAGGGTTTTCAACGAATACATGTATAGGATCAAGTTTCGAAAGATGTTACTATCTGATAAACATTCGTGTTTTTATGGATACTATAGCTGTGCCCGCGAATCGTCCGCGTGGACTTAGGATTTTTCTAAAATAGAAGTATCCTTAGTTACTCCTTATTATATCAGATATCTGCCAGTGGAAGTCCATTCAAAATCGGTTCAGCCGTTCCAGAGATTAGCCGGAAAAAACAGACAGAAAAATTGTAAAACAATATATTTTGGTTTATGTACCATTCATCGGTTATTTTAATATTACAAACACACAGTTCAATTTTATTTATTTGTGTATGAATTACATACACAGACTTATTCATTTCGTAAAAATGGATATCAAGATATACAAGGTGTTGTTTTGCATCCTCGTCGAATTCAAGTGCTACTGATTCTCGTCCCAAATCTATAATAAAATGGGTAGGTATTTTTTTTTCTTATTTACGCAAATCGGTAAGTGTGAACCACTCGTGTTTTAAACGCGGGCCGTCTGATTCTCGCCCTATAACTGCGCTTCCGCAAATACAGATAATCTCAAACGTTTATTCGATAATTTATTATTCCCTAAACCACGATAAGGGGGTTATTCTGAAATACTAACAAATATAAACAACCGAAAAAACAGCGTTTATTAATAATTCACTAGGTACCGTACTTTTAATTGATTATTTATGTCTTGTGTGACAACCTCCTGAATTTTGATGAGGATGCAAAACAACACCTTGTATAGTCATGTTAAGAGAGCATTAATGATAGTATTAACACTCGTCAGTCTAGTGGTGCTAGTCTGGTGGTTATCAACCTATTGCTAAGGTCTTGAGTTCGACTCCTAGGACAATCAAATTAGTATTGGGTTTGTCTATTAGAATGTCTAAATTGAAATATAACTGGGTTTCTGTCTGTTGACGGAAAGTCGGCTCACCCTCTTTTATATAGGACTTAAATCACTTTTACTTGGGATCCTTCAGGTAGCACAGGTGTTATATTATCTTATTATGACCGTATCGAACTACAAATCCATTGTGAAAAAAAAACACACTTTCATCGTCCCCATAACCCAATTCATTTGGAGTCTCCGCGGCATGTCTTTTTCTACCACACTTCTCGTCATCTTATCAGACATCTCCTTTTTGCCATATCATCCTTGACACACTCCATCCATCGTTTCTTTGGTCTTCCTCTACTCTTATACTCATCCACATTCATAGTTACAACTTTCTTCACGACATTTTCCTCATCAAATGCCCACTATAAGCAGCCATATTCATTGTAAATTGAACAGGAAATCTTTCCTAAAGAAAACTTGGTCCCACAAAGTGGTTATTCATCCCTCTTGAGTAAAAGTCAACTGAAGGACGCGAGTTATTTGTCTCGTCTTGGGTTATTTATAAACAAGCTAGTGATAAACCAAGTTACATATTATTATTGATTTGACTATTAAGACTAATAAATAGCGTCGAACCTACCTATTGAATAGTAGGAAATCGCTAAGGCAAGTACATGATATTTTTAGAAATTTCTAAGTTATTCGAGGTCAAAGGTCAAAATTGTCGGTCTTTTGGATGTTTCTAGACAAAAAATTGACCTTTGACCTCGAATAACTCTTTTAGCACACATGGGGTCAATGGGAACTTTTGACACTTTATTTCTACTGGTGTACTCAAAGTCTCTACCAAAATTCAGCTTGATCCAAGTTTTTGTTAATTGAAATTTCTATTTTGACCGGACTATAGTTTGTCAAGTAACAGAAGGTTCTCGGAAGTTTAATACAACTGATGCTCACTTGTTTCTAAGTAAGGAACCAAGTAGTAAAGCGGCAGTCTGTCCGCAATCAACATTGAAACGGTAGATGATTTATAATGGTATGGACATACTGTAAATAAGAGTCTCCTATTCGTTCTCCTACACCCTGGCAACAAATTCGACCTTTTGTTGCCATGACAACAGTTAAAAACACCATAAAATCATATTCCTAGAATTTATCGGCCGCAATTGGTGGATCTTCAAATAAGGTACCTCCTCTAGCTAGCTATCTTTGTCAAACCCATAGTTGCATTCTGCTTCAATCAATGCTAAAGATGTCATATGTCACTTTAATCAATGTACATACAAGATAGTATAAATAATAATGAGATATAATTAATATTTATCCGGTACTTCAAATTTGACAGATTAAAAGTAGGCGCTTATATGACAATTTATAAGCAAACAGGGTGGAATGTAGGCCTACCATGACGTAACTGCAGGAGTTTTTCAATAAAATTCACGTCAAATCCAAAGCTCATTTTAACACCGTCTATTTCTTAGAGTAGTTCTTTCAAGACAGGTAGTAACAAGAATTACAAAACAACAGAGTGCTGCATCATGCCGTGAGAATTTGCTCTCATTAGCAGTTCTCCGAGTTGTAGGACGGTATGTCAGCAATTATGCGGTTTAGGGACAAAGAGCAAGTCGGTGGTACAGAAAGGAATATGAGAGTACATACAAAGGCAGCTCAAAAAAATCCTTACATTTTGACCGTGCAGGTATTGAAGTTTTGTAGAAAATCGCTGTTTTTTTAATAGCCGACGAAAACTTTCTTTCGGGTGGTTCAGAATGATGTGCTGATAATGCGTGGTCTTTAATTTGAAAATAAACTAAAATGTCAGATGTAAGGTCAAATAATTCATAGCCCTTTGGACGGCCAATTATTTCACAGACAGCGTACAAAATACTTAAGTCAACTTTTGCCAGTGCAAATATACCTACATTTGAAACTGTCTATGTTCAATATTTCTGTATTCCATGCCCCTCGGCCATTACGCATGCACTGAAGCTAACTTGATAAGTTTTGCGCCGCCTCGATCGTTTCAAGTTTTTATGAGCGGCAACTGGCCGATATATACTGCTAACCTCAGTTGATTTTTCAAAGAAAAACTTTATTTTTTTCCAGTCATTTTCTGCTATTTTTTAATGCTTTTTTAGATAAATTGATTTCTAATTTCGAGAGTCTGCATATTATGAAAATGTATACCACGCTATCATCTTGTTGTATGTAGAGGATGACCACTCGTCCACGGAGAGCCCTCAGCAAGCTTTAATTTAAAGACCAACCCGTGCGGCCATTATTATTTTGTCACGAGCCCCTCCAATATCCGCTATGCATAATTATTGTGTACAATATAATCCTAAAATTTTTCCGGTGTTGTATTTATTTATATAAATAAATAGTGATGCATTTTCGGCTTTTCATTTTATAGATATGTCGGAGACAGTCATTAGTACGGACAGAAAATGAATCGAAAGCGCGCCAAAGGTGTCGTCACGCGACCTACTTACCAGTCTACCCACACCCAAGCGCGCTTACTACAGAGTCGTGATGTTTCGAGCTCGCGGCGAGGAGGACAGTCAGTGTCTGATCGCGGCGGAGTCAAGACGTCCCGAAACTGTAACCCGATTCATTGTGCCTAGTGTTACTGTGTTGGATTGTAATTTCAAGTAATTTGTTAGTTCGATAAAAGCAGTGTACTTTGTGTATAGAATCTGGTTCTTCTAACCTAAGAGACAGATGTGTTGCTGGGGAGTTTGTTCCGCCACTTCTTCTTCCCAGCTAAAACACTAGGAAGTGGCGAAGGGCGGGCGTTTTGGGGGACTGTCTCTTGTAATTTTGACATTCAAAGAGTGCTGATTATCAGCCTAGTTTGAATAAATGACTTTTGATTTTGTAGTGTGTGTTTTCATAGCACGAAACCCATGTTCTGCCCACATGAAGACCGTGTCTAACGAAATAAATCACCTCCCTACGACAGATAAATAGTCAGTTTCAGAAAACACATCACCGAATCGACCACAAGCAAACAATGGCGGTTTAACAACACACAAAACAGGTTTGTGGTTTTTGTAACACGAGAACGCATTTTTCGTCCGCAAATGTACCGCATTTTTTTTAATTTTAATTTTCAAACATTACGCTTTTCGTTTTGCTTTTTATCTTAATTTTCTTACAAACTATCATCATCATACTCTTGCCCTCATCCCGATTTATTTGGACGGCGCAGAATGACTTCTTTTTCCACACTTTTCTATCAGACACGTCCTTTCTTGCCATATCATCCTTCACACAGTTCATCCATCGTTTCTTTGGTCTTCCTACCCATCCACATTTGTAGTCAAAACTTTCTTCACAACAGTTTCCTCATTCCTCTGCATCACTTGCCCATGCCACGACAAACGTTTTTCCAAATTTTGTCGAAAATCTTTACGCAAATTCACAGTATTATGACCGAAGTTCTATTCTTTGTACGTCTACTAACTCACAAAATAGCATAGCCGTTGGCAACCTTATCGTCTGCCCCAGAATAGTAAAGGGTCCGCAGGGACACGTCTGTCTGCTATACTTCCTAATCTTCACGCTTGTGGCCTCAGGGAGGTTTAAACACACCGCGATAACACACTTTGGTTTAAAGGTTTTGTGCTATCAAAGTTGGCTCGTGATTTCACTTTGAAGGTTGTATCCGAACAACACCAGTTGTAAACGTCCCTTTTTGCATACTGTACGTCGATTCTGTAAAATTCAGACAACACACATCTCACATCGCTATCCACGTGGAGCGTCGAAGTGACGGGGGAATTACCTTACAGTATGCCCTTCTTACGTCATCTCATACTTTATCTGTCAAAATCTCCCCGTTAATTTAGTTCAACTCGCTGACACGCTCGTAGTGGTGGCGCTAGTGTAAATTCGAATTATCAACCGGGTTTTTAGAATGCCAAACAAGAAACTCACAGCGGATTCAGATTCGAAGTCCTAAGTGAAGTCTTACAGAATCACACCGCTGGCCTTGTTTTGTTCTGTCTCCTGCTGATGATCTCCTGATGATTCCCTCCAGGGAAGTGAAATTATGTTTTATCTACTTCGGTTTCGTTATATTCGAATTAAAAAATTGACAGCGGTTTCATTATGATACCCGTAACGACATCGGGTTGCATTATGCGAATCGTCATAAATTCTAAAACACAAGCAAAGACATTCTGAACTGTGAACATACTGCCAGGTACCTATAATATTACTTCGAAAAAGAGACAATGTAAATGATGTTTTTAAAAATGGAACAAGTTTGGAACAAAAGTATCGTACACTATTTGGCTGTTGCGGCTACGAGATTTTTGCTTTATACCTAATAAAGACTACATATAAATAAACATTAGTCAGTGTAGTTAAGTTTCTATTAAAAATACTTATTTGTCAATATCTGTGTTTTATTCCTTCCTTCGTGCATAAAATCTTGTATGCAAATGTACATTATTGGTCTTTTAATAACTCGTGCCCACCTAAAGGATGTAAAACACCTCTTAACGAAGCCGAAAGGCACTGGTTCTCCCTGTCATTACGATCATTTTTTTGTTCTACACCATACCTGGGAACCTTCTAGTTACGGAGGGGGTCAAAGCTCCAACTTTTTGACAAGTATTTTGTTAAATACAAGTTTTTAATGTAAGATTTTTACTTTAAACACCTCCACGACCCCCGTACTATTCAATCCGTCCATCAGCACAATTGTTTTAGGAATTTTAAGTTTTACGCATAGAGTTGAATTCAAACACTGTGAAGGGCTTGGAAGAGTTTTGTTTGAAGCGTGGTCTGCCTACCTTTTTAGTCACGAGCACCTCCTATATCCGCTATGCCTATTGTACACAATATAACCCTAATTTTTTTGAAGCGTTTCCGGCTTTTCATTTTGAAGATAAATAGCCAGTTTCAGAAAACACTTGCACACATATTTCAAAACAGACAAACAATGGTCTTAATTCGTGGTTTTTGTATCCCAAACATGCATTTTTCGTCCGCGAATGTAATAGGTCATTTTATTTTCAAACATTACGCTTTTCGTTTCGTATATACATAGTTTGGGGCAAGGCTTGGCAGATGATGACGCTTTTCGTTTAAAGTCCATGCAAAAACAACAAGATAACTCTCTTGTTATTCATTACAATTAAATGTTACCAAACACACATAAAATAAGGGTTATCAAGTCACTCGTGTTATCAGTAGCAATACAAGCGGCTGTATGATCGAACATATATTTTATTGTGATAAGACTAAGATGTTTTGCATAATATGTTTCTTATCAGGTTATAAGGGTTGAACGACATTGTTCAAGTCAGATATTCGGTAAATTGGCAATTCGTCAAAAAGCCCAGACATGTCCTATGGGATTCATGTGTAGCTTGACCTTAAAGATCGACCTGTGCGGATGTTATTCTTTGGCCACGAGCTCCTTGGATAAATAATAAACTTAGATGTTTTGCATAATATGTTTCCCGGTAACATACTGATTTATGAACACACTCATGAATATGATTGTCTACTCCAACGGTCATAGTTTGTATGACTAACATTGACTATAAAGAAGATTTAAAAAAGACATCATCATCTAGCCTAGCCTTTTCCCAAACTATGTTGGGGTCGGCTTTCTGTCTAACGGGATGCAGCTGAGTACCAGTATTTTACATGAAGCGACTGCCTATCTGACCTCCACAACCCAGTAACTGGGTAATACGATACCCCTTGGTAAGACTGGATGTCAGACTTTTGGCTTCTGCCTACTCGTAAGAACTATCAAAGATCTACATTTGCAAATAAATGAATCTTTATCTTTACAAATGACAGCCGGGACCAACGGCTTAACGTGCTTTCCAAAGCACGGAGGAAACTCGGTATGTAATTATGGTCACCCATCCACGGACCAACCTTGGCAAGCACGGCTTAACCTCAAAGATCGGCCCGTGCGGCTGTTATTATTTAGCCACGAGCTCCTATCCTATCTACTTTATATATTAATGATGACTAAACTGAAAATTTTAAAAGGCAACTACGAATTTAAATACAAGTACGACTCAGACTTTACAATCTTTTTAGAGGACCTTTCTTACAAAAATTGACGGATTATACTCGAGCTCTCGAATTGGCATAATCCGTAACCCACAGTTACAAATTAAGCCGTTTCGGGAGAGGACGTGACAAAGTTACTTTATTTATCATTCGCCACCTGAGGCTGGGAACAAGCGTCAATCCACTCAGCTGGATCAAAACGGTCCAGAGTGAAAATTGAGTATATACGCACGAAAACCTATGTAAACCAGTATACGCTAATTTTTCATTGCATGGGTAGCTCTTAAAAAGCGGGGTCTGGTTATACTGGACATATACAGCTTGATGTGACGTCTTGTGTACTAGGATTGATACTAGGGTGAGTCGCCATTTGTTACGGTGTAAAATATGTATGGATTAATTTTCTGTAGGGTAAGTACGGTATTAGCACTGTCTGTATCTAGGTACTTATTTTTTTTACGGATGGGAAATCATCAAATTACCCCTCCTGCTCTGGGCGGAGCGGAAGGAAGTGTCAGACTTGTACTGACTAAAACCCATCCATGTTCCTTCTTAGCCCTTTGTGTTCCAGGGCAACGGTATCTCTTTCGAACAGTCCCGCAGCCCTGGCAGGCATCGGCCCTCTCGGACCCCTTCCGATTTGCTGACATCTCCTTAAGGCGCGCGTGGAACTCGAACGCGCCGTTGACACGGCCTGTCGTCATCAGACGGACGGGCGGCGCGCTAGCCCATTACTCACCGTCCACAGGCCTGCGGTCTGTATCCACCTTGATCTCGTTACAAATTCCTGAGTTACAATCAAATTAGCCAACCGTAGTCTACTGCCAGAGATGAGCTATTCCAAGCTGTTCCACGAGCTGCCAAAGCTACTTGTCCAAAGAATTGTCCAATCTGTCCCAGACACTTTTTTAAGGTCGTTTTTTATATTTATTTATATTGACAAAAAAGTATGAAAACTTATAAACTAAGCCTCACAAACCCGTAGTAATGTTTTGACTGTGGGGTCGGTGAGTCTCTATACACTCATTGTTAAATTTCGTACTTAAGACTAATATAGGTAGGTATATAATACATTAACAAATTTTTTAAATTAAATTTTAAAGCTTAGGAAGCTTTAAAATTTTGTTAATAGTTGTTTTTATGACTGCCTGCAGACTGTTCAATAGATATGGCAAACGTTTTGTTAGGGTTCTGACACCAAAGTCATTAGTGACTTTGGTGACAGAACCCTGGTTCCAGATTTTTAATTACATGACTTAGGTTTTGTTCTTGAGTTCAATGATGGTTAACTGCTAAAAGGTACTTTTTTTTTTCTTTTTTTTTTTGCGGATGGGAAATCATCAAATGACTTCTCCCGCTCTGGGCGGAGCGGGAGGGAGTGTCAGACTTGTACTGACTAAAACCCACCCATGTTCCTTCTTCGCCCTTTGTGTTCCAGGGCCGCGGTATCTCTTTCGAACAACCCGCAGCCCTGGCAGGCATCGGCCCTTTCGGACCCCTTCTGGTTTGCTGACATCTCCTTGCTAAAAGGTACTTATGTTTGTAACTGATCGGTAGAATTTTACATATTTTAAATAGTTTCCTAGGTTTATAATATATTTTCCCTAGACTATTTATAGGTGACAACATAGACGATCATCCTTCCCTTCATATTCATTGTCAAAACAACAATGTGTCTAGAATAAGTGCTATTTATAGTTTGAACACGTTCAAGGCACCGGCAACTTATCAGTCACGTACATTTGTTTTATTTTCACAATTACCTATACCTGTTAATGAGGAGTTCATGGCTTAATAATAAACAGCGATGGTCTGGGGGTTTACTATGACGTCTTAAAGCAGTTTTGTGTTATAGTACATTATGATATAAGTGCGGTAAGTTGAAAATTACAGCCGAGGCGATATTGCTAACCCGAGCCGTAGGCGAGGGCTACAAGAAAGCAGAGACTAATTATCAAAGCGCACGTATGTCATACGACGTTTTATAACATATTTGCGAGGAAATAAATAAAACTCGGACGACATTTTCAAATAAAAACAATACAGCGAAAAGAAAAAGCGCGCGGAATAATTTTTACTAGTTCACAAATTATGATTAGCAATTCGCGCGCATCAGCGCTTTTTTTTTAAGGCAAAGGCACAGAAACAGCCAGTATTACTAATAAAGTAAATTAATATTTTTGTGTTTTGTTACAGATAAATGGTTGTAATTTATGGTCAAAATTGAATAAATTAAATGTTTATTTATTATATTTTATCTCCCATGTTGCTTTTATTCATAAAATGTTGACCACTTTTCTGACATAAAAACTCTTCGCTAAGATTTAAAAAAGTACCGTTCGTTTTAGACGGAGCATTTTGATAAACCGTGCGTTTTACTTTACATTACCGCACTAGTGCGTAATGAGATACATTACGATACTGATATTGGTGCAATAAGAGACCCTTTACGAGCAAACGTGTTATAAAATCTTATTCCAGTGTGGGAAAGAGGAAGAAAAGAAAGAAAGAAAAAAACGTTTATTGGCGCAATTGCCACAAGTACAGATAATATAAAAAAAAAGATAACAAATATAAAAATAAAAACTAAACAAGAAATACTGTGTGACTCACGGCAGCGCCAAATAGGCCCAGTTCAGCATAATGCGAGAGGCCGAGCTATAGAAGACGTTTAGTGCCATCTCTTTCTCACTCTGGATTAAGATTAAAACAATACTGTTTTAAGACGTCATGGTAGGCCACCAGGTACCCGATGAGGGTCAATCGTCAAGTTAAGCCGCGCTTGCCTAGGTTGGTCCGTGGATGGTTGAATCCCCCATTACATACCGAGTGTCCTCCGTGCCTCGTAAAAGCAAGTTAAGCCGTTGGTCTAGGCTGTTATTTGTGCCGCGGGTTGTTCGAAAGAGATACCGCGGCCCTGGAACACAAAGGGCTAAGAAGGAACATGGGTGGGTTTTTATTCAGTACAAGTCTGACACGGTACTCCCTCCCGCTTCGCCCAGAGCGGGAGAAGTCATTTGATGATTTCCCATCCGTAAAAAAAAAAGGCTGTCATTTGTAGATCGGTCGGATTGGACAGTCGTCGGAGGCCCGAAAGTCTGACAACCAGTCTTATCAAGGTAACTTACTGGCTAACTGGGTTGTGGAGGTCAGATAGGCAGTCGCTCGTTTGTAAAATACTGGTATTCCGCTGCATCCAGTTACACTGGAAGCCGACTCGAACGTAGTTGGCTAAAGGCTACGCAGATGATGATGACCTGTACCCGTTAATACAACATAATTCTTTTAAGAAATTTCTAATCGAAAAAAACCCAATAACACATTGTCCAATCTGGAAATAAAACCTAGGAATTCATGTTTAGCAGTCGCGCTTAAGACCACAGAGAATTTCTTCCAAATTATTAGTTTATGGTTACCTAAGAGCCTCGGCATAGTTCCAAATTAGACGAAATTTTGTGAAGTACCTACTTTGTCCTTTTACTAGTTTTAGGCCGGTTATGTTATGCATGTCTTTTTTATTGCCTGATGAGCCTGCTTCTTACTTTGGTCTCGTCTGATGGGAGACAATGGATGAAGAATGATTTTTTTAATTGAATGTGCATTTTTTAATGTACAATTAAACTGGGACAATCCTACTTAGGTAAAGTCGCTTTAAATTCTTCAACTCAATTCATTTGTTGGTGTGATTTTTGGTAGGTACCTACATTTTACATAAGATCTTTATAATAAATAATTAGTTCCTTAAAAATATGACTGTTAAATCAGCTCAATAGGTAGTTTGAAAACTAAATTTTTGACTCAAAGGAAAACTTTGCTAAGTCTAAAAGATTTATCAAAGAGGTCAAAATATTACCTATATTATTAACAAAATATTTTCTAGAAAGTTTTTCAAAGAAGAATGATGAAACTTTCCTCAGTGCCTCTGGCAGTTTGGTAGGTACTTTTAAAGAGTTACAAAAAATAAACTAGACGAAGATTTTTCATCAAATATTATTTTATCACACATTTATCGTCACCTGCCATTTCATAGACTGGTGCTAGGTTAAAAGAAATAAACTAAGGATATAATAGCGAAAAAAAAAAATCTGGTTCCCCATACAAAATTCGAAATTTTTATGCTATTAAAATGTTTGTCCGATGGAGAAACATGTTCAGTTTGATGGTCTGTAGCACACCCTTAAGTATATATATACCCTTTCCGTTACTGCCTGTATATAAGAAAAGTATGCCCCTTCTTTTTTCATATACGGTACGCCCAAAATAAAATGGCGCTGACGCATTTTACTTAAAGAATCCGTAGTAAAAAGAAAAATAAATTGCAGCGTGAGGATTTCTGGGAATTAGGGGTGGTAATGGCAGAGATGTGTTGGTTAGCAAATGCAGGCTATTAATCAAGGGTGAGAGGCGTGAAAGTGGAAGATATTGGGGCCAGTAAGTTAGAGGGTTTATGTAGTTACTAGCTGACCCACTCCATTTGGTCTTAGCGTGATATACATAGCTAATACAAGGTGTTGTTTTGCATCCTCGTCAAAGGAGGCTGGCGAAAATGGACCCAAAGAATCTAAAAATTAACTAAACTCCGTTCCAGTGTAAATATAAAATAATTATAACTACAGTTTTATGAGATATTTAATTTTAAAATATTGAATTTTTAGGACTCGGGAATCAAAAGTTATAAATATTTTCAATTTACTAAAATTAAGTAATCGTGCAATTACAAAACGCAACTTTTTTCCGATCACGTTCCAATCCAATGACATGTGTTTTTGCTCAAGGGTTTTCTTACTACAAATGGCTCTTTCTCTTAGTTTTTATACATTCTATTATGTCAAAAATTCATACAAAATAACATGCAAACCTGATATTAAAACGCCAATTAACAATGCAAAAGCATTTAATAAAAATGGAACAATGGCGATTTTATAGTATTTCTTATAAAGGAACGGTATCAATGATGATCGATTGAGTCCCGTCACTACTGTCATTGTCAGATCTGTGATGATGATAGTCCATCGTTATGTTTGTATTTTTGTCTGGGATTTTATGTTTATCATTGCGATTTTGTAGATTCTCGACGACTTGGCCTTTACATCTTGAACTGAAGATAATGCACCCTGTCATAGACTACCTACCGCATTCTTCTCTGGATATTGGACAATGAGTTGTTTTTGATTTGGACTTTGATTTTAACCACAAACATGCGTTGCGTTAATTTCTTCTTCTCTTACGACTTACGCTCTTACAAAGGTGTCGTCTCTTTGATGGAGGTGCTCAGGGCTTTAAAAAAGTTCAGAGATGGGTGTATCCACGTGATGTAAGTATATTAGTAAAAAAACATGTATTTATATCATAAGTTAAGAACTTATTTAAGATATCTATCTGAACAACAAACTGAGATTCGTTTAGCTTTTATATGTGTAAATACATACTGTTGTAATCTTATATTAGGCTCATTCTTACTGTTGCCCTATACTTTATCGGACTAAAACAGTATGCAGTAAAAGACTGGCCGAGGTAGCAGTAGTGTATTTTACTGAGATCTTTCAGTCATCAAAATAGAAGATGGGTGGCTGTCGCATTTTGTCATGAAATATTTATACCTAACATTTATATACCCCTCCACAGGTATCAGAGGTCTTCGACCTCTATATTATCTTTAGACATTTCTGTTTTTCTTTTGTTACTTATGGAACTCTTTATGTTTATTACATTATAGGTGAATTTATTTATTTTAACATAATTAATTAATTCCAGATAACAGGAGACGACTGCCTTTGTCACTCATGCTGGGGGCTGATAAGCTGCGACCCTGAAAATGAAACCCGACAGCAACTTGGCCATCGTAACGTCTGT
The DNA here is from genome assembly GCA_963082945.1 of Cerastis leucographa. Classification (NCBI taxonomy): domain Eukaryota; kingdom Metazoa; phylum Arthropoda; class Insecta; order Lepidoptera; family Noctuidae; genus Cerastis; species Cerastis leucographa. The sequence continues at coordinate 4,564,255 of OY720361.1, forward strand.
GTTGCATAAAATAAAAACTATGTAAAAATACCAAAAAATAAGATTTATTACTCATACTTTTTTTATTTAACAAACCCTGCTTTTAAATAGCTGTACATAGCTAGTCAGCTCTGGCTGTTATAATTTATGTAAAACAATATTATCTTGTCTCAGCGTAATAAGAATCGTTTTACTTGACTATAATTCGCTTATAGATCAAAATCGTAACGACATAGTTTTAATAGTGATTGAACTAATTACAGGGTTGGTAATCAGTTTTTGTCTCTAGCTGCAGTCTAGCAGTTTTATGATTCATCAATTAGGTACAGGCAATGAAGTAAAAATTCTGGTTTTGGCTTATGACAAGAAGCAAAACACGTAAAGTCAGAACTAAAACTGCGAGGGAAATACAGTAGTTCGAATCTTCCTTTATGAGTCGTCTTATGTATTATTATATTTTGATTAATCTTAATTACGGAGACATTACACTGTTAAAAACCTTAGTCGTAAGATTTTTAGGTTATCTTGTAAATACACGTATATCTCTTTTCTCCCAACTTTTCAGTCTTACTTTCCATTTACTTTTCTGATAGTCTTTAGTCGTTTTATAACTATGTATAAGTTGCTATAGTGAACGCTACCTCTAAGAGTGGGTCCCAAAATACATGTAGTCTCGCCCGTGTCCTTTCAGGAGGTGGTCACAAAAGACATTAATAAACATTTAAAATAACGGTACCTAGTTAATTATTAATAAACGCTGATTTTTTTGGTTGTTTAAGTTTGTCAATATTTCGGAATAACCCCCTTACCATGGTTTAGGGAAAAAGAAATTATCGAATAAATGTTTGATATTGTTTGTATGTGTGTAAGCAAGGTTAAAGGGCGAGAACCAGACGGGCCGTGTTTAAAACACGGGTGGTTTACACTTACCGATTTCCGTAAATAAGAAAAAAAATAAAAATTACTTACCCATTTTATTACTGATTCGGGACGAGAATCATTAGCATACCTCCTTGAATTTGACAAGGATGCAAAAACACACCTTGTATAGCCTATAGCCTTCCTCGATAAATGGGCTATCTAACACAGAGAGAATTTATCAAATCGGACCAGCAGTTCATGAGATTAAAGCGTTCAAGCAAGCAAACCAACAAACTCTTCAGCTTTATAATATTAGTATAGATATTCATCCGTAGATAAAGATTGAATTAAAGACTATGCCTCGTTGGTCTAGTGGTCGCAATCGTGACTTCGCAACATGAGGTTCTGGGTTCGATTCCCGGCTTGGAAAATTTGTTATAGAGTTTTTCTATAGGGAGATTCTCAGTAGCAGCCACGGAACTTGAACTTGTGATTGCACACATTAAGATTTATTTTACATGGCTTAAGAGCGTTGATTCCTTACCGCTTTTTATACAAACTTTCAAGTAGTTTTTTTCCGAAATGACTGAACCGATTTAAATGAAACTTTATACGCATAAGCAGGATACATAGGTCTAAAAAGTTACTAAAAAATATTTTCAAAATGTGTTTTAAAACAAGAGATAATTGGAATTTTCTGTTTCTATAGAAAATTTAAATTTGGTCTAATTTAACTGTAACACTATTTTTCGAAAATGTTTTTTAGTAACTTTTTAGATCTGTGTATCCTGCTTATGTGTACGAAGTTTCATCAAAATCAGTTCAGTCATTTCGGAAAATGACGACTTGAAAGTTTGTATGAAATGTCGTAAGGCGTAAACGCTCTTAAGCAAGATGTACTGGATAAATTCCTGATATTTTCAGTAATTCAGTCAAAACTGAATTATTGAGCAGTATAACAAATAGGATTTGTTTTGTCCTTTGTTTTATATTGTATAAGTAATAGTATAACAAAATGGAGCAATATAACAAATATGACTTTTGTTGTCCATTCTTTTATATTGTACAACTAATTCTATAACTAGATGGAGTGACCCATATAAATCTTCTGGTGGAAAAACCAAAAACTTATTTTTGTTCGTATATTAAAACTCATGAAAAGCAGTTTTCGTGGCTCAAAAAGGAGACCGGGTATAAATTGCCCACGCTGCAACTGACGCAAACGAAAAAAAAATTAAACATCAAAAGTTCTTCTTCTGCGTAAAATATGATTAATCATACATTTTTACCAAGATTTTATTGCAGTTAAATCATTTGGAAATTTTGTTTCTATCTGATTTATGTACCACGAAACTAAGACAGCAAAAAACGTTTGGTCAGATTTAGGCAAAAACGCTCGTGTTTCTTATAATTGTTAAGAATGATGAATGATGATGAAGTTATGGTTTGCCGGGCTGTTTCCACACTTAGATATGTTTTAGATTGGTTTTTAAACGGTTGCGATTTTATGAAAGTGCATTATGAATTTTGTTTAGGTAGGTATTCTGTTTTTGTAAATAATACTGTATTATTACAACTTTACAACATTCAATGCAGCATTTTTAAGTTAATGTTAGTGACTATTTTTACGCATCAGAAAACACCGTGATAAAACAGAGAGAAAGAAGATTCATGAAAATTAAGAAAAGTAGATTTGTCACTCTTTGCTTGCTTTTGTGCATTTAAAAGATGCTTTTCTCACCTACATAAAAAAAAACATTGTTAACTATTACAATATACAAATTATACGTACCTATAGTTAAAATACAAAAACTATTAGAGGGTTGGTAATAAAATTCAACTGCTTTTGTACAGGCTCAATAACCAAGCGAAATAAAATATCAACATACTTAAGAAAAACAAGTAGGTACAATTTACATTTTCCATTTCTATTCCGGCCCGTTAGGGGTAGCAAAAAAATCAGAACGTAAGCATATAATTCTGTGCACATAGTAATTTGATTGTACCCTCGTCATTACGGGTATCTCGATCCGATCTCGGAGACTTTGTTAGCCGAATTTAAACGCTATTCAGTTCTAAAGGCCGCATCATACAATCAGGGTGCGGGACGAAATTGGGTCCTATTTTTAGGATATTTTATTTGGAGACTAGCTGTGCCCGCGACTTTGCCAGCGCAGCGTGGAATTTAACAAAAAAGTTATTTAGTATTTTTTCGTGTTTCTTTTTTATTTTAATAATTCTTAATTATTTTTCTGTAATAAATAAGCCTAAGTTATTCCTTATTATATCAGCTATCTGCCAGTGAAAGTCCCGTCAAAATCGGTCCAGCCGTTCCAGAGATTAGTCGGAACAAACAGACAGATTGAAAAAATTGAAAAAAATAAATTTTGGTATATGTACCGTATATACATTCATATTACTATTATTTTAATATCACAAACAGACACTTCAATTTTATTTATTTGTATGTATAGATGTGTGAGGAACGAACGTACGAATCAATATAATATGCAGAAAAACGTGGTTTTCTTGTTTATTCTTGTTTGACAAACACAATTCTTTCATTACTTCGTTGGTTCAAAACTGCTTCGTTCGTTTAGTGGTCGGAAGTGCGACTGCTGAGCATCGTCGACGTTTTGGGTTCGATTCCCGGGTTGAGCAAAGTGTCGTTTGGTTTGCCACCAGGAATTTCTCAGTAGCAGCCACGGAGTCTGGATTTGAGCCCGGTTGGTGGCAATAGGCTCGCCCCCTATGACATGGAACTTAAACATAACTGGCTAAATGTGGGTGTACTATTAGGTACATCTCTGCCTAACCCCGGAATTACAGGCGTGACGATGATTTTATTGAGTAGTGGTTATCTCTAGCCGCCTAAGTTCAACTTAGTGTTATTTATTTATTTCATTTACAAGGTGAAAATAAAGGGTGTTAAAACACCTCTTAACGAAGCCGAAAGGCACTGATTTTCCCTGTCATTGCGATCATTTTTTTGTTCTACACTATACCTGGGAACCTTCTAGTTACGGAGATATTAGGGGTCAAAGTTCCAACTTTTTGATAAGTATTTTTTTAAATACAAGTTTTGAATGTTTACTTGTAATTTACTTTAAACACCTCCACGACCCCCGTACTATTCAATCCGTCCATCAGCACAATGTTTTGAGTGCGTTACATTGAGTTCTGTTCGATGCAATATTTGCAACCGAACAGCTCAGCACTTTTGCCTCCGTGCATTTCCATAAATGCATGTATCGCAAGTATTGCCGAGTTAGTGCGTGTTCGAATACCAATCGCGTGACTCAACCAAAACCATATCAAACCATCTTAGTGCTAATTTAGCTTAGATTTACCTTTTTATAACCAGTCTCAATATAAACTTTATGCCATATAATTTCGTATAACTTAACCAGTGGTCACAAATCAACAACCAGAACATAACCAATCAACCAAATATCAACCAACCCAGAATTTAGAGCAGAAGTTCTATCAAAAAACATGTTTTTACACCCCCCAGAAAAAAGTAGTTTCCCAGCAATAATTTTTGCGTAACGTTACTTAGTTTCATGTACAGAATGCTTGGTTGACGGCTTCGTGATGAAGTGATTTACACGGTGTATACGTACACTTGATTTAACATCAATGTATGATTAAGAGAACGTCATAGTCTGTATTGTGGAGCCTTTATTCTGTAAACGTTTGGTCGTACTTAGAAACCTTTTTTCGCTAGCTGCTTATGAATAAAGATATTTGAAAAAATCGCTGTTACGATAAGATTTTATCGATGATATTGCTTTTCATTGTTACCTTCAGGCTTTTGGTTGTTTTACCGCTTTTCTCTAGGGGTTTCTTTTACAAAATTGTAATTTTAATCGCGATTACGCAGTACGGTACTCAGAAATTATGATTTCAAATCTAATGTTGATTGCCAATAAAAACTATTGTTAAAGCTGCATTCATAAAGCCTATTTTAATGTAAATGATTATTAAAATAAAACAATGTATATACAACATGTAACTTAATTAACGGACATCCTGAAAATAGTTTGTTCAGAATCGTTTACTGAATCAATTTCTATCATTTTTAATATAGGTAATTTTTATCCCAAAAATAATTAAAACTACGGAAATTATTGTCATATTAACCCTGTGCAGTCAAAATAAATTGAAATGGACGTAGTTTCGTTATTTTGTGTCGAGCGGTGCGATATCTGTTTGTGCGAATGGTGTGCGTTGCGTGCGTAGTAGTATGACCACAACGTTCTCCAAGAATTGGTATAACTAATTTAATAAATAACAATGCATAATATACATGTTAAATTAAAAATTCAGTGTATGTATTATGATTATAACATAATATTCTAATTGGGGTGTTTGAGGGTGTGCGTTAATTACGTTACATGTTGTATGTACTAACTATTATAATATTAACTTTTGCATAACAGATATTTGCAGTGTTTGCATACCTGTTATGATAGAATATGGCAGTAAGAGCTTTTGTTGTTTGTGACAACTCACGTATGTATGTACCCAAATAATTGACTTGATTTGCAAACTGAAGTAGTGATATAGAAATACGAAAACATATGTTTTATATTGCTATTTGTATGTATATATATTTTTTTTTATTTTGTGTGCAATAAAGAATAAGAATAAAACTACTTAAATAGAAAGAAAGGAAAGAAAGAAAGAAAGAAAGCTAACATAGTTATTTGGCTCATGCCACAAGCGCACACAGCAAAAAAAATAGTTAAAATTTAAAACTAAACAGAAAGAAATAAATAATATTGTGTGTCTCACGGCTGCGCCAAAAAGGCCTAAAATAATAAATCTCGTAGGTATCGACAAAACTTCAAAATACGACTCCTAACTAGTCTGTGATAGGTTCGCAAAAGATTTACATGAGGCTGTTGGCATTCTCAGCGATAATGTCGAAAGAATTTTCACTGAAACAAATTGCCTAGAGTCAAGTTATAAATTACTTGTAGCACACTAGTGAAACTGTAGTTTATTTTCTAATATTGGAGCTTCAAGTGTAATCCTCTGTCTATAGTCTTGTAGGAAGCTGCTCGTAGATTAATATTTTGATTTAAATGTGTCAATGGACTTAGTAGAAGTCGGGGTCCGCTTTTCGTTAAAATACGTTGAAAAAGGTTTTTGTTGAGAGATAGTGGTGCTCTTAATTACAAAACAGTGGGTAGTTTATTAGTCAAATGCTGGTAATGTTAGGAGTTTGCCCTGAATAGGCAATAATAATAATCCATACTAATATTATAAATGCGAAAGTCACGTTTGTTTGTTACCTTTCACGAGTAAACGGCTGATCGGATCTTAATGAAATTTGGCAAGAAGATTGATTTCAACTTGGGGAAGGACATAGGCTATATATCATCACGCTACGACCAATAAGAGCAGAGCAGCAATGAAAAATGTTGCGAAAACGGGGAAAATGTGACGCAGACGAAGTTGCGCGGGACAGCTAGTAAATAATAAAATATGTTTTTTTCTATTTCTTTTTTATTTACTGTAATAAGGATTCTTTTCATATCTACGTTTTGAATTTGTTTTTGTCACCATCATCACCATATCAGCCTGGAATCACTCACTGCTGGGTATAGGCTTCTCCTTTCTTCTCCCAAACTTCCCGGTTCTGTGCATCCCTTATCCAGACCATGCTTATTTCTTATAACAGCCCCAGAAAAAGATCCTGCAGACTTTGGAATATATTTTGATGATCTTCGCACTTTTTTTGTCTAGCTCGTGCTGTCTTACTGCTTGCGAGGCAGTTGTATTGTTTTTTTATTTTTGTAAGACTTTGCCTCACTTTGACTTTCTCCTGTATCGTGGGTCTGTTTACAAACATTTAAACTCACATACACAAACAGCCAGACCCGGAACAACTATCTGTAGGCCATATAAATATTTGTTCCGTGCGGGGATCGAACCCGCGACACGCAGCGCAGCAGTCGATCACTCAACCACTGCGCCAACCGTGCCGTTCAGAGAATCTTCTAGGTATGCGTCCATGTCATCACGCCACCTCTTTCTGGGCCAGCCACAGCGGCATCGTCTATCTGGAGGCATCTTGTGTGTGTGAAAATAGTCCGTAATCAATCAATCAACACAGACTATTCCACTCTCAAGTTACGCCATAACACCCTGTCCTCCGCTTTCCACATCCAGTCTGTCCCAGCCACGTTTTTAAAGCCCTCGGTCCATCTTGTTGGGGGGCCATCAACATCATTTAAGCCCGAATCACTCACTGTTGGGTATAGCCCCCCCTTTCTTCTGCCCTTCTTCTCGCATATAACAATATGCGTCCCTAATCTATCTGTTTCCCATGATTTTAGGGTTCCGTACCCAAAGGGTCAAACGGGACCCTGTTACTGAGACTTCGGTGTCCGTCCGTCCGTCCGTCTGTCACCGGGCTGTATCTCATGAACTGTGATAGTTAGCCAGTTGAAATCTTAAGCCACCACCTTGGCCACCATTCGGTCAAAACCTTACTCCATCGGCCATCTCTGCGTCTAATCTGTCATGTCCTGCCCAACTCCACTTCAGGCGTATAGCTCTGTCCTTGACAAATTCGTCTATCGAATCAATTAGTTAAATTCAATTGAAAGCAAAAACAATTTTAAAGCATAAAGTGTGTGGCTAGATTAATAATGATTTATGATAGGCGTGCCTTTGCACAATAATTGAATTATGCGCGGTCGGTGCACCAAATAATGGAATTACTGTATGATTTGTTACATCGTATCGCACTGAACTAAAACACACATAATTATGGAATGTAAACAAATTAGTTATTCTCTGTCTGCTGCGCTAACAATATTACGTTCATGTTATATTTACATTTAAGTCAGGTGTGAAATCAATGCTGATTTATCAGTTAATATTATTTGTTGAAAGTCATTACCTTACCTTACTTTATTTGCAGTCGATGTAGCAAATCTTCATTACGTATACTTCTCTATTTGTCTTACAAGTTCCAATCGCTGGCATCGCTTCCGGAGACCTGCAGCAACCTGAAAAGGCTGCTAGCTTTCTGGGAGGACCTGGGATGGTTGGAGTAACCAGAGGATTTTTATACGTACAATGGCCCAATAAAGAGGTTAAGTGCGGAAACAGCCCCGCTAACCTAACCTAACCTAACCTTGTCTTACAAGTTAACCCAAACTTTTGATTGATAAGATTGTCCATGGAGCTTCTTGTCCGTTCTTCTTCATATCATCCTAATAGCAGCTAGCTTCTTTTTTCTGAGTGTATTGGCTGATCTGCTGCAGCTTCGCCCGCGACTTTGTCTGATAAATTGTGCTATAATATAGTCTATGGTTATGTTGCTCGGTAAAGATGTGGCTTTCTAATGGTGAAAGAATTTTTAAAATCGGTTGAACTGTTTTTGAGTTAAATCGTAACAAACTAAATAACATACAATCAAATCTTTCCTCTTTATAATATTAGTTAAGATGAATGGCTTGAGTTCGAGGTAGAATTTCTACTCGAAAATCATGAAGGTCTCATTTGAATGAATCCACACCGGATCTCAAACCTTTCATAATTACTGCCCTGAACGAGCAACAACATTTTCCCAAAGAGCAACACTTCCCTTAAAGTAACAGTCTTTGTACCATCGCGTGACTTCGCCACATTGCTCTCGATCCCTCTAAGTTCCTCCAATGCTCCATTTCCTCTGGGATCTCGTGTTCGTGTACAATATTCAGCAGATGAAGAAACCGAGATCTTTGACCTGTGTATAGTGTGCTGCAAGATTTTGACGGGATGTCGTCACACCGTAGTATTTTATCAATAGCTGTTTTATCATCTGCCTACCCTTTTCACAAATATGTTGGGTTCGGCTTCCAGTCTAACCGGATGTAGTTGCATACCAGTACTTTACATGGAGCGACTGCCTATCTGACCTCCACAACCCTGTAAGGGACCGTCCATTAATCACGTGAGGCTTGAAAGGGGGAGAGGGGGTTTAGCGAAAATCACGAAATATCACAAGGGGGGAGGGGGGTGTAGTAAGATATCACGTGTATTTATTTTTTCGTCAAACACGTTATTCTAAACCGAAAAGCGGCTTCTAGTGTGACCTTGATTCGCCGTTGCCAGGCAATGAACGAAGTACCAAAACTTATCTTGCCTTAAAATTTATAGAATATTCTAAAAAAGGAGACAATTTTTGTTCTTTGGAAAATAGGCCACCCAATAAATTGTAGCGTTTTATAATGAAACGCATGTTGATTTATTCCTTGTAATCACTAGATTTCAGTGGTAATATTGGCTAAGCTTTGTCTAACCGGAACATGGAGAAATACGAAAAAGAAAACATGAATCTCACAATAACCTAAAAACAGCGATATTGTCAAATGAGTGCATTGCATCGGTGTTTTAAGTTAAAAGCGTGCTCTGTTCAATTATAAATAGTATCAAAACAGTCGCTCAGCTGTATCTGTAATACTTAAAGGATTTTGATGTGATTTTTACGATGTGATAGACTGATTCAATCAGGCTACGACATCGTTATAATTCATCTTTAGGTTATGCCGTTGGTGCCGGCTGCCATTTGTAAATCTTTGACAGTCGTTACAGGTAGTCAGTGGCCCGAAAGTCTGACAACCAGTCATAGTAAATTGTCTTACCCAGTCTAGCTGGGTTGTAGAGGTCAGATAGGCAGTCGCTCTAAGTCAAATACTGGCAATTTAGCTACATCCAGTTAGACTGGTAGCAGATCTCAACATAGTTGGGAAAAGGCAGGAAGATGATGATGAATTAATTAGTAATTAATTAATTAATTAACACCACTAAAGCCTCAAAGACTAGGTAATTAACAAAAAAAATCCTATATTATTTATTTAGGTACAATATTATGTTGATGTGCAAATATTAGATAGGTAGGATGTTCCAAGCTGGCCATGTATGGAGACACAAAAACACATTTTATATATTTTATTACTTTTAATCATCATGCATGATCAATTAGCAGTATTTCATCTAAAAAAGGTGCAGATAGTTCGATCTTGCATAAGGTGCTCTTTATATTGAAAACCCACATGGAATGCAAATATTCCTATAACCAAATCATCTCGTTGACTGAGCAGTTTGAATACTTTCTTGCAATAACATTAAGCTGTTTCCACAAACTGCATCTGTCTGTGTGTGTCTGCATCTGTTGAATAACTGAAAAGAAACAGGTAAGGTATAATAAGGTATAGTTTAAAGATTTAGTTTTATAAAGTACCTACTTATGTATTAGTTTATAGTTAGTCTCTTATGTATTATGTTCTATATGTATTATGTTCTATGGGCCTAGTTGCCTGAAATAAAGGATTGTATTGTATTGTATTGTATAATCCAAGTAAAATATAAAACAACACTTTTTTTGGAAATTGTGAAAAAGTGAAACCGCTACCGTCCTTCTGGTGCAGTTGTGTTTTCATTTCATTAATCAACACAGGGCTGCGATATAAGTAATATAATCAAACAGTTTCAAAGCTGTATCACTCACCTCGCAAGAAATCTATTGCACAAGTTGGCGTACATACCTACGTCTCTGACAGTAATTGTCTTCGAAATTACTTTTCTTACTGGACAATAATACAACGGCTTAGTGGATAAGCGTACTTTCTTCAATTGAGACATAAAATCTAAAAAAAAAAACCGTTTAACGAAATCTAAAATAAACAAACAGTTAATGTCAAATGATGTTGCTTGTCAGCAACCGAGAAGGTGGATTTAATACGTTCCGTACCACTATGATTTTTAAAACTACCTCCGCGATATTAGTTATAATGTTTAAAAAAGCATTAAAACCATTTCACTGTTACAATATTGTTTCTTTTATATAAATTAAGCAGATATTATTAACACACCCGATAGTAATAATATCTGCATTAATTTACCGTATTCTATAAACGTTAAAACGCCCCTTTTGACGCATTTTTTGGCAAATGACATTAACCGTCACAGGAATAAATTGACTCGCAAAAAAATATTCAAAAGAACAGTTTTTTATTATGATTTCGAGATTCCGGTTAGATATTTATGTAATCTTTCGTTTATTTACTGTAGTTAATTAGACACTTTTTTTAGGTGTAATATCAATATTAGACGCAACATTTCTTGGGGGCCGAAAAAAAATGGTGTCCTTTAAGATTTTGTGTAGGTACTAAAAATACACGTGATTTTGGGTGGGGGCGGGGGTTTAGTCTTAAACCTCACCACGTATCACCAAGAGGTAGGGGGGGGGGTTAAATAATGCAAAAAAAAAAACATCACGTGATTAATGGACAGCCCCTAAGTACTGGTACGCCTTGGTAAATCTGGTTGTTAGACTTTCGGGCGATTGACTACTGTAACGACTGTCAAGGATCTACAAATTTCAGCCGGGACCAACGACTTTATGTGGCACGGAAGAAACTCGGTTTGTAATGGGTGGTCACCCATCCACAGACCAACCTAGGCAAGCGCGGCTTAGCCTGACTATCGACCCGAGCGGCTGTTATTATTTAGCTTCGAGCTCTTAGTCATCGCGAGCCTGTGGACGGTGAGTAATGGGCTAGCTCACCGTCCGTCCGTCTTACAACGACAGGCCTTGTCGACGGCGCGATCGTGTTTCACGCGCGCCTCAAGGAGATGTCAGCAAATCGCAAGGGGTCCGAGGCGGCCGATGCCTGCCAGAGCTGGCCTGGGCTGGGCAGGGACTGTTCGAAAAAGATAACATGGCCCTGGAACACAAAGGGGCAAGAAGGAACATGGGTGGGTTTTAGTCAGTAGGTACAAATCTGACACTCCCTTCCGTTCCACCCAGGTCATTGATGATTTACCATCCGTAAAAAAAGCTCTTAATCATTAGCTTTTTATGTCTCATTAACTTCTATCAACGGCGGTAATACTTACATATAAAGATTAAATTCCGTGTGGCTACTTCAGTTTTCCAGGCTTTGCCAGACTGGCCAAACAATCAGTATTGCTATTCAACGTGGTAATGCTGCCACTTCCAGCCACTGTTGGCCACTTTTTCTGTTGACAGAGATGCGGATTTCGATGTCCTATGATTCCCGCCTTTATACGATTACAAATAAAAGAATACTTTTTTTTTTTTAATGAAATAAACCTAAAATAATATTCGTTTAAGTTTTAAAATAATAATAATATTTTAAGACTGTAAGCTGATAAGCTATGTTCAACACTGTAAATAAGGTTCAAAATGGTCTGAACAAACGTTTGTGAAGGTTTCACGTCAATCTAAGCAGTCTTGTTGGACTTTATGTGGAACACAAATTATTATAATTTTACGGCAATACCCATCAAAATGTACGTAGCACTTTTAGGGCTACACGCAAACCCCTAAAAATGTCGAGCATAGCATTATACTAATGATGCTCAAAAGGGATGGGATGTCCGGGAGTTATGGCATTATACAGGATTAGGGAATTTATTTCCGGTTTTCCGCCAAATGTCATGCTCGTGACGTTATGATGTCCGTTGCTATTAAGTGCAGGCATCATAAGCTATTATAATCAATTCAGTTTATGCTTATAATCAAGTTGGATAATCAATATTCTTAATATTATAATCTAGATTTTTTAGACTCTAGAAAAACGGCATTTGGGAAGTCAGTTTATAAGAATGGCATTAGGCTCTCATCTAGGAATCATGAAGAAAAAATAACCAACTTTTCCTCACCAAAACTTCGGTGTAACAAAAGGTTCCCTTACTGAATGAAGGCAACACACAGCCGATTAACGGAACGAATGTGTTCATTTAACTGCAAGCTCACGCTTGGCAAAAGAGTGAACTATTTAGGTTGCCGAATGTTAAGGAGTGTTGGAGTTCTGTCTTAATGAGGTGTAAAGGTTTGAGGTGTTACTCATTACTGTTGGGTAAATGAGTGGTAATATAACTGACTGTTGTTAAAGGATGATTGGTGTTTTTGTTTCTGAGTCCTAAGTAGTAGGATGGAATGAATACGGCAGGTATTTTGACACAATTATGTTCACAAGTGCGTCGTTGAGGTCGAACAAAATATTCTACCGAGTTCACTGATGGTCTGCCACTTTTCACCCCTATGCTAGTGTGTGACGATCGCGAATTATTGCGGGATTAAATATAATGACCACCAAAAAACTGCCTTGCCAAAAATATATACTTAACACCAAATAAAACGAAATTACTCTGGTGACATGGTTCTAGCTGTTTTAGTTATGACTGCTCTTTAAATTGTATTCAAAGGAAGACTAAATGTAGTAAATGATCACCACAGCATTGCTGGTAATATAATAATGAAATTAAGAACAAAGCCGTTTTATCTGTACTCTGAAAATACTGTCCGTAATTAAACGTTATCGGTTATAAGCGAGCCCTAATGTACTTCACAATACCCTACATACAGGTAAAAAAGGCATAGTGGCAAGGAGAACTTAAAATGTAAGAGCGAGCGAAGCGAACTCGGGACTTGGGGCTACCCGACTCGGACAGGTTAGGATCGAAGCGAACTAAGTCGCTGCCATATTACGCGCATGGGCGCCTTCATGTTAGGTTACTATAGAACCTGCAGACAGAAATAGGAGCCCTGCTTAGTGGGGCTACGTCGACTAAGCCTTAGTTTGGGGTCAATTGGTAAAATATGTTAGCAAAATGTATATTTTCACATTAAAATAGGGTTTTTAATTTACTATTTTAGGCAGTTTATAAATGTTTTTTTGTAATTTATATTATACTATATCAGGTATTAAGTTATACATAAGACATTTTTGCGAACATCGCTTATATTAGGGAAGAATATATTAGTTCCCCACTTCCTAGTATATAAAAGGCTGGTAAGAACAAAGGAGTCGGTTAACAATAAACATTCATACAGGTAAAGCTAATAAAAAACTTGTAAAAAAAGAAGAAGAGATTGTGTTTGTACGAACAGATGTTTAGGTATGACCTGTATTTGCTATCATTGCTGACATACGAAAATACCATAACTGGTCATCTCTTAGCTGTAGCTGGTTTATTTTAATTATGTTATTTTTGAATTACTGATTTAATATTTTACTCTGGACGCTCTTAACTTGCCCGTATTCTACATCGTTTTCACATATTTGTAATTCTTAACATGAATGATGTAACCAAGATTTTGTAACATATTTTGATTTAAAAGAGTGTCCATGGAGTTTCTTGCCCGTTCTTCTCCATAGAGATCTACGCTACGGAATGGGCAACTACAGTACTTTCACAAGTTATTATGCCTTGTGACTGGGACTGTAGCTTCGCGTTTTATTTTGTTTTTGTTGACTTTCAAAAGTGCCTGTAATGGTCTAATTGAAATAAATGCTTTGACTTTGACTTTGATGTCATCACTCTTAACATGAATGATGTAACCAAGATTTTGTAACACATTTTGATTTAAAAGAGTGTCCATGGAGTTTCTTGCCCATTTTTCTCCATAGAGATCTACGCTTTGGAATGGGCAACTACGGTACGTTCACAAGTTATTATGCCTTGTGACTGGGACTGTAACTTCGCGTTTTTTTTGTATTGTGACTTTCAAAAGTGCCTGTAATAGTCTAATTGAAATAAATGCTTTGAGTTTGAGTTTGTCACGTTATCACAAACCACTTTTTGAATTCTCCTACCAAGTATTATAATAAACTGTATTTTGAAGCGTTCATATCTTGACTTCTGAAACTTTCCTATTATAACTACATAACGATGTCATAACGAATGTCATGTCGATGCCATAGTCGCTAAAGCATCCAAATCATTAGGTTTCATAATGCGGCTATCCAAGTGCTTCAAACAAGCCAAAACCTTAAAGATTCTATATTGCACTTTTGTTAGAAGCCACTTGGAGTACGCATCTGAAGTATGGAATCCATGTTACCATAAATACATTGATCGTCTAGAGAGCATCTAGAGAAGATTCATTAAGTTTCTGTGTTCTCATCAAAAAGTGCCCTACCGATCTGAAGATTACCTCAGCCTCTGTAAGCAGTATCATATATTACTTCTATCTAACCGCCGAGCCATCTCTGACTCTATTTTATTACTAAAGATTTTCAATAATAATATTAATTGCTCTGATCTTTTATCCAAATTTTATTTTAACGTTCCCGGTAGGTCTAAGCGATGGTACCCACCGCTGCGTGTTCCATTTACTTCCACTAATTATAGGCAAAATTCATTTATTGTGCGTGCAAGCAAAAACTTCAACCTCTTAAGTAAACAGCATGATTTGGATCCTTTCTTAACAAGTGTGTCGTCGGCCAGAAGGTGCCTGAGCCTTAGCTTTTTCAATTAAGATAAGTAGGTATAGTTTTATATTTTTTATATTATTAAGATTTATTATGTGAAGGTATGTAATCATGTGGTTAAATATAAGCTCATTAGAATTAAGTGCTAGTGTCGATAATGGTAGTATCGAGATAATTATGTGTTTTAGTTTAAGCTATGACTTTGTTTTTTTTTTCTTTATCGTGGCAGTGCTGTGTTGTTCACACTCCTTTTACATTTTTATTCTGTTTTTTATAAGTGAAGACTTGTCATTGGCTGGCAGTCTCACATACTATTTTTTAATCTGTTTCGTTAGCTGTTAGTCTTCCATAGATGATTAATAAATAAATAAATAAATAACGTTCTATAAAATGCACTATTGCTTTGTTTGTATCTGCCTAAGCGGTATTTAAACGACAAATACCAAACAACCATGCATTAGCTTAATAGTGTTCTCAGAAAAGTAATGAAAAATTTATATAAACACGACCACTGTTGTCCTTCTAATAATTGTATGAAAGATGGTGGTGCAGAACGCCAGAATATCAAGCAACAACAATCTGTCTTTCTTTAATGGGGTTTCAACTTTATTGTTCAAGAATTAGGTTCAAGTTTGTTTGGGAAAATTTGACAATTTCGGGTAGTTTGATGTGCTGGTCTGTACATTGTAGATAATTGTTAGATTGGTTGGTTTGGTGACCATAAATACTTTAGGGACTATTCTTTCTATTAAAAATTTAATTTTGAAGTAGTCAGTTAGGTTGTTAGTGGCTTAAAATATTGTTTAATTTTGTGTTGAGTTAAGCATCGTTTTAACCATAGCATCACCACCGCAAAGAACACGGGCTTCTTAAGTCCCTTATAATTGGAGGAACCCTCTATTACATCATCATATTCAGCCTATAATGTGCCCACAGTTGAGACACTGGCTTCTACGCCACTCCACGTCAATCCACCACGCGGGCCCAGTGCGGGTTGGTTGATGAAACATGTCTTTGAATTTTTAGTTTTAGGACATGCCGGTTTCCTCTCAATGTTTTTCTTCACCGTTTTGAGAGCAGCGGTGATGAAATTAATTACACCAAGTACGAGTAATACACCTGCCTGGGTTTGCCACGGCTTACTGCTCGTAAGGCGGGGCTGCCACCACTGGGCCACCGCTGCTCTATAAAGTGTGCTACACTGCTTCTGCTTCTTTATTTCTTTATCGTGTTTACTGCATAGACTGGTGTCAGAGTTTTTGAGTCACCCATGGCTTTATATGCCGTTGAGAAATATCTCTCAGACATGCTGGTTTCCTCACGATGATTTCCTTCACCGAAACAAGTGCACATGGATTCGAAAAATCAGAGGTGCGTGTCTTCGAACTTGAGAGCTCTACTTGGCAGTCCGAAGGTCTCACAGTGCAGTGGTGAGTGGTAGCTATCACTGCTTCAGTTGCTTCCGATGGAACAAAAGTCAATCACAGAATTTCCTGAGGCACACAAAAGTTGTGCTGTTTTAAAAACACATTTCTCACCAAAATAGTGCCTGTGTCCACAAACACAAGGAACAATAGGGATGGTGACTCATTTTTTTTATTTGTCTATCGGGTAGATTATTAAAAAGTATTTGACACAATTTTTTTCTTTTTTCATGTAATCGTAAAATTACGGAGATATTTTGAGTTGAAATGGCGTATGACGTCATGGCTCAGTACATTTTATACCTAGTTGTGACGTAGTTAGCCCCCACTCTCCAACTTTAATGCGTTTTAACTAGGTATTTTTTTGTTAACTTGATAAAACAAAAAATACGTATCTAATACTTTTGTATTACCTGATTGACGGACAAAATAGAATTTCGTTTTCTTTACCCATCATTATATCATCCCTATTGAACCTAATTTCGATAACTCATAAAATCGCTACCGCTAATCGCTGTCGCTTATCACTAAACCCACACCCAAATACATTCAAGAAACCAAACGTTTCATGATTAAAATATGAATATTGATTCTGTAAGTAATGTCGCGTTTTCAACCGCTATTTACGTCAATTCCACGAAACTGGCATGGACTCGAACCTTGTACACTTAACTACATGTCTTACATAACAAATTGACTGAACTATCGCCTTCACGTCGTAAAAATATCCCGGTTTTCGTAGTATCCGTGTTACTACTGAATGCTGTCGACTGTATTTTGTGGTTCTTTTAAAAATAGATAGTATTTCGGCTAACATCTGTACTTGAATAAAATGCCGGCTAAGTATATGCGTACCTACTAATTTAATTTCTGATGGTAGGATTTTTATGGTAATTGATATCGAAGATATGAGACGATTCGATATCGATTTGCTATTTGAGTTTAATGAAGGTTTTATTATTAGTTTCGGAAAAGCATGTGAGGTAGTTTTTAGACGTTGTTATTTTTTAAATACTAGCACTCCCAATCGCATAAAACACATCTCCATCACAGTCCGAAGGATTTTGAAAGAAATTCGTAATCCACTGCTTCATTTCTTTAAGAATTTCGTCAGCTATACAATGAAGAATGTTGCAATACGAGTATACACCTCTGCTCTATCTGAGAACACAAGCTTTTATGTTAATCATAACAAAGCTCTTACTAAAAATAGATTCGAACGATTTGAACACTGAATTATAATCTACAAAAAACTGGAGTACCCTCAGTCTCCATTTTCCCAGACCCCCGGGGAGTTCGTCCAATTATCTCCTGAAACAATTCCTCAGAAGAATCGTTGCCTTTAATTTTATATCGCCTGTACAAATATTAGTACTGACAACCGTTTACTTACTGAACGGAAAACGTTATTTTGAACGTTATTTTGAGTATGTATCATATGGTTGTCTGGAAGATATCGCTATCAGCGATAAGATCGCCGTTGTAACCATAAAATTAGCAGTTAGGTAAACCTGTTATGTTTCAATTTTGGTGTAGAGTAAAGTTATATTCTATTCAATTTTATGTTACTTATTATCCTGATGTGAAGAATGCTTCTAAAATAGGCGGGATATCTTGTATTTATGTCTACTCTATGAATATTCCCATGTTGCCAGACTGGTTGTGATAAAAAAGAATCTCCTCTTTTTTTGTCTGCTAAATAATAAAAAAGAATGTGTTAAAAAAAACTGTTTGCTGAAAACATATCAAGGTTAATAAGGAATCTGACGCCTAAAAAGACAACCGCAAATAATAATTTATAGAATAATTGATCCCAATGGGAGGTATTAATACAAAGGTGGCGCTTTCTATCTCTATATACACATCAAATCCAATCGTCGTATGCCAAATGAAAAATAAAAAAGAACTACTTACAAAACTTATCTTACTTAAAAATACTTTATCCACTTTGAGCCGAAATGTTGGTGTTCACATTTGTGAAACACTCAAAACTAAGGTCTTCAGATCAGGTCAAGTTCAAAATTCAGATGAACTTACTCACTTATTTTTTTCGCTCGGAATGAAATCTAAATATTTTGCATAACATTTACGCCCGTTTTCACCACCTACGATTAAGCGTTTGAGTGAGTATTTTTTTTTTTTACTTTGCCCACACTAGGTATTTCTCCTGTATCGTGGGTGTGTTTACAAGCATTTAAACTCACATACACAAATAGCCAGACCCGGAACAACTATCTGTAGGCCATACAAATATTTGTTCCGTGCGGGGATCGAACTCGCGACACGCAGCCCAACAGTCGATCGCTCAACCACTGCGCCAACCGTGTCGTCGAATTTACTTTAATGAAACACAATTTATAAAAAAAAAAAAACAGTTAGTTTGATACAAGTTCTGTTTTATCTGTGAATTTATTCGGTGAGTAAGTATTATGACATCGCGAAACAGGCCTTTTTCTTTTTATTATTATATTTATTCAAAATTCAGTTTTCTTTAAAGCTCACTTATTCACGCACAAGTCTATCGTGGTCACTCGTGGTGGTCCATTTAATGCAAACAATGGAGACCAAAGCACATTGGTGCACGCATAATGTCACAACCAACCTTACACATTTAGGTTTTCGTCATTACAAAACGACTGAAACTAATAAAAAATGAGGTCTCGTTCAGACGTCTAGACTTCATCTAGACGGTCACCTGTGGTCACGTATTACCTTAATTGCAAACAATATAACTTTATTTCTGTGAATATACAGCTGTTCAAGTTTTTGGTTGAAAGTATTCATTATAAGTTGGTACGGCGAGTCTGGCTTCAGTGCGCATCCTGGTTTGTACCTACCTTTTTCGTTTGTTGTTTTTTTGTTAGTGAGTTTATCTGCGGAAACTTGTAAATGGCCTTCAAATCCGTATCGTTTAGGAATGTTGTTTTTACTAGCTGTAAGTTTCCCAAATAGCATAAAATAAAATAAAATCCGTACTGCTTAAATACTTTGGCCTGAAGTAGCTGACTGAATCCTACTATTATTATTAATGCGATAGTTTGCGACGATGTACGAATGTGTGTTACGCTCTCACGCAAAAACTACTGAATAAATGTGAATTTGGCACCGGTTTAGATAATAGTCTCCAATAGCACATAGGATACTTTATATCTCGGTAATACGATCCAGTGGAACAATTACCGAACAAAATGCGGGCAAAGCCGTGGGCATAAGCTAGTATTACATAGGTATACAAGTTGTTGTCTTACATCCTCGTCAAAATTCAGGAGGATGTTGCAAAATACATAAATAATCAATTTAAATCACAGTACCTAGTTAATTATTAATAAAAGCAGCTTTTTTTGTTGTTTACATTTGTCAATATTTCAGAATAAATCCCTTAACGTGGTTTAGGGAATAAGAAATTATCGAATAAACGTTTGAGATTATTTGTGTAAAAGCGCGCCTTTGTGTATAAGGCGAAGATCAGACGGGCCGCGTTTAAAACACGTGTGGTTCACACTCGACGATTTTCGTACGTAAGAAAAATAAAAATAGATACCGAGCTATTTTATTATTAATTCGGGTCGAGAATCATTAGCATAGTTACCTCCTTGAATTTGACCAGGATGTAAAACAACACCTGGTATGTAATTGTGAACACCATATTATATGTGTGAACAATAATGAGTGATTGCTTGTCTCATTTCAGAGCAATTTCAATAGTCTTCTTATGCAAAAATCACATCCTCCTAATATTATGAACGTGAAAGTTTGTAAGTATGGATGGATGGATGGATGGATGTTACTCTTTCACGTAAACACTTTTGAATGGATCTGGATGAAATTTAGCACAGGGATAGATAATAGTCTGGAATAGCATATAGGATACTTTTTATTGCGGTAGTGTGATCCCGCGGGACAATTACCGAAAAAACGCGGGCGAAGCCGTGGGCAGAAGCTAGTAAAATTATAATTTATTAGATGCATGTTTTCGATTTTAAACCATTCAAAGTTTTAATTACGAAGTACTCGTGTTGTTTTGCTTCGTAGTCAAGAGTCAATTTCCGTCTTCTAATTGTACATTATGATATAAGTGCGGTAAGTTGAAAATCACAGCCGAGGCGATATTGCTAGCCCGAGCCGTAGCCAAGGGCTCGGAACACCAATTTGGTTTCCGCAGGGGGCGCTCGACGGTGGACGCCATCATGCGCGTGAGGGCTCTCACGACGGGGGATGCAGTGTCTCGGGGTGGGGTCGTCTTGGCGGTGTCTCTTGACATCGCCAACGCCTTCAACACCATGCCCTGGAGCTGCATAAGGGAGGCACTTCGGTATCATCGGGTGCCGACCTACCTTCGTCGTGTGGTCGGGGACTACCTGACGGATAGGGCCGTCATCTACCCCGGTCGCACCGGAGAATGGAATCGGCGAGAGGTGTCGTGCGGTGTTCCACAGGGATCGGTTCTGGGGCCGCCCTTGTGGAACATCGGCTACGACTGGGTGCTGCGCGCTGACCTCCCTAGTGGTGTCAGCGTAGTTTGCTACGCTGACGACACGCTGGTGCTGGCACAGGGGAGGTCGCACGAGGCGGCGGCCGAATTAATGACACGCGGGGTTGCGATAGTCGTGGAGAGAATCCGGCAACTGGGTCTCGAGGTGGCATTGCACAAGTCCGAGGCCATGTGCTTTCATGGGCCTCGGAATGCGCCACCGTCGGGATCCATACTGACGGTAGGAGGAGTTCCCATCGGCGTCGAGTCGACGCTGAAGTACCTAGGGCTTGTCCTCGACAGCCGGTGGAACTTCGTGGAGCACTTCCGACGTTTGGCCCCAAAACTGGAACGGGCAGGAGCTGCATTCAAGCGGCTCTTGCCCAACCTGGGGGGTCCAAACGCCTCCTGCCGGAGGCTCTACGCGGGGGTCGTGCGGTCCATGGCCCTTTATGGGGCCCCGGTATGGGCGCGTTCTTTGAGGCGGCGAGCCGCCCATTACCTGAACGCGCCCCAGAGGGTGGTAGCCGTAAGGCTGATCCGGGGGTACCGCACGATCTCCGGCGAGGCGGCGAGCCTCTTGGCCGGATTGCCACCATGGGATCTGGAGGCGATGGTCCTCGCGCGCCTGCATGAATGGCGCGCGGAGGCACTACGCCGGGGGGAAACTCCGCTGCCGCGGCAAATTGTCGCTCAGCGGACAGACCTCCGGCGCGATCTCATGGTGGCATGGAGACAGCGACTATCGCAACCACGTGCAGGGCACGCCACAATAGTGGCGATAAGTCCCCTCTTTGAGAAGTGGCTAGAGAGGCGGCACGGCGCCCTCACCTTCCGCCTGACGCAGGTCCTCACCGGACACGGTTGTTTCGGGAGGTTCCTGCACCGAATCGGGCGGGAGGAAACGCCCGGGTGTTACCATTGCGAGGATCGGCCGGAGGACACGGTGGAGCACACCGTGGAGCTCTGCCCCGCTTGGGCTGAGTACCGCCGTGTCCTCGTAGCGGCGATTGGCGGCGGCGACCTCTCGCGTCCGGCCCTGGTTCAATCCATGGTCCGGAGCGAGAGGGAATGGGATGCCGTCGCCTCCTTCTGCGAAGCAGTCATGCTAGCGAAGGAGGTGGCGGAACGTGAGAGGGAGAGAACCTCACGTCCCAGCCGCCGCGAGAGACGCCCCGGGCGTCGGGGGGCAACCAGTGGCCCCCGGCCACCGTAGGCGCGAGCCTGTGGACGGTGAGTAATGGGCTAGCTCACCGTCCGTCCGTCTCATGACGACAGGCCGTGTCGACGGCGCGTACGTGTTCCACGCGCGCCTCAAGGAGATGTCAGCAAACCAGAAGGGGTCCGAAAGGGCCGATGCCTGCCGGGGCTGCGGGTTGTTCGAAAGAGATACCGCGGCCCCGGAACACAAAGGGCGAAGAAGGAACATGGGTGGGTTTTAGTCAGTACAAGTCTGACACTCCCTCCCGCTCCGCCCAGAGCGGGAGAAGTCATATGATGATTTCCCATCCGGAAAAAAAAAAAAAAAAAAAAAAGGGCTACAAGAAAGCAGAGGCTGTAATTATCAAAGCGCACGTATGTCATACGACGTTTTATAACATATTTGCGAGGAAATAAATAAAACTCGGACGACATTTTCAAATAAAAACAATACAGCGAAAAGAAAAAGCGCGCGGAATTTGTTCACAAAATGAAATTTTATTAGCAATGCGCGCGCTCCAGCGCTTTTTTTTAAGGTAAAGGTTCAAAAACAGCCAGTATTACTAATAAAGTAAATTCATATTTTTGTGTTTTGTTACAGATAAATGGTTGTAATGTATGGTCAAAATTGATTAAATTAAATGTTTATTTATTATATTTTATCTCCCAAGTTAAATTTATTGATAAAATGTTGACCACTTTTCTGACATAAAAACTCCTTGCTAAGATTTAAAAAAGTACCGTTCGTTTTAGACGGAGCATTTTGATAAACCGTGCGTTTTACTTTACATTACCGCACTAGTGCGTAATGAGATACATTACGATACTGAAATTGGTCAAATAAGAGACCCTTTACGAGCAAATGTGTTATAAAAACAATAACAAAATGGATATCTGCTTCAGTTATTTCTGGTTTAATGTAAACAATAAAAAAGAAAATAGATCCCCCATCACTCTTAACATTCAAGATTGATATGCTGCTATTTTTTCTCAAAACATTTTTATGGTGAGCGAATCTGTTTCGCCACTTTTGTCTATTATTACAATATTCGTTTTGAAAGCTTTCGAGGCAACACACACGTATGGGGATAGATGTTATTTATACTGATAAAAAGTATCTTATTTTGTTACATACCCAGTACGATATAAAGCGTCGTTGAAATTCTAACACACGTAAGTAAACTTTTGGCGGTTTTGAAATTTTTATTTTAGATGCCGTTTGCTAGAGAATTGGCAGACACGTGGATTCAGCCAATCAGACACAAGCAAAGTCTCTAACTAATTTGAGGTGAAATCAAATAATAAAATGGTGTTGTAACATTACCTAGGTATAGTTATGCAGTTTTCTCATTCTCCTGTAAAGTTGCAATTTTTGACTTACGTAGTGAGCTCAGTCTGTATATTCTTTAGTGAAATTATAAGTTGAAAGTCTCTTTACCGATATATATTTCATGATTGTTTTTTTAACCGACTGATGTCATTTTTTAATACCAATGTACTCAAATCAAATCAAAATCATTTGTTTCAATTAGGCCAGTTAAAGGCACTTTTGAATAGTCGAACAACAATAAAAATGGAGCTACAGTCCCAGTCACAAGACATAATAACTGTGAAAGTACTGTAGTTGCCCATTCCAAGTAGAAGAATGGGCAAGTAACTCCATGGACACTCTTTTAAATCAGAATCTTGTTACAAAAACCTTGGTTACATCACATCATTCATGTTGAGATGGTACATTATTTACTGCCCTCCTAGTTTATGATGGTAAAGGAATAGAGGGTATACAGACATGTGCAGTATTATATCTTATCTTATGTACTAATCTTCGTTGAAATTGGTCGACGTTATTACCGAAAGAGATAGAAATTATTTGTTGTTTGTCTCTGTTGGGGACTTTTGAAACAAACATTACATGCCAAAGCGAACGATGGAAAAAACTTTCAAAAGAAAAAAATCTACGAGATTCAGAATTGAATGGCAGGATCCATTACCTAGACATTTCGATTTATTTCAATAATAGCTGTGGCACATCGTTAATTTATTTTGTATGAAGCGTATGACACATGTCACTTAACAAATACGGTTAGCAAAAATAGCAGTTGGATTCTAGCCTAAAAACGTTCTCTGCGCACTATCAATTCAAGTTTGCCTTTTAATAAAAGGTCAAAAAAATGGCACAAATAAGTAGTTGTAAAAGTATTAACGATTTAATTTAAAGGTATTTTCACGAAAAAGTTGGTAACCTAAGTTCGTTAAGGAATCGGATAACTTACTCCTTAATTATTTAGTTACCATTTGTATAACGTATTTTAATCGAATTAGGATAAGATTCTTGAGACTCAATTTTCCATTTACCCCGCACTTTTTATATAAAAAGTATGAAATTTCGGACTAAAATCGTTGAAACATCTGAATGTACACACACTATTACTTCGTCCTGTCTCCAAAATAATTAAATGCCTCTTTTCTGTTTTTTTTTTTTTTTTTTTTTTATGTTGCCGCTACCGGTAGGCTACTATTTGTTTGTGAAATTGAAAACGAAGCTTGAATTACTTTTATTTTCCATCTCAAGTTTTTATTGGAAGTCAATAATATCTTATTTCAAATAATTACCTACTGGAAAAAGAGAAGAAAGAAAATAATAAAAATCTTTGAATTTGAAAAAGTTTTATATTGTTTTTAGGGTTCCGTGCCTCATTTGTCTTATTTGGAGAGGTCCCTCGATTTCACCAGCATCCCATAATCAGATCCTAATCTTTCACAATAGGTAGGTACACGAAGGATATGAGCTCACCGAAGAAACACAGACGGTACACGAAGTCCAATCTTAGCCACCAGCTCAGGGACGTCAGTCCATTATATTAAATAGGAAAGCAACATCTGCTTATTTCTTCGCTAGTGTTAAGGAAGAATATGAAATTTCTTACACTGACTTGTATAGTTAGGAAGATAACAATTTGAACGATATGGAGTGTACCTTAAAAATCACCTTTGTGTGCTTTCAAGGCTTTCTTTGACAGTCGTTACGGGTAGTCAGTGGCCCGAAACTCAGCTAGTCAGTCTAACCAAGGGGAATCGCCCCATGTAAAATACTGGTATTCAGCTGCTTCCGGTTGGACTGGAAACCAACCCCAAAATAATTGAAAAAGGGCAAGCAGATGATGACAAAAATAGGGTATAAGTGGTACTTTCATCTCAGACTTCAATTACTTAGCAAACATTTCTAACAAAGACCCCGTACGTGTGAAAGATGTCTCTAATTATCATGAAAATACGAACATTTAAGTATGTCTTGGAACCTCTTCACGCAACTTAATGGAATACTTTCTCAGACGGAATAAGCACTTAAGATACGGCCATATGTTATTCCAATCTAATTCTGTAGGCTTTAGGGAAAGAGAATGAAACAGCTGCTTGATATTCAACTGTTTTGTTTTTATTTTCTCGGAGACAATTAAAGAAGGTGTGAGCTGTGTTTAAAATTGGAATATAAATAACGTTTCGGTTGCTACGTAACGGGGCTTTTGAAGCAGAATTATGCAAGAATTGAGCATTCCTGATTCTTGTCCAGCTGTCTAGATGAAACACGATTGTTTACATAGGTGCGTATGTACCATTTCATAAGTGATCTGTTATCTCTCTAGTTGGTTTAATTCTCAAGGCTAAATATATTATCATTGGTACTTTAGTTTTGCCCAAATTGATGATACTTTATTTTATGCTATTCGGGAAACTTAGAGCTAATAAAAACAACATTCCTAAACTTTATGGATTTGAAGGCCATTTACATGTATCCGCAGATAAACAACATAACATACCAGACGACTTTACTTTTGTAATTGCAAGTAAAAGGCCAAAGCAAGTTTATTTTTGGAATCGCGAAAAAGCTCGCAAAAAATAAACGACTATAAACTAGAAATCAAAATGATAAGCAGTGATATGATATTCTAGTAGTGTAAATAGTTTCTAGTAGTAGTGTGGAGGACTGCTGAGACATAGGTCTCAAGGACGAACCCAAGATACGCACCTCTGATTTTTCGGATTCATGCGAAAGCATCGTGAGGAAACCAGCATGCTTGACAGATATTTCTCGACTTCTTGTAAATGCCAAGTCAGAGGCCGAAAAATCTGATACCATCCCCCGTATTCACAAACGCTCGGTTTCGATTTCGATTCGGAAACTCGTAGTCTATCGCGCTCTCTTTCGTAATGCCAAAACAAGATGGGGCCAGGGTACACTAGCCACACGATAACTCGAGCAGCGAAATGATTTGATTAAGCACTTACAAGGCCTAAAACAACAGACCACCATCGGGTTACAAAGCTCTTTTCAAAACAAAGTTCACCCTAAAGTAAAAACCCAAGTCTACTATAAAAACCAATGAATTATAACCTCACGAAACCGCCTCTAGACCGTACATAGATTTACGATCTATCCTCAGAACAAATCCGCGATCGTGCCATCAAAGTGCCTTTACGAAGCTCAGATGGACCCATAAACATTATACTACAGTCTGCCTGGAACTCATAAAAATGGGGCACTTATACACATATTATTGAGGTACTTACTCTCAAGGAAAATCAAAGTGACAATCACTGTAGTATTAGTACGCCGAATTATACGGCCGTGGTTGGTTTGGATCACAAGCATGTGACTAAATAGAACCTGTAGCTTTGGTATGTCTGAACAGACGCTAGGAGGAGCTATAGGCTAAAGAAGCCACACAATGGAGCCAAAACAGTAGCAAACGTTAACGCGGTAGGCTCAGAATTTACGGTACTTAGAATAGTAATCAAAAACAGAATTTGGACTCTCAGTCACATTTTTGTTTTTTTTTTAAACGTTCCCTTACACTAGGAATTTCTCCTGTGTCGTGGGTGCGTTTACAAACTTTTAAACTCGCATACACAAACAGCCAGACCCAGACCGACTAACTGTAGGCCATACAAATATTTGTTCCGTGCGGGGAACGAACCCGCGACACGCAGCGCAGCAGTCGATCGCTCAGCCGCTGCGCCAACCGTGCCGTCACTAGGCATAATAACTGCCAAAGTATTGTAGTTGCCCATTTCAAAGCGTCTAGTCTTTAGAGTCGTCTCTATGGAGAAGAAACAATCAAGAAAGCATGTCCTTAGAGCTTTTTTTAAAATGGTATTTAAGGGCTTGCTTTTCGATGGTTCAATCCATGGTCCGGAGCGAGAGGGAATGGGAAGCCGTCGCCTCCTTCTGCGAAGCAGTCATGCTAGCGAAGGAGGTGGCGGAACGTGAGAGGGAGAGAACCTCACGTCCCAGCCGCCGCGGGAGACGCCCCGGACGTCGGGGGGCAACCAGTGGCCCCCGGCCACCGTAGGCGCGAGCCTGTGGACGGTGAGTAATGGGCTAGCTCACCGTCCGTCCGTCTTATGACGACAGGCCGTGTCGACGGCGCGTACGTGTTCCACGCGCGCCTCAAGGAGATGTCAGCAAACAGGAAGGGGCCCGAGACCGATGCCTGCCAGGGCTGCGGGTTGTTCGAAAGAGATACCGCGGCCCTGGAACACAAAGGGCGAAGAAGGAACATGGGTGGGTTTTAGTCAGTACAAGTCTGACACTCCCTCCCGCTCCGCCCAGAGCGGGAGAAGTCATTTGATGATTTCCCATCCGCAAAAAAAAAAAAAAAGGGCTTGCTTTTGGCCGCAACTCGAGCCTGTGTCAGTGTCTGAAAAAACTCGCATTTAGACACTGAAAAGCTTTCTGATACTGTTTTACTTTTCAATCGTGTCCAATTATTCTCGTCTTTATTTTTTTTTTCCTTTTTTGCCTTCGCTATGGGTCGGCCATTTACAGATAGCAAATGTCTGGGAAGTGGATTACTATAAAGTTTTATTTGAAGCCACATAAAAATGTTTTACGACTCACTTTATTGCGTCCGATGCAGTCTGTGTAGAATTAATATCGATTTGAGATTGCTGAAATCGTAATAGTCAAGATTTTATGGGAAAAGATTTCAGTGAAATTGAGCAATGATCAGTAAAGCTTATTCGAGATTTAGTAGTAGTTTTTTTTTGTTTGATTGATCTAAACGTTTTACTGTTATTTTTTTGCTATTTATCTGAGTTTGACCCGCAAGTATTTCTGCTACGTAGAAATATGAAAATCTTCCATGCTGTGTTGTTAAATACAGTAAGCCAGTAGAAGGCCAGTAGAAAGTGGGATACCTCAATCACTTGTATGCCTTTTCAGATGTTCAATTACGTACATGGAAAACATGACGCACGCGAAAGCAGCGGTGGCCCAGTGGTGTCAGCTCCAACTTACACGCAGTAAGCCGTGGTTTCGAACCCAGGCAGGCGCATTACTTTGTGTAATTTATTTCATCACCGCTGCTCTCAAAAACGGTGAAGGAAAACATCGTGAGGAAACCGGCATGTCCTAGAACTAAAAATTCGAAGACATGTGACATCTACCAACTCGCAATGGGGCCGCGTGGTGGATTACAGCCCACTCCCACTTATAAAGAGAAGGCCTGTGTCCTAGCAGTGGGAACATTATAGGCAGATGATGATAACATCACGCCTGTAATCCCAAGGGAGAAGGGTTGGGCAGAGTTGTACTTATAGTATACCCGCATTTCGCCAGTTTTGTCAAGTCCCATGGAATAGGGGTCGAGTCTATTGACATCAACCGGGCACAAGTCTAGACTCCGCCGAAGACTGGCTGCTATTGAGAAGTTCTTGATGGAAAACTCAATAACACTTGACCAACGAGGCAGTCCAGATGTTCAATGAATTCTAACTATAATATAATAATCCTAACTAATATTATAAATGCGAAAGTATGTTTGTTTAAAAACTACTCAATCGATTATCATGAAACTTTGTACACATATTCTTGGAGGTATTAGAAGTAACATAGGCTATATATCATCACGCTACGACCAATAGGACCGGAGCACCAATGAAAAATGTTGCGAAAACGGGGAAAATGTGACGCAGACGAAGTTGCGCGGGACAGCTAGTAATATTATAAATGCGAAAGTAAGTTTGTTTGTTACCTTTTCACGACTAAACGGCTGATCGGATCTTAATGAAATTTGGCAAGAAGATAGATTTCAACCTGAGAAAGGACATAGGCTATATATATATCATCACGCTACGACCAATAGGAGCTGAGCAGCAATGAAAAAAGTTGCGAAAACAGGGAAAATGTGACGCAGACGAAGTTGCGCGGGACAGCTAGTTGTCAATAATCCTTTTAGATGAGAGAGATTGTTTGTATTATTAAGGTGCATGGTAGAATATGACCACTGACCGGCCCACTGCCTATCATGGATGACAGACCGTAACCTCAGCAGTAGGAAATATTCTCACAATTACGTCACAAATTGTTTCAATCTCGTCATTTGTATGAACCCTAGTTAACCTGTGAAGTAAAAGCGTTGAAAAACAATAATTACTTTCCGATCTGAAAGTTAAATAATTCAGTTATCACCGATTGAAATCGTTCAATCGAAACTGACAAGATTGATAAAATATCTGACTTTTACGTGATTTTTTTTAGGCATGTTACACATTTTTTTTTGGTTTTGAGTAGTCATTAATTTGCTTTGACTATAAATGTAGAATATATCACATTAGGATGTGAGTTCAGAAGTCATTGTACCGATAGTCGTGTCGGCCAATGGCTTAATAGCCAAAAGCCTCGACCAACATCTGAGTTGGCTGTCGCTTGGCTGCTAAATCAAGGGCTTGATTCAGAAAGCAGTACTTCTGGACACGGCGTGTATTGTTAGGAGGTTCCTCTTTCAAGAGACCTGACCACCCTGACCACCGTTAGCTCGGACCCTGTTCAAAATTCCGGTGGGCTACTATTTTTATATTTTTAAATGTTTTTTTTATATCATTTTATAAAAATATTTAAAAATGTAATTAGTATGTAAGTAAATAAATAAACGGAATTATCACGATAATTATTATTGTTTTTGGACTACAATACATGTAGGTAGGTAAAATTGCAAGTAGAGTGAACAAAGTGGAAATTCTAAACTTTTTTAAACAAGTTGGAAGAGACTCCGACGCTCAAAATGTGTGGAAAAGATGTTTTATTTTTTTAAATTACTGATGAAATATTCTATGAGGGGTACTGATTACGTGATAACCGTGGTAACCACGAGGTCTCTTAATGCTATTGTATCAAGTAAACTATTGCTACCTGCAAGAAAAAACTTGCTTCTTCCCCACTGCTCAACTAGATTTCTCAACTGTATAAAGTTGAGCAGTGGGTAAAAATTCTCTCATATTTTTAAACTGTTCTTTACTACCGAAATTTGCGTTTGATCGTCATGAAAATCAGCTATAAGGAATTCAAAATTTTTTTTCGGCACATCGACAGTGCCTCAAGAACAGTAGTTAATATGTTCGCTTTTATATCAAGATGACCTACTGATCAACTGAGTTGAGCAAAAAATAGTTGAGCTATAGAGCATAAAATGGGATACACACTATGTCCTATTGCTCAACTACTCAACTAGTTGAGCAATCTAGTTGAGCAGTGGGGAAGAAGCGAAAAAACTGGCTCTTTGCCAATGAAACTCGCATGAGACCTAAAACTTATATCCAGACCACGGTGTGTACTAGTCTTAAGATCTACAGATAAAGAGAAGGATACAAAATTGAAAAAGTTTTAATTGTTTCCATGATTGGCGATGTGCGCCGTTCGATTCG
This sequence comes from Cerastis leucographa, assembly GCA_963082945.1. Taxonomy (NCBI): domain Eukaryota; kingdom Metazoa; phylum Arthropoda; class Insecta; order Lepidoptera; family Noctuidae; genus Cerastis; species Cerastis leucographa. The sequence continues at coordinate 4,595,139 of OY720361.1, forward strand.
ACACCCAAAGTTGATAACTTACTTTATATTTTTATGTAATTGATTGGTTTTGGAGCACGAAAGTTTGCTCTAGATACCTATATCTTTCTTTCAATATTACCATATTTAAGAAGTTACATTAACTCATAAAAAAAGTTTTTTTAACATCAAATAAAATATGGAGGAGCGAAAATTGTAAGCCATTTTTAATAGAAATCATTCCCACGAAGGGAGTGCGTGTAATTTTTAAAAACTGTTATTTTCAAGGATATTAATTGATGGCACATAGGTGTAAGCGTATTGTGGTCTGAAGAGACTTTTTAAGAAATATCCTGATATAAAAAAGATTCCAATATTACTTTATTAGGCGTTATCGTTTTTCACCAGCCTGATGAAGTATTGATGTGTAAGCGACATAAGTGTCACTTTAGTTTATTACTGCCGTGAAAGTCCCTAGTCACTTGGTCTAAGTGCACATTCGTTCACAGGTCAATACGAGTACAACATGCGATATTGAATGGGTTCATTTAAACCATTAAACCAACCTTACTGCATTGAAATAGAGGCGGTGTCATTGTCAAAAAATTACTTTGGATGTCCCGTGTAACTGTAAAAACTTTTTCATTGATTGGTTTCCTACCACAGTACATGCAGCCAATAATTGACTAGCAAAATACCCGTAACTGCTACTAAATTTGTAGTAGCAGTGGAGTGGTATTGGGTTCCACTAAAAGACGCAATTGCACTTCCTGTGCAATTATGTTATACATACATATGTATCTTGTTCTTCTTTAAAAAAACGTTTCACCACGTTCACACTAGGAATTTCTCCTGTATTTGGATTGCGTTTAAAAACATTTAAACACACATACCCAAACAACCAGACCCGGAGCAACTAACTTTAGGTCATGCAAATATTTGTTCCATGCGGGGATGCATATAAGCATACCTAAGCCAGGGTGCATAGTGACGTCATTATTACCAAATTTCTCTATAGCACTGAGGTTTCCTGCTATAAAAGTCAATTAGTTAAGCTCACCTTGTATGTACATAAGTTATCTTTGTTAAGTTCTTACAATGTCTGTGAGTTTTATGTGTAGAAGAATAAGGATTGATTTAACCGCAATGATTAAACCGCATTTAATTTCCCTTTTCTTTCTATGCAACGGTTTCAGACAAATTGACCAACAAGTAATCTTACGATGCATCCGATTTGGAGTATTGACCCATGAAGAAAGTTGACAATATCGAGTTTGAATGTGGATGGGTTTAAGAGTACAAGAATACCAAATAAACGATGGATGGACTGTGTTAAGGATTATATGGAAAGATAACAGGTGTCTCATGAGATGAGAAGTAAAAGAGAAATATGGAATAAGAAGACATGCTGCGCCGACCCCAAATAAATTAGGAAAAGGGAAGATTGATGAATGTCCTTTAAAATATTTAAAGAAATCTTGTAGACTACACTCCGCCAAAATATAATAAAAAAAACAAGACACACATAGGTACTTATATCGACAATCGTAAAACCCCTTTGATCAGATGGCCTCAGCCCGATTTGACGCCCAAGTGCGATAATATAATTTTTATGTGCTTGCCCCACTGAACGAGGCCCGTTTATAAAACATTCAGAGGTACTTCCACGGTGGATTAACTTTAGGTTTTATAGTTACTGCGAAGGTTTGAACAACATAACATAACGCCTGTAATTCTCGAATTGTTGTGCAGAGGTCTAACTTATAGTACCCACATTTTTCCAATTATAGTTAAGTTTCATATAGGGGTCTAGTCTACTGTCGTAAATCAGGCACAAATCCAGACTTCGTGTTTGCTTCTATAGAAATACCTGGGGGAAAACCATCTTCGAGCAACACTTTATCCTAAACTGGGATATCGAACCCAAGACCTCATACCGCATGCCTCACTTGCAAAAATTAAACCAACGAAGCAGCATATTTCTATGGTTTGTATTCTGGTAGGAGTTAAGCATGGGACAAAGGCAGGAAGATGTTGATACCATAACATAAGAAAGAAAGAAAAGAAAACATATTTATTTGTTTTGGCCGAAGGGTGTCATATATCGGCGATTCCGCGGAAGGCTACGCAACACCACGCAGCGCAACACGATGCCGACACTTCGTGTTACACAATAGTTTAATAATATTTTCCTAGTTTTTATAAATATGTATAATAATAGTTTAATAATATTTTCCTAGTTTTTATAATGTATGATAGTTTGTAAGGTATTTATGCTATGGGTCTTTGTTATCCGAATTAAATGATTTGATTGATTGACAACGATAAATAATCGAGACCTTTGTTTCAAATATTCAAATTCATTTATTTTGTGAACATAAGTAAAAAGTAGGTGGTAAAATATATAACATTCAGAAACTACCTATGTTCCGCCGTAAAGCATATAAAATGTTCCCAAAAAGTTGGTAAGTACACAATTAAAATAAATTTACATCTAGAAAATAGATAAGCTCAATAAACATCTATGTCTTTCATGTCACAGTTGTCAAAGATAACTTTGCTGTCATCAGCGAAAAGAGACATTCATTTCATGATTGATGACTTGGGGAAGGTTATTGATGTAAAAAATAAACAACAAAGGTACAGAACAAAAGAACAAAAGATACAGAACCTTGCGGCACACTACAAGCAAGTATTCTGGAAGTAGAGGAGTATAGTACTTCGAATTTGGACTTAACTTTCACTTGAATGTGTATGAAAGAAACTTTATAAATAAATTTATTTCACAACCGTGATGCGTAATCGAAATTGTGTTTGACACAGATTCTTATTACAGTTAATCAAAAACTCAAAACATGAAAAATACGCCTCTATTTTTAGTCCCATCTTCAGCTTCTCAAATGACACCAACCAATCAATATTCCCAGACAGATTACAACACAAAAATAAACAGATATCAAATGATTTTCTCAGATAACAGATCAGGGATTTGTTAGATTCAAAAGTTGTTTATAGGAAACATTCATTCCTTTTGTAGTGAGCGTTGATCGAACTTTGAGTTCAGAATTGTTTTTTGATTGAAAAGTTGATGTCTGAGGATTAAAAGGACGTGATTGAGTGATATACTGTGGGGATTAAATGTTGCTTGTGTTTATTGTATGAATCAAAGTAATTAATTTTATAAGTCTGCACTGCACATAGTGGGCCTGTGGACGGTGAGCAATGGGCTACCTCACCTTCCGTTCGTCTATTATGCTGACAGGCCGTTTTGACGGCGCGTTCGTGTTCCACGCGCGCCTCAAGGAGATGTCAGCAAATCGGAAGGGGTCCGAGAGGGCAGATGCCGGCCAGGGCTGCGGGACTGTTCGAAAGAGATACCGTGGCCCTGTAACACAAACGGCTAAGAAGGAACATGGATGGGTTTTAGTCAGTACAAGTCTGACACTCCCTTCCACTCCATCCAGAGTAGGAGGTCTAATTCTCCAACTGTAAAATAAAAAAGGGCTCAACATAGTGACTGCTTTACATGCGTCAGACCTTGTAGAAAATGGCGGGACGAGCTGCACAAAATCTACGACTAGTGTCTATACTAGTCCTGGATCGAAAAAAACGTAGTAAAATATTAAAAACAAAACCATTAAGTAAATAAGTTGTAAATATAAGCCAGATGCTAGCCACGAATAGATATGAGACACAGGTGTTTCAAAGTAGCTAAATATTCAATTTGGTGTCCAAATTGCTTTCTATATTAAAGTCTACACAAAATGTATTAGTTTACAGAGTGTATATTGTTTAAGGAAACGAATATTTTAAAATAAGTAGTCATTATAAAACGTTTGGTTAAACTAAAGGGCGTGAGAGCAGCGGTGGCCCAGTGGTGGCAGCCCCGACTAACGAGCAGTAAGCTGTGGGTTCGAACCCAGGCAGGCGCATTACTTTGTGTAATTTATTTCATCACCGCTGCCCTCAAGTCCCAGCAGTGGGAACATTATAGGCTGATGATGATGATGATGAAGGGCGTAGGCAAAGTAGTATTCTAATAGTGCCAAGGATGATGTACAAGTAAACAAATGATTACTTGTACATCATCAAGTACCTGGAATATCATGTACTAGGAAACATTTTTGGGGTTCCTTTTATTTCATCATCTGCTGAACCTTTTCTGAACTATGCTGGGGTCGGCTTCTAGTCTAACCAGATGCGGCTGAATACCATGTACCACTGTATTTTATATGGAGCGACTGCCTATCTGACCTCCACAATCCAATTCGTACTGGTTCTACGATACCCTTGCTGAAACTGGTAGTTAGACTTTCGGGTCACTGACTTCCTGTAACTGGCTGTCAAAGATCTACAAATAACAGCCAGGACCAACAGCTTAACGTGCTTTGCACGGAGGAAACTCTATGGTATGTAATGGGTGGGCACCTATCCACGGACCAACCTAGATCGACCCGAGAGGCTGCTATCATTTAGCCACGAGCTCCCCCTATTTGGGGTTCGTTTTAATTGCAGAGAAGAAAAGGGAGAATATACACAATAAAGGTTAATTGTAATTACTTTTTTGTAAGTGAGAATTTCAAAATTAGGGGCGAAAAAGTTGTACGTAGTAAATGAAATCAAAACTTTGAAAATCAAAAGTAAAGACACAAATTCAGTCAGTTAGGGAAAATTAACCGAGCTTTTGCAGTGAATTTGGTCTTCCTTTGGACACAAAAGGTATTTTTCTCAACTTTCTTTTTAGAAAGTTCTCGTGAATGCAAGGATTCTAGCGCTGTAAGGAAGAATGCCATAATAAAACAAATCCGTTGGCGACTGTTTAACTAATAATATATCCAAATATAGACCAAAGTCGAGTTGGTTCGTCATTTACAGTTACGCACGCGAGTTCAAAGGAGACGGGCGAGACTACATGTATTTTGGGACCCACTCTTAGAGGTAGCATTCACTATAGCAACTTATACATAGCTGTAAAACGACTCAAGACTATCAGAAAAGTAAATGGAAAGTAAGACGGAAAAGTTGGGAGAAAAGAGATATACGTCTATTTACAAGATAACCTAAAAATCTTACGACTAAGGTTTTTAACAGTGGAATGTCTCCGTAATTAAGATTAATCAAAATATAATAATACTTAAGACGACTCATAAAGGAAGATTCGAACTACTGTATTTCCCTCGCAGTTTTAGTTCTGACTTTACGTGTTTTGCTTCTTGTCATAAGCCAAAACCAGAATTTTTACTTCATTGCCTGTACCTAATTGATGAATCATTAAACTGCTAGACTGCAGCGAGAGACTAAACTGATTACCAACCCTGTAATTAGTTCAATCACTATTAAAACTCTGTCGTTACGATTTTGATCTATAAGCGAATTATAGTCAAGTAAAACGATTATTACTACGCTGAGACAAGATAATATTGTTTTACATAAATTATAACAGCCAGAGCTGACTAGCTATGTACAGCTATTGAAAAGCAGGGTTTGTTGAATAAAAAAAGTATGAGTAATAAATCTTATTTTTTGGTATTTTTACATAGTTTTTATTTTATGCAACACAGACGTTACGATGGCCAAGTTGCTGTAGGGTTTCATTTTCAGGGTCGCAGCTTATCAGCCCCCAGCATGAGTGACAAAGGTAGTCGTCTCCTGTTATCTGGAATGAATTAATTATGTTAAAATAAAAAAATAAAAGTATAGGGCAACAGTAAGAATGAGCCTAATATAAGATTACAACAGTATGTATTTATACATATAAAAGCTAAACGAATCTCAGTTTGTTGTTCAGATAGATATCTTAAATAAGTTCTTAACATATGATATAAATATAATATATAAAAATATATAAAAATACATGTTTTTTTTACAAATATACTTACATCACGTGGATACACCCATCTCTGAACTTTTTAAAAGCTCTGAGCACCATCATCAAAGAGACGACACCTCCGTAAGAGCGTAAGTCGTAAGAAAAGAAGAAATTAACGCATCGCATGTTTGTGGTTAAAATCAAAGTCGAAATCAAAAACAACTCGTTGTCCAATATCCAGAGAAGAATGCGGTAGGTAGTCTATGACAGGGTGCATTATCTTCAGTTCAAGATGTAAAGGCCAAGTCGTCGAGAATCTACAAAATCGCAATGATAAACATAAAATCCCAGACAAAAATACAAACATAACGATGGACTAGATCATCACAGATCTGACAATGACAGTAGTGACGGGACTCAATCGATCATCATTGATACCGTTACTTTATAAGAAATACTATAAAATCGCCATCGTCAATCAAATCAATCAATCAAAAAATCCAATCGTTCCATTTTTATTAATTATATTTTTATTAGTTAATTGGCGTTTTAATATCAGGTTTGCATGTTATTTTTTATGAATTTTTGACATAATAGAATGTATACAAACTAAGAGAAAGACCCATTTGTAGTAAGAAAACCCTTGAGAAAAAACACATGTCATTGGATTAGAACGTAATTGGAAAAAAGTTGCGTTTTGTAATTGCACGATTACTTAATTTTAGTAAATTGAAAATATTTATAACTTTTGATTCCCGAGTCCTAAAAATTCAATATTTTAAAAATAAATATCTCATAAAACTGTAGTTATTATATTTTATATTTACACTGGAACGGAGTTTAGTTCATTTTTAGATTCTTTGGGTCCATTTTCGCCAGCCTCCTTTGGATATTTCATGAAGACTAGGTAAAACCTAAATCTATCTACACAACAAGTAATACAGCATCTCATTCGAAAACCAGACAGGACCTGAATTTGATTTTTTGTTCCCGAAAAGTGTAAATTCTGCGCCCACTAAGTTTAGTGGGCGCAGAAGTTAAACTTTTCAGGAACAAAAAATCAAATTTAATTCACTTAGTAACGGCATTTAGAACTTTTCCCAATATAGCGAAAGCGGAAAAGAAAAAGCTATTCCATATTTGTACACATAACTTTTCGTCACGATAAACAGAAGTTTTGATGTCGTCATGTCAAACTTTCGCCCCATACTCTCGTGTTAGAAAAGTTTTTGGATGTATGTCTCTTGAGGTGTTATTAAACGTCCAAGTTTTTGCTCAATAATGGTTGAGTATTGCCTGTTACGCCCCTTTCATGACCTTTGGCAATGTGACTTGAGCCAAGCGACAAGCGTGCGTCCTTTGTTTCTTTTGCTAAATGAAATGAAATCAAAATATTTTATTTTACATAGGCCTAGATGGGCACTAATAAAACGTCGACAAAAGGTGCACAGTTCGGGTTGGTCGTTTCCTATGGAGAAGTACTGGCAAGAAACTCCATGGTTACTCTTTTAAAATCATTTGGTTTTAATATATAATATTTGAAGTTACAGCGTTAGGGAGCGTTCAAATATTACGTAACGCAATTTTTGGAAATTTTTGACACTCCTCCCCCCCATGTAACACACCGTAACGTTTTTCTATCGTGTCGTGTCTTTCTTTGCGAGAGAAATGTTGCGTCGCGTCGCGGTGAAATGCTCTAAACTGTTGTCCAAAGCTACAAAATCAAGTGTCATGCGCGCAGTTTGTTCGGGAACACTTTAAAAAGACTGAAATATGTTGCACTGCGGCGCACTATGTGCAACACATCCTCCAATATAAGAACAAATTGTATGTCGTGTTGCACATAATCTGTACTTGGCTTAGGTAATTTCTTTCAATTTGTTGCAGTGAATTTAGTCTTCCTTTGGACACAGTAAAGGTATTTTTATCAACTTTCTTCTTAGAACGCGCGATTCACTCCTAAGCCGCGTTAACAAATTTAGGTTTAGATATTTCAATTGGTGTCACTTCATCATCAGTCAACAGCATTCTACTACTGGATACGCCTCTTCAATCTCACGCCACTTAACTCGATTCTCGGCAACTCTCATCCAGTTGCTACCAACTACCCTGCGATGACCGTCACTCCACCGAGCCTGAGGGCATTCCATCTTATACTAACCGATTCACAGTCTCCACTCAATAACACGTTTACCCCAACGGTCATCGGATCTACGGCTAAGAGTCGCTTATAGTTAGTGAAAATGGATAAATACGCCGTGGACTTGTGAAGGCCCAAGTTATAGGTTTTCCTATATATTAATAGCCCTCTAAGGTATCATCGAATTGGACACTGATAGCATACCTATTCTGAGTTAAGTTCGTCGTTGTACATAAGCTATATTATTTATGTATATCTTTTAATTTCGTGTGTACAATAAAGAATGAGAATAAGAATACCTCGGTCGATTATCTTTAGTAATTAGTTTGTGAGTTTCAGGAACGTAGACACTACTTTGTTTTTCCTAACTACATAAAACATAACCGATATTGAGTCGAATTTTGTAGGATAAAAATTGAAAGTTTTCTTTTCGGTGTTTGTGGTCACCAATTGCAGATTGTCGTCGCACCATACTAGTTAGTTCCTCCCTATTAAGAATTAGGAGTACACGCTGGTATGCGGGAAATGGGAAGAGTGGAGGGAGGCCTTTGCCCAGGAGTGGAGTGGGACAGAGCAGGCTAAGACAAAAATCCGATCCTACTTAATATTATAAATGCGAAAGTTTGTGAGGATGGATGGATGTTTGTTACTCTTTCACGCAAAAACTGCTGAATGGATTTGGATGAAATTTGGCACACGGGTAGTTTATAACCTGGATTAACACATAACACTTTTTATCCCGATAGTATGTTCCCGAGGGACAATTATCGAACTACACGCGGGCTACACGCCGCTGGCATAAGCTAGTTCTTAATAAATAAAAGTCTCGGTTATAAAGACTTACACCCTACTAGTATTTAGGATTACATTTGGGGGTAAATCTAATCCTAAATAAGAGAAGGGTGTAAGTCTGAGAGAGAAAAACCATCTTTCACTTTAAATAACATTTCTTGGCAGAAGGGTATCCTTCTGTTGGCGGGACTGGAATTAGGAATTACATGTTTCTATTTTTCTGCTAACTGTACACTAAGGTGTGCAGTTAGCAGAACAATATTTATTTATTTAACACTTCAAGTACAATGTACAGAGGCGGACTTAACAATAGTAACATGGAATTAAAATAGTTATACGAAATGTCCTCCTACTCAGTTGTTAATGAAAGTTTGTGAATAACATTACTACTTGTCTAGACTGACTGTACTTAGGGGACATGCAGTGACAATTTCAGTCAAAATCAGAAGTTCCTTAGTTACTGAAGTTGTATTAAATTTTTCATTTGGAGCATTCAACTTTACGTCCATTCTTATCCATGTATAAGCTACATATTGAAGTGGAAACAACATGGTTGTCTTTAAGACTTTTTTGTTTCAAAACTCAATTTTAAAATGAACTTGGTACTTTGACTTCATCATCAAAGTTATACACCGTGTAAATCACCTCATCTCGAAGCCGTCAAGTAAGCAGTCAAAAAGTCGGAACTTTGACCCCTAACATCTCCGTAACAAGAAGGTTCCCAGGTATGGTGTAGAACAAAAAAATGATCGCAAGGACAGGGAGAACCAGTGCCTTTCGGCTTCGTTAAGAGGTGTTTTACACCCTTAATGAAAGTGCGATTATGCACTGCCGAATTTAGCCCCCTCTTAAAACGACATTGACAAGTAATCCAAAAAAAGAATTTACGATCACATCCAAGGTAATGTATTTCGAAAGCTAAAGGTATTCTAGGTCGTACCCACTCGTGTTTAGGTACTTAACCTTGACATTATACTCCAATACCTCTGAAATATAACACGCACAAAAGTTGGAAACAAACTTTGTGCCAAGTCATAAATCTTGGGCAGTTTTAACGTGCTGAATCCGGACTGGTTATCATTCGCAGTAAACGCGTCGCTAACGGCCGCTTTTCAATTGTTTTTTTCAGGTAAGCAGAAAAAAAGCTCTGTGGCAGATCCAAGAATGCATGGGTGGCAGAGACATGAAATGCTGAAAAAAAGGAACATAAGTGAGCAAAGTGAGTGTTAAAATGCTAAATATCCCTGCATAATATGTTGACCTGCAAAGTAGTGCAGTATTAGGTATCTCGGTATCGATCGCGTTTTATCAGATGGACATTCTCACAATCAATTACTATATCACAATGACAATCATAAAATAATTTTTGAATAAAATATAATACTTTAAGATTCGTCGTTCAATTTTATTCTATAACAAAATTGGAAATTCGTTTGTCTTTCCATGTTCATCTTCCAATCATCATTTAAATAGAATTTTAGTCATTTCAACCCTTTTACGAAATTAAAACTATAAAGACAGCATGTAAGTGCATTTGGTGCCTATAAAATGTTAGTAAAGAAAAGAGATGAGTGAATGAGGCGTGAGAAAATATGTGGCGTGAAGTTTCTGTATAATGTGAATTGACCATATATTGTTAAAATAAACAGTAAGTTGTGAACTTATGATCACAATAAATTGGTAGAATCGGAACAGTGAGTCAGATTTATGGAAATTTTATTTTAAACGTTATTTTAATTGATACGATATGTCTTTGCTGCAATATTTTAAAACTCTGAAGCATGTTTGCTGGGGATATGCCGCAAAGAAAACCATACAAATAGCAAACTAAGCTTGCGTGGTGGATTGCGGCCCACTTCTTCTCACAGAGAGGTGTGTGTGTGTTTGCAATGTAGGTATGTACATTGCAAACACACACACTTTCACATTCTTGTCCAATTAGGCCACTGCGAAAAACATTCTCAGATAACCAAAGGATTTCTTCTCAAGACTGCTTATAACAGCTAAAGTACAACCCGCGATTAATCTGGAAAGCGTAGTAATTATGGTGATTCGTCTTTGAGTTGACCCATGATTAGTAGAGGTCGTTAATGAACTGTTTTATAAAACCCAGTTTACCACGTGCGTGTACGATGAACGTAGATGAAGATTAAGGTATGTAAGGATCGTAGAAGATGACGCTTAAGACTTTTTGTAACCACCATAAAAAGTCGACGTGAGTTTAATTATTATTATCTGCCCTACAAAATAAACAGTTCTTATCTCGAGGTAATTATAGGAAGATTCCATTTACCACTCAATATTGCCGCAATTGAACAAGAAGACGACCGCCAATCATCGGCACCTTTAATTGATTACTAGAGAGTTGCCGAGCGTAAACAGAAATTTAATCTAATTTGATTTTCTTTTGTTACTTCAGATAACCAAAGAACAATGGCAGCATTCTTCTTAAGTCTGTTTATAACAACAAATTGCAATCAGCGACCTTCTGGCAAGCCTATGTTATCTTGGTGAATCCACTTTGACCGTCAATTATGGCATCTTTAGGATACCTATGGCCATGATTCAAGGTGTTTTTATCAATCCCAGTATGACCACTTGTGTGAAGATATGCCCAGATGTATGAACTTCGGCGACACAAGGAAACGAGGTTAGTTGCAGTGATAGCCTGGTGGCACCGATTGCAAGTCAGAGATCTCGAGTTCATAATAATATCCTCTCCTCTGACCTCTGATTTTTGGAATTCATGTGAGTATTGTATAATAATTGACCTTGCTTCGGTGAAAAAAACATCGTGAGGTTCGGTGAAAGAAACAAACTTGCCTTAAAGATATTTCTCGACGGCATGTAAAGCCAAGTCGGAGGGTCCACGGGCGGCATAAAACTCTAACACCAAGTTAATTACTAACCACACGAAAAAGAAAGAAGCGACGCAAAAGGAGTATCTGAGGATCGTAAGATGTGACGTAAGGTAGTTTCTGCATACCCCATTTTATTTATTGTTTATCAATCCCACAAAACCTCAAATATACAAGGTGTTGTTTTGCATCCTCGTCAAATTCAAGGAGGTAAATATGCTAATGATTCTCGTCCCGAATCAATAATAAAATGAGTAAGTAATTTTTCTTTTTTTTCTTTTTTACGGAAATCGGTAAGTGTGAACCACCCGTGTTTTAAACGCGTCTCGTCTCTCATCCTTTTCCAATAACCGCGCTTTCACACATACAAACAATCTCCAACGTTTATTCGATAATGTCTTATTCCCTGGGGGTTATTCTGATATACTGACAATTTTAAATAACCAAAAAAATCAACGTTTATTAATTATTAACCAGGTACCGTAATTTAAATTGATTATTTATGTCTTTTGTGACAACCTTCTGAATTTTGACGAGGATGCTAAACAACACCTTGTATAAAATTCTCGTGTCGCGGTGTTTGTTACCAATTTCCTCCGCAACGGCTGAAAATACCCGTAATTTCCACGCAAACAAAGTCGCGGGTAGCAGCTAGTAATCCATAATTGTTGAAAGATTCTATTTACCGTTCAATATTGCCGCAATGGAACAAAAAGATAATTGCCAATCATGCACCTTGTAATTGATTTCCAGTTTCCAGCGACCGCAGCGAATAAACAGAAATAAACTCTAATGCTTCCCAGTCTTTCTTGTTATTTATGTGTTGTATGGCGAGGTGGAAATGAAGGCTGTCAATGTTTGCAGTGCAGTGTACCTTTATTTGTTTGAAGATTGGAACGAATATGATTTTAACCTTTGAGCTTTATTCTGCCTTTTATGTTTAAATCATGTGAATGTTTATGAAAAGAGCATATATTTTCTAACAAACTAGTTCTTATAACAGAAAAACACACATTACATATAAACACACATACATTACATGCTGTTTTTAGGGTATCGTACCCAAAGGGTCAAACGGGACCCTATTACTGAGACTTCGCTGTCCGTCCGTCTGTCATCAGGCTGTATCTCATAAACCGTAATAGTTAGCCAGTTGAAATTTCTACAGATTATGTATTTCTGTTGCTGCTATAACAACAAATACTAAAAACAGAATTAAATAAATATTTAAGGGGGGCGAGCAAAAAACACATTTTTTTTGTATCCCATACAAAAAAAATGTGTTTTTTGCTCGTTTTTGTAAATAATGGTACGGAACTCTTCGTGCGCGAGTCCGACTCGCACTTTGCCGGTTGTTTTTTTTTAATTTTCGATGAAAATTTTTTATGCAGGGGTTTCAGAATGACCGAGCACGTGGTAAGCATTTTCGCGTCGGTGTCCACATACCGTATATTTTTGACTTAATTTGAGTTTATACATAAAATTGTCTGTCGGACCCGGTAATTATTATGGACAGAAATTGAATCGGGAAAGCGCGCCAAAGGCGACCTACTTACCAGTCTACCCACACCTAAGCGCGCTTCTACAGAGTCGTGATGTTTCGAGTTCGCTGCAAGGAGGACAGTGGAGTGTCTGATCGCGGCGGAGTCAAGACGTCCCGGAACTGTACCCCGATTCATGGTGCCTAGTGTTATTGTGTTGGATAGTAATTTCAAGTAATTTGTTCTCAATGTTCTGCCTACATGAAGACCGTGTCTAACGGAATAAAATCACCTCACTACGACATATCTATTGCGAAACGTGCGTTTTCAAGAAGCTATGTGATTCGATTACTCTCATTTATATTGCATCATATACGTTTTAGTGTTAAATTGCATCATACCAAATCTGTGACATTTTTTTTTTCGGTAATTCCAATCACTTAGGTTCTATATATCTGCTTGTTTAGCAAGAAAATCAAATAGAAAAATTATCTTTTACGCTAACTCACACTTTTGATTACAATTCTGGATCCACCCAAAGTTAGTGCGCACCTGACAAGCTTCCTGATTCTGATTCAAACTTTACACATAGTTCGCAATAGATTTCCAAGGCAAGTTGGAACCTAAACAACTGATCGTGGAATAACATCTGTCAATTGACAAAGGAAGTTATAACTAGGAAGTATGGAGTTTGTGTTCTGGATGTCTCCGTATAGCTGTGAATAGGTAACCATTCTTTATACCTTTGTAGCAGCGCATTAAACGCCACGAACAGGTGGCCTACCATGGCGTTTAAAACATTATTGTTTTACGCCTTTTCTAGTGTGGGAAAGAAATGGCGCTCGACCGCCCGTATAGCTCTGTCTCTTTTCCACACTGAAATAAGCGTAAAACAATTCTGCTGAGGTCATGGCTGCTTTAAGAACCGCCAGTCTGTGGAATTCACTACTGGATTCTCTGTTCCCTGATCATTATAATTTGGTTCTATTCAAAGCTCGAGTGATTCGGTTTCTTCTAGGCAAAGGTACTCCACCCTGGGCCGCATCATCGCTTCACATCAGGCGAGTTGCAGCCAAACGGAAGCCTATTTGGTATAAAAAAACCTAATGAGTTAAGCAGTACCTTTGTTTCTATCATGTCATTCCATGTTTTAATTGTTTTGTTTGTATGAGACCAGCGGTGGCCCAGTGGTGGCAGCCCCGACTTACGAGCAGTAAGCCGTGGGTTCGAACCCACGCATTACTTTGTGTAAATTATTTCATCACCCCTGCTCTCAAAAACGGTGAAGGAAAACATCATGAGGAAACCGGCATGTCCTAGTACTAAAGATTCCAAGACATGTGACATCTACCAACCCGCACTGGGCCCACGTGGTGGATTACAGTCCACTCCCTCTCATAGAGAGGAGGCCTGTGACCCAGCCGTGGGAACATTATAGGCTCATGATGATGATGTTTGTATAATTAAACAAAGAATCATACCTGACGTCACGCAATTTCCTTAATCGCGCAAGCTTAGTTACTCACGAGATTAAGAAGTATACAAGAACCTGACAAGACAAGAACTGCCTGATTGGGGATCCTCGCTTTTCTCCCTGTATATCATACGTATACCTTCATTCGTTCTTTGTGGTCTTTGTAAAAATCCTTTGCAAAAATACTTTAAAATATATGAAACAAAATAGAAACCACAGTTCTAGTGAAAATGGCATAAAATTCTTAAAACATGAAAATCTTGACACATTATGACCTTACAGCTAAACACTTAAACTGTCTCGTACTAGACAAGTTTAATTAATCAAAAGTTTGACGGTCGCTGGCACCATAACAGCTTTATGACCGGCGGTTTAAGTTTTATCGCTATTTTTATTATTAATCTGGGATTACTACTACGCTTAGATTGGCGAACTCAACTTTTCCCTACGGGTTAAGGGTAATAAAAAGTTAAGTTACGATACAATTGGAGTAGTAGGAGATGGTCTGGCTTATAAGTTTCAATATTGTCATTCCAGCTGAACTTGCAATTTTTTACAATTTTGAAATTGTCTTGTATGAGCTTTCTTTCAAAAATAGATGGTTTAAAATCGGTAACATCATAAATATACCACAAATGATTTTTGAAACAGCTACCAATATCACGCAGTGGGTGTTTCTTTTCTTTCTACTTTAATTTGTTCTTCTGACACATTACTTCCACGGTGTATAAAATGACCTTTTACCGTTCAATAAACAAACATAAAGAGGCGCAGTGACCCATTCTTCAAACACGTCAAAACAGCGAACACTTTATAAAATATTAACGTAGTCATTAATCCAAGTTGTGGTGTGGTGCAACCGGCTGTTCGAGCCTGCATCATTTATGAACTTATCGACGAACGTATGACGGACCATTCATGGAATTAAATCGATTAATTGTTACAGTTTTTTTTTCGACAATGTCAATGAGTTTTGTGAATGTCATGGTGATATTTTATAGTAATTAAATCAAATATAATGTAATTAAATCGATACCTGTATATTCCCTTTTTTCGGACAAAATATTTCAAAGTTAAACCAAAAATACTGATTTGCACACAAATTATGCACACTAAATAAATCAAATTAAATAAATTGTTTATTGGTATTTGCAAATAACTCCTTCTCCCCTCTTTCTATTTTCCATAGGGTTAGGCAGAAACTAAAGAATAGTTTGATAATTAAGTTCATTAAATACTCCTCAAAATTTAAATAATATAGTTAGTACATTATGTACACGCTAAGTATAGAATAACAACCCACTCATAGAACAACAGTGGTGACTCCAAACTTTTCTGGCACTGGCAGTGACATTACTTGTGAATGTCAGGAGTCAATTAAGTGAAATGAGCCTACAATGAATAAATGATGGCAACATGACAAGTCATTTTGTACATGGATTTTATTCCGTAACAATAGGAACTTACTCTGCCATGTTAGTTTTCTATCCTGGCAATATCACTTCAGTGCATAAATAGCTGCTTGTAGCTCCAATACTTATAATAATAAAAAATACAAAAACATGATCATAACATTGATCCAACTATTGCAATGTAAAAACATAAAATTAACCACACAATTCCCAGTTTAATATGCAATGGTTCCTTTAAATCAACCTGAAGTTTCGGCAAATTCAGCAAGCTTGACAAAAGATTGCAAGTGTAATATAATATGGTATGGAATAATAAACGATATGGTTCCCTATCCATTTGCATACAATTCAATTTTAAGACCTAATATAACTTAGCATAATTTTGTTTGGCATAGTTATATTTTCGCATAATATTATTACGCATAACAGCTTACGCATATTTTTTTAAGCATAATTTCTCTAACTATAATAATGATTAAGCATAATATTCTAAAGCATACATTTATTAAGCATAAAGTTCTAAAGCATAACTTTTTTATAAGCAAGCATACAGCATGCAAGAAAGCATGCAGCATGCAGCATGCAGCATTCAAGCGAGCATGCAACATTCAGCAGGCAGGGTTTCTGTCAGGGCTCCGGCGCTGCGGGCCTCCGGCGGTCCCACGCGTGCTAATCGTCGCAGACGGCTTTCACTCAACGCGATTTTAAATTACACTCTAGGGGTAGGACAAACAAGACTACATGGAGTCGGTTTTGCAGCAATTCGGTTCTGTCACTAACTTTTGTTGCACAGCATATTAAATTTTTAACCTAGTTAGTTTAATTTTTAGGCCTACTACCGTTATGCGAATCAAATTTATGCCTAAACAAATTAGTCTTTAAGGTGATTATGCCAACATAAAATGTATGCCTAAAAAAATTATGCCGAAGTATTAGTATGCCAAAACAGATTGTGCCAAAATCGTTATGCCGAAGTATATTAGTACAAAGAACATTATGCGAAAAGAAGGGATCCCAAACGATATGGAATACATTCTGCATAGAAACAGCTTCAATAAACGACATACAAATGTTCTCACCTAAATCATTACTGCAGAGACAGATGCTGCTCATCCTCTTATAAATATCTGGGTTAACTCAACACCCAAAGAAAATAAAGTAGGTCATATTCCGTTATCTGTGTCAGAAACTACAAAGCTTTGTGTAACCTTATCAAACTCCTGAACAGAGCTAGTCCATTAGTAATTTGAATCAGCGACATACGATACTCAAAGTAAGGGCGAACCTTGTTATATTTCTCCGTAGGCTTACAACCGGATTTATCCTGTAAGGTAGCATTACGAACACTAATATGTACGAGTATACACTTAGATAAATTCAAAAGAAAATTTTTCGTGGAATTATGATTACATTTAAGCATTATCGCATTAAAAGCACAGAATAATCAGCCTATAATGTTACCACTGCTGGGACACGGGTCTTTTCTCTATGAGAGGAAAAGATTTGACACGTTTTAGATTTTTTTGTAGTAGGACAAGCCGGTTTTTTCACGATATTTTCCTTGATAGTTTTGAGAGCAGAGGGTCTGAAAAAAAAACACACACACAAAGTAATGCTTGCCAGGGTTTAAACTCACGAGCTACACACCAACAACAACAACACAACTCTTAAGTCGAGGCCATCACCACGGAACCACAACGGCCACCATGACAGATAAGACCTATTTCATAATACATATTGTTGGTTCCAAAATACTCTGTTAGTAATAATGTGAAATCGCAATCAAAACAGATTTAGAAAAAAAAAATTAAAAGAAATGAAGAAGAAAAAGAGAAGGAAAGAAGTTTTGGTTTTAAAAGATGATAAGTGTTGATATTAGTGCTCGTGACTGTACATTGGTATCCGGATTTTGATTATAATATCCACCCGGACTTCATTCCTTAGGCTTGAAATTTAATTCTCCATCTTTGATCAAGGATAAGGTGCTTCCTCTTAGATCATGTACCAAAGATTTAAAAGGAAGTGACTTTTGTAAGGAATCTTTGTACTACTTTTCGTGACAGATGAATGGACAGGACAAAATCTCAGGACAGGACAGAAACTTTTTCAAATTATAGATATAAAATATTAACATAAAATTGAGACAGAGGCTTCGTTGATTGTACTCGTACATCCACATTTCGTCAATTATATTTTAAGGTCCATTTAATAGCGAGCGCGCCTATTGCCATCAACCGGGCACAAATCCGAAAATTCAACAACTTTTTAACTGAACGCCGGTCAGCAGTAGCGCTTCCGAACACTTATAAGACCAGCGAGGCAGAAAGAAAAAATACAACACCAAAAAATAAATGTCTCTGTCAGACAACCCTCTCAAAAATGACAGCTGCGGTATTCCAAATTTAAATTAAAATAAACCCACGTCCGACTAGTCGCGCGACCTAGGCGTTCTACGGTCTTGCGCCAGTGCTACGTCGTAGGCCGGCGTAGCCACACGCTGCGCTCCGTAGCAGCGAGCTACGAGATCAGATACGAAAAATTCTGTGTAGTATGAACGTGGTTTAAAACAAATAAAAATACATAATTTAGTTTAAAAATAAGTTCGGAATTTTTTAGTAAAAGTTAAGTGAAGTTTTGTTTATAAGTTGATAAATAAAAACTTTTTGATTGTTGGTAACTTAAATGGTTCAAGTAAAATGAGTGTGGAATTGTTAAATTTATTGAAGTATGAAGCGAAGATTGAAACTGACAGTAAATGTAAGTGGATATTTATTATATTAATCTACATTTCGGAAATCGATTAATTTATTAGACCGGTAAACGCTAAAGAACTTATCGAAATAATTGTCAGGAAAGATTATATTACAAAAAAATATTTTACCATCTAAACATTTGTGTAGCTTATTATTATTTTTTAAGCACGGGTCGATCTTTAAGGTTAACCCGTGCTTGCCGAGATTGTTCTGTTGATGGGTGTCCATTATTACATACCGAGTTTTCTCTGTGCCTCGGAAAGCACGTTAAGCCGTTGGTCCCGGCTGTCATTTGTAGATATTTGACAGTCGTTACGAGTAGTCAGAATCCAAAAGCCTGACATCCAGTCTTACCAAGGGATATCGTATAACCCAGTTATTGGTTTGTGGAGGTCAGATAGGCAGTCGCTTCATGTAAAATACTGCTACTCAGCTGCATCCGGTTAGACTGGAAGCCCACCCCAGGAAAGTTTGGGTAAAAGGCTAGGCAGATGATGATACATTTGTGTAGCCATACTGCATAACAACAGTATGACCCAAAAGTTAAATTAACTTGAGTCGTATAAAACTCAACAATAACGGTTCAAGATCCTTGTCGAAAACCTACGTAACCTAACACGCACAATTTACGTATACTTACCTAATATATAAAAGCACGCAAAGTTATCATTAATTTCTATTCATTATTGAAGCCTATAAAACTTTAATGGTTCATTTTATTTCTTAATAACCCCCTTGACTCTACAACGTAATGTTGTACATATATTTACAACTAGCCTATGCCCGCGGCTTCGCACGCGTGGAGTTCGATCACTGTCCACGGGATTGTACTATCGGGATAAAAATTATCCTATGTGTTAATCCAGGTTAAAAACTACCCCTGTGCCAAATTTCATCCAAATCCGTTTAGTAGTTTTTGCGTGAAAGAGTAACAAACATCCATCCATCCATACTTACAAACTTTCGCGTTTATAATATTAGTAGGATAAGCAAAAATAGAACTTACTTCAAAAACATCAGTAGCAGTCACAGAATCTGGATCCGAGCCCAGTTGATGGCAATAGGCTCTCCCCCTATTACATGGAACTTAAACATAACCGGTGAAATGTGGGTGTACTATTAGGTACACCTCTGCTTACCCTTCCAGAATTAAAGGCGTTATGTTATGTGTATGTTTGTTATAAAACAATATAAAACCTCAAAGGAAGCCCAGACACTGGAAATTAAATAAATAGTGCGTGGAGTCCCTCCGCGCGGAAGAAGTGAAACTTTGTATACTACACGCATGCGTTCGAGTGCCACGCATTCACTCTCGTTATTTTATTGAGCTTCTAAATAATATTTTGTTGTTTTCTTGTTGTATTATTTTATTACATAGTTATTACATAAGTTTATCGAGGTTATTCTACTCATGGAAATTGAGCGAAGGCTAGTCACACCGAAGACTCTAATGCATGACTGTTTGCACGCCATCTTGCGTACCTAGTAGAACTACGTATTCACAAATTTTGTAATACTGCCATCTCTAAGTGAGTGATAGAAAATATTCCCCCTCCATGGTAGCGTTAAACTTGTTAGAAGTCGCATAAGAAGTTTCACTTCAATAAAATATCGGGTCATTGTAACATGTTTAGACCACAAAGCTAACTGCCGTTCAGTGATATACAATACCGTATCAACATATCATGACGCTTGTAATCCTCAAAGGGTAGGGCAGATGTGTAATCAACAGTAAACCTACATTTTGCCAGCTGTGCTTAAGTCCCATGCTGCTTCTGAGAAATTTCTCTCTATCAACATTTCAACAAATAATTAATGTAATTATTGGCCAATACAATATGTATGCACATAAACTTTTTATTTTACTGTAATATAAGCTTATATTGAAACCAATTAAATACATCACTACAATTAAAACTAGATAATTAAATAACAACAAATTATAAAAGGGCGTCAAAAAACTCCTTCTCAACGCTGTCAGCCGGTAACGTGCCCAAAAGACTGGCGGCGTTGCCACGTTGTATGACAATGCTTAGCCTCTGGCCAAAGTAAAACCAAGCCCTTGGGTCACGGGAAGCGTCAACTAGGCGTTTGGAAATTTCCTTAAAAAGGCTGTGAGTGTCGGACCCCACGGCCCCAGAGTTTCAACCCCAAACGGCTCGAAAATATAGTTACACCAAAGGTTACTGTACTTAGCCTTCAGGTTATCTGCATCCACAGCGTATCTAAACTCAGACCGTATATTATTTTTTTATATGTCTACCATGGCGTAGACGTCATATAAGTGGTCACGTCGGTTGCGAGTACTACGCTCCTAACGCTTCTTAAAAACTGCACCAACAACATCAGCGCAACTTGTAAATAATAAAACTAGATAAATGATTTTATCACGTTAACCCCTGCCTAATTACCTCGACTAAAATAAATAAAACCAAACACCAGAATAATACTAGTATCTTACCAGCCATGACCTAAATAAACTTTTACAACAACAGATAAAACATAAAATTGAAAAACCCGATGAAAATATAAGGTAAGATATGATAGCATACCCAGAAATCATATCTATGTCAGCTGCCCGAACAAAAGCTTATGAAATCGTACTGTAGCACAATAGCCTCCCCGATGTATGTTTTATTCAGAGCTGATCGATAATATTACCTACAAGCTTTGGAATCGATTTAAACGCAACCTTATGTATTGATATGTTCACAATCTGTCAAAACCATCAGACTTAATGGAATTGTGTGTGGGATCATTAATGTTTTAGTAACATCATTGATTTGTGCGTTAGGTTTGTAAAATGGACACCATTGCTGACCAAGTAGTTCTTGTTGATGGTGTCTTTAAACCAAACGGGCTTTACAGTTTGCGTAAATGTATTCCCAGAATATCAGCGCAGCGACATCTTTTATCTATGTTCACCTTCATAGGGTTTCGTACCCAAAGGGTCAAACGGGACCCTATTACTGAGACGTCGCTGTCTGTCCGTCCATCGGTCACCAGGCTGTATCTCATGAACCGTGATAGTAAGCTAATTGAAATTTCTACAGATTATGTATTTCTGTTGCCGCTATAACAACAAATTCTAAAAACAGAATAAAATAAATATTTAAGGGGGGTCCCATACAAAAATTTTTTTTGCTCGTTTTTTATAAATAATGGTACGGAACCCTTCGTGCTCGAGTCCGACTCGCACTCGTTTTTTTTTGTTCAACTCGTTTTTTTTTTATTTTAGTGTTGTTTCCTTTTTTCAAGTTTTTCGTGTTTTATTGTTTGTCCCGTGTAAGTCCCATAAATACTTTATCTTTGTTGCTTCATCATTGTTGTCAAAACTGTGGAAACCATTATGTACCAAAAATGTAGAATCCAAAATTCTCTAAAAAATTCGCAGATGTGTGACATCTACCAACCCGCACTGGGTCCGCGGCAGAAATATAATATAAACGATATTAATTATGTTCTAATATGCAAAATTTTAACTTGTAGGTAACTCATAAACTTAATTTATGAGCGTTTATTTATGAGTGTTTATTACGACATTTCATACAAATTTTCAAGTCCTAATTTTCCGAAATGACTGAATCGATTTTAATGAAACTTCATACGCATAAGCTGGATACATAGGTCTTAAAAGTTATTAAAAAAACATTTTGGAGCAAAAGACTTGAAAGTTTATATGAAATATCGTAAGACGAAAACGCTCTTAATGAGTAAATCTTAAAGAGTAGTTTAAAGCTCAAACACCAAACTAACAATTGTACAAATACGTATAAAAGTATAAAGGGTGTAAAAGACCTCTTAACGAAGCCGAAAGGCACTGGTTCTCCCTGTCATTGCGATATTATTTTTTTTATACACCATACCTGGGAACCTTCTAGTTACGGAGATATTAGGGGTCAAAGTTCCAACTTTTTGACAAGTATTTTTTTAAATACAAGTTTTTATGTCAGATTTTTACTTTAAACACCTCCACGACCCCCGTACTATTCAATCCGTCCATCAGCACAATGTTTTGAGTGCGTTACATTGAGTTCTACCACAAAACATGATTTTACACCCCCCAAAAAAAAGTCGTTTCCCAGCAATAATTTTTGCGTAAAGTTACTTAGTTTCATGTACAGAATGCTTGGTTGACGGCTTCGTGAAGAGGTGATTTACACCGTGTATTTCTCCTAATCCTCAAGTCTCGTGTAAAAGGAAGCTTATTTTCCTTTGAAAATTATCCTCCATATCAACTAAATATAAATCATAAGAGATTTCAGATTCAAAGACGAGATGTTATAATATTATTAGTCAAAAGATTTCGCTCTCAAGTCCTTTCAAATTCAATAACATCACAAGTGCCTCTTACTTATTCAAATTATTAAAGCAGGTAAATAATTTTACTTTCAAAACATAAAATAATTTACCGTGTTAGTCCTGTATATTAAGTTGTTTGAATTAAAGTTATACGTTCTCATCTGTTTAGGAATTTGATAGGTATTTATGTGGAAAAAAAACTTAGAAAATACTATACAGTAGTAGTAGTAGATATATTGATTTTGTAAAGTCACAATCGCTTTTAAAGCTTTTCGTTTTTCGACCACTTTTAAGGAGTTTGTAAGTCATTAATGTAAGTTACTATCTATGAAAGATAAAGATTCATTTATTTACAAAAACATGTGTAGATAATATACATCGTATGATGCTCATTATAGGCGTTAGAAGGTATTCTTTGGCTCAACATGTTTGATCATGGCTGGTGCACAAATTAGGTCGAAAGAAAAATAAGATTTAAAAAATAAATCGAATATACATAAATCAACAATTAACAATCGAGAGCAGCGGTGGCCCAGTGGTGGCAGCCCCGACTTACGAGCAGTAAGCCGTGGGTTCGAACCCAGGCAGGCGCATTACTTTGTGTAATTTATTTCATCACCGCTGCTCTCAAAACGATGAAGGAAAACATCGTGAGGAAACCGGCATGTCCTAGAACTAAAAATTCGAAGACATGAGACATCTACCAACCCGCACTGGGCCCGCGTGGTGGATTACAGCCCACTCCCCCTCATAGAGAGGAGGCCTGCGTCCCAGCAGTGGGAACATTATAGGCTGACAATGATGATGAATGGTGAACAATTAATATCCATATAAAATTAAAAACATAGACAAATGGTCATGCAATTAAAATTAAATAGACAGAACATATTGAATCGACTAATGCACACAATTTTCGGAGCAGCTGCGGATACTGACTGTTATTTCCGACAAATATCTCAACATCATCATCTTTTTGTCCTTGTCCTATGTAACTTGGGGCCGGCGCAACACGTTTTTAGGGTTCCGTACGCAAAGAGTCAAACGGGACCCTATTACTGAGACTTCGTTTTCCGTCTGTCAGGCTGTATCTCATGAACCGTGATAGTTAGCCAGTTGAAATTTCTACAGATTATGTATTTCTGTTGATGCCATAACAACAAATACTAAAAACAGATTAAAATAAATATTTAAGGGGGCTCCCATACAAAAAAGTATTATTATTTATATAAATAATGGTACGGAACCCTTTGGCCGGTTTTTTCTCTTTCATTCTCTTTTGTCAACCATCACGCTACCTTTAACTCCGTTTTCTCTCATACCAGTCCCCACACAATCCATCCGTCGTTTCTTTGGTCTTCCTCTCTCGTCCCCCTCATTCAACCGATCTTTAATCCAATAGACTAACTATTAATCTGACATTACTTTATCATCCTTGTTATCTTTACTTTTAGTCATTATCTGCCTAGCCTATTCTCAAACTATCTTGGGGTCGGTTTCCAATTTAGTCGGATTTAGCTGAGTACCAGTATTTTACATGAAGCGACGGTCTATCTGATCTGCACAACCCAGTAACTGGGCAATACGATACCCCTTGGTAAAACTGGATGTCAGGCTTTTGGCTTCTGACTACTCGTAACGACTGTCAAAGATCTACAAATGACAGCCGCGACCAACGGTTTAACGTGCATTCAGAGGCACGGAGGAAACTCGGTATGTAATTATGGTCACCTATCTACGGACCAACGCTTGCAAGCACGGCTTAACCTTAAAGATCGACCCATGCGGCTGTTATTATTTAGCAACACGCTCCTCTCATTACTTATCGTTAATTTCAGTAATTAGGAATTTAATCCATGAATAAAGTAATTACAAGATTAGTTTCTGTGTTAATTAGAACATTATCTCTTCATGTCTCGTCTACATTTAATCATAATAATTAGAAATGCCTAAATATGAAGAGGTTACATCACTATTACTAGTAATATATTAGTGTCACGGTTATATTACGTCATTGCGAATAGAAACAACAAATTATTGAACTTCCAGTGACGTCTGGTTAATAGTTATTACGACAACTCAAAACAAAATTTGGAAATCTTGGGAATAAAATAAAGCAAGTAATAATCAAACTATTGCAGGTATATTGCATCGTCTAAAGAGTTATCACTAATAGAATAGGAGTCTGCGCTCTTCGCGTAACCGTGTTCTTCAATGTCCCTCTCACCGCACTGACTTCATTCACCGATCATACTTCGTCCAATCTATTTCTATGTGGAACGCGCTTCCCCAGGATAATTAAAATTACAGTTCGCGAGTACATTCGGAAAAGCTAGCAGTATCGTTACAATGTTAATATTTTCCCCATAGTTTGTCCTTTTATATTAGTATTTATATCTTGATATATATTTATAGTATTTTGATATATTTTTAGAGTATTTTATATATTATCCTTTGTATTTTGTTTTAGTATTCAATGAATAATATTTTATAGATATACACCTATGTTTGTCTCTGCATCACCCAAAGGTTGACTCAAAATCAAAATATTTTATTTTACATAGGCCTACATGGGCACTTATAAAACGTCAACAAAAGGCAGACTGGTAGAAAATGCCTATGGCATTAAGTCCGCCTCTATACTATGTGATTGAAATATTAAATAAATAAACAAATAGAATGTCACTGATTCTATCAGTGATAACTTACTATGATGGCAATTCCAAAAGGTAAAGGGTTTTAAACGGCTTTGAAAAGCGTCTGTCAATTTGTCTATTTTCCTTTGATTTTTCTTTAACTCTGGCTGTAGCAAAACAACGGAAACCTTAATATAATGAGAACGAAGATCAATGTGATTTTGACTGTACCTACCGCAAAGTCAGAGATCTATTTGTGTGAGAGACAGTCTTGACTCAGATCTGCATACGTGCAGCAATCCACATCCACATTTTTCAATTAAAGTTCATATCTCCATTCAATTAAAGTCCATCTAAGGTTAATAAGAACGCCAATGCATTTATGACTGAACCGTTTCCTTTATTACTTCATTCGGTAGGCATCCGCACTCAGCTATCCTTTACCATAACGCCCTGTCCGCGACCTTAGACGACGCAACTTGCAACTACCCTTGTTTCCTTCGCGCGAGTATTGTGGCTTCGTTAGTCGCGTCACAGTGGCTCCTGGTCTAACTTCTTCCTCTGGGCAACTTCTTTCATAGATTTTCTACGCATTCGCAACAAGGATGTTGATTGAGCTCTTAGCCAAACGGTTAACATTCAAACATAGATAGAGATAACCCACAACATAGTCACGCCGACCAATCAAGGTATACAAAACCAGTTTATACGGATCTCTCATTGAACGGGAAATCTGTACAAAGCGAGGCCATTTTATACCGGAAATATATGGCTTGATGTGTCGCTGAAAAAGTGTCTACACAGTCACGAGCGGACTCGGACATCCCGCATGAAACGTTAGACAAGAATTGCAATATGAGTGAACGAGACAAGACTATTAAATCTCTGAGTCAAAATATAGAAAAACCGGCCAAGTGCGAGTCGGACTCGCGAACGTAGGGTTCCGTATCATTTTTTATAAAAACGAGCGAAAAAAACACTTTTTGTGTGGTAGCCCCCTTAAATATTTACTTTATTCTGTTTTTAGTATTTGTTGTTATAGCGGCAACAGAAATACATAGCCTGTAGAAATTTTAACTGGCTAACTATCACGGTTCATGATATACAGCCTGGTGCCAGACACACGGACGGACGGACAGCGAAGTCTCAGAAATAGGGTCTCGTTTGATCCTTTGGGTACGGAACCCTAAAATAATAATTTTTTTGTCAAGGTTTTCGAATCTACAAATTAAATATATGCAATCAACATCATCAGGTGTCGTGGTAACGTTGTATTAAACTTGAAAAAGTAGTAGGTACAAATTGCGTTTACAGTGCGTTTACGCGCGTCGTTTGCGAGTAAAAAGTCATCGTGTGCGTGGCCTTTTAGCCTCAATAACCAGGCCAGGGTCAGGCCAGCATCCAACAATCCTTCTCTTGGGGGTGATAACAGCAATATCCAACTGACTGTGATAATAAGCAAAATAACTGACATAGAAAGACATTCCTTTCATAGTGAGGGCTCAAGGGGATGAGAATTAATATTAAATTGTTTGAGAGGGAAATGCAGATTAACGTTCTTTTGTTATCAGTAAATTGTGTGGTTAGGTTATGCGTTATCTCAAAATATAAACTATATTTTTGTGTCAGTAATTTAGTACGCATTTACGCTTTTTTTTATATAAACTGGCTGCTGCCCGCGACTTGTCCGCGTCGAAGAAATAAAGGGTGTAAAATACCTCTTAACGAAGCCGAAAGGCACTGGTTCTCCCTGTCATTGCGATCATTTTTTTGTTCTACACCATACCTTCTAGTTACGGAGATATTAGGGGTCAAAGTTCCAACTTTTTGACAAGTATTTTTTTAAATACAAGTTTTTAATGTAAGATTTTTACTTTAAACACCTCCACGACCCCCGTAATATTCAATCCGTCCATCAGTACAATGTTTTGAGTGCGTTACATTGAGTTCTACCACAAAACATGATTTTACACCCCCCAAAAAAAAAGTCGTTTCCCAGCAATAATTTTTGCGTAAAGTTACTTAGTTTTATGTACAGAATGCTTGGTTGACGGCTTCGTGATGAGGTGATTTACACGGTGTATATTATGTACTCGATAGTATTGCTTAAAACAACTGGAAATCGGATGATTAGTTTCACAGAATGCCTCCTGCGTTCAAACTCTTGTGATAATAAGATGTACAAGGTGTTGTTTTGCATCCTCGTCAAATTAAAGGAGGTTTAATTATATGCTAATGATTCTCGACCGGAATCTAATCTAATACTAATAATAAACCTGAAGAGTTTGTTTGTTTGGTTGAACGCGCAAATCTCAGGAACTACTGGTCCGATTTGAAAAAATATTTCAGTTTTAGATAGCCCATTTATCGAGGAAAGCTGTAGGTTATATATCACGCTACGACCAATAGGTGCGGAGTAGCAATGAAAAATGTTGCGAAAACGGGGAAAATGTGACGCAGACGCAGTTGCGCTGGACAGCTAGTCAATAATAAAATGGGTAGGTATTCTTTTTCTTATTTACGGAAATCGGTAAGTGTGAACCACCCGTGTTTTAAACGCGGCCCGACTGATACTCGCCTTATTACCTCGCTTACACACATACAAAAAATTTAAAACGTTAATTCGATAATTTCTTATTCCCTGAACCACGTTGAGGGGGTTATTCTGAAATACTGACGAATTTAAACATAAAAAAGCAGTGTTTTTTAATAATATCTAGGTACCGTAATTTATATTGATTATTTGTCTTTTGTGACAACTTCCTGAATTTTGACGAGTATGCAAAACAACAGTTTGTATAATATATCTTACTATCACAAGAGTTACTGATATTATTATTTCATACATTTTTGGACGTGTTTGTCGATATTTGATGTTACGACCATTTTATATTTCTATGAAGTTTTTTTTTACAATCAGCCAAAAATATTATTACTGTCAGTTCTGTCAGTGACCCGTTGGCCTTTTCGCCATAAAAATACAGTGCACATATTTTACAAAAAATATATGCCACAAACACGTCGATACATGTGATTTGTCACTATTTTGAATCATAACCTACTTAATTTTAAGCTAGGGTAACCTTGCTTTTGGCGTTTTAGTTTTAAACTCATGTTTATTTGCAACCAATGCAGCAGTTGGTATGGAACTTTGCCAATTTGTTAGTAAAGTAAAACTAGTGAAAATGACAGTTTGCTTTCTGATATTTTATTTACAGGGAATAAATATGTATAATGCAAGCAAATCAATATTCCATTAGAAACTGACCTTTTTCCCTCCTAATACAAAATACTTTTGGTGCTAATATCTATTTGGACAATTTAATAGCATTTAGGAACTATTAGGAGCTCGTGGCTAAATATTAACAGGCACACGGGTCGATCTTTTAGGTTAAGCCGTGCTTGCCTAGTCGCTTCATGTAAAATACAGGTACTTAGCTGCATCCAGTTAGACTGGAAGCTGGCCCCAAAATAGTTTGGGAAAAGGCTAGGCAGATGAATAGCATTCCAGAACTGTCAGTGTCTTCATTGTATTGTAATATTGTTAGTAATAGCTGTTAAACGTGATTTAGATATCCTGATCTCGTTGTGCTTGTTCACTCAATGTTGGTCACAGTATTGCGACGACAAAAGAAGTGCTACAAACGTTCTTTCGAGCATTTGAAAAAATAAACAAAATTAAATGACCAAGTATATTAATAGAAAGAGCTGCGGTGGCCCAGTGGTGGCGACCCCGACTTACAAGCAGTAAGTCGTAGGTTGGAACCCAGGCAGGCGCATTACTTTGTGTAATTTATTTCATCACCGCTGCTTTCAAAACGGTGAAGGAAAACATCGTGAGGAAACCTGCATGTCCTAGAACTAAAAATTCAAAGATATGTGACACCTACCAACCCGCACTGGGCCCGCGTGGTGGATTAAAGCTCACTTCCTCTCATTGAGACGAGGCCTGTGTCCCAGCAGTGGGAACATTAAAGGCTGATGATGATGATAACGAAGTATATAAATAAACAAAATTAAATTGCGCCCTAACAATATCAGTCTGCTAAAATGCAATATATACAGACGTTACTTGTGAATTAACATTGAATGAATCGCACTAATGATTAAATTAACATGTTTTATATACACAGTTGCCTCGCGTGAGTGTAATTTATACCTTAATTTTATTTAATTATATAGTAAACTAACAAGCTAACTCTCTATTGCTCGTGAGGGCTCATTTTGAAAGCAATTTATTCTATTACATTTCGATAAACTCTAATGTTAAGATAGGTACAGAGGTCAAGCTACCCGAAACTGTCTTCCCAGTCAACCTTGAACCTAATTCTTTAACTATAAAGTTGAAAATCTATTAAATAAATTTGACAGATTGTTGTAGCTTGGTGTGCTGGAGTCTGTACATCTACACAAGAAATTAGGCCTTATTAAATTGCCGTTTTGTTTACAAAAAGTAGTCTTTTTTTAACCCCCGACCAAAAAAGAGGGGTGTTATAAGTTTGACGTGTGTATCTGTGTGTCTGTCTGTGGCATCGTAGCTCCCAAACGGATGAAGCGATTTTGATACAATTGGTGTCATTTGAAAGGTATTTTAATCGAGAGTAAGAACACTCTCGATTAAAATACCTTTCAAATGACACCAATTTTATCAAAATCTATGTTTTGAGAAAATCTGCTCAGCCGTTTGAAGCTCATCACCTCTTTTCTAGTTGATGAAGGGATTTAAACAACTTCTACGGGTCTAGTTGATTGGAAATTTGCATTCTTGTCACTTTCTCACCCTGGGCATCGCCATGGGGGTAGGCTACACCCCCCCCTCCCCCCTATAAGCCCAAGTTTTTTTTTAATTCATATCTTTCCTTGTTTTCGTTAATAAGCGAGAAGAGGCGCAACACCAAGAAAAGTGGAAGGAATGGGAGTAGATTTATGCCCAGGAGTGGGACAGTCAAGGCTAAGAAAAAATAATTGAAATTGAAAAAGCATGAAATAAAAATTTAAAAAACCCCCGACGGACAAAACCTCTAAAAAACCAAAAATAAAATTAATCCAAGCGTCGTAGCGTCGGGGTACCGCTAAATAGACCGCTTAGTACATATAAATATATATACAAACAAAGCGGACCCCCGACGCTACGACGCTTGGATTAATTTTATTTTTGGTTTTTTAGAGGTTTTGTCCGTCGGGGGTTTTTTTTTTTAACAAAGTAGTTATGCACCCCTGCTATCGATGCATCTCTGCCACTGCAGTTAAATTAGTAATTTATCTTAGGATGGCTTATTTGAAGAAGCCAGTTGGACGTGAGGAAACTCTTCAAAAGCATTTTGTGCTGCCTGTCGAGTAATTTTTTTGCCTGTGAAAAAGTTTGGCACACAGATGGACCCATGGCCAAACACCCCACCCATGGCCCGTGGGATCATTTCCAACATGCACGTACGAACTCTGTACAAAATAAAATGTTTTGTTACATACCTACATAAAATAGTGATAATACAAAATTGTTTAAATACCTAAACTGAAACACAAACAATGAAAAAACTCGTTAAAAGCAATCTCGCTCGAGGAAAGAAAAATAGAACATCCGCCAATGTTTTACTTACTTTATCGCGAAACTTGTTTCTATATGATTCCCTGAAAAAGAAGGCTAAGTAGATATAATGAGTGTAAAAATAAGAAAGATGAAAAGAAAAAGTATATAGTCTCAAACAGGAAACAAACAAAAAAAAACGGGTTGCACTCCGGGAGTGCGGCAGAAGTGAAAACTTGAATATTAACGTTGTGCATTTTTTTTTTTGGAATGGTTGGGGAATAATTTTGCACGAATTGCTTTAATTATCAGTATAAAAGTACTATAATTTATGTGGTAAAATACAATATATTCATTTATTGCGCTATCGTACACAAACATGACAATTTATATTACATTAAAAATTTAACACTTCAGAACTATTACAATCCATATTACGAATTTTACCTCTTTGAAGAAACCAAAGGTTTTGTTTGTGCATAAGATAATTGTTCAGTTTTGGAAACCCAAACTCAAAAAGACAGACGTCATAAGGTCCAAATTCCTTCGTAACCTAATGTCAATCCGTCTTACGAATTTTCCAGTTTTGGAAACCCAAATTCAATGACTGATGTCATAAAGTTCAAATTCCTTCGCAACCTACGTGACCCGACGGTCGCGTGTCCCGACGGTCACGTGTCCCGTCCCGACGCGAGTTTAACCCATCACAAAAGTGCACAACGCCGCTAAAGAAGTTTTCACTTCAAAAATATGATTAAAATACCTACCCTTAACGAAGCCGAATGTCACTGGTTCTCCCCGTCACACAGAGGAGTATTTGACTTAAAAAGTCAATCAAAATTATTTTGTGATAATTATAGATTGGATATAAAATAAAAAGTAGTTTAAGGTGATCATTTTGTATTTAAAACACCAGACACATGTACAATTTTACATAAAAGTAGGGAATGGTTGACTGAATGAATTGAACTAATGAATTCCTTGTTGCATTAAGTCCGCCTATGTACCACTACTGTACATGAAGTTATAATAAAAAAAAATACATAAAAATCTTCTTGTCAGAATCACCTTCAGTAGATCCATCGTCCTCCTCATTGTGAAACTCTGTAGACGAGATGTACGATGTCTCCGGGAGCAAGAGTTCTAATGCTTCAACGGAAAATGGCTTACTTTCTTTTCGTTGCCTTTGTCTGGTACTGCTCAAAAACGGATCCGAAGTTAGCAGAAGTCTATTTAGCACATCTTTGTTACAGTCTTCGCGCGAAAACTTTTTGGAAAAATTATGCCTATACATGCGAAGGTGTTTGTTTCTGGCCTCAGCCGGCTCTTCCGACAACTGGCCAATAGGCAGAATAGCGTGATCAATTACTGTGGCCCCATGTCTTAAAATTTTGTGCGTTGTAGGCGACATGGAGTGCCACTCATACAAATCTACATATAGCTTTGCAGTTTGTTCGGCAAAGTTATCAAATTTCTGCGTATCAATTTTGAGCCCACTTGACAAAGTCTTCAATATGACACTGCATTGTTATATTAAATTGATGTCAATCCTAGTGATGCGGGAAGAAGTTTCAGGATTTGAGGAAAACCTTGAAGTGTTCCCATCATTGGTGTTCCCACACCCTGCCTTCGGCATATCCACTAGCAGCCCCATTTCCTCTTTAAAAGCCTATTGAATTTTCTTCTTCCTTTCTGTTGTGTTAAATTATAACGTGTTCTGTACTTTTTGGCTCTTGTTGGCGTTAAAGTCATATCTTTAATAATTTTAGCTGCGTCACCATCTCCTGCAGCACGTTGACTCATTTGGGATGCATAAGTTAAGACTTCAAAGGGTATTTGTTCCCTCAAATCCTTTGTTTTGCGCCTCTTTGCTTGATCGCTCAATTCCTTGAATTCTGTAGTTGATCGGTCGGCCTTTTTCATAGTCCAGGCAAGCAGTGTAGTAAAAGTATTTAACCTTTGTTCATTTTTTGTTAAGAAGCGTTCTTCGTTGTTACTGGCGGCTGTCCATTTTTGTTTAAACTGTTACTTAAATTATTTTAAGGCATTTCGTGATTATGTTAAGACGATTTTCTAAAAACTCCAAGTTTTCCTCAATTTTTCTTTCTAAACATTCTTTTATGACTTCATAGAGTGATTTTCTAGTCATCTCCATCGACTTCATTGGAGATTCTGGAATAGAAAAATTAAAATAAAACACAGAGTTATAAAATCTGATTTCGAAAACACAGAGTTATAAAATCTGATTTCGACTAATTTCTAAAAAAAATATAATAAAAAATGGCGTGTATATGCGGGACATTTTCCTTTAAAATCCTTATCAAGAATAATGAAACTATATTATGTTACATCCAAAATCATAAGTTAACTGGGTTTAACTCATAAACAAAAACACCTTTAATTACAGAGTTTACTAAAAAAAAGTTGCATTTTTTATGGAGTATATTTAAGGTGCAAAATGTCACTTAAATAAAGTGTAATACCAAAATAAACATGCTTTTATAAAGTTACGACATACCTTCTTCCAAAATATCCATGATGGTTATCACACAATTTTACCAAACACAGATTAAATGCAATTTAAAAATCACGTTTTAACTGTAGTGCTGAGAACAAAGACATACGATTCACGCAACGACTGGGTTCCGACTTCTGCTACGGTTGGTGGAGAGGCGGTGCATGGCCAAATTGGCCGTTAAGTGACGTAATATCTATTAGGCTCTCACGATACAATAGTTGTAAAGCAATATAACGAATTTTGACTTTTCGACTTTTGATCGGATTTTTAGATGAAGTACTCGTCTGCGTCATTTGCAAAGTTTGTATTTTTTTTTTTGTAATACCTCTTTTTAAGATGAGGTTATTATAACTTTAAATACCTCCATGTTTCGTTTACTATTCAATGCATCCATCAGCACAAGGTTTTGACTGTGTAACTTTGAGTTTTAACGTAACACGTTGTTACGAGTATGTTGTATAACGTAGACGATGTTTCACACACAATTTTTTTTTGCGTATCATTACTTGGTTTGATGTACACAGTACTTTGTTGACTGCTTTGTCAAAGGTCACTTTACACCTTGTGAACATAACATTAAGGATACGATGGAAAACACTTCACAAATAAAATACAAGGTATTATTTGCATCCTCGTCAAATTCAAGGAGGAAACTATGCTAATTATTCTCGTCCCGAATCAATAACAAAATGGGTAGGTATTTTTTTTTTTCTTATTTGCTTACGAAAATCTGTAAGTGTGAACCACCCGAGTTTTAAATGCGGCGCGTCTGATGCTCGCCCTATAACCGCGCTTTCATACATACAAACAATCTCAAACGTTTATTCGATAATTGCCAGTGCCATAAAATACATAAATGACTCAAGTTAAAAAAAAAAGTTTTCCCTAAACCACGTTAAGTGGGTTATTCTGAAATACAGACAAACTTAAACTACCCTACAAAAACATCAGCGCATCATTATTAATCAACTAGATACCGTAATTTTAATTAAGCATTTATGTCTTTAATGTTATTTTATTCTGTTTTTAGTATTTTTTGTTATAACGGCAACAGAAATAGGTACATAATCTGTAGAAATTTCAACTGGCTAACTATCACGGTTCATGAGATACAGCCTGGTGACAGACGGACTGACGGACGGACGGACAGCGAAGTCTCAGTAATAGGGTCCCGTTTGACCCTTTGGGTACGGAACCCTAAAAAGTATCAAACAAAGAATTTGAAACAACTCAGCATTACTTATTCCGCGAATCGTAAATTTTTTTTGTAAGTATTAGTTTCAACAAGATGTTTGAAGCACTTTCTCTTTCGAGATCTCCCCAAAGTCACGTGACCAGAATATTTGTTGCCAAGTCTTATTCCCAAACGCTTCGAAAGTTTTGCGAAAGTTTAATAGAAAAAAATCTGTGAAATACGTGTGAAATATCTAAGGACTAAAGTAAACCTAAGTTTTGTACCTATTACCTAAAACTTTTCCTCCTTTTCATATTGCATTAATAATAGACAAAAGTCTTTGAGGCCATCTACTGGAACGTAAATGGAATTTAATCGAAGCAACTTTGATTGACAGCATTTTTTTTTGGTTTCATAATTGTGTTTCCGAACGCTGACAACCCTAATCTCTTCAAAGTTAGAGTGAACAGGCTTCTTCTGGTTAAGCTCGTACCATCGTCGACTTTGTCACTGTCATCTCTGACCTAGACTAGAGTCAAGAGCAAACCCATCATCATCTGCTTAGCCTTTTCCCCAAACTATCCTGGGGTCGGCTTTCAGTCTAACCGGATGCGGCTGAGTACCAGTATTTTACATGAAGCGACTGCTATCCGACCTTAACAACCCAGTAACTGGGTAATACGATACCCCTTGGTAAGACCGGATGTCAGACTTTTTGGCTTCTGACTACTCGTAACGACTGTCAAAGATTTACAAATGACAGCCGGGACCAACGGCTTAACGTGCTTTCCGAGGCACGGAGGAAACTCGGTATGTAACTATGGCCACCCATCGACGGACCAACCCCGGAAAGCACGGCTTAACTTTAAAGATTGACCTATGTGGCTGTTATTATTTAGCCACAAGCTCCTCTCATTACAATTGTTGGTAGACCTTTAATAAATAAATAAATTAAAATTACTTATCGTTACTTTTAGCCATTAGTTTCATGATTAAAGTAATTACAAGATTAGTTTATGTGTTAATTAGAACATTATCTCTTCATGTCTCGTCTACATTTAATCATAATAATTAGAAATGCCTAAATATGAAGAGGTTACATCACTATTACTAGTAATAACCTTAAAGATCGATCCGGGCGGCTGTGTTTATTAAGCCACGAGCTCCTCTTTATCCTCGTATTTAGTCAAGAGCAAACCCACAGCCAAGAAAAAAAAATGTAAATTCAGGCCCATTACATGAGCACAATTTACTATTACTGCAGTGGTGCCTCGTTGTATGGACTGCCTAATTGGTCTAGTGGCCACAAGTGCGACTCCTGCGTATGAGGTGCTGGGTTCGTTTTAGCTAAACAGCACGTTTATTATTTATTGGAACGAAGTTCCTTATCGCGCGTTGTGAAAGGGGGCTAGACGGAAAAAATTCTTACGAAAAGTTGTCACGACACTTTTTGCTATAGTAAGCTATTGTAAGCTTTATTTCTTTAAAATAAAGTTGAAATTTCCTTAAATTACGTACATTTGGGATGTGTATGTGAGCAAGGATAGATATGATTATTATTTTGAGTGACCGAACTACAAAGTACAAATTCGGTTGTGCAGTTAAGAAGACGTATTGCTTCGAATTAAGGATTAATCTTCCTTAAATTAAATATTTTATTTTTCGCACACTAACTTAAATCTAAAATGTATTGATATTATGTACGTGAAAGGAACTTCGTTCCATCCGGGTGTCCCTTGACACCTCTCAAAGTTTTTTATTTATTTAGAACATGGAGGACTTACAGCTAGTAAAAACAAACAAGAAAGGGAACAATAGTCACCAGAGAGCCAATGACAAATCCTCACGTTCTCAGGACTTAAACAAACTTGGCATTACATCATAAGATCTAGGGTTCCTAGTATTTGCGCTAGCCTAGACTGAAGGCTTTCTTTGTTCTGTGATTTGAATCGATTGGTTGTTGAGGTAGGTTTTCATGGTGATGGAGGTGTGGATCAAAATGAAAGGTCGAATTACGTTCATGAAACTGAACCCAGTTTGGATGTATTGATCGCGTTGAATTTTATTGGTTACTAGCTGTCCCCGGCATGCGTTGCAATGCACTTTTTACCTACCGTAACTACCTACCTACCATACCCTCCTACCCTACCCTACCTACCTACCCTACCCTACCCTCCCCACCTACCTACCTACCTACACTACCCTACCCTACCCTACCTACTTACCCTACCTACCCTACCCTACCCTACCCTTCCTACCTACCCTACCCTACCCTACCCTACCTATCTGCCTACCTACCTACCCTACCCTACCTTTCTCACCTTTTAAACCTTCCCTGGACTACTACAAACATTTCAAAACCAAAATCAGCTAAATCGTCCCAGCCGTTCCCGAGTTTTAGCGAGACTAACGAACAGCAATTGATTTTTATTTTAAAGATTCGGCCTTAGTAGATTTCCGTTTAATTCTTTGTGATCTAACATGGTTATCTAGGCTTGTTGTACTTGATTTCCTTTAAGTGATTGTTCAGAAATCATTATACGATTTTATAAGTTGGTAACAACTATCTGCCTCGAACTGGACTGGACTGCCTCGTTGGTCCAGTGGCCACAAGTGCGACTGCTGCGTATGAGGTCCACGGTTCGATTTCCAGGTCGGGCAAAGTGTAACTGGGTTTTTCCATCAGAAATAGGTATTCTCAGAGTAGCAGCCACTAGCTCTATTACATAGGATTAAACATTACTAGCGAAATGTGGGTATACCTCTTCTCTTCCTAACCCTTCGGTGGATACAGGTGTGATGTTATATTATGTTATGCATGCAGTCTGTCTTTGGTACTACAACTTTTTTAAAATCTTGTTTTGCCTTTTGTAGTAAGCAACGAATTATTGTCGAGCCTAGGCTTGTTCTCCCATACTTAAGTACTAACGCTGTGACATTCAAATATTGTAAAACCAAATGATTTTAAAAGAGTAACCATGGAGTTTCTTGCCGGTTCTTCTCAATAGGAAACGACCAACCCGAACCGTGCACCTTTTGTCGACGTTTTATAAGTGCCCAATCAAAATATTTTATTATGTAAAATATAATTATATATTTAATATATTATAAAATATATTTTGATAATGTTTTTTTTTAAAGTAGGTACTTCGAGAAACTTTTATTCTTGGCAAAGCTATCTTGTTACCTTATCTATTTGTGTAAACGCACAATGTGTTTTAACATTGACTGAGACCACCAGACGTAATAACCAAACATATCCGAACTAAAGTTAAAAGTGTCCCTATATGTGACTACAGAATTCCAAGAACCTAGTACAATGCGTATAGACCAATAATACACCCACATCAGCTTTCATGTCTCCGATGTAACGATAAACAACCGCGCCTGTGTTGATTCCGCTTTTTGTCACTTTACCGAACTTTGCCGAGTTGCCAACTCTTTGGTTTGTACTTCATTTGGGTTTCATTGAAAAGAGATTACTTACAAAATTGGGTATTGATGTTTGTATGATGTCAAAAATTAATTTAAAAATTTAAGAAACCCCCGACCTAAAAAAATTCTAAAAAACCCTTAAAATAAATTAATCCAAGCTTCGTAGCGTCGGGGGCCACTTTGTTTTGTGCTCGTGCTAAGGGGTCTACTTAATGGTCCCTCGTCGCTACGACGCTTGGATTCATTTGTTTTAGGTTTTTTGTGTCGGGGGTTTCATTTTAAATTTAATTTTTATATCATGGATTTTAATTTTTTATATTTTTTTTCATAGCCTTGACTGTCCCACTCCAGTTTTCTCGGTGTTGCGCCTCTTCTCGCTAATTAACGAAAACAAGGAAAGTTATGGATTAAAAAAAAAACCCGAGCTTTTAGAAGGAGGGGAGGTGTGCAAGCACAACCCTCGGCAATGCCCATGGTGACAAGTGACAAGATTTCAAATCGACCAGACCTGTGAAAGGTGTTTATATCTCTTCATCAACTAGAAAAGAGTAAGAGTAAAGTTTACATAAAATAACGGTATTTCTTTCAGTGCTTTTTTTGTTATTACATAAATCAGTCCTTCTAATCCCTGAAAAATTAGGCGAAGATGTAGTTAATAGCACACCCACATTTTACCAGTTATGTTTAAGTTCCATGTAATAGGGGGCGAGCGTATTGCCATCAACCGGGCACAAATACAGATTCCGTGGCTGCTACTGAGAAATTCGTGATGGAAAAACCCAATAACACTTTGCTTCATCTAGGAATCAAACCTAGGAACTTATGCACAGCAGTCACGCTTACGACCACTTGAGCAATCAGGCAGACCTTGCGACCACTAAACCAACGAAGCATTAAGTTTTGTTTGTTTTTTTTTCATGTAAACAGTTCCTCAAACCAATCTTATTTGACCCTGTGCATATATAATATACGTATAACTTCCTTGTGTCAACATTCACTGGAATCAACAGACAGCTGAAGCTAAACAGCACGTTCTCAGGGTTTAAACAAACTTGGCATGACATCATAATATTATCTAGGGTTCCTAGTATTTGAGCTAAACTAGACCGCAGGCTTTTTGTGTGTTCTGTGAATCTGTGATTTGAATCTTTGATTCGGTTATTGAGGTAGGTTTTCATGGTGGTTCAAAATGAAAGGTCGAATTACGTCAATGAAACTGAACGCAGTGTGGATGTATTGATCGCGTTCAATTTTATTGGTGAATTCGACCCTAGTAGATTTCCGTTTAATTCTTTGTGATCTAACATGGTTATCTAGGCTTGTTGTACTTGGTTTCCTTTTAATGATTGTACAGAAATCATTATATGATGCTTTAAGAAGGTAACAACTATCTGCCTAGTGAAATGTAGGTGAAAAAAGAAAAAAAATGGAAAGAAAGAAAAAAAAAGGACTGTGTGGTTTTTTGAAACCACGGTAAAAGTGAATTTTTTTTTCACATTATAGACATTTAAATAAAAAAATTTGGGAGCACCTTTCTCTTTATCCCCACTCCGCGGCCGACCGTAACGCGACATGCAACACACAGACGAAAAAGTTTGAGACGATGTCATAAAAGTTTCACTTTAATATTTATTTGTCGCAGGGACATGACGTGCATACAAAATTACAAATAAAATAAAACGGACGGATCAAAAATGATTACTGCTTGCACGTCGTGACTGCGACAAGCAGGTTACCACTCAGAACGAAGCTGTGCTATAGGGGGACCCACACCACAGCGCCTGGTTGTCAGTGGTCACCTGTGAAATAACGTACGGAAGCCAAGACAGCATAAATAGTTGATAACATAAAAAAAGGATTGTGTGGATTTATGAAACCACGGTAAAAGTGAAACTTTTTTTCACACTATAGCGTGGAGTACTACTACTCCGTGGCCCACCGTCACGCGACATGCAACACACAGACGAAAAAGTTTAAGACGATGTAATAAAACTTTCACTTTAATAAGAAATAAAATAAACAGTACTAGGATTATGAAATAAAACAACTACAAAAATATATATTAAATAAAATAACACTACAAAAATATGTGTACAGGTACACCTCTGCCTAAACCCTCGAGTATTATTTGTTATATAACAACTATTTTTTTTAATTGTAATAATATGGTTTCAGTTGTCCAAATATTTCCAGAGGTCGAAAACACAACGCGTAGTTTTTTTGTTCCGCCGGCCTCTATTACAACCCTGTTCTTATTTGAAACAAAAAACTCACAGAAAGTTGGTTAGGAGAAATAGTGTAACTTTCCCGGCCTATTCTCGTTTAAGGTCAACTAGCATGTGTTGCGCGGAGTTACTCCTAAACGTGCTGGTATAACTATAGAACTGACTTCTCCAGCTATGAAGACCAGAGATAGTAAACCCGTAGGAGGTGGTGGCTAAATCAAAATATTTTACAGAGGCCTAACTGGGGCCCATATAAAACGTCGACAAAAGGTGCACGGTTCGGGTTGTTCGTTTCCTATGGAGAAGAACCGGCAAGAAACTCCATGGTTACTCTTTTAAAATCATATGGTTTTACAATATTTTAATAATACAGCGTTAGTAATTAACTATGGAAGGACAGCGTAGGCCCGACAATATTTTGTTGCTTACAAAAGGTAAAACAAGATAATAAAATAAATAAATAATGCACGGTCTTCAAGGTTTATCCGCTCTTGCTACGTCAGTGGATGAGTGACTATCATTACATACCCAGTTATCGCCGTGCCTCGGAAAGCACGTCAAGCCGTCGGTCCCGGCTGTCATTTGTAGATCAATGACAGTCGATACAGGCAGTCAGGCAGTGGCCCGAAAGTCTGACAACCAGGCTTATCGAGGGGTATCGTATTACCTAGTACCAACTTGGTTGTGGAGGTGAGAAAGGCAGTCGCTTCATGTAGTACTGGTAGTACTGGTATTCCGCTACATTCGATAAGACTCTGAAGCCGGCTTCAATGAGGTTGGAAAAGGGCTACGCAGATGATAATGATGTTATTGTCAACCCGTATTATGTCTAATGTAATGTTTCCACTGCTGGGACAACGAACTTCTCTCTATGAGATGAGACAGAGTAGGCCCTGGTCCACCATTATTTCCAATAATTTTGGGTTCTAGGATATGCCAGTTTCCTCAAGATTTTTGCTTTCACCGTTTTGAGAGCAGTGTGCTGTGGTAATTAACTGCGAATTCGTTCACATGTAAAATTTTATGTATTTTTCACGGATAAATTATACTAAAAACCTTCCTCTTGAATCATTCCGTCTTTTGATGACAACTGCATCAAAATCCTAGTTTAAAAGATCTTAGCGTACAGATGGCGAGAGGCGACTTTGTTTTATAATATGTAAAGAAGTGAAGTGTGTCTGAGTAGATTCAGACCCACGATCTTTAATTCAAGGTCATAAACACTGGGCCCACTGCTCTTAATGAATCAGGCCGTAATGAATTTCAATTTGTTGAATTGAGGCTATGCAATTGATTCTACAATGTGCAGTCAATGAGGAAATTGTCATAGTACGCTTGGTAGATGGATTGACGGTCTGATGTAATCTTTGTGCTATTATGTAGTTTGTATGTAGCGAGATGTGTGTAGCCATGGATTTGTGAAAATTGCATGTGCGCATTTCTGTTTCATATTTTATCATTGCTCTTCATCATCATCATCATCATTTCTGCCGAAAGACATACACTGCTAGACATAGGCTTCCCCCAAGTGTCGCCACATTGATGGTCATTATTTCATTTTTATTGTTTTTCGACAATTCAAAAGTGTCTGTAACTGGCCTACTTGAAATGAATGATTTTGTTTTGATTTGATTTGGTCCCGTGCGACTCGCATCCAGCGGATCCCCGCAACCTTCACCAGTTCATAGGTCCACCTAGTGGGAGACGTTCCGGAAGTTTTCGGCCCTATCGCCCATACGTTCTGCGAGCAATGTGCCTTTTGTTCAGTACGAATGATATTAGTATTTAGTCAAACATCTTCAAATTATTGAAGCTAAAGACTATGGCCCACTTGTCGTACATCTCACTATACCTACACGATGAATGAAGGTGAAAACAGCTGTTTCCCACAGAAGTGCAAAATCTAAAACCTACATGATTCAAATGTGGAATAGCAGTTCTTTTTAATTACCGTTGAAAAAATTCTATGTTGTGTGTTCGGGAAGACGATGTACTAAAAACGTGGTAACCGTTTGTACGTCGATGTATAAATGCGTTTGTACGTCGATGTATAAATGCGTTTGTGCGTCGATGTATAAATGCGTTTGTGCGTCGACGTACAACAGTTACCACGTTAGTAGCGCTACATGGCTTTGGTGACTTGTGGTGCCAGTGGGCCTAATGGGGAGTGATGTAGCTCTATTCCATATTTCAATGGCCTGTGTAGTACGCAGAAAAGATATTTTAAAGGCCAAAATATGAAGTCCTATATTTCTCAGATCTATAACCAACCCTTGTAGACATCGTTTTATTATCCCGTACTCAGTTATGATGCATTTCAGTATTTTAAGTACGGTTGAGTCCGTTTCCAGTACTTTATATTCATGGTTATGTGGGTACAGGCTATTATGGGATTATTCCTCCGTGACCATTGTTTCAATTTCGTGTTTTACATTTAAATGTTGGAC
The DNA here is from genome assembly GCA_963082945.1 of Cerastis leucographa. Lineage (NCBI taxonomy): Eukaryota > Metazoa > Arthropoda > Insecta > Lepidoptera > Noctuidae > Cerastis > Cerastis leucographa. The sequence continues at coordinate 4,638,074 of OY720361.1, forward strand.
GTCTGTTCATTGTTGGAGTTTATTGGTGATTCGATAATGAAAAAAAACTATATATAGATAGGCAGTCGCTTCATGTAAAATACTCTCAATACTCAGCTGCATCCGGTTAGACTGAAAGCTGACCTAAGATAGTTTGGGAAAAGGCTAGGCAGATGATGAGTTCAGATGAATATTTACTCTACCCAAAAATGAAAATCAGTACCAATTATTGTCACAATATAAAATATCCGAATCCAAATTCGAAAACGCACCATCAACCAATTAAATAGACAGTAAAATATGACTAGATTTTACGGAAAAGTCATACAATCCAAACTATTAGAATACAACTGTCACAAACATGATAAATCTATTCGCTTGATATGACCAAATACAAATAAAAATGGCTGACAGCCGAGTGAAAAATTAAATGTTAGCAAAGCCCGAGATTCGATGAAAGGTTGGAAGATCAAGAACGAGTCGTTTATCTCCAGTGGAATATTGAAAGATTGATATTGAATTAAACGTCTCTCAATTTTCTTAGCTAGGTTATTAAGACGTGATGTTTTTGCCTAGTGGAGAAGATTCCATAATTTTTTTTCATTGGATTAAGCTTATACAGTATGTTAGTTTAAACGAGGGACATATTCAAACCCATAATAGTACATGCTAACATGATACTAATAAAAATATAAACAAAAAAAAAAACACTGATAAATAACAGACAGAACCATACCAAAATTTTCGCAAATGTCACGCAACGTGTATACACCCTTGCGCTAGCGACTTAATACTATCGCAGAACATGTGAGCGGGTCAATGACTCTTAGGTATAATCCATTTTCCCTTCATACTTTAAACTTACCTGGCTTAGGACAGTCCAAAATATCTAGGCACTAAAAAAAACATTAAAAATTCTTCTATATACGTTATAGGTTTTTTACATATTTGGGAAGAGAATCGAATACTGAATACCCTCCCTCAATATATCCCTCGTTTAACCTAACATACTGTATAAAAAAGAGAAATATTAAAAAAAAAAACATACGTAAACAACAACACACATTACGACGTACGTACGAACAGTTCGACTCGCACTTGTTAGGTCTATCGTCCCACTGCCGGGCGAAGGCTTCCCCATTCTCCTTCTAAACCTCTCTTTTTTTTGCGATCTCTGACCATGTCACCCCGCACACAAGATCAGATCGACACACTACCTTCGCCGCGGTCTACGTTTCCTCCATCTGTGTCCAATGAGTGACGATCCGTGCCCACAACTCCGGGCGCATTCAGACGCTCGTAACTTGCACGTCATCGTTCTCTTATATTTGTAATTCTCAACATGAATGATGTAACCAAGATTTTGTAACAATATTTTGATTTGAAAGAGTGTCCATGGAGTTTCTTGCCCATTCTTCTCCATAGAGATCTACGCTTTGGAATGGGCAACTATAGTACTTTCACAAGTTATTATGTCTTGTGTCTGGGACTGTAGCTTTGCGTTTTGTTCTGTTTTTTTGACTTTCAAAAATGCCTGTAATGGTCTGATTGAAAAAAATGCTCCGAGTTTGAATTCGTTCTACGTGGCCAGCCCACTCCCACTTTAGCTTGTCTGTTTTTCCCCTACATCTGCAACCTGAGTTATGGAGCGCCTGAGTTATGGAGTTATGTGTCATCCATTACGAGTGCCTGAATAGTTGTATTTACATTCAAATGGAAGACGAATAAATCTTGATGGCTGTAATACGTGAAATCTGTTTACATATATGCAACCTTGAGGGAATCATCAATTCTGTTAGTAGCCTTGGAAAGAGACATGCTGTGCCATTTATCATTTAATACACAATAAACGGGTAAGTAAGTATAGAAACATCGAAATACTGGCTATGGTATGTTCTTTTTTTATATTTACATAATCTATTAGAAAATTTTCCATTCATACTGACAGCAACCGATCATGTGAATGAAAAACAATATTGTGCTAAAGAGGTATTATTTTTTACAAGTTTGTTAAAGCTAGATTTTTTTTTGTCCATAACCCTATTTATTTATGAATAAAAAATACGGCTGGGGCTCGTCGTTGGTCAAGTGCACGCAAATATGCGACTACTGATGGTACGAGTCCCGGGTCGGGCAAATTGTGATTGTTATTAACAGCCGAGTCTGGATTTGTGCCTGGTTGATGGCAATAGGCTCGTCCCCTATTATTACATACAAGGTGTTGTTTTGCATCCTCGTCAAAATTCAGGAGGTTGTCACAAAAGACATAAATAATCAATTAAAATTACGGTACCTATTTAATTATTAATAAACGCTGATTTTTTTGGTTGTTTAAGTTTGTCAGTATTTCAGAATAACCCCCTTAACGTGGTTTAGGGATTAAGAAATGATCGAATAAACGTTTGAAATTTTTTGTTTGTGTTTAGCGAGGTTATAAGACGAAGATCAGACAGGCTATGTTTAAAGCACGGGTGGTTCACACTTACCGATTTCCGCAAAAAAGAAAAAACTGAAAAATTACCTACTAATTTTATTATTAATTCGGGACGAGAATAATTAGCATAGTTACCCCTCGATTTTGACGAGGATGCAGAACAACACCTTGTATAATTTAAAAACAAAACTAGCGAAATGTGTCAACCCTTCGGGGATTATTCGCGTGATGTTATTGTTATGTTATGTAAATAGGGCCGCTCCTATTCTGTTATCTGATGGAAAGTGAAAACCGAAGCCTACGATGAAAGGAGCTCATCCAGAAGATACCTCCATCTATACTAACGTCAAATGTTATCGGGTCGGCTACTTTTGTATCCAAGACCCTCGGATACCCACATATGCCTAAAATAAGGCCTTGTAACCAGACTGGCTCGGAAACAATGCTCGCTATCGACTATCTATCTATTCTTAGCAAGCATAGAGAATATAGATTAGAACATGGCCGCTGATGCGTCGGTACAATGAACGGTCCGTCAGGGAATTTTGGCATTGTGGTGATTGGAGTATAGTAGTTTGGTGGTAGATGAAGTTAGAAAATTGTTGCACTTTGCAACAACTTTCTCACTTCTGCTTCTGAGGGAAAATCGTACGGAAACCATTTGCTTCGCTTGCTAACCAACTATTTAATGCTTAAACAAAAAAAACCTCTAAAAAACCAAAAATAAAATAATCCAAGCGTCTTAGCGTCGGGGGTCCGCTTTGTTATGTGCTTATACTAAGCGGTCTATTTAGCGGTCCCCCGACGCTAAGACGCTTGGATTATTTTATTTTTGATTTTTTAGAGGTTTTTTGTGTCGGGGGGTTTTAAATTTTTAATTTCATTTTTATTTCATGCTTTTTAAACTTATATTGTTTTATCTTAGCCTTGACTGTCCCAATACTGGGCATAGGCCTCCCCCATTACTTCCACTTTTCTCGGTGTTGCGTGTCATCTCGCCGAACGAAAACAGCAAAAATTAAAAAAAAACTTTCTGGGGGGCATTTATGCCCATGGTGACAAGTGACAAGATTCAAATTTCGAATCGATCAGACCTGTGGAAATTGTTAATTTCCCTTCAACTAGAAAAGAGGTGATGGCCTTTAAACGGCTGATCAGATTTTATCGAAACATAGCTAAGAACACTCTCGATTAAAACACCTTTCAAACGAAACCAATTTCATCAAAATCGGTTCATCCGTTTAGGAGCTACGATACCACAGACAGACACACAGATACACAGATACACACGTCAAACTTATAACACCCCTCTTTTTTGGTCGGGGGTTAAAAAGATAAATAAAACATAAATCAAATCAAATCAAATCCATTTATTTGTCAATGTAGGTGTCGATAATTACAGGTGTTAACAAGCTTAGGCCAAATCTTTACAGGTATCACTACATTCTACCCACAGGGCGTACAAACAATACGTTATAATAATATTATTCATTACATTAAATTATACAATAACAGATTAAATAAAATAAGTTATTACATTAAATTCAATATTTGTCTATCATGTCAAAATCATCATATTAAAATCCAAATCAGTCAAGTAAGTATGTCAAAATTGTAAATAAGATAAATATAACAACAACATTCTGACATTATCAATTAATATTAAAATTTTCAGATAAGAACTCGTCTATTGTATAATATGTTTTATCTACCAGTAGTTTAAAAAGAGCCTTTTTGAAATTACCTATGTCGTCTAGTACTTTTATTTCTGTAGGCAGCTTGTTATAGATCTTAAATTGTTTTGCATTGCTAATAAAATAATAGCAAAAAGAGAAAAATAAAATAAGCGTACGTTTACTTTAGATACCATATGTAAATACCGTGTCACAATTTTGCTGGAAAAGCTATTTTAAAAATATCACTCATGAGGATTCGTGTCACGCTTTCTTTTCTACAAAATTCTCACGTGAACTGAGCTTGGAATTCCGTATTAAACTTGTAGATAGAAAATAGTTGGGCGTCATAATTTGCTGATCCTAGTAGTAGTGAGGGAAAAATAAACGGTTCATAAATCAGAATAATAATAATTTATTTAATTTGACAACATTGCTCCACTGGTTAGTACAAAAACAATCTTATCAACTAAGGGTTAGTATTAATTAATTAAGTACACACATTTTTACATTACTGACGCACGAGCAACCGGACACGGTGTCTAAGTATAAGCACATCGTGCTGTTCCTTTAGGGTGTTCAAAATGCCCTCATTCTGCTTAATAAGTATGCATGCGGTCTTTTTCCACATAATGGCATGAAAGTCATCAGTTCGCGCTACCGCAAACTTGCTAGACGCGCTGCAGAACCGGGGCAACCTCAACAGCACCCTGAAGCCATTGTTATATTGCACTCGGAAAGCATCTAGAGCCCTCCGCGCATAGCTGACCCAAAAACTGTGCGTGTAGAACCCTTGAAAATGGGCTTTCAACAGAATTATTTTGACCTCGTTATTACAACGAGCGAATCTGTGGGCCAACGTTGCACGTGGCTGCTAGTGCCCTGCGCTCGCGATCCATATCTACCTGATCTTTGAGGTCCTCGGTGACATAGTGTCCCAAGTATTTGAATTGGGCGACCCTTTTAAAGTTTCGTCCATTGAGGGATAAAAAGAATGTTGGGACAGAAAAAGGATGAATGAAAAGCAATTGCATGTGGCTGAGATGATAATGCTAAGGAGGATGTCTGGTGTAACGCGAATGGATAAAATAAGGAATAAGTATATAAGAGGAAGTCTGACAAACATTTGTACATTGTCTCAAATCTAATCTAATAGGTATATATACTAATACTAATAATGACGCTGAAGAGTTTGTTTGTTTGCTTGAACGCGCTAATCTCAGAAACCACTAGTCCGATTTGAAAAATTCTTTCAGTTTTAGATAGCCCATTTATTGAGGAAGGTTATAGGCTATATATCTTCACGCTATAATAGGAGTGGAGCAGGAATGAAAAACTTTGCGAAAAAGGGGAAAATGTGACAAAATGCCAGTCATGTTGTTTATTGAGAGATGGAGGATGCTTTTTAGAGGAGACGGAAAGATATAGTTTGCCCTCATAAAAGTACAAAACATGCTTTCACAGCAAAATTTTATATGTACCTCGGACCGCTACTCTATAACAGGCTAAATGAAAATGGGAACATGTACTCCCTAAACTATAGTAACTGCAAAAAATTCCTTAAGGAAACTCTTCAAGCTATGTCCTATGAAGATACAGAGAAGTTATTACTTGTGCTAAAGTAAATACTGTTAGTATTAGTGTTATTTTGTTTTTTTTTCAATTAGTTAGTAAGTTTAGTAATTATAATTTTATACACCTTTTTACACATTTAGCAATAAGAATAATATGATATGTGATTATTTGATCAATTAATTTTACCTCCAATCGCCTGAAACACAGGATTACCTAGTTCAGGCACAAACCATTAGTGAACATGACATAGATTTAAGAAAACTTGTATTTCATGTATACCTTATTATTAAATAAAATTTATTTATTTATTTTATTATTTTATTTTTTATTATTGGTTTTCGAAAATGAAAAACGGTGAAAGGTCAAAACGTTTTGCTGCATTTTGGTGCAATACTAAACGTTTTCTATCATTCAAAAGCTATTATCAATATTAATTCCTTCCACAACATGTTTTTTATCAGGAAAATAAAATAAAAACAAAACGACACACATATCTAGATGACATCAGTAAAACCCCGCATTTATAACATCCAACTTGATTAAGCTAATGGATGTTGTAGCTTTAAAAATCCTTTTACAGCATCGTGGAAAGTATTTCAACAAAAAAAAAGTCGTGCATACCGTACAATATTCATACAAGGGGATAATGGGGTTATCATTAATGGGGATATTTCTTTATTTAGCTTTTGTGACGACAAACTATTATAATTATATTGTTGCGGCCTAGAACTCGGCCACTTTGGTTTTTTATGCTAATTTTAATATTTCTACACCGGCAACGGTAGTTTATGTGAAACTGTTTTAGATTAAGATCCTAATGTACCATTCACTCAGAAATAAATATTATTCTATTCTATTCTATTCTTTTCTATTCTATTCTATTCTATTCTATTCTATTCTATTCTATTCTATTCTATTCTATTCTATTCTATTCTATTCTATTCTATTCTATTCTATTCTATTCTATTCTATTCTATTCTATTCTATTCTATTCTATTCTATTCTATTCTATTCTATTCTATTCTATTCTATTCTATTCTATTCTACTCTACTCTACTCTACTCTACTCTACTCTACTCTACTCTACTCTACTCTACTCTACTCTACTCTACTCTACTCTACTCTACTCTACTCTACTCTACTCTACTCTACTCTACTCTACTCCACTTTACTCTAAGAGTAAAGAAAATTGAATAGAATAGAATAGAATAGAGATTCTATTCTATTCTATTCAATTTTCTTTTAAGTTATGTTTGTAAATCTTCTTGTTGTTGTTTTAACTTATCTTTTATAGGAATAACCTTGTGAACCATAGAAATCAATGATTTTATTTAAATTAAGAATGAAAGAAAACAAATGACGCAGAGACTTGTATCTTTTTAACAGCAAACCCACACGTAAGATGACCTTTTGTGATAAAGACCTGTTGCCTTTAAATAGAAATAGAAAACATTTGTTCGATACTAGACACACACTAATGACAGGAATAAAACCAATAAAAAACCGGCCAAGTGCGAGTCGGACTCGCGCACGAAGGGTACCGTACCATTATTTTTAAAAACGAGCAAAAAAAACACTTTTTTGTATGGGAGCCCCCTTAAATATTTATATTTTTCTTTTTTTTAGTATTTGTTGTTATAGCATCAACAGAATTATATGATAATAATAATATTATAATATAATAATATTATAATAACATAATAATATCATAATCTGTAGAAATTTCAACTGGCTAACTATCACGGTTCTTGAGATACAGCCTGGTGACAGACGGACGACGTACGGACGGACAGCGAAGTCTCAGTAATAGGGTTCTGTTTAATTCAACGACTTTCAAACATGATTCACATAAGCTTATTGATAGAATGTCACGTTGTATTAGTTCAGGAGCTCGTGGCTAAATAATAACAGACGAACGGCTGGATCTTTAAGGTTAAGCCGTGCTTGCCGAGGTTTTTCCGTGGATGGGTGACCAAAATTACAAACCGAGTTTCCTCCGTGCCTCGGAAAACACGTTAAACCGTTGATCCCGGCTGTCATTTGTAGATCTTTGACAGTCGTTACGAGTAGTCCGAAGCCAAAAAGTCTGACATCCAGTCTGACCAAGGGGCAACGTATTACCCTGTTACTGGGTTGTGGAGGTCAGATAGGCAGTCGCTTCATGTAAAATACTGGTACTCGGCCGCATCCGGTTAGACTGGAAGCCGACCCCACGATAGTTTTGGAAAAGGCTAGGCAGATGATGATGATGTCACGTTGTAAAAGCCCTCTTAAGTTACAGTTAGCGGTTTTCTCAAAGTGACTGGATTACCTTCGATCTTGAGGCTACAAAAGCTAGACTAAGCCTATTGTGTATGAATAGCCTCTCGATAGTCCGCTATTTGATTGATTCACAGACAATTAAGAGGCTGACCGAGCAGTTGTGCTTCAGTTTATAGAGTGTCTTTGTATTGTTTGGGCTGTTCAGATAAGTGCATAATACAAGGGTTTTATTAAGTGCATAATACAAGAGTTTTTGTCAAGAGCTCTAATTTTTCATTTGTTTTATTTTTGTTATTTAAAAAACCGAATCACTATATTTTGTAAAATATCAGAGTATGGAAAAACAAAAAAAAAGACACTTTATATTGCGTGGATTATTCATGTATTTTTTAGTGTAGGTACTATTAGGTACACCTCTGCAATAACCCTTCCGGGATTACTGGCGTGATGATTTGTTATGTTTAAGTATAGGTACCACTAAAATAGTTTATAACGTTATTTACAAAAAAATACGTTAGAATATATTAAAATTCCAAAATATCGAATAGCAAATTTTTTACTTACCTATCAATGTACTTAGTAGCGTAAATATTTACGAATAATTTCAAAGAAAAAAAATGTTTTACGTTATTCGCTTTTATCACAATAACACAACAGCCGTATGAAATTCGCGTGCGCCAGTGATCTGTCAGCTGTTAGCCGAGTTACGCCGTTTGTCTCATTACTATCGTACCGTGCCACAGTGGGTAGGCAGAGCACCCGAATTTCTTAGGATTGTTGTGTTATTGTGATAAAAGTGAATGAATGAAAAGTAAATCGCAATACCGGGGTTTAATTTTCATTCTATTATACAAGTCGAAGTTGTCCGAAATCCAAAACCTAGTAGACCTGAAATTCGTGCTGTTTAAAGGAGCCATTGTCAGCTTAAGCCAAGTCAGAGGCCCATGGGCGGCATAAAAACTCTGACACCAGGTTACTACAGTTTACTCTACAGTTTACAGGCACTAGCCGCACGAAAAAGTAGAAGATTGTCAGCTTCAGTCGAAAACTGAGTAACTCTCTATCAATTCCAACAAGACAACAGTGTAGCGACTTACAAAAAGTAACAAACCACAAAAAGTACTATATCGCCATCTATGACACGACGGAAGAACTAACATAAATTTCCTACATATCGCAAGCAAATGTTTACATCGACTTAAGACTATACAACCTGTTTTTTTTTGATATCCCATAACTCTAGGATATGATTGCGACCATATCAAAGAATCAACTGGCATATGAATTATGTTTCAATCATACTTTTTTTTTCACATTTTCTTAGCTTTTAATATGAATTATTGGTTTGAATAAAAATAAAATTAAAGAAACTACTACTATTTTACTACACTACTGCGAAGTTTGGCAACCTCGCAAAAGTAAAGATTCGTCATACTGGTGAAAATTATTGACTTAATTTAATTATGATTGATGATATTTCCGAAACTACGCATTTTTGGACCACCTATTCTAGGAATTGTAGTATTATTTTTACCTACAGAATATACCCTAGAGTTATGGGATATAAAAAAACAGGTTGTATAGAGAAACCCGACAACAACTATGGAGCAGTTCCAGCAGCAGCACCAGACATAACACTCGTCAGGTCTGAGGATCCTCCCTTTACTACTGGGGATGAGGAACTTTACCCCTTGTTCCTCATGTTCCTAAAACAGTATCGGCTTTAGCCATCATTCAGAGAAGCCGAAATTGACATTGGAAGTTCCAAATTAGCATCTGTTTAAAATCGAATTAGGGAACTGATCATTCATAATGTCGGATTCGGGCGTTTCGGCTTTATCTGAATTTTGGATTCGCGAAATTCGAACACTGATGTATCTGTTGGCGTTCGTCTAATTCAAAGTCCAATTATTGAGTAACTAGCTGTCCAGCGCAACTTCGTCTGCGTCACATTTTTCCCGTTTTAGACACATTTTTCATTGCTGCTCCACTCCTATTGGTCGTAGCAATATATAGCCTTCCTCGATAAATGAGCTATTTAACACGGAAAGAATGTTTCAAATCGGATTTGTAGTTCCTGAGATTAGCGCGTTCAAGCAAACAAACTCTTCAGCTTTATAATATTTATATACTAATATTATAAAGCTTAAAATATGATTTCTTCAGAAAACTCGATAAAAATGTGTAAACCAAAACAATAAATGGTTGGTGGCGATATGGTTAGTAAATTGATTGATAGATAAATATACCTACACAATTTATTTTGTTAATATTTTTACCTTCATTTTGTAAAGATTTACTCCGGAAGGTTTAATGTCGATGTTTTGTCTTGAGCTGCTCTAGAGAAGTAATTTATCTATGAAGATACTTTGTCCAGCCACTTTTTGATACTTTATTCAACAACGGATGGCCTTCCATGACGTCTTAAAATATTATTGTTTCATTCTTATTCCAGAGTGGGAAAGAGACGGATCTTTGCAGGTCGTCTAGCTCCATTTCTTTCCTACACTGGAATAAGAATGAGATATTAATGTTTTAAGACGTCATAGTACCCCCTGATCTGAACTTCTGATCATCAACATCTCCAAAATGTCTGATCACAATTTGGCACTAGTTTGCTTAGTAATCGCATCGTCATTGCTCCGCAAAATCAACTATTGTACCCACTATGTACGTACCAAAATTGCTTTTAGTGGTAATTCTACACTATTGTCCGGTGTTCCATTATAGGCCTTCTTGCTAATGAAAAGAAGTCTAAGGTAAAGTTGACATAGGCCAGACCCAAAAATATTAGGTTCCTCTATTATAATGATACTGGGTCAATATTAGTACTGCTCTTATCTTTAATTAGTAATTACCTGTGATCCTTACCTTGAAATAATGTGGAAAGTGGTAAAATAACCGATATGGTTTTTACTAAACTTTACCTAAACGGAGAAAAGATTTGGAGGATGTGTTTGTATAATTGATTAACACATAAGAAACTTCTTTCGATTATAAAGTTTTAGTTAGATGATAATGATTAACGTTTTTTTCTGCCATTTTCTGTTCTATGCGTCCCTTTTCCATTTTTTATAATCTGTTTGGTGTATTTTTACTAAAATGTTTGTTTTAAATAAATCAAAGTCACTGTTTTTATTCTGTGCGACCGCGTTGGTCTTCGCAATCGATTTCGATGCTGTTTTCATCACCATTTAAGAATTTAATCTGGCAGGTTTATGTGTGCAGTAGGTACATTAAATATCTTAAACACAAATAGCTGATACAGTTTAGAAACCTCGATGTTTGGCAGGTTATAAAAATTGGTCAACACGCCTTAAGAAGTTTTCACTTCTTCAAAAACTGTGCCAAAGTTGGGGTAGGCCACTAACTAGTATTAAAATACCTGACATATAAATGACCTTTCAATAAAAAGAATATCCACTTTATCGACACCTAGACTATTACTTCCTAAATTATTTCTGTAAAGTCCACTTAGATCGAAGCGGAAGTAATTATTTTCGTCCAACTTCTTTAGGTGCCTCATTAACGTATATTGTTTGTACCATAGGGTTCTGTTTAACCCTTTGGGTACGGAATCCTAAAAATAACGTAAATACGAATCAACGAAGGCAGACACCACAGAACGTCACCAGATACGATCCTTACACACGCCCTTCGCCACGTCCACATTCATACAAATCTGATCTTACACGCACGCCGCCGGATGCGAAGTAAAGCATGGCCTTATCGAAAAATAAATATAGCTTTCAAAGCGGTTTGTATTAATTCAACGACTTTCAAACATGATTCACATAAGCTTATTGATAGAATGTCACGTTGTATTAGTTCAGGAGCTCGTGGCTAAATAATAACAGACGAACGGCTGGATCTTTAAGGTTAAGCCGTGCTTGCCGAGGTTTTTCCGTGGATGGGTGACCAAAATTACAAATCGAGTTTCCTCCGTGCCTCGGTAAACACGTTAAACCGTTGATCCGCTGCCATTTGTAGATCTTTGACAGTCGTTACGAGTAGTCCGAAGCCAAAAAATCTGACATCCAGTCTGACCAAGGGGCAACGTATTACCCTGTTACTGGGTTGTGGAGGTCAGATAGGCAGTCGCTTCATGTAAAATACTGGTACTCGGCCGCATCCGGTTAGACTGGAAGCCGACCCCACGATAGTTTTGGAAAAGGCTAGGCAGATGATGATGATGTCACGTTGTAAAAGCCCTCTTAAGTTACAGTTAGCGGTTTTCTCAAAGTGACTGGATTACCTTCGATCTTGAGGCTACAAAAGCTAGACTAAGCCTATTGTGTATGAATAGCCTCTCGATAGTCCGCTATTTGATTGATTCACAGACAATTAAGAGGCTGACCGAGCAGTCGTGTGCTTCAGTTTATAGAGTGTCTTTGTATTGTTTGGGCTGTTCAGATAAGTGCATAATACAAGGGTTTTATAAAGTGCATAATACAAGGGTTTTTGTCAAGAGCTCTAATTTTTCATTTGTTTTATTTTTGTTATTTAAAAAACCGAATCACTATATTTTGTAAAATATCAGAGTATGGAAAAACAAAAAAAAAACACTTTATATTGCGTGGATTATTCTTGTATTTTTTAGTGTAGGTACTATTAGGTACACTTCTGCCCTAACCCTTCCGGGATTACTGGCGTGATGATTTGTTATGTTTAAGTATAGGTACCACTAATATAGTTTATAACGTTATTTACAAAAAAAATACGTTAGAATATATTAAAATTCCAAAATATCGATCAGCAATTTTTTTACTAACCTATCAATGTACCTACTTAGTAGCGTAACTATTTAAGTATATAATATATAATTACAAAGAAAAAAAATGTTTTACGTTATTCGCTTTTATCACAATAACACAACAGCCGTATGAAATTCGCGTGCGCCAGTGATCTGTCAGCTGTTAGCCGAGTTACGCCGTTTGTCTCATTACTATCGTACCGTGCCACAGTGGGTAGGCAGAGCACCCGAATTTCTTAGGATTGTTGTGTTATTGTGATAAAAGTGAATGAATGAAAAGTAAATCGCAATACCGGGGTTTAATTTTCATTCTATTATACAAGTCGAAGTTGTCCGAAATCCAAAACCTAGTAGACCTGAAATTCGTGCTGTTTAAAGGAGCCATTGTCAGCTTAAGCCAAGTCAGAGGCCCATGGGCGGCATAAAAACTCTGACACCAGGTTAGGCACTAGCCGCACGAAAAAGTAGAAGATTGTCAGCTTCAGTCGAAAACTGAGTAACTCTCTATCAATTCCAACAAGACAACAGTGTAGCGACTTACAAAAAGTAACAAACCACAAAAAGTACTATATCGCCATCTATGACACGACGGAAGAACTAACATAAATTTCCTACATATCGCAAGCAAATGTTTACATCGACTTAAGACTATACAACCTGTTTTTTTTTTTATATCCCATAACTCTAGGATATGATTGCGACCATATCAAAGAATCAACTGGCATATGAATTATGTTTCAATCATACTTTTTTTTTCACATTTTCTTAGCTTTTAATATGAATTATTGGTTTGAATAAAAATAAAATTAAAGAAACTACTACTATTTTACTACACTACTGCGAAGTTTGGCAACCTCTCAAAAGAAAAGATTCGTCATACTGGTGAAAATTATTGACTTAATTTAATTATGATTGATGATATTTCCGAAACTACGCATTTTAACTAGGAATTGTAGTATTATTTTTACCTACAGAATATACCCTAGAGTTATGGGATATAAAAAAACAGGTTGTATAGAGAAACCCGACAACAACTATGGAGCAGTTCCAGCAGCAGCACCAGACATAACACTCGTCAGGTCTGAGGATCCTCCCTTTACTACTGGGGATGAGGAACTTTACCCCTTGTTCCTCATGTTCCTAAAACAATATCGGCTTTAGCCATCATTCAGAGAAGCCGAAATTGACATGGAAGTTCCAAATTAGCATCTGTTTAAAATCGAATTAGGGAACTAATCATTCATAATGTCGGATTCGGGCGTTTCGGCTTTATCTGAATTTTGGATTCGCGAAATTCGAACACTGATGTATCTGTTGGCGTTCGTCTAATTCAAAGTCCAATTATTGAGTAACTAGCTGTCCAGCGCAACTTCGTCTGCGTCACATTTTCCCCGTTTTAGACACATTTTTCATTGCTGCTCCACTCCTATTGGTCGTAGCAATATATAGCCTTCCTCGATAAATGAGCTATTTAACACGGAAAGAATTTTTCAAATCGGATTTGTAGTTCCTGAGATTAGCGCGTTCAAGCAAACAAACTCTTCAGTTTTATAATATTTATATACTAATATTATAAAGCTTAAAATATGATTTCTTCAGAAAACTCGATAAAAATGTGTAAACCAAAACAATAAATGGTTGGTGGCGATATGGTTAAAGATTTACTCCGGAAGGTTTAATGTCGATGTTTTGTCTTGAGCTGCTCTAGAGAAGTAATTTATCTATGAAGATTCTTTGTCCAGCCACTTTTTGATACTTTATTCAACAACGGATGGCCTTCCATGACGTCTTAAAATATTATTGTTTCATTCTTATTCCAGAGTGGGAAAGAGACGGATCTTTGCAGGTCTTCTAGCTCCATTTCTTTCCTACACTGGAATAAGAATGAGATATTAATGTTTTAAGACGTCATAGTACCCCCTGATCTGAACTTCTGATCATCAACATCTCCAAAATGTCTGATCACAATTTGGCACTAGTTTGCTTAGTAATCGCATCGTCATTGCTCCGCAAAATCAACTATTGTACCCACTATGTACGTACCAAAATTGCTTTTAGTGGTAATTCTACACTATTGTCCGGTGTTCCATTATAGGCCTTCTTGCTAATGAGAAGAAGTCTAAGGTAAAGTTGACATAGGCCAGACCCAAAAATATTAGGTTATCTATTATAATGATACTGGGTCAATATTAGTACTGCTCTTATCTTTAATTAGTAATTACCTGTGATCCTTACCTTGAAATAATGTGGAAAGTGGTAAAATAACCGATATGGTTTTTACTAAACTTTACCTAAACGGAGAAAAGATTTGGAGGATGTGTTTGTATAATTGATTAACACATAAGAAACTTCTTTCGATGATAAAGTTTTAGTTAAATGATAATGATTAAGCCGTTTTTTTCTGCCATTTTCTGTTCTATGCGTCCCTTTTCCATTTTTTATAATCTGTTTGGTGTATTTTTACTAAAATGTTTGTTTTAAATAAATCAAAGTCACTTTTTTTATTCTCTGCGACCGCGTTGGTCTTCGCAATCGGTTTCGATGCTGTTTTCACCGCCATTTAAGTATTTAGTCTGGCAGGTTTATGTGTGCAGTACATTAAATATCTTAAACACAAATAGATACAGTTTAGAAACCTCGATGTTTGGCAGGTTATAAAATTGCTCAACACGCCTTAAGAAGTTTTCACTTCTTCAAAAACTGTGCCAAAGTTGGGGTAGGCCACTAACTAGTATTAACATACCTGACATATAAATGACCTTTCAATAAAAAGAATATCCACTTTATCGACACCTAGACTATTACTTCCTAAATTATTTCTGTAAAGTCCACTTAGATCGAAGCGGAAGTAATTATTTTCGTCCAACTTCTTTAGGCGCCTCATTAACGGATATTGTTTGTACCTATCATTACTATTGAGGACTATACATACTTTATCAAGGGCCTTGGCTACACCTAGGCTAAGGTGGAAAATTATTCTACGCGATTGTAGTATCGGGACGATACGATGGCTGGACTGTGTGAGGGATTATTTGGCAAGAAAGGAGGTGTCTCATGAGATGACAATTAATGGAGAAGTATGGAAGAAGAAGACATGCTGCGCCGACCCCAAATAAATTGGGATGAGGGCAAGGCAATGATGATGATGATGATATATCGGGACGAAAAAGTATCTTATGACCTGTATTAGGTCAGCATGGGAGAGGCCTATTTTCAGCAGAGGACTGCTGAAAATAGGCCATGTTTAACCGCAACACCCTGATCTCCGACTTCTGCATCTAGTCTGCCCAGCATTTTAAAGACCTTTTTATGTCTTTTTAACGCTTTTATTAATAGCTTCACTTGTCACACTCCGCCTCAGATATGATGTTGTATATGTTGAAGATTAGCTTTGTCGATCAATACAGAAAAGCACATGTTTGTACCTATTTTCTTTTTCGGCAGAGGGGTGTTAGTGCACCCACTTGCACCCTGCTCCAGTCGCGCATGGGGATATCAAATGAATGGGTGTGCTAAAAAGGTTACGGAAAATAAAATGACGTCACTTTTAAGCGTGTTTTTTTGAACTAGGTATCATATTATTAAGTCAGAATCTTTCTTCGAAATCTGTTCAGCACGTAACAGACAAACAAAATTACTTTTTCATTTATAGATACCTATTAGTATGGAAAATTGATATTTCAAATACCACAAATGTAGACCAATAATGTGCTTATTAATCTATTGTCTATTTCCCTATTTCCGGTATTTGGATATTATTGAGGCTCAGCGGATGTGTTGGTGGAAACTAATGCATCGCATTGTTTCGGAATTAATCTGCCCAGGGTTGGATTTAAGGTTTAAGGTTTCCGTTTGTTTATTTTGATGAGTGAATTTGGTTTTTAGAAATAAGTAGGTTATTGTAAGATTGTGAGTTGCTTTTTCATGGCCTAGTGTGAGATAAATGATGTCAAGTTGTTTCATTTCAGAACATTCTCTTTCTTGTAGAACAGTTACCGGAAGCGGAATACCTAAAGCAATTATGTGTTCCTAACCGTGGGCTAATGAGTATACATAATTACGGTCAAATAATTATGTGCAGTAAACACTGCACCTATTACATTATTATTCGATCAAAGAACAGCTTTCTAGCCTAGATTTTCCACTTATTAATTTACTAGTACCAATTTTAATTTTAAAACAACTAACATAAAGTTCTATTTCAAATCTCGCTCACCCAACCGTAAAAGCAAAATATAGGACTAATTTCCAAAGTCCCCAACAGCTTAGCAAGCCCGACACAGCCGGTTAATACAAAGCAGCGGTAGGCACGAATGTATTGCCGCAAATTATCTGCTTTTAGAATACAAATTGTGCAAATTGGAATGCGAAGGTGAATCTGAGTGGGTTTGGATTTTACATAGAATTTTGGTTGCTGTGGGCTAATGGGCTAATTCGGGTTGATTTAGAAAATTTGTGAATTAATTTCTAATAGGAATGCCTAATGGATGCGCGTTACAGCGGTAAGTTCTCGGATTATGCAATTATAGTGTGAAAAAACTCGTTTAATAAACGTGGGCATTTGTTACTGCAGTTCTCGGCTCCATTATTCCCTCGCCTTCTGCAGCTCAGGTGGGAATTCCGCCTCGGATGCAACAACAAAGTTTCCCCACTTGTTTCAAAATGTAGGTATATTTATTCAATATTAAATCAATGGGATAAATGTATTGTTTAGCTGTACACCGATTGCTTCTTCTTCTTAACAAAAGAAATCGAATAAAAAAGGGGAAAATATGGAACAAAAACAATCTGTATTATAGTCCATCTTAAACGATAGAATTAGGTTTAAGTTTTGTGTTCGTGATAGCATTATGTCATTACTTATAAGCCATGTAGTCGTCGAGTCGAGTACTTCACTTTTCAAGCAATCTGATCATTTTTATTCTAGTTTCGTGTCGGATCATTGACATAATGTTACCATAAATATTATGTTTGCGATCCACAAATATTTGGTTCCAAAATTAAGCACATACTCCGGACATTCAACAAAGTCTGCCTTTGGTCTGGCGAATTTCATTAGGCACATACCACGCGGAATTGGCTGCGTCCTAAATGGAAATATATGTCGGTATGTAGCTAATAAACAGGGGCGCACTTAGAAGAATATGTGAGCCTTATTAATTAAATGGATGTGTGGTCTGGATGTTGTTTAATTTTCTTTATTAAGATTTTACTGCCCGCGATGGCAACTACGTCTTGCTGCTGGACAACCAGCATTTCTCCTTGGACGCCAGTCGGTCACGGCTTTTCTCCACCTGCTATAAACGCGCCTCGCTACATGCCATTGTGATTAAAATCCTGATGAGGCTCAGGCTCGCTCAGGTGCTTGGAGAGCGGCGCAAACGAGAGAGATTAATACAGACCCGTGGGTATCGACTGTATAACGTGAGGTCGACAAACGGCTCACTATACTACTCACAGCTAACGGCTCACTATACTGCGACACACTATAGGTCAAATGCAAGCTTGTACGACAAACGGAAGATCGACATCACGGTAGTGCGACAAATTATTGTGCGAAATATTTTTGACACTACTCAAGTGCGACAAACGCTTATGCGACACAGACTTATAAACAGGGTGTAAAAGAATCCTTCACAAGCCGTCAACGACACATTCTGCACATCAAACTAAGCAACATTGCACGATCTGGCTGTTGATGTTGATGATAAAAGATGATGTCAGGTTGAAATACTATAATTATCAAACAAAATCTAGAAAAACTTAATGATCGTTTACATAAGTGCCTGCGAATCATATTTTGTTCAACATAAAGCCTGACACTAATATCAAATTGAAATAAACCTACGATTTGAATTTCACGGGCTATACAGGGTGTAACGGAAAGGGTATATACATCCTTAAGGGTGTGCTACAGACCATCAAACTGAACATGTTTCTTAACATAAATATTTTTTGCAGCAAAAAAAATATCAGCTGCCTATACATTTGGGTCGATTAGGTATTGCAATTTTCTATGGGGCAGCAGATATTTTTTTTGCTGAAAAACATGTTTTATGATGAGAAACCTGTTCAGTTTGATAGTCTGTAGCACACCCTAAAGTATGTATATACCCTTTCCGTTACTCCCTGTATACAACCTGTTTCTTTTGATATCCCATAACTCTAGGGTTATATTCTGTAGGTAAAAATAACACTAAAACTCCTAGAATAGGTGGTCCAAAAATGCATAGTTTCAGAGATATCATCAATCATAATTTACTTAGGTCAAAAATTGTCACCAGTATGACGAATCTTTACTTTTGCGAGGTTGCCAAACTTCGCAGTAGTGTAGTAAAATAGTAGTAATTGATAAACAAGAGTAATTCTTTTTATTCAAACCAATAATTCATATTTAAAGCTAAGAAAATACGAAAAAAAAAACAAAAAAAATGTTTGATTGAATCATAATTCATATGCCAGTTGATTCTTTGATATGGACTCAATCATATCCTAGAGTTATGGGATATCAAAAAAAAACAGGTTGTATAGGGTGACTCTTAATTAGTGACCGATACTTAAACACGTGATTGTACTTATTATAACAAACAACTTTCCCAAAGAAACATTTTTTTTTAATACTGATCCATTTTTACCTTTCGGCCGCCATGGCAACCGAGTTTCACAACCAGTTGTATCACATTAACACAACAGCCATATGAAATTCGGGGTCGCGAGCCGTGCGGGTGCTATGCCTACCCACTGTTGCACGGTACAATAGTAATGAGACAGAACCGCGTCACGCGGCTAACAGCTGAAAGGTCACAGGCGCGCGCGCACTAATTCCATTCGGCTGTTGTGTTATTGTGATAAAAGTGAATGAGTATTAGAAAAAATGTTTCTTTGAGAAAGTTGTTTGTTATCATAAGTACAATCACGTGTTTAACTATCGGTCACTAATTAACAGTCACCCTATATCAACTTAAACACTATTTCAATTACCCCGAAGGTTCTACTATAACAAGTCTCAAAACGTTTCAAAGCAAACAGAAAGCAGTGCTATGTTAACATAGCTCTGAGTGTTCCAGATGTACCCAAGAAGGGAATATTCTAGACTATGTGTGTATGTTACAGAATAATCTACTGTGATGTTTACGTGTTATATTTGATTTGTGTTTTTTTTTTTTTTTTCGTCTTGATTTTTAGGGTTCCGTAGCCGAATGGCAAAGATAAGATAAGATAAGATAGGGAACGGGAACGGGCAAAGTGCGAGTAAAACTCGCACTTTGCCCGTTTTTTTTTTATGCTACCCATGGGCGTCTGACTTAGCTTTACTTGTCGTCGAGATATATCTCTCAGGCATGCTGGTTTAGTTTCCTCACGATGTGTTTCTTTCACCGAAGCAAGTGATCATGAATCAGAGGTGCGTCTTGGGTTCGAATTTTAGACCTATGACTTGGCATTTCGACGGCAGCTATCATTGCTCACAATGTGCTACTTAACAACGTGCTACATAAGAAACAAAGATTTTCCGACGAACAACCCATTTGCTTTAGAAAAAACACAAACTACCACAAGTATTACCTTATTGGAATACCCGTATTTGCAAACCAATCATCGGAATGCATCGAGTGGCGCCCATTATCCGAATGAGATCATAACGAGGCAGCTCTATTGCACTCGTGTTTATTTGAGCGTTTCGTATTGGCTGAGTCGATTGCGAGCAAGTAGTCATCGGGTTTGATAGAAGAATAATTTAGTAATTGTAGTTTTGAGTTATTTTGTGGTTATAGAAAACAATGAAAGAGTTTTGTTGGAATTGTAATCGATCCACAATTAGGAAAAGATAAACAAAGTGATGCCGACACTGCAATAATAAATAAAAATACTGGTATGTAATACCATTTCATAGGAATATTTTAAACAAACCAATTTAAAAATATAATAAATTAAACATGATGTCCTGTGACAAATTACTATGGATATATTCAAATGTTTCTTTTTTACAAGCAAACTGGGAACATCATGCAGTATACGCAGTTTAATTTATTGTTGTATGTTCGGCGCCACCCTGTAAACCAAAATTCTATGATCCACAGACATATTGCGGTAATGGGACTTTTTTTTTACGGATGGGAATCATCAAATGACCCTTCCTGCTCTGGGCGGAGCGGGAGGGAGTGTCAGACTTGTACTGACTAAAACCCATCCATGTTCCTTCTTAGCCCTTTGTGTTCCAGGGCCGCGTTACCTCTTTCGAACAGTCCCGTAGTCCTGGCAGGCATCAGCCCTCTCGGACCCCTTCCGATTCACTGACATCTCCTTGAGGCGCGCGTGGAACACGAATGCGCCGTCGACATGGCCTGTCGTCATGAGACGGACGGACGGTGAGCTAGCCCATTACTCACCGTCCACAGGCCCCCGGCGTCTCTCGCGACGGACGGTAATGGGACCTTCTGCAAAACTATGATGTTTCGAGACGAGAAATCTAAACAAAGGGAGGTCATGTTATACTGGAATGTACAGCTTGAAATTTAGCCGTGTGTTGTGTACTCCAAGTATGTCACAGCTTATTTTGATAAGTAGGTAAATACCTACACTACCTACTGTCTACTGTTAGATATGTTAGTGGTAGGTATACTGTTAGATATGACCAAAGCTTACGATAAAGTGCAATATGACATCTTACTGACTAAATTACATGGCATAGGGATCCGCGGAAAAACTCACGAATGGTTTAAATCCTATCTAACAAATATAGAACACCAGGTTGAAATAGATTTTTATAATGAAAATACCAAAGAAATACAGAATATTCGGTCTGACAGTATAACAATTAACGCATCTATTCCCCAAGGGAGTGTAGTTGGATGTCTCCTATTTCTTATCTACATAAATGACCTACCGAAAACCATAGAAAAGCCATGCGTCTTGTTTGCTGACGATATTTCACTTATTACTTCATGCCGTAACAATGATGGCTTGAGCGAGGACCTAACCACTACATTAAATAAAACCATATCCTGGATGAATAACCATAACCTCGAAATCAATTTCTCTGAAACTAAAATAAAGTCCTTCCACCCCCGACAAAAAACTCCACTAGTAATAAACTTCAGCTACAACGGCACCACAATAGAAGTCGTTCAAGAATTTACTCTACTTGGCCTTTCCATAGATACAAACATAAATTGGAAATCTCACATTAAAAAAATTAGATCTAAGTTGTCCAAATTTGCATACGCCCTTCGTGAAGTCAAAAAGACTACCAACCTTAAAACCGCACTTGTTACCTATTATGCCTATGCATATGCGTGGCTCAGTTACGGCGTGATATTGTGGGGAAACAGCACAGACGCACCGACACTTTTCACACTACAAAAAAGACTAATAAGAATATTAGTAAATATAGAAGACACCGACAGCTGTAAACCTTATTTTCAAGAACATAAAATATTAACCCTCCCCTGCCTATACATACTAGAAATTTGCAAATTTGTCCGAAAGTACCCACACTTTTACACTACACGAGAAAATATACAGTCAAGATACACATTACGTCACAAAAATAGGCTAAACCTACCGAGCTCTAAGCTAAAAATGCACTCAACAAGTGCCCTAGCCATGTCAATGAAAATTTATAATAAATTACCCGAAATTATTAAAAATGAGCAAAAATTTAATTCATTCATAAATAAATTACAACATTTTTTATTATATAAATGCTATTATACTATTAATGAATACCTAAATGACAAATTTTAAATTAATATGACTAACAAAATTTCGTTTTTTTAATTTATCTTCTATTTTTTTTTTTTTTTTTTTTAATTTATTGTTACATTTGTATACCTACTAATTAATAAGATTAAAGCCCTCTCCCAGTCTCCTACTTTGCTGTGCCCTTACAGGGTCCATATTTATGTACCTAGCTTTAAGCCCTTTGTAACATCTTTTTCACAATATGGAATGCAAAATAAATGAATATGAATATGAATACTAAAATCTGGTTTCAAGTAATCATTTGTCCCGTTTACTTAATCTTAGGTTACCTAGATAATTGCTTTATTGAGTGTGCGTCGTAATCGAGAGCCCGTATCATTTCATAGCTACCTAGTAGTAGGATTCTAGGCAGATACTTTAATCGGGGTATTGGCATCAAAGTCATATGAGTGGGTATTTCAATAACCAAAGGGCCCAAAACAGTGGAAATCACTTGAAAAGCGTTATAAGTTTTTCTTAAACGACTGTCAACAGGATTGTATTAAATTTGCCTCAGAAATTCTCGATTATTCCATCATCAATACCGCTGCTCGTTAGTCTATGCCCTCTAGTAGTACCATTAAATTGAATCAGGTTGTTTTTTTTTTTACCAGCCAGTGGAAAACAACGAAGGAGAATGATGCAAGACGAAGAGACTGAAAGCGAAAGGACCCAATTTAGTAACGTTTTCTTTTGGCGCTTATACACTAAGTGTTATAAAACTTTACTCTTTCAAACATCTCTTTATTCTATAAAGTGAGGTACAAGTTCGTAACCTGGTGTCTTTATGCCGACAAAAAAAAAAACAAGATAACTTAATAAAAATAAAATGATTTCAAAGATAAAGTGCCTGCCAATCTTCTAAAGTGTTTTTATACTTTGTGAAAATGTGATGAGGTTTCCTCATTTTCAGTGCGCAGAATTGCAGATGTGATAGAATTTTCTTCTAACCGCATATTATATAGTGTCTAAGTACATTATTATATTTCGTCATAGGGTATTTTATTATTAGTATAAGCCTATATTATCCCACTGCTGGGCAGGGGCTCCCCTTTCATCCTTCCACTTTTTGCGATCTAGTACGATTGTAGTCCCAATCTTTTGAGAAAGAGTCCAACTCATCCCACCATGTCCTTTTGGCCCTGCCGCGTTGTCATTTCTTGCTATTTGATATCAGTTGAGTGGGTATTTTTGCCTAAGCTCCTCCGCCATGGGGTGACCAGCCTACTTCCATTTCAATCTAGGAGCTGTAAGGCCAATATCAGCTACTTGGATTTTGGAGTAAAGTATGGAGTTTCTGATGCGGTCCGTAAGTTTGACACCCTTATACCCGTATACTTCGCTCCATAGCTCGTCAGCAGACAGCGTGTTTTGATGCGCATAAATACCCAAAAATAAATTGAATCTAAAATGGCAATATAACACTGCCTATTTGTTTTTTTTTCAGGGAATATAATTGTACAAGAGTATCGTTTTCAGTCTGCGTGTCTTGAATTTAAAATTATTCTATCAAACTAAGTAAAAATTTTAATGCAAAGACATCTTTACTGAGCTTTATTGCTAACAATGTGAACGTTTCTTTTATCGTCAAGTCTACGAAATAAACTGTTATGTTCCCCGATAAAGTAAATACAAAACATTTTGGTGGTTTATGGCATTCCCAAAACAGCTGCTACACGAAATGTTTTCAAAGATTTTTTATACAGTTTTTATTTATAACTTGAATGTAAATAAGTACTTGGCAGTATATTAAAGCTTTTGTTTGTGAAGAACATGCAGTTTGTTTTACTTTCGATTTTTCTATTTAAAAAGAATATTACAAAAGATGTACCTCTATCCATCTACTTTATATTAAATTTTGTCGTACCCCGATACGACAGTCAAGCATAACAGAATTCGAAATACCAAAACCTTGTACAAAACACTATCTCGTTGGTCTAGTGGTTGCAACTGCGACTGCTGAGCTTAAGGTCCAGGGTTCCATTCCCAGATTGGGCACAGTGTTGTTGGGTTTTCCATCAGGAATTTAGATCACGTATTTTTAATTTTAAAACGACGTATTTACGTTACATTAACACCGCGCGCTTGTGCTTGGGTCTCTGTCTTATACATTTTCATCGAGTAGGTATTGAAGTTTTATATGGGACAGTTAATTATACAGAGTGTAGCAGAAAGGGTACATACATACTTAAGGGTGTGCTACAGACGATCAAACTGAATATGTTACTCCATTTGACGAACATCGTAATAGCGAATAATATCAGCTGCCCCATACATTTGGGTAGAATGGGTATTGCAATTTTGTATGGGCCAGCAGATAATTTTTCACTGAAAAACTTGTTTTATGATGAGAATCATGTTCAGTTAGATGGTCTGTAGTACACCCTTAAGTATGTATATACCCTTTCCGTTACACCCTGTATAATTAACTGTCCCATCTAAAACTTCAATACAAGACAAAGTGGTTCATTTGGCGGACAGGACAAAACATCCTAAAATTAGCGGACTCTAAATTATGACCTCACCTTCTGATAGGTACCTACGCTCGATCAAGCATCTGTTATTTACTACCGTACCTACTAAACGTTAACTAACGAATTTACAGTCTACCTATTCTATCGAGCACAATAATAGAATAGAGTTGGTAAGTTATGCATAAGTTATACGTCCGTTTAACTTAAAGTTATTTTAAGTTTGGAAGGAAGTTTGTACTGTCTGTAGAAGGTTATTAGCCTTACCTACTGCGTGAATAAGTTATATACGTGATTCGTAGCTTGCCGACCAGAATATACTCAAGTTTGAACTTTGGAACTCGAACATAAATACCTCGGAGACCTACCTGTCTATTTTAATATGAATGGGAAAAACATACTTACTAAAGTTTTCTCTTAGGGTCACTAACTAAGTATAAAAGGTGACTGGTAATTAGTGACAACACGTTATTATACTCATGATAACAAACAACTTTCCTGAAGAAACATTTTTTTTACTCATTCAATTTTATCATAAGCTGATAGGCCAAAGGCGCGCGCGCGAATTTCATACGGCTGTTGTATTATTGTGATAAAAGTGAAAAGTAGGTATAAAAAAAAAACGTTTCTACGGGTAAGCTGTGTGTTATCATGAGTATAATCACGTGTTTTTTTACAATAGTTTTAAATCATTACACCTTTTATTTAGAATAGTACAGCACGGATGGCAACATTTGTGTCACTTGTTTAATCTAGCCTTATTGTAATATCCCGCCATCCACTTCGTGTTAGGTTACTTTAACCCTCGCAGACAGAAGTAGCAGCCCTGCGCAGCGGGGCAACGTCGACTAAGCCTATCACAAAAATTTAAAAAACCCCCGACACAAAAAACCTCTAAAAAACCATAAATAAAATAATCCAAGCGTCTTAGCGTCGGGGGTCCGCTTTGTTATGTGCTTGTACTAAGCGGTCTACTTAGCGGTCCCCCGACGCTAAGACGCTTGGATTATTTTATTTATGTTTTTTTAGAGGTTTTTTGTGTCGGGGGTTTTTTAAATTTTTAATTTAATTTTTATTTCATGCTTTTCAAACTTATATTATTTTATCTTAGCCTTGACTGTCCCAATACTGGGCATAGGCCTCCCTCATTGCTTCCACTTTTCTCGGTGTTGCGTGTCATCTCGCCAATTAACGAAAACAGCAAAAATTAAAAAAAAAAAAAAAACTGGGGGGAGGGGGGGGTTAGCACCCACCCCCCCTGGCAATGCCCATGGTGACAAGTGACAAGATTTCAAATTTCGAATCGATCAGACCTGTGCAAATTGTTAATTTCCCTTCAACTAGAAAAGAGGTGATGGCCTTCAAACGGCTGATCAGATTTTATCGAAACATAGCTAAGAACACTCTCGATTAAAACACCTTTCAAACGAAACCAATTTCATCAAAATCGGTTCATCCGTTTAGGAGCTACGATACCACAGACAGACACACAGATACACACGTCAAACTTATAACACCCCTCTTTTTTGGTCGGGGGTTAAAAATGAATGTTATCATGCACCTTTAAACTTTAGGTAAAAATAAAACTAGAAAAGTCTTTTCTACCCAAAAAAAATGCTACGATAGTCTTCTATATTTAGTGGCTATAATTTGGTGGTTATTGAGGTACATTTTATGATCAATAAATTATAGGACGAGTTATGAATTAGTTATACATAACTAGGTTTTAAACGTACTAAGTTATACAATTAGAAGTCGATAGAATTACTTTATGGACGTCATATTATATAGTTATTTTAGAAGCTTACTGCTTGAATTCATATCACAAATATAGATGCTTTAAAATAAAAACCATGCTGAGATGTTTTTACAGTAGCTGACATCGATGATATATGGTGGCAATTTTTTTTTTTTTTTTTTTCGGATGGGAAATCATCAAATGACTTCTCCCGCTCTGGGCGGAGCAGGAGGGAGTGTCAGACTTGTACTGACTAAAACCCACCCATGTTCCTTCTTCGCCCTTTTTGTTCCAGGGCCGCGGTATCTCTTTCGAACAACCCTCAGCCCTGGCAGGATGATATATGGTGGCTGAGATACTACTTTTTAGGTGCACATTGATAGTGGCCGAGTTAGTAATTTAGAGGACAAGTTATTTTTTTGGACGACCAAAATGCTATTAAATAGAAGTCAGTTTAATTACTACCCGTTTAATAATAGCTCGAAAATATAACGTTCAATGTTTTTTAAACAATTTTTTTAATTTTTAAACAATTTTTGTAGTGAAACGTCTTATGCGACTTCCAACAAGGTTGCGTTAAACGTTTAACGCTACCATGGAGGGGGAATAGAAAGAGATAGAGTGAGAGTGAATGCGTGGCACTCGAACGCATGCGTGTAGTATTACGAAGTTTAACTTCTTCCGCGCGGAGGGACTGGACGCACTAGTTTTTAGGGTTCCGTACCCAAAGGGTCAAACGGGACCCTATTACTGAGACTTCGCTGTCCGTCCGTCCGTCCATCCGTCCGTCTGTCACCAGGCTGTATCTCATGAACCGTGATAGGTAGCCAGTTGAAAGTTTGCTCGTTTTTATAAATAATGGTACGGAACCCTTCGTGTGCGAGTCCTACTCGCACTTGGCCGGTTATTTTAACTCTTTGACGGTTTTTACTTCATTTAAATTCTTTTCTATTGCATAAAAATTATTGCATAAGGAATTACTTAAGCTGTACGCCTGTAATCCCTGAAGCGTTAGGCAGAGGTGTAAGTAATAGTTAAACACCCAAATTTTACCAGTTATGTTTTAAGTCCCATGTAATGTAGGGACCGAGCCTATTGCCATCAACCGGGCATAAATCCAGACTCCGTTGCTGCTACTGAGAAATTCTTGATAGAAAACCCAATAGAAATTTACCAACCCAGGAATTGAACCCAGGACCTCACGCTCAGTAGTATCACTTAATCATCATCATCATTAGCCTATAATGTTCCCACTGCTGGGACACAGGCCTCCTCTTCTATGAGGGAGTGGGCTGTAATCCACCACGCGGGCCCAGTGCGGGTTGGTAGATGTCACATGTCTTCGAATTTTTGGTTCTAGGACATGCCGGTTTCCTCACGATGTTTTCCTTCACCGTTTTTGAGAGCAGTAATGATGAAATAAATAACACAATGTAATGCGCCTGCCTGGTTTTGAACCCACGGCTTACTGCTCGTAAATCAGGGCTGCCACCACTGGGCCATCGCCGCTCTTACTATCAAAACAGTATCACTTGCAACTAGGAATTTATACAGAAACTAGCTATCCGCGCAAGTTCGTCTGCGTCACATTTTCCCCGTTTTCGCAACATTTTTCATAGCTGCTTAGCTCCTATTAGTTGTAGCGTGATGGTATATAGCTAATAGCCTTCCTCAATAAATGAAATATCTAAAACTGAAAGAATTTTTCTAATCGGACCAGTAGTACCTGAGATTAGCACGTTCAAGTAAACAAACTCGATTCAGCTTTATAATATTAAGTATAGATAACACTAAATTCACAATACCTTGTATCATAGTCCTCGTTGATTTGATATTACCTACGTCGCACTAAAATATACCACTTTACGACCACATATGTCCATGTCTATGAACTTTCGCAAATCAGTAGGTATAATAAACCTTGTCTCGCATTTTGACAATACTTCATTACCGTCATCAATCATAAATAGGCTAACTATATTTTTAAGGACTCATAAACTTTATGACCTTTAGATGCGCACCAACATAAAATACAGTTCAAAAACCTCTGCCATGGAAATATCTACCTTATTGTGATTTAAATACGTGATGAAATAAAGAAAGCATTGATTGCCAATCGTATTTATTTCGATTGGAATATTATCATTATGATGATATCAGGTTCGTTTCCAATTATGTTTTGTAGATTAATGATTTTTATCTGTTCTGTGATAGTGTCGTTAGCGGGACTGAGAATCAAATGATTACCAAATCTATAAAAATACTAAGTAGTACTGATTAACAGCGAAAGTGATTTCTAAAGGCAAAAATTCGTCATGATCATAAAAATATATTACATTGCTTTTCTAAGACTCCTCCTCCTCAAGTCGTGCTCTTCATTACTGAGGGTCGTGATCCACCCTTGCAAACATCTTTTACATGACTATGTTTCTTCATCTCTGTCTATTCTCGGCCAAGTGAAGCGCATCGTGGAATTGCGCACCAAGAGCAGAGCTTATCTGGTCGGACTATCGCAAAGAGCTGCAACATCTTGGTCGTTTACCATCCAACTTGCCGGTAACCATCAGTTGTATTGTGTGTTGTTGTTTTCTAAGACTAAAAATGTAGAACTTCGCGATTCTTGCAAAGGCTTTCTTAACTTATTTAATCAGCCTAACAGGCTGGCCTGCGGGGCTGTTCGAAAGAGATACCGTGGCCGTGGAACACAAAGGGCTCAGAAGGAACACAAAACAACACTCACTTCTGCTCCGCTCAGACCAGGAGGGGTCATTTGATGAGACCACAACCGTAAAAAAAAAGCCAAACAGGCTGCTTGCAACTTGGAAGACAGGCGTCCTTCTTTATGAAAGTTAGCAGTGTGTACTCATGTGGGCTGGGTCGGAAGTGGAAGTCATATATAATACTAGCGACCCGCCCCGGCTTCGCACGGGTGCAATGCTGATACTAAATGCACTACAGAAAAACTGTGAAGGTTGTATAGTTATATAGTTATTATACATATAAACCTTCCTCTTCAATCTCTCTATCTATTAAAAAAAAACCGCATCAATATCCGTTGCGTAGTTTTAAAGATTTAAGCATACATAGGGATATAGGGACAGAGAAAGCGACTTTGTTTTTTATTAACCCCCGACCAAAAAAGAGGGGTGTTATAAGTTTGACGTGTGTATCTGTGTGTCTGTCTGTGGTATCGTAGCTCCTAAACGGATGAACCGATTTTGATAAAATTGGTTTCGTTTGAAAGGTGTTTTAATCGAGAGTGTTCTTATATATAGCTATGTTTCGATAAAATCTGATCAGCCGTTTGAAGGCCATCACTTCTTTTCTAGTTGAAGGGAAATTAACAATTTCCACAGGTCTGGTCGATTCGAAATTTGAAATCTTGTCACTTGTCACCATGGGCATTGCCAGGGGGGGTGGGTGCTACCCCCCAGAAAGTTTCTTTTTTAATTTTTGCTGTTTTCGTTAATTGGCGAGATGACACGCAACACCGAGAAAAGTGTAAGCAATGGGGGAGGCCTATGCCCAGTATTGGGACAGTCAAGGCTAAGATAAAACAATGAAAGTTTAAAAAGCATGAAATAAAAATTAAATTAAAAATTTAAAAAAACCCCCAACATAAAAACCTCTAAAAAACCAAAAATACAATAATCTAAGCGTCTTAGCGTCGGGGGACCGCTAAGTAGACCGCTTATTACAAGCACATAACAAAGCGGACCCCTGACGCTAAGACGCTTGGATTATTGTATTTTTGTTTTTTTAGAGGTTTTTATGTCGGGGGTTTTTTATTATACTATGTAGTGATGTCTTCGAATTTTTCGTTCTAGGACACACCATCGCCAGCTTTTTTTTTCGTTGCCGGCTGCTCTGTTCCCTGATCATTATTATTTGGATCACTTTATAGTTTGAGTGAATCGGTTTCTTCTGGCGAGTAGCGACAGGTAATCCTATTAAGTAAAAAAACCCCACACGAAGTTTTCCTTCACCGTTTTGCCAGTGAAGTAACCTCTAAACTATCTCAATTTTATCCCGAAAAGACACACAGGTCAAAGACCAAGAGTCTTCACGCTATAAGTATCTATAAGTATCAACATTTTCCAATTAAAAAGACCAATCCCAAAGTAACAACAAGCCATGTAGCCGTTACTGTATGTTGGCGTGACCAGCCTACATGATAATATCAAAGGCCGCTAATGATGATTTGGAGATGGCTTACAGTAGAATTGCGTGGTTTATGACTGGAGACGTTTGGGGTAGTAAATTATGGTCGTAAGTGAGGTTCTGTAGGGTAGATGTTTTGGTGTTAATGCCCCTTAATTTTGCTGACTGTAGATTATTCAGTAAAATGAAAAGCCTATTTCACTTCATGAAAACAATATGTAGTGTAGTTCATTATCAAAGATGTCATCAGCCTAACCGTTTCTAAACTATGTTCGAGTCGGTTTCCAGTCTAACCGGATGAAGCTACCAGTATTTTACATGGAGCGACTCGCCTCTCTGACCTCCACAACCCAGTTCATCATCATCATCATGTGCCTAGCCTTTTCCCAAACTTTGTTGGAGTCGGCTTCCAGTCTAACCGGATGTGGCAGAGTATCAGTATTTTACATGAAGCGACTGCCTATCTGTATCTATTCTTTCTTCTTTTCTTTCTATCTGACCTCCACAACCCAGTAACTTCGTAGTACGTAAGACTGGATGTCAGACTTTCGGCTTCTGACTACTCATAACGACTGTTAAATGATAGCCGGGACTAACAACTTAACGTGCTTACCGAGGCATGGAGGAAACTAGGTATGTAAAGATGGTCACCCATCCACGACCAACCTCGGCAAGCACGGCTTAACCTTGAAGATCGACCCATGCGGCTGTTAATATTTAGCCACGAGCTCCTCAGTTAGTACTGGGTAATACGATACCCCTTGGTAAAACTGGTTGTCAGACTTTAAAGATCTACAATTGACAGCCACGACCAATGGCTTAACATGCTCTCCCAGGCGCGAAGGAAACTCTATATCGGTGGTCACCCATCCACGAACCAACTTAGGCAAGCGCGGCTTAACTTGAAAATGGACCCGAGTGGCTGCTAATATTTTGCTACGAGCTCATCATAAGTCATGCTCAGGGATATATCATAATTATATAAATTATTGTTCTTTTGGCAGGAAGAAGCTGATCATGTTTAGTTAATTTAGGTACAACAATGAAATTTTCTTATAAGCAGATAAAGTAGACAATATTGGCTTAGACTGTCAGAGAGAGGGAGAGAACCTCACGTCCCAGCCGCCGGGAGACGCCCCGGGCGTCAGAGGCCACCCACTGGCCCCCAGCCACCGTAGGCACGGGCCTGTGGACGGTGAGTAATGGGCTAGCTCACCGTCCGTCCGTCTCATGACGACAGGCCGTGTCGACGGCGCGTTCGTGTTCCACGCGCGCCTCAAGGAGATGTCAGCAAATGGGAAGGGGTCCGAAAGGGCCGATGCCTGCCAGAGTTGCGGGACTGTTCGAAAGAGATACCGTGGCCCTGGAACACAAACGGCTAAGAAGGAATGGGTTTTAGTCAGTACAAGTCTAACACTCCCTTCCGCTCCGCCCAAGAGTCGCCCGAGTTCACTGACAGTCTGCTACTAATCACCCTTATACCCTTAATAATAAGGTTGCAAAGTGGTGGTACGTGAAACCTATCCGGCCTCCACAACCCAGTTAATAGGTAAAACGATACCCTTTGGTAGCAATCCGTAAAACGGTAAAAGATAATCTTGATACTTCCTGTGTATTTTAATTAAAACCTAGCCAAATCTCTTAAGCATCTCCCTGGGTTATACGCTCATTTTACGGCGCATATATTTTGCAAAATTCTTCAAAAATGTCTGCCTTACTTTAGTTTATGATAGAAGAGTGTCACAAACTTACTATACAAGGTGTTGTTTTGCATCCTCGTCAAAATTCAGGAGGTTGTCACAAAATATTTAAATAATCAATTAAAATTACGGTACCTATTTAATTATTAGTAAACGCTGATTTTTTTAGTTGTTTAAGTTTTTCAGTATTTCATAAAAATTTATTTATTATAAAAGTTTATTACAACACATATATATTCTAAAAGTTTATTTACAACATCAAAATGAGTTTCTCGTTGGTTGAGTAGTCGTTTGCGCGACTGTTGAGTAGGTCCTGAGTTAGATTCACCGGTCGGGTAAATTGTTATTGGGTAATTACATCAGGGATCTCTCAGTAGCAGCCTTAGATTCTGGATTAGAACCCGTTGATGGCAATACAACTACAGTTAACTGAAGTAGCAGTGAGCAGGGCACATTGCTCTCAGAACGTACGGCCGATGGAGCCGAAAAGTTCTGGAATGGCGACCGCAAACCGGAAGACGATGCATTGGAAGCCCTCCGACTAGGTGGACCGATGACCTGGTGAAGGTTGCGGGAATGTGAGGTGCTTTAATCTCAAGTAACATAAGACACGAGTTGAGTAGGTCAGAAAGAGCGTATCAAGTAATCATGATGGTGGCAATAGTCATCAAGTGAGGATGATGGTGGCAATAGGCTCGCCCCAGGCTATAACTGGCGAAATGAGGGTGTACTATTAAGTACACCTCTGCCTGACCCCTCAGGGATTTCAGGCGCAATTTTATGTAAAAAATGGAGTACCTACCTAGTGTTCCGTAGATTCTGCTTCCCCTAATATAAAAAGGTGTAAGTTTATATACATATATAATAAATTAAACAGACGAACAGCCAATTAATTGCGGCTGTACGCGTTCAAAGTCATCCGGGTTTTGCGGCATTGTCCCACTGGTTTCACCGCGCGCCTGTGACATCTGTTTGTAAGTAACTAGCGGTTTTACACTCGCCTACCTTTTTGTAACGATACACTTCTTTTTGGACTGATATTTTAGGCTAAGCGTAAAATAAAAAAAAAATACGTTGGTTCCTTTAATTTAAAATATCTTGGTTTAAAAATTGCAATAAGTACAGACAATATGGCGATCCTATCTAGGTTAGAAAGTTAACATTTGAAGATTTTCCATTTATAGTTCTTTACAATAATACAAGAAATAGTTTTGGAATAAATTCTAAATTGAAAGCTAACAATATCTTCGTTGCAGGATTTGACCTCGCAACTTGTTTTTCTCAGTTTTATACACAGACCACGAGACCAGAACTACTTGAACATCTTTAAAATAAGCTATTAGACTAATTATTATAACAAGTAAATATAACATTATATAACCTAATGCTAACGAAATAAAGATCAAATTTGCGTGTCTGTATGTTTTTTGTATTTGTTCATCGAGTCTTCGAGCACGTGTCTTATAAGCTCATATAAATTGAATAAACCTTAATGTTACAGACAGAGGGTCCAAATTGGTTTATTTTAGGGTAGGTCAGATAATGTTGACAACAGACTGTACTAGCAAATTTTTATTTTGAGGGATGAAATTCTATAATTTTCATCTTCTTCTTACTTTTCGTGAGGTAAGTACCTAACTTGGTGCTAAAGTTTCAATGTTTGGTTTCCTCACGATGTTTTCCTTCACTGAATCAAGTAACAATAGGGATGATGACTGGGTAAAGAAAACGAAATTCTATTTTGTCCGTCAATCAGGTAATACAAAAATATTAGATACGTATTTTTTGTTTTATCAAGTTAACAAAAAAATACTTAGATAAAACGCACTAAAGTTGGAGAGTGGGGGCTCACTACGTCACAACTAGGTATAAAATGTACTGAGCCGTGACGTCATGCGCCATTTCAACTCAAAATTTCTCCGTAATTTTGCGATTACGTGAAAAAAGAAAAAATACGTGTCAAATACTTTTTAATAATCTACCCGATAGACAAATAAAAAAAAAGAGTCACCATCCCTATTATCCAATATGCACATGAACCCGAAAAAAATTGTTGTGGTAACGATTAAAATTTTTGCTCTGTAGTTTTTGTTTAGTTTTACCAAAGTTTTGGATTAAGATTGAAATTCGGAGAGTGATGATTGAATGGTAAAAATACTCGTAGCTTGATTTTATATCTATTCTCTAGAGAACAAAAAAACAAAATATGGATATTTAGATATCCATATTTTTACGAATGCAAAGAATTCTGTCTGTCTGTCAATTTTTTCTGATAATTCTTAAATAAAAATCAAAAATAATAATTCTTAATTGAATTTCATCAATTTATTGAAGATGTTTCTAAGGCTATTTATCTAATATAGGATATTTTTATTTGCAAAAAGAATTATTTTTTGTTTGTTTGGCGCTACTAGTTTTTTACAGTAACGTAATATCAAAATCATCATCTTCTTGCCCTTGTCCCGGATGATGATGATTTTGATATTACGAAATTTGATTTATAACGTTATATCAAAATAATGAAAAATATAAAAATTTATATTTCATATTTTTTCATGTTTAAGGAATATTTAAAAATATAATCAATTTGTACAGAAATAAATAAAGGAAATAAATGGTGTAAGTCAATAACTTAAATTAACTTACATAACGTTCATTGAAATCTATCGTATTCTGCATTCAGGTGCTAATAAGATGCAAAGTATGTGCTAAAACCTTAGGAAATTTAACTTAAGCACAAGTTACCAACAGCAACTTAAGTTTTCAACTAACACTGAACAAGATGTTCTTAGTTCAGCCTGTCTGCGGTTTAAATCTTAGATTATATTAACATTTCAACGTTTTCGTATCAAACTAACTTAGGAAGTTTAAAGTTAAGTTAGTTACTGCCAGTTTAACCTTAAACTAGGAATAACTAAAGGTAACTAGGAATAGCTAAAGGTTTTTAGTAAAAAAAAAAAAGATTTATTTACATAATGACTGCTCTAGTTTATAGTGAAACCTATTTTTTATGCTGCTTACTTATACAGCATGAGTTTTAAACAGGGATTATGGTAACTAAGTTAGAGACAGCCTAGAATATTTTTGAGAGAAAAAGGGACTGCTACTGTCTATTTTTAACATTATTATAAAATTGAGTTAAAATATACACATAACATTATGTAAACTTCAAAACAGGCCTCCATTTTTAATAACAAAAATGGTTCATGTTTTTTCAGTGTACGTAATAAATCGCAAAGGCATTTAATAATTTCTTTAATGCCGAAAAAATGGCAAAAAAAGACCGCCCTTCAAGGTTATAGCATAATTGGATGTTTTTAATACGAGTTTCTGAAACGAGAACGTGGACTTCACTGCCGGCTTCTCTGTTCCCTGATCATTATAATCAGGGTATCTTTAAAGTTCGTGCAAATCGGTTTCTTCTATACAAGAGTGCTCGACCCTAGGCCGCATTATTGCTGCACATCAGGCGAGTTGCTGCCAAGCCTATTCAGTATTAAAAAAAGCGCTACTGCTGGACATGACGTCTTCGGTTTAATTCCCAGGTCGAGCACAGAATGATTGCTTATTTCATGAATGAAGGATGGTTTTGTGTCCAATAAGTTCACTTCTCTATAAAATGTGAGTGTACTATTCAAAATGTTGTTTTGCATCCTCGTCAAAATTCAGGAGGTTGTCAGAAAAGACATAAATAATCAATTTAAATTGCAGTACTTAGTTAAATATTAAAAAAATTGCTGCTATTTTTGTTGTTTAAATTGGTCAGTATTTCAGACTAACACCCTTAATGTAGTTTAGGGGACAAGATAAATTATCAAATAAACGTTTGAGATTGTTTGTATGTATGAAAGCGCGGTTATAAGGCGAGGATCAGACGGGTCACGTTTAAAACACGGGTGGTTCACACTTACCGATTTCAGTAAATAAAAAATAATAATATTACCTACCCTATTTTATTATTGATTCGGGACGAGAATCATTAGCATAGTTACCTCCTTGAGTTTGACCAGAATGCAAATCAACAGTTTATAGGTACACTTCTGCCTTACCTTTTAGGGTTTACAGGCGTGATTTTATGTTATGTTAATATTAGACTAATTCTACAATAATTTGTTGACAGCTGCTGGTGGCCATTGGCTGAGAAGAAAGGAAGCTCTTCGTGCGAAGAGAGGGCGACATGCTCCACACAAAGTTAGAGCGAGAAGACATATTGGTAAGTTTAGTATAGCCAATATTTTATAAAAAAGAAGATATTGTAACATCTTCTAGTTTTTTTTAGTCAACACCCATCAGTTTTACTATAAGGTTATTAAACCTCCTTCATAAAATAATAGCCTTTATTTAACCATTTGCTTAAAGTATATTAGGATCACTATGATTTGTTTTTTTTTTTAAATGAAAAATATTTATTCAAAAACCTATGATAATGAAGTGTATTTTAAGAACCTACCTCACAATAAGCCGAGCGATCAATTCTTATAGTGCCCTAAACACAGCAATAATATAATTATTAAAAAAGTAAAAGTTACTCTTCGACTTTACTTCAACATCAAAAGCATGTCACATTTGCAATAAAATAAAATCGAGTAGTTAAATATGTACATCTTAAAATGCATAATGTCAAGAATTTTATAAGATTTCTCTTAACACATCGTCTCTGAGAGTTGCTTTGATGTGCACTGAAGTGTGAAATATCGTCGATGCGATGGTTTGCAACTTTAAAAGTATTTCCATAGAAAAATATTGTGAGAAAAATGTTGGACAAGTCTATCGATCTGATAAAATGAAAAAAAAAAAAAACATGACTGCAGTCCATGATTTCAGGAACACCTCTGTCCAACCTTTCGTTGGATTACAGGCGTGATGTTACGTATGAAGTCTTTGTAAAACTGGATCAAAGTCTAAATTACATAGAAAGACACTTTCTTAGTAAAATCTCCGAATCTTCTATTTAATTCTTATTATGCATTGTTACTAAATCAATTTTCCTGAAACGGGTACAAGGCTATAATCTTCGTTCCATGACTCCATACAACGTTTTTCTTTTCATATAACTTACTCATGAGTATAAAAATATATCCTGTCTAGGCAAACTAGTTTACCATGGAAATGTCTAACGTCTTCGCTACAGGACAAATTGAACGATTACCATGGGTCGCAGGCAGTTTAAATTCTTAGTCATCATCATCTGCCTAGCCTTTTTCCAAACTATCTGGGGGTCGGCTTCCAGTCTAACTGGATGCAGCTGAGTACCAGTATTTTACATGAAGCGACTGCCTATCTGACCTCCACAACCCAGTAACTGGGTAATACGATACCCCTTGGTAAGACTGGATATCAGACTTTTTGGCTTCTGACTACTCGTAACTACTGTCAAAGATCTAAAAATGGCAGCCGGGACCATTCCAAGGCACGGAGGAAACTCGGTATGTAATTATGGTCACCCATCCACGGTCCAACCTCGGCAAGCATGGGTTAACCTTCCTCCGACCCGGGCGGCTGTTATTATTTAGCCAGAGGCTTCTCCGCTCGAGTTTAAATTCATAGCATTTCAGCTAAAATACTAGGAACTATGGAAAAATATACATCATCACCATTTTCATGTCCTTATGCCAATTTATTTGGGGTCGGCGCAGCATGTCTTCTTCTTCCATACATCTCTATTACTCTTCATCTCAGCAATGACCTCCTTTCCAACCATGTCATCCTTCACACAGTCCATCCATCGTTTCTTTGATCTTCCTCTACTTTTATAGCCATCTACATGATAACTCACTCATTTTGCTCACTATACAACCTGTTTTTTTTTATATCCCATAACTCTAGGATATGATTGAGACCATATCAAAGAATCAACTGACATATGAATTATGTTTCAATATTTTTTTTTTTTAGTTTTTTCGCATTTTCTTAGCTTTAAATATGAATTATTGGTTTGAATAAAAAGAATTACTCGTATTTATTAATAAAAGTACTACTATTTTACTACACTACTGCGAAGTTTGGCAACCTCGCAAAAGTAAAGATTCGTCATACTGGTGACAATTTTTTACCTTCGTAAATTATGATTGATGATATCTCCGAAACTATGCATTTTTGGACCACCTATTCTAGGAGTTTTAGTATTATTTTTACCTATAGAATATAACCCTAGAGTTATGGGATATAAAAAAAAACAGGTTGTATAGGTACTTTCCCTCATTCCTCCGCATCACATGTCCATACCACTCAACTTTTTAGTCACCGGCTATGTTACCTGGCTATGCTGATGTGTGTTATTTTTTTCTGTGAGGAATTTAAAGAAAATTAGAATTCTTTTAACTGCGGTAGTAACACAGGCAATTTTTGTTGCCCGTGTTACTACTGGTAGTAAGAATGATAGTAGCACGGGCAAGTCACGTAAACATCAGCTATGAAGCTAGCTCTCTTACTACATAATCGTATAAATCTATATAATATGTTGCAGGCATTTAGGAAATACAGATTTATATTACTGTTACTTAGTAGCACGGGCAAGTCACGGATGTTCATGGCTGTTACTGCGGTATAAATATTTAACTGTCTGTACTCGCGTATACAGACTCTTATAGAAGCAACCTTGTATGGTTTATGAGGTACTAAGCAGTTACTATTAGTGTTATATAGTTCTGGTTGGAAAATATGAGATGAAGAGAGTTATAGTTTTATTGTTTTGAATATAAATGTGTCGTTCTAATTTGTTTTAGTAGAAGGGATGGGTTACTGAATGAGTGGAAGGCGACTAACAAAAAGTACTTACAAAGTAGACGTGAGTGGTAACATAATAATATAATAATAATAATAATCATTTTATTTTAGGCAACTAAGGCCCATACATAAAATACACAAATAATCATACAGCAATTATAAACTAATACATATCTAAAACCTTAAAAACTATGACTGTACACGTAACATCGTCGGCGTCGTGTCTCGCTGCGTGGTGTCGCGTAGCCGTTCTCGGAAACGTCGATATACGACACCTCTCGGCCAAAAGTCCTCTTTTAGGCAGAACTGTAGATGTTGCGTTGGAACACGTACCACGAACGACTTAAAGTTGATGTTGTGACGCGATTCCAACCTTTCGACCCTCAGAGTCCAGTCGGTTTTCAGTTTCACACACTGCAAGACATCCTCAACCGTCGTGAGGTGATGCAGACGCGAAATGGACAGCTGCGTCGTAGGCACAGCAGGGCGCAGCAGCATGTTGGGACCAGTCGGTGCAGTACCACACTGGTTACGAGAACAGGGCTTCCTCTTCTTCCTTTCCACTTTAGTGAAACCTTCCTCGTCAACATGACTCGTTCTTGGCAAGGAGCTGCGGTCCACAGTCAGTGCAGGTTGAGCTCCCTTCTTCAGTTTTTCCCCTCTTTTGATTTGCCGCTTTGGCAGCGACGCTTCTGATTTGCCGGTGGTGACAACAGCAGCGTAGGCACGTTTAGTGGTCAACGTAACTACGCGTGACGTTTCCGCAGCCGGTGTTGTGGCGCGGGCGACGGCGGCGGCGGGCGGCGCTTGCTCAGCATTATCGGCAGCTGGTGACGAACTAGTGTTCGCCGATTAGAAACTGCCGACTGGTGCATTTTGCGCCACTCGACGCGTGTTCACCTTTGAGGCCTCAGTTGACCCAATTACCGAGCCAACGTTGCGCAATAATGCTATTTCCGCACGTAACTCAGTATTGTTCTTTTATGATACCTCAATTCTGGACTGCATCCTGGTCATCTCTGCTTTCAAGGAAGTGATGTCCTTTAACAGCCGTGTTACGTCGACGTGATCGAATGTGACGGGGGGCAGCTTACTCAGCTCCTTCGCCACGAAATAAGGCACGTCGTCCGGGTCCGTCTTCTTCAACATATCAATGATATCCTGAAGACTCTTCTTTGTTCCATCTCTGCGGCGAGACGGCATCTGGTCCACTTTTCCAAGTGACTGGAACAGTAGCAGCTTACCACTGCTGATCTCATCCTCCTTGAAATTGGACTCTGCTATCTGCAAGATGCTCACTTCGTCCATGTAGTCGATGGCATGGACTAGGAATGCCAGCAATTCATTCACAATGAGCTTTTTGGAACTAATAGTGTGTACGGGCAGCGGCTATGGCCGCGCAACACGCGAATAAAATTCGTTCCGTGCACAGTGGAAACACGTCCGTATTCGAGCGCGCATCGCACTGCACTCGGTAACGTTGTAAGGGCTCTAAAATGACATAAACGGACCATTGGCGAGGTTCTTCATAAATATACAAGATGTTGTTTTGCATCCTCGTCAAATTCAAGGAGATAACTATGCTAATGATTCTCGACCCGAATCAATAATAAAATGGGTATGTAATTTTTTTAATAATTTATTTACGGAAATCGGTAAGTCTGAACAAACCGTGTTTTAAACGCGGCCCATCTGACACATGCAAAAAATCGTAAACGTTTGTACGATAGTTTCTTATTCCCTAAACCACGTTAAGGGGGTTATTCTGAAATACTGACAAACTTAAACAACGAAAGAGAGTAAGGACTATACAGTACCTTGATAAACTCCTCTAATTGCCATATACATACAAACGATATTCTTGTGTTGATCCACGAACAATCGACTCTCACAAACACAATTCAAAGTACTTATACTCGAGTTTATCGAGCACCTTTCTTATATAAATTGCCCTGCCGTTCCATAATAAGTGAAAAGTCATAAATTACGGGCTCACGTGCGCTTACTCGCGTCAATTACGACAATGTGTGGATAATGAGCCCCTTAAAAATGATGATATTTCTCGCTCCATAGATTGTCGAGGACTGACAAATTTGCCTACCATTATTAATGTGTTCATTCATGTAAAGTACCTACTTTGTATTAGTGACTACGCTATTTTGTAAGAATTTAAATCCTGTTCGTGATATGATCATCTTTTCAAATCAAATCATCGATGTGCAAATATTTGCATTTCTAAGTTTATGCAATTGTATTGATACCAAATAAGTATCAAATTCAAATAACTAATTAGAATAACAAAAAATAAAAAATGGCACACTAATAACAGTAGTAAAATTTAAACAATAGTGTCAAAAGGAATAATAAAAAAAAAAATGACTAACGGTGTTCCTCCGAAGGTTACTACAGCCGAAACCCCAGCAGCAGCAACGCAATCTCAATCACTGACCGCCAGGGCTTTAAATAACGGTAAAATTTTCGTAACGTTACCTTCATTAGTCAGTTACCGTTAATATTAAAATAACGTTAATAGATTTAACGTTATTTTTGCAAAATTTTATCGTTAATTAATGTAACCGTTAATTGTGCCAAACCTTGCGAACGCCGCATTTCGTGGGTCGCTAGGTCATGGTTGAGGGAGTCAGTATATGGTTAGCAACTTAGCATCTCACATACCACACACAACCTTGAATGTGACCGGGTTTTAGCTAAATTAACGGTACAGTAACGTTATTATGGTATATTAGGTTAATTGTATTTAACGTTAAATTACTGGTAATGTTATCAATTACGTTATATTTTTGTATAGTTTATAAGGTATCACATTGGAATTAACGTTAAGTAACGGATATTATTTTGTTAGTTGGTAACGTTAACAAGCCCTGCTGACCGCAGCGACACCACATTTCATAGATTGCGACATTGTTGTCTGTTCGGCGTCGTTGCCGCTGCGGTTTGCCCGACAACTCTCTACTCTTAAAACATGTTAAGTCACGAGCACCAATATGTAAACACTTAGCAACTTTAAAAAAAAAAAAAACTAGAAAAAATATTAGAAGAAATTTTAATCAGAATTATTAAAATTTCATGTTGTTACGAACATAGTGTATTAAAACTCACGTAAATTATTATGAAATAGATACTATCTCAAATTCTCAATTTTTATTTCTTGCGAAAACTGCTTTTGCCTTTAGCACGTGACTGTACTTTAAACATAAAATATGTTCTAATAGTGAAATTTTGGTATGACAACTAGCTGTAGAATCTAAACATTTATACATACATACAAAAAAAAAATTGAAGTGTCTGTGTGTAATTTCAAAATAAGATATTTTTACTGAATGCCTATGACAGTATATTTATACCGAACTTATAGCTATCTGTTTGTTTGGACTTTCATTTGAGAAAAAAAAAAAAACGAGCAATCACACTTTCTTTTTTTAAATGATGATAATGTTGAACTCGCGGGTAACTGCTAGTTATAAGTACAAATCTGTCTACTACTTCAGTAGTAACCTCAGTTACCTTACCCATGTTTGTATCTCTAAAGATACCCTATTATCCAGCTGCAAAGTCTCCTCGATCATTCCTGCCACCGACCAATAAAATGTAAACTACCCACGACA
Organism: Cerastis leucographa; assembly: GCA_963082945.1. Taxonomy (NCBI): domain Eukaryota; kingdom Metazoa; phylum Arthropoda; class Insecta; order Lepidoptera; family Noctuidae; genus Cerastis; species Cerastis leucographa. Next base: position 4,680,913 of record OY720361.1, read on the forward strand.
TCGCTAACGGATCTGACCATCAATCACGCCTAACTGATCGGACTCGTGTTTGTGTGTCGTGCGACTCGTGTGATATGAATGAGCCGTGCGATTTATTACTCGTGTCGCTTCAATAGATCCTGTGAATGCTTACCTGTAAGTCACATTAGTAAGGTGGCTTTTTACACGCATAAATGTTGTTTCAGAGTCTATTTTACTCTTCTTTTTCTTAGCGTTTCAATGAAGAATAAAATTGAGTCAGCCCAAAATTTGGCGACGTGATTGGCACTTTCAGTAGTGTCTATCAGCTCATATGATTTGCAAACGACAGGACCGATATGACATGATACCAAGCGTATCATAGTTTGTGAGGTTTCTCCATCTTTACACTCCAGGGCAGAGTCATCTATGAATCTCCACCTGAACAGATATATACTATTTTCCTCTGATTTTTCATCACGCACTGACAAAACACAGATCTTTATACTCGTTGTAATAAGGTTGCTATTGGGTTGATGCTATTGACAAAATCACAATGATCTTTATATCAATTAAGATAAGGTTACTATTATGTTTTTGCTTTCTGAAGTAACATAACCTCGTTGAAGTTCTAACAACACGTCAAGTAAATATTTGGCGGTTTTGGCATTTTGAATTTTGATACCGTTGGCTAGAAACTCGAAAGGCATTGCTATGTATTTTGAATTAAACACAAATTATAAATTTGTATTGTTCTATTACCTAGGTATGATCATGCAGTTTATCTTCTCCCCTGTAAAGTTGCTATTTTAGACTTTTAGACGTCGTGTTAGAACATTAACGACTATGCGGGAAGGACTGTTGGTACGAATCAGTCTTATGGACGAGCAAGTATGTCTGAATTAAAATATAATGAGGTAGGTCTAGAGTCAGGTGGTTCAACGATAGATACCCTGACTATACAAGGTGTAAATCACTTCATCACGAATCCGTCAACCAAGCATTCTGTACATGAAACTAAGTAACTTTACGCAAAAATTATTGCTGGGAAACAACATTTTTTTGGGGGGTGTAAAATCATGTTTTGTGGTAGAACTCAATGTAACGCACTCAAAATATTGTGCTGATGGACGGATTGAATTGTACGGGGGTCGTGGAGGTGTTTAAAGTAAAAATCTTACATTAAAAACTTGTATTTAAAAGAAATACTTTTCAAAAAGCAAGGAACTTTGACACTTAATATCTCCGTAACTAGAAGGTTCCCAGGTATGGTGTAGAACAAAAAAATGATTGCAATGACAGGGAGAAACAGTGCCTTTCGGCTTCGTTAAGAGGTGTTTTACACCCTTTATACTTTGCTACAATAACTGAAATACACACACAAACTACAATGTACTGCAACTTTTATACTGAAAGCTTTGAAATTCAGATTTTATAGATTTGTTTTTAATGCATGCTGCCCCAAATCGAACTGCCACTACCATTCTACGTCATCGAATAGTTTTGAAGACAAAGAGTTTGTAAATCGCTTTGTATGTGCATTGAAATTGGAACTCGGTGATCAGAACGGAATAAACAATTTTCTGTTAAAGGGGTAAGACAGGGACTGTTAAAGGGGGAACACAATTCATTAAACGCAAGATGAAAGGTTCGAAATGAAGGTATACTATATTTTATGCAAAGCAACCGTGAAACATTGACAGTCCAATATCAGCTTTCCAAGACGCAATCAAGATTGAATGCCAAACGAAGTTGTTGGTAGTTCTATAAGCTATGTAGTGTACATAGAATGTACCTATATATAGAAAGCAAAAGTATTGTTATGTCTTTTTTTAAGCGTAGCAGCGATTAAACTATATCGTAGACTTGCTACAAAAGTCGTAGCAGTGCTACGATTTTTGTAGCAGTGCTACGACTTTCGTAGCTGTAACGAATTAATCAACATATTGGCGTAGCACGCGTTTATGACAAAACATAGTTGCAACTATCATCCCATAGAGGCTAATAGTACTAACTAAAAGGGTACGTGAGTTGGCGTTGACCCTACTAGTTATCATATTTAGAATCTCAACCAAAAAAGGAAGATCAAAGCACCCTGTACGACATAGATCCACGTCACAACATTAATCTTTAATTCTAACTCAACGAAATACACCCAAAACATTATTAAGCCCCAGCCTTATTTTAACCCAATCCCAATATACGGTTCAATTAACTTTGTTAATAAAGTAGCACACACATGAGCGAACAAATTGGCTGCTAACGCGTTTGTTAGCAACTTCAATCTGATGTGCTCTCCTGAGAGTCTACACTAAGCTTTATCGCCTTTGTTGAGTGGGTTTATGGCAAAAGGTGAAGGCAAACAAAAAGAAGGAAAGAAAGAAAAAATAAAGACAAGAAGGTGAAAGGTGTCTATGAAGGTGAATATTTTTATGTGTTATAGCTAAAACTTAATAGTTTTGGTTACAAATATTAATATCACTCAACTTCTATTATTGTCTGTCTTGTATTCATCATCATCACTTCAGCCGAAAGACGTCCACAGCTGGACATAAGCCTCTCCCAAGTGTCGCCACATTGACCGGTCCCGTGCGACTCGCATCCAGCGGATCCCCGCAACCTTCACCAGGTCATCGGTCCACCTAGTGGAGGCCTTTCAACGCATCGCCTTCCGGTTCGCGGTTTCCATTCCAGAACTTTTTGGCCTCATCGGCCATCCGTTTTGCGAGCAATGTGCCCTGCCCACTGCCACTTAAGTATGACAATTCTTCGGGCTACATCGGTAACCTTGGTTCTCTTGCAGATGTCCTCATTTCTGATTTGATCAAGCAAGGAAACTCCGAGCATATAGCCCTCTCTATTGCCCTTTGGGTAACTTTAAGCCTTCTGATGAGGCCCATTGTGAGCGACCAAGTTTCGGTCCCGTATGTAATCACTGGCAACACGCACTGGTCATAGACTTGTATTATTGGGTGGTAAATCAAACGTTAAATTAAAACGAGATTTTAATAAACTTTCGGGTTGTATTAGCCCTTCGGATAAATGAGAATTTGTTCGTACATACTATATTTCAATAATACACGTTTCAGTGACTTTTAGATAATAACTTCCTACATTGGAAACCAAACTTTACAATTTATTCAATTTTTTTATTGTTTTAACTCTGCCGAAGTTTTGTTATTCATGTTATATTAGGAAAACAGTGAAGGGTTAGACATTAATTAATAATTTATCGAAAATAGTTCTTTAAAGTTTTAGTAATAATTGATGTTTACTTTTATCCGTTTACGTGGGTAAATTGAATCACAGCAAAACATCGCGTGATTCAATTTACCTCCATGCAGCGTGTTTTTTTTGGCACTCTGATAAAGTTAACAGGGGTCGCTTTGGTAAAAATATGTGTTTACTGTTTTGGAAAATGAATAAATAATTCTAAATTTTTGAAGTCACTGTTGGCTGCTGCTCCACTGCGTATGGTGCGTTTCTAGTAAAGTAAAAATATTTGTATGGTCTACCTATATATACTGGTCCCTGGTCTGGCTGTTTGCGTGAGTCTTAATGTTTATAAACGCATAATACAGGAGAAATTCCTAGTAAGGATTAACGTTTAAAAAAACAAAAGATTGTGGGAATAGTTTCGTTCGGTTCTCAAAAATATCGTTAAGCAGCTATACTATACTACTCTTCGACAAGCAATTATATCCATTTATCAATGAAAATTCACGTCTTTACCCGACCGTCCGGATTGGAAGAAAATCTCGTTAAATACCGATTAGTGGTTCTTGCTTTCCAATCGTAAATGTACCACTTAATCGTGAATCCATGATAAAAAGTAAGTAGGTAAGTACATACTACTCGTCTCTTTACACATAATTTTTTTTTTAGGGTTTCGTAGCCAAAGAGCGCGTTAAAACTGAGCCTAGTCCGTCTGCCCGTTCACATGTCTCTCTCCGGATCAAAGTTTTTTCTAAAAGTGTGACAGGACTATATCTTAGTTGTGTTTTTCAAAAAGAAAAAATGGAAAATGTAATGTTTATTTGTAAGTAATAATGACTGGTTTAAAATTAAAATTGGTTGTCTGTAAAGTCGGTTTACAGACGATAGTTTAACGTGACAACGTAATAACAAAACATTAATGAAATGATTGCATACTACATAATCTATTATTACTGCACTCGCCGCCCGATGCTACTTTTTTTTAATAATAAAAGAATAAATACTTGAAATTATACCAATACCAAGCCGAACGCTCCAGCCGATCGTGCCTTTCGCTCGCTCGTGCAGCGCTCTCGCTCCGATCGTAACGTTACAAGGAGCGTAACGTTACAATGAGTCATCTTTTTTCGTGCGTCCAGCCGGCGTTCATCGATTCATTAGACGTTGTCAAGTCAAAAATAGGCCTCAAGCTAAGTAAAGTTGATAGTGTATGCGTGGATCCTGTAATATATGATATGGCTAGAAACGCGGTGACTCTTATGCTATCTAGACAAGTATGGAAGGAGAAAACATACGGTCAACATTCTCCTGCCTTCATTATTCCAATTTATTTGGGGTATCATTTCAGAATTTCTTATTACTCGTCAGTACTTCAAATAAATTGGGATAAGTGCAGAGGAAAGATAAGTTGAAGTTTTTACAATGGGTTTCCGAAGAAAACTAAAAGTCATCCGAGTGGCAATAGAAACGGCTCAGATTGGTGTTTTTCGGAGACATCTAATTAGAAATGACGAAATCCACAGCAGAACTATGGTAATCGCAATAGCCCGAAGAAGCTGGAATACAGTGCGTTGTTTTTCCACAAAAATACCTTTACAATCCTACTTTAGTACGGTGAATAAAGTGGTTGTAAAAAGGCCCTTAAAGCCAATGGCACTTATTCATCCGTCATTGGAAGATTTTTTTTTGCTGGACCATACCTGGGAACTTTCTACTTACGAAGATATTGGAGGTCATATAGTTCATCATCATCATCATCAGCCTGTATTCGTCCACTGCTGGACATAGGCCTCTCCCATGACACGCCACTGAGCACAATCCTCGGCCACTCTCATCCAGCTCTTGCCAGCCGCCTTGCAAAGATCATCGCTCCACCGAGTCTGAGGACGTCCTACGCTACGTTTACCGATCCGTGGTCTCCACTCAAGAACTCGTCTACCCCAACGGTTATCGGTTCTTCGGGTTATATGGCCGGCCCATTGCCACTTCAGCGTGCTTATGCGGTGGACTATGTCGATAACCTTAGTTCTCTGTCGGATCACCTCGTTACGAACTCGATCTTTCAGAGAAACCCCGAGCATAGCCCTTTCCATAGCACGTTGAGCGACTTTAAATTTGTGGACCAACCCTACCGTGAGTGTCCACGTTTCGGCACCGTATATATAGTTCATCGAAATTATTATAAGTTATTTTTTTAAATACAAGTTTTTAATGTTATAACTTTACTTTAAACGCCTCCACAACCCTGTACTATTCAATTCATCAAACAGCACAATTTTTTGAGTGTGTTTCATTAAATCCTACCGTAAACCTTTATTTTGCGCACCAATAATTAGCAATTTTTATTTGACGAGCTCGTGGCTAAATTATAACAGGCGCTCGTCGATCTTTAAGGTTAAGCAGTGCTTGGCGAGGCTGGTCCGTGGATGGGTGACCATAATTACATACCGAGTTTCCTCCGTGCCTCGGAAGGCACGTTAAGCCGTTGGTCCCGGCTGTCATTTGTAGATCTTTGACAGTCGTTACGAGTAGTCAGAAGCCAAAAATCTGACATCCAGTCTTACCAAGGGGTATCGTATTACTGGTACTCAACTGCATCCAGTTAGACTGGAAGCCGACCCCAAGATTGTTTGGGAAATCCTCGGCAGATGATGATGAATTAGCAATAATTTTGCATAGATTTACGTAGTTTTATGTCCAGAATAATTGGTTGACGGTTTCCTCCGTTTACACTTTGCATGTTGGAACCTAATAAAATTATTAAATTACGTAACTAACCAAGTACCGTCCACCCAACGTATTAGAGGCTCAGCTAAACTAATTGATAGCCGCAGACCCCGGGACGCGTCGGCCTTGTACTTACTCGATGAGTAACGTAGGTACTATACAGTACTGTACGTAGCTGGTAATATTATTATCAAAGTAGGTCACCTCCTTTTTAATATATAGACTATCAAATTCTCTGTACAGGGGCAAAGAACTAAGGGCCCTACCCTCAACCCTTCGTGGATCTGGTGAAATGACAAAAACAAAACAAATACTGCTTACTAGTTCTCATTGTATGTATTATTGGTTGAGGAGTCAGTCAAATGTAAATCTTACAATACCTTGCCCCGCACTAGGAATTTCTCCTGTATTGTAGGTACGTTTTACAAAAATTTAAACTCTCATACATAAACAGCTAGATCAAGAACAATTACTTATAGGCCATGCAAATACATATATGTTCGATTTGTTACGATTGGAAATCGAACTCGCAGCACTGCAGCCAATCGCTCAACTATTCCGCCAACTGTTCTATTATTTAAGTTCTGTGTTATGTATCACTAAAGAAAAACATCGCCAAGTGAACTTGATATGTTATGGTGGATAGTATGCTTACGCCGGGATTAAGAAACACTGCGTAACCATCCACCCATCCGTCCAACGATGTGTGGCCGACTTTGGGTTTTTATCTGCATGTTTCTGTTGCACAACAATGCACTTAATGTCGTGTACTGCGTGCTCTGTTGTTTGTTCATTACAAGAACTGGATGCTACTGCAGGCGCCATACTCGTGGCTCGACACGCCAAGAATAGAAGGATGTATGATTTTTGAAGCGTGAGCATGTTCCTATGAGGGGATTCAAATTCAAGAACCCTCAAGTTGTACAGCATCTGTGTTACCCGATAGGTATTATCATGGAGTTTTCAGGTTTCAAGTGAACGAATTGTTTGAAGGCAATCGTGCACCATCATCGATATCATCATCACTTACGGTAACCGTATGGACTGGTATACCAGTCAATAAAATAGCCAGCGTTACTCTATACCAAACTTGTCGGCATGGCCATACCACACGGTTGCTTTATAATATATGGCTATATAAATAAGCCATATAAATATATCTCTCTATCGATTCGTGACGACCGCGTCGCCTCCGAAATATTATTGATCTAGTACACAATAATTATGGTGGCCTGGTACAGTCAGCCTCAAAAATGTAAGCACCGAAGGAATACATTTTTACAATTTGTGTTCCACAATATTGTAACAATATTTTAGTTACAATGAAGTAGGGTGTTTGTTTTGACGCTGCAAATTGATACAATATTATTGCAAAAAGATTGTAGACAGTGAAATGAATTCCTTTTTAAGGTTCCGTAGCCGAATGGCAAAAAATGGAACCCTTATAGATTCGTCATGTCTGTCTGTCTGTCTGTCCGTCCGTATGTCACAGCCAATTTATTCCGAAACTATTAGGACTACACAGCTGAAACTTGGTAAGTAGATGTATTCTGTGAACCGCTTTATGATTTTCGTACAAAAATAAAAAAAATATATAGATAAGGATATCCCCCCAAGTAAGAAGAGAAAAATTCTGAAAAAAATTTGAAGATGTAGAACGTAAAAAAAAACTTTCAACGAAAATTGGTTTGAATAAGATTTGATATGTAGTTTTTGAGATATGGGACTTTTTCACCAAACTGCAGCAGTAACTTTGTTTTTCATTAACTTACTATGAAAAACAAATTTAGTTTTGCGGTTGAGTGAAGGTTTACTAATGAATGAACGTTCAAAACATTGTTATTATATTTTTTGGGGCTATGGAACCCTGTGTGCGAGTAAGACTCGCACTTGGCCCGTTTTATGTAAATGCCACAGCCAAAACTGTTAAACAGTGTTTGAGGTATAGGAATCTAAATAATTGTTTTACGGTTGTTTGAATAAAGCTGTGTGTAAACTAGGTCAAGACTGTCTGTCAGACAGGCTATAGTGCTAGGAAAACAATACCTAATGACGAACAAACTCAGAACAAAATAGTACTAATAGTCAAAGTTGTCTAAATGATAAGAGAAACTATTTTATTAACCTCTGGAACGTAGAACATAGACGAGCGTAGCGGAGCGTAAATCTACGCGTAATTCTTAAACGCAACTACGCATGCCATTTTCTACCTCTAGCTTGGGGTCCTCCCACACGCTACGTTGTCCGATACACACGGTCTCCACTCCTGAATTCGTTTCGTCCATCGGCCCTGCTTGTGACATACAAATAAACTGCACCCGCTACACTATACCTAAACTACAAACAACTCCTGAAAGCCAGAATCAACAGTGACGACCACCAGAAAATCGCCGAGACAATGAAGCTCGACGAAGCTCCAGAGAAACAATTTACTGTCTTGGATCATCATCATCTGCCTAGCCTTTTCCCAAACTATCTTGGGGTCGGCTTCCAGTCTAGCCTGATGCAGCTGAGTACCAGTATTTTACATGAAGTGACTGCCTATCTGACCTCCACAACCCAGTAACTGGGTAATACGATACTCCTTGGTAAGACTGGATGTCAGACTTTCTGGCTTCTGACTACTCGTAACGACTGTCAAAGATCTACAAATGACCGCCGGGACCAACGGCTTAACGTGCTTTCCGAGGCACGGAGGAAACTCTGTATGAAATTATGGTCACCCATCCACGAACCAACCTCGGCAAGCACGGCTTAACCTTAAAGATCGACCCGTTAATTTACTATCGGATATCGCAACGAAATTAATCCAGAAAGAATAGAGAAAAATAGGCAAAAAATAACCCAACCGTAACGGCTAGACTAATAGGTTCAGAATCATAACTACCAGGGGTTATACACCTCCACCATAATTATCCGACCACCATTATAGTTGACCAAATACATTTAAATGTAACGATTATTTTAACAATACGAGCGTCCAGTAAGCGATGAATCCACAGTTATTTTGATACACAATTTTGTATTCATAAAATAATAAATGTAATATTATGTATTTACAAAACAATCAAGGTATCCAAATAGTTTTTGTTTAATCATAGAATTTTGTTAATTTATTACACTGTAGGTAATGTTACTATTTTAAATTGTTTTAGTGGTATTTGACCTGAAATTCGATGCAGTAAGAAACATAACCAACTCAAATAAACAAACCATGATAAAGTAGACCTATAAAAAACCTACTAACAAAATCATCAATATTTTGGCGCAGTACCTGATCGATTGACTGTAGTGCTGCGTGTCACAAGTTGGACTCCCGCACGGAACGATACACTTTATTGCCTACGTGCAAGGTTTAGGGTCTAGATATTAACGCTCCCACATAATGCGGCGATTTCGAGTACACAAACTCTATGCGATTCTGATGTCGCCTGAAAAACAAAGAGTTCTCATATTGAATTGAATCTCAGATTGAAGGCCGTGAGAGGTCGTGTGAAAGGTCTCCTGGCTAAATAATAACAGCTGTGCAGCTGTTATTATTTAGCGATGCAGGATCACGGTCGATCGAAAACTGATCGTTAAGCACACTCAATAAAGTGATGGTGTGGTCCATTGATGGTTGACTATCCCGTATTTCCCCCGCACCTCAAAATCCCATACTAATATTATAAATGCGAAAGTCACTCTGTTTGTTTGTTTGTATGTTTGTTTGTTACCTTTTCACGACTAAACGGCTGATCGGATCTTAATGAAATTTAGCAAGAAGATAGATTTCAACCAGGGGAAGGACATGGAGGCTATATATATCATCACGGTACGACCAACAGGAGCGGAGCAGCAATTTTGCAAAATTGCGAAAACGGGGAAAATGTGACGCAGACGAAGTTGCGCGGGACAACTAGTGCACAATAAATTGTTTGTAGATCTTTGACAGTCATCACGAATAGTCAGAAGGTCGCAGCTCTAACAACCTAACTAATAATAAAAAAGACTCACACAGTTCTGTAAAGGCAGTTGATGAAATTGAAGGCTATTTTTCGGCGGCCATTTTTTTTTTTTTAATTTTGTGGTAAAATAAAATAATCAGTATAAACCCAGCTTACCGGCTAATAGCATTACATAGACCGCTGCGCTCAATTAACCCCCAGGGGATGTGAGATAATGAAGTGGCCAGCTTTATATTATTTTTTTCATATAAAAATAGCGAAAAACTTGTGTTGACAGCACATTTTTTTCTAATTATGTATATCTAGCAGACTAAAGAGTTGTGTTGTAATCGGTTGGCTTGGTATGGGCATGTGATTCGGAGGACTGAGGAAAATGTCGTGAGAAAAGTTTTGAGTATGAATGTGAACAAGAGTTGAAGAAAACCAAAGAAACGATGGATGGACTGTATGAAGAAAGATATGGCAAGACAGGGGTTGCCTGATGAGATGATAAGGGACCGTCCATTAATCACGTGAGGCTTGAAAGGGGGGAGGGGATTTAGTGAAAATCACGAAATATCTCAAGGGGGGAGGAGGTATAGTAAGATATCACGTGTATTTGTTTTTTCGTCAAACGCGCGATTCTAAACCGAAAAGCGGCTTGTAGTGTGACCTTGAATCGCCGTTGCCAGGCAACGAACGAAGTACCTGTATTTAAAGAAAATATTCTAAAAAATTTAAGATTCTGTGTAGGTACTAAAAATACACGTGATTTTGGGTGGGGGCGGGGGATTAGTCTTAAACCTCACCACGTATCACCAAGAGGGAGGGGGGGTTAAAAAATGCAAAAAAAAAAAACACGTGATTAATGGACGGCTCCTAAGTAATACGGAAGAAGAAGTCATGCTACGCCGACCCCAAATGAAATTGGCATAGGGGCAGGTTAATTATGAATGATGTTTATCTAACCGACATTAGAGTTATATAATTATTTCCTGTCTTCACCCAACGCAGTATGATTACAGAATAATTAACGAGAATAAATACTGTTCCTCTACAGAGTCACTTGAAACAAAGTAATGAGCTCTCAACGTTCTTCGCGGTGCACATTGTCACTTAAACTAAAACTTTTAATTAAAAGGTACTTCCCGAATCACAATTAGGCTGTCACAGGCTTAATTAACATATAAACTAGAGGGTCGAGTGTGACTGTGAGAATTTATTCGGTCGCCGGGTAAACTAAGTAGAAAAGTAGTTTCTCTTGCGTAGATTACAAGTCTCACATGAGGAGATTCCTGGGCTCGAATCTCACGATTAAAACGTTTGTGTTCCAGATTGAAAAATATCTGGAAAATAAATACTTGGGCTTCTACCCAAGTATTTGTTTTGCACAAGCTGTGCCAGCGACTACGTCCGCGTGGAATTAGAATTTATCTAAAATAGAGGTGACCCAAGTTACTCCTTATTTCATCAGCTATCTGCCAGTGAAAGTCCCCGTTCCAGAGATTAGCCGGAACAAACAGCAAACAGGCAGATAGAAAGACAGACAAAAATTGTATTAAACGTTATTTTGGTACATGTACCGTATATACATTCATAAGCATGTAGTAAAAAGCGGTTATTTTAATATTACAAACAGACACTTCAATTTTATTTATTTGTGTATGTGCATAGATAATACTTAAGTGCTTCTGTGAGTAGTCTATTTACTGGAAACAAAATAAAACGCCTCAATTCAAGGCCACTGCATCGCTACCACAGCGGCAACGGCGCCAAATCATAATGATGTACTGCAGCAAAAGGAATGATATTATGTCTACATTTAAAGCGGTTTCAGAGTGGTGCATTTTTTTCGCGTATACCTAAGCTCCTATTGGTTTACGCGCGTACACGTTGCGCTTTAAAAAACGAACGTGCGTTCTCGCGCTTATTCCGACATGTTTGCGCGGAATAAGCAGGTGCGCGTGGGAGTAGCGCGTGCGGTAAAAGGTGGGCATACGCGCTTACACACGCTTCTAAAACGGACGAAATGGTGAAAACGAAATGGTGCGCTATACCATAAAAAAATACTGTTGTGTCATTACGAATGGGTGACGTTACCGCTTACCTTTTTTTGTTCCCTATTTTTCTTTTTTAATTCGAAATGTTTATAAAATTCTTGGACGTCTGAACCCCACAAACCCCAGAAAACCATTTTTGTACCTACCACCGTACTTTACACAGGTAACACAATATACAAACTATCCTTTCTAACTGCAGTCCATACACTGGACGTCTACCCAAGTTAATTATCCGAGCAAAGATAAAACGACTGTTTATGAAGCACACGCTTAGCTTGAAGCTCCAGATTGTGGTTTTAACTGGATTATATGCTGGCAAGATAGTAACGGGAAATAATATTAATTGGAAGCGTATTTACTGTGGAACTATTTGCTTTGTTGTGTAAATGGTGGAACGTACAGTCGGGAAAGTGGGAATATGGACACTTTTCAGACAAAATCCCGTGCACACGATGACATCTGTTTAACACCCTTATTACTATTGGTCCGCACAAATAGTTTGCAGACCAATAGTGGTAAAACAAAAAAAGACCCGACGGAAAAATACACGACCGTTTTTTTAATATTTATTGTTTTAAACACAATCTCAGGCTCTGTTAATGATCCCAGATGTTTGACCACAGCTTTTTTTTCATTTACGACACCAAGGGACTCGGCAAAAAACAGATGCTGCGATGCTATTGGTAGTTGAGCGTTAATAAGCGCTTCTATAGCGGCCGGACGCTACAAGTAACGATAGTCCTTACCGTGGTCAGATACGCAGTTTGGTGATAGTACTGTTTTGATTGGAAATGTGTGGACGGTAGCAAGATATAAGCTATCTAATTATATTAAACACAAGCTTCTGCCTCCGACTTTATTCGCGTCAAAGAAACGTATCTTATGTTCAGCATTGGACGTCTTTTGGCTGAATTCATGATTATAATGAGGATGGATATAGGTCTCGTATTACAAAAATACTTTAAATAATAATAATTACCGTCAGACCGGCAATACTTTCGGCTTCGACAACTTTTGGCGAAGATTCCTTACAGTGCCGACATTAAACGAACTGTGAAGTTATTTAAATTTTTTTGTAGTAATTTTAAACCTTCGGCTTGGCTTCGGCTGCAAGTTGCGGGGACAGTCGATTAATCGGCTTTGGTTTCGGCCAGAAGTCGACCTTCGCCTTTGATTGGACACTAATTTAATAATAATAGGTTAGGGACACCTACAGGCACCTACAGACAGGGTGTACCTACAGGCAGTACCAATCACATTCCTTCAGTTGTGTTAGAGAAGTCTTTTATGTCTAAAATAAGTGAGCAATTTATTTACATAAGTTTGTGGAACAGCATTAAATTCTTCATCATTCATAGAATTCATGGAAAGTTTTTTTCAAATATTTGTACAAAATAACTGTTTCGCCGAAACGTTCGATACCGCACGTTAGATTCCTACATTATGTACCTACAGTACTAGGTCAATAAATGCCGGCCTCATGAAATATAGGACTTAATTAAAAATCAATAACAACTTAGTCACGCGTTTTACGCAAACTTTATGTTCCTATCCGTAAATATTTCAAAATGAACCTTAAATGCTTTGTAACAAAATTGGAAGTTTAAAAATGCTTGAGTTCAATCAAGAGCATAACCGAAATTCTGATATTGAAAGCTAATACTTAGCTGTACCAACACCCAAAATGAGTTTTTAGGATGACAATAAGTAAAGTGAACTTTAAATTGTCTCTAAAATGTCTTTAGTTGCTTGATTGTTAGCAAATGATTTATGGTTTATTTTTCAGAAGAATAGTTTAGTTATTTTTAATTATATTTTCATTTATGTAACTAATTGAATGTGTGATTAATACAAAAACTAATGTTTTTCAACACATTTTTGTTTTGGTACTAACAAGACAAGTCAAGAAAAAATACACGATTAATACCGTTATACATTCACTGGCGCATTTAATACTAAACACAAAAGCGGATTAATAATAATGAAATATTCTACAATTAGTCTAAATACATCACAATTGGCTTGCTTCCTGAAATTTTGGCGCAGCACATGCATTGTTGTCGACAGCCAAACTGGCGCCTTGGTTTGTGCCTTTTTCGCCAAAGATTCTGGCACAAATTCCTTAGTAAATGTGCCAACATTCGCACTTTATAATGGCTTTGATTACGGAAAACACTTTATTTGTAACATTGTTGGTAAAAGCATCGTAATTTCTTATGACAGTGGATAGCAGTGTCAGAATTTATGACATTTGTGCTCCATAAGGCTTCATTCAGCATTACTTTATCCGTTCCTGCATATGTTTTGCAAGATAAATACCATAGAGCATGGCGAAGACTCAACAAACGCTGCTAGATGCATCATTGCTCCACTTCAATCAGACCTGCTTTGCTGCGAGTTCAAAACATTACGACTCTGTAGAAGCGCGCTATAGGCAGACTGGCAAGTAGGTCGCGTGATGTTTACCACTGGCACGTTTGACGCTTCCTTTTAATAACGTAGTAATAACCACAACCAAGCCTCCTCACAAGCGCTTGGATTCGATTCGGAAAGTCGTATGTCTATCTCGCTCGCTTTCGTAATGCCAAAACAAGATAGACATACGACTTATCGAATCGAAATCGAATCCAAGCGTTTGCAAATACGGAAGCTGATCCGATATATAAAACTGACGGCGTTGAAGGCCGTTCATGACAGAACGCACTTTCCCGAATTTTAAAAGTCTTGCCGTCTAGGTCTAGGCCGTAGACATCGTGTCGTTGAGTCTGGTTTGGCGATTTCATGCTCTGTGGGGTATATCGAAGTACTTGGTATTGTCGCAATGGACATTGTAATTTTGGGCCAGTTCGTGCCGCGCATAATTTTGTTGCACTACACGGAGATGGCGTGGCATAGCAGACATTTGTGTTTCGGTGCCGCAAGGCCGTCCTTAAACACATCTGTTTTAGGACTATTATTGCAGTATACTATTTAAGGTTTTCAGTTCAAAAATGGAACCGAATTAATTTTTAGAACAAAAACGTTACAGGCACACTGCTGGTTTATTTTTGGAAACACATCCATTACAGCTCGTTAGAACATTGCTCAATGTTAACCATAATTGCTCTTTGGCTTAACTTTATAAATTCTTGGAGAAATTTTCTAATCTACAGAAATAAATAATATTGAAGTTTCTGTTTGTGATTTCAAATAAACATCTTTTTACTAAATGCATATGTAACGGTACGGTACTTATATCAAAGAAACAATTTTATTAATTGATTTTACCCTTGAAATTGTTAACAAAATTCGATTAAAAAAAGTGAATTTATATTTTTATTAATTTCACACAGACGAAGGTTAGTTAGTTTAACGTATAATGCATTTTATTTAAGGGATAATAAACAACTACAACATATATAAAATATAGGGTTAACAATACTAGTAGTAATATTGCAGTCCACTGCATTATCCGCAGAGAGACATATTTCAAAAACAGTGGTTGCCACTAGACGAGCTACCACGGAAAACAAATATTATGAGATAAATAAATAAGTTACTATAAAGCTAGCTATAGCTACAAAACTAAATTAGATCAGAAACAATTTCAATCGCATTAAATTTTACACTGATGAAATAATATAATAATATATATTAGATTTAATTTTTCGAGCATGCAAATATATAAATATCAATGAAGTTTGAATTATAAGATTCCAACATTCTATGAATAGGGCAGCTTAAGCCAGAGTTCGTACGACAAGAATTTAGCACGAACAGTGTACGAGCACGAATCTGACGCACATGAACTGTTCGGGGGACAGAATTACACAGCTTACTCCTTACATCAATGCATTATGTAAATTATAACGTTATAATCAAGATTATGTGGTTTCTACCAGAACAATTATTAAAATCGATAAAGGCACAAATTATAGTAGCATTATGTGGTTCATGTACATAGTCATTAAAGTAATAGACTGTTTCATGCACAATTAGTCTTCATTTACATATACCTACATAATAAGGAAAGAATAAATTCCGTTTTATAGTCTGATCGCTTTAAATGAAGTTTAATTTGAAGTTTACGGTTTTTACGATTTGCAAAACATGGATATTTATTTAGCGTAGGTATGGTTGTAGGTCATCATGAATGGTTAGGCAGAGTTGTACCTAAAGTACATCCACATTTTGCCATTTATGTTTAAGTTCCATGTATTAGGACGATACGGTTGGCGCAGTGGCTAAGCTACTGCGACGCTGAATGTCGCGGGTTCAAACAAATATTTGTAAGGCCTACAGATAGTTGTTCCGGGTCTGGCTGTTTGTGTATGTGACTTTAAATGTTTTTAAGCGCACCCT
Organism: Cerastis leucographa; assembly: GCA_963082945.1. Classification (NCBI taxonomy): domain Eukaryota; kingdom Metazoa; phylum Arthropoda; class Insecta; order Lepidoptera; family Noctuidae; genus Cerastis; species Cerastis leucographa. The sequence continues at coordinate 4,697,141 of OY720361.1, forward strand.
CGACACAGGAGAATTTCTTAGTGAGCTTTATAATATTAGTATAGATAATAGATATAAATCTTATAGGATAATTATATTTATGTTCTAAAGGATCACAGACAGACACGAAAGCGTTTTTGAAATGAAATAATGTAAATACATATGAGTAATGACTGATATTGAGACCAATTTTTAGGGAAAAGACATTGATAACAAGCCTATTTATTCTTGGCCTTTGTATTGCACCAACGATCAATACATCCAGTGTTACCTGGTGGGGATTCGTGACATAATTGAAAACAATTACTTAGGTGTAATTACTTAATTTCGTACAGTGAAAACTTTTCCGGGAAAATTAATTCCCCACTGATTTGGACGATGGAAAGGCATTGCCAATTAGCTGGTATATTTTTTGCCTTTGACCGCAAAATTAATTGTACTTTTGAACCCGTCAAACCATTATTTTTGCAATCGGTACAGCGTTAGTTAATTTCTAAGAAATTAAAGTAATCATTTATGTTACATAATTTGAATTGAATTGGTGTACTTTATTCCTTGTATAAACATCGTACTATCAAATATCGTCATAGAACAGAGTGATTTGTGTTGATTGTTATCTGGATCTAGTTGAATTCTTTTCCTACTTGTAAAAAAACCGGCCAATTTCCAGTCGCGAGTCCGCGCACGAAGGGTTCCGTAAGCAAAAAAAAACACTTTTTTGTATGAGAGCTTATATAATAATTTTATCCTGTTTTTAATATTTGTTGTTATACCGGCAACAAAAATACATAATCTGTAGAAATTTCAACTGCTAACTATCACAGTTCATGAGATACAGCCTGGTGACAGACGGACGGATGGACGGACAGCAAAGTCTCAGTAATAGGGCTAAAAATACGAGTTTTAAGGCATAGAGAGCATCGGTGGCCCAGGAGAGCATCGGTGGCCCAGTGGTAGCAGCCCCGACTTACGAGCAGTAAGTCGTAGGTTCGAACCCAGGCAGGCGCATTACTTTGTGTAATTTATTTCATCACCGCTGCTCTCAAACGGTGAAGGAAAACATCGTGAGGAAACCGGCATGTACTAGAACTAAAAATTCGAAGACATGTGACATCTGCCAACCCGCACTGGGCCCGCGTGGTGGATTACAGCCCATTCCCTCTCATAGAGAGGAGGCCTGCGTCCCAGCAGTGGGAACAATATAGGCTGATGATGATGATGATGATGAAAAAAACCGGCCAATTTCCAGTCACGAGTCCGCGTACGAAGGGTTCCGTAAGCAAAAAAAAACACTTTTTTGTATGAGAGCCCCCTTATATAATAATTTTATCCTGTTTTTAATATTTGTTGTTATACCGGCAACAAAAATACATAATCTGTAGAAAATTCAACTGCTAACTATCACAGTTCATGGGATACAGCCTGGTGACAGACGGACGGATGGACGGACAGCAAAGTCTCAGTAATAGGCCTAAAAATACGTGTTTTAAGGCATAGCGATTTCTCTAACACAATTTTTCAATAGTAGGCACATAGCCAAGCTTGAGGCTAGCCTAAATGAAAAATCAGGAACCATCCGAACATCATTTTCTTTCAGTTGTTCGTTAACGATAAAATTATTCATGCAGAAAATTATATAACTAACTAACATAATAACGCAAGGTTCGTGCTTTAAAAATAAATTGGCCATAATTCTCAGGCGGAAGCATGTGTCAAAATACAGTTCTTTATATACGGGGCGGGCATATAAGGGATGATTTACACTGGGGTAGGTGGTGACGTCAGTTCATTGCTCGTAGTTACTTCATCGGTGTAATATTTCTCCTTAATTACCTACCTATTGCATTAAGTTTGGTACATGCTGAGGGTAGGAATAGAGTACATGTTTTTATTAAACGTAAATATTCATGTATTTAGAGTCAACATAAGTTGATTGACTTGGAAGGATATTTAGACAGCCATAGATATTGGATGAGTATTGCTCTCTTTTTCTAATAAAAAAATTAAAAGCAAAATAACCTTTTTTTAAAACAAGCTTTTATAAAGATGCACTGAAAATAAGAAAAATAAGTCTTGGAGTAAATGAAAACGATAAAGGATAGTTTTCCCAAAAGCTTGTCGCGTGAATGGTAAAGGCTATAACAACTATACGCAACAAGCTTTTGTGAAAACTATCCTTTTCGTGTCTGTGCTATTTACCGTTGATATTGGCTGCAGGATAAGATCATGATAGAATTAATGATTATCCATCAAATATGAACGTATATACAAATTTTCATGTCTACGCTATTAACCGTTGAGGAGTTTCCTCGTGAGGAGACGATCCTGGCTCCAGCATTAAGGACATCGAGAAGTGGTTCTAATTTATCTTCCGGCATTCCAGCAGCACAAACATACATACATTGCAATTTAAATAAAAGCTTTTAAAAAATCTATCAAAACGATATCCGATTTATATTATAGGTAATTTGTAGCAACAAGTTTGAACTTATGTTATGGCTTAATATAGTTGCGTCTGTTATGTGAAATACTAGTAATTAAGCTAAAACAACGAACTATCATACACAGATGTCCTAATTAACCCCTAAAAAGGATGAATTTCCAAAAATCCTTACACCCAGGAACCAGGAACTTATAAAAAGCAAGGAAGCTTATTTTTTGCCAGCCCAGTGGTTTGAAAATGAAATGATTTTTAAATTGATAGCAGTCTTATTCAACCTTTGGCCACCCAATGCTTAGTGTAGGTCTTTTCCAAATCCCTCCACTTTTGGCGGTTTTGTGGCTCTCCAGTTTCGCTTGCCCACCTCTCCATCCCGTCCGTGGTCTCCACTCCAGCACTTTCTTCTCCAATCTTCCGCCCGGTCTACCGCATATAAGGCCCGCCCACTTCTACTTCATTTTCGTCATATCATCATCATTTGCCTAGCCTTTTCCCAAACTATCTAGAGGTCGGCTTCCAGTCTAATCAGATGCAGCTGAGTACCAGTATTTAACATGAAGCGACTGCCTATCTGACCTGCACAACCCAGTAACTGGGTAATACGATACCCCTTGGTAAGACTGGATGTCAGACTTTTAGCTTCTGACTATTCTTAACGACTGTCAAAGATCTACAAATGACAGCCGGGTCCAACGGCTAAACGTGCTTTCCGAGGCACGGAGGAGACTCGGTATGTAATTATGGTCACCCATCCACGGACCAATCTCGACAAGCATGGCTTAAACTTAAAGATCGACCCGCGCGGCTGTTAATATTTAGCCACGAACTCCTCCATTTTCGTTATAGCAACGTGACAGAATAACCCCAACATGTAACCACCCTTAATTTCAACATGCAAGACAGCAAATTATGCAAAACATTTGAACTTTCAAAGTAACGCAATTAGAAGTCTTGCATGCTTTCATGTGGCGAACAATATCGGTGTAATGTGTAGCAATTAGAGGCATATGCGGTGCTCGAGGAATTATTTAGCTTCAAGGTATTTTAACTCAAATATTAACGAAGAGAAAGTTAAAGAGAACGTTTTTATTTGCGTTATGGTTTTAAATATGCATGATCTAGTAAGTACAGAATTACTTGATACGATCGTTACACAATCGTTTTTGCCGTTGAAATTCTAACACCACGTAAGTCAAAAATTGCAACTTTACAGGAGAGGAAAAACTACATACATAATTATATCTAAGTAAATCTACAACACCATTTTATAATTTAAATATAGACGTTGCTTCTTTCGATGAGTGGCTGAAGCAACGTGTCTTCCGATTTTCTAGCAAACGGCATCAAAAATCAAAATGTCAAAACCGTTAAAAATTTACTTATGTGTTGATAGAACGTCAACGACGTTTTGCTACGTTCATGACTTTATACCTATCGTATATACAAAGTTGGCTAGCGAGCCAATTTAAATCAACCTTGTATAAAAAACAATACAACGACCTTTAAGAATTTAAAAACAAATCATCGTTTTAAACTCATTTCACTTTTATCATCAACGATTGACGAATAGCAGCGATTTCACCTTTAAATACTCTACCTTAAAATCTATACATTAGGGTAATAAGACCTCGAACGACTAATAACTACGTGAGGTATGTTAATTAGGGGCAATACATTTAGGGCGACCTTTCTGAACTAATACATTACGTTTTCGTGAGGCACATACATATAGTTCTTTATTGTGAATAATTATACTCTTCGGTATTTGGTGGCAAGGAAAATGTGACCTTTTGTCAGTGATTGCCGTAAAAGGCAAGAGAGGACCTACCATGTGATGACATAATTATGCGTGTTTTAAAAACTTTGGAAGGTTTATGGAGCTGTTTCGACACCAGAGAAGAAATTTGAACCTGACTTGTATGTACAAAACTGAAAAGTGATTTGCTCGTGAAATTACGGTTTCTACGTTGATATAAGACCTATTTCGTAATAGTATGGCTTCCAAAATTCCATATTTGTGAAAACGTAAAACCTTAATCAATACCTACAGTAGTAGAAAATCACTTTTATAACTTGCTGCGTGTATACATATTATTAGACGTGACTGTACCAGTGTAAAATGTTGGCCTTTCCCAATAAAAATAAGGGGCAACAGTGATTATGTTCGTATTACGTCAAACCCTTTTCGCACATCATCAACTTCCTTTACTTTTCTGGAGTATGTTGGTGAAAAGAGGTCGTGGTTAGATAATAACAGCCGCACGGGTTGATCTTCAATGTTAAGCAGTGCTTGCCGAGGTTGGCTCGTGGATACCCATCCACGAGCCAACCTCAGACATTACATCCATCAATCATTACATACTGAGTTTTTCCTCCGTGCTTTGGAAAGCGCGTTAAGCCGTTAGGTCCCGTTGGCTGTCATTTGTAGTTCTTTGATAGACGTTACGAGTGGTCAGAAGCCCGAAAGTCTGACAACTAGTCTTACCTAGGAGTATTGTATACAATTATTATTATTTATTTATTAAACAATTTTAAAACAAACTTTTATTTAAAAACTAAGCCCCACAAAACCGTTTTCACAGTTTGTATGGGTATTGTACGGTTACTGGGTTTTGGAGGTCAGATAGGTAGTGGCTCCATTTAAAATACTGGTATTCAGGTGCATGTGGTTAGACTGGAAGCCGATCCCAACATAGTTTGAGAAAAAAGGCTAACAAGATAGATTGTTGGGGTCAGCTTTTAGTTTAACCAGATGCGGCCTAATACCTATTATTTTTCATGGAGTGTCTGTGTGTGACCTTTACAGTTCAGTTACTGAACCCTTTCGCACGTAGTTTATAGGTACAGTATTTTATTACTAAGTTTATTAAAGGCAAATAACTGATAGCGACAGACAATATCATCGTTCTACGGACTTGTATAGTCTGCACATAATATACAAGTTGTTGTTTTGCATCCTCATCAAAATTCAGGAGGTTGTCCCACAAGACATAAATAATCAAATAAAATTACGGTACCTAGTTAATTATTAATAAACGCTGATTTTTTTGTTGTTTAAGATTGTCAGTATTTCAGAATAACCCCTTTAACGTGGTTTAGGGAAGAAATTATCGAATAAACGTTTGAGATGGTTTTAATTTGTGGAAGCGCGGTTATAGGGCGAGAATCAGACGGCCCGCGTTTAAAACACAAGTGGTTCACACTTACCGATTTCCGTAAATAGGAAAAAAAAAATTACCTAGGCATTTTATTTTTGATTCGTGGTAAGAATTTTTAGCATAGTTACCTCCTTGTATTTAACGAGGATGCAAAACAACAGCTTGTATATAACGAGTAATCGAGAAAATTGGGACATTTCATGCTACATTTCAATTGAAGCCTGCGGAAATTACCTAACGACAACTTTCCACACACCCTCTAAGTTGGTAACATGATTTTAATATCTTTGAATTTTGGTGCTGCTTCTTGACGGCAATTGATGCACCCCCTCTTACGTGGGACTTAAAACATAACTGGCGAAATATAGGTGTACCATTCCGTGTCCTCTGCCCAAACTTTCGGGTATTCGAGGCGTGATGTTATGTTAGATGAATCTATTTTTCTTTTAAAAATTGTTTTTAAACGAAAAATAGATGCTTTACAAGTTTGAAGCGATTGTCGATCTATATTTTGTCCATCTACAGGAGATCCAATGATTAAACTGATAAAGAATGCGAATTTTCGAGCTTAACCAGTGGTCATGTAAGCTTTATGCCTGTAAAAACTATGACGATCTTATTAAATGAGGCACTCACGCCTGTTAACTGCGAAGGGTTAGGCAGAACTGTACCTATAGCACACTGATTTTCCAGTTTATGTTTTCAGTCCCAAGTAAAAGGGGGCGAGCTTACTGCAATCGACCAAGCACATAAGTAATTAAATTATTGTGAATCAAGAACCCATAAAAAATATCCTATCCGGGAATCGAACTCACTATACCTCGCTTGTGACCGCTAGACCAACTGACACTGTACGGTTACCAATGAACATGAAAAAAAAAACCGCCAATAAAACGCGTAAAATACGCTTCGGCCGTACTCAAGGTCATTCAATCCTGAGGATGACCTGGGGTCAATCGATACAAACAGCCCCAGGCAACCATTGACTGGCCATAGCTACACAATGTCAATATAATAACTTGTTATCAGTGATCTTTAATTATTTACTGGACGTAATCATGGTAAATGTTCATGAATAGTTCGGTAAAGTGAAACGACCTTGTAAGGGCAAAGAATTTTGGTGTTACTGAAAGTTCTAGAATAGGCGTCTTAGTAAAATATATAACAATAAACGATAGGGTAAAATTATAATGAAATTTCTGAGTTAACAACCCGTAAACATTTTATCCTACCCGGGAATCGAACTCGCTATACCTCGCTTGTGACCACTAGACCAACCGACACTGTACGGTTACCAATAAACATGAAAAAAAAAACGCCAATAAAATGACTAAAACACGCTTCATCATATAAAAAACCAAATTAATAAAAAATTACATTTAAAATTATAAAAATAATAGCCCACCGGTATCGGGAACAGGGTCCAAGCTACCGGCGGTCAGGGCTTCAGAGAAAGGAACCTCCTAATAATACGAGCCGTGTCCAGGAGTATTCGCTTTCTGAATCAAGCCCTTGGTCCAGCTGCCTAACGAGAGCCTCATCAGATAATGGTCGAGGCTCATTGGCTGATAGGACTATCGCCACAATGATCGCTGAGTCAACATCCCACATGGCAACAACCTCGTGAGCCTGTCAAGATACTTGATTATCTTATCATTCTCGGCTTAAAGAAATAATAGGATAAAATTTTAATTCCTAATTTGAGTAAATAGTCATGACGGTATGTCACGATGGCATGACGACTAATAGAGATATCAAGATAATAAGAAATTCTGCAGCACTGACGACACGGTTGGCGCAGTGGTTGAGCGATCGACTGGTGCGCTGCGTGTCGCGGATTCGATCCCCGCACGGAACAAATATTTGCATTTGTATGGTTCAGGGTCGGGCTGTTGTATGTCAGTTTAAATGTTTGTAAACGCACCCACGATACTGGAGAAATTCCTAGTGTGGGGCATAAAATATTTTTATTATGATTGCCAATATTTTGTGCTTTCAACCCTTACATCAAACAAATCGGGTAAAGGATAACGTTGACGATAATATTGTGGCTTCGACAATTAGTCTGATTATCTGAGAAAAACGTCTTTCGAGGATCATATAAAGTTATGTCATCCTGTAAAATAAATAGACAGGTGCATAAAAATAGATTATATGTATAATATTTTTAGATTTTAGAATCGCAAGAGAGACATTAAAAAAAGTTTTCAGGCACTAAGGACTTGCCACAAAACCTCCAAATCCTTACAGATTTAGGGCAAGATAAATAAACCCGCACAAAAAAATAAACAATGCCCCATAAATTGTGTGAGAGTATAAATCAAGTAGTATCATCAATGCCGAGGGCTCCGTTATCGACATGTTCGAGTTACCTATAAATTATTGGGATTTGCTATGTTGAGATAGGTGCTCTTGTTAATGTATATACTTGTGGTGAAAAAGTACGGGTTTTTGAAGTACAGTCACAAGTACTATATAACTACACTAACTAATTGCCACCCAACGTGGCAATGCTGCCAGCCCTCTAAGCACTTTTCCTTTTGACAATGACATCGCCTTGTAATTCTTTTTCCATTTTGATACTTGTACATCTTTTATTGGAACGAAGTTTTGGAACGAAGTTCCTTATCGCGCGTTGTGAAAGGGGGTTAGACGGAAAAAAATCTTACGAAAAGTTGTCACGACACTTTTTGCTATAGTAAGCTATTGTAAGCTGTGCGGCGTCGCATGTTTCTCTGTCTGTCTCTCTCTCTCTTATAGAAAGCAAGCCAGATATTTTCATTTCTATTTCGCATTGAACAGTGTGGTGTCGCGACGATTATTTTTGGAACTTCGTTCCATCCGGGTGTCCCTTGACACCTCTCAAGTTTTTTATTAATTAAGGTCTATTTATAGTTAACTAGCTGTCCCGCGCAACTTCATCAGCGTTTTTCCCCGTTTTCGCAACATTTTTCATTGCTGCTTCGCTCCTATTGGTCGTAGCGTGATGATATGTAGCCTATGTCCTTCCCCAGGTTAAAATCTATCTGCTTGCCAAATTTCATTATGATCTGATCAGCCGTTTAGTCATGAAAAGGTAACAAACAAACAAACAAAGTGACTTTCGCATTTATAATATTAGTATGGAAGTATGGATTACGTAGGCTACTGTCGAAGGTCTAAAAAAACCGAAATAATTACAAAATAATTTATTTTATTAAAATTAATTACAATTATTCAAAAATAAAATTGACTCGATCGATACGAAGTGCTCGGGCTCGGTCACGGAGACGGTGTCTTCGGTGTGTTGGCGTCGTGCCTCGTGCCTTCGTGTCAGCGCTTTCCTTAATAGTGATTGATGCGCGTAACAAGTTTTTAAATAATGTATAAACATAATAATACCAGTCTATTACTGTCCCACTGCTGGGCAAAGGCCTCTACGCATACAGAGAAGGCACGAGCATTGATCACAATGCTTGCTCAAGACGGGTTGGGGATTATAGGGTTATATTAATTATAAGTCCAGGACATACATAAAATAAAACCTTCACGGTTAAACAAAGGTCATTGACACAGTCGAGAGTGGTCGAGAGATAACAAAACCCGTACGATGAGGGTGGGTCACGTGCCTCACAAACCGCTGCGCGTGTTATATTCTAAAGACAAAGTTTTCCATCTGTACTTCGGTACGGGTCTTGTAAATAACTATGTCATCTAACCGTTTATATTCCTTTACCTGTTTAGTGTATGACATACTCGTGTTTCGCATTTTGTTTATGAGTTAGCTTCCAAAATACGTATTTTTTTCCATCGTCTATGTGGACAAATTTGTATTGATTGAACTAAAAAGGGTTAAATAAAAAATAAAACTTTTTTGTAAAAAAGAAACCGATTTCCAAATAAAAACACAAAAATGTGGAAAAGCCATTATTTTCCATTTTTTTTTGTTGTTTTTTTTTATACAATCAGATTTTTCCCCGTAATTGTCCCGCGGGATCACACTACCGGGATAAAAAGTTCCTATGTGCTATTTCAGACTATTATCTATCCCTGTGCTAAATTTCATTCAGATCCATTTAATAGTTTTTACGTGAAAGAGTAACAAACATCCATACATACTTACAAACTTTCGCGTTTATAATATAAGTAGGATAGTAGGATGTTACAGTCCTTTAAGGATACATCGTCAATCTTTTTTCACAATCCACAAGGGACATGGGCAATTGGGCATATTGGTTTTATAGAACAAACCATAAAACTTTCATCGATCATAATATATCTGACCTACAAAATCTATAGACATTGATGGCTGGGACTTATTCATAAATGGGAAAGTGATTACTTACATATTCCAATATGAAAGGGTTGGAGGACATATAAAACTAATTTGATATAGTGCGTGACAAATAATAATTTTGGTGAATGTTGGGTTACAGAAGATTTATTTAATGGTTTGTATCCACAAACGTTACACCCCAAAAAGATTGTGGGATTGAATTATCTATTTACAAACATATAATCTTAATATCGTTAATTCATTTATTTAGATTATTATCAATTTTAAATATTTTTACAAAATTATATAAAAGAAAAAAAAAAAGAAAACATACATATAATCTATTACGAACTTATTGGAAAGCGTGCCTGATTTTTGAAAATAAGCGGGTGTTTTATTTAGGTAGAAATCTAGATGTTGAAATTGACATCACATCTGCCTAGTATTTACGCAACTACCTATGTAAGTGTCGGTCCAAACTAACCGAATGTAGCTGTATTTCAGTATTTTACATGAACCGGCTGCCTATCTGACCTCCTCAACCCAGTTACTGAAAAACATGATACTTCTTGCTAAAACTACTTGTCAGACTTTTGGGCCGTCCGATATACAAGATGTTGTTTTGCATCCTCGTCAAAATTCAGGATTTTGTCACAAAAGACATTAATAATTAACATAAATTACAGTAGATACTTAGTTGATTATAAAAAACACTGCTTTTTTTGTTGTTGAAATTTGTCAGTATTTCAGAATAACCTTAATGTGGTTTAGGGAATAAGAAATTATCGAATAAACGTTTGAGATTTTTTGTAAACGAGGTTATATGGCGAGGATCAGACGGGCCGCGTATAAAACACAGGTGGTTGTCACTTACCGACTTCCGTAAAAAAGAACAACTTTCCCATTTTCCTTTGCCCCACACTAGGAATTTCTGCTGTATCGTGGGTGCGTTTACAAACATTTAAACTCATTGCACTTACACAAACAGCCAGACTCGAAACAACTATCTGTAGGCCTTACAAATATTTGTTCCGTGCGGGGATTGAACCCGCAACACACAGCGCAGCAGTCAATCGCTTAGCCACTGCGCCAATCGTGTCGTCAATGTCGATTGATTCGGGTTGAAAATCATTAGCATAGGTTACCACCTTGAATTTGACGAGAATGCAAAACACCTTGTGTTGTATCTGATAGTCTTACGAGAGTAAAAGATAAAAGTATTAAACTCTTAAATAATATTTATCTCTTTTTGTACCACCATAAACGCAGTCGCCATACCAAAATCCTCTCCATCCATTTTCCCGTCGTCCTCCTCAATCTTTCCTTTACATAAGCTTGATAAAGGTTGCATACGCATTCATACAATGAAGATAAAAATACCTGCCTTACGTTAAATCACGTAGAAACGTGACGTGTTATCTCGAATTGTGCACAGAATTGGAGACAGAGGGCACAGTAAAAGATAATCCGTAAATCAACAAGGCTGCTTTTGTGTTATTGTGACTAAACTCTCGCCGAGACACTTCGAGGCAAGATGAGTGCAGGTTTGTATAAAGTAACGCTTGTCTAGCCTTGGTATTTCTTCGCTTGCTTCTTGTTCTATGTCGGTTTTTTTTTTCAAAACTTCTCGGACATAGAGTGGAAGCTCTCGTTAGAGAGTGTACAGCCAGCTGTGAAATTAATTTTATCTTATGTTGCACACATTCAATGGCACGGGCAGCACAGTTTTTGATTTGATTCCTGCACGGAACAAATATCTGTATGGTTTACAGGTATTTGTTCCGGGTCTGGCTGTTTGTGTGTATGAGTTTACATTTTTGTAAACCTCCTACGTTGCAAGAGAAATTTCTAGTGTAGTCTTAAAAAAACGTAATCGCTTAATCGATTCGACAGCACCGACTTACTCAAGAATAACTCGTAACTGGAACATGCTCAGAATTCGTGTAAAAGCTTTACATGTGAGCCGATTCTGAAGATTTGCTCTGAGTTGAAATACTGTGGCTACAATGCAAAGGGGGACAAAGGAACAGAAGGGGGCCTTTTACAGATAAAAACTGTGAGTAATGGATGCGATGATGGAGCGAATTAGAAAAAAAAACTTAGACCTTGAAATGCTTCTAGGGAGCAGATGTGGTGATGAGTGATCTATGTACGTAAATATGATGATATTCACATATTGCATTATGTTAGTACGGAAAATGCGCCTGAAAATAAATTGTTATAAAAAATGGTTTGTTGTCTGTGTATAACGTAGGTGCCAAAATTATATTCTCAAACTAAATATACAAAAAAAACCGTGTGAGTCGGACTCGGGCACGAAGGGTTCCGTACCATTATTTATAAAAACAAGCAAAATAATCACCTTTTGTATAGGAGAATCATATAGGAAATCTCCTTAAATATTTAATAGGAAATCTCCTTAAATATTTATTTTATTCTATTTTTAGTGTTTGTTGTTATAGCGGCAAAAATATACATAATTTGTAGAAATTTCAAGTAGCTAACCATCACATCATGAGATACAGCCTGGTGACAGACAGGCGGACGGACGGAGCGAAGTCGAAGTCTCAGTAATAGGGTCCCGTTTGACCCTTTGGGTACAGAACCCTAAAAAGAGAATGAAATGTAATAAAAACACTTTTCGTGTCTTTCTTTGTGACCTCGTTGTTCTTTAAAACACTGCAACGAATATTGGTTTAGTTTTCACTATCATTATTGAAGGTCAGGAAAAAATCTGGAAGGTCTTGTGTATAACATTTAAAAACTTACATATTATAACAAAGAAATCAAAATGTTTTGTCAAGTCATAAAAGTCTTGCAAAGCAAGGATGGGTAACTAATTCATCTAATAATTAATTAATTGTCAAACCGTACAACGGACTAACATATCGGACATTTTAGGGATTTAAACAAAAAGGACCCGTTTAAATATTTAACATTATGAAGCCTACTCGTATTTATATGCATATTTCATGCCTATTCTGACCTAATCTAATATTTATAAGGTTCATATTCGAATACTACCCCGTAATCCGAGTACGATTTGTCCTTAGTAATAATACTATTAGACGGCATGGTTGGCGCAGTAGCTAAGCGATTGACTGCTGAGCTGCGTGTCGCGAGTTCAATCCCCGCACGGAACAAATATTTGTAAGACCTACAGATACTTGTTCCGGGTCTGGCTGTTTGTGTATGTGAGTTTAAATGTTTGTTAACGCACCCACAATACAGGAGAAATTCCTAGTGTGGGGCAAAGTTAAAAAAAAAAAAACATAGTGCGTGGAGTCCCTCCGCGCGAAGAAGTGAAACTTCGTAATACTACACGCATGCGTTCAAGTGCCACGCATTCACTCTCGCTCTGTCTCTTTCTATTTCCCCTCCATGGTAGCGTGAAACGTTTATCGCAAACTTGTTGGAAGTCGCATAAGAAGTTTCACTTCAAAATGTATCTGATCTATTAGTTACTATGAATTTGCACGCCGTAAGGTAGAATGTAGCGAGAACCTTCAGCTATTGTATGAACTTAAACTTGTTCCTACACTGTTGGCAAATAAATAAATCTGAATCTAAGTACCTAGGTACATAAAGAACGTAGCAACAACATAATTCATAAGATCGCGTGATTCCTAGGCTTTACGAAACCTGCGAGTTTCGCAAAGTTCCTAATTAATAGCTACTCGTTAAACGATTTATGCGTTTATAAGTCCTTACTGCGTCATGTCGTGAAACGTTTATAAGCCCTCACTGCCCCATATACTTATGTTGGCGCTGTAACTTCACGCATATATTTTTTGGAGGAGTAGTAGATTTGTTAGAGATATACAGTTAGTATATTATGACGATTACATGTTATTACAGAAAGATAAACGACGGCAAGAACATTGCTGCAACAAACCTGCGTCTGTAAGACTTGATTTTTTAAAAGGGGACTCTAGTCCCGAGGAATTAGAAGAATAGGTATTTGAAGAAACTATTACCGTCACGCCGCGCCCGACTAAGCCCCCGTAAAGTGCGAAACAAACAACTGCAGCTCAGGCTAATTTTACCTACAAAAATCTTGACCAAAAGACGTTTTGTTTTCCGCTGTTGTCTTCTTCAAAACTAAACTGATATAATTCTTATATCATTTTGAGGAAAAGTATCTATGCTTCCATTATTTTCTTTTTTGTTAATAACTTATATATTTTGACTGGCGGGAGTCATCCTGCGGTCACGGCGCTTGCAACAGAGTGTAGAAATACCGGGAGATCACAATAAATAATAAATCAAGCCAGTGTAAGATCTGTAAGAAGGTTCATCATCACCATCATCAGCTTATAATTTTCCCACAGCTGGGCTGTAATCTAACACGCGGGTCCAGTGCGGGTCGGTAGATGTCACATGTCTTCAAATTTTTAGTACTATGACAAATGCCGGTTTCCTCACGATGTTTTCCTTCAACGTTTTTGAGAGCAGCGGTGATGAACTAAATTACACAAAGTAATGCGCCTACTTGGGTGCGAACCCACGGCTTACTGCTCGTAAGTTGGGGCTGCCACCACTGAGCCACCGCTGCTCTCTCTGTAAGATGGTTACTGTTCATCATTTCTTGCAAAATGATGAACCTTTTTCTATCAAACGCTACGGCAGCCAACCTAAAAAAAAATGTTCACAAATTAATTACTTTACCTCTCTTTGTTCCAGATACTATTACGTCCATAACTGAAGAGCCAGACTTGTCAGAAAAGTCCTCGACGAGGAGAAGTCAGCCTCACACGTCGCGCATCTCCGCCGGTGAGAGCGGTAAAGCTTTCACTAGTTGATATAGATTAGATCACACCTCACTTTCATCATCACTGATCTCAAAACGGTGTAGGAAAACAATGTAAGGAAGTCTGTCCTAGTACTCCTAGTATAGCAGCATTACAAAACGTACTACATAGTACAGATATAGCAGTACGGCGCCATCTATGACACAAATAAAGAACTATAATAAAAATTCTGAAACGGATATTTTTGTGTTCACCAAAAATCTAAAGATCACATCTATGTATGCATTTCTAAAATATTGATCTTAAACCCGTTTAATTGTTTTACTATAATTAAACTACTCGGCCAACAAAATATGTTACATCAAACAAATTCCAAATTAACACCAAGATATAACACTTTTTTATTGTAGTGCGCTGCAAAAACCCCTTCGTGTTAGGTTACTTTAAACCCTGTAGACAGAAATAGGAGCCCCGCGTAGCGGGGCTACGTCGTAAAACTAAAAAAATAAATGCTTGTTTTTAAAATTAGGTGTATTACTATTTTTACAAATTTGCAACAGTTGTTAAATAGATGCTCGTTATGACATATTTTAATGAACATATTTTGGTGCACATTCAGTATATTTGGTTGAACACAGGCAAAATTAGGTAAATGAAATGGGAATAAATTGAAGTACTTTTAAATACCATCCTTCTGAAACGCGCTATTGAAGTTCCCCGTGACTGGCCCTTACAGCGAGGCGATTACAGGACACTTCTTCTTGTAAAGAGGAGCATTGTGTCCTCATTACCCTATAATATATTATATGCTAATTATGTGAACCACACCTCATTATCATTACCACTTATCACTGTATCAAGAAATTACCATTATCATAGACACCTAAACCAAGATTGATAAATGTTATTGTACGTGCTTTGGCTTTTAAATGTTGGCTTTTAAATTGTAGTTTACACTAACAGCCGCACAGGTCGATCTTTAAGGTTAAGCCGTGCTTGCCGAGGTTGGTCCGTGGATGGGTGACCATAATTACATACCGAGTTTCCTCCGTGCCTCGGAAAGCACGTTAAGCCTTTGGTCCCGGCTGTCATTTGTATATCTTTGACAGTCGTTACGAGTAGTCAGAATCCAAAAGTCTGACATGTAGTCTAACCAAGGGGTATCGTATTACCCAGTTACTGGGTTGAGGAGGTCAGATAAGCAGTCGCTTCATGTAAAATACTGGTACTCAACTAACGAAGCTGCTGAAGCCGACCCCTAGATAGTTTGGGAAAGGGCTTTTGATGATGATGTAGTTTACACTTGTACGACATTGACAGGTATAAGGCCCGGACTCCACCAAAGCGGAGGCGAGCGAAGCGGAGAAATGGATAGGGCGTCTCTCTCCGGTGATTGATCGAATCTTGCACATCTTCTCTCCGCTCCGTTTCTCTCCACTTTGGTGAAATCCGGGCCTAAGGCCCAGCCAAAACTGGTTGTGGTAACTGCGGTACCAAGTTATCAAAGACTACCAGCCCCCCAGACCACTATCACCACCGACTTTAATATGTTCCTTGGACTCACGTTCCTTACACACAAAAATATTATAAAGTTGGATCCACGACCAGACACGTCCCATGGCAAAAACAGTTCCTATTGTGTATGGCCACATACACATTGCTGTTTTTGCTACTAGCACGTGATACGTTATAACGGTACCTCTATCCATGAAATACAAAAACCGATAGTCCAATTGAATGTGATACTGTCAGCCACAGGAAACTTTGACGCCAACGATACAGTAGAATTTATATTTATTTACAAAAAAATATAAATGATTTTTATAGGTAAGCTACTCGTGTTATTCCTTTATTAAAGATATGGATGATGTATGGATTAAAGATATAAATGTATTACATAAAGATATATATGTAAATTGATTGAGAGTTCCGTCAGGCTGATCCGTGATTTCTTTTTTTTTTCTTGACCATTTATGAAGGTACATATTTCTAGTTCTTCCACCAACCATGCAATATTTGTCTAGGTATTTCAAACACACAATAAGACAAAATACAGACACACGAAGCAAAACGTATTATTATGCCTATTTAGTTTGCCACTACAAAGGCATACTTCACTGCCAACTATGCCTAAATACCTGTCCAATAACTTGCCTAATTTTACGACCGCGCCGTTCTACTCTGAATACGGCACGGATTAGTATTTGGTAGTCTCACGACACTCCCTAGACTACATTCGACATTGACACTTTAAACGCCTTTATTAAGCTCTGTTAGCTTTATTGCCTTTTGTCTGAAGTAGTAGGAAAACTATGTAGAATTCTGTTTGTCGCAAATGTCATTGTCTGCGCAACTAATGTAGGTAGAAAATCGATATCTCACAGTAATAGATCTTCAAAATCATGTTACCCATCATAATATAATTGTGTTTTATAACATTTTGTAACCATCCAAACATTTTAACTAACGTATACACAAACCGCCAGACCCGGAACAACAAACGGTCATGGAAATATTTGTTCCGTGCGGGGATCGAACACGAGACACGCAGCGCAGCAGCCAATCGCTTAGCCTCTGTGCCAACTGTGTCGTATCTCTTACTCTTCGAGGAATATCTCTATGCATTTTAGCAAGCACTAAAATTAATTCATGAGGATTTTATGAAATCCATGGAGCATGTTAAGGCAAAATAGCAGCACTCATAGTTTTTACCTACCTGCTCGCTGAAGTAAAAATAAAACTTATAAAATAAATATTGTATGCATGATAACAGGTACAGATCACAAAATGCGCATTGCACTCACCTTCTATATTTCACGAAAAATAAAAAACTGAAGAGCTATGAGAATATTCCAGTTTAGGTGACAAAATATATACTTAACTTGAAATATCTGAAAAGCCTTTTATTGTTCTGTTAGCAAAGGCCTTCGTGGCCATAAATAACTATCAATTTATGGCCACTGCATGCCATGTTTATTGCCGATGCATGCTACACAAGTTCTATATGTAGGATTAGAGCTTCGTTTGGAACTTGGTACATAAATTGTTTTAAAAATATTTATATGTTAGGTATAGCAATTTCACATTGATCAAATCGAATAATTTTTCAAAGAAAGTAAAATCAATTTCTGGTAATTATGACTCTAAAATCAACTCTAATTTTACGCTTTTACTACAATTTTTAACAGCGTTATAGGTTCGAGGTTTTTTTTTGTGTTCCTTATGACCAAATGTAATTTTCCGAAGATATTTAAAAACAAAAATCTAAAAAATAAATCGACTGTCCAACGTTATCGCTGGTGGAATGTCACCTAGGCTTGTTATTTAGGCCCTCAGATTCAACTCTAGAGACAAAGATAAAAGTCTTTATCATGTCTTTCTTCAGGTCCTTGACATATTATGTTTTATAGAATGGAGCGGTGCGACGGGCGGTCCTCCCGCGGAAGTGGTGCTGAGACTGCACCCTCCTTCCTCAACGTCGCGAGTCAACGCCTCCTTAGCTGACATCGGTGAGTAGCAGTGAATTGGTAAATATATCATAAGTAAGGCTCTCCTGTGTGATGGTGCGTTTACGCATCATATTATACCTCGTGGGTTGCGTTCTGATTTCTAATTTGGGCTGACTATGCGAGCGCTCTCTTCAAAAACCGCCTACCAACTAGTAAATTGTTGGAGTGCAGTAGACTGTCTGTTGGTCTGGTTTGGGCATTCATCAACAACCCGACCGTTTAGGTCACCTTGTTGCGCTAGCAGCTCAACCCGACCAAACTATTGACCGATTGAAAGTCTGCTGTGACAGATAAAATACCGAACTGAGTGTCCGTCACTGCCCAGTTTGGTTGGTTTGAGCAAACCTTCACACTGCATTGAATACCTAATATCGTGTGTGACATGGCGAACGCACATGACGATTCTCGTCCTATATCACGGTTAATGCAATACGGAATATTATCACGGTTAATTCATCATCTCTTCCTACCAATTTATAGGTACGCCACGATATGCGGCTGATAATGTTAGAACTTTTCTGTATCCCATTATTATAATAAAGTCAAAGTCAAAGTCAAAGTCAAAGCATTTATTTCAATTAGACCATTACAGGCACTTTTGAAAGTCAACAAAAACAAAATAAAACGCGAAGCTACAGTCCCAGTCACAAGGCATAATAACTTGTGAAAGTACTGTAGTTGCCCATTCCGTAGCGTAGATCTCTATGGAGAAGAACGGGCAAGAAACTCCATGGACACTCTTTTAAATCAAAATATGTTACAAAATCTTGGTTACATCATTCATGTCAAGAATTACAAATATGTGAGAACAATGTAGAAATACGGGCAAGTTAAGAGCGTCCAGAGTAAAAGATTAAATCAGTATTTAAAAAATAAAGTAATTAAAATAAACCGTGGCAGCTAAGAGATGACCAGTCACAACTGACAGCGCCCGTTCACGAACATGACGCATGTATCAGCCATCATTCAACTCAACCATTTTGAAGGGAACTAAACGACCCGACACACCCGCCACCATCAGCGTGACATTTAAGTGAGCATGACATTCACTCAACCACCAGGGTAATTTCGCGTCAATGAAAGATTTAGTTACTCATTAAATAGTGGCTTTACAGTACATGGTACTCACACATGTGCTATGAAATTATATAATACTAAGAGATTGAATCTATACAATGCAAATATATTTTTACAATCTTCTGCAGCTTTCACAATAACTTCACTTTCTAATTCTGATGATTCCGATTGCCCCTATGGTTGTGGAGCAGGACCAGCATTGAGCCAAGCATTTTTATCATCAATATAATCCCCCAACTTATAATATGCTTGCCTACATAGTGTGCGTTTTATGCAAGATTTAAATTTCGTTTCATTCAGTTGTAGAATGTGGGGAGGTATTTTATTGTAACATTTTAATAATAATCGATTTATTATCAGGTTACAAAGACCCATAGATAAATACACGTCTATAATTATTATGTATGAAAAATGGACTTAGAAGGACCTAAAAAGGCAAAATATGGTTTGCGCCTAAATCGCCATTAATTTGTTCATCTGGTAACACCTATATTTTATGCAAATGACTTGATTCTTGATGATCAATGGTAGTCTGTATCCCTTTCGCACTCGAACTCTAGGTTTTTGGCCTAGACTGCGAAAGAAATCTTTTTCAGGCATTGTTGTTGGTTCTATTTTAAGTCTGCCGAGGTTGAACTGCTCTACAGCGGAGCGAGAGGCTATTTTAGAAATTCTATATTCATCTTAGCCTAAGACCTTCCTATTTTTAGGCATGAAAAGGCAGGTCACGCTTGCGTCAAAACCTTAAAACTTCCTAATTTTAGATCTAAAAGCCGGCTAAAGTTGCCTTTCAGGAAGCCACTTAACAGATTTATGGGATCAGAGGCCTTAACATGAACGAGGGACGTAAACGTAACATAAATTCGTTTTTTTCTGGAAACGAAAATACATCCTAAGTATTTTAGTTTCATTTTTAGGGTTTCGTACCCAAAGGGTCAAACGGGACCCTATTACTGAGACTTCGCTGTCCGTCCGTCCGCCCGTCTGTCAAAGAATAATAATATAAATCAATCAAAGAATAATATAATATTAATTTAAAAAATAAAATAAAAAATAGGCATATAGTCATGCAGTTCAAATTACATACAATAGATTCAGTATATTTAGAGAGATTTGTCCGTTAAAAAATCATTCACATTATAATAAGCTTTTTCGGTCAGTATTTTTTCAAATGTTTTCCTAAATTGGTCTGTATTTAGTTTTTTTACACCGTTAGGAATATTGTTATAAATTATTGGCACTCTGCATACAACGCTTTTATGCAGTAGTGCTGATTTAGATGGTTGAACACGAAGTTTACTATTATCCCGACGATTTCGTATTACAAAGTCTGATATTCGAGGAAACAAATGGGGGTTATTTCTATTTCTTTCCTTCTTTCTTTCTCTGAATTGGCATGTCTGTTAATGAAGCAACTATTTTAAAATTAAACATATAATTGAAAATTTATTAATTGATTTTCTATTAGTTTTATATGATCTTTTGCTGTGCCCTACAAGATCCGTAATTGTACCTTAGTTGTAAGATCTGCACACATTATGGAATGCAAATAAAGATGTAATAATATGATATACAAACAACAAACACAAATTTACTCGGACTTTGAGTTTAGCACATAATCGTGATATTTAATCCTAATTGACTTACAAAACAATCTGATGCGGACATTTTAATGGAAAACTCATGCTTGGAAAATTGCATGTTAGTTACAGTTACATATTTATTTTTCTTATAAAGCTCGCCTATATTTGATCCGCATAATAATAGTTCTCCATTTTTAACCAACAGAAATAAATTAAATATCTATACCAAAGACTCCCTACTCCATCTTGTTTAGGCTTCTGTCCTACGCTCGCGCTGTTGAGTCAGCGACTGGCTAACGACAATTTAATACGCTTTTATTAGACTGTTCACCTGTAAATAACTATACAAGGTGTTGTTTTGCATTCTCGTCAAAATTCAGGAGGTTGTCACGAAAGATATAAATAATCAATTAAAATTACGGAACCTAGTTTATTATTAACAAACTCTGATTTTTTTGGTTGTTTAAGTTTGTCAGTATTTCGGAATAACCCCCTTAACGTGGTTTAGGGAACAAGAAATGATCGAATAAACGTTTGAGATTTTTGTTTGTATGTAAGCGAGGTTATAAGGCGAGGATCAGACGGACAAACAAGGGTGGTTCACACTTTCCGATTTCCGCAAAAAAGAAAAAAAAAAAATTGCCAACTAATTTTATTATTGATTCGGGACGAGAATCATTAGCTTAGTTACCTCCTTGAATTTGACGAGGATGCAAAACAACACCTTGTATGTACAACATCTCGCGATCATGGCGTTTGCAACAGCGTCGAAAGTCTCACGAACACTTAATCACGGGAAATATCCCGTAAGTGACAGTTTCAAACAAGTCAAAATTTAGATATAAACCTTGAAAGTTAAAACAGAAGCTGTAAAACATTCTTAGAAGTTTATTTTGACCCACTTCCCGGTTTCCCATAGAGCTGAAATTTTGCAAACATGTTTATTTTTTAATAATTAGTATTGCCATTCAACGTGGCAATGCTGCCAGTCTTCTGGGCACGTTTCCAGATGACAGCGATGTGGAGGACTATTTTGATGCCTAAGCGTCCTGTTGTTTTTAAGTTAATTTATATTTAGTTAGTTTATAAATGTAAATATTTAGTTTCTGAATTAAAATCTTACATTTAGGTAGCAAAAAATAAAAAACTGCAATGGATGGTTAGCTAAGTGATTTAATTCTAAATCCAGTATAAGGGACTCCCAAAGATGGCATACTATTTTTTTTTTTTTGCATTCTTACAAATAAAAGGATTTGCTGAGAATAATAAGAAAACAATTAAAATGACTTCACTCTAAGCCGTATTTTTAGTAGATTTTAGTTGACAGAAAAGTATGTATGTATTTAAGGTAAGGTAGGTATTTAATGTTTAATCACTGACTGTTTAAACTGCCGCCGACGAGGATTCCAGCGAACAAGGAACCCGTTTTTAGTCGCTAGATCTGTTCGCTTCTCGCTCTTCGCTAACGGTGGGACAGACCCTTGACACTCTACCCATAGAGAGTGCCTATTCCAAATTCAAACACAAAGGAAGACTGATGGAATTGATTGGTACACAATGGCCGTCAGGGACGCTTTGTATCAACTTACTAACTTCGGCCTTGGTGGTCTACCATGACGTCTTAGAGCAGTATTGTTTTACTCCTTGTCCAGTGTGGGAAAGAGACGGAGCTATACAGGTCGTCTAGCTCCATCTCTTTCCCACACTGGAATGAGAGTAAAACAATACTGCTTTAAGAGGTCATGGTAGACCAGCAGGTCTTCTTGTTTTGTTATTTGACAATTGTTTTCCATTAATTTTAGAAGTACACTCCATATTGCGTCTGTTTGTAGTTTTCTGGCTTAAAGAAGAATAAATATTAGACTTACATTGTAGGTTTAACTTCAAGTGATATTAAATTAAATAAGAACTCATTATTGAAGTGTCTTTACCCATATGTTTTTTGGCTCACGTGGCTAAATACTCGTAATGTCAGCTGCACAGGTCAATCTTCTAGGTTAAGCAACGCTTACCGAGGTCGGTCCTTAGATGGGTGACCATCTAACACATATCCTTGCGTGACACGGAAGGCACGCTGAACTGTTGGTCCTGACTATCATTTGTAAATCACTGGTAGTCGTAAGGGGTACGCAGAAGCCTCAAAACCTGAAAGCAGTTTTGCCAAGCGGTCGCCTTACCTTGCTCCATGTAAAATAGACTAATATTTAGCTACATCCCGTAAGACTGGAAGCCAAGACCAACATGATTGAGAGAAGACTAGGCTGATAATGATGAAACAATTCCATCTTTCTAGATCTGTCATCTTTTTTAGGGTTCCGTACCCAAAGGGTCAAACGGGACCCTATTACTGAGACTTCGCTGTCCGTCCGTCCGTCTGTCACCAGGCTATATCTCATGAACCGTGATAGCCAGTTGAAATTTCTACAAATTATGTATTTCTCTTGATGCTATAACAACAAATACTAAAAACAAAATAAAATTAATTTTTAAGGGGGCTCCCATACAAAAAAGTGATTTTTTCTAAATAATGGTACGGAACCCTTCGTGCGCGAGTCTGACTCACACTTGACAGGTTTTTTTTAATTTCTTTATCAGCCTGTTCTATCCCACTTCTGATTCGATATGTTAATCATGTAATTTGTCCAACAGATGGCAGCGGTGTCGTAGTGAGAGCAGAAGAGGCCCTCATAGTAGCGTTTGTCCTACTTCTGTGGGTGGCCGCTATAGCACTGTTCTTCAATCGTTGGGGCAAGATCAGGTGCGTCTATAAACTGTACGTAGTATTATTTTGTTTTATTTCTCATTGCACTATTATAGTGAAGCTGAGCACAAAATTTGTATCAGATTAAATGAGTATAGATGATCAAGATCACAAGTAGTATTTACACCTTGTATAGGTAGACACAAGGTGTAAATTCTACCACCACCACCACGCGTGCTTCAAAGAGATGTAAGCAAAAAAGAGGGGTCCGATGCCTATGCCTATGCCGATGCCTAGGGCAGCACAAGGCTGCAAGGCAGACACAAATGGTTAAGAAGGAACATGGATGGGTTTTAGTCATTACAAGTCTGACACTCCCCCTTCTGCTACGCCCAAAGCAGCAGGGGTCATTTTGTAGCCCACGGCCACCATAGGCCTGAGGACGGTGAGTAATGGGCTAGCTCACCGTCCGTCCGTCTTATGACGACAGGCCGTGCCGACGGCGCGTTCGTGTTCCACGCGCGCCTCAAGGAGATGTCAGCAAATCGGAAGGGGTCCGAGAGGGCCGATGCCTGCCAGGGCTGCGGGCTGATCGAAAGAGATACCATGGCACTGGAACACAAAGGGCTAAGAAGGAACATGGATAGGTTTTAGTCAGTGAAGTCTGACACTCCCTTCCGCTCGGCCCAGAGCAGGAGGGGTCAGTTGATGAATTCCCATCATTAAAAAAAAGCTGTAAATTCTAAAAGTATACACGGTGCAATATAATAAACGCAAAACTACCCGTGTGGTTTTTCGGATCATGAAACGGAACAACTTTTATTCTACGATATTCTATAAATATCAATTTGAAAAAAAAAATGTGTATTAATAGGAACTGACGCGATCAGCTGAACAACGTTACAAGTATCAAAAAAAGTTATGAATTTCATAAACCAAAAGTTGTCCATTTGCATGGTATGAGACACCACACATAAGGCCTTGCGTTAATTATGTTACCCCCTGTTACATTTTTAGAATAAACAAAAAACGAATTTTCAACTGAGTCATGAACCTAATTTGTTTGAAAGTGCCCATAAAAAAGTTAATAACACTATTCTTCCAAGTTTTATACCTTTTAGACCTTTCAGAAGAAGGGCACAAAAACCTAATTCACTTTCAGAGGCTTTGTCGTAAGCAGTAATAAATAGTTTGATCAAAATATTGCTGAAAAGGTTAGTCTTTGTCAGATCAACAATAAAAGGAGTTTTAAGAATTCTGATTTCGGTAACTGTGGCTTTTAAGAGCAAACCTTTTAGATAAAGCGTGGGCATGTCTTAAATAAATGAATTATAAAGTGTACAACTTTAATTTATGTTAGGTACTTAAAGGGTTTAAGTAAGAGTATGGTGTAGTCGCCCCATGTTAACTATAACTAATATTTAACTGCATCCGATTAGATTGAAAGGTGCCCCAAACACAAACGATCATGATCTGCCTAGCTTTTTTCCCAATTAAGTTGGGGATGGCCTCCAGCCTCAACAGACGCAGCTGAATACCAGCATTTGACACGGTGTTACTGCCTATCTGACCTTCAGTTAGCACAGGGTTATACCTTGGTTGTCTGGTTGACTTTTGGGCCACTGAGCAGCTGTAATGGCAGTCAAAGATCTACAAATGACAGCCAGGACTAACAGCTTAACGTGCTAGCGGCAACTAATACATTTGTAGGAACTAACTAGGCCGAAGATGATAATTAGGTGAAGAGCGACCGTACAAAAATTTCTAAGTGGCCAGCCACACACCAAAAAAAAAAACCTTTCATATTCTTCCGAGTTTTTAAGCAAAACGTTACGTACACGCTTGTGAGCTCGAAACGTTAGGCAGAGGTATATCTTAACTACACCTACACCGCTTTTGGCCATGTAATGTCTAAGTTAAGTCCTATGTAACGAGGATTGAGTCTATTGCCATCCAGCGGACACAACTTCGAGCTACTCTTAAGGTGGAAGCGACTAGGTGGCACGCGAAATTCAAATTTTCTTACGTTTTTTGCAATTTGCACGGCAGTATCAGCTTGTATATTGATTAAAATATGATACGCGGCCGTAACAAATATAGTTTTACCGAGTTATAATCGTTAAAACCATCAATATAAATAAATACAACCCTTTAAAAAGTTCATTATAACCCCATTGAATGACTTTTCATCACATAGTCATTTAATGGGATTACATGAACTCAAGAGGGTTGTATTTATGGTTTGAATCATTATAATTCTGCATTACGGCCGCGTATTATATTTTAATCAACATACAACCTGACACTGCCGCCGTGCAAATTGCAAAAAACTTAAGAAAATTTGAATTTTGCGGGCTACCCAGTCGCTTTCACCTTAAAAAAATCCTGGTCGTGGTGCATACCTGTTATTAGACTGTCAATAATACTAAAAACAGTTTATTTACCACGTTTACCATTTGTGTCCAGTATTATTGATAGTGTTAAAAATACCTATTATTAGGTATCATTGCTGACTTTACTACAAATAAACATTGTTTTTCCTAGAATGCTGGAGCCATATCAACCCAAGTTCCAGCAGCAACACCGCCAGAGTTGTGCTTTAGCTGAAAACTCAGTATCTGTGCCTCCTCACGTAAGTTACTATTATTGTTTGCATGCCAGCACTACATGACACTTGAGAAAAAAAATATTATTTATTCAGAAGATGTGGTAAAAACAATTACAGTCATCAAAAAAACCTGTAGCAATATTTAGCGTGAGAAAAATAGCAATAAAATTAAAAAAAAAAATGTGAAGAAGCTAAAGAGAACGTTTGGCTAAAAACAGTAGTGATAGGCCCCCAGTTTAATGAAATAAAATATTGCAAAAAATAAAAGCCATAGACGATAGGTTAGGTATGCAAGTGCAATTTTGCCTTTATAGTTAAACTGTGCATGCATGAACGCGTGTAGAAGATAACTGTACAGTTGTCCGGGCCTGTGCCAACCTAGAGAATATCGAAATCAATATGTTGATTTGATGCCAAATCAGCATATTGATTATTGAAGGTTTTGCATGCACATTGAGGAACTGTCATGCATAACCCTCACGTCTTTAGCCGGCTTAAGGGACCGACCACGCTAATGGATTTTATTGCATACATAAATCTTTTTCGAACTTTAATAAGTGTGGTCACTTTCTGTAACAGAACATTACGCCTGTAATCCCAAAAGTATCAAGTAGAGGCGTACCTAATACTAAAGGCACAATAAATCAAATTACGTAGATTAGCATTGTAGCGTTTGCATAAGATATAAAAGCAAACAATGGAAATTATTTTGCAGGCAGTACAACGCAAACCTTTTCTATTACAGCAAACTGCAGAAAGTGAATGTCTAAATTATAATGATATTGTAAGGTATTTCTCGCTCTTAATTAGTCTACACGCAATCCAGACTCATTTCAAAACCACACTGATTTTAGATTGTCTTGAGACAATTTTATCATTATTGGTGGACTGCATTTTCTATGCATAAGTATTAATTAATTAGTCAATTTACTGTGCGATTGTCAATGCTATGATGAATGTCAGCCTGTGGAATTCACTGACAACTTCTCTGTTTCCCGATCAATAAAATCTAGATCAAAACAAATTTCAAGTTTATCTGCTTCTTCTACGCAAGCTAGGTATCTACTTCTTAGTTAGAAGATGAAATAATACCTGGGTATAAGCGTCCGACTACGTATACTCTTATACAAAACGTATGAACATTGATCATCACGATCACGATCTTGTTCAAGGGGTATTGGTAATTTCTGACTTATATTAAAATAAGTGCAGGTTTAATCCTTGTTAATAAAGTTAAATCTAAAAGCAAAGACAACAATAGTATAGAAACTGAAAATGCAGTCCACCAACAATTTAAAACATATAATAAATCTTTGACATTTATACATGATGTAAAAGTTCTTCACAAGCACTTTTCCTGTCCACCATAGGATTGGCTTGGTAAAAATTTTTGTAGTAATAAACATAGGTTGGAACAGGCAGTGCAATTAACGACAAATTCTAAATGGGTGAAAGAGACAATTAATCACGCATATGTGTTCATACTTATTACGCAATGTATCGGTGATTTAAACTGTGATTAACGTCGGGCTTTGACTCAAAATGTGTCAATTCTATACATTGTACGTACAGATTTTGCGTAGCAAAATTTGCGCTTCGGCTAATATCCTCTATCTTTGGAAATATGAAAACACGATAGTGAGATCAAATAAATATAAATTTTCCACTATGCACTACTACAAAGTGCAGTATTACAAAACATAGAATCATCAACTCTGCTTAGCTTTGTTCAGAAATACGATGATTTTATATATTTTCTTGTTCAATTATGTATCACAATCAATTTCCAGTTGACCGCAGTCTAGTGCACCCATACAGTATATAAAAGTCCCTTCGTCAGTTGGTCTATGGATCATGATTATTCATCAGTTGATATAATTGCACTACCTATCCGACCTATGGTAATGAAACACTGCTTTGTACAGCACCGAGCATCCCTGTCACGCGGCTGTGTGTCATACGACTGCGGGGCATCATTCCCATCTTATCAACCATGCGGATACCTGTCCCACAGACCGCGGCAGGTAAGGACTATCTAAATTTACAATTTTAAACCAAAATCTGACCTCGGAAGCAAAAAAAACTAACATTGATGAGATCCCACATGCGAAATTGAGCTTTAAATGTTTAGGTGCTACAACAGATGAGTTTGAGTAGCCAACACAAGCTTGGATAGACAACACCAAGTTTTGTGTCATTAGAATGTTCTGTGGCACAATTAGATCAAGTTTTCCTTTAAACGGAAAACTGAACGCACTTTGCACCTTTGTTTGGCAATAAGACTAATACAGGATTATTTGTACTCTTTTCCAACTTCTAGAACTCGGTCTTCGTAAGTAGCATGGGAATGGGCGGTATGGCGCTCATACCAGAGAGTCCTCCAAGACGATCCCGTTCAGCAGCCGATATCCCTGCCCTCATCACACCGTCAGAAATGTCCCACCACACGCCCAGGTCTTCAAGAGCAGCCAGTTTACACAGCGCTGTAGACATCAGAGTAGTTCCATCTCCAAGAACTTCAAGAGCTGCAAGTTTACATTCAGCTGTTGATATGCCTCCAGGATCTGTCCAAGTTCATGTTAGAGGTTCAGGGTCAAACCTGAATAGGCCGAGGAGTCCAAGACGGCTAACGATAACTAACGTATAATTTAAGTGGATAATGGGAATCCAAATGTCTACGGTTTCAAGGACCAATATGTATTTTAATCTACGACCATCAAGGTCATTTGTTGTGTTATAATTTTATAACTTTCTTACCTGAATTTCAAGCGATATTCAATATTGTTCACGATAAAGCTTGGAACGATGTCTCTTAAATGAAAAGGGATTCGATTTTTGAATTGGTAAATCTCATTTTGTTACTGAGTTGTTTCAAATCATTTTTTTTCTAGGCGCATTGGAACGTAGCTTTAAATGGTTGATTAAGATTAATTTAATAAAGTTTTGAATGCTTTGATAATTATGCTTTCATTGAAGTTTAATGGTGTGAGATTCGAAAGGTACCAATTAATTATTGAATATAGAAATAAGTTTAATGATAACTTTCTATATTTCCAGTAGCTTAGTCTTCTTCTCTTCTCTTCATCATATCTATTGAATACATACTAGTAGCTATAATAGTGCGTTAAGCGCAAATCTTAGACGTGTGGTGCTATTATAAGTATCAAAACCAATGATTTTGTTATCAATTTCATTGTTAGTATATTTAAGATTTATTTATTTATCAACATTACTGTTTGTTTCGATTACAATAACATGAATTGTTTGAATTACCTCTATAATTCTTCCATTGATTTTCCGGACCTCAATACGGAACTAGAATATGTTTTACGTACATTTTTAGGAAAATAATTAGTTACGTAGTTTAATTTAATTTATCTACTATGAATAATTTGGCCCTGTCGAGTACGTCCTTTGTGTCTACGCTAATATCCTAAGCAAACTTATTAATTTTAGATAAGGTTGATATTAATAAATTCTGCTCAAACTATTCTGTAATTATCATTCTCAGCTTAGTTGGCCACAACAGTTTGCTTTTAATATACGATAAGCTGTTACCACATTGTACAATTTGTTATTTCTTGATTGCAGGGTGTATTTGTTCAAATAAATAACGTTAGACTTACCGAGTGCTAACTAACTGTTTTTATTAATATCAATCTTTTCTTTATTAATTTTAGATACAACTCTTGCTCGAGTATTCTAAATAATGTAGTAATATATTTTAATGGCCAAATACTGTTATATCTTTGTACATATTAGATTTAAATTGTACATTATTTCATATTATTATTCTAGAACTACACTTTCGGGTTTAATATTAAATTTAGCTTTACCGGATGGTAAAGCTAAATTTATTATTATAATTTGATATACAAAGGCTAGATATTAACTATCATAATAATTGTAACATTTTATACGCTCACTCTATTAAAAATAAACAGAGTGAAAGTTTAAAGGACATAGAAGACATTAGCCTAAAAACACTTACGCCTTTTAGGCTCCAAGTTATCGATGAAAATATGAACCTTAAACGTTCTTCGGACAGTTTTGTCGTTTTTCTAACGAGGTTACCCGAAAGTGACGTAAGACAGACAAGTTACGTAAGGGCTATATAATTTAATAATGATACAATAGAAAGAGCCTTCACAATAGCAAACAATCACATTGTACATCAATTTGAATACAAAATGCCGCTTAAAAGGATTGCTACTATGGGTTTAGCTACAATTACAACAACTGTTTTTAAACTCGACAGAATGATAGCAAGGTTACTGTTAAACTAATGGACTATAAATGTCATTCCAAAGTTGTTTATTGTCATATTCAATAACAATTGCTTTGTTTAAGTATTTAATTAGATTAATCATTTCACTATTGTATTCACTTAATAATTTATGAATAAGAAAATGATAGTCTGCTTCATTTTAAACTTCACAAGACTGTTCTAATTCTCGATCAAATCTCATATATTCTAAGAAATCAATCTCATCGTAGTACCCAACAGAATCGATACCAAAATCTATCTTTAGAAATCGAGACGTTTGTCATTCAAACCCAAATACTGTTTAAATTAACATGTACATAGCTGATTAAGGTAAAAATATATTTTATGATACTATACCTAATCCTGTAATGACAAAATCAATTACAATACTATGTAAATATATAGAGGACTCACAAAACAATCGTGCCTGCGATATGCTCGCGTGTAAAAAAAATATTTTTGTGCCATTCGACGATCAAAGGCAGATGTAGATGTAAGCTAAGATATTCTAATACATTCATTATTTTCAAAATTGTGTAAGGTCTTCACATTCCGTCCGAGTATGACGTTTTTAGCCTTGTTATTCGGTTTTAGGCCTTATCCACATATTTTATTGGCTAATTCCAGTGATGTTTCTTTGCTTCATTCGCGTGATCAATTTATCTAGTTGTGTCTTCATCTTCCTTCACTTCAATGTCAGATTGTTCTATAACCAAGATCTCTAACATTCAATTGCTAGATAATTTTATAGTATGTTCAGTATTGGAGTAAAGTGATGGATTTTAGTCTCCCGAGGTTACTGCTGTTTTGGTCGGTCCCAGCAGTTTGCAGTCTCACTAAACTGCCAATTATCTCCGGCAGACTTCAATACGTGTTATTGAATCTTGTGTACCAACTGGTATTATTCAAAAATAATGTAAATTTTGTAAGTTTTATAATTGCACGAGAATTATTGATTCTCACTGAGATGATTTAGATTTAGCTTTTTGTTGTCAGTGCATCAATATTTGTATCTTCACTTCATACTTAAGTTAAAGGACGTGGTTCAAAACGACTCAAAAGATTAAAAGTAACAGCTTTAGATTATTTACACTTCACAATTGAAAGTTTTTATCTGTTTCGATTAAGTCTATCTCATGTTTCCTCACAAATTCAAGTACCGTCGTTGAGGAACACCAAGTTTTATTACTGGCTTTTCCTCGAAAAGTTTTAATCCACCTGAGTAGAGCATTTCTCTAAATTTAACGAAGTCTCAAGTTTCTGTCGTCGCTCGACCTGGCATACATTCTAAATTTGGAGACGTAGCAGCAGTAGGTACTAAAATAAAACTGACCATTAAAATTTTCTCAACTCTGTGAACCAACAATTTTTCATTTTGTTTAAAACAGGTCGCGTTGATTGCGTTTTGAATAATTGAAATAGATAGAAACTTCTTGAAAAGGTGAGATTATAAATACGTCTTGCTTCTTTTGTAATTTTATTTACTTCTTCGACGTCTTTTATCTGAGTTACATAAAGTACGTCTGGAATAATTACTATAGTAATAAATTTGTTAAATTAAAAAATTATTCTTCGTTATTGTAGCCCAGTCATTAGAGTTTTTAATTGAAACATTTCATAACTTTGTAGAAACTAGTCTACAATTTTAATTTCTTTTAACGTTAAAATCGTTCACATTCACCACATACCTTTTCCAAAGTTACTTTTTTTTCTAACATGGCATTTGACCGCAGAAGTATTTGAATCTCGTTGAAAATTATACTGATTACGCTGCACTGTGAAATTCTTTTGCCAGTGAAAGGGTTGGTATTCCTATTGTCAATCCACACAGCTACATGCTTTTGCTTAAGCCGCGTCCATGACCTTGGGTGATGAGACTTCGACGCGTCCGTCGTTCCGTAAGTCGAGTCTTGGTGACTCGTAGCACGTTCTTTTTTTTTTTTTTTGTGATTGGCATCTCGCAGTTCAACGTTGTCGTCTGCTTAACCGGACTATCCTGTGGGTGCCTTAAGAGTAAGGCCTCCAGCCAGGGCATAAAAACTTACAAACTAAGCGACTGCACGCTAAGGGCACCCCCTGTGGGGTACGAACCTCGGTTTAAGGCGTCGCTGGAGGAGGACTGCATGGGGACAGGCTGGATCTGAATGGTATCAATATTAAGGGGCTGATTTAAAACTACTGGCACAGCATCGCGGGCTGGCTCGAGCGAGGGTCGGGGAGGGCATGGACCGGGACGTCGCGACGGACCTCGACGGCGAGGTCGGAAAGGCGGCGGTTTGAGTCGGAACTTTTTAAGAGTGCTAGTCTCTTTGCTACTCTCCTGGAGGAGGGTGATAGCATCATCTGGAGATAGCACGGTCTAAATCGCTTCTTTTATTTATTTGTCTCCATCGAGGCTGTCGCAAGACGTGGGTCACTTGAGAGGGTAGGTATTGACCAGGAGGTTAGTACGCACGACAACCAATCTATACAAAATCAGTTTATGAGGATCTCTCATTGTACGGGAAATACATTAAAAACGAGGCCATTTTATACTGAGAATATATACCTTTATGTGTGCTACGTGAACCAAAGCAGGCCTTAATAATACAATAACAATTAATTCTGGGGCTCGATGTCACGTTGCATGGCACGTGGCTGCCTACTTTAAAGAACTTTATAGCTTCGACCATAAGGTTTCATATCGAAATTAAATTTTCTCTTGGAAAATTCTTAATTTTTTCAAGATTCTTAATTATTTTTTGCTTTCATTGTTTTCGGACGGGTTTGTCCCAGAACTCGAGCCATGACCTAATTGAGCCTTTAATTACTTTTTTCTTAGAAGTTTTGTTGTTAACGTCAAGCCTTAGAAGTGACTTTATAATAAAAAAAAATTGTCGCAAATTACGCAATTAAGGTTTTCAATTTTATTAGAAATATGCATAATGTTTCGTCGACTGAAAACGATATGGTTTTTAATCACGATTCATGCATCATTTATCAAAAATAAGTTCCTCTGAAGTTTGCCAGCCTTTTATTATTCAATAAAATGCCAGTTTTAAGTTTATTTTGTTTACCACTACCGGTAAGTACCCTGCATATAGTTTAAACAATAATTCATTCACGAGCCTAAAACCCGCCTTCCGAATCGTAGTTATACGTACTGTCAGCAGCAAAAGTCGCTTTACAAAACCAAAATTATAAGACGTCTTAGTTTTAGAACGATCCATATTAACAGACTGGAGTAAAAGACATAACAATATTTTCATCAATGGTTACACAAATTCGCAAAACAATCAGATCACACTGACCAGCACAAAACTTGGTGTAATATTAATAAGTGTTAACCGACTTTTGATGCTGACTGTACCAATAAGGCGTTGTTTTTCATGCTCGCCAAATTCAAGTTAATAGGTAACTATGTTAATGATTCTCGACCCGAATCAATAATAAAATGCGTAGGTCATTTTTTTAATTCTTATTCACGGAAATCGGTAAGTGTGAACCACCCGTGTTTTAAACGCGGCTCGTCTGATCCTCGCCCTATAACCGCGCTTTCACACATACAAACAATCTCAAACGTTTATTCCATAATTTGTCATTACCTAAACCACGTTAAGGTGGTTATTATAATAAACTGACAAAAATAAACAACCAAAAAAAACAGCGTTATTTAGTAATTAACTAGGTACCGTAATTTAAATTGATTATTTATGTCTTTTGTGACAACCTCCTGAATTTTGACGAGGATGCAAAACAACACCTTAAACATGGCTTGGTATACAAGTAAAAATGGATTATATGAACTTGTCAGCAAAAATGTTAAGCTGTTTGTTATACATCTTAGATATTACAACAATAGGGATAATGACTGGGTAAAGAAAACGAAATTCTATTTTATCCGTCAATCAGGTAATACAAAAATATTAGATACGTATTTTTTGTTTTATCAAGTTAACAAAAAAATACTTAGTTAAAACGCATTAAAGTTGGAGAGTGGGGGCTCACTACGTCACAACTAGGTATAAAATGTACTGAGCCGTGATGTCATGCGCCATTTCAACTCAAAATATCTCCGTAATTTTACGATTACGGGAAAAAAGAAAAAATACGTGTCAAATACTTTTTAATAATCTACCCGATAGACAAATAAAAAAAAAATGAGTCACCATCCCTATTTAACCATTGTGCATTCCTGTTTTCCAGTTTCGGAGTATACATATCGCATAGTCTGAAGTTAGTCCCAAAATTCGTACCAGCATTGTTGAGTCAAATCTTAAGCTTCCCTTTCTCAGTTCAGTTACTCCACAAACTGCCCAATTTGTACGAACTTTAGATTCCAAGACGACATCAATTCTTTTGTTCGATTCGTCGAAACCGTAACTTCTAGCGTTATTAAGGTCAATGCAATTTTTCATTCGTTTATATGTTCGTTTGCTTTCGTTGAAACCAATGAATATGTAATGATGTTTGTTGTTTGTGAATGTGTTATTGTAAACAGTGCATTAAGGGATGGTGCATTTGTGTTAAGGGGCTTTTAAAACTATAGACTTTATGATGAATTGAATTCTGTAACATCGTTTAAATGCTTATGCTTTTGGAAATCACCGTTTTGTACCTATGTTATTTGATATAATTCAAAACACGATTGGGAACTGAATTTTTCATGTTTTATGTTTATTTATCTTTGTATAACAGCAATAATAGGGACATGCACACATTGATATTTTTTTGTATTTATTATAGATTCGATTGATTTATTTATTTAGCAAAGTAAGCTGAAGCGAGGCAAGCGCGACTTTTCAGTAGCAGCCACGGATTTTAGATTCATGCCCGGTTGATGGCAAAAGGCTCGTCCCCTATTCCATGGGACTTTCACATATTTGGTGATTAGGTACACGTCTGCCTAACCGTACCGGGATAATAGGTGTGTTGTTTTGTTTAGCAACAAAAATACACAAAGTCTCTATATAAGTTCGCGCCTCCCTACCATCTATCAAATTATTATTAAGTTCTACCTACTATTTAAGACTTGTACTAGATTATAAAGCAGTGACACGAAATAAAAGGATTTTAATAAAAACCTCTTCAAATATAGACTCGTTTTATTTTCAGCCTACCCTTTCAGGACCACTGCTTTTCGTTTACAGGAATTTAATATAGTCCTTTGAGAGATTACGACCTACAAAGGTACCTAGGAATGTTTATAATGACCTCTAAATTGTGTTTCGCCTACATAGTATTTGTGATTGGGTTAGGAGATTATTTACATATCTCGTTATAAGATCACATTTTAATAAGCCACCAGTGGTGGTAAATGAGAAAAATAGTAGCAACTGCCACTACTGGTGGCACACCGGTGGGGGCAGACGGGAATAAAACGACAAAAGTCACTATCTTGGGTTCAATAATAAAACTTTCATAACATAAAACATTCCGCCCACGTAATTTAGCTAATGCAGTACTTGCAAAATGGCGAGTTCGATTAAAGTCACAACCGCTGTTTTTTTTTTCGTTTTACTTGACCAAGTATTTAATTTCTTATTCTTTTTATCTGGATTAGTTAGCGTAGCGTTAACAAAACAGGCGGACTAACAGCTTTTCATGTTTTTTGGTTACCAAAATTCAGCACCATATAGGAAGAGGTTACAATAATTTTTAAATTAATGTCAAATCTCAGCTACCTGCATGTCTACAGGTTAAACTGGGCAATAAAATATAATATATATACAGGGTGTAACGGAAAGGGTATATACATCCTTAAGTGCTACAGACCATCAAACTGAACATGTTTCTCGTCATAAAACATGTTTTTCAGCAAAAAAAATATCTGCTGCCCCATAGAAAATTACAATACCTATTCGACCCAAATGTGTAGGCAGCTGATATTTTTTTTTCCTGCAATTTTTTTTTTTATGTTGAGAAACATGTTCAGTTTGATGGTCTGTAGCACACCCTTAAGGATGTATATACCCTTTCCGTTACACCCTGTATATATAATTATATTGTACATATTTGTATGTACACACATCAAAAGTGTCTAGGGATCAACATATATTTTTGCAATAACTTTTCTCCTGATTGATATTAATTAAAATTTTCTTTAAGGATTCATCAAATAAAGTGTTTTCGTTTGTCACAGTAACGATAAACCAAGTCACCTTTGCATTAATAAAGAAATTTGCCATTTTCTAATAAAGGGATTTTTGACATTTGAACCACTAACATTAAAGTTCAAAAAAAAGACTGAAATAACAGTTTTCTTTAAAATTTTATTGGGTAACTTAAACAATTAATAATCCGTGTTTCTACCGCGAACACTAACAACACAAGAACATCGGTTTGGCATACTCAAAATGAGTTCATCCAAATCACGCTGTGGAATGGCCGCCCATGTTCGTTGCAACAACAAAAAAAGGTCTTCTTGCGACTGGATACCCTCCATATTCGGCAGAGCTCTTCTCTGTAGCATATCCCATGCATGCTCAATCGGGTTCAAGTCTGGCGACTGAGCAGGCCAGGGCAGGACATTGATGTTAGCTGCGGCGAGAGTCTGTCTTACAACTCTTGCGGTGTGCGGTCGTGCATTATCATGCATTAACTGAAATAAGGGACCGATTTGCACTTGTAGAGGAACGATGACGTCTGATACAATCGTCTCAGCATAAATTTGAGCGTTGAGGTTGCCTCTGATCCAAATCAACTCAGTTCTTCCGCCGATCCAAATACCCGCCCATACCATGATGGTTCCACCACTATAAGGATGGACTTCCTGGCAGGATTTTAATCGCTGTTGGCGTCCAGGGGTTCTCCAGTGTCGTATACGTCTTGTATCCGGTCTCATACCAAAACGAGACTCATCAGAAAAGCACACGAAACGCCATTGTTCTTCTGCCCAATTTCTGTGTTCAAGAGCCCATTGATATCGAATCCTACGATTGTGCATTGCTATAGGTGGTACCCGTAGCGGTCTTCGGGAATGAAGGTTCACTTCATGCAAGCGGTTTCTGACTGTTTGGTCGCTAATTAAGTTCCCTGAAGAGTGATGAAGCCTCACGGCTAACATCATGGCGGTTATTGTTGGAGCTCTTCGAGTTAAGATTTGAATGTATCGGCCTTGTCTCCGTGTGGTGCAGCGATACCGTCCTCCATGGCGCTCAGCCACGGTACCAGTGCTTCGGTAACGTGTCCAAAGTCGACTGATAACACTCTGACTTGTATTCAGAGCTAAAGCCACAGTACGTTGCCGGGAACCAGCTTCTATCATTCCCACGGCTCTGAGCATTTCTTCCCTGCTTAAATGTCGTCGCCGCTCCATAATAACGTTGGTTTTAATCAGTAGTAGGGAAACAGTAGCACTAATAATGTCTTCAATGCGTTGTATGTTTTTATAGGGAAAATATTGACAGCTGATTTTCATCTTTTACTCGAATTTGATTCACAGTTCCTGATTCAAATTATGAAATGCACCAAAAAGGATCCATATAAATTTATAAAATCATAAATTTATTACAAAGCCACATCTCAATCTCAAGAAATCCGCATAAAAATGCTTGATCCCTAGACACTTTTGATGTGGTATGTTTATTTTATAAGGTATATTTTGTTTTAAGCTCTAATTATAATTTTCCTATTTCGTCCATTCTACACACTGTGTCTACATTTCTAATCCATCTTTCCACTCGCAGGTCTGCTGGAAGAAATTTCTTTTGAAATAAGCAGTACCTTTGTGCTCTATCTTAATGTACTGTCCTTTTAAGTATTTTGTGTGTACATAAATAAATAAATAAAACGAAACCTCTGCCTATTACATACTGTTATTTCTCATAGGACACATCCAAATAGTAGGAATCTAATTTCGCAGCATTGTTCCTGTCACCAAAAGACAATTTTTCTGTCTGTTATTTACCCTTCACAAATACCCTAAAGCAATGTTCCCCGTCTTTAACGAAACCTACTACGCGAGTATATACAGCTTCAATGTTGGTCGTCAGTAATGGGCAAATAAACGGAACCTACTTATTTATTTATTGGAATTTAAACTCTAGCCTCTTCGTATGTAGTTCAATGGTTCAATGCAGTCATTTAATATTTAAATGCTAGTTAACTTCAGTTTCGTGTTTGAACTGCAGACATGCTGGTATGCGAGTGTTGTTATTCCATTTATTCAGTTCTCCTTCTTCCTCTTCCTAGTCGTTCACTCTTAACAGAGTGGCGTGATCATAGGGGGTCACCCACAACTGTGGTCGCTGCCTTTGTGATCCTTTTCCTCTGGTCTCTGTTGGCCGCATGACGACAACATTCTGCCACAGGGATATTCGTGAGGGATTAACAGAAGACATACGCAAGTAAATCATCATCATCAGCCTATAATGTTTGCACTGCTGGGACACAGGCCACCTGTCTATGAGAAGGAGTGGGCTGTAATCTACCGCACGGGCCCAGTGCGGGTTGGTAGATATCACATGTCTTCGAATTTTCAGATCTAGGACATGCCGGTTCCGTCACGATGTTTTCCTTCACCATTTTTGAGGGCAGCGGTGATGAAATAAATTACACAAAGTAATGCGCCTGTCTGGGTTCGAACCCACTGCTTACTGTTCGTAAGTCGGGGCTGCCACCACTGGGCAACCGCTGCTCTTAAGTAAATAATAATGACAAAAGACCGAGGAGAATGAAGGAATAACACGTGCTGTGCTGACCCCAAATCATATGGGACTTGGGCAGAAAGATGATGAGTTACGTAAGTGAATAATGCCAGTTTCCATAACACTAACACTAAGTGAACGCCAAAATCAAATCGTACTGCTGGATTTTCAAAAATTACCCCACAGCGTTTTCACAAACACTATTATTGAAAGAAATTTGACAGCACCGTTGACATAGTAGTTGAGCGTTTGCTCAACTACTACGCCAACGGTGCTGTAGTAGTTGAGCGTAATACATATAAGTGTTTGTGAAAACGCTGTTGGGTAATTAAGCATAGCAGCCTGGCTGCTGATTTTTGTATCATAAGTTGTTCTGTGACGGGCTGTTTGAGTATTTGCGTTTATATTTTCGTAAACGCATCCCCGATACAGGAGAAGTTCCAGGTGTGTGCGGGGGAGGCAGACGTCTAAAAGAAAATAATATAAATGTAAGTACAATGGAGTGGCAATCAACCCCTGAACATTTTAGCCGAGAGGTTATAATATTGAATGCGAAACAAATCACAGGCCCTAGTTTTTAGTTTTGAATCTTTTGAGGCCCACAAAGAGGTGGTGAGATGACATGAACACCATGATGGCTGCTTCGAGGTGGTGCACTATAAGAGTACCTGGAAAGATATTCGTAGAGGCCTTTGCCCAGCAGTGGTTCCGCTATTTCTGTGTACATGATATTTATTTATGAACACACAGTGGACAACATAGGCAAATAAAAAAAATATTTGAGTGCATAGGTACTGCTTATTTCTTAAGAAATTTCTGCCAGGAAACCTGCGTAATCAGAAATTAAAAAAAAATGTAGACAACACACATCATCACACATCTTCTACATTTTTTGTGAATCATTCGCAGCCAAAATAATAGCTAACTCAACTAAAGATGGATAAGGGTCCGTAACTTAACTTCGAGAGTGTGCTAAATCAAACATTAGCTAAGATTAACACGGTTGGCGCAGTGGCTGAGCGATCGACTGCTGCACTGCGTGTCGCGGGTTCGATCCCCGCACGGAACAAATATTTGTATGGCCTACAGATAGTTGTTCCGGGTCTGGCTGTTTGTGTGTGTCAGGCTAATTGTTTTTAAAACGCAACCACGATACAGGAGAAATTCCTAGTTTGGGGCAGGCAACGTACTAAATATATAATAGCATAGTCTATTAAAAGTATGTACGATACCAAGAACACCGCTCGCCATAGAGACCGTCATAAACAATTTGACATATTGTGTTGTGTTTAGAAATCCAACAATTAATGCCAGCCATCTCACTACCCAAAAATCATCATAAAAATACCGGCAAAATCTTCAAGAAACTCCTTTTCCTCTAAACTGGTGCAAACTGGTGCAGACGTCGTATCTTCCATTTGACCTACTCTTATTAGCCACACGATGGACTGTGGCGTGTCAAGGGCACAGTGCCGAGATCTCACTACTCCACGAAGTGCTCCACTTTCAAATTTCTTAAATAGATTTTCAACTTTATTGTTAAAGAATTAGGTTCAAGGTTGATTAGGAAAATTTGGCAGTTTCGGGTAGCTTGATGTGCTGGTGGCGTTCGGCTTGGCGGCATGCAGTCTCAATTCAAGCTCCGCAAAGGGTAAGACTGGATGCGAAAGGTGCAAGACTGGGTGTTTTGGCGCAGGTAAGCCCGTTTGACCAGGAGTGGACTGCGATAGGCTACTTAGACATTAGAACCGATTTTAATTTTTACTAAACCTATTTTCGTCCTTTTAATATTACAGAGTTTGATTACACGGTACGTGCATCGGATCATATTTTGCAATGTGTAAAAAAGGAAATTAAAGCATTTGTGAAGTAGTTAAATGTCATATTTACACAGCATCTGGCCCAGCCAATTAAATCCTGATTAAAACTAGAATTAGATTCTAAAAGTTAAGTAAATGCAAAATATCTCCGTCAAAATTGTGACGAAACTAGGTACGACTTTTTCTACAGGGTGTAACAGGAAGGGTATATACTCATACTTAAGGGTGTGCTACAGCCCATCAAACTGAACATGTTTCTTATCATAAAACATGTTTTTCAGCGAAAAAAATATCTGCTGCCCCATACAAAATTGAAATACCTATTCGACCCAAATGAATGGGGCAGCTGATTTTTTTTTCGCTCACCATTAAGTATGTACAAGGTGTTGTTTTGCATCCTCGTCAAATTTCAGGAGGTGGTCACAAAAGACATAAATAATCAATTAAAATTACGGTACCTAGTTAATTATTAATAAACGCTTATTTTTTGGTTGTTGAAGTTTGTCAATATTCCAGAATAACCCCCTTACCATGGTTTAGGGAACAAGAAATTATCGGATAAATGTTTGATATTGTTTGTATGTGTGTAAGCGAGGTTATAGGGCGAAAACCTGACGGGCTGCGTTTAAAACACGGGTGGTTCACACTTACCGTTTTCCGTAAATAAGAAAATAAATAAAAATTACCTACCCATTTTGTTATTGATTCGGGACAATCATTAGCATAGATACCTCCTTGAATTTGACGAGGATGCAAAACAACACCTTGTGTATACCCTTTCCGTTACACGCTGTATACATCCTGGTATCTAATAAAACGTTTCTGCATCCAAAGAACGCAAATAATTCGGAAGTCAGTCAGACATTTCATTTGGAACTCGAGATGAAATAGCGAAATATTTGGGTAAGTGAACCGCGAAGGGAAGGATAACAGCGTATTTCTCATCATTGCTTTATTTTCCTTTAACCAATCTTACTTTCAAAGATTTATGGGTAATTTCCTTGATTATGAGGAGAATAATAAAGGGTATCAATTTCTTTGGGTTTCATAAAAGAAAGCTGCAATTGAGAAATAAAATAGATACTAACCTACCTAACATTTTTTTTTTCTTTTTTTTTTTTTTTTTACATTAGTTCTAAGACAGTGGAAAACGATTTTAAAAATCAACATTTCTAACTGTAATTTATACGGTGTACATAATTTGGAGATTTCTATCATCTCTATAGAACATCAGCATAACATCGCACCTGTTTCTCCCAATGGAATAAGCAGGGGTGAACAAATCAACAAAAAAAAACGGGTTGCACTCCGGGTGTACCGGCAGAAGTGAAAACTTGAATACTAACGTTGTGCATTTTTGATATTTTGGAATGGTTAGGGAATAATTTTGCACGAATTGCTTTAATAGGGGATCGGACTGGGTAAAGAAAACGACATTCTATTTTGTCCGTCAGACAGGTAATACAAAATAATTAGACACGTATTTTTTGTTTTATCAAAATATATTTTATCAAATTACTTAGTTAGAACTCATTAAAGTTGGAGAGTGGGGGCTTACTACGTCACAAGTGGGTATAAAACTTACCTACATGTGACGTCATGCGCCATTTCAACTCAATATATCTCCGTAATTTTATGACCACGTGAAAAAAGAAAAAATACGTGTCCAATACTTTTCAATAAACTACCCGACGGACAAAGAAAAAAAAATAGGATTATCCCCTATTTTCAGTATAAAAGTACTATCATTTATGTGGTAAAATACAATATTCATTTATTGCGCTATCGTTCACAAACATGACAATTTATATAACATTAAAAATTTAACACTTCAGAACTATTACAATCCGGCTTACGATTTTTATCTCTTTGGAGAAACCGAAGGTTTTGTTTGTGCATGAGATAATTATCCAGTTTTGGAAACCCTAACTCAATGACCGATGTCATAAAGTTCAAAGTCCTTCGTAACCTAATGTCAATCCGTCTTACGAATTTTCTAGTTTTGGAAACCCTCACTCTAACCAACCAATTCAACGACAGATGTCATAAAGTTTAAATTCCTTAATGTCAATCCGTTTTATGAATTTTCGATAAGTCGAGTTTAACATTTTTTACCCATAACAAAAGTACACAACGCCGCTAAAGAAGTTTTCACTTCAAAAAAATGGTATCACCCCATTGTATTATAGGTAATTTGTTATGTGGCCGATTCTATTGGCATTAATAGGGCACAAATTCAAAGTCATCATCTGCCTAGCCTTTTGCCAACTATGTTTGGATCGTCTTCCAGTCTAACCGGATGCAGCTGAATACCAGTATCTTACATGGAGCGACTGCCTGTCTGACCTCCACAACCCAGTTAGAACTGGCATAAATTCAAAGTATAAGTATTATCACCCCTAACTGGAACCTCTTTCAATACGTAGCGTAGGAAGTTATTTAAAAAAAAAAAACAGGACAAAAATAAATTTAACACTAGGTAAGTAATTCCCTTACATAAGTAGATCATATCAAACATCAAAGGTTTGGAGTCCAGTTCACTAGAAATAGTTTCTTTAAATAGCTCACCTTTTTCATACATACGCAAATTAAATTATGATAATTTATATACACAAAAGACCAGTCTTCGTATGAATGATTCATGTGAGGATGAGGTATTAGAATTACCTTATATTCTCGGTGCTTATTTACATAAAGGGTAAGAAAAAATTAAGGTCGATCTATCAGGTAGAAGTTTTGAACTTCGTTAAGCCGTTGCTCCCGGCTGTCATTTGTCTTTGACAGTTACTGGTAGTCAGGTAGCCCGCAAGTTTGACAAGCAGTCTTACCAAGGGGTATCGTATTACCCAGTCATAACTGGATTGTAGAGGTCAGATAGGCAGTCGCTCCATGTAAAAATACTAGTATTGAACTGAATCCGGTAAGACTGGAAACCAACCTCAATATAGTTGCGAAAAAGCGAGGCATAAGATGATGATTTACATAAAGAAAAGATAAGACAAAATTAAAGTAGATCTATCAGGCAGAAGTTTTGAACTACATTAAGTTGCTGATCCAGCTGGCATTTCTAGATTATCTACAGTCGAAATGGGCAGTCAGCCCAAAAGTCTGACTACTAGTCTTACCAAGGGGTACGTATTACCTAGTGACTATGTCGTGGAAGGTCAGATAGGCAACCGCTCCAAGTTAATACTGCTTCTGCTGCATCTGGCTAGACGGAAATCTTTCTTTTCTTTCTGTTTTTTAAAACACTAGTAATATCCTGTATCGTGGGTGCGTTTACAAAAAATTAAACTCACATACACAAACAGCCAGACCC
Source organism: Cerastis leucographa (assembly GCA_963082945.1). Classification (NCBI taxonomy): domain Eukaryota; kingdom Metazoa; phylum Arthropoda; class Insecta; order Lepidoptera; family Noctuidae; genus Cerastis; species Cerastis leucographa. The sequence continues at coordinate 4,741,235 of OY720361.1, forward strand.
GGAACAACTATCTGTTGGCCATACAAATATTTGTTCCGTGCGGGGATCGAACCCGCGAGACGCAGCGCAACATTCGTTCGCTCAACCACTGCGCCAATCGTGCCGTCAAAAATCGGAACTAGGCTAGACAGATGACGTGATCTATACTTAATATTATAAATCTGAAGAATTTGTTTGTTTAGTTGAACGCGCTCATCACGGGAACTATTGAATTGAAATTTTATTTTACTATTATGTAGCCCGTTTATAAAGGAAGGCTATAGGTTATGTAACCAAAAGAAGCGGAGCATCAATGAAAAATATAGCAAAAACGGGGAAAATGTGACGCAGATGAAGTTGCGCGGGTACCTATGCTAGTTATGTTCAAAATTGATACTGATAAACTGAAATGTGAAATGACCAAACTGATAGATAGGCAACAGTCTACACACACATCTAAACTCCGTGGCCAGTCTGGATGTGTGCTCGGTTAATGGCAATAGGCTCGGCCGCTATTGCAGGGGACATAACTAGCGAAATATAGGTGTACTTTTAGGTACACCCCTGCTTGACCCATCGGGGTTCACAGGCGTGATGTTATGTTACAGAAAGTCAAAATTGTTCCTTCCCTTTATTTTTGATTTCCAGAGACCAAGCTAGTTTTGTGCAAAATCGCTTAGCTTACCTGTTAGAACAAACGTGTTACGTTAAAAAGATTGGCAACCACTTTTGTCGATGAGCAGGCTACAAAAGAGGTACCAAACGATATGACCTCGATAACCTGAATAGAATTACTAACTTATGGAGCATGTACCATGATTTTCAATAACTGGGAAGATACGCAACTTTATTAAAATTCCCCATTTCATTTCAATACACTGTGTAAATCACCTCATCACGAAGCCGTCAACCAAGCATTCTGTACATGAAACTAAGTAACTTTACGCAAAAATTATTGCTGGGAAACGACTATTTTTTGGGGGGGTGTAAAATCATGTTTTGTGGTAGAACTCAATGTAACGCACTCAAAACATTGTGCTGATGGACGGATTGAATAGTACGGGGGTCGTGGAGGTGTTTAAAGTAAAAATCTTGCATTAAAAACTTGTATTTAAAAAAATACTTGTCAAAAAGTTGGAACTTTGACCCCTAATATCTCCGTAACTAGAAGCCTAGAAGGTTCCCAGGTATGGTGTAGAACAAAAAAATGATCGCAATGACAGGGAGAACCAGTGCCTTTCGGCTTCGTTAAGAGGTGTTTTACACCCTTTATGTTGTCCAAATACCCAAGAGATAAGGTCCAACCAATAAGTGCGTCCATTTAATTCTCAAAATATTCATTTCATCGAGTCTATTAGTTTATCTGGATACTAAATAATACCAGTATTTAACATAAAGCGATTGCGTATCTGACCTCCACGACCTAGTTAGTACTGGGTAATATGATACTCCTTGGTAAGACAGGTTGTCAAACTATCTGGCCACTGACTACCTGTAACGACTGTCAAAGATGTACAAATGACAGCAAGGACTACCGCGGCAAAAGCTTAAAGGCTTTCCGCGGTACGGAGGAAACTCGGTATGTAATGGGCGGTCACCCATCCACGGACCAACCTTGGCAAGCGTGGCTTAACTGAAGATCGACCCGAGCGGCTGTTATTATTTAGCCACGACCAATAAGTGCGTCCATTAAATTCGCAAAATGAGGGATTTAAAATAGTATACGTTTGAGAATGTACCTTAATCTAATGCACCTATGTCTCATATACCCCATCATGAAAATATGTTCGAATTTATAAGATGGCTCCGTCTTTGATATTAAATTCACACTATTATTTTATGATATTAGAACAAAGGGTCGTACATACGTCCAGTTGAAATATGAATTTCTGCGACAGTTGAAATGGGCAGTAAGAAGCTCAGAACAGAATACCAAGTATGTGTGTACAGGCATAAGCAATAATATGTATAAACTAGTGTCTGCCCGCGGCTTCGCCCGCGTTGAGTTCGGCAATTGCCCACGTTTGCGTTACCCCAGCAAAATAATGTCGAAAATAGTAATTTTAATGTTATAGATAACAACTGTTGCCCGCAGCTTTGCTCGCGCGTAAGTGTAAGTGTAGGATAAATAACTATGTAAAAGTCTGTGATTTTTAAAGTAGAAAGCCAGAGAATTCATTCTGGTTAGAAAAAAAGTATATGTAGGCTTTTTTCATTTTAGATTTTTAGTGACCTAAATGAGTTAAAGCAGAATTAATTTTATACGTCTCTTGTAATACGAAGCCGTAGCTCAAATGCCCCGGTCATCCATCCACGCCTTTCGATATAGTTAATGGTGTAGCTAGCTTACATTTCAATAATACTCAGATTAAACAAAACTTTTCAACTCCCGGAAAACTAAATTAATAATAAATTATCCTAGCACCTCTTTTTAAATGACGTTTGCAGTGTTTCCTTTTGGGGCTTTTCTCACTTAAATCAATGCCAGCCATAGCCTAGGGAAGGATATTAAGACATTGTGTATTTTAAATTTCATTATTTGCACCTAAATAATGATGTCAAAATGAAAATCCAATATGAAGCCGATGAAAATTCTCATTTTGTTATCAGCAACCCGACGAAAAGGACACCCATGAAGCCATTGAGTCGCGCAAATGTCTATTCGCGCAAATGTTTATGCGCAGAAATGTCCGTTCACGCAAAAGTCCATTCGCGCAAGTGTCCATGCGCGCAAATGTGTTTTCGCACAAAAGGGTTCCCGCAAGTATCCTTCTCGCATATAGCGTACTTTATTAGCGTATTATTAATATTAGCGTATTATTAATATTAGCGTATTAAAATTCAAAACAAAAAAAAATGCCACCCATTTTGTAATCTCATGGGTAGAATTTCTAAAAAACCGATAATTTATTTATTCATTTCTTTTTGATCAGAAACTTCAATATTTATTTTATTCTTTTACTTCAAAAATGACGGATTTCGCATATAAACTTTCAACCCCCATCTAACCCTCTTAAGGGGTAGTTTCTATGCTGGTCTATGAAATTTCATGCTTCCAAATTACCGATTTCCATGCAATCATTCACCCCTTTAGGGGTGGAATTTCGAATTTTAATATAATTATATAGATTAATATTTCATGTTACCGGTAATCAGGGCTAAACAGTAATGGCTCGCATTTGACAATAAGTTTTCGCAATTAAAAAGCAGTCACTTCTAGCAACTTACTAAACTTCAGTCGCGAAGTCTAGATACACTAACCAAACCCGACAAGTCAGGCATTGCATACTACTTCGCATAATATCTTTGAGCATTTATCTTTTAAACTTATAACTGAGCTGAACGCCAACAACATTTTTATCTACACTTCCATTTCATAGTTTTCAAGCACAATATTTCAATTGAATTAATACGGCTATCGTCTACGTACTGGCCATGAATAAGATAACATCCATATTCTAGCTTCAGGCTTCAAACAATGTAAGACGTTTCTGCGGCTTAAAGTTTGGCGTACACAAAACTGACTTATAATAGGTCTTTACCTATGAAATTGCCGTATTGCAGTACAGACTTTTTCAAACAAAAAAAAGTTTTGATTGGCTATGAGTTCTAAATTCAAATTAATTTTGTTTTAAAAATATGACATTCTATTTACAAAATGAGTCTTTTGTTTATTCATTAGCGTTGTATTTTCATTACATTTCAACATTTTTCCTCATAATGGATACTTTGAAATTTCGTGTAATTATGGAATATGAGTTCCGTCGTGGCACCAACGCGGCACAAACGACCCGTAACATCAACGACGTTTACGGAGAGAACTGTACAAACGAACGCACAACCCGTTATTGGTTTGCTCGGTTTCGTTCTGGGAATTTTGACTTGAAAAATGAACCTCGTGGTCGTCCGGAAACTTTGGTCAACAATGATGAATTAAAGGTGATTGTTGAAGCTGATGAAACTCAATCTACAGCTGAGCTGGCAGCAGCTTTTGATGTTAGCATTAAAACAATATTGGTCCATTTGCGACAGATTGGCAAGATAAAAAAGCTTGATAGATGGGTGCCCCACGAACTTAACGATCGCCAGCGCAACGTACGCGTCGAGACTTGCCTTGCGCTGCTTAACAGGCACAGAAATGAAGGAATTTTGAACCGAATTGTTACGTGCGACGAAAAATGGATTCTTTTTGACAATCGAAAGCGCTCAGCAAGTTGGTTAGATCCTGGTTCGGTACCAAAGCAATGTGCAAAACGAAAAATGACCCCTAGAAAGGTGATGGTCACAGTTTGGTGGTCTAGTGCTGGTGTGATTCATCATAGCTTTTTACAAAACGGCGAGAGCATTACTGCAGATGTGTACATTGAAGAACTGACCACAATGATGGCGAAACTCGCACGTCTGCAACCAGCTTTGGTCAATCGGTCGTCTCCACTGCTACTTCACGACAACGCGCGGCCCCATACTGCACAACAGACCGTCTCTAAGCTGCATGAGTTGGGTTTGGAAGCTCTCCCTCATCCGCCATACTCACCAGATCTTGCGCCTTCCGACTATTACTTTTTCCAAAATTTGGACAACTTTTTAGCGGGAAAAAAATTCAATTCCCGAGAGGCAGTATAAAACGCCTTTGAAGAGTTTGTTGTCTCCCGTCCAGCTGATTTTTTCAAGAAGGGCATCCATAAACTGCCACAGCGTTGGCAAAGATGCATTGATTGCAGGGGTGATTACTTTGAATAAAAGAAATAAACAAGTTCGAAAAAAAAAATACTTTAACTTTTTTCAAACAAAACGGCAATTTCATAGGTAAAGACCTAATATTTTTCGCGTTAATCCTTAAGAATTCAACCAAACGATGTTCCCATGCCTTGTGGATTCACATACACGTTTGATAAATGCAGCGGCACTATAAAAAGTAATAATTATTACAGCGCCATCTATGCCACAAATTCAACAATCTTAATTGCGCTATTAAATTTATCCGCTACTTAATACGATATAGAAAAACCCGATAATAATTGTTGGGCCCACCAGACAACACCCGTCTGGTCTGAGGATCCTCCCTTTTCTATGGGGAATGAAGAGCTTTACACCCTGTTCTTCGTACTCCTATTTTAATTGTGTGTAAACGTAAATAAGGTGACTGGTAATAAGTGACCGATACTTAAACACGTGATTATACTCATGATAACAAACAACTTTCCCAAAGAAACATTTTTTATACTCATTCACTTTTATCACAATAATACAACAGCACAGTCTCCTATGGCTCCAGGGCTCTTCGCTCAGGCTGAGGTCTGTGACGCTTACCTACTCCTGCACGCTGCCTACGCAGTCCACCTAACAAGCTACCTACTGCTGTGTCCGGTGCGCAACTACCCTGCGCACGTGGCCTTTCGCTCGGGCTTGGCGCTGTGCCCGGAGGCCTACCACCACGTGAGCCGGTGCCTGAGCAGCCTAACCTGCGCCGCCTGCCTGTGCGCTGCCCAGGCCTTGACCTGCCTACCGGTGGCCTACCGCTGAGCCGGTGCTGACCGGCCCCCACGTCTGCACGTGCTGCCAAGGGACGGTACCCTTTTTTATTTATGTGATAGTGAACGGAACAGAACAAAGTGACAATTACCCGCGACCTAGTTTAGTGCTCTTATTATACTTATTAACTGATCCAGCTGTTTTATCTACCTATTTTTTTTCTACCTACCTACCTATTTACTAACGGCCTGCGCAGCCTACCCTGCGCAGCCCTAACCATTACACAGGGCATGCATGGATGCGGAGGAAACGGTGGCGCATGTGCTGCTTGAGTGCACCGGTGTCACCAAGATTCGCGAGGCGACCCTGGGAACACCAAGATCCCTTGCGGATGCCCTGAGAAGACCAGGAAGTGTGATCTGCTTCTGTGGCTCACGCACAATGGTCCACTTAAAGGACTAAGTGCGGACACCAAAAACCCCATAAAGAAGAAGACAACAGCGGTATGAAATTCGCGCGCGCGTGCTCCTGTGACCTATCAGCTCTTAGCTGCGTGATGCCGTTCTGTCATTAGGTACTATCTGGCCTATCAGCTTGTGATAAAAGTGAATGAGTATAAAAAAATGTTTCTTTGTGAAAGTTGTTTGTTATCATGAGTATAATCACGTGTTTATGTATCGATCACTAATTACCAGTCATCGTCAGTATATTGTACGCATCTAAAATAAACTCTCTAGCTAGGCCAAAGAGAGTTAAAGAGTGGTCTAAAAAGAGGTTCAGATACGATGAAAAGTTGTAGAAAAAAAAACAGGCTTCATTGAAGAAGAAGAAGTTGACGCAAATGGCATAATTACCAATTTTTAGACGTTACATTAAATCTACACCACGAGGAAGCAATGGCCAGTCGCTAGTAGATAACGATTTAGTTTGCGTAGGCCAATGTTTCGTAAGTATATTTAAATGTAGAATTGCTCAGCCTCTAGGCTAATGCTTCAGCCAATTTCCAATTACGTTTCTAGTGAATGTTTATAACGTCGTACAACTAGATAATTGTTTGTGCGACGAGGTAGAATTACAGACGAGGTGGTTAATTGCTAGAGTCTAGAGAGTATAGAATTGTCAGTTGTGAGTTAAGTGTAAGAATAAAGGACGCTACGGCAGAGAGAAAATAATGCCAAAAATAATATTGTAATTGTGTGTTTCCATTTTCATACAAAAATCTTCTTTTGAATTTCATTTCACATGTCTATTGACATGTGTGTTTTGCAGATCGGTTGCTTCAGGTTGAAATATCAACCTGAAGCAACCGGGGCTTAAGAAAATATAAATATAATATAACCTAAAAAGGAAAACATCGTGAGAAAACCAGCATATCCTAAAACGAAAAAATGGCAGACATTATTTCATCCACCAATCCACATAGAGCCTGCGTGATGAATAACAGCTCCCTCTAACAGAGAAGAGGCCTGTGTCCCGGCTGTAAGAATATCATATAAACCAAAGTGTTTGCCTGGTATCAAACTTACGATCCAGACCACGTTAGTTTTCACTGGATCGCCACTGCACGTACAGAGTTAAAGCAAGTAGCATGGATAGTAGTTCTTTTTTCATAGTAAAAGTTCAGTCAAACCACCTGAACCGGACTCTAGACTAGCGGCGGACATCAGACATAGATAATTCAGCATTTTTTCTGCGAAATCCGTAGGAGTCCGGATTTGGCAGCATGCGTCGTCTTTAGAGGAGCTCCTTCAAACGCCGTCTTCTCAATGTGCGTTAGTCCTGCCACTGAATCTTATTCGAGGCTCGAGCTCAAGTAAATCGTTCACCAGGGAGCTATAACTCCCCGCCTCCAACGTAGCCGTGCTATTGTATATTTTTCACTTTATGCTGGTATAAACAGGTCAGGTTTATGTGGAACACTTGCGTATTTCTTTGGTATCGATATTATGCCAGTTAAGAGGTTATTCTACCGGTTTTTTAAGAGGCTGTATTGTGTGTTGTGATGTTTATGGAGAAAACTCGGCACTTTAGCATTCATTTGGTGTTTAATATACATATTGGGTTATTGAAGGCTAGTTTTTAACCATTGACCTTAACCGAAGCCGTGAGATATAAACTTACTAACTTCATAAGAAGGCTGAAGGCAACATTACTCTTAAAACACGATAGAATATATCGCAAAAATTGTTTTTGTTCTAGTTTTTTCCACGATTTTTTGCGAATATGTACTCGTATGTACGAAAATGGCTATCCAGAGACCGCTTTTACAAACAGGCTTTTGTAAGAGCTAGCTTTATCCGGATAAAAACCGGGTCAATTTATTTAAATCATATTTCGGGATCACCCTGAAACCACAATGCCAACTTTAACCGGGAGTCTTTACATTATCCACTTCTAACATTGCCCAGATACCGATAAACAGACATTTTTACAACAATTATTTTACCTGTGGCATCAGCGGTGAAACAGCAACCTTATTTATAAGAGAATGAGGTTCATTTATTTTGACAGAGTTTTCAGTGACAGCAACTTAACAGCAGCCATATTCAGGCGAAAATAAAGTTCATTTTGATTTAGACAGTGATGCGAAGTCAGAGGCAAAAAACATGTGACAAAACTGTGAGAATCTTGGGATTTATAGGGTCGTTCTCACAACGATGTGTTCCAACGATACTCTATCGATATGATGTCGATATTACGTCGTCATAAACACAAGTTTTATCGTAGTGCGTATCACATGATTTTTTGAGGGCCGTTCTTTTGTTTAGTGATGGTACTTAAGTTTTTATTTAAGAAATGAGGATAAAAATGGAGATAGTTATTAGAGAATTTAACAGCGATTTATTAAGGTTACGATTTTTGTCTTTTTAGTACAGTCATATACCTACTACAAAACAAAGGCTTTTGAATATGGTTACGAAACTGGAACCGTATAAGTTTGGCAAATAGAGACACACACAACAACTCTGTTTGCATAGAGCAATTTTCAGCTACTCATTCTATTAATTCCAATGGGGACTCAACCAATGCAAAGGACATTGATGAACAAAAGCAAGGGACATCCCGCCCAAATGGACGGAAGACCTCAATCCCAAATGGAAGACTATGCAGTGCCATGGAAATCATCTATCAGTAGAATAAACAATCTGAATTGACTAACTTGCCACTGACTTGCTTTCAGAAACCACTAAGAAAAAAATAGTGCGTGGAGTCCCTCCGCGCGGAAGAAGTGAAACTTCGTAATACGCATGCGTTCGAGTGCCACGCATTCACTCTCGCTCTGTCTCTTTCTATTCCCCCTCAATGGTAGCGTAAAACGTTTAACGCAATCTTGTTGGAAATCGCATAAGAAGTTAACTTCAAAAATAAAAATCATTAACGCTTCATTGCTGAATAAACTCAGGCTGAAAAATCAGCAACACATGGTAGAAAAGGTACGGGAACCAAACGACCCATAAATAAAATAAATTCCTTTATTACCAACATCTGTGAACCTTCAAGCCTCGTGGCTATCGCTACGAATCATAAAAACGGGAAAGGCGTTTAATCTAACACCCTATTTGGGAATCCCCATTGCAATAAATAAAATTATCTCGAACAACGCGGTAGAAATTAACGGGATCCCGTGCAATCCCGGGTTCGCGGGATTATGGGGTAACTGATGGACATAAAGCATATACTGAAGAAAACTGGGAAATTTTCTTTTTTAGGGTTCCGTATCCAAAGGGTTAAACGGGACCCTATTACTGAGACTTCCCTGCACCTCCGTCCGTCTGTCACCCGGCTGTATCTCATGAACTGTGATGGCTAGCCAGTTAAAATTTCTACAGATTATGTATTTCTGTTGCCGCTATAACAACAAATATTAAAAACAGAATAACTTAAATGTTTAAGGAGGCTCCTAGCTCCCTTACAAAAAAGTTATTTTTCTGCTCGTTTTTATAAATAACGGTACGGAACCCTTCGTGCGCGAGTCCGACTTGCACTTGGCCGGTTTTTATTTTGCTCCCTTCTAGTTAGCCGTTGAATTGGAGATTCTGTTGTTGAAATGGCTAAGGTCCATCTAGTACCATATCTTTATTTAGGCACTAAAGTCGTTTCTCGTAATCTTCAAAAAACCTTCAGTGAGCTAAGTTCTTTCACAAAGCTGACGCAATCACTAATCCAGTTTAAGCGTTAAACTGTCTATCTTTTAATTCCAACATTAACAAGAAGACTAACTCCATCTTGTTGATACATTTGGTTGGGAAACTCAGTTGCTATAGCGACCGAAAGGATATTATGTAGGTATTAAAACAAAACCCTTATCTCATACGGGTAAAAAAGCACATATGCGAAATAGACGATTCCGTGAACGAAATCTCAATTTTTCACAAAAATAAAAACTCAAGAGTAAACCCAGACGCAATAGTGCGTAAATAAAGAAAGAAAATAAAAAAAAAAGCCCCATTGAGTGCAAGGGTTGGAGCTATCGCGACACATTGCCCCGCTGCCCAGATTGCTTTTATTGCTCATAAACCCTAAAGCACTGTGATTGGCTTCGTTTAGGCCCTTTTAATAAAAAGGGTTTTTTGCTTTTCCCGCAATGCTTTTCGACAAATGAAAGGCAACTTTTGAGTGTTCATTTTCAATGTTGTGTTTACTCGGACAAAAAGGGTAGGGATTGAAAAGTATTTGTGGTTTCGGTATTATTATTTCTGGATAAGTTATTTTATTATCTGTAGATAATCGATAGACTGAAAGCAATGGCGCGTTATAGAAAAGTTTAAAGGAAATCGTCAAACTTGGTATGCATGGGGATGTGATGAGGAACGAAAATTTTGATGGACCGTGTGGGGAATAATCTCTACCTCTATACATATACATACATACATACAAATAAATAAAATAGAAGTGTCTGTTTGTAATATTAAAATGACCGCTTTTTACTACATGTATATTGATGTATTGCATATTGTGGTAAATATACCAAAATTTACAATTTTTGTCTGTCTGTCTGATTGTTCCGGCTAATCTCTGGAACGGCTGGACCGATTTTGGCAGGACTTTCACTGACAGATAGCTGATGTAATAAGGAGTATCTTAGGCTTACGTACTTTTATTTTGGAAAAATAATAACAATTTATATAAAAATGCAAAAACGAAAAACAAACTAAATATTTTTTTGTTAAATTCCACGCGAACGAAGTCGCGGGCACAGCTAGTATGAAATAAAAAGCAGAATAAATAGCGTTACATTTGAAGAATGATCACGTTAAGCCAACCTTAAGATACATGAGAAAAAGGGCAGAAAGATAATAAGGTAATTTATAGTTTTTACGAGCTTTGTGTTTAAATAAAATTGTATCCTCATCTTTTTGCATCGCTCCGCAGAAACATCTCTGCCCTACCCTTCGTGACAAATACGTCCTATTACGTGAAGAGCCTCGTAATTACTCGGAATGAATACCGTGACATGCAGGTACCTAATACACGTGACATGGCAGAAGGGACCGCTGTCATGTTCTAAATTAACTGACGCAGGTAACACGGTATGATGAGAGGTTCACACTGAATTACTGGCTGTCTATGTATTTTGTGTTTATAGGGTGATACTTTATTTTTCTAGGGGTACTCGTTGATTGTTAGGTATGTAATTAGATTATAAATAAATAAATTCTAAACCAAAAGCCATCACAGTACACGGTCCACAGACTAAGAGCATATAAGGCTTATAATTAGGTTAGCATAACAGGCTGGACTGCGGGACTGTTTGAAAGAGATACCATGGCCCTGGAACACAAAGGGCTAAGAAGGAATATCGATGTGTTTTAGTCAGTACAAGTCTGACATTCCCTTCCGCTCCGCCCAGAGCAGGAGGGATCATTTGAAGATTTCCCATCCCAAAAACAAAAAGGTTTATAACTAGGTCTCTAAAAATATTAATTTGACTCCTAAACTAGTTGTATGTGGTTGTGTCTTAGGAGTTAGTGATTAAAAGTTGAAAGTCTTAATTGAACATACAATTAAGTAAGTAAAATGTCTAAAACCGTCATCATTTTAAGATTATTACTGTAGCACTTTTTATGCATAAAGATTGGCTGCTTACAATATTTGCATAAAATATGATACAGTAAGGTCAAATGAATCTATTCTGTTCAAATTAATCTATGTGCTAGATATCCTATTCGCCAAAATCGAAGGTAAAGAAAAATTACTTGGAAGCTCCCTGATGTCTACAAAACGGTAGCATGGTTTGATGCGAAGCTGAATTGCAAACTATGTTCCACCTTCCATCCTGTCCTCTGTGCTCCAAACATTCCGTCAAAGCGACCTTTGCGCTGCCAACAACGACGCCGAAGAAGTAACGAAGTTTGGTGGCAAGATTGAAAATATAATAGTAGAAAATATATGTAGTATTCCAACTCCGCAACGAAGAATATGAAGGTGTTATACATACATTGATAATATTGTAAATTGCTACATGACAATGTTACACCTACAGTTAACCTGGAAATTATGGTAAAAGCGCAAAAAACAGAACAGTAAATTAAGATAAGAGAGCACAAAGGTACTGCTTATTTCAAAAGAAACGCATACCCGATTAGTCCGTTTAGACCCATAGCAGCGAGACTATTGCCATCAAACGAACACAAATCCAAACTCTGTGGCTGTTACTGAGAAAGTCCTGTACGTCTACCATGAGTTTTAACAATCTATACTCGCTAGCGTCTGTAGTTAAAAAAATGTATGAAAACTTTTGCAGCGCCTCTAGCGGATAGTTGGGTACTAAAATGCGCAGTATGAGTCACTATAGTTATCTATCCTACGTCACCGTGTAGTAAACTACAGCGACTACAACTTTGGGCTTCATTTGTTTAGAATTTGGTAATAAGCACCAACACAGCTCATGGTACGTACCATTGAAAACTATAGTATTTAGGTATTGACGGAACTATTGCAGTTACGTCAAGCGATCTAACTATGACAACTCATGGTAGACGTACTGATAGAAAAACCAAAGTACTTAAGTAACATATTATTTGCTTTAGCTCCCATGGTTTGCATAAAACCAGATAGACAGAATATATAGAAAGAACATAAAGCAAGAGTCTGTGAGAAATCATTTGAAAGATGCAATACTGAGCCATAACCAATACCATTAAGCAGCATAATGTTTCACATATTTTTCCCAGTCCCCAAATCTGAATGTAATAATCTAAATAAAATACTTTATCTGATATTTATTGAGAACAGTTTATAATCCTGTGGTAAATTTTACTGGTTTACGTTTACGGCCTAAAAGCTTTTAAAACCACTTACGTTTTGTTTTGTTTTTGAATTTACTTTGTTTTGAATTACCTGTCTAGATCTTGTAAATATTAAAGATATAATATATGAAACAAATATTAAAGAAAAAATAAATAATAAATGCTGCGCCGACTGGCATAAATTGGGATAAGGTCAAGAGAATGATATTGATGATGAAGTAAATAAATTGAATGTTAATCACATGATCATCATCTGCCTAGCTTTTTATTACTATGTTGGAGTCAGCTCCCAGTCCAATCGGATGTTGAATACCAGTATTTTACATAGAGCGACTGCCTATCTGACCTCCACAACCCAGTTAGTACTACTGCATAACATCACCACAGATCAACCTATACAAGTGCAGTTTTACTCAAAGATTGATCCGCGTATCAGTTATTATTTAGCCACGAGTTCCTCATCCATGATAAAGATAAGATTTCGAAAGACAAGTAATTTAATTATATCTTACCCATAAGGAAAAGAGGCAACCAGAAAAAGTATGATTCAGAGAGAAAACATGCAAAAGAGATGAAAGGATATCCTTAATGCCTTTTACCCGTTGCCGTGTCGTTGAGTGAGAGGTCCTAGGCACAACAAAATAGATACAGAAGAGCAGCTCCAATGATATAACAAGAAGAAACAAATGCTTGCTTAAACTTTCGTTTCTTTCAAGCACCATTGAGAGGGGATATTGTCCTCAAAAAGTGCATTAACATAACATCTCACCTGGAATGCCCGAAGGGTAAGGCACAGGTGTTGTCGCCAAGTACCATTGAATAACGAATATCTGAATCTAAAACACCTATATCTCAAAAATAAGCCTAGATAGGATGTGATTATGATCTAACGACTGCAGTAATTATGCAAACTGATTTCCACTGAATAACCTTTATGTACTGAATCTGAATTATCATCGCAATGATATGAGGGGGTGTCCCGCCAAAGTGGCCTCCAACCTCCCCTTATATGGCCAACCCGAATGGCCATGGGCCTCGGCATGCGCCACCGTCGGGATCCACACTGACGGTAGGAGGGGTTCCCATCGGCGTCGAGTCGACGCTAAAGTACCTAGGGCTTGTCCTCGACAGCCGGTGGAACTTCGTTGAGCACTTCCGACGTTTGGCCCCAAAACTGGAACGGGCAGGGGCTGCATTCAAGCGGCTCTTGCCCAACCTGGGGGGTCCAAACGCCTCCTGCCGGAGGCTCTACGCGGGAGTCGTGCGGTCCATGGCCCTTTATGGGGCCCCGGTGTGGGCGCGTTCTTTGAGGCGGTGAGCCGCCCATTACTTAAACGCGCCCCAGAAGGTTGTAGCCGTAAGGCTGATCCGGGGGTACCGCACGATCTCCGGCGAGGCGGCGAGCCTCTTGGCCGGATTGCCGTCATGGGATCTGGAAGCGATGGTCCTCGCGCGCCTGCATGAATGGCGCGCGGAGGCACTACGCCGGCAGTACAGCGACTGTCGCAACCACGTGCAGGGCACGCCACAATAGTGGCGATAAGTCCCCTCTTTGAGGAGTGGCTAGAGAGGCTGCACGGCGCCCTCACCTTCCGCCTGACGCAGGTCCTCACCGGACACGGTTGTTTCGGGAGGTTCCTGCACCGAATCGGGCGGGAGGAAACGCCCGGGTGTTACCATTGCGAGGATCGGCCGGAGGACACGGTGGAGCACACCGTGGAGCTCTGCCCCGCTTGGGCTGAGCACCGCCGCACAGTGGAACGAATGTATGGGAGCGGTTGGACGTAGACATGTCCGAAAAAAAAGAGTAAAATTATGCCAAACTAATGATGCCATCTTATTCGATTACTTAATGCCTTCATAAATTGTGGTGATGAATTTCTTCATAACTCCCATATTTCGGGAGTAATTTGAGAAAATGTGAAATTTTACTATGAAAATGAGTGTATCGAGCTCTCTCCCTCCTGATTCCGGGCTTGTTTCAAGTAGCGGTCTCTAATATCATAATGCTATTACTAAGAGCTATATTTAATACTAAGACACATAGTGCGCCAAATGTGCACTTTCTGGGATAAAAGGAAATGAAAATTAAAAAAAAAAAAACGTTTTTTCCCCATTTGTATTTACTTTAAACCGCAGACAGACTTATTAAGAGGTCTATAAATATATTATATATATACAGAAATATATATTAACAAAAATATTCACAAGAACTGATGAGAGTATGACTTTTAAGTAAGTTGATAATAAATTACCTAGTTTCATTAAAAGTACAATAAATAATTAAGATGTAAGCTCTAATTTACTAAGTTACACATTTTAAAACAATAACATCATTTAATTATCTTCGTCATCATCATCATCATCAATTAATTCAAATTCAGAATCGATGTCCGCTAAATCATTTATGTTAACAAATTCGATATCACTTTTCTCAGAATCCGTAAGCTCATAAAATTCCTTAAAAGAAGATTTTTTTACAAACTTATTTCCTTTTGGACGGATACTTGTAACAAGTGGATCAGAAGACAGTAAAAGATTGTGCATAATATCTTCATTGCATGAGATACTGCTATGCTTTCGAGAATGCCCCTCTCTATATTTTCTAAAATCTTTATTTCTAGCCTCAGATGCCTCTTCGGATAGAAAACCAATGGGCACAATTGACATGTTCTGAACTATGTCTGGCCCATGCATTAAAATTTTATGAAGTGAAGAAGGCATATAATACCATGGGTATAACTCCACGTAAAGCTTAGCAGTATCAAAGCAGAACTCTCGGAATTTAGTTACGTTGATCTTCTCTCCTGATGAAATACACTGCAAGATCACACAGATTTTTCTTAAAAGCATAGCATCTATTCCGGTCAGTTCAGCAGATTTAGTGTAGTTTTCAAAAAATCTCCTTGCCGAGTTGCCATTGTTGGTGGATCCACTGCCTTGTTTCACAACATCGAGAAGTAAGCCCGTTTCTCTTCTTACAGCCTCTTGAACTCTTTTCTTCCTGTCATCAACTTGCCTTTTTGCTATATCACCCCTTACTTGCCATGATTTTATGTCTAATTTGTAGGAAATGTGTAATAAGCATTCCATTGAGCGAATCCAAGCGTGAAGGGTGCTTAAGCTATATTTATACATGTCCTCGTTTGCGTGTTTATCTTTGATTAACTCTAAATTATTCATTTCTTTAGGACAAGCCTTGCATATGTCACACACTGAAGCTGCTGTATTGGATATAATGGAATGAATTTTACCATCAATCATTGTCAACAGCAGTTGGTGTTTGACACTAATTCCATCAGTGATGGTGGATGGAGTTAAGGCTTCAATCTCTGCTTCGATTTCAGCCATCTCTCTCTGCACATTTTCTTTGGTTTCCTTTATAAACTTAAACAATATTGGCCGGCAAAATGAAGTGGAAGATGGTCGCTCGTTTTCCCAAATTGTTACACCTTTTGAGACGAGCCGCAGTGGTACAAGACTAATCATAAAATTACTAGCAAGATCGATTTGCTCATCTTCACTCGTCCTTTGATGATAAATGCTTTGGCTAGATGATCCGTCAAAACCCCATTTGCTGGTCAATACGAGCTGTTGATTGGGATCAACAGGGGTTTCTAACGACCTAATAAGTCTTCTTGAGGTTAAATCCATCAAGGCTTGTAATTTGATTTTTGCAGAGCTCTCTGTAACTGTGAGATCTTCTTTGGCCGGATAGCACTTAATTTTTTCTTTAACCAACATGTAGTAACTCGGGTATTGAAGAGCTCCTTCTTGAGTGTTGAAATCCCGAAGAGTGTTATAGCGCCATTTCGATAAGTTCATCGATACATAAAGAGCCAATGCCTTCAAAGGGGATATTTCCCGTACCTGAATTGATTTACCTTCAATGAAGGCTTTGATTTTTGAGGCCTCTTCTGGATTCTCCGTCAAGTATTTCATAACATAAGCTGTATCGCTTTGTCCTGCCTTTTGAAGCGCCCTTTCGGCCGAAAACATAATTTCAGCGCTGCTACTGCTGCATGAAAGACTATCTTCAGTGCGTCTTCTTTTTTGCCGGTTACTAAGGTCCTCAAAAGATTTACGAGGACTAGGATGTGTACAAGTTGAAGCATTAGATTTAGCAGGAGAAATTATGGGCTCGATGACGTCACTTATATTTTCTGTAGAAGGTTCCATATTTTCATTCTGTAATTCCGGCCATTGAATTGCAGCCTGTAGCCAAATCTCATGTTTCTTCCGAAACTTATCTGTGCTTCTTCCAGACTGTGTCCATTTTGCATAAATGCGGTAGCAAAATCGACGACACCAGTCTTTTAAACTTGTTTCAGCACTTTCACATAACTGAACACAACTGTTATCTTTTAAAACACTGAACAAATAGTTAAAGTCGCGTAAATCTTTATGTGCGCGTGCGCATAAAGCAACGTGAATATCAAGATTTGTATTAAAATTTGGAAAATACATTGCGAGATTAGCTTGGATACAACGAGGTGTAAATCAACACTGATTTTAAAGTTACTAATAGTGACCTATTTATATAAAATCCAGGTATCCCAGGTATCCTTTGTTAAATATTGCAAGGTAATTAGTTATTGTGATAATTAGTAAATGATGCATGCTAAATTAGTGTATTAAGAGCCATTTAGTAATTAAATAATAGCAATGTTCTTATCAGTAATCATTAGTGCATCAGTTTTATATGTAAACCTTAAGTCCCTAATTATATATCCTAATTAGCTTATATCTTCTCTAATTGGCTGCTCAGAAATGTTATTGTAATAAGGTAAACCTTTAGAAAAACGGTTTTAATCAACAAAATAAACAAAAAATAAAAAAATTGTGTTATAAAATAAACATCACTCTTTATCCCAGAAAGTGCACATTTGGCGCACTATGTGTCTTAGTATTAAATATAGCTCTTAGTATTAGCATTATGATATTAGAGACCGCTACTTGAAACAAGCCCGGAATCAGGAGGGAGAGAGCTCGATACACTCATTTTCATAGTAAAATTTCACATTTTCTCAAATTACTCCCGAAATATGGGAGTTATGAAGAAATTCATCACCACAAGTTATGAAGGCATTAAGTAATCGAATAAGATGGCATCATTAGTTTGGCATAATTTTACTCTTTTTTTTCGGACATGTCTACGTCCAACCGCTCCCATACATTCGTTCCACTGTGCGCCGTGTCCTCGTAGCGGCGATTGGCGGCGGCGACCTCTCGCGTCCGGCCCTGGTTCAATCCATGGTCCGGAGCGAGAGGGAATGGGATGCCGTCGCCTCCTTCTGCGAAGCAGTCATGCTAGCGAAGGAGGTGGCGGAACGTGAGAGGGAGAGAACCTCACGTCCCAGCCGCCGCGGGAGAAGCCCCGGGCGTCGGGGGGCAACCAGTGGCCCCCGGCCACCGTAGGCGCGAGCCTGTGGACGGTGAGTAATGGGCTAGCTCACCGTCCGTCCGTCTCATGACGACAGGCCGTGTCGACGGCGCGAACGTGTTCCACGCGCGCCTCAAGGAGATGTCAGCAAACCAGAAGGGGTCCGAAAGGGCCGATGCCTGCCAGGGCTGCGGGTTGTTCGAAAGAGATACCGCGGCCCTGGAACACAAAGGGCGAAGAAGGAACATGGGTGGGTTTTAGTCAGTACAAGTCTGACACTCCCTCCCGCTCCGCCCAGAGCGGGAGAAGTCATTTGATGATTTCCCATCCGCAAAAAAAAAAAAAAAAGGCTGTATAACTTCGCATTCGCGATAGATGTACTCATTTGTACACTCACATTTCGGCAGTCATGTTTAAGTCCTATTTAATAGGAGGCGAGCCTATTGCCATCAATCGGGCACAAATCCAGACTCCGTGGCTGCTACTAACAACTTCCTGATGAAAAAACCTGTTAACACTTTTCTCGACATAGGATCGAACCCTCATGATCAACAAACGCCCTTGTGACCAATAAACCAAGAAGAGTCAACCTTCTGTGTTTACCTATTTTGTGCCTTAAGTGTGAGGTCTTAAAGCCTCTTTGAAGGATTAACGGAGCGTTTTCACTTGATTTGACCTTGTTGATACTCAAAGTGACACTCACTTTAATTCCAGATTACTCGAAATGTTTGGTTTTGAAGAAGTACTTTAAAGATTATAGGGACTCGTTTAAGTTTCGGGGTTATATTGAAGTTAAATAAAAGGTGGTAGGTTTTAGTTTATTATGCCAAATCTAGTTGTAGGTCAACTGAATTTTAGATTACCGTTAGATTTGGTCTGAGTTTCTATGTGTTTTAACGTTGGGATGAATAAAATTGGATTGTACCCAAAATTGATTGTGTTGAAGTTTTCTTTAGCGTCAAAATTTCCATGCGTTTGTAATCATCATCAGCCTATAATGTTCAGACTGCTGGGACACAGGCCTCCTCTCAATGAGAGGGAGTGGGCTTTAATCCAGCACGCGGCTCCAGTGAGGGTTGGTAGATGTCACATGTCCTCGAATTTTTAGTTCTAGGATATGCCGGTTTCCTCAGGATGTTTTCCTTCACCGTTTTGAGAGCAGTGGTGATGAAATAAATTACACAAAGTAATGCGCCTGCCTGAGTTTGAAGCTACGATTTACTGCTCGTAAGTCGGGGCTGCCACCACTGGGCCGCCGCTGCTCTCAGAGTTTTGTAATGTTAAGGTAATATCTGTTAACTAGAATAAAATTATATTCGTGAAAACCCTGAGAAAGTAATAAAAATATTATATAAATCTTTAAAACCTGTTGTGCTGCTACTGTATCATCTGCCGACTACGTTGAATTCGTCAAAACTATTTATGGAAAAAGACAGTTCAATACAAATTCCGCTACTCTTTATAATGAAATAAATAAAATAATTAACATCTTTCCCATGACTACTAAAGACTGCAAAAAGGGCATTTGTTCTATGGCTAACACTGAAGACCTATGATGACATTGAAATATTGCTGCAAGCATCGTCAATATGAGTTAAAAAGATACACACACGCACACACATAAATACACTTACAAACATGCACACATTCACACACACCATTTAAGGAGATGTCTCAAAGTTCTTATTTTTATTATTTCATTATGTTATATTTTTTTTTTAGTTTAGATTTTCTTATAATTTCTTGTTTAAATTTTATTTTCTTTTTGTACACCACTTTGACTATTTTTTAATTTGTAATTTAAGAGGGGGTCTCCTAGCACACTTATATTTTATTTCCAAGTTTCTGCAATATTTTTTTTTATTTATTTATATAAGTAGATTTAAATCCCATGGGGGTTAGCCTATTACCATCAACCGGGCATAAATGCAAACTTCGTGGCTGTGACTGAAAAATATGTGAATATATTCCCAAGCCTTGTAGGTAGGTTATGATAATGGCAAAGTCACCACGATCCTTACCAGTCTCATCAATTTCTTAACCCAACTCCTGATTATCAATTATTAACCCACCTTTATCCTTCTTATTACCGTGTAAACGTTATATTTCATCCCCGTTCCCCCAATTTGTTACCCTCAGTCCCATTACCGGTTCATTCGAATCGGTAATCGGACTATTCTCG
This sequence comes from Cerastis leucographa, assembly GCA_963082945.1. Taxonomy (NCBI): domain Eukaryota; kingdom Metazoa; phylum Arthropoda; class Insecta; order Lepidoptera; family Noctuidae; genus Cerastis; species Cerastis leucographa. The sequence goes on from OY720361.1 coordinate 4,761,501, forward strand.
GGGGACTTTGGCAGAAACTTTTCAAGCTAATTTTATTATTGAAAATCTAATATTTTGATAAATTGAAAGTGATTTTACAGGGGTTTTTATCATCTGCCTAGCTTTTTCCCAGCTGTGTTGGGTTCGGTTTCCAGTCTTACTGGATGCAGCTGAATACCCTTATATTACAGAACACAATACGAATTACAGGCAAAATTCATTTATAGTGCGTGCAAGTAGAAGCTTTAATATCATGTGTAAACAGCATGATTTTGATGCATTCATAACGAGTGTCCTCGGCCAGAAAGTGCCTGAGCCGTAGCTTTTTTAATTAAGATTTAGGAGTATGAGGAACAGGGTGTAAAGTTCCTCAATACTCCATTGAAAAGGGAGGATCCTCCGGCCAGACAGGTATTATGTCTGGCGGGCAACTGCCCGATAGTTGTTATCGGTTTTCTCTATATATACTAAAGTCGATGTAAACTTGGCTTGCGACTTGTAGGAAATTGATGTTAGTTCCTCCGTCGCATCATAGATGGCGCTGTAGTACTTTTTGAAGTATGTTGCTTTTTGTGGTCGCTACAAAGATTTTGGTTCTTTAGGTTTTTATTCTTGTATTGAATGTTCCATCTGAAATGTGAATTTAGCTTAAGCTTGGAAGTTATACTGTATTTTTTTTGTACCTGTGTTTTGTGTTGTTCACACCCTATCTTTATATTCTGTTTTTAGAAGTGAGGACTTTTAATTGGCTGTCTGTGTCTCATACTAGTTTGTTTATCTGTTTTTTCTTAGCTGTAAGTCTTCCATAGATATTAAATAAATAAATCTATATATATAAAAGAAAGTCGTGTTAGTTACTTCACTTATAACTCAAGAACGGCTGAACCGATTTAGCTGAAAATTGGCAGGGAGGTAGCTTAGAACCAGGAGACGGACATAGGATACGGTAGGGTAGGGTAGGTAGGTAGGGTAGGGTAGGTAGGTAGGGTAGGGTAGGGTAGGTAGGTAGGGTAGGGTAGGTAGGTAGGGTAGGGTAGGTAGGTAGGGTAGGGTAGGTAGGTAGGGTAGGGTAGGTAGGTAGGGTAGGGTAGGTAGGTAGGGTAGGTAGGTAGGGTAGGGTAGGTAGGTAGGGTAAGGTAGGTAGGTAGGTAGGGTAGGGTAGGTAGGTAGGGTAGGGTAGGTAGGTAGGGTAGGGTAGGTAGGTAGGGTAGGGTAGGGTAGGTAGGTAGGGTAGGGTAGGTAGGTAGGGTAGGGTAGGTAGTAAGGGTAGGGTAGGGTAGGGTAGAGTAGGTAGGTAGGGTAGGGTAGAGTAGGTAGGTAGGTAGCGTAGGGTAGGGTAGGTAGGATAGGGTAGGTAGGTCGGATAGGGTAGGTGGGTAGTAAAAAGTGCATTGCAACGCATGCTGGGTACAGCTAGTATTATATGAAGCAACTTCCCATCTGACCTCCACAACCCTGATTTTACTGGGTAAGACTGTTGTAAGACTTTCGGCCCACTGACTACATGTAACGACTGCCAAAGATCTACAAATGACAGCCGAGACCAACGGCTGAACGTTTTTTCCGTGGCACGTCCATGGACCAACCTAAGCAAGCTCGACTTAACCTAGAGAATGACCCAAGCGGCTGTTATTATTTAGCCACTAGCTCTTTTTATTATTTCGCGATGAGCTCCTTGCTATTTGTCATACCATATAATTATAAAATTCATATTTATTTACATATATGTATGAAATTTCTGAGAGCTATCTGTAGCTCTGACAGACTCTCAGACTGAATGATGTTTAAATATTTGTTGCAAATTTGGGCACAAGTTGTTGCTTTTAAAATAAATTATTTGATTAATAACAAAAATATTTTCATAAACTTAGAACTCTTCAGTAATGTGGTTGGTAATGGGTAGCTCGCTTAATTTAACATTTTCATGAAAGGGTTTAAATAAAATAAATATCACTATAAGACCTTTAAATTATATTATTTCAGGGTTTGAAATAGCTCCATCGCCATTATTTTTATAAACGGCGATTCAAAATCATGATCCTTAAAATAATTAATTTCAACGACCGTTTGTTTCGGTACCTCCTGGAAAATATATAATTAAGGTGTAACATAATCCGCCGAAGGAGAAATCCGCCGAAGGAGACGCCCCGGGCGTCGGGGGGCAACCAGTGGCCCCCGGCCACCGTAGGCGCGAGCCTGTGGACGGTGAGTAATGGGCTAGCTCACCGTCCGTCCGTCTTATGACGACAGGCCGTGTCGACGGTGCGTACGTGTTCCACGCGCGCCTCAAGGAGATATCAGCAAACCGGAAGGGGTCCGAAAGGGCCGATGCCTGCCAGGGCTGCGGGTTGTTCGAAAGAGATACCGCGGCCCTGGAACACAAAGGGCGAAGAAGGAACATGGGTGGGTTTTAGTCAGTACAAGTCTGACACTCCCTCCCGCTCCGCCAAGAGCGGGAAAAGTCATTTGATGATTTCCCATCCGCAAAAAAAAAAAGGTGTAACATAATCAGCAAATTGGGAGGTGTCCGAGAGGGCCGATGCCTGCCAGGGCTGCGGGACTGTTCGAAAGAGATACCGTGGCCCTGGAACACAAAGGGCTAAGAAGGAACATGCATGGGTTTTAGTTAAGTCGTAGGGTTCCCTATCCATTTGCATAAAATTTTAAGACCTAATATAACTTAGCATAATTTTGTTTGGCATAATTATATTTTCGCATAATATAATTACGCATAACAGCTTACGCATATTTTTTTAAGCAAAATTTCTCTAACCATAAAAATTATTAAGCATAATATTCTAAAGCATAAAGTTCTAAAGCATAACTTTTTTATAAGCAAGCATACAGCATGCAAGCCAGCAGGCAGCATGCAGCATTCAAGCAAGCATGCAACATGCAGCAGGCAGGGTTTCTGTCACGGCTCCGGTGCTGCGGGCCTCCGGGGGCCCCACGCGTGCAAATCGTCGTTGACGGCTTTCGCTCACCACCGCAGCTTCGGCTTGCTGGCCGGCAAACCGGCCAGCCTCAGCCGCGGCGGCCAGCGTTAGATACCACCTGCTCCTCAGCCCGCGGGCCGCCTCGCCCCTACGCGCCTACGCGATTTTAAATTACACTCTAGGGGTAGTACAAACAAGTTGTTCCAAAATCGTTATGCCGAAGTATATTAGGACAAAGAACATTATGCGAAAAGAAGGGATCCCGTGCACACAACATTAAAAAAAACCGGCAAAGTGCGAGTCAGACTCGCGCACGAAGGGTTCCGTACCATTATTTATAAAAACACAAAAAAAAAACACATTTTTGTATGGGAGCACCTTAAATATTTATTTTATTCTGTTTTTAGTATTTGTTGTTATAGCATCAATAGAAATACATAATCTGTAGAAATTTTAACTGGCTACCTATCACGGTTTATGAGATACAGCACGGTGACAGACGGACGGACGGACAGCTAAGTCTCAGTAATAGGGTCCCGTTTGACCCTTTGGGTACGGAACCCAAAAAAAAAAACAAATTTAAACAACAACAAAAAGAGATTACTAATGTGTGCCTTTCTTTTGGACTGATGTATCAACATTTTCCAGTACCTACGGTCGTAACCAATTTTTGCTGTTTGTTTAATAATCTGAAGGACAACTGTTTCGATTCCGAATAAAAAGTAGGTACTTTTATTATTTGATGACGTCATTGAAGTTCCCTTTTTTATTTAATTACTAGCTGTCCCGCGCAACTTCGTCTGCGTCACATTTTCCCCGTTTTCGCAACATTTTTCATTGCTGCTCCTATTGGTCGTAGCGTGATGATATATAGCCTATGTCCTTCCCCAGGTTAAAATCTATTTTCTTGCCAAATTTCATTAGCATCCGATCAGCCGTTTAGTCGTGAAAAGGTAACAAACAAACAAACATACATACAAACAAACAAACAAACAGAGTGACTTCCTCATTTATAATATTAGTATGGAAGTATGGATTAATGGACATAATTAAAAGATTACCGCGCCATTCGTGACAAAAAAAAATCGCTTGCTACGTACACATGTGGTTATACGTACAAGTGCTGTACTACCTAACAAGAAATCTATTTACATCAATATATGAATAAATAAATATGTAGTTACCGGTAAATTAGTATCTAAGCTAGAATAATAATTATTAACAAAACAGTATTCGATCAAAGTCCTAAATACAGGCCATTGAACTCAATACACAGTGACGAAGAAAAGCTCAATAATTTCAGTTACACAAAATGATTGTGTACAGAAACGAATTCGAAACCAAATAAAGTACTATCATATATTTTTTTGAGTTCTTTTTCTTGTTTCAAGGCCCCTTTTATTAAAAAATTTATCTCCCTTAGTCAAAACCGCTTAGTAGTTCCGACGTTTGCTTTTGGGCACCACTTTTTCTTCATTTTAGGTCACTCAGCGATCCTGACAGCTTTTAAAACATTTATGCGTTTTGTTTTAGTACAATATTAATAGATAGATAGATAAATCATTTATTCAGTGCACACAAAAGACATAGCACAACACACAGAAACACAATTAAATGACACAGATTAAATAAGTAGGTAGGTAGGGTAGGGTAGGTAGGTAGGGTAGGGTAGGTAGGTAGTGTAGGGTAGGTAGGTAGGGTAGGGTAGGGTAGGTAGGTAGGGTAGGGTAGGTAGGTAGGGTAGGGTAGGTAGGTAGGGTAGGTAGGTAGTAAGGGTAGGGTAGGGTAGGGTAGAGTAGGTAGGTAGGGTAGGGTAGAGTAGGTAGGTAGGTAGGTAGCGTAGGGTAGGGTAGGTAGGATAGGGTAGGTAGGTCGGATAGGGTAGGTGGGTAGTAAAAAGTGCATTGCAACGCATGCTGGGTACAGCTAGTAAATATATAAAAACAAGGTGCCAATATACAAAAAGAAAAAAAACATATTTACGAAACAGTTATAGTAACACCATAGCATATACTTCAAATAAAATAACGAGTATACAAGGTGCGGTGTGCCTCTCAAGGTTGCACCAAATGGGAGTGCAGCTCAGCATGTGTCAGGCATGCACCTACCGCTGATATTCTGCTGGATCCCTGTAGTGACAAACAGACGTCGAGAAGACGAGATATACACCATGTATAATCGTTGACCTTAAGATGTCTACCTATTAATTAAATGCCACTTCCTACAATATTTTATTTTACTAGACTAGAAAAAGATGTTGCGTGGCGTACTTTCTATTACGACCTTTTAGTCTTCCCACTTATATACTCGTATATAAGTACTTCCCACAACTTTCATTTCATAATTCGTAAAATTGATGACGAGGCAAACATGCCAAGGTATTGTTTAAAGTCTAAAATTGCTCTATGGGCCTAGCATGAACACGCAGAGTATAAATAATGAACGACATTAAAATTTAAAATACTCGTTCCCCCCACCTACCTACCAACCTACCTATCCCACCTACCACCTACACCCGAACCTACTGTTTACTGGCTCGTTGGTCTAGTGGTCGCAAGCGTGACCGTCCAGGGTTTGATATCCAGGTCGGGCAAAGTGTTATTGGGTTTTTTCACCAGTAGCAGCCACGGACTTTGGGTTTGTGTCCGGTTGATGGCAATAGGCTCGCCCCCTATTACATGGGACTTAGACATAACTGGCGAAATGTGGGTGTTAACATAACTGCCTAACCCCTGCGGGGATTGCAGGCGTGTTGTTATGTCATGTTTACAGTTAAAGGAAACAATATTTATTTGTGCAAATAATGACTCACCTTGCATACTAACATAACAAAAACTTAAGAACTAACAAAAAAAGAAAAGAGTGGGAGAAAAATATCGCATATGCATCGTATCCTGAAACACAGGATTACCTAGTTCAGGCACAAATCATTAGTGAACTTGACATAGATTTATTTAGAACTTGTATGAAACGTTATACCTTATATTTTTTTAATAAATTATTTATTACTAGCTGTGCCTGCGACTTCGTCCGCGCGGAATTTAAGAAGTAGCCTAAGTTACTCTTTATTACATCAGCTATCTGCCAGTGAAGGTCGCGTCAAAATCGGTCCAGCCGTTCCAGAGATTAGCCGGAACAAACAGATAGACAGACAAAAATTGTTAAAAAAATATTTTGGTATAAGTACCATATAATATACATTCACAATTATGCATGTAGTAAAAAGTTGTTTTAATATTACACACTTTAATAAACTTTAATTTTATTTATTTGTATACTTAGATCATAATTTTACCTACTTATAAAGGGTGTAAAACACCTCTTAACGAAGCCGAAAGACACTGGTTTTCCCTGTCATTGCGATCATTTTTTTGTTCTACACCATACCTGGGAACCTTCAAGTTACGGAGTTATTAGGGGTCAAAGTTCCAACTTTTTAACAAGTATTTTTTTAGATACAAGTTTTTAATGTAAGATTTTTACTTTAAACACTTCCACGACCCACGTACTATTCAATCCGTCCATCAGCACAATGTTTTAAGTGCGTTACATTGAGTTCTACCACAAAACATGATTTTACACCCCCAAAAAAAAAGTCGTTTCCCAGCAATAATTTTTGCGTATAGTTACTTAGTTTTATGTACAGAATGCTTGGTTGACGGCTTCGTGATGAGGTGATTTACACGGTGTATATACGAGTACTCAAAAAAATAACGAAATTTTTATAAAACTCGTTCGAATTTAAGTTGCCTTTACGTAGCGCGTTCATGCGTAGGCTAAACATCATAGACTTTAAAGATGCGATGGTGACATTTGACTGACTGGTTATTTGATTGAATTGTAATTATATTATTTCTGGTAGGACGACGAAGTTATTGTGGTCTTTTTTGGATGTATTTTTATGTAGAAAGATAGGGTTGTATAATTTAACCCACTGTGAGCTACTTTATTACTTTTTTTTTAAACATTGCACCAAACTTTTTATACTTCATTGCGAAAATCATATTTTGAATTCTGGTGCTTTTTGATACGCGAGTGACAGCGACTCCGGAGAAAACATGTGAAATAATTTGTTTAGAGTATTCACGAGTAACCTCTCGACTAACGACGACGAAATAAAAAAAAGGACGGAGGAGACAAAAGACGTGAGTACATCGCACTAGATGACTAGACGCAAGTTGCGTCGCAAATCGCAGTACCTAAGGCTCAGGCTTAAAGTCTCATTCATGGCCACATGCCCTTAGGCCATGAATGAGACTTTAAGTATCTATAAGGTGTTGTTTTGCATCCTCAAATTCAAAGGAGGTAACTATGCTAATGATTCTCGACCCGAATCAATAAAAAAATGAGTAAGTCATTTTTATTTTTTGCTTATTTACGGAAATGTGAACCAGCCGTGTTTTAAACGCGGCCCGTCTGATTCTCGCCCTATAACCGCGCTTACACACATACAAATAATCTCAAACGTTATTTCGATAATTTCTTATTCCCTAAACCACGTTAAGGGGGTTATTCTGAAATACTGACAAACTTAAACAACCAAAAAATTCAGTAATTTTAATTGATTAATAATGTCTCTTTTGACAACCTCCAGAATTTTGACGAGGATGCAAAACAACACTTTGTATAGCGAACATAATCAAACTGATAAAAAAAACACTAGCGACATCTATAGTTTAAATTAAGAACTAAAATCCTGCATCGCGCTGGCATACCTTTTTTTTTTTTGCGGATGGGAAATCATCAAATGACTTCTCCCGCTCTGGGCGGAGCGGGAGGGAGTGTCAGACTTGTACTGACTAAAACCCACCCATGTTCCTTCTTCGCCCTTTATGTTCCAGGGCCGCGGTATCTCTTTCGAACAACCCGCAGCCCTGGCAGGCATCGGCCCTTTCGAACCCCTTCTGGTTTGCTGACATCTCCTTGAGGCGCGCGTGGAACACGTACGCGCCGTCGACACGGCCTGTCGTCATGAGACGGACGGACGGTGAGCTAGCCCATTACTCACCGTCCACAGGCTCGCGCCTACGGTGGCCGGGGGCCACTGGTTGCCCCCCGACGCCCGGGGCGTCTCCCGCGGCGGCTGGGACGTGAGGTTCTCTCCCTCTCACGTTCCGCCACCTCCTTCGCTAGCATGACTGCTTCGCAGAAGGAGGCGACGGCATCCCATTCCCTCTCGCTCCGGACCATGGATTGAACCAGGGCCGGACGCGAGAGGTCGCCGCCGCCAATCGCCGCTACGAGGACACGGCGGTGCTCAGCCCAAGCGGGGCAGAGCTCCACGGTGTGCTCCACCGTGTCCTCCGGCCGATCCTCGCAATGGAATGCTGGCATACCTAACCGACCGAATTAAACCTTTAAAAACATTCCAACAACAACTGTCGGGAAATTACCCACCAGGTACACCATCTGACTGGTCTGAGGGTCCTCCCACTTCCCCCTAAATATACGGGAAAGAGTAACACTGTGCCATCAAAAACCATACTAACGTTATGAATCAACCTTTAAAGGTCGAAGTCGTCGCAGCGTGAATTTGATGTCTTGTCGTAACTAAAATAAATAATAAATCATTTATTCAGGATCAAACATCTTTTGCATTTCATACACCCACCAAACTGCGTAATAGTTTATCAGCGGGATTAGTGCTAGTCTTAATTGAAATTGAAAATATTTATTTCAGACTAAGCACGCATTAATTGATACAAGTCCATATTATGTTAGCAGGCAGATACTTCGTTACAGCTATGTTAATAAAATTTAAAATAATTATTATTTTGGACATGCATGAGCGACCAAAGCCTCAGGATTTGGCTGTCTAATCTATCCGACAACACGCTCAGAAGCGTAACTTTTGTTTCAAACAGTAATAGTAAAAAAGTGTGTAATAAAAGTATATCTAGTGTATCTATCTTTGTAATGCTCTCAACGTGTAGACGTGCCTATATCCAATGTGGGCCAAATTTGTATATTAAATCAAAATGAGAAATATGATATAATAATATTTTCAAAGTAAACTCTGTCTAAGACCCAAAAATTTATCTTAAAGTCAACTTATAAACACTTATATGAAGTTTTATGTAAGATTTATTGCAACAATCGCAAAACAAAATGCCGACTTTGCTATGAGAGTAACGATAAATAATTAAAACTTATTTTAAGATAACAAACTAAGACCTATACCATATTATGGGTTGTGCGTTGTTTTATAGCTAATTATTTTGTAGTTTAATACAAAACTTATTACAAAGAATAACATTTTATCGAGTGACAGTTTCTAAAATTCATACCTTCATGCCTATGGCATTAAGTCCGCCTCTGTACTACGTGCTTAAAGTGTTAAATAAATAAATACCTTTGGAAAATGCATACACTCCAATAAAACTACAACACCGCGTTCACAAAAATAATGCGTGTAAATTCTTGTCAAGCACGAAAACAATCTTGTTTTTCTAACTAATAATGTCCATGCCTATGCATGTTGCATGCAGCATGCAAGCAAGCCTGCAACATGCAACAGGCATGGTTTCTGTCACGGCTCCAGAGTTGCGGGGCTCCGGCGCTCCCACGCGACGTTATCTTTGCGAATGGTATTAAAGCTCACCGAAGCTTCGGCTTGGTCTCCGGCAAGCAAGCCAGCCTCAGCCGCGGTTGCGAGCGTTAGAAACCACCTGCTCCTCAACTCGCGGGCCGCCTCGCCCCTCCGCGCCTACGTGGCCTTAAATAACACTCTAGGGGTAGGGCAGACAAGACTACGTGGTGTAGGTTTTGCAACGATTTGTTTCTGTCATTAGCTTTTGTTGAACAACATATTGACTTTTAAATACAATATTTTAATTTTAATTTATGCTTAATAATTTCGTTGAATTAAAATACCATGGAAACATACATCGAACAAACAATATTCGTTAATAAATATTTTTACTGTTTGATAAGTTTGTTAAATAAAAAATGTGATTATAAAGTTCATTGAATTGTGTTTCAGTAAAATAGTTATATGTCATTTAAATAAATAGTAGGTAGTTGAAACATACACACACAAATATTCGAAATAAAAATACAAGGACCGAATATTATGTGAAACATTTTCTTGTAAAAGAAATTCTATGAGGAGATGTCTCTTTATTGTTTAGGCCAGCCTCTGCAGTCGGTGGCCATGCGCACAGCGAAAGCGAGAAGAGACGTGAGCGGCGTTCTGCGTGCGATGTGTTGTGACTTTGTGAGCGGCGTTCAGTGATCGGTGCACCTCTAGTCTCTACTCTCCGCTTTGCACATCTCCGCAACGCTTCGGCGGATACACCCAAGCTCTTACGCATCTTCTCTCCTCATCGTTTCGCATATAACCGCTTTTGTGGAGTCCGGGTCTAAGTGTGTTACACAATTGCCCTGTTGAATATGTATGTATATTCAATTAGTTGGTTAATCGAGATCCTACCCTGTTCTTTAGTTGAAAAGGGTTAATAAAGGAGCATGTTAATAATATCTAGGTAAGAAGAAGTCTGAATATGGCGCCGGACACTGAAAAGTTTTGTGCCAATCGGTTGTCGTGGTATGGGCATGTCATGCGGAGGAATGAGGAAAATATCGTGAGGAAGGTTTTGAGTATGAATGCGGATGGCTATTAGACTGAAGACTAAAGAAACGATGTATGGACTGCGTGAAGGACTGCGAGAAAGGAGGTTGCGAATCAGATGACGAGTAATAGAGAAGTATGGAAGAAGAAGACATACTACGCCAGCCCCAAATAAATTGGGATAAGGGCAAGAGAAAGATGATAGTTAATATTATTATACAAGGTGTTGTTTTGAATTCACGTTAAAATTCAGGAGGTTGTCATAAAATTCATAAATAATCAATTAAAATGACGGTACCTAGTTAATTATTAAATAATGCAGATTTTTTTTGGTTGTTTAAGTGTGTCAGTATTTTAGAAGAGATTGTTTTTATGTGTGGAAGCACGTTCATAGGGCAAGAATCAGATGGGCCGCGTTTAAAACACAGGTGGTTCACACTTACCAATTTCCGTAAATAAGAAAAAAAATAAAAATTACCTACCCAATGTGAAAATGTTTTAACGCATATATTGATTCAAGAAAACTTTGACTTACACTACAAATAATTCGAACTGAAATAAATCATAGTTACATTATAAATACTTCTGGAACAGTAGGTCTGTACTCAATGATTTAAGACCCCGTCTCCAAAGTGCGGGTACGTTTGCGTACCAATGAAGGCATTACACATTCATACGACGTACTTGGTACTACAGCCGGATCGTGGCTCTCTGATTTAACGCCACCACTGGGACTTCCAAAGATATATGTTTATTTTGTTCGACTAAATTAATCTTAAAATTGAACGGCTCTTTTCTTGATTTTATCGGAGCTAAAGTTTAGCTGGTTTTCTTTGTGTGAAAGGCTATGTGTAATACGCTTATAAAGTTATTTGGGGATGAAATGGCTTCAATCATTTTCTTTAGAAATTTTTGTAAGGGTACAGAAATAGTAGTCATTTTTAGAAGCTCCGGCTACGGAAGCTTCTAAAAACGACTATATTTCTGTCACCTTTTGTGTGTAGTGTGTTTTAAAAAGGTATTGGTAAAAAATGGAAATTATAATAATGAATATATTTATTCCAATTTGTAGAAATAAAAGCTAAACCGCTCTCGACCTTATCTGTCGGCTTCAAATGACAAGACACAATTTTCCCCGAACTTTTTTTTCTGAAACTTCACGCGTAACCCGACACGACACGGGCAGTGAGCCAGCAAGTTTTGACACCACAGATAATAAACTGTCATCAAGATCGATCTTGTAACCTTAGATCACATGGAAACGCTTTTAAGGTGGTAATGGCAGACACTTTTTTATGTTGGAAGATCGTTTGAGATTTTAAGATTCAGTGTTTTTTTTTTGTTGCAGAAGCCATTATTTTCGTATCGTTAAAAAAAAAAGTTTGAAGTCATCTCCTACCCATGGTCTAAAATTCTTGTAAGCCTCGGAAAAGTTTTTCTAAAAACCTAATAAGCAATATGATGTTTAAGTAAACTTTTAAGTCATTTAGCGGCGATGGGGCGAAACAAAACCCATTATTAAATTACTTACGATATTAGTAAGAAATAAAATCACGCGAAATGGTGATTAGCTTCAAATTTTACTGTATTATAATTGAATTGAATTGAATTAGAAATTTCTTTATTAACACATAAACAAAACAGATAAATGACAATCAGATCTTATTCTAAAAGCATTAAATACTAAGTTTGGATGTTTTGTGCAGACTATGGCGCCTATATAAAACATTTACGTATACATAAAATATGTAATGTATAAAATTTATTATTTGTTATGAAACAGATGTATCATATAACTTACGTTAAATAAATATCCACACAGCGCGACGATTAGACACAAAACGCACTTTAACACACTTTTTAAACTATCTACACATCCAACTTAACTACATTTTATACAAACTTGAACAAGTGACATTGATGAAATTAAATTCTAATTTGACAATAACAAATAACCACCATATCTTAAATGCTAATGAGCTTCGTGTACAGAGTTTGATTCGTTGTAAATCTACCCTACATTCCAAGCGAACGTAAAAAAAAAGTCCGGTCATCGAGTCGTATCGCCTTATTATAATTGAGTCACAGATTTTAATGACTTTTTTAGCTACCTTAAACAATCTTAGTTTTAGGTTTCGCTCGGCGTTTCAAAAGGTTGTTGTACTCGACGACTTTCACGATTGTGAAAAAAATAAGCTGTCACCTACATATTTTTGACATTTTATTGTATGAGGCTGCTGTTTTGTTTTTCCTGATTTCTTAGTGTGTCCTTTATTGAATGTTGTTTATAATGAGCACATACCTAAATACCATCACGCCTGTAAACCCTGAAGGGTAAAGCAGAGGTGAACATTTCAGTGCACCTACATTTCGTTAGTTAAGTACCATATTGTAATAAGGGGCGAGCCTCAACAGGTCATAAATCCACACTCCGTGGCTGTACGTGAGAAACTTCGGAAAAAAACTAAAAATTTACCCGTCCCGGGAAATCGAACCGTTATATTACTTGATACGCTCTTTCTGACCTACTCATCTTGTGTCTTATGTTTGGGGTTGACGCACCTCACATGTTTTTTCTTCAATTCTTCCCTGACAACTGTCACGCTATCATTTACACTTTAACATCATCATTTCAGCCGAAAGACGTCCACTGCTGGACATAGGCCTCCCCCAAGTGTCACCACATTGACCGGTCCCGTGCGACGCATCTAGTGGATTCCCGCTACCTTCACCAGGTTATCGATCCACCTAGTGAGAGGCCTTCCAACGCATCGTCTTCCAGCTCGCGGTCGCCATTCCAAACTTTACGGCCCCATTGGCCATTCGTTCTGCGAGCAATATAGCCTACCCACTGTCCACTGCCATTTAAGTTTGGCAATTCTTCGAGCTGCGTCTGTAACCTTGGTTCTCTTTTTTACTATATATTTACTATATACATTTACTCTTATTTCTTTTAAATCGTTCCTCCCACAATCATTTCATCTCATCCGCCCCTCATAAGGACCAGAAAATCCAACACTAAGATTTTTCTTGTCGCTCGAAACCTATCCCTCGTCCATTGCAGAAATCGGATTGTCTGCGCCGATTGGGTCTGGTAAATTGAAAGAGATTCCACTTTTATAAGGGACAATAGCTTTACTATGATCAAAATAAAGAATACTTCATAGACACCTAAGTTTAGGTACAATCAAGCGCTATATTATACACCGATTGTAAAACCTTCTAACGTCGTCGTTCAGAAGAATAAACTGAGACGAAGCTAAGCTTTTATTAACCGTTTTTTTTAAGCCCTACTCTAAGAATTTCTGCTATATCATTGGTGCGTTTACAAACATTTAAAACTAACATACACAAGCAGCCATACCGGGACCAAACTATCTGTAAGTCATACAAAATTTTGTTCAGTGATCAGGGATCAAACCGACGGCACGCAGAGCAGCACCCAATCACTCAACCATGCCGACTAAAACCTAACTTCTGGTTGACGTTGAAAACCCAGCAACATTTTGGTCTTGGCGTCGAACCCAAAACCTCCATTCCCAAAGGTTGTCCCCCAGTCTACAAAAACATTTAAAATTACATTTTGAAGGTAAAGCAGTTATTCAAAGCGGCCAGAAGATGAACGACAAAATGGAAGTGTTTGAAATAAAAGCAAAGCTTCTCTTTGTAGATTTAAGGGGGTTAGCCTCCTGTGGATATTTTCTTATAAAACTCGTTTTGGCACATTCTTTTGGAGAGAAAGGAACGTAATTATATTTCATTTAGGTTTAATTTTTGAGGTTTATACTTTGTTGTTTTTTTTATATTTCTGTATATTTTCGCCTTGTTAGTCTAGTGGTCCTGCTACTGCTTACCATGGGGGTCTGGGTTCGATTCCCACGTTGGGCAAAGTGTAGTTGGGTTGTCCAGGAAATTGTCAGTAGAAGCCACGCTCGCACGTATGGATTTGAACCTGGTAAATGGCAATGGGTTCGCCCTTATTACAGAGAGAGACAGACAGAGAGACTTAACAACTTAAGACATCCAACTAGCGAATTAAGAATGTATTATTAGTCCGTCCGCCTTATTACGGCAGGCCGTGCTGACGGCACGTTCGTGTTCCACGCGCGCCTCACGGAGATATCAGCAAATCGGAACGGGTCCGAGAGGGGCCGATGCCTGCCAGGGCTGCGGGACTGTTCGAAAGAGATACCGTGGCCCTGGAACACAAAGGGCTAAGAAGGAATATGGATGGGTTTTGGCACTCCCTTCCGCTCCGCCCAGAGCGGGAGGGGTCATTTGATGATTTCCCATCCGTAAAAAAAGGATGTATTATTAGAGACACCTCTGCCTAACCCTTCAGGGATTACAGACTTGATGTTATGTCACGTAACTTGCATTTTTTTAGGAAGCTTAACATTATGACTGAGATTAAGTTTAACGGGTGTAACTAAAAACCTCCCAGATATCCTACCACCAGACTGTTCCATACTCCTTTCCGAAATTCTAACCTTGGTCTCAACGCTCACTTGCTACGAATATATGTAGAAACTACAATAGGTTCTGCACATCTTTGGAAACCGATTTATTTGGGGGAAACACCGAATAAATCGGATCGGATCAACAAGTTTAGAAGATCAGTTTCTGAGGTACGGGAGTGCACTAATTTTCCGTTAAAAAACTGTCAGTTTCTTTAAATTTTATTCACTTCTTCACGTGCTACTGCGCTACTAGTTAACAAAAATGTAAAACAAATCTTTAGATGTCACATCTATAATATAATTTATGTCATCATAATCCATAGTAAAATTTATATTATGTTCAGATTCAGATTTTGTATATAAAGAGGAAAGATTTGTATTTTTGTATGTAACGAATAAACTTAAAAACTACTGGAACGATTTCAAAAATTCTTCTACCGTTAGAAAGCTACATTATCACTAAGTAACATAGGCTATATTTATTACTAGAAAAAAATACAGATCCTTAAAAATCACTACTAAAACCAACCCAAAGTGAAAAAAAATGAGCCTTAAAATGTCTTTCATCGCATGCGCTGCGGAAAGTATTGATGATAGAACAAAAAAATGTTCTACAATAATATAGAACACATCAATATCAACAAAAAACTCCGCAACACCATATCTCCAACTATTGTAGTTATGTCACTATAAGTACTTTTTTACATTTTAAAAGTTGATAGAAATGCTGATCGAAATCAGACCATGTTATCCATATCTTAGTATTAATTCTTATCCAAATAAACTATTTCATATTCAAGACAGTTTCAATACCTTTTAATTACTTTTTGAATTTAATTAAATCGGACATTCCATTCAAAAGATATTACGAAATTAATTGCAACACCTATTCGACCCAAATGTATAGGCAGCTGATATTTTTTTTGGCTGCAAAAATTTTTTTATGAGAAACCTGTTCAGTTTGATGGTCTGTAGCACACCCTTAAGGATGTATATACCCTTTCCTTTACACCCTGTATAAACAAAAGTTACACGCTGACGCGCCGTTGTGGCTCAACGCAGCGCAGCAGATGGGTGTTCGCATAGTAGGTAGGTACTCCATTATGCTATTGTAAGATAACCCCAACAGGAACATGACGTATTTCAATGATACAATGAATAAACAAAACTGTCTTTTAATTCATATGAACAGCTCATCATACAATATACAAAAATCAATATTTTACAATGAGTACCAAAACCCAAGAGTTGCCCGCGCAACCGGCCAAGCGTTCCTTATTTTCCCGCGCAAAACCTTTTCTTTCGCGCGGGCGAAGCAAGTGCTCCGATTGGTTCCCGCCATTTTCATCCATCGATCACAGAGCGACCATTAATATAATTAAAGGGTAAAGTTGCCAGCGTAAAATAACAAAATAAAAGAAAGTGTTACGAATATCGATTAAAATAATCAATTAGCAAAGTCAAAATTCACAAACCCTAACAATCGACCGTCCTGACAACGTGTGCGTCCCCGCATACGACACCAGGTGGAACCCTAACAATCGGCACGCTGGCAGGTTGCTCAGTTTTCATTTATTTATTAAGTATCCAATTACAATAGTGGCTAAGTGAGTAATATGACATTACAAATAAATAATAGTTCTCATACGAGTTTACTAAGCTAATAAAATTCAATTTAAATTAGGTATAGGTTCAAAGAAATACAACAGCTAACAGTCCATTAAGCTATCCATTCGATTGTTCTACTAGCACTCAAGTAGAGCGGACGTGTGTATTATAATTAGCGATTTTATTTATTATATGTCGTAATAATGTTATTCGAGTGATCTGTGACCTAGATTCGAAATCGCCTTTTGTGCTAAGTTTGTGATTTGCTTTGGTGAATAAAGTAGTTATGAAAAACACAAACAAGTAGTTATAAGAACTAACTACGTAGAAATGTCAAATATTGAAGACAGCCCTCGGAGTATTCCACCTCCTAGCAGCCCTGCGACCAAACCTCAACCACCTGACTATGCGGCACAAGGAAGTCTAGAAGCATTGGAAACCTGCGATATTAGCAGCTGGTTGAACTCCATCGATAGATGCCTGGACGAAGTCTGTCGTATTGCTCAGGAAGTATAGTATCTGCTTACTACAGATACTTTATACTCACACTTAATCATCCATATTCATATTTTTATTTCATTTTTATAAATATTTTCTAATCCTTTGTTGTGACATGTTTACTTCAAATTTGTCAGATGTCATTTACTTTTATTTGTGATTGTTACCAGCCAAACTCTCTATGAAGGTTTCACTTAGATTATATAAATTACTAAAAATTATTATCATCAATTCGTGAGTTCAATTTTTGTATTTTATATTTAATAGCGAATATTTGCTGTGTAAAGATATTCTGAGTTATATTTCTAAAAATATTATGTGCAGGGTTTTTGACCATTGTTACTGGCTGTTTTTAATACTGGCAGGTTGCGTCTTACTAGAGCGCAGCAGTTTTGAATCTAAAAAAATGATTGGAAGAAAAGAAACGGAAGATCAGGGTATAAAAGGGATTTCTGACAGATGCCCTGGTTCTAGTCTGGAGTTAAGAGTCGGTTCAGTCAGGACACGAGAAATCAGTATAGTCTAAAATCAAGAAAACAGTTAAGTCTAGTTTGGAGTCAAGATCTGTCATATCTTGAGTTTTGAGCACAGCCTGGTGGAGTCAAAGAGCGGCCTTCGTTTAGTACTGCCGTGGCTGTTGCTAACTGTCTGCTGGAAGCTGCTTTGCGAACTGACGAGCCTGGCACTGGGGCTCATTACCTGTCTGCTGGAAGCTGCTCTTCGAGCTGACGAGCCCCACGTTGGGCGCCAAAATGTAACAAACTTGCTTATTCCTTGATGAAAGGAGTAAACAGATTTATACATTAAAAAAGTAATTAGGGGAAAATGAATTTAATAAATGATGAAATGAAAAATACAATAAATTAGTACAAAAGTGAAGGGCAGGTTAACCGAGAACGTTTTAAATATCTCCGCAAATCTCTGAGCGTGATAGTAACTGAAGACAAACTTGCAGTCGTAGAAAGCTGGCTTGATTAAGATGAGCTTGACCACGACGAACTTGATGCAGGGCGATTTGGTAGGACCCACCAGCAGACAAAAATGTAACAAACTTGCTTATTCCTTGATGAAAGGAGTAAACAGATTTATACATTAAAAAAGTAATTAGGGGAAAATGAATTTAATAAATGATGAAATGAAAAATACAATAAATTAGTACAAAAGTGAAGGGCAGGTTAACCGAGAACGTTTTAAATATCTCCGCAAATCTCTGAGCGTGATAGTAACTGAAGACAAACTTGCAGTCGTAGAAAGCTGGCTTGATTAAGATGAGCTTGACCACGACGAACTTGATGCAGGGCGATTTGGTAGGACCCACCAGCAGACAAAAATGTAACAAACTTGCTTATTCCTTGATGAAAGGAGTAAACAGATTTATACATTAAAAAAGTAATTAGGGGAAAATGAATTTAATAAATGATGAAATGAAAAATACAATAAATTAGTACAAAAGTGAAGGGCAGGTTAACCGAGAACGTTTTAAATATCTCCGCAAATCTCTGAGCGTGATAGTAACTGAAGACAAACTTGCAGTCGTAGAAAGCTGGCTTGATTAAGATGAGCTTGACCACGACGAACTTGATGCAGGGCGATTTGGTAGGACCCACCAGCAGACAAAAATGTAACAAACTTGCTTATTCCTTGATGAAAGGAGTAAACAGATTTATACATTAAAAAAGTAATTAGGGGAAAATGAATTTAATAAATGATGAAATGAAAAATACAATAAATTAGTACAAAAGTGAAGGGCAGGTTAACCGAGAACGTTTTAAATATCTCCGCAAATCTCTGAGCGTGATAGTAACTGAAGACAAACTTGCAGTCGTAGAAAGCTGGCTTGATTAAGATGAGCTTGACCACGACGAACTTGATGCAGGGCGATTTGGTAGGACCCACCAGCAGACACGTACCGCCCAATGCCAGGCTCGTCAGCTCGAAGAGCAGCTTCCAGCAGACAGGTAATGAGCCCCAGTGCCAGGCTCGTCAGTTCGCAAAGCAGCTTCCAGCAGACAGTTAGCAACAGCCACGGCAGTACTAAACGAAGGCCGCTCTTTGACTCCACCAGGCTGTGCTCAAAACTCAAGATATGACAGATCTTGACTCCAAACTAGACTTAACTGTTTTCTTGATTTTAGACTATACTGATTTCTCGTGTCCTGACTGAACCGACTCTTAACTCCAGACTAGAACCAGGGCATCTGTCAGAAATCCCTTTTATACCCTGATCTTCCGTTTCTTTTCTTCCAATCATTTTTTTAGATTCAAAACTGCTGCGCTCTAGTAAGACGCAACCTGCCAGTATTAAAAACAGCCAGTAACAATGGTCAAAAACCCTGCACATAATATTTTTAGAAATATAACTCAGAATATCTTTACACAGCAAATATTCGCTATTAAATATAAAATACAAAAATTGAACTCACGAATTGATGATAATAATTTTTAGTAATTTATATAATCTAAGTGAAACCTTCATAGAGAGTTTGGCTGGTAACAATCACAAATAAAAGTAAATGACATCTGACAAATTTGAAGTAAACATGTCACAACAAAGGATTAGAAAATATTTATAAAAATGAAATAAAAATATGAATATGGATGATTAAGTGTGAGTATAAAGTATCTGTAGTAAGCAGATACTATAGAAGGAAAGCTGAACTCTGAGCAAAAGTTGAGGATCAATACCCTTTCGCGCAAGGTAGAACTTGGTGTTTCTCAAATGGCAGTTTTCTACCAGGATTTGAAATTAAAGGCCAAAGAATTTCTAAATTCTGCTCAAGTGTTGAAAGAAAAACGGGACCTCTCGAATTGCCTTGAAAATTTCCAGCAAACAATTCAAGCTAGCATTCAAGAAAACTGTAACAAAACAACAATGGCAGAAAAAGTTTCGTTCGCTGACATGGTTAAAACCAATAAGAATAATTACATGCGCCCAAACAACCTCAGCACTATTGCAATTTATCCAACAGATAAGTTAAAATCCAGTGACGACACAAAATCGCTAGTACAGAAAATAATATGCCCTGAACAAATGAAATTGCACGTTAGAGGATTGCGCAAAACAAAAAACGGAGGCGTTATTATTAGCACGGAGACCAAAGACGACATCGAAAAACTCAAAAAATCACCTGAGCTTAGTAGTTCCAGCCTGAAAGTGGAAGAGCCCCATAAGAGAAGACCAAGAATTGCAGTGATAGGAGTTCCGACAGTTTTGACTGACCAGGAAGTGTTCAATTGCATTTATGAGCAGAATTTAGTTGATAAGCTGCCGAATTTACCCCGCGACTCATTTATGGCCTCTATAAAATTGAGTCACAAGTCGGGTAAAAAGGAAGGACCTACGTGTAACTTTATCATTGAAGTTACTGCTAGCATAAGAAAGGCCCTCATAAATCAAAACCGAGTGTACATTAATTGGACATCCTGCCCCGTGAGGGATTTCACACTCGTGACCAGGTGCTTCAAATGTCAACAGTATGGACATGCCGCAAAGACTTGTTGGGAGGATACCTACACGTGTGGACATTGTGGAGAACAAGGTCATCAGTCTAAAGAGTGCACTAAAAATGCTGAACACTCACAATGTGCTACATGCTTGCGTTTTAAAAAACCAAGCAATCACAAAACTGGCGATCAAGAATGCCCCGCCAAGAAACAAGCTGAGGCAAGATATGTAAATTCCATCGATTACAATGACGTTGCGTGAGAGTGCTGACATTATTCAATAAGATATTTTTAATAATTTGTGTTATAGTTTCCTCATAAGTGCGATGACCTTTAATATTACGACGCACTTAACTTTTAGAGTTTAATATTCACATTTCTTATATTCAATGCAATTATTACATTTTAGTGACATGACATTTTTCTCTGTAGGCAAAGGAAACTTGACCTAGGTTTTTATAATATGCATTACAATTAATGCTTCATTGCAAAAATAATTGAACGCTACAGTAAAGTTGTGAATCAAAACTGTTTTTTTTTCTTATAATTATATTACATTTTATAGATATGTTATTTACTAGGTATTTGTTTAAGAAATCATAGATAATATTGGTGTAAGGACTTGAGTGTGTTACCTGAGATACAGGTTTATTCCTAGTTCAGGTAGAATCCTAATATTATGTACCTTTATTTTTTAGTGCCCTTATTTTTGTAAAATTTTGTGTAAATCGTTATTTCAATAAACAATTATTAATTATTAATTATTAGGTTGAGGTATCTGATGTTACTATAAAACATAACTACACACAAGTGATTCAACTTTCAAGGAACGTAAAGCACAAATCAACTCAATAGATTTATGTACTTAACAATTTTTCTGTCTAGTAATCGAATTACATCCATCGGATCAGAAATATCTTATATAATTTCTATTGTTAATTTTCTCTTTGAATTTGATCAGAAAACAACGATCGATTTATGTTCTCTGTCACTTACAATTAAACTTTGCTTTGGGATCCGAACGATCGATTAATCGGTTTACCCATCAACATCATCGTACTATTAACCCGAACGATCGATTTTTCGGGGGCCTTACTGATGCCTACAAGACGATCGATTTACTTGTGGCGACCAGTAGGACATTATGTGTAATCAAGTCACGAACCGATCGATTCTCGTGCCTGATCTGAAACAATGAATGACACGCATCTGTAGTTTAATGTCTCTTAGTGGGATATACGTACTATGGATATGGAGCTCGGGAAAAAATACAATAAAATGGTCAAACTATGGTTCAGTATGGTCCTCGTCGTCAGTGCCACTGGTATCCGAATTATTCAGCTCTAGGGCTGCAATGTGTATCTATGGCATCATACGGTCTGCTGCCACCGTGCCACGGTTGTAGGCCACTTGTTTTGCATGCTGGCCAAACCCGGAACCGGTGCTACCTTATATCTATCCCTACCTAAGACTCTGGTAACACGATAAGGCCCTTTAAACGAGGGTATGAGCTTTTTGAGCGTTTTCTGAAAAGTATTGTTTAGACCCCACTGAATTTTTCCCAATTGACTATCCCAATCCTTTTCACCGTATCATCCCTTACAAAGAATCGAGAATTGTATGGTTGTAACGTTCAACCTGGCCATTGATCTCGGACTGGCTACTGCATTAAGAATATGCTTAATTCCCTTGTCTAGGCAGAATCTAATGAAAGCATTAGATGTAAAGTAGGTATCATGATCGCCTACAAGTCGTTCAGGGACCCTAAATGTAAAAATATATCTTCAAGAACTAATTGCATTCAAACTATTAGTATTCCTAACGGGTTTGATAAAACAGAATTTGGTGAAGGTTTCTACAACCATAAATAAAGAAATATCGTCTCGCTTTGACTTGACAAAAGGCCCGAGATGGTCAACATGCACCGTATGTAATGGTACTTCTATTTAGGTGATGGGATGGAGCAGACCCTTGTGTGTTTTGGTCTTGTTCTTTGCATTTATTATGTACATTCAATGCATGAAATGACATTTTTTTTTTTGATAAACTTGGAAATTTTAATAAACAAATAGTGTTTCTTTTTATTGTTTTCTAGTCTTTTCCACCCCAAAATGGCCAATATCGTCATAGTTTACCCGGCACACTTGCCACCTCGCACCTTTTGGCACCACCCAACGAACGTTACTTTTATCCTTACCTATAAAACGAAACAATTTGTTATCCTCCTGACTATCATTTAAAATGTTTTTAATTCCGACTGAACATTGGAACTCTTGAAGTAAGAGCCAGCAGCGTGCTATCCTCAGGATTAGGTCTCGTTTTGAGAACTTAGATCGTAGAGCACTACAATCTGTAATGATCCTTCCTGATTTCCCTAAGAGATAGACTCTAAACTTTTGCAAAGAACATACTACTGCTAGAGTTTACGAGTTCATACGAATAGAAATTCTTCCCCTCAGGAGAGGTTTGAAAACTGTACAAAAACAAAACAAAGTACAAAAACAAACAAAGAAAGCTACTGGACGGAAAGCATAATTTCCTTCGGAGCGCTGTAATATTATACCTCCAAGACCTAATTTGCTTGCGTCGGCGTCGGTGTAAAGCTATCTCTGCTGCACGATCATATATTGCAACAATGGACCTATCAACCAACTTAGATTTGAAGCCAAAAAAGCTTCCTCTTGACTATTACATCAGTTGTCCATGAGTTGTCCTTTTTTTAGCAACCCAATTCGGGCAAAATCTTGGGTGAATTTGCGGAAATAGCTAGTCAGACAAAGGAACTGGTGTACCTTGTGGAAAATACATGATTTTTTTTTATCCCTTGGCCTTACCCTAGCTCTCTGCACTATTTTCGTAACCCAGATAATCGACTTTGTCTCTCAAGAAATCGCATTTGGAAAGGTTCAAAGTGAGATTTAATTTCTCCAAAACTTGAAATTCCTCCTCAAGCTGGACTGGACACTCACTAAAGTCCTTACCGAAAATAAGGACGTAATCTTAATAAGCAGTTGCCTTGTTGAACTGAGCCGACCTTATTATTGGGTTCATCATCCGTTGGAAAATGGCCGGTGCGTTAGCCAAACCAAACGGCCATGTGATTGAAGTCGTACTGTCGGTCTGGCGTGACAAATGAGGTGAGGTGTCTGCTCTGTTCCGTAATCGGCACTTAGAAATAACTTGATGTAAGTAAGATCGAGCGAAATAAACAAGCCTGGCCAGTAAGACGTCCTATTTCGTCCCCGAAAGTAGACATAGGATAGCGCTATTTCACCGTGATAGAATAATGTGCATACGGTAATCGATACACATTCGAAACGATCCATCCTTTTTGCTTACGAGTAGAATTGAACTTGCGTACCCTGAGATCGACTGCCTTACTATCACTGCATCCATCAACAGCACATATACACTCATGCACACACACACACACACACACGTTCATATAATTATATTTTATTTACTACACCCTTGCTTTTATTGTGTTTTAAGTAAGTAGGTATCTACTGTTGTGAAGGAGCGGAGTCTTTAAATACAGGCATTTGGACACAATATAAACGTTATTCGCATCTCCTTCACGTTCATAATACGATAACCTGTATGGGCGATAGACGACAGGACGTTCATAGTTTAACTCTATATTCATTTCTGTAGCGTTGGTACAACCTGGGTCTTGTCTGGGAATTAGAACATGGGGACACGGTTATTTAAACACGACTATTCAAGAGCGATAGAGACATCCACAAACAAAGTACTGTGTATTTGTTTTCCCAGTGACAACATTTGTCAAGAGAATGCGGCCACTTGAGAAGGGCTCAATCCATGCCTTCGCTGATGCTGCACCGTAAAGCTCTACCAATACTGTTGTCCCAATCTTAAGAGTGGACTCTGTTAGATCTGGAAGTGGCATTTCATTGCCAATATCGAAAAATTTTAGCCTAGTTACATCTTTATAAACTATGATGTGGGGTTGCCCTATAAGCGCTGATTTCTCTAACAAATTATCACACGTAACCTTGCATGGAACTTGAGCATTGACGCAATTAATATCAAAGTTAAGTAACAACCCTCCTAGTGACTCTACTATACAGTTTCCAAACCTTCAAGCCGTCAAGCCTAACTCACTAACTACGGACTCTTTTATAAGCGTGATATCGCTCGCAAAATCTTCGATCAATTATTGATCGAATAACAAAATCTACAAATGAAGTGATTTTTTTTTTTAAAAGACCTCGTTTCTCGGTCGGTTTGAGATGCCAAACTAGTTTTACAAACATTTGAAAACATCAACAATATATTTTTTTAGATAAAGATAGGCTACGTGACCTTGCAAAGTGTCCCGCGACGTTACGATGCTCAGCATGTGCGCCTTCACCGTCAGGCCGATTAACTTTCGCTCGTCACCGTGGATGCTCGAGTGACCAACTGCGAGGGCTGCGACTGCGACGGCTGCGACTGCGACGGCTGCGACTGCGACGGCTGGGACTGCGAAGGCTGCGCCTGCGACGGCTGCGACTGCGACTGCGACTGCGACGGCTGCGACTGCGAAGGCGAGGGCTGCGACTGCGACAGCTGCGACTGCGACGGCTGGCACTGCGAAGGCTGCGCCTGCGACGGCTGCGACTGCGACGGCTGCGACTGCGACGGCTGGCACTGCGAAGGCTGCGCCTGCGACGGCGACGGCTGCGACTGCGACGGCTGCGACTGCGACGGCGAGGGCTGCGACTGCGACGGCTGGCACTGCGAAGGCTGCGCCTGCGACGGCAACGGCTGCGACTGCGATGGCTACGCTGGGTGGCGTGCCACGACGATGTGCGCCGCGCGCTGCTTTGACTTCGACTCTGGTCTCTCACCCGGCTCCTACTTCGATGCTCCATCGCGGAGGGCGTCTCAAGTCGTGGATGACTGGATTTCATGCTCGGGCGTCTAAATGTCCATGCTGCATCCATGACGCAAGAGCTCAAAAGAAACAAAAAAAGAAAAACAACCTTTAATATAAGCGGTATATATATTTTTCTTTAAATATCCGTCATGTCTATTTCTACACCGAAACTATGTACTCTGTATGCAATTCAAAACTGGCAATTGACATAACACTCAACTATTACTAAATTAAGACTGCATTCCATTAACTAGATATCGTATGTCGAAAATGGAGCGGTAAAATGTTGCTCCGTTTTCTAATAATTATACAGTCTGAACATACTATGTGCGAATCAAATGAAATTTTTATGTTTACAGAAGTTAACAACATAAAATATAAAAAAAATCTGGAATATCTTACGTTAGTGAAGATAATTATCGTACTAATGATTCACACGACTTAAAATTAGATTAATTCAAGAAAAACAGTGTAACACAGCATCGTCAGTCATAGAATATATTGATATTCTATGCCTTTGCTCGGTAACAGATCGATATAACGGCAACGCGAAGTAAGTGTGATTAAATACACGACTATGTAAAATAATTATAAAAACCGTAGAATTCTTTATCTCTGCTATGTAGTTCTTAAGCAGACTGACTCTAAAATCTATTTACAACTATTAAAAATAAATAAAGTCATGTTACCAAGCAGCGGCTATTGACGATGAAGTAAAGATATCTAATTGCAAATTACTGGGCGTGTACTTACGTTGCAATCCCACTTCTGAAATGTAAGATAACCCCAACAGGAACATGACGTATTTCAATGATACAATGAATAAACAAAACTGTCTTTTAATTCATATGAACAGCTCATCATACAATATACAAAAATCAATATTTTACAATGAGTACCAAAACCCAAGAGTTGCCCGCGCAACCGGCCAAGCGTTCCTTATTTTCCCGCGCAAAACCTTTTCTTTCGCGCGGGCGAAGCAAGTGCTCCGATTGGTTCCCGCCATTTTCATCCATCGATCACAGAGCGACCATTAATATAATTAAAGGGTAAAGTTGCCAGCGTAAAATAATAAAATAAAAGAAAGTGTTACGAATATCGATTAAAATAATCAATTAGCAAAGTCAAAATTCACCAACCCTAACACTATTGAGAAATTTAAGCCCTCGCAGTATGTGTAATGGTACAAGACTTTTGATAAAGGAATTAAGAGAATGTGATTGTAGCAACTACCATCACGGGCCCCTCGGCCGGTCAGCTCGCTTACATTCCGCGCATCCCAATGATACCGACGGATTTGCCTATAACTTTTAAAAGGTTACTATTTCCTGTAAAGACATCGTTTGCCCTTACAATAAATAAATCCCAGGGACAAATGTTCTCGATGGTTGGCAACAACCTAAGGAAAGAGTGCTTTTCTCATGGGCAATTGTATGTTGCTCTTTCTCGAGTCTCCTGAAAATCAATGTTTTGTTATCACCTACAAATACCACTGCCAACATAGTGTACAGTGAAGCTTTAAGGTAAACTATTACTAAATAAAAACGTAAAGACTTAAAGGAGATGTTTTATTTTTGTATGGGACTCCGGCCATGACCTGTACCTTTCAGGAAAGGTGAGAAACAATCCCCTGAATAGAATAAAGTAACATTTTTTAAATAGTAATAGATGGTTTTTATGCACATAATAAAAAATAAAAATGTTTGACGTTTGTCGCGAGAGTTATGACAGCCATGACAACTTGTAGAGATGACTTTTACATAACCTAGAAATTGTTATTTGATAATAATTGTTTATCAGAATTGATTTTTTTCGATGCTTTCGTGTTTGTTTTTTTCTCTGTTTTCATAAAACGTTAAAAAATACGAGACTGACTGACTGTCACTGATGGGTTTTGTCACTTGTCAGAACAAAACGTCATTTTGATTTTTTCGTTCAGAAGTACACTCCCTAAAAGTATTACCTATTATATAGTTTTTTACGATAAAATTACCACACTTGCTTATGAGTTGAAAATTATGACTAAGAGACCAATAATAATAATTAATTACAAAAACACATACTTTTAGTAATTTAACGTCGATGTGATATTATTTTTTTGTGTGACATGATTTCAGAACGAAAGCAAACTGCAAACTGGAAGACGCCATGTTGAATAGAATGGGGCAATAATTGAAAAACTATTACTTTTTGTGCACAGCAAATCAGGCATAAATTCACGAAAGAATATTTTTCCTAAGTTCGTGGTATTTTTTTCTCTTTTTCAATAAATGTACATCTTATGGCCGAAAATGAAACATCTCCTTTAAATATAAATAAAGAAATAAAAATTACATGAGTAAAAAAAATACACCCCCTAAAAATAAAATATATAACATTTGAGTAGGCTTTTGCTTGGCAGCTGGATCAAGGGCTTGATTCAGAAAGCAGTACTTCTGGAAACGGCACGTATTGTTAAGAGGTTCCTCTCTCAAGAGCCCTGACCACCGGTAGCCCGGACCCTGTTCCCGATGCCGGTGGGCTACTATTTTTTATATTTTTAAATGATTTTTTATATCAATTTTGTAAAATTATTTAAAAATAAAGTGAATAAAGGAAAATATATAAAACACCAAAAAAAAAACGTTTTGTTTATTTTGAACATTTGGAAAAATTTAGTCATGTACGTTTTAATTAGCATATTTATAAGTTAAATTATCTTTATTTATCCTATAATGTTTTAAAAAAAATGACCACCCGTGCGAAGCCGGGACGGGCCGCTAGTTATTAATATTCTAGAATTTTATGTTGTTGTCACTATGGTGAATGCTGCGTATACCTATAATAGGCGTACAAACCAGCACTTTTATTTTAATTTTATTGTTTTCTGTAATAAATTGTATGTATTGCTGTTGGTGTACCTAATAAATAAATAAATAACTACCAGTCCCAAACTATATGTTCATAGCTATCTAGTATCTTTTGAGTCGTCCATACTTGATAACCGATATAAATGAATACGATCTACACACACTAGGAAGTGGCGAAGGGCGGACGTTTTGGGGAACTGTCTCTTGTAAACGAATAATAGTAATTCTTAATGTATGATAATTTGTAGTTTTATTCTTAATGTGTGATAATTTGTAGTTTGTTTCTTAATGTGTGATAATTTGTTTTTTTTTAAACCTGACATGTAATTTTGATAATTAATAAATAAACTAAACTAAGTGACTTTTGATTTTGATATTCACTAGTCTCATTTTAATTTTACCTTTTAAGCCGGCTTCCATCACAAAACTTTCCGACTTTGCCATTGTTATTTAGGTGTATGAGGAACAGGGTGTAAAGTTCCTCGATACTACTTAGAAAAGGGAGGATCCTCCGACCAGGCAGGTGTTATGTCTGGCGGGCAACTGCTCCATAGTTGTTTTTTTTTTTTTTTTTTTTGTGAATGGCATCTCGCAGTTCAACCTATGAGGTTGTCGTCTGCTTAACCGGACTATCCTGTGGGTGCCTTTAGAGTAAGGCCTCCAGCCAGGGCATAAAAACTTACAAACTAAGCGACTGCACGCTAAGGGCACCCCCTGTGGGGTACGAACCTCGGCTTAGGGCGTCGCTGGGGGAAGACTGCATGGGGACAGGCTGGATCTGAATGGTATCATTATTTAGGGGCTGATTTAAAACTACTGGCACAGCATCGCGGGCTGGCTCGAGCGAGGGTCGGGGAGGGCATGGACCGGGACGTCGCGACGTACCTCGACGGCGAGGTCGGAAAGACGGCGGTTTGAGTCGGAACTTTTTAAGAGTGCTAGTCTCTTTGCTACTCTCCTGGAGGAGGGTGATAGCATCATCTGGAGTGACAAGGGTATGCCTAGGACGGCGTACTGTACTAATGCGCGAGGGTTCGTAACGGGCGGCCGCTGCGATCAGGGGATTACGGTGTTTAATGGCGTTATCGAAGAAACGCTTCGAAAGACGTTTCATAAACTGAAGGACGGTGGGCATTCTAAGGTCTACGTGTAGACGGTCATTACGGACATAAAAAGGGGCTCCCGTGACTCTGCGTAAGAACCGGTTCTGTAAAACTTGCATCCTATGGATGTACTTAGGCTTGGTGTGAGCGTACACGACGCAAGCGTACGTCATAATGGGGCGGATCACCGCGGTATAAAGGCGCAACTTGCACTTGAGTGACAACTTGCTTTTTGCCGAAATCATGAAATGAAGCCTACCCATAGCAAACGCAGCTCCGTCGCGAGCTGCTTTG
This sequence comes from Cerastis leucographa, assembly GCA_963082945.1. NCBI lineage: Eukaryota > Metazoa > Arthropoda > Insecta > Lepidoptera > Noctuidae > Cerastis > Cerastis leucographa. The sequence continues at coordinate 4,791,124 of OY720361.1, forward strand.
ATGTGCGCCGCGAAAGACAAGTGGTTGTCAAGTATGACTCCTAAGTACTTGGCTTGCTTCTCCCAAGGGATAGGCTTACCGTACATAGTGATCGGGCTGAGCGCGGGTGGCTTAATTTTACGCTGTTTAGAGTAAAGAACTGCCTGGCTCTTGTCGGGGTTCACCTCGATTCTCCATTTCCGGAACCAAGCGCCTAAGACGTTGGCTGAGGTTTGGAGGGTGCTATAGATAGCGTCGTGACTGCGGCCAGTGTAATAAATGGCCGTGTCGTCCGCGAACAGGGCTAACTGAGCCTTCTTGCTCTTGGGGATGTCACTGGTGAACAGAGTAAAGATAAGGGGAGAGACGACGGAGCCCTGAGGGACTCCGGCTCTAATGGGGTGGGGGGAAGACAGTGCCTTCCCGATGCGATAGCGGAAGGTGCGATCCGACAGAAAGTCTCGTAAGATGAGCACGAGACGGTCCGGCACTCCCAGTTTGTACAGCTTATATAATAAGCCGTTGTGCCAGACTTTGTCGAAAGCCTTTGCTATGTCGAAGTACAACACACCCGTCATCGCACCACGCTGGAAGCCAGCGCTCAAGTGTTCTACGATGCGATGGGCCTGTTGAATGCAGGAGTGTCCGGTCCTGAAGCCAAACTGCTCGTTGGGGATGAGACTCTTAGCCTCGGCGAAGTCTTTGAGTCGCTTATAAATAAGTCTCTCGTAGATTTTGCCGAGTGCGTTCAGGAGACTGATAGGTCTGTAGCTCGAGGGCTCAGACTTGGGTTTGCCTGGCTTGGCGAAACCGATGACAGTGGCCTCTTTCCATATTTGGGGAAAGGCGTTGTTGCTCAGGGCGCCATTGAAGATGGCCGCCATTAACACGACGAGCTGAGCGGGGAGGAGTTTTAACACCCTATTGGTGATTCCGTCGGAGCCGGGTGCTTTCCGCGGTTGAAGCTTATTAATGATGTCTTGCACTTCGTCAGCTGTGACCGAAGGCAGAGGATCATCAGGGTCTTCTACGGGAGGGAGGGCGGCTTTACGTTCGACGAATGCGTTCACCTCATCGAGATGTCGCTTGTCTACTGGTTGAGAGCTGGGGGAGCACTGGGACTCCAGGCTGTCGGCTAGGCATTCGGCCTTCTCAGAGTCGTCGAATGCGACGCTCTTATCGGGTCGGGTGAGGGGAGGCATCGAAGCCTCTTCGGTGGAGCGCAACTTGCGTTGGAGCTGCCAGAAGGCTAGGTGGGTAGGCTCGAGCTCGCTAAGCGTTTTGTCCCATTGATCTGAACGATGCTCACTAGTGCGCTTCTTTACAGCACGCTGTAAATAACGCATGTGAGCTTTGTTTGCGTCGCAGGGAAAGTTGCTGTAGGCACGGATGGCCGCGTTCTTCTCGGTTATCAGTTCACGTACGTCAGCGGGTAGAATCCAGCGTTGATCGCTCATTGCTGGAACTGCCCGTGAGCAATCCTTTAGTACGGATTGCACGTGTTCTGTAAACGAGTTGATGGCGGCCGTCGTGTCTGCGACTGAGACAATGTGGTCGGGGATGGCCTCCAGGTGAGGCGACGTGGTGGATTTCAGCTTTTCGCTGACTTTCCTCCAGTCGGTTATCACTTGGGTCGGCGGGGGCTGGCTGGGGTCAGAGGGACCCGAGCGGGGAACTAAGTGCATGAGCACTGGTCGATGGTCTGAGTTAAGCTCATGTAAAGTCTCGATGGAATGCAACTTAAGGTTGACATTCTTGAGTAGCGCTATGTCGAGAACGTCCGGACGTTGGTCGGGGTCGTGGGGATAGTGAGTGTGCTCCATAGGAGCGATGGGATCGAAGTTGAGGGACTCACCCAGTCCCCATAGTTGTTATCGGGTTTCTCTATATATACTGAAGTCGATGTAAACTTTGCTTGCGACTTGTAGGAAATTGATGTTAGTTCCTCAGTCGTATCATAGTTGGCGCAGTAGTACTTTTTGTAGTATGTTGCTTTTTGTGGTCGCTACAGTTATACAGCATTTAATTTTATGACTGCGACAAAAGTTTAGCTCAATGGCGACAAAGACGTTTTTAATTATTTATATTCCAGTACATTGGGAGTGTTTCAAATGTTCTATAATACAGTTTCACTATTATACGTGGGTAAGGCGCCAACTCTTTTAGTAAAACATTCATTCATCATCTGCCTAGCCTCTTTCCAAACTATCTTGGGGTCGGCTTCCAGTCTAACCGGATGCAGCTGAATACCAGTATTTTACATGGAGCGACTGCCTACTGACCTCGACTACCCCGTAACTGGGTAATACCAATGAGTATCGACCCCTTGGTAAGACTGGATGTTAGATCTGACTACTCGTAACGACTGTCAAAGATCTACAAATGATAGCCGGGACCAACGGCTCAACGTGCTTTCCGAGGCAAGGAGGAAACTCTGTATGTAATTATGGTCACCCATCTACGGAACAACCTCTGCAAGCACTGCTTAATCTTAAAGATCGACCCGTGCGGTTGTTATTATTTAGCCACAAGCTCCTCCTTAAACTTCTAGTTAACATTCAGTTCCCATCTTAAAAAGGCTGAATTTAAATTCTTAATTGCGGTTTAGAGATTATATTAAATACATTTCAGTCTTGTCTCTGTCACTTTTCGAACTTCCTTTCTTGTCAAAATACGCGTGCCACGTTGATAATATATGACCCAGGAGTACCGTCAAAAAGCCTAACAAAAACATATAACGTGAATTAGAACGATTTAGAAATATGTGAAACTTTCACACATAATATTTACCGATTTAGTTTGAAGAGTTTATTTATCTATAAAAGGCATAAACGAACCCTTCACGAAGCCCTAAACCAAGAAAAACAAAATCTGTACATCAAAGCTACTAGTAAAATATTGCTGGGAAACGACCCCCTCGACCCACTGACCACCATTTTACGGTAGAACTCAATGTAACGCACTAAAAGTATTGTTTTGATGGCTGCATTGAATATTAAAAGAGTCATGGAGCTATTAAAAGTAAAGTCACTACCATGAAAAAAAAAACTAACTAACGTAACTAAAAGGTTCCCCCAGATATTATGGTCCAAAACAAAACAATGATCACAATAATGACGAGCAGGACAAATGGCTTTTGGCTTCATTAAAGATCTGTTTACACCCTTTAAGTGCAAAAAAATATAACAAAATGCTATATGACACAACTGTCATATAGCATTTTAGTATATTTTTTCGCAACCGTTTTAATTTAAAAAATCGTTCGAATTTAGGTAACGTTGTGCCTCCGGGTACTTTTTATTCTGTGTTCCGGTTAACATAGCAGGCGAACGGTAACAAACGTATTGTGATCACCAAGTGGCGTAAGTTCCAAAACAGAATTCTAGCGATCCTCAGTCACTATTTCAGTATTTCACCTTTGAAAAACATGATAAAAACTGGTCCAGGCAAAAATTTTAACAACTCTCGACCTTAATCATACCTAATCACGCTTGTAATTTGACTCTTATCATGTTGTTTTTAAAAACGTAATTAAACCAGACACTGGCATCCTCCATTAAAATGATAAAAGCTGAAGCATCTTTAATCTCCCGACAGCTAATTAAACCGTTTTCTTTTTTCCGCTTACTCAGCTTCCTGACAAGCCACTTTGGGTTCAAACACGACAACATAAAGTTTAAAATGACATCAGCAAAAATGTGGGACTGGTAAAATTTCCACTTAATTTAATTAGGAACAACGAGTTCCTGTGAAAATCACATTTTCCTTCGTACGCTTGTTCCGGCTGATATTAAATGAATGTGACTAAGCAAAATGATGAATATGCCAGGAATTAGATATGGAAATAAGTAGATATTGTAACATATTCTTCATTTTTATAATATCACCTATAAATTACGCAAAATCTATTTTCTAACTCCAATAATAAAAAGATAAGAGTCGTTGACATTTTTGAATGCGACGTCAAACGTACGAACTTCCATGCAATAGCGCCGCCTTCCTAAACAGCTAATTTCAAGGATATTACAGACAAAAACTTTTTTTTTGGCCTCTTTGTTACAATACCAGGGTATCGCACTATTATTTTTCTCGCAGTAAGTTCAATTTTCCTTATACACACATCAAAAGTGTCTAGGGATCAACATATATTTTTGCAATAACTTTTCTCCTGATTGATATTAATTAAAATTTTCTTTAAGGATTCATCAAATAAAGTGTTTTCGTTTGTCACAGTAACGATAAACCAAGTCACCTTTGCATTAATAAAGAAATTTGCCATTTTCTAATAAAGGGATTTTTGACATTTGAACCACTAACATTAAAGTTCGAAAAAAAGACTAAAATAACAGTTTTCTTTAAAATTTTATTGGGTAACTTAAACAATTAATAATCCGTGTTTCTACCGCGAACACTAACAACACAAGAACATCGGTTTGGCATACTCAAAATGAGTTCATCCAAATCACGCTGTGGAATGGCCGCCCATGTTCGTTGCAACAACAAAAAAAGGTCTTCTTGCGACTGGATACCCTCCATATTCGGCAGAGCTCTTCTCTGTAGCATATCCCATGCATGCTCAATCGGGTTCAAGTCTGGCGACTGAGCAGGCCAGGGCAGGACATTGATGTTAGCTGCGGCGAGAGTCTGTCTTACAACTCTTGCGGTGTGCGGTCGTGCATTATCATGCATTAACTGAAATAAGGGACCGATTTGCACTTGTAGAGGAACGATGACGTCTGATACAATCGTCTCAGCATAAATTTGAGCGTTGAGGTTGCCTCTGATCCAAATCAACTCAGTTCTTCCGCCGATCCAAATACCCGCCCATACCATGATGGTTCCACCACTATAAGGATGGACTTCCTGGCAGGATTTTAATCGCTGTTGGCGTCCAGGGGTTCTCCAGTGTCGTATACGTCTTGTATCCGGTCTCATACCAAAACGAGACTCATCAGAAAAGCACACGAAACGCCATTGTTCTTCTGCCCAATTTCTGTGTTCAAGAGCCCATTGATATCGAATCCTACGATTGTGCATTGCTATAGGTGGTACCCGTAGCGGTCTTCGGGAATGAAGGTTCACTTCATGCAAGCGGTTTCTGACTGTTTGGTCGCTAATTAAGTTCCCTGAAGAGTGATGAAGCCTCACGGCTAACATCATGGCGGTTATTGTTGGAGCTCTTCGAGTTAAGATTTGAATGTATCGGTCTTGTCTCCGTGTGGTGCAGCGATACCGTCCTCCATGGCGCTCAGCCACGGTACCAGTGCTTCGGTAACGTGTCCAAAGTCGACTGATAACACTCTGACTTGTATTCAGAGCTAAAGCCACAGTACGTTGCCGGGAACCAGCTTCTATCATTCCCACGGCTCTGAGCATTTCTTCCCTGCTTAAATGACGTCGCCGCTCCATAATAACGTTGGTTTTAATCAGTAGTAGGGAAACAGTAGCACTAATAATGTCTTCAATGCGTTGTATGTTTTATAGGGAAAATATTGACAGCTGATTTTCATCTTTTACTCGAATTTGATTCACAGTTCCTGATTCAAATTATGAAATGCACCAAAAAGGATCCATATAAATTTATAAAATCATAAATTTATTACAAAGCCACATCTCAATCTCAAGAAATCCGCATAAAAATGCTTGATCCCTAGACACTTTTGATGTGTGTAGTTTACCAAATTGTTGTTTTCATAACAAAACTTAATTTCTTCCAAATGCCACAAAATAACCCCAATCTTAACGAAGTACTAAAACCCCGGCAATAAGTAGGCTCTCCGTGACCTAAACAACTACATTCGTCTCGTACCGATGCGCGGACTCCGTTCGGCATGTATCATAGAATTGGCACAATTCGAGATAAGCCAAGTGGTATTAGCCGAACACATAGATATACGCTCTTGCTTATTTACTTGCTTTTAATATAGTTGGGAATAGGCTAGGCAGGATGGCCTGCCTACACGTTATTACGTTTTACTGTCAACATTATGGAATGTTGACAGTACAACGTAATAACGTGTTTAATTGATTTTGGCGTCCGTCTGGGACAAGCCCGCCACACTATTACCAAAACACTGCAACTCTTGACAAGCAGAATTTACAGCGGTGACCACCAGAAAAATGCCGAGATAAAAACGCTCGACGAAGTCCCAGCGAAACTACATCACTTCTTCTGTCTTCGATTCCGCAACGAAATAATCAGAAAAGAATAGCGAATGTGTTTGAACAAAGACATTTTTGTCTTTGTTCGTATTTTTTATTTTAAATCTTGTTGTTGCCGAATTGTGCCGACCCGAACACAGGTGACCAATCAAGCTATTCAAAACCATTTTATGCGGATCTCTCATTGTACGGGAGATCTATACAAAACGAGGCCATGTTATACTGGAAATATATAACTTGATGTGTTGCCCTGTGTACCTATGAAAATCCCACATATACTTACTTATAGAAACCCTTACAAAAAACATCAGCAAAACTAACACAATGAGTGGACTAACTTCAAACTAGTGTTCTCAAAAACTTGGTGTACAAACATTACAGAAGTTTCGATACTACTTTAAGTTGTTAGATGAAGCTTTCAAACAATTGAACGGGATTCGAGAAAAATACTGAGTGTGTACGTTGCTTTCGATTACTTACGATTTCTTGCCCAGCAGTCGCAATAGACTCAACGAGGCAGCTATGCTTTATTATTAGATATAAGTTAGTAACTAAAAACATTATTCAATCTAGAATAGATTTCATACTCGGAAAAAAAAACATTAGAGACTGGCATTAGACTGCTTTCACATTTAGGCGCGCCTATCGCACTGTCAGAATTTCGTATTTTTAATAGAAGCGCGATGGTTGCGCGCTTCTACCGCGTGCGTTTGCCAGTGTTGCAAGCGCGCGAGATTAATTTGATTGCCAGTGTTGCTAGCGCACGTGATAATTTAATTATAGACTGCACAATGAGCGAGTTTGACACCGAACGATTAATTATTAAAATTAAAAAGCGTCCTGTTTTGTGGGACTCAAGAAGCGACGATTACAACAAGAGGACTATAAAATAGAAAAACTGACAAGAATTATGTGCATTATTTATTCCTGATATTGAAAATAAAAGAGGGTCTGAAAAAAAAAGCAGTGGCATTATTCTGCCGCGGTACCTTTTCTTCGGGCGATACAAAATGTTTCCCGTCATTTTTTTAATGAAGTGCGCCACACTGATTTAAACTGCCGCGCTGCTAACTTGCGGCTGTTCGTATAATGTGAAGGCATGTGCTTCTGCCGCGTTACTGTCGCACTGCTAACATCTTAATGTGAAAGCGGCCTTATTCTTTTTTTTATATAAACCAAATGCCGCCCGACTAAACAAATTTAAAAATTTAATAACAACAGAAAAATCCTTATTGTTGTAGTTAAACAGTAGTACAACAGTAGAGTTACAACCTAATTATGGACTAACATTAACCACTATATGACGCGAGTCATACATTTTTTTTTAATATTTAATTTATTTAATAACCCACGTCATGCAGCGCAGCAGTCAATCGCTCAACCTCTCCGCGAAGTTATTAAATGTACATTAAATAATATACCTGTAAAACACGGGTAAAAGATTAAGGAAATTACTATGATCCGAAACACGGTCGACTATCCTAATAAATATTGATGTGCGTATGAACTAAGGGACCAAAAGGTATTTCGCAAAATAAAAAATATACGATTTAGTAGTAGACGTATAACAATCGTAGAACAAATCTGGGACTTTGTAAAGAAATATATTAAAAACTACAGTCCTTAAAGTATGGTTCTTCAATCCTTACAGACCATCAGCCAGATATCGGAAAGTATCTGGAAAATTAAGGTATTCAGACTACAGACGTAGTAAAGAATTTGTAAAGATATTTACGGAAAAACAGACCACAAATCACCAAAAATATGTAACAACTAAAGTGTGGTCCCTGATTCCACACAAGAAAGATAAATATTTTAGTGAATATTATCGAATCAAATAAATAAAATCTTTCTTTTTCTTTGTCTGCTGCCACATATTATTGACTTCCTTTTATTTAAAAATATTACATATGTACATTATTTACAGACTACAAATAAATATAAAATAAAAATAAAATATGTACAAGTATCAAAATTACAGGGCGTCAAAAAACGACATTGCTGTCGACAGGAAAAGTGCCCAGAAGGCTGGCCGCATTGCCACGTTGGTTGGCAATGCTGATTCTTTGACCAAAAAAGAGGCCAGCCCTCTGGTCCCGTGAAGCATCGACCAACCGCTTGGCGATATCCCGAAACACAAGATGGGCACTCGGGCCCCATGGCCCTAGTGTTTCAACCCCAAACCGCTCAAATACATAATTAATTATTAATTATTCCTTTTACATTCCCATACAAAATTAATAATACTTTTATCAAGCTTAAGAGGGGACTCTAGCCCCGAGGTATTTGAAGAATATGTATTTGAAGAAACTATTGCCGTCACGCTGTGCCAGACCAAGCCCCCGTAAACAGCGAACATGGTCCTCGCGCGCCTGCATGAATGGCGCGCGGAGGCACTACGCCGGGGGGAAACTCCGATGCCGCGGCAAATTGTCGCTCAGTGGACAGACCTCCGGCACGATCTCATGGCGACATGGAGACAGCGACTGTCGCAACCACGTGCAGGGCACGCCACAATAGTGGCGATAACTCTCCTCTTTGAGGAGTGGCTAGAGAGGCGGCACGGCACCCTCACCTTCCGCCTGACGCAGGTCCTCACCGGACACGGTTGTTTCGGGAGGTTCCTGCACCGAATCGGGCGGGAGGAAACGCCCGGGTGTTACCATTGCGAGGATCGGCCGGAGGACACGGTGGAGCACACCGTGGAGCTCTGCCCCGCTTGGGCAGAGCGCCTCCGTGTCCTCTCGCGTCCGGCCCTGGTTCATTATATGGTCCGGAGCGAGAGGGAATGGGAAGCCGTCGTCTTCTTCTGCGAAGCAGTCATGCTAGCGAAGGAGGTGGCGGAACGTGAGAGGGAGAGAACCTCACGTCCCAGCCACCGCGGACGCCCCGGGCGTCGGGGGGCAACCAGTGGCCCCCGGCCACCGTAGGCGCGAGCCTGTGGACGGTGAGTAATGGGCTAGCTCACCGTCCGTCCGTCTCATGACAACAGGCCGTGTCGACGGCGCGTACTTGTTCCACGCGCGCCTCAAGGAGATATCAGCAAACCGGAAGGGGTCCGAAAGGGCCGATGCCTGCCAGGGCTCCGGGTTTTTCGAAAGAGATACCGCGGCCCTGGAACACAAAGGGCTAAGAAGGAACATGGGTGGGTTTTAGTCAGTCAAGTCTGACACTCCCTCCCGCTCCGCCCAGAGCGGGAGAAGTCATTTGATGATTTCCCATCCGCAAAAAAAAAAAAGGCGGATTTTATCTACAATAATCTTGACCAAAACACGTTTTGTATTCCGCTGTATTCTTCTTCAAACCTAAACTGATCTAAATAATTCTTATATCAAAATTTAGAGAAAAAGCATATCTATGCTTCTATTACTTTCTTTTATGTTATAAACTTATCTAATTTGTCTGATAGTCGGGCTTTTTTTGGGGTTTTTGGATTGTCATAATTATTTTAGTGATTATGTTTTGAAAAAAAGGAAATGATAGGGGCATGTATTAATAAGACGTAATTTTTTGGAAAAAAAATCATTGCTCTAGACGCATTATCCACGAAGAAAACAGCGGAATACTTTTGTTCGTTCGTTTCTAGTGGGCCAATCTCCATATCTATTAGCTTAAATCAAAATTCTAAATAACCAAATCTCAAGCTATTAGCTTAAACATGAAGCAGAGAGAATATGCAGAGAATCCTAATTAGAACGGGTAAAAAGAGTTGTTTGCACATACTACCTCAAAACCTTGTCTTTCTATAGTTTCAGAGTAAATTATTTTTTACGATCGAACTAAAGACTCGTTGTTCTAGTGGTCGTTAGCGCGACTTCTGATCAAGAGGTCCTGGGTTTGATTTCCGGTCAAATTATAATTGGGTTTTTCCACTTGGAATTTTTTAGTAGTAGCCACGGAGCCTGGATTCAGGCCCAGTTGATGGTAATAAGGTCGCCCCCTGTTGGGAATCGCACCCAACAAACACGCAGTCGGCACGCGCAGGCGACACGCGCAAGCGACGTGACCGACGACCTACGCGTCATTGTCAACGTCATCAGTGAGCGAGGGGAGCAGCGGGCGGTGCCGGCCGGCCTGCAGACACTCGCTTCCTCGGACACCACCGCGACGGACGACCTTCTCAAACGCCTTACAAAATTATTTCATGTTGGCCCGGGACAGTTCAATATTGTAAATTTAATCGGCAATATACCAAGCCGGCAATTATTTCTAGTATTACATGGTACTTAAACATAACAAGCGAAATGTGGGTACTATTAGGTACTACACTTATCCGGAATCTGTGACCCAGGCAACCGTCAATGAAACGTTAGTCTACATTGCAAAACACTTTCCACTACTTTTGTCGCGCAAAATAAGAAACAATTTCTATAGAAAACACACGGCAACACAACGCCGTGTCATATTGCAATATACGAAAGGAAATAGATCTGTCTGACGCTATTACTGTGTAACAAGGAAGGTACATAAAAATAAATTGATTTTGTATATTATATTAACGGAGAATTGTTTCCCCGTTTTATTTTTCGAGGAAAGGCTGCTAAGAATGGTGAATGGTGAGAGAAAATTTTGTGTGTAACAATATACAAGTTGTTGTTTTGCATCCTCGTGAAAGTTCAGGAGGTTGTCACAAAAGGCATAAATAATCAATATAAATTACGATACATAGTTGTCGTAGTTAGGTGATGATTTTATTCCGTTAGACTCGGTTATCATGTGGGCGGAACATGGGTTTCGTGCTATGAGAACACACACTACACACGGTACACTGCTTTTATCGAACTAACAAATTACTTGAAATTACAATCCAACACAATAACACTAGGCACCATGAATCGTAGTACAGTTTCGGAACGTCTTGACTCCGCCGCTGTCAGACACTCACTGTCCTGCAGCGAGCACAAGAAACATCACGACTCTGTAAAAGCACGCTTAGGTGGGGGTAGACTGGTAAGTAGGTCGCGTGACGACCCCTTTGGCGCGCTTTCGATTCATTTTCTGTCCGTACTAATGACCGGATCCGACATAGTTAATTATTAAAAAACACTGTTTTTTGTTGTTGTTTAAATTTATCAGTTTTCAGAATTACTCGCTTAACGTATTTTAGGGAATAAGAAATTATCGAATGAACGTTTGAGATTTTTTGTTTGTGTGTGAGCGAGTTTATAAGGCGAAGATCAGACGGGCAGTGTTAAAAACACGGGTGCTTCACACTTACCAATTTACGTAAACAAGAAAAAATACAAATTACCTGCCCATTTTATTATTGATTCATGTCAAGAATCATTAGCATAGTTTACCTCCTTGAATTTGACGAGATTGCAAAACAACACCTTGTATAGACATTACATTGTGACTGCCACGTTGGTCAAGTAGTTGCTGCGCTGCTGTGCATGAGGTCTTGAGTTCGATTCCATGGTCCGGCAAAGTATTATTGGTTTTTCCATCAGGAATTTCTTAGAAGCAACCACGGAGTCCAGTTCCCGGTTGATGGTTATAGGCTCGCGCCCTTTTAATAGGTCTTTACCTATGAAATTGCCGTATTGCAGTACAGACTTTTTCAAACAAAAAAAAGTTTTGATTGGCTATGAGTTCTAAATTCAAATTAATTTTGTTTTAAAAATATGACATTCTATTTACAAAATCAGTCTTTTGTTTATTCATTAGCGTTGTATTTTCATTACATTTCAACATTTTTCCTCATAATGGATACTTTGAAATTTCGTGTAATTATGGAATATGAGTTCCGTCGTGGCACCAACGCGGCACAAACGACCCGTAACATCAACGATGTTTTCGGAGAGAACTGTACAAACGAACGCACAACCCGTTATTGGTTTGCTCGGTTTCGTTCTGGGAATTTTGACTTGAAAAATGAACCTCGTGGTCGTCCGGAAACTTTGGTCAACAATGATGAATTAAAGGTGATTGTTGAAGCTGATGAAACTCAATCTACAGCTGAGCTGGCAGCAGCTTTTGATGTTAGCATTAAAACAATATTGGTCCATTTGCGACAGATTGGCAAGATAAAAAAGCTTGATAGATGGGTGCCCCACGAACTTAACGATCGCCAGCGCAACGTACGCGTCGAGACTTGCCTTGCGCTGCTTAACAGGCACAGAAATGAAGGAATTTTGAACCGAATTGTTACGTGCGACGAAAAATGGATTCTTTTTGACAATCGAAAGCGCTCAGCAAGTTGGTTAGATCCTGGTTCGGTACCAAAGCAATGTGCAAAACGAAAAATGACCCCTAGAAAGGTGATGGTCACAGTTTGGTGGTCTAGTGCTGGTGTGATTCATCATAGCTTTTTACAAAACGGCGAGAGCATTACTGCAGATGTGTACATTGAAGAACTGACCACAATGATGGCGAAACTCGCACGTCTGCAACCAGCTTTGGTCAATCGGTCGTCTCCACTGCTACTTCACGACAACGCGCGGCCCCATACTGCACAACAGACCGTCTCTAAGCTGCATGAGTTGGGTTTGGAAGCTCTCCCTCATCCGCCATACTCACCAGATCTTGCGCCTTCCGACTATTACTTTTTCCAAAATTTGGACAACTTTTTAGCGGGAAAAAAATTCAATTCCCGAGAGGCAGTACAAAACGCCTTTGAAGAGTTTGTTGTCTCCCGTCCAGCTGATTTTTTCAAGAAGGGCATCCATAAACTGCCACAGCGTTGGCAAAGATGCATTGATTGCAGGGGTGATTACTTTGAATAAAAGAAATAAACAAGTTCGAAAAAAAAAATACTTTAACTTTTTTCAAACAAAACGGCAATTTCATAGGTAAAGACCTAATATATTCGAATTAAAAATAACTGGCGAAATGTGGGCCACCTACTATTTGGTACACCTCTGCCTCATCCTTCGGGGTTTACAGGTTTCAGCCTAAAAGTTCTGGGACACAAGACTACTCTGTACGAGACGTGAGCCAGAACGTTGGTGGTTGATGTCACATGTTTAGGGGTACGAGGAACAGGGTATAAAGTTTCTCGGTACTCCATAGAAAAGGGAGGATCCTCCGACCAGACAGGTGTTGTGTCCGGTGGGCAACTGCCCGATAGTTGTTATCGGGTTTCTCTATATATACTAAAGTCGATGTAAACTTTACTTGCGACTTGTAGGAAATTGATGTTAGTTCTTTCGTCTTGTCATAGGTGGCGTTGTAGTACTTTTTGTGGTATGTTGCTTTTTGTACGTCGCTACACATGTCTTCCAATTTTTAACTCCAGAACGTTGTTTCTTGAAAGAAAGAACGTTCTGGAGTTAAAAATTTCTGGAGTTCAAATTTTTAGTGATGGAATAAATTACACAAAATAACACACTTACCTGGATCCAAACGTCCAACCCGAGACTGTTGCCACACCTATGCCGTACCTACCTCTGCCGCATTATCGGCGCATATCTAGCGGATAGAGATATCATCCACCCGGTCTCGACCCGGGTAATGATAATGATAATGTAAGGATAATGTCGGCGAGAGATGTCGTGCAGTGTTCCACAGGGATCGGTTCTTGGGCCACTCTTAGGGAACATCGGGTATGATTGGATGCGGTGCGCTTCTCCATGGTGTCGGTGTCATCTGCGACGGGGCCCGTATAGGCGGACAACCCGACGGAACCAAAACCGCAATTCCGCGAAGACCGCAAAGAGCGATGGCCGTCAGGGTAATAACTGCAGGATACTATACGGTCTCCTTCGAGGCGGCAAGCCTTTTTGCCTGATCACCACCTTAAAATCTTGACGTTATAGTCCTTGCGTTACTTTATCGGTGGCGCTGGTAAGCGAAAGAGCAGAGCGTGCCCCAGATGCTTAGCCAGGTCGAGATGTACACGGCTGAGTTCCACCAGGTCCTAGTGGTGGAAAAGCTACGGTACGTTGCTATTGCGGTGGTCAAACCCCTGACGACGGAGTGGTTGCAGAAACGGCATGGGTCCCTCAGTACCGGCAGACACACTTGGGCATGGGTGCTTTCTGAGTATGGGTGCTTCGGAAAGTACCTGTGCCGATAGGGAATCGACGCCCGGTTTTACTTGCTGGAGGAGTGCCCACACTGTGCAATCCAGCGCCGTGATCACGGTGGATCTTCTCACGGCAGTCGGTGCTGCGGCTAACCTCAGGTCGTGGTTCAGTCCATGTTGGTCCATGGTGGCCGGGCGCTCGAGCGCATAGAACGCCGTCAACTCGTTTTGCAAAGAAGTGATGATCGTGAAAAAAAGTTGCGTCGTGACGGATTTTCATAATGAGATTCTAGTAATAGAAATAAATACGATAATATATATATATATATATATATATATATATATATATATATATATATATTATTTGCCATAGAAATTAAAAGTTGTGGTTTAGATAGAGTTACTGGTAATTAGTGACTGATACTTAAACACGTGATTATTCTAATGATAACAAACAGCTTGATAAGAAGCATTTTTTTTAAACTCATTCACTTTATTCACAAGCTGATAGGCCAGAGCGCGCGCGCGAATTTCATACGTTGTTGTATTATTGTGGTAAAAGCGAATGAGTATAAAAAAATGTTTTGGGAAAGTTGTTTAAACGATGTAGAAATACGGGCAGGTTAAGAGCGTCCAGAGTAAAAGACTAAATCAGTAATAAAAAAAAATATAAAGTACTTAATTAAAATAAACCGTGGCAGCTAAGAGATAACCAGTCACAACCGACAGCGCCCGTTCACGAACATGACACATGTATCAGCCATCATTCAACTCGAAAACAAACCATTTTGAAGGGAACTAAACGACCCGACACACCCGCCACCATCAGCGTGACATTTAAGTGAGCATGACATTCACTCAACCACCAGGGTAATTTCGCGTCAATGAAAGATGTAGGTACTCATTAAATGGTGGCTTTACAGTACATAGTACTCACACATGTGTTATGCAATTATAAAGGGTGTAAAACACCTCTTAACGAAGCCGAAAGGCACTGGTTCTCCCTGTCATTGCGATCATTTTTTTGTTCTACACCATACCTGGAAACCTTCTAGTTACGGAGATATTAGGGGTCAAGGTTCCAACTTTTTGAAAAGTATTTTTTTAAATACAAGTTTTTAATGTAAGATTTTTACTTTAAACACCTCCACGACTCCCGTACTATTCAATCCCTCCATCAGCACAATGTTTTGAGTGCGTTACATTGAGTTCTACCACAAAACATGATTTTACACCCCCCAAAAAAAAGTCATTTCCCTGCAATTATTTTTGCGTAAAGTTACTTAGTTTCATGTACAGAATACTTGGTTCACGGCTTCGTGATGAGGTGATTTACACGGTGTATAATACTAAGAGATTGACTCTATACAATGCCAATATATTTTTACAATCTTCTGCAGCTTTCACAATAACTTCAACACACAATAACTTGGTAATTCTGATGATCCAGATTGCCTCTATGGATATTGTGGAGGTTGTAGAATAGGGGGAGGTATTTTATTGTAACATTTTAAACAGTACCCCATGAAAGATGAGTCTACTTTAGCTAACCTGAAACCTGGCTGAACTAGTTGGTCCCTGTTTCTTGTATTATAGTGGTGCTGGTCACCTCTTTTACTAAATAAACTTCCTAACGTACATGATGTTTTCATAGATGTATTGACAAGGTACCGTCATGATGTTAATTTCTTTATACTGTTCTCTTAGAGAATCGCGCCTACGTAGATTATATATGTCTCTGATGGCTCTTTTCTGCAGAATAAATATAGACTCGATGTCTGCAGCCCGTCCCCATAGTAAAATACCATATGACATAATACTATGAAAATAACTAAAATACACTAGCCTCGCGGTATCTACATCAGTAAATTGACGGATTTTTCCGACAGCTTATGCTGCTGAACTCAGCCGTCCTGCAAGAGATGTTAAATGTTAGTTAATTATCTTAGTATAATCACGTGTATAAGTATCGGTCGCTAATTACTAGTGACCCTATATTGAGGACAAAATAGTACAACTTCGACATCAGATATTTCGCAGTTATGGTATTAGTTTCGGAAATATTCATTTATGAGTCATTATTATTGAATATTCCATTATATAATAATAATAAGTATTTATTTCACTAAAAACATAGCACTTTGCACTGTATACATTGTTTGAAAAATATTTACATTTAGATGCAATAGTAGACTCTATCTTTTAAACTAGGACTAGCCTGTATCTTAAAAGATAGGGTTCGGGCAAAGTGATTCGGGTAGTATTTACAACCAAAAAGTGAAAATAGTGCCAATGGTTTGTACTAACAGTCGACAGAAAACGACATTATACGTTAGCATAATAACCACACAAATTACAAATGAGGAAAATGTAGTTAACAGTGTTATAGCGACAGGCGACACAGCAGTACATAAGGACATTAGAATTTTGTTAGAATTCGGGTGTAGATTACCTAAGCAAGTAAATAAGAAGGGGACAGCATATGAGTACTTCAGCTGCTTTAATACCATCAAGATTGGACCTGGATATATCGGTTTGTCGTGGACGTGTTTCAACAGCGGCTCGGCTTAAAATGATCAGTCATCGGAAGCAGCCGCCACTGCCACCGCTACCGTCGACGCGACGCTAAAGTCTTCAACCAGTGTCACCCTTATTCGACCTTTTCGGTGGTTCTTAGTAACTTGAAACAAACAAAGACGGCGGCGCTGCAGGCTCCTGCGTTATATTTATCAAATTATGTCGAACACAACAGTAAACGCCACCGAAGACATGGACTCAGAAATGCTTCCGAGCGAAAACTATTTTTGGATCACCGGAATCATCTTATCATCGCTATGCTTGATACTGCAACTTGTGTTTTTCATAATCAAGCCCAGGATAAGAAAAACGGACCTAAAGATGCTGACACAACTAACAGTAGCTAGACTGATAAACACAAACTTGGAGTTCATCATCATAAAAAATGGTCTAATTAACAAATATACCAAGGATGTAATTTTCTTTTTATACATGCAAACGGACGCTGTGTTAATATGCTGGATGGTTGTGTATACGAAGCAATTATATGATAATCTTGTGAAAGTGTTTGTGTTGCAAAAGTGGAATTTAAAGATATCGGCGCTGCTTATTTGGACTATAATTACGATACCACCAGGATTGCTGTGTCCAATATTTATTTATTGTATAAGTGAATATTTTCACATTTATTATTTCGTTTACTCGTTGTTAAAATTAATCATTTTGATGACAAACGTTTTGTTTTTCTGTAGAATTTTCTATGTTATAATAACCAAGAGTAAGAACTTGAATCGGGATTTTATACAAATCATTAAAACTTGTGTCATCTCATTCATGTTAGTTTGTATAACGGGTTTACTACAAGTGCCCATGGTTCTCGGAGATGTTACACAAATAACCGTGAATTTTAGAGTGGCATTCTCTTTCTGTATATTAAATGCATATCAAGCGATAATGGTTACAATTATATTTTTCATTCTTGCTAAGAACTCCGTTGACTAAGCTCCTGCTCGTATTAATCTTATTTTTTTTTTTGTAATGTACAAGGTGTTGTTTTGCAACCTCGTCAAAATTCAGGAGGTTGTCACAAAAGACATCAATAATCAATAAAAAATAGGGTACCTAGTTCATTATTAAAAAACACTGAGATTTTTGGTTGTTTGAGTTTGCCAGTATTTCGAATAACCCCCTTAACGTGGTTTAGGGAATAAGAAATTATCGAATAAACGTTTCAGATTGTTTGTATGTGTGGAAGCGCAGTTATAGGGCGAGAATCAGACGGCCCGCGTTTAAAACACAGGTGGTTCACACTTACCGATTTCAGTAAATAAGAAAAAAAAAATTACCTACCCTTTTTATTATTGATTCGGGACGAGAATCATTAGCACAGTTACCTCCTTGAATTTGACGAAGATGCAAAACAACACCTTGTATAATGTGAAATAGTCTATCCGATGGTTTATGGTTGGAAGTTATACCAAAATAATTATATTTTTGTCTATATTAGTATTGTTGTTGTCAGAGTGTATTTAGCACTTATTGTTCCTTACTTTCATTCCTTATGTTTTTTTTATTTTTATTTTTTGTCGTGCTTGTTGTGGTTCTTATATTTCTACAACTTTTTCTTGTTGGCCGTGTATGTGTTACAAATGCAATTGTTATCCATCTGTTCTAGCTGTTGGTTTGCCTATTTAAAAATAAATAAATTACAAACGTGAAACTTTGTGAGGATAAAACAAAAATGCTAATTGGATTTTGATCAACCTTCACAGTAGGCATTAGCTTATACTGAAACTAACAAAGGGACAATTATAAGGAAATCGTGGAATAGGTATCTCATTTACGCCAACCTGAACAACTATTTCTATCTAACTGCCACGAAACATTTATTTATAAAATTATAAATAAAAAAAAAAAACTAATTCATGTATAGAAATGAATAACAACGCAATACATTTAAGACAAAACCTTTCATCCTTTTCACTACAGATACTTAGAAAGATTTCTTGAATAAAATACTATGTAAGTTTTAAGTTTTCTCTACGTATTTAATCTGCCTTTAAAAATGTAAACCAGATTGTCGCTGTACAAGCAAAAATAAGAATAAACATTGTCTGTACTGAACATCAGAGTTTTATTTTTTATTAAATTCTAAAATCGTTGGTCGCAGGTGGCTGGTAGATTTATTTGCTTGCATCTACCAGATAAAGAAAATACACCTGTGCAAAAATAACCCATGCCAACTATGAAAAGTGGAGATCGTAACTAGAGAAGATAACTGGCAACCTACATTCAATTGGTTCTAATAGAATAATTTTAAATGCCTGCTCGCAGAGCAAGCTGAAGTGGCAGTTGAGTAGGCTGGTTTTTTTTCTGACCGATTCCAGACAGAGTAAGTGACTCCTGGCCGGAGTGGATAGAGAGAAGAAAAAAAAGGTTAAAATTAAAAAAAAAAAACGAAATTATACAAGGTGTTGTTTTGCATCCTCGTCAAATTAAAGGAGGTAACTATGCTACTGATTCTCGTCCCGAATCAATAATAAAATGGGTAGGTAATTTTTATTATTTTTCTTATTTACGGAAATCGGTAAGTGTTAACCACACGTATTTTAAACACGGCCCGTCTGATGCTCACCTTATAACAGCGCTTCCACACATACAAACAATCTCAAACGTTTATTCGATAATTTCTAATTACCTTAACCACGTTAGGGGGGTTATTCTGATATACTGACAAACTTAAACAACCAAAAAAATCTGCGTTTTTTAATAATTAACTAGTACAGTAATTTTAATTGATTATTTATGTCTTTTGTGACAACCTCCTGATTTTTGACGAGGATGCAAAACAACACCTTGTATAAAAAGTCACAAAAAAAAAAGACAAATTAAACTGGTTCTGTACGAAGCCAAAAAGGCATGGTGCTGTAGCTTTTGCAAAAAAGTCACGCGATGGTATTCTGACAGCTTCCAAAGTGGTATCGCGTATCGACAACCGATAGCGTGTGACGCCAACGATGGATCGTCAACCAAAAAAGTGCAACAGACGTGATGCGAAAGCCTAAGAAAAGGGTGTTGTAGCACAAATAATCGGTTGTCCCATACAAAATTTCAATACCTACTAAACCCAAACGTATGGGACAATTGACTATGATTTCACGATTACAATTATGGCCATGTGGAGAATTGTTCAGTTCACCTTGAATAAGACCAGGTATATAAGTTTTTAAAACTGACATGGTCACTAACACTATTAATAACACTTGCAACGGGATATTTACCATGTGTATTATTTGTTTCGAGTTCCCGATATTTCGGCGCTGTTTATCCGTGAGTTATCCGTGAGTTTATCCGTGATCATGGCGTTTGCGACAGCGCCGAAATATTGGGAACTCGAAACAAATAATACACATGGTAAATATCCCGTTGCAAGTGTTATTAAGACCAGGTATTTTAGTTATGTTGTGTTTATACCATCCGAAGAGTGTGAGCGTGGATGTCTGCCTGCCTCTGCCTAACCCTTCGGTGATTACAGGCGTGATGTTATGACGTTATCCCAAGAGTGTAGTAGCAAGCCAAGCACGTATGACATTCCCCCCGTGTGGTGGATTACAGGCCAGCCCTCCTAAAGAGGCTTATTTCTCAGCAGTGGGAACATTGCCTTTTTTCTGATACCCGATTTGTAATAACATTCAACGTAATAACACAATCTTATTAAGGTATTCAGCCGATCCTAACCATATTTAAAAATAATGCGAGCTAATTAACCTTATCTAACCGCATAGGCACATCTTGATTCAATCACAATATAATTAGGACGGAATTTCGTTACTGGCTGCCAGAGCGTTAAATGCTGTGTGAAATGTGGCTGTAAGTCAAGATTGACCGAATGCTGTTTCTGTCGAATGTCGAGTTCGGGCGAACATTCGGTTGAAACATGCGCCGAAGCCGAAGTTCAGTTCAGAATATCGCACGCCTTCAGGCAGGCGACAGGTTCTATCGCTATAATATATACAAGGTGTTGTTTTGCATTCTCGTCAAATTCAAGGAGGTAACTATGCTTCTGATTCTCGTCCCGAATCAATAATTAAATGGGTAGGTAATTTTTATTTTGTTTCTTATTTACGAAAATCGGTAAGTGTGAACCACCCGTGTTTTAAACGCAGCCCGTCTGATTCTCGCCCTATAACCGTGCTTTCATACATACCTACAAACAATCTCAAACGTTTATTCGATCATTTCTTATTCCCTAAACCACGTTAAGGGGGTTATGCTGAAATACTGACAAACTTAAAAGCCCAAAAAAATCAGCGTTTATTAATAATTAACTGGGTACCGTAATTTTAATTGATTATTTAGGTATTTTGTGACATCCTCTTGAATTTTGACGAGGATGCAAAACAACACCTTGTATATTTTAAGACGCTTTACAGAATATTCTGTAAGCGTC
This sequence comes from Cerastis leucographa, assembly GCA_963082945.1. Classification (NCBI taxonomy): domain Eukaryota; kingdom Metazoa; phylum Arthropoda; class Insecta; order Lepidoptera; family Noctuidae; genus Cerastis; species Cerastis leucographa. The sequence goes on from OY720361.1 coordinate 4,812,198, forward strand.
TTAAAAAAATCCCCGTTTGGTGATCCATATGCATCATCCATCCAATTCTATCCTCGGAGCGCAGCAGTCAATCGCTCAGCCACTGCGCCAAACGTATCGTCAATTACTTTCTTTTTTCTGGAAAAGTATCTAATTACCTAGGTAGATAAATTGATGTCAACCCGATTTCGTTTTTCCAAACAGCCACAGATATTTAGGTACTAGTTATTTAGTACATAAATTAAATAATATTTGATAAAAAAAAAATACCGAATTTATTATTTGTCGTTTAGAAATTCCCAGAAACACGGCACTAAAAATCGTTTTTGCACCTTTGTCCGATTTTAGGAGGTAGACTGGTCCATAAATAAATGTCGCACAATGAAGGAGGCGTAGCATAATCCAATAAATTAAATTGGAAAAGATGCTAGCTGTTCACCACATTCCTACATAATTGTACTGTAATGGTTCAATGCGGCGTATGCAAGCTCGCTGTCCCATGTGAGATCAGTTTTTCGCATTACCCAATTACGGTAAGGGCCAACCTAACTAATAAATGTTTTCTCTTCTCCTTCGTCTGGACTTATCCAGTCTTTCTTTGCGGTCGGCTCCCATAATCATTCTTCTGCAAAGATGTCATAGAAGAAGAATTTCTAACAAAAATATACCCATCAGCAGCAAATCATCATCATATATAATCTGCCCTTCTTCTTCCTGCCCTTTTCCAGTATTACTTGGGGTAGGCGCTTTTGCGCACACACGCTGATGTTCCCATCAGCAGCAAATGCTGAACAGTATTCAGCGTACTCTTTTCATCATCTTACTGTCCTTGTCTTACTTATTTCGGGTCGGCGCAAGACGTTTCTTTTTTTCTTCTTCAATATTTATATTAGTCTATTCAAGGCTAATTTACGCCGTCAATATTGACGGCCGTCAATATTGACGGCGTAAATTAATAATCAATTATTAATAATTAATAATTGACTAATCAATATAATTTTCTCCCATTAGGAGAAAATTATATTGATTTTTTCAAGTGAGCGTGTATGGCACAATCCGGAACTGTGAGGATTTGCGAAAAATACACAAAGGAGTGTCGAGCCCAATTTTTCCTGGCTTGGAATCGAAACCGTTGATTTTGGAAAAATAACACACTGTATTATTACACCATTTGATAGTCACGCTAATAAGGATCAGATTCAGGGAAGAATGATAGACGGAATAAACAGGAAAATGAAATTTGTTAATAATTTATTCATATGTTAAACGAATTTCCTTATTATAAACCACAGATAACAACTGAAGCGCAGTCATACAACATTATGTTCTAATTTCCTTGTTTCATTTCTTTCTGGCTAAAAGCCACAGTTAATGAAAAAAAATCATTACTATTATATATTCATACATTTAAGACTATACATACAAATACATTCGTAATTATAAATACTTTTGTCGCAATCACATGGTGTAGCTATTATTTAGATATTATTTGAGTTTTGTTGTTGCATTTCATTTGTATAGGTAAAATATTCTCTGTATTAAGGCACTCTCACTTCTAATTTTAACTCAACGGGGACAACGGGCATAATTTGAAAAACATATATTACAAGAAATTAACGGGGATAGCGTACGGGGACAACGGGAAGTAATTTTAATTATTTTATTAAATTCCCTTTGTCCCCGTTAACGGAGACATGGCCTACGGGGATAACGGGAATACAGGAAAAAAATATGGTGATAAAATGGTGTATGTATTCGAAAGACAGTTTGTATATATTATTTTTTTCAAAATTCATACTGGTTCGATTTTAGATTTTACAGTAATCCATAATGCAATCTTAGTTTATAATATTTTTATTCGGACTCGAGACTCTTTAGAGTATTTTGGCTATTCTTCATAGTTTCAGATTTGATCACCTTACTTCAAAAACCAGCCAAGTAATATTCGTAGTCACACGCACACACAGGTTTCCGTAGCACCAAAATAATATAACCGTCTGTACGCTTAGTCACATGTCAATTTACACTCAACAACAAATGTGTGGATTTTTTCAGGTTAGCAGCTGGTCATGTGATAAATGGTAGTCGTGGCCACTTAGTCCGCGAGGTCCCTTATATCGCCAAAAAAGACCGCCCTTCACCAGTTTCTTTTGCTTTAGCTTGGAAGAAGAAGTAAAGAAACTAACTCAAATTAACTAATCCATCCCCACGACATGTTTATTCAAAAATTTAAACTCAACAAATCAGTTTTTTTCTAGATTCCAGATGTTATTCTATTGTATCTTGAAATGCTTTTGAAGCTGCTTTCCTTGATTACTCTGGAGTATAGGATTTTTGTATTTATTTTCTGTATGGCCGTAATTCTCTAACTAAGTAATTTAGCTAGCCCAGGCATAATAAACTTAATAGAATTCTTGAAAACAAAAGTCTCATCGTGCTCATAATGAAATACCTCAGGGTCTGCCATAACTGAACCGCCTAAGGCATCCGAGTCTTTTGTGAGGAACAGAATGTTTGTCTAAGCAATGTCGGGAGACCTCATAATACAAATATATCTGACTGTCTCTTGTGAGTTGGCCATTGCCAACTCACAAGAGACAGATGATTCGAGAATTCGTTTTGGATATTGCAAATATTGCACGACTTCTGGTTGCTTTTTAGATAATCTGTCTTTTTCTTTTAAACTCTTTGCAACCGACTTTCAAAAAAGGAAGAGATTATGTATTCCGCCAGTATCTTTTTTTTTAAGTTTGTTCCGGTGATGTTTTTCTATTTCAATAATCACGGAGAAACCGCTATTTCTCCGTGAATACTGACAAAGAAAATGTACTTACTATACTTTCGGATTACGTTTGCAAAAAATCAATGTAAAAAATATAAGTCACCGACTTCCAAAAGTAAAGTTATTTTCCAATTTTATGTGGTTTTTTTTTGCAAACAGATTTTCTTCTATGTCAACTATACCAGAAAAAATATAATGAAAGATTTAAGAATTAGCGCCATATTGGATTTTCATTTTGACCTCATTCTCTAGGTGCAAATAATGAAATTTAAAATACACATTATCTCAATATCCTCCCCTAGGCAATGCCTGGCATTGTTTCTCACATGAACAATTCTATGTTGCTACCTCCGGAGTGAGCTATGCGAGTAACTTAGTCATTTTAGCCCCAAAAGGAAACACTACAAACGCCATTTACAAAGTGGTGCTAGGATAATTATTCATTATTATAGTTTTTAGGGAGTTAAATAGTTTTGTTTGATCTGAGTATTATTTAATTAAAATAAATAATTGTAAGCTCATTTACACCATTAACTATATCGAAAGGCGTGGATTGATGACCGGACCCATTTGAGCTACGGCATTGGAGCTCGGAAGACATGTATAAAATAAATTCTGGTTTAACTCATTTAGTTCGTTAAAAACTTAAAAAAAAACGCCGTTAAATACTTTTTTCTAACAAGAATTAATTCTCTGGCTTCTTACTTTGAAAATCACAGACTTTTACACAACTATTTATCCTAACCTTACACTTACGCGCGACCGAAGCGGCGGGCAACAACTATTCATCATCATCATCATCGTAGTAGAAAACATAATCACGTGGAATTTCCGAAACATAATTTTCGGCTCGTGTGTCGCAACGATTGTTATACAAGGTGTTGTTTTGCATCCTCGTCAAATTCTAGGAGGTAATGATTCTCGTCCCGAATCAATAACAAAATGGGTAGGTAATTTTTCTTTTTTACGGAAATCGGTAAGTGTGAACCACCCTTGTTTTAAACGCGGCCCGTCTGGTTCTTGCCTTATAGCCTCGCTTACACACATACAAACAATCTCAAACGTTTATTCGATAATTTCTTAGTCCCTAAACCACGTTAAGGGGGTTATTCTGAAATACTGACAAACTTAAACAACCAAAAAAATCAGCGTTTATTAACAATTAACTAGGTACCATAATTTTAATTGATTATTTATGTCTTTCGTGACCACCTCCTGAAATTTGACGAGGTTGCAAAACAACACCTTGTAGATACAGTTCAGTTTACTGAGAGCCACCACAAAAATTGTTTGGACGAAATGGCCTTCCCGAAAGGCGAATCTCATCTTATCATGATTAAGGGGCGACTTTTATATCTTGCTGGTGTTCCAGGAAAATGCTCGAAATCTTGGAGATCAAACTAAATGTCTATCAATCAAGACTAATTGGCTTTTATACTTTATTTTTCAAACCGAGTTTTGTGTAAATTGAGTCTTATAAAAATAGAGAAGAGTTTCCCTTTAGTGAGCCCGAACTTGGAGACAACTATGACGTTATTTGTCTAGTTGCTCGTTGTTTTAATAGCAAGCGCTTTTTCTGCGCATGAGGTACTGGTTCTAACTCCCGGGTTTCATGTCGGCCTTCATGTCCAGTTCAGATACTCTGTTATTGCGTTTTTCTATCAGGAATTTCTTAGTAGGGGCAATAAGCTTGTCCCATATTATATGGAACTGAAACAAAACTGGTGAAATGTGAATACTATACTTTACGTTCTATCTCATGTCACTGCCTAGTCCGTAGAGAAATACTCGCGAGTTGATTTGCACATGAGAGCAACGTTGCTATGTTGCTTATAAGAGACAGAACAAATCAAAGCAAATAGTGGTTGTTTTTCAACCAAAAACATTTCCGGGGTCTTGAAAAAGCCGAGGTCGGAAGTCCTAATAAAGCTTCTGTGACCCAAATCACCAGAAATCTTATGACACTACAACACAAGGGTATTTTAGCGATCACATCGGTCACGCACAGGAAGCGACACTGCGTCATATCCGGCCAAACTATAGATTTATCATCACGCCACGATGAAAGGGAAGTGGCCAGTAAAGTGGGTTTTTTATATGTGCGCTCGTAAAAGTGTGGCCTTTGGAAATTGTGGCAGATTAATCAGCTTTTGCCAGAGGTTTCGCTTTCGTCTATAATTAATTAATATAATTTCATCGAGGTCCACGCAAAGTGCGTAACGGGCAGTTTCAAAGTAACGCCTATTATTGAGAAGAACACACAAACAAAGTCAGGTAGTGTTTATAATATCAGGCTGAGAAATATCTAAGTCCACGCGCATGAAGTCGCGGGCATAGCTAGTAGTAAGTAGGTATACGTAAATAGGAGCAGCAGCGGTGGCCCAGTGGTGGCAGCCCCGACTTACGAGCAGTAAGCCGTGGGTTCGAACCCAGGCAGGCGCGTTACTTTGTGTAATTTATTTCATCACCGCTGCTCTCAAAACGGTGAAGGAAAACATCGTGAGGAAACCGGCATGTCCTAGAACCAAAAATTCGAAGACATGTGACATCTGCGAATCTGCACTTCCGACTCAAACCGCCGTCTTTCCGACCTCGCCGTCGAGGTCCGTCGCGACGTCCCGGTCCATGCCCTCCCCGACTCTCGCTCGAGCCAGCCCGCGATGCTGTGCCTGTAGTTTTAAATCAGCTCCTAAATAATGATACCATTCAGATCCAGCCTGTCCCCATGCAGTCCTACCCCAGCGACGCCCTAAGCCGAGGTTTGTACCCCACAGGGGTTGCCCTTAGCGTGCAGTCGCTTAGTTTGTAAGTTTTTATGCCCTGGCTGGAGGCCTTACTCTCAAGGCATCCACAGGATAGTCCGGTTAAGCAGACGACAACCTCATAGGTTGAACAGCGAGATACCACTCACAAAAAAAAATGGCCCAGTGGTGGCAGCCCCGACTTACGAGCAGTAAGCCGTGGGTTCGAACCCAGGCAGGCGCGTTACTTTGTGTAATTTATTTAATCACCGCTGCTCTCAAAACGGTGAAAGAAAACATCGTGAGGAAGCCTGCATGTCCTAGAACCAAAAATTCGAAGACATGTGACATCTGCCAACCCGCACTGGGCCCGCGCGGTGGATTACAGCCCATTCCCTCTCATAGGAGAGGAGGCCTGAGTCCCAGCAGCGGGAACATTAAAGGCTAATGATGATGATGATACATAAATATTGCAGCGCCGGTTACGGTCTACCTGTACGCCAAATTTCATCGAAATACACCCACTCTTAAGGTGTTGCAAGATAAAATTTATGGATTGTGCTTTTTCTCTTACGTTGGTTGCTTTCCCAAATCTGTTCAGATTTAGGTGCTAAAATGAGTTCGTGCTTGTGAAAATAATCAAAAAGGGTTTTTAATCATTTACCATATTATTAACAGCAAAATAATTACCAACCAGCAAAGACGTTCTTCCCAGCGTCTTAATAATGATCTTAAGTACCAGGAATTTATTACTAGGTGGGTAACTAATTTTAACTTGAAACACTTGGTCATCTGAAACCTAGCTCGTTTCTCTCGTCCTTAGTCCTGTTTCTTCAGTATAAAATGAAGAGTATTTATAAACATCTAGAATACCCCCTTCTTTAAAACAATTATCTGACATAACTAGAGAATCTTCTTGTTATCTATACTATATAATATTTTAAAGCTGAAGAGTTTGTTTTTTTGTTTGCTTGAACGCACTAATCTCAGGAACTCCTGATCCGATTTGAAAAATTCTTTCAGTGCTAGTTAGCCCATTTATTGAGGAAGGCTATATGCTATAAATGTCATCACGAAAATGCAAAATGTTGCGAAAACGGGGAAAATGTAATGCAAACGAAGTTGCGCGGGACTGCTAGTTAAGTTATATAGTAAAGGTCGTTCGTTGGTCTAGTTTTCGCAAGCGTGACTCCTGAGCGTGAGGTCCTGGGTTCGATTCCCGGGTCAGGATTTTATTGGGTTTTTACAGCAGGAATTTCTCAGTAGCAGGCACAGAGCCTGGATTTGTATCCGGTTGGTGGCAATAGCCTCGCCCTTAATACATGGGTTACAACGTAACTGGCAAAATGTGGGTGTACTATTAGGAACTCATCTGCTTCATCCTTCAGGGATCTCAGGCGTAATGTTCTGTCATATTATACAGTAAAGAAAAAGTCATAAAATAACGGTCTGTTTATTAATTAATATGTTGAGTAGAATGATTAATCATATTCATTAAACAGTTTTCAATATAACTGAAGTCCAGAAATTTACCAAGTCATAATGTTTACATTTAGCTTGCTACCATTAGACCTCTCTTGAGTACTACACTACCCAAAAAATTTTGACCGTAGATGGGAACTGGGTGACTAGAGTCAAAATTTTGACCGTAGATGGGAACTGGGTGACTAGAGTCAAAATTTTGACCGTAGATGGGAACTGGGTGACTAGAGTCAAAATTTTGACCGTAGATGGGAACTGGGTGACTAGAGTCAAAATTTTGACCGTAGATGGAAACTGGGTGACTAGAGTCAAAATTTTGACCGTAGATGGGAACTGGGTGACTAGAGTCACCCAAGAATTACCAAGTCATAATGTTTTCATTTCGCTTACTTAATAACTTCATGCAAATCTTTATCCAAGTAAAAATGTTCTTAATTTTTGATTTTTGGAATATATACTGATGTTACAGTGACTGTCTATAATTTTTCGTTTTTCTTCCTGAAAACATCTCAACAATTAAGTTGTATCATCCTTCAGGCAAATAAGATAAGAAAATAATTAATGTATCAAATCAAGTTGCAATCAGACTTAGATAAGTCTATTTAATCCTAAGGATTAGGAAGTTTAGGTTAGTGCCTAATATTTGGGTAAGCTGTAAAGGTCAGGTTATGTAATAGCAGTTTAACGGTTGTCTCTCTCTCTCTCTATCTAAAGAGAATTATTATCGTGAAATTCAGTCTAAGTGTGTGTGAAGTAGTTTTGGTGTGACTTAGTGAATATTATGATCCACTCCGCTACTGAATGTCGAAGTTTGAAATGTCGACGTATGTCAGTTCTAAAGTACAGGATCTCGATGTACGCCAGTTCGAAAGTTCACTGGAGCGAAGTATGCAAGGCCGACGTATCGTTAGTTAGAAAGCATACGAGTGCGATGTTAATTTACTTATATTTCCCTAAAAAGCATAGTCGACGTAGCCCCCCTACGCGGGGCTCCTATTTCTGTCTGCCTTACCTTGCAGATTTGCGGTCATTTCGTCAAAGTACTCCTACACGATTTGGGCTTAATTTTACTAAAGCCAGAAAACACTACAAAATGTCCACTGAAACTAGAAATTACCGCTTTCCATTCAACGTATTAACACATTTCATAAATACATACCAATACTGAAATGATCAAGAAAAATATCATCGCCAAAAGGGGTCGAGACAGGGACCATTTATAACGTAGACGGTTCTCTGGTAAGTGACGATGCAAGGATTGATAGTCCGAGTCGTTACGTTCGAGAGTGCCCCCTCGATCTTATCTGTCATCCTCGCAAAAGAAACGCGGTGTTTTGGCGCCGTCCTGGGGGTGTAACCAAAGCGATAATATGCGACATAAGGCGTAGCATAGTAATCTCTCGATATTTGTGTATTCAATCAATCATCATCGTCTCTTACATTACTTGCATTTGGGCATACTTTTACGTACACCTCTGCCTAACTCTATAGGGATTACAGGCGTGATTTTATTAGGGTTCCGTACCCAAAATGTCAAACGGGACCCTATTACTGAGACTTCGCTGTCAGTCTGTCACCAGGCTGTATCTCATGACCCATGATAGTTAGCCAGTCGAAATTTCTACAGATTATGTATTTCTGTTAACAGGATAACAACAAATACTAAAAACAGAATAAAATAATTATTTTAGGGGGAGTCCCATACAAAAAAGTGATTGTTTTGCTCGTTCTTCAATTCTCTTCAGTCAACTGTCACGCTATTATTTACTTTTACTTAGAAGATCAATTATCAGGTCAGAGTGTAGAAAAATTGTATGAAATAGTGACAGTTCTCTACAGACAGCACAGCAACAGCAACTGTCTGAATTTATAATTAATTTTTCCTCATTTTTTTTTAAGTGAAAATTTTTAAATGCGCTCTCAAAATCTCTTATTCATAGTTTTCTTCGCGTTTTGTTCAGTTCAACTTTTGTGTTTTACAACATAGACGTTCTAAGAGCAATCAAACTGTGTTGTAATTTCTCTTTTATCGCATCGCTTTAGCATCGCATCGCACCTGTCAACAGGGTTTAAGGGTAGAATGTCCACGTCATTTCAAAAGTGATTTCCATCGACACTTAAAGAGGGCCTCTTTTTTCGTAAGTGAACAACTTTTTGGGAAATCTCAAGATTTTTCTTCCGGTTTCGATTTTGTTTTGTATTTAGTTTTTACTTTCCAAGTGTGTTCTTTTATGTTTCACACAAAAAACATTTTCACAATAAAAGTCTCTTAGAAGACCCGGATATGTCGGTTTTAGAATTGAGTTTTTAATTCCTAAATCTAGTAAGAATTATATAAATTCATGTGGAATATGAATTCGAAAATCATTGTACCGTTTGTCGTAACGGCCAATGGCCTTATGGCCAAGGGCATCGACGAATATCTTTCGACGCTCTCCTTAGGTGGTTTGATCAAGGGCTTGATTCAGAAGGCAGTACTCCTCGATAGGTCCCGCATTGTGAGGACGATCCTGTCTCTGGGGCCCTAACCACCAGTAACTTGGACCGTGCTCCCGACACCGGCAGACCACGATTTTTTTATATTTTAAATGTATTTTTTTTTAATATTTGTCGCAGAGCGCAGTGTCTGGAGGTGGAATATAATGGAATGTGAAGCAATTTTTGTCGTTTAGTTCAAACATTTTATTTTCGCTGGAGTGACGCGATTATCAACGACCGATGACAGCTGACAGATGACGTATGACAGATGTCTGATGATGACTTCCCATAGCTCAGCATCATGCTGAGTGGTAACCTGCTTGTCGCTGTCACAACGTGCCATAACTGTCAACTTTTTTGCGCCTTTTGTACTTATAAATATTTGTTATGCGATTTATGCCTAATGTTTACTATGTCATTTTGTATGCACGTCATGTCCCTGAGACAAGTAAATATTTTTTCATTCTTCTTTCATTTAACTGTAACCTCAAACCTACTTATGTAAAGTGAACGATTTTCCCACGTAGGGGCAAATACGAGAACTCATACTAACAGTTAATTATAGCTTATATTAATTAATTTACTAAGCTGCTGTTATCTTGGTACGTGTATAAAATGCTGTCTTAGTTTTGAGGGCAAAAGCTTCAGCTTTTAGATGTTGTATCTCTCAGACTTTGTAACGAGAGATCTTAGACAGTTAGCCTTGAAAACGACGAAAGAAAGTTTTTTATTTTTGTGTTTTGTGAGTGAAAAACTGTTTTGTAATATAAGATTTTTTTTTATTTTTGATAAAAAGTTGAATTATTAATATTTTCGCTTACAGTGTATTATAAGGTCAGTAATTTCTATGAGTCTACCATATTCTATAGTTGTGAATTTTGAATTACAATTTGCTATGGACATTGGTACAAAGATCTTTTGGCGATTGAACAACTTTTGGCAGTGGTAATCATTTGAGAAACAATTTCGTGAAATTCAATAGAACAAACAAAATGGCGGATTTCGTTTTTTAAGTGAAAACTTCTTTAGCCGTGTTGAGCGATTTTTGTTAGGAGAAAAAACTATGGGTTTGTGTCACCAAAAACTTCGACATGCTAGATCGTGACGTTTTCTGCCAGACTAAAGCCTCATTTACACGATGCAAGAACTTGCATGCAAGTTTCACTACATTGCTGTTTTTGTTTTATTAACTGAATTCATTGCCTGTCAATAGTCTGCAATTTAATGTAACTTGCATGCAAGTTCTTGCATCGTGTAAATGAGGCTTTAGTACAGAATGAGCACGAAGGTGCTACAGAGCGCACTCCCACAGTGACAAGGTCTGGTCTTGCCTTATCTTTGCCCTAGCACGTAACTGTAGTGACTACTTTCACATGAATGCAAAGAGTTTGAGTATTTATTTTATTCAAACTAAGCAAATTATACTTGTGATACAAAGGCCTGTGTACAGAATTAAAATAAAAAAAAAGAACACAGTAGGTAATTTCATTGTTTTGAGTTTTAACTTCTGTCGGTAGTCATTAAGACCGCCTATGTTTTTTTGATACAACACTGATAACAACATTTGTGTCACTTGGTAGTCTTTTATCACTTTTTTCATTTTCTTGGAATAGATTCTTTTTCACCGATTGTTGGTGAATGTGTGAACATTGTAGGTCTTGTAAATTCCTAGATGCATTGTTAACTTATCTTTTTATTTTAGTTTTTGTGCACTAAGCAACGATTTACTGCCAGGCCTACGCTGTCCTCCCGTACTTACCTAAGTACTAATACTGTTAAACCCAAATTTTTTTTTTTTTTTTTTTAAAGAGTATCCATGAAGTTTCTTGCCGGTTCTTCTCAATAGGAAACGATGAACCCCGAACCGTACACCTTTTCTCTACGTTTTATAAGTGCCCATGAAGGCAAAAAAATATTTTGATTTATGAGTTCCAATTTCGGCTAAGTGCCAAAAGATTCTTCTGCAACTGTAGAGGTTTGTTTAGTCTAACTTAAGTTACTAATATTATCCTACCATTAGAGTCCATTCTCCCCACTTTGCCTGTATATCTATAACACAATAGCCCACTTATAATAACTTAAAACCCTAAATAATCTGAGAGAGGCTTTGTCAGTCACTGTGACAGTTTGTAAAGCGACATAATCTAAACATTACGTAGTAGACACTCAGATGATAACTCTATAATAATATCATCCGTGGCATTTCGTTGTAGACCTTTTAAAGGGTAATGAGTTGGTTAATATTTAGCAAGAATTTGTCGATTCCCAGTATTTTGGGACATTTAATGTAAGTGTTTGACCTTTTAAAAGTGTATTTTGACCTATGGATCCCGGACTTGGTCTTTGACAAATATTCAAAAGTCCAAACTCAAGGTCTGCCAACGTGCCATGGTGCGCAGCATTCTAGGCGTCAAACTAACCGACCGGGTACGCAATACGACACTGCGCTCCAAAACACAAATTACTGATGTTGCTCAAAAAGCCGCTAAGCTTAAGTGGGACTGGACAGGCCACGTCTGCCGCATGCCCAATGATCTGTGGGCCAAAATAACCACTTTCTGGAGCCCTGACACAGCCAGAAGGCGTCGCGGTAGACCTCGTAAAAGATGGCGGGATGAGTTGAACAGGACCAGCAGCCAGTGGTCCACATTGGCCCTGGATCGAGATAATTGGAAGTCATGGGGAGAGGCCTTTGCCCAGCAGTGGGATGATGCAGGCTAGCAGTATCAGTAGTATCAGTAATGTGTTAGTTTTTTTTTCATATCAGGCTTTAAGTGTCGCTTATTATTTAGGTAAGTAAATATTTTGTGAGAAAATAAAATCTTCGGGGTAAACGGTTAAGTAAAGATAACGATGAGTTGACTTTTACAATCGGGAACATCAATAGAAACAGATCTTATTCCAATAAAATGCAACAGGGTACTCCGAAAAGGCTTTGAATTATTAGGCGTGCCTAACTTCCACAATTTTATTTTATTTTTAAAATAGTGGTCAAGCATTAAACTGGTATTAATCAGTACAAACAAGTTTTATATGAGACCAAATAGGTTCGTATGTTAGGTCAAGCAGTGTATGCAGATCTATAAATTCTATCGAATTCATGCTAGTTGCTTTCCCTGTTTGTCAGAAGTGATTCTAAAGATAGGTATATCGACGCACAAAATTATGTATGTATTCTACAGGCTGCGTGAGCGTTGCTCATTTCCTCATTCTATTTTGTCTTTATTCGCTGTATAAACGCACACAGTTGGAAGGATGGACACATTGCAGTAAGAAGGCTTCTACAAAAACCCAAACATGCACACATCCGACATCCATTCTTCACAAAATCCCACTTAGTAAGAGCGTCCCCAACAACCCGCGTCCGTATTGCCTGGCCACTTGGTCACGTCTCGCCCCCAATAGTGTCATGTGCCCCTCTTAATTACTACCCACTTACTTAGCTTGATTTAAGTTGCGAGGTCAGTTGCGTACTTTTTGTTTTTTGTTCGAGAATTCCGGGAATTTGGTAAAGTATAGCGTCGGATTTTTGAACGGGAATTTTAAAGATTGAAATCAGTTGATTTGCCCTACCGCTTCGAAAGATGATCACAATTCTGTTTTCTTGACAATAACATGTCATTTGTTTTGTCTCGTATACTGAGAATCGTATGTATTGATCGATGCATGAGCTCACTCTTCTCAAAGCGGGCAAGTTTTCGCACGATATAAATAAGGAGGCGGCGGAACGTAAAAGGGAGAGAGTCTCACGTCCCAGCCGCCGCGGGAGACGCCCCGGGCGTCGGAGGCCAGCCAGTGGCCCCCGGCCACCGTAGTAGGCGCGGGCCTGTGGACGGTGAGTAATGGGCTAGCTCACCGTACGTCCGTCTTGTGATGACAGGCCGTGTCGATGGCGCGTTCGTGTTCCACGCGCGCCTCAAGGACTTGTTAGCAAATCGGAAGGGGTCCGACAGGGCCGATGCCTGCCAGGGCTGCGGGACTGTTCGAAAGAGATACCGTGGCCCTGGGACACAAAGGGCTAAGAAGGAAAATGGATGGGTTTTAGTCAGTACAAGTCTGACACTCCCTTCCGCTCCGCCTAGAGCGGGAGTCATTTGATGATTTCTCATCCGAAAAAAAATAAAGGTTAATAAGAGTAAAATAACGACACTAAAAAGGCTATGCGAAATATTAACTTTAAATGTTGTTTCACTTTTCAGGTTAGATTTGTACCAAGTTTATGAATATGATGTAAAAAGTTTAAGACATAGTGATTAATTAAAAAAATATGTTTTCACAGCAACACAATTACTTTCTGTTTAAAAATCCTTGTGATTATAAAATCACAAAAATACCGACATATAGTATTGTCAAACGGTATTTTTAAAGAAAAAATGTAAGTAAAATTGTGTGATATGAAAGAAAATAAATTAAAATAGTCAACAAGAGGGTTTAAAAGTAATAACTTGGGTAACTAGGCGCATAAAACAATATTATAGTACTGAGAAATGCTATTCACTCCTTAATGTTTACGAGCGTTTCTATACGTGAAGTTTTAATATTCCTACATTTGCAACATTATTAGGGTTTTAGAATGTGAATGTCTGAAACATAACATAATTTAGTACTTTCTGTATCGCATTATGTCCTATAAATATGGTTATATTTCCATTGTTATTCCAAAATCTTGAAAATCCAAACTGCATAGATGCCTAGCCTTTTCCCAAGTATCTTGGGGTCGGCTTCCAATCTAATTGGAGCATCTAAATACCAGTATTTTTTTATGAATTGACAGTTCTGAGTAACCCCTTCCGTTGTCCGGATTTTGGGGTTCTGATCACCCGTAACTACTTTCATAGATCCATGAATGAACCAACAGACACCAATTCTAGCGTAGAAAATTATATTGATGATCATAGTGATATAAGTCATATATATATTACGACCGCGAATCATTTTTGCAACATGATCATGTATGCCACTGAACTACAAATTCCAAGAAAACCTAAAACAATTGAATTTTGTGGCTACTTCTGCCGGCCTAGCATGACCGCCGTAGAAACGGGCTATGTCTACGGAAGAATCGACAATTTGACAGATATTTCTATCGTCCCAAGCATGGCGATATTAAGAATGTAGAAAAGAAATGTTTCTTTTCTTCAGTCGACACAAGTCTACAACATCGAGCATGACGACCATATTTTCTCTTCTTTTGACATTTGGGGGCAGAAACATTACTTCTGACAATTAATGTCAAATTAGTCTTATTAAAAACTAAATACGAGAAATACGTTGCGTGGTTGCGTTGAGTTACGTTCAAAAGGTTGAAATGTTATGTAAAATATTTAGGTTTAATTTCGCGAAAAAGATCCAGGCCTGGATCCAGGATGCAGCAACACTATCCCGCCCACGAAAAATGAAAAACTAGTGCAATTGGCAACTTTTTTTGTTAACTAAACGTAATAATATTCAGAGAATATAAACATCACGTGATACGTCCCCGTTGCTATGGAAAGAATTTCTGTCCTTGTCTTCGTCGAAACGCGAGTCGACGGGGCGCGCTATGCTCGGCCAGAGGAAATGTCAAGTTGTTGTTTCTTGGTAGAATAGAGATAGAACGGTCATGCTAGGGGGGCAGGATGTTCTATTAGGTACAACTCTACCTTAACTTCCGGGCATTACAAGCGGTATATTGTAATCTTATATACAGTATGTTAGGTTAAACGAGGGACATATTGAGGGAGGGTATTCAGTATTCGATTCTCGTCCCAAATATGTAAAGAACCTATAACGTATATAGAAGAATTTTTAATGTTTTGTTTAGTGCCTAGATATTTTGGACTGTTCTAAGCCAGGTAAGTTTAAAGTATGAAGGGAAAATGGATTATACCTAAGAGTCATTGACCAGCTCACATGTTCTGCGATAGTATTAAGTCGCTAGCGCAAGGGTGTATACACGTTGCGTGACATTTATTAGTATCATGTTAGCATGTACTATTATGGGTTTGAATATGTCCCTCGTTTAAACTAACATACTGTATAAAATTCTCGTGTCACAATGTTAGTTACCATACTCCTCCGAAACTTCTGAACAGATTTGTATGAAATTTTGTGTGCATATCGGCTAGGTCTGAGATTCGGCCAACATCTATCTTTCATACCGAAAACGAAAAACCCCGCGAACGAACTTGCGGGCTAGTCTAATTTATAAAATTCTCGAGTCGCGGTGTTTGTTACCAAACTCCTCCGAAACAGCTGAACCGATTTGTATGAAATTTTGTGTGCATATCGGGTAGGTCTGAGAATTGGCCAACATCTATTTCTCATACCCAAATAAAAAAAAACCCGCGAACGATTTGCGGGCAGTAGCAAGTAATTAAATAAGAACATAATGATTCGCGATCATAATCACATATAAACAATAGGGGATCGGACTGGGTAAATAAAACGACATTCTATTTTGTCCGTCAGACAGGTAATACAAAAATATTAGACACGTATTTTTTGTTTTATCAAAATATCAAAAAATTACTTAGTTAAAACTCATAAAAGTTGGAGAGTGGGGGCTTTCTACGTCACAAGTAGGTATAAAACTTACCTACATGTGACGTCATGCGCCATTTCAACTCAATATATCTCCGTAATTTTATGACCACGTGAAAAAAGAAAAAATACGTGTCCAATACTTTTCAATAAACTACCCGACGGACAAAGAAAAAAAAATTGGATTATCCCCTATTGCATTTCCGTGGCTACCCTGCCGTTTTCGCCTAAACAATTTAATCTAGGAACTAACTACTCTAATCTAAAGCCGTTTCTCAAACCTCACACTTCTCAAAAACAAAACATCACCACGAGCTAACCCGTAGTCTGTTGTGGCGAGTCTAAATTTCGCTCCGTGCTCAAAGTGGCTCTTTGTTTGTCGTGGAGTGTGCTCGTCTGTGAGGCTGTCGTGTCGTCTGGCCCTGTGTCGACAAACAATAGGGGTGTATGTAGAAGGAGATTGGACAGCTAGGAATATGCGAGATGTAGTGTAGTTAATATTGAAACAATAATGGGAAGATAAATAACAATCGAGAGAATGGAACCTTAATTTTAGTTAATTGAAATAATTATTTTCATATTATGTTTATAATTATCGTTGTTTAAATATAGACTGGATTCCCTTGGTCTTCTTCAGGTTCTTTGATTCTCAGGTTGGATAAATTGTTATTGGGTTTTTCTATCAGGAATTTCTCAGTAACGGCCGCGGTGTCCGGATTTGTGCCCGGTTGATGGCGATAGGCTCGTCCCTATTACTTGGGACTTAAACATAACTCTGGTAACCCTTCGGGGGTTACAGGCGTGATGTTATGAAATGTGTTAAATATATAAATTCGGTCTTGCAAAATTGACCACAGCGGTGGACATATTTTAGAAACTATGAAGCCCTGCTTTTCATCTATCAAACCAATAGAGAGAATTTGGATAGCGAGGGATATGCAGGACGTAGTGCAGTGAATATTGTTGTTAAATAGCTAAGACGGTTGTCAGGGTAGAATGGCCAGATGCCATGCAGGGCCGATGCCTGCCAGGGCTGCGGGACTGTTTGAAAGATATATACCGTGGCCCTGGAACACAAAGGGCTGAGAAGGAACATGGATGGGTTTTAGTCATTACAAGTCTGACACTCCCTTCCGCTCCGCCCGCGCGCGGGAGGAGTGGGAGGAGTCATTTGATGAATACACATACGAAAAAAAAAAGGGTGGAATGGAAGAAAAAATGATCCTTAGTGACTCGGGACAACATGGCAAGAAAGTTAGGTTGCAAATGGCACATTTCTTCAGAAAACCGGAAAGCGCCCTCTGTCGACTAGTGTATACGTTAGTTGTAGCAACAGTGGTTCATATGAAAAGTTTTGCGAAGAAGCCTTGTCATTCAACTTCACTACCTTATTACTTCCAACAATCGTTTACTATTGAAGAAAACTTAAATGCGTTCCATTCTATGTTTATTAATTTAACAAACTACTTTGTACCCCACTTAAAAACCTCAAACTTCTGAGAAATTGAATTTGTTTCCAGCAACTACAAGTAAGCGGTTTGGTACTTCAAACAGGTCAATTAAACTAGTTGAAAATTGTAATAAATATTGTACGTAACGAACCGGTTCCCTGTAAAACGCATGTTTATTACCTTCGCAACTTTGTTACGCTGTGTAAAACGTTATAGAGCTAAAAAAATTAAAAGAAACCTGTTTGGAAGTCAATGAAAAAATTATTATAAAATTTCAGTGGAAAAAATATGTACTTAAAACATTTTTAGTCACATTCACACATCCTTAGTTTTTTTTTTGCAATAATACTGTTTATTTACAAAGGCAACTTATACTTAACTTAACCCTGAAGTTAGCATTATTATAATCATCAAATAAAAACTGTTTATACGTCATGTTTCTACAAGGCGACCAATTGAACGTCTAAAAAGAACCGCGATTGTAAGAATTGAAACATGGGATTCCAACACTACAACAATATAACAATATTTATTTAGGTATCGATTAGTGTTAGTGGAAACGGGAAGTGATATGCGATTCTATTCAAATTTTAAGACTATTACAATGCACGTGAACATAATACCTTTCAAGTTCTTAATCCAACTATTAAGTTTTTCTTCATAGCGTGTCTGGCAATCTTTAAATCCATTTACACTCGAAAATACGCGTAGCTATAAAATATCTTAATTGCATTTCCACGGACAATCCAGAATTATCGAAAAGTTTTCATGGAAATACAAAACTGCAAAATACTTTTAATAATACAACTTCTTCGTCAATATTTTCCATCGCTGAGTTTCCAAACAATTCATTATAAAGTTTTGTTGACTTTAGACCCAAATATTAGTAGTAAGTATACATTACTTTACGGGGCTTTACTTAATACTCACATAATCCTGTATTTATTGATAGAATACAAAGCACAATATATTAGGATCTATAAGTCTTGGTCTTTTGTCTGTAGCAATTCTTTTTACACGCTTCAACAACTTAAGATCCAGTACTTTATAGCCATCTGAAGAGGGTAATAAAAAAAAAAACAATGTTTTGAACGCCATTGTCACATATACGTGACAAGCAAGCGCGTGCCCTGTACGACAACGACACACATATGTGACAAAAAATGTGGTGCACTATTACACGAAATAAACATTTTAAATCATTACTTTTGTGTGTGTTTATTTATATAGGTATCTTAAAAATGTGATCTATATATCTTAAATATTAAATAAGACAAACAGTTTTGAAATCCCCTTTTAACCCCCCCGACCAAAAAGAGGGATGTTATAAGTTTGACGTGTGTATCTGTGTGTATGTCTGTGGCATCGTAGCTCCCAAATGGATGAACCGATTTTGATAAAATTGGTGTCGGTCTAGTTGATTGGAAATTTGAATTCTTGTCACTTGTCATCATGGGCATCGCCGGGGGGGTAAGCTGCACACCCCTTCTCCCCCTTAAAAGTTCAAGTTTTTTTTTTTTTTAATTCATATCTTTCCTTGTTTTCGTTAATAAGCGAGAAGAGGCGCAACACCAAGAAAAGTGGAAGGAGTGGGAGGAGACCTATGCCCAGGAGTGGGACAGTCAAGGCTAAGAAAAAATAATGTTTATATGTAGTATGTAGAGGGAGAAGAAGGCTGAAGAAAAGATGGATGGATTGTATGAGGAATGATATGAGAGAAAAAGGAGTAAATATAAGCGTGACAGCGTGACAGGGGAGGATGACAAGGGTAGGAAGACCAAATCAATCTGCCAGAAAATCTCTGGGATTTTCGGGGTCGGCTTTCAGTCTAATCGGATGCAGCTGAGTTCCATTGTTTACATGGAGCAACTGCCTGTGTAGCCTCCACAACCCATTAACCAGTAAGGGCAGGCAGATCGTAATTATTTATTGAAGTGAAACTTCTTATGCGACTTCCAACAAGTTTAACGCTACCATGGAGGGGGAATATTTTCTAAAATTCACTAAGAGATGGCAGTATTACAAGATTTGTGACCACGTAGTTCTAATAGGTACGCAAGATGGCGTGCAAACATTCATGCATTCGACTCTTCGGTGTGACCAGCCTTCGCTCAATTTCCATGAGTATAATAACCCCGATAAACTTATGAAATAATTATGTAGGTAATAAAAAAATATTACAGTAAGAAAACAACAAAATGTTATTTAGAAGCTCAATAAAATAACGAGAGTGAATGCGTGGCACTCGAACGCATGCGTAGTATAACGAAGTTTCACTTCTTCCGCGCGGAGGAACTCCACGCACTATATTTATTTCTTGTAGCGGGCTTGTCAAATGATAGGTGAGGTCTACGATGAAATGAGCGTGGCAGAAGATGCCTGTGTACTCTTGCTTTGAAACGTAACAGGTTATAAGACAAGGTAGAACAAACGTTAGCAGTGAAGCTTTGTTATAGTAGAACTGTTTGTGAAGGATCACGTCACGGGAACAACTGTCATCATACGAATGTGTATCTCCAAGTAGTGTTATTGTGTTTGCGAGGGTCAATGTAAGAAATGACTCATGATACTCATGACAGATGCATTTTTGAGATAGCAACTTAAGTCTTTGATATAACAGATACTTGGTGGCCTACTTTGACGTCTTAAAACACTATTGTTTCATTCTTATTCTAGAGTGGGAAAGAGACGGAGCTATACAGGTCGTCTAGCTCCATCTCTTTTCCACTCTGGAATAAGAATGAAACAATAATGTTTTAACGACGTCATGATAGGCCACCTGTAGGACGACTACTTTCTTGCAGTCGTAATAAGATAATTTAATCAGACGTTACTTTGCGAAAACATATGACAGTAAAAAGTCATGCAAATAAGGTAACTGCACTAACTTTCCAGGCTTTTTTTATTCTCCTACCTATTTTTTCATGTGTCAAGATCAGTTCGTCGATGTATACTCTATTCACACACAGCTTTCCGTGTTATCGTGTTATGCCGAACATATTTTTGCCCATGACATGAAACCTTTCCCGTGTCATGATTGCGTAACTTCTACAAATAAACATTCGGTTGCCATAGAAACGGAGTATTGAAGTTACAGACAAACACTTGAATTACCTTTTGAGTTCTGGACATTATTGGTATACAAGTTGCACCATTTCTGGTTGAAGTTTTCTTTTTTTTTTCATAATCTCGCTAGTTAAAACTGCCCATGATTAGTACTAGCTACAGTAGTGTTTCGGACCCCCAACAGTCCTTGGTAAAACGGCTCTTTTACCGAACAACATCTACTTTTCAAACTAAGTTAGGTACTCGCGAGGAACCTAATTTCCGACACACTATGAATCTCCCCAGACACCTAACAAGGGAAAACAGCTCTTTTCTAACAGGAAAGTGAAAACTAATCTTAGAAACAAGTGTCGACATTAACGGGACCTTTACCTTAATCTTATTATGTGGAGTAATACCGTGAAGGTAATTAGCCAGTAGATAGATACTTCCAGTAAATGTAGAGGGTCCAATAAAGTACTAAGCTTCTGAGACTTGCGGGAATTACTACAGAAATAGGGATGATGACTGGGTAAAGAAAATGAAATTCTATTTTGTCCGTCAATCAGGTAATACATAAATATTAGATACGTATTTTTTGTTTTATCATGTTAACAAAAAAATACTTAGTTAAAACGCATTAAAGTTGGAGAGTGGGGGCTCACTACGTCACAACTAGGTATAAAATGTACTGAGCCGTGACGTCATGCGCCATTTCAACTCAAAATATCTCCGTCATTTTACGATTACGTAAAAAAAGAAAAAATACGTGTCAAATATTTTTTAATAATCTACCCGATAGATAAATAAAAAAAAATGAGCCACCATCCCTATTGGTACGTAGAAGTTGGCTGCATAATTAGATCATTCCGTTCTCAATGCGGTGACACAGACTTCCTGTTTGTGAGTCTTCATCATGAAGATGGATGGCAAAGGTGTCCGATAACCTAGCTACGTTAGGGAATTCACAGTTATTGGACACCTTTAAAGCAGCTTTGCAGCTGTTGCTTTTTTTAGTTGGCTTTATGTCATTACTTCCCAGAACTTGATTCTTATTAGCGACACTATTGAATGTTTAAATACACTGTGCTTTTTTGCCGAAATCAATGGTTTTGTTTTCAGGCTTGGAATATAGATTTTTCAATAATCGAATGATACTGTTTCAGTTTTCATCAAATTTGGGCTTGAGACTCCTTTGAGTATTTTTCGCTATTCATCATAGTTTTGGATTTGGCAAACAACGCCCGCTTGAAAAATTCAGCCTGTATAAGCTACGTACTGTGAAAAAAGGCGGAAACACATTATTAACACGCGACGCCACCCGATGAAACGTGATGCGTGTTGAGTCGAATCAAATGTATTGTTTTCTTATAACCAGAATCACACTATGAACACCCGACGCGACGCCATGCGCGCACACGCCACCCGATCCAGACGTGCCAGGTCGGTGTGTTGCCCATGGTGGGGGTAAACACGCCTTCCGACGCGGCGCCCGCAGTATGTTTCTAGAAAACACCCAACGCCACGCGTCAGTCGTACGAGAACGGTCACAGAGCATACAGCATTCTTTGACATCCCCTATTCTTCAAACTGTCAAACGGAATTTCTGCCTATTTAATATTATTTTTTGCATTTATTTAGCGAAATGACTGACGAACATATCTTAATGTGAGAAAAGCCTAGTTATTCTCTTTTTCTTGAGTCCTTTATCATATATGTAAACATAATTTGCATCAAATCTTCTTCAAAACCTTCATCTGACTCGTTATTTATTAAATCCATAGTACATAACCATACACTTCCACTGCAGGTATTCAGAAATCGCTGGTATGTCGTTGCGTCGCGTGTTGGTAATGTGCACAGTGCGTATCGGGTGTCGACACGTTGCGTCGCGTCGCGTGTTAATAATGTGTTTCCGCCTTAACCTTTTACGTGATCCACGTAGAAAAATACGCAGCCTGTCCCCAACCCGGAACCCGAAAACTCCAGCCAATACCCAGTAATTATGCAAAACAATATAAACAATACATTAGCATACAAAAGGCTTCCACAGTCACCAATACATTTAAACCGTAACACTTAATTAAAGTTTGGTTTCGACACAAGGAGGAAAGATTCAGAAAGTCGGGTCCATACAGCAAGCGAAAACGCATGCACACTTAGCCGTGACTTACAAACAGTACCTAAGTACAAACGCAGTTGCGTTTGAAGCTCTTGGTGGGTCTTGGAGAAACTGGCGTATTCGAGTGACTTTTTGTGAAAGTGACCAAATTTTTTGCGATGTCTTTGTGCGACGTTCTGCGTCAAGAAAGTGGTGTTGTGAGCTGTACTGTCACGAAACGGTATCGGGTAATGAAACCAATTTATGTGTCGTGGTCGTAGGTTCGAGCCCTAACATTACTTTGTGTGATATTCTATTACCACTGCTCTCCAAACAGTGAAGCGAAACATCGAGAAGAAACAGTAATGTCGTAGAACTGGTGGTGGATAACGGATCAATGCCTCTCACAAAGAAGATGTCTTTTCCAACTGTGGGATCGGTGTAGGCTGATTATGTGCACATACGGCTGCAGTACGTGAGCCGGTTTTCTTTCATATTAAGTCACACCGAGTTCCACACGTTACATTGAAAACAACTGCACTTCTGGATGTACTTTCCTCTCCACGATATGGTGTAGAGCTAGGCTTTGGCACCCTGACAGTGTTAGCTCAAGTTAGCTTTGATGTCAGTAGCCTAATCTAGCGCACTCTGGTGGAGATTAGCTGAATATCGTGGTTCAACAGATTAGTGGATTATGCGGTCCGTTCACAAGATTAATCGGAATTGTATGCACACATATGCTGTAAATTCACGCCTCTTCCCCCATGGGGATAGACAGAAACTTCAGTAAGTACCTGCAAGGATCCACATTTCTTTTGCTTCATCCATGTTCATAAATCTGGTCTTAAACGTACGTCGTTAAAGAGGTCTGTTGTCGGTAAAAAAAACAGTTTTTTTTTTCTGAGGAGCACGTGGCTAAATAATAACAGCCGTACGAGTCGATCTTTAAGGTTAAGCCGTGCTTGCGTAGGTTTATCCGTAGATAGGTGACCATAATTACATACCGATTTTCCTCCGTGCCTCGGAAAGCACGTTAAACCGTTGGTCCCGGCTGTCATTTGTAGATCGTTGACAGTCTTCACGAGTAGTCAGAAGCCGAAAGTCTGATATCCAGTCTTACCAAGAGGTATCGTATTACCCAGTTACTGGGTTGTGGAGGTCAGATAGGCAGTCGCTTCATGTAAAATACTGGTACTCAGCTGCATCCGGTTAGATTGGAAGCCGACCCCCACATAGTTTAGGAAAATGGCTAGGCAGATGATGACACGTACGTCGCTTGAGAGTACTAGGCACCCTAGCCTTTCTGAAGAACACTACAAGTCAGTAGGTTTAAGTTAGGGTATAATTTTGTCTATAGCGCACGTAATCTTACCCCGAAAAGGTTTAGCGTTATTTTGATGTAATAATTTAATTAATGCATGTAGAAATAAAAACGTGCTTTTTTTTAATCTTTTTTAGTCACAAGGAAATGTCTATGCTGCTTTGTAGTGAATTTTCATTAGCAAGGGTTATTTTTGTGAAACAAAGTGGTTGAATTTGTAAGTGAAAACAAAATTAGAAATACATAATTTAAGGTTTAATTTCTACGGGATTGAGTGAAGGTACAATTAGTACGTTTACAGTGTGCTTTTGGCGTAAAATATATTACTAAATAGCTGTTGCGCGCGACTTTGTGCGCGTGAAATTATTATAAAAATATTACTTCCCAATTTGAATCTGGTTTTGTTAACAATTTCAAGGGTTTTAATTTTTTTTTCACGAAACTCTAGTCTTTCTCTAAAATAAAAGTAGCAAATAAAAACAAAATGTTATCAGTACCTAAACACGTTCATAATTATGCATTCAATAAAAATCTGTTTTGTTTGTTGTTGTAATTTACTTAACACAAAATGTTTGACTGTTTGTTATCTTTTCATGCCTGTTTTTCGTTTCATCTAAATCGTTTCAGCAGTTACTGAACAGATTTGGATGAAAACTAAACATTAAACAGTATTATCCTGGTATCACTACCCCATGGGATATTCATAAACAGCCGCATTGATCGTAAGTCGGACTGCATTGATAAACAGCCGCGTGTTCGTAAGTCTGACTGCTGAGTTTGAGATCCTGGATCTGGTTCGAGGTCAGGCGCAGAGTTACTGGGTTTTACCATCGGGAATTTCTCAGAAGCAGCCACGTTGTCTGGACTTGTTCCCGGTTGATAGCAACAGATGGAAATGGGCAGAACATAATAATATGCTGAGAGAGAGAAAGGAGAAATGCGACTTTATTAATATCAGAATGGTACCCCAGGGATGGATAAAGAAGTAAAGGTAGACAAATGAAACGTTGGGAAGGTTATCTCAAAAGAGTCGCTGGTCCAGAATGGACCAGAATAGGGGTGAAGACTGGGTAAAGAAAACGAAATTCTATTTTTCACTTCAGTAGCTCAAACATGTAGGTTTTGCTGCCTGAAATCAGTGAGCAAAATGCGATTTTGCTCACTGAGTGAGACAAAGTAACTTTTTAATTATTTTTTTCAGAAAGCCCCGATTATCTTATTCAGCCTTGGGTTTGATCATACAATTCGAAACATTCACACTCTATCTCTTTCCCGCCCATTAGAAAAAGAGAGAGAGACAAAGACCAGCCCTTTCGAAGTTCCGTTTTTGAATTCGAACACGTTCGGAATTTCGTGCTAAAAAGTTTTTGCAAAAATTATGTCGTTTAATGTAATTTATTGATTTTTTAACTTATTGTTGTATTTAAACGAAAATAAGTATTTACTGCTTATAAAACTGATATTTAACCTGTAAATATTTATTTGTAGTTTCAATAATAATAATAATAATAATTTATTTATTTAATTTGACAACATTGGTCCACTGGTTAGTGTTACGTAATATATTTTGAATAATAAAATATCATGGGTGCTATTTCCGAACACGCCTTAATTTAAATAGAAGAGCGAGAAAAAAAATTGCTGGCGTAAAGAGTTGAATAAGTTAAAAATATTAAAATACTCGTAAAATATGAGTGAAACTAGCGACGAGAACGGTATTGTAACACCAGAAGAGTTAAAACAACAAGACAGTTATTAATGCAGAATTAAGTTTCCTACCCGAGAAGTCTTGCAAGAAATATCTGAAAGCATACCATGTCTTCAACGAGACTTACAAAGGGCGCAAGCAGTTTTTCGGAGACGGTGTTGGTATCTTATTTTTTAGATTTATCACAGACGAGGTGATCATCTATAATTTTAATTATTTTGATTCACAATAAAATAGTTATTGCAATCAATTCCTGTTTATTATTTTATCACCTAAAGTGTTCTCGCTGCTGAAGTGAAAAGTTATGTGTGTTACACGAGAGCAAAGTTTTTTGCATCTCGTGCCTTTGAATCCCTCGCCACGCTCAGGATCCAAAATCAGCACTCGCAGCAAAAAACGACTTTGCTCTCTTGTTGCACAAATAACTATTGTCCGTCAGACAGGTACTACAAAAATATTATACACGTATTTTTTGTTTTATCAAAACATTACTTAGTTAAAAAACATTAAAGTTGGAGAGTGGGGGCTCACTACGTCACAAGTAGGCATAAAACTTACCTACATGTGACGTCATGCGCCATTTCAACTCAATATATCGCCGTAATTTTATAACCACGTGAAAAAAGAAAAAATACGTGTCCAATACTTTTCAATAAACTACACGACGGACAAAAAAAATGTGATCATCCCCTATTGTCTCGATCCAGGGCCAATGTGGACAAATGGTCGCTGGTCTTGTCTAACTCATCCGCCATCTTTTACGAGGTCTACCGCGACGCCGTCTGGCTGTGTCAGGGCTCCAGAAAGTGGTTATTTTGGCCCACAGATCATTAGGCATGCGGCAGACGTGGCCAGTCCAGTCCCATTTCAGCTAAGCGGCTTTTTGAGCAACATCAGTAATTTGTGTTTTGGAGCGCAGTGTTGTATTGCGTACACGGTCGGTTAGTTTGACGCCTAGAATGCTGCGCTCGATGGCACGTTGGCAGACCTTGAGTTTGGACTTTTGAATATTTGTCAAAGAACAAGTCTGGGATCCATAGGTCAAAATGGAAAGAACGCACATGTCCATGATTTCGCGCTTTAGAGACAAAGGTAGGTTTCCTTTCAGAAGGTCCTTCATGGACCAGTAGCTCTTCCAGGCTTTTTCGGTTCGTCTTGTGACTTCCTTGTCTTGTCTGGACTGGAAATAGTGATTGTCAGTAACAAATCTTAATGGAATTATTGTAAAACAATAAATGCTTATTTTATTTTATTTATTTTATTTTATGAAGGCAATAGGTTCGTCCCTATTACATGAGACTTAAACATAACTGGTGAAATGGGGGTGGACCTGTTAGGCACACCTATGCCTGACCCTTCGAGGATTACAGGCGTGACTTTATACACCGTGTATTAAAGTTAATCAAACAAACATTTTGTGTTAAGTAAATTAAAATTATTAGTCAAAAAGTTTATATCTGCATAAATTTTAGCCGATCAACAACTAATGCACTATAGTTAGGTTTATACAGTATGTTAGGTTAAGCGAGGGACATATTGAGGGAGGGTATTCAGTATTCGATTCTCGTCACAAATATGTAAAAAACCTATAACGTATATAGAATTTTTTTTAATGTTTTGTTTAGTGCCTAGATATTTTGGACTGGCTTACCAGGTAAGTTTAAAGTATGAAGGGAAAATGGATTATACCTAAGAGTCATTGACCCGCTCACATGTTCTGCGATACTATTAAGTCGCTAGTGCAAGGGTGTAAACACGTTGCGTGACATTTGCGAAAATTTTGGTATGGTTCTGTCTGTTATTTATCAGTGTTTTTTTTTGTTTATATTTTTATTAGTATCATGTTAGCATGTACTATTATGGGTTTGAATATGTCCCTCGTTTAAACTAACATACTGTATACAATGCATACATTTTGGGATTTGCCACTGTGAAATAGTATTGTGTATCTGTTGGCTTTGGTCCTCGGTTGTTAAATATTATGTTATCTCGAATGCTTTATCGTGGTCGCAGTATGCAAATGGATTGCTTGTTAAAGGTCAAAAGCGAAATGGATGTGGCCAATAGGGGGGCCAAATAAGCTTTATACAAATAACAATTTATGTCGCAGTGTCAAAGACATTTATTCAAATTAGGCTGAATGATTATAATTAGCTGTTTTTAAACTTCAAAGTTTAGAAGAGCACTAGCTTCAGCCCACGGCTTCGCCCGCGTTTTTTCGGTAATTGTCCCGCGGGATCACACTACCGGGTTAAAAAGTATCATATGTGCTAATCCAGACTATTATCTATCCCTGTGCCAAATTTCATCCAGATCCATTCAGTAGTTTTTACGTGAAAGAGTAACAAACATCCATCCATCCATCCATACTTACAAACTTTCGAGTTTATAATATTAGTAGGATATACAGTGTGATAATAGGATTGAGTTCTCATTTATCGTGTTAAATCCTCATCATCTGCCTAGCCCTTCCCAAACTTTGTTGGGGTCGGCTTCCAGTCTAACCAAATGCAGTATTTTATATAAAAAAAATGGTAAATAAGGTATTAAAATAAAAGCAAGTAGCATTTTAATTAATTAAATATGGTTGATTGACTACAATCTAAACATTTATAAATAACTTGTGATAATGTTGTCAGTTACACGCTGAAATAAATAAACAAACTCTACTTACCTAATTTCATTTTATTAAACAATATTGAACTTTGAATAATTAAATAAAATACGAACTCATGAGTGCGTTTAAATTACAAACACTTTAAAATTCGAATATTCTGTCACATTTCCAAAAGTTTATCTACCAAAAAGCTCCGCTTTATCAAATTCATTGTACGGTGTAAGGCGCAGGTCCTACATGAAGCGGAGAACTATAGAAGCTTACATAATAGTCCATATATTATCTATAGTTCTAATTTACATAGTACAAAGGTAATTGAGGTCTTCTGAAATCGAGAAAAGGAGCCTCATGTCTTGCATAAAGCCAGTCTCCTCCGGATTAATGCTTCTACTTGCTCAAAAAAATACGTATAAAGTAACTGAGTCATTTCATTCATCATCATTATCAGCCTATAATGTTCCCACTGCTGGGACACAGGCCTCCTCTCTATGAGAGGGCATTAACCATTTTAAATACTGACAGTCTGTGTAAGTCTCAAAACATTTCCTTGCTGGTGTAGTGGTATGTAACCCACACATGCACACACCCTGCGAACTCACCTACTTAGGACGTTGCAGTCTGTGAGTTCGAGGCAGTTCAAATACGCTACCACACACAGCCGGTCATAACCGCTAACCGCGTCACTCGCGTCAATTTATGTAACCGCGTTGCTCGCGTTAATTTATATTACTTTAATCATAGTCATATTTTACATACCGTTTTTAGTTTTAGTAATCATCGTCGCATCATTAAATTCAGTGTTATAGTAAATCATTATATCAATTCACATTATATAGAACCTATAACACACCCCAACAAAAGTTCCATATTGGTTACTTGCATATGGCTAGTATTACAGTCACTCTGTAAGTTACGTGGTGCTTGGTAGTTTTAAAAAGAGATATTTATTGTAGGAGGAGGAAGAAGTTACACTGTGATGAAATTATCTAGTATAGTTCAAAAGTAAGTATATGTTGGTTTGGTTTCAATTCACCCCACAAGCGTTTTTCCTAACTCGCTCCCGCTCCGCTTACAATGGAGCTTGCGACTAATAGTCTCATAAACAACAGCGTACACAGAAATTTGAGCGCTTTAATTCGACATGGTTCTACAATGGCTTTATATGGAACACACGAGTACCTATCCGCCGCTCGACTTTTCAGCGCAAAGTTTTGTAAAAGCTCTGAGGAGAAACTAAGTTGCATTCGTTTTATTATGTTGGTAACGGTGGGTGAATTGTGTAACCATTTATGTATGCAGTGTTTTTAGACACTAAAAAATGATCTAATATTATCATTTGTAAAATATTATTCAAATAACTTCATCTTCCTTTGGTAATCGGTTAACCTGATATTAACCTCTTCGATCTTCTTTATTATTGACCTCTTCAGGCTAACTAAATAAAACCAGTGAAATAAGCTGCACTTTTCATTGGTGTTTCCTATTTCAGGTCTTGAGCTTTATTTTCAAGAATATGTAAAGATATGGACAAAGTCAATTGTTTTTATTTTATTTTACCAACCAACCCGCACTGGCCCATGTGATGGATTACGGCCCACTCGGCCACTTCATATCTCAGAGAGGAGTCACATGATCCCATTAATCGGAACGTTATACGATATTTTAAAGAAAACCCTATCCGATCTGAAAGGACCATATAGGTATACCAATGCCATTACCAAGCAAAATAAGAAACAAAATATTCAAAAAGTGAACATTTTAATTAATTTTAAAAACCAAAACTTGCACAACACCAATTACCCCAAAATCTAACAAACTTTTAAAACGTGAGAACACCATCTTCGGCATTAGTATAATCAGTCGTCATTTGTTTATTTATTACGTCACTGCCTGAGAAGCGAAGGGAGTGTTGTCCTGTTGCCATGTCAGTTTCCTCATTTTACGAAATTTTTGTTGGGATTGTTTTTTTCTTGTTATTCAAAAAGGACTACATAAATAGAACCTTATCTCGATACTAATAACATCCTCGCGTATCGGACAGGGTTTTTTAACATATGGTATAGTAAAAACAATTCACAATGTTGTCCTTGTTGTGGTTGTCAACAAAGGAAATATGAAAACATCCAACAGAATCGATGCCAAATACTGGCTTTTATATAAAAAAGGTGTTGTCTTGCATCCTCGTCAAAATTCAGGAGATTGACACAAAATACATAAATAATTAATTAAAATTACGGTACCTAGTTAAATTTACTAACAAATACGGTTTTTTTTTGTTGTTTAAAATTTTCAGGATTTCAGAATAACCCCATAAACGTGGTATAAGGAAAAAGAAATTATCGAATAAACGTTTGTAATTATTTGTATGTGTGAAAGAGCGTTCACACTTACCAATTTACATAAATAAGAAAAAAATATTACCTACCCATTTTGTGCTTGAATTTGACGAGGATGCAAAACAACAGTCTGTATATATAGGTAACTATTGTTCGATATTTCCGCAAAACACTAGACCATTATCCATTTCACAAAATGCTCCCACAAGTAGAGATATCAGTAGCAGCTAATGCACATTGTTTCATTTCGCAAAGTATCCATGCAGCAAACCGTAGTTTTACCAAACATTTTATTTAGAACACACTGCAGTGAATTGTGCACTGTCACGCGATATTGTCAGAAACGTTGTGGATAATATAATGGAAAACTGTTTTTTATAGGATTTGTGGATATAGGGTTATTGCACTTTAGTTTTTAACTAACTTCAGCTTTATAATATTAGTATAGATTGATAAGCATAGTAAGTGAACATCATCATTATCATCATCAGCCTATAATGTTTCCACTGCTGGGACACTGGCCTCCTCTCTATGAGAGGGAGCGGGCTGAAATCCACCATGCGGGCCCAGTGCGGATTGGTAGATGTCGCATGTCTTCTAATTTTGACGTGACAACGTCTTATAAATTGGTTTGCCGGGTGACACTTCAAGAAACTGCGTTACGCTCCGCTCACGTTATGCGCTCACAATGAGAGCGAGTGAGAGGCACGCGTCCCTTCCACTCGGGCATGGTTAGCCCGCCTAAGAGCGAGAGAGACAGACATAAAAAGTGAAAGGCACGCGCAAATAAATGTTTTAAATTGTTACTATTATTTCATCCTTCTTCCTACTATACGAATGAATATTCACATTAAAATTATTTTACCACGCAAAGTCGTTGTCACGTAAAACTTTCGCCCGTATACCGACTTTACAGGCAACCAATTTTTTTAGTTCTAGGACATGCTGGTTTCCTCACAATGTTTTCCTTCACCGTTTTTGAGGGATGTTAGTGAACATAATCTTAAACATTTGTGTAAACATTTTAAATGTAAGATGTCGCTTAACACAAGACAAGGGGTAGCGGTAGACTGAAGATAAAACGGTGAGAGACCTGGCTTCCTCATGAAATAAAATCATTTCAGCTACACAAAAACACACCGAGAATGTTTTCACTTTCATTGAAAACACGTAATACAGTATTCAGTTGTCAATTAACAATTTAAATATTTTAAATATTACCGTTCCGCTTGAAAGCAGAATTCAATGTTAATTGGTTTCAGTTTAATTGAACGGTATCGGAATGAACGTTTTAATTACATTTTACGGTGCTAGGAAAGCAAATAATTGATCATTGCCTTTATTTTGTGATGATTCAATTAACCGTTTTATTTTCAGCGTTGAAAATTAAATTATAACATCAAGCTTTTACAAAACACAAGGTGTTGTTTTGCATCCTCGTCAAATTCAAGGAGGTAACTATGCTAAATCATTAGCATAGTACCGAATTAATAATAAAATGAGTAGGTAATTTTTATTTATTTTCTTATTTACGGGAATCGGCGACCCGTGTTTTAAACGCGGCCCGTCTGATTCTCGCCCTATAACCGCGCTTTCACACATACAACCAATCTCAAAAGGAATATTCGATATTTTCTTATTCCCTAAACCACATTAAGGGTGTTATTCTGTAATACTGACAAACTTAAACAACCAAAAAAATCAGCGTTTATTAATAATTAACTAGGCACGGTAATTTTAATTGATTATTTATTCGAAGGTTTATTCGATATTTTCTAATCCCCTAAATCACGTTAAGGGTGTTATTCTGAAATACTGACAAACTTAAACAATTTTGACGAGGATGCAAAACAACACCTTGTATATAAGAAGAAGTCTGACAGCGGCGCCGGTGACTTAAATCAGTTATCGGTGTATGGGAATGTGATGTGGGAGAATGAGGAAAATTTAGTCTCGAAAATGTTGAGTATGAATGTAGGGGCTACAATAGTAGTGGAAGACCAAAGAGACGATGTATGGACTGCGTGAAGGGTGATATTATGGCTAAATCGGAGGTGACTACTGAGATGATCAGGTCTGCTGGCAGAAATTTCGTATGAAATAAGCAGTTCCCTTGTACTCAATTAATGTTTTATGTTTTTTTTCCTGTGTTCTCTACTGTGTTCCCGACTTCTAATTTGAGAACCTGCCTGTAAACGTTTACCGCAATTGAATATTTCACACTGCATTCAACCCTAAATTGTCAAATCCACTAAAACACAGAGTACCTATCTACTTGCCTCAAGATACCATGAATTACATCAATAAACAGCTTCCTTACCCCAGAAACCAGAGATTTGTCTGAGCAATAGGAAGCCCGACGCTTCACTCTGAAACGACTTCAGGGACCAAACTGTAGGGGTGAAATAGGGTTGTAGTGATTGTAGGGGGTGAAATTAACGCCTTCCACGATGAGGGAGGGTTATCTCAACCGCTTTATTTGGCCTTTGAAGGAAACCGCCGCTGTGCGTTTCCTTTAATCGTTTTAGTACTTTTTGGCGTAGGATTTTGGTGTTGTTTAATCATGGGATAGTGGGAAAAAAACCGGCCAAGTGCGAGTCGGACTCGCCCACGAAGGGTTCCATACCATTATTTATAAAAACGAGCAAAAAAAAAACACTTTTTTGTCAAAAGTGATTTATTTTATTCTGATTTCCCTGAAATATTTATATTTTTTTATTCTGATTTTCTTCTTATTTCCCTTAATTTTTTTTAATTCTGATTTCCCTTAAATATTTATTTTATTCTGTTTATAGTGTTTGTTGTTATAGCATCAACAGAAATACATAATCCGCAGAAATTTCAACTTGCTACCTATCAGGTTCATGAGATATAGCCTGGTGACAGACGGACGGACGGACGGACGGACGAATGGACGGATGGACATCTGCCTAGTCTTTTCCCAACTATGTTGGGGTCAGTTTCCAGTCTAACCGGATGCAGCTGAGTACAGTAAAATACTGTTTTCATGAAGCGACTGCGTACTTGACCTCCACAACCCAGTTGGTACTGAATACTACGACACTAATTGCTAAGACTGGTAGTCAAACTTTCGGGCAACTGACTACTTGTAACGACTGTCAAAGATCTACAAATGACAGCCGGGACCAACGGCTTAACGTGCTTTCCGAGGCACGGAGGAAACTCGTTAAGTAATGGACCTACATATGCAAACTCTTAACATGAATATCGGCCCGAGTGACTGATATTATTTAGCCACGAGCTCCTCAGAAAATAAAATAAGCATTTATGAGCAAATGTGTCTTGCTACTTAGGTGATGTTAATCATCATCATCTGCCTATACTTTTCCCTGCTATGCTGGGGTACCTGCCTGTCTACCAGATGCTGCTGAGTACCAGTCGTATTTTACATCGACTAACCAAATGCTAAATGATATCAATGAAGACGAATAAACCAAAAAATGCTTGATAAACTTATGATGTACTTATTTTTATCAGTTTATAATATATAAGAGAGCAGCGGTGGCCTGAGAGCAGCCTGGCTGGAGGCCTTACTCTTAAGGCACCCACAAGATAGTCCGGTTAAGCAGACGACAACCTCATAGGTTGAACTGCGAGATGCCATTCACAAAAAGAAAAAACCTGAGAGCAGCGGTGGCCTTGTGGTGGCAGCCCCGACTGACGAGCAGTAAGCCGTGGGTTCAAACCCAGGCAGGCGCATTACGTTGTGTAATTTATTTCATCACCGCTGCCCTCAAAAACGGTGAAGGAAAACATCGTGAGGAAACCGGCATGTCTTAGAACTAAAAAATCGAAGACATGTGACATCTACAAACCCGCACTGGGCCCGCGTGGTGGATTATAGCCCACTCCCTCTCATAGAGAGAAGGCCTGCGTCCCAGCAGTGAGAACATTATAGGATGATGATGATAATATATAATAACATCACGCCTGTAATCCCCGAAGGGTTATGCAGAGGCGTACTTAATAGTAGGTACACCCACGTTTCGCCAAATATGTTCAAGTCCCATGTAATAGGGGGCGAGCTTTTTGCCATCAACTGGGCACATATCCAAACTCCGTGGCTGCTACTGAGAAATTCCTGATGGAAAAACCCAATAACACCCACCCAGGAATTGAACCCAGGAACTCTTCCTCAGCAGTCCTATCAGTAAATCTACCTTTAACAAAGTACACAAAGTATTTCAAACTAATTATCACAGCTTAAACCACTCAATAAAACTTGTCGAAATATATGTTAATTAACAGTAAAAACTTTATCCGTGTTTCAGTATGTTTGAACCCCAAATTAAATTAATGTGGGTGAACAAGCCTGGCCAGTTTTAATGGCTGATGTAAATTATTCGGGAAAGAGATTAGTTTGCTACAGAACCGTTTAAAGGATTAGTTGTTATTAATGTGTTTTGATTTTGAGTGGTTTTGTGTGTTTAGCAGACTAGTAGATACGATAAATAACACGTTTTTCTCTTCCTTCTCTCACACATTATTGTCTACATTGCCGTTTTATTGCTCCTTTTGCAGGTCAGGGGGGGTACTATGACGCTTAAAACATTATTGTTCCATTCCTATTCCAGAGTGGGAAAGAGATGGAGCTAGACGACCTGTATAGCTTCGTCTCGTTTTCACTCTGGAATGAGAATGGAACAATAATGTTTTAAGACGTCATGGTACGCCACCTGAAATAAGCAGTACCGATGTACTCAAATATTATATGTTACAAGCTGCTGCCCGCGACTTAGTTCGCGGGCTTTGTTTTTGGGTATAACAAATAGATGTTGGCCGATTCTCAGACCTACCCGATATGCATACAAAATTTTATACAAATCTGTTCAGCCGTTTCGGAGGAGTATGGTAACTAACATTGTGACACGAGAATTATATATATAAGATTATCCTGTGTTGTCCTACTGCGTGTACATAAATAGTAAAATAGTTAAATTATTTATTTGGTAACACACAGAAGACCCAACGCAACATTATGCTTTTTTTTTTCTTCTTTTTTTTGTATGGCATGTCGCAATTCAGCCTCTGAGGCTGGCTTCTGCTTAACCGGTCTAATCCTGTGGATGCCTAGAATTTAAGGCCTCCAGCCAGGGCAGCAAAATTATCTGTATTAAGCGACAACTCGCTAAGGGCACCCCCTGCGGGGTTCGGGCCTCGGCTTAGGGTGTCGCTTGGGGAGGGCAGCAAAGGGACTGGCTGGATCTGAGTGACATAAAATTATGCATACTAATGTCCGTTTATATTATCTGCCTCATTGGTCATCTGTGCATAAGCGCAACTGCTTAGCAAGAGGACTTTAAGTTCGAATGCCAAGTCGGACAAAGTACTATTGAGTTTTTCCATCAAGAATTTCTTAGTAAAAGCCACGTTGTATGGATCTGTTCCCGGTGGAAGGCAATAGGCTCGCCCCCTATTGCTTGAGACTTAAACATATATTGTGATACGTTTTTGTACTATTAAGTTCAACTCTGTCTCTGTCTCTCTGTCTGTCTCAAATCTCTCATCCCATAGTAATAGAAATTACCTCGAATTAAACTAATACTATAAAGAGGAGAATTTATTTGTAAGAGGCCAATTCTGGAGTTACTGGAGGTATCGGATCAGCATCCGATCGCAAAAATGTCATCACTGGCAGAAAGCCACACTATTGCCGAGAACCATAGGACATGATTGTTAAACACGCATAAAGGCAGAAGCTACTCGCTACTTTTGTAGTGAATTTAATCAATTCATCGAATATTTTTTGTTTGAACTGAAAACTTCTTTAGCGGCGCTTTTATTTTGTGATGGGTAAAAAATTAATAACTCGCGCGTCAAGTGACGTGTTTAGATCAAAAATTCGTAAGACGGATTGACATTAGGTAACGAAGGAATTTGAACTTTATGACATCTGTCATTGAGTTTGGGTTTCCAAAACTGGATAATTATCTAACGCACAAAAAAAACCTTCGGTTTCTCCAAAGAGTGGTAGTAGAGATGGTAACAGTTCTGTTAAATTTTTAATGTATTATAAATTGTCATGTTTGTGTACGATTGCGCAATAAATGAACTTTTATACTGATAATTAAAGCAATTCGTGCAAAATTATTCCCTAACTATTCAAAAATATCTAAAAAGCACAACGTTAATATTCAAGTTCTCACTTCTGCCGGCACTCCCGGAGTGCAACCCGTTTTTTTTTTTCTTGTGTGGTTGGTTCCTAACCTGCGTTCAGAGAATAAACGCCGCTTGTGGTCCTCTGAATTAGCTTTACATTCCTGTTATTGAGTACTAACTTTCCAATCCTAACAAGGACATGATCCATGATATGGGATAGAAACGACTACAAATGATGCTCTTTTAAGTTTGAGAGTTCATCGCTGCTGTTTTTGTTTCAATTACTTTATAATTTACATGATAATTTAACCCAGGCAAGTTTGAGTGCTTGTTAATTAGGTTACATTAGATCAGCTTTAGAACAAATTATAAAAGGGTTTAGTTAATTAGACCTTTTAACGAACACTAGCCCATTTCGTGGCTAAAATAGAGAACCTTTACCACACTATTCTAGGTCAATTAATCCTCTTAAAAACTTTTTCAAAATGCTTTTAATAAAAATGTTACGTCGTCTGCTTTAAGAGAAAATTCTAGGATTACGTTCGAGTCTAGAATGATCCAGTATGTCTAAAAGATTCGAGAACAATCCTAGAATATTCCACGATGGAAGTTTCTAGAAAGTTCGAGAAAGTTCTGGACCTTTCTGGAAATTTCTAGAAGGATTGGTTCC
Source organism: Cerastis leucographa (assembly GCA_963082945.1). Taxonomy (NCBI): domain Eukaryota; kingdom Metazoa; phylum Arthropoda; class Insecta; order Lepidoptera; family Noctuidae; genus Cerastis; species Cerastis leucographa. The sequence goes on from OY720361.1 coordinate 4,849,551, forward strand.
ACTATAGAGCTATCAGCAAGGTTCGAGAAGGTTGTAGAACTTTCTCGAAGGCTGAGTTTCCTCTAAAGAACTACCTAGACGTACACGGAAGTTGTGGAAGTTTCTCGTAAATGGGTCGGCCACATAAATATTAAATATAGACGACGGGTTAGCGGAATAGTTAGTCTGATTTTGAATACGGAACGAAGCGATCAAAGTGAACTACTAGTGCGATATACAAGGTGTTGTTTTGCATTCTCGTCAAATTTCAGGGGGTGGTCACAAAAGACATAAATAATCAATTAAAATTACGATACCTAGTTAATTATTAATAAACGCTGATTTTTTTGGTTGTTTAAGTTTGTCAGTATTTCAGAATAACCCCCTTAACATGGTTTAGGGAATAAGAAATTATCGCATAAACGTTTGAGATTGTTTGTATGTGATTAAGCGTGGTTATAGGGCGAGAACCATACGGTCCGCGTTTAAAACACGGGTGGTTTACACTTACCGATTTCCGTAAACTAGAAAAAAAATAAAAATTACCAACCCATTTTATTATTGATTCGGGACGAAAATCAGTAGCATAGTTACCTCCTTGAATTTGACGAGGATGCAAAACAACACCTTGTATATGTAGTGAATAGTGATCAGTTGTGTAATATGGATGAAGACTGGGTAAAGAAAACGACATTCTATTTTGTCCGTCAGACAGGTAATACAAAAATATTAGACACGTATTTTTTGTTTTATCAAAATATCAAAAAAATACTTAGTTAAAACTCATTAAAGTTGGAGAGTGGGGGCTTACTACGTCAAAAGTAGGTATAAAACTTACCTACATGTGACGTCATGCGCCATTTCAACTCAATATATCTCCGTAATTGAATGACCACGTGAAAAAAGAAAAAATACGTGTCCAATACTTTTCAATAATCTACACGACAGACAAAGAAAAAAAAATGTGATCATGATTAAGTTTAAGTGTTAGTGTAGTGTTTTGTGTTAATTAAAGATTTCTAGTGTTTAATTGGTAGTGTGTTTATTTATCCTATACCCAGCTCGTAACAATAATATAAGTATCTTAGGCTGCATCGTTAGTCAAGTGGTTGGAGCGCGACTGCTGAACGTGAAATTCTGGTTTCAATTCCCGGGTCGGTCAATGTGTTTTTGGGTTTTGCCATCATACATTTCTCAGAAGAAGCCACGGTGCGTGGATTTGTGCCCGGTTGATGGCAATTGGCTCGGCCCCTATTACAAGGCACTTAAAACATAACTTTCGAATTGTGGGTATAGAGGTGGTGAGGCTACTATTAGCTACAACTCTGCCGAAACCCTTCGGGAATTACAGTTGTGTTTGTAGATCTTTGACAGTCTTTACAAGTAGTCAGTAACCCGAAAGTCTGACAGATTGTTACCAAGGGATTTCGTATTCCTCAGTACTAACTGGGTTGTGGAGGTCAGATAGGCAGTGGCTCCATGGAAAATATTGATGCAGATTCCGCTGCATCCGGTTAGACTGGAAGCCGACCCTAAATGTTTTGGGAAAAGGCTAGGCATATGATGATGATGTCAATACAATGAGAAAAACTTGTTTAATTTAATTTTAAATCTTCCTTTTTTTATTCAAGTAATAAAACAATTAAAACTAGATCAATAAAACTACAGTAACAACAAGTTATAAAAGGGCGTCAAATAACTCCTCCTCAACGCTGTCTGCTAATAATGAGTCCAAGAGACTGGCGGCATCGCCACGTCGCATCTAGCAATACTTAGCCTCTGGCCAAGGTAAATCCCAGCCCTTTGGGTCACGGAAAGCGTCAACTAGGCGTTTGGAACTTTCCTTAAAAAGGCTCTGACCACTCGGACCACACGGCTCCAGAGTTTCAACCCCCAAACGGCTCGAAAATATAGTTACCACAAAGATTACTATATTAACGCCGCTTGAGGATCTCCGCAGCCGCAGCGGCAACGCCAGTACAACGCGATGAGCTTGGAAGATGTCATGGCGCAAGAGAGTCGTCGCAAGTACAATACAATATACTTATCTATGTAGTTGTTTCTTTCCAGCACCGGGTTCGCTGATAGAATTTTACTTTGAGTATGGCCGCTTATCTTTACAACCAACATCTAGCTATAGTTAGGACCATAAACAAACACATCTCTACTTAATACCTCTCTCATACAATCAACACTACCAGTATATCCCAACTAAAAAACTTCATCCAAAAACTCACAAACTCCTACTTTATTAAGGCACAGTCTTTCCTAATTAACAGGAGTATCTCTTAATTTGATTACTAAAGTTAAGTCGTTCGTAATTCGCGGTTCTTCATTAAAACTGATTAAGATGCTACTCCAAGTTTGTTGCAGTATCTTATATTAATTACTGGTAATCTTAAACTTCGGTTAATGATGAAAAGGGG